>CM051402.1:10589854-11996790 GCA_028052125.1 Melia azedarach | reverse complement strand
TCAGCTTTCAAGCAGTTGTAACCTTTAAAAGAACTTCGGTTAGGATCCTTTTAATTTCCTGGTTAATTGCTGCAGTTCTAGCTGCTTCCACATAATCCTGCATAGAGCAAAACATAGGTCAAATTAAGTGCATCCACATAACTATATCACAATAAGAAAAACTCATTGACAGAAAATTAAATCATTATCAGGGTAAAAAGGGAAATAAAACCTCATCATCATCCTCTTCTTCAGTTGATCTAGAAGAATCAATGCTTTTGCTGTCTGCCTGATCACTTTTACCAGATAATTTATGAACACCTTCTTCCTCAATAGATTGAGTTTCCTCTTTGGGATTTTCTAGTGAAGACCTAGTGATGGCGGCTTTATTCTTAATAATTTCCTCTTTAAGCCAGTTGGGCACAGGAGCCTGGAAAAATTACCAAGAGATAGAGTTGTAGACGGATAACTCACGTGCAGGGGGTTCTCAGCACAACTAATGAAAGTATTATTAGTCAACCAGCATAAAAGTTTACCTTTTTGGGACGTTCAGAAACACCGGAGACTCCATATGCATCACCTGAGAAGGCTGTTGTAGGATGAAGAGCTGCTCCGGCACCAATACCAAAAGCACTAGCAGATGGCATTGTTGGCTGGAAGCTCTGTCCAGGAAACCTTCCGAATTGAGGTGCAGCAGGTCCTGGAGCAGAAGCCATGGCTATGGAAGGATCATGCTGAAAAATAAATAATATATTATTATATTAACAGTAAGCTACTACTAAAGCTGATGGAATAGTCATAAAGCCAAAACCAAGACCTGTGGCCCTGCTGGAAGAACAGGAGGAATTGGCGGATAAGCAACACTAGGTGCAACAGGGGGGGTCCAAGAATTAACAGAAGGCAATGCCGGAGCAGGGTCAATGCCTCTTACAGGTCCTGCTGACTCAGTATGAGCAGCATAACTGGATTGCAAATGAAGATCATGCTCCTGATTAAACCTCGGTGCAAAATCTAAAGGCTGATCACTAAGATCATTTGGAGGATTAGCTGCCTGATTTCCATATGCAAAGGCCTGTCCTTCCTGACCAGAAGAAATGGGCACAGGCAAGGATCTATACAGGTGCTCCTTTTGGTTGGCAGTCTCTTTTTTACCTGAAATAAATGCAAATAATCAAACAATAGCAGAAAAAATAAAAAATATAAGGAAAAGCTTAGGAGCAACAGGAATTCAAATTGGCCACTATTTCTTGTTATGCAGAAAAAACCCAAATTTTGTGCATAATTTTAGGTTCTATAAATCATAAAGATGTAAAATTTCATTTAAAAAAAATGTGAATAGGAACTTTTCCACCTCTGATATTCTTTGCATCTACAAAGCCCCTAGTGCCTATTCCTTATTAACCATTTCAGTGGATATTTTAAATTATTTAATTACAGAAGGCAAAAAATCTCAGTAACCAATTCATATCACCATGCATCTTACACATGGACGTCAATCACGCATCAAATTTCTTTTTGCACCAAAAAACATCACATAACAAGCACACAATAGGAGAATCTTTTATAAGCACAAGATGAATTTTCTTAATTTGGGATGTTCTAAATAACATGTCAGAAAAAATTCAAATTCTTTGTTACCCACTTTCATATATCTGTTTTCCTCAGAAGATCAATTTGATCTTAAGTTAGAAAATTAATGTGTCTTGTCCAAACATTTAACTTACAATCAGGCACCCTTTAACTGATGATCCACATAATAATTTTCATGGAGTTTAGTCTTGTATGCTATTATAATAAGAAAGAAACCCAACAGTAATGAAACAAATTTCCATAATATTTAGTAACTTACATTCAAATGAAAACCAAGAAATTTAACAACTTATTTATAAACTTGTTTATAAAAGCTATGAATAGCTTTGGGCTTAGAAATGAGTCCATTTACTCTAGCAATACATTCTAGAATTGGAACATGCTAAACTCTCCCCATTAAAAGAAGGCAACAAACTCCTGTCTAACAAAAGAGCAGATCTATGCATTGAAAGAGATGGAGTATTCAATGTTTAGGTGCCATGACACCCAAACTATGTCACTCCAAGGCATCTGCAGCTGCATATATAGTGAATAGCATATATTTCTCACAGTCTTTTTTCACAGTATAAACATCTAGACCCATTAACTTCCAAAGAGGAAACTGCTGGCATAAAACCACAGGTAAAAACTGAGCTTATGCTTGCTCAAGCTAAATAAGTGAAATACTACCAAGATTTAAAATTGCTGGAATCAACACAAACCCCTTGTTATCAGATTTTAATATTTTAATATTTTAATTACACTTACGTTTCAGTAACAATCTAATCAGGAACTAGATCTGATGATGTGATAAACTAAACTAAAGTACTTCAAATAAATACAAAAAGAAAGGGAAATGAGAGAAATGGTAGTTAACGATGTAAAATTGTTTCACAAGGAATGTAAGGTTGTAATGGTTTTGTTCCCAATCACTTCAATAATATCTCTCATCACTGTTTCACCTTCAGGTAATACAGTTTTTGAGTATGGAAGGTAACATTCTCTTGGAACATATCCTTTCAATTTAAAGATTCTTAGCATGGAGTAGCCAACTGCCCTAAATGTCTTTCTCAAAACCTTCCTACGTAATTTCTAACTAATAAAGTTCCATATTTTTTTAAAGACCGTATAAACAAACATCTTATATAGAACCAAGCACATTTTCTGAGCCAGTACACGTGAGTATAGAGAAGTCTAAGAGCAACATGGAGTCCCTTGGTCAAGAAAATCATCATGAGCCATTTAAAGTTGTATCAAAAGCATTAATGACTCCAAAAACTACAGAGCATCCATGCAAAATAAATAATAATGAAGAATGCTCGTATTGCATACAAATATTGAGCAAGTTACACTTCAATTGCAGGGATGCTTTACACTTCAATTGCAGGGATGCTTTATCAAAAAAAAAAAAACTTCGGATTGGGGGATTGATTCCCCCTGCCCTGGCCCAAACCCAAAACTATAAGATTGAAAAAGCAAATTCAGAATATTCAATATACACTAAGATCAATGATGTCTGAAATGCTGAATGTCATGAACTTTGTCTGAAAAATAGATCCAGGAAAGGTTGCATTGACAGGTAAGTATCAGCAGAAATACAATTAATTAGAAAAGGATGTGGTCCATAGAAGCAGTTCTTGAGCACATGCTTCACATGCAAGTTCAATATGCTTAGTGAATTATTACCTGTAACAGAAGAATAACTAGAAGGTACCTCCTGCTGATGAACAGATGGACTTGTATGTGAACTTTCTTGATGAGGAAATCCAACATTTGCTTCTCCAGCTGAAGCTCCATCTCTACCAGAATAAGGTAAACGTACATCAGGACCATATGAAGGCAGGCCAGAGCTGATAGATGCATTCTCTTGTTGATAAGCCACTGGTGGCTGGGGTGCTGGGGCAGCTGGAGCTGGAAACTGTTGGTAACTGGATGCGGGAAATGGTGGTTGTTGAGTGTCTACATAATGAAAATCAGCAGATTGCGGATACTGATCACTAAATTGAATTTGTTCTTCTGATCTTCCAACTGAAGTAAACTGAGACTGCGTATGCTGATTCTCCATTGCAACCCTTGCATTGGCCCACTCTTTAGCCCTAGCAGCCCAATCTTGCACACTGTTGTGGGCTGCCATTAAAAGAATCATTTGAAAGTCATTACAAATATCATTAAAAATAAGAAGCCGGTGTCATAAAAAAGGGCAAAAACAATAATTCAAAGTCTTTCTTCAACTAAAAAAGGAAGAGGAAGAGAAAAGATCAACAAGAAGTAGATTGGACAGACACATGTATAAATCAAGATTCCTTTAACACTGGCTCGCACCACAAAAACAATAGTAACATGTATTTTTAGGGTCAACTGCATCTGTCAACGTTTTTGGATAGTGTTTCTATACCTAATTTCGAGATTAGAAAACTAAGCAGACAAAGCTAATAACATTTGAACTTTCTCATCTCAAACAATATGCTTGACCACTAGTTTTAGAAAGTGCATTACAGAGTTGAGACAATCTAAAGGTAGAGTTACAATCTTTGATTCCAATAACAAATAGGTTCAGTTGCAAAACAATTCAGTAGTTAAAATGAACAAATAAATAGAATGAACGAACAAAAATATCAAGGAGCAAAATAGTTGAAATGAGCAACAGCGCAAACATTGAGATATTAAAATGTACATACAAGGACGTACCTGCGTAATCCCAGCTTTGGTGGTGATGGGCCCAGTTCGGATTGCCCCATTCCTGAAGACATTGATTTTATAGTTGAAGCAGAAGATTGCACATCGCATAAGAAAAAGAAACGAAAAAGAGGAGATTGTGGCAATTACCTGATTGGACTGAGGATAGGATTGGGCAACCTGGGGAGGGGGAGGAGGAGGAGGAGGAGGAGGCACTTGAGGTCGAGGAGGTAGGGGATAGTGGTTATTGTGGTGGTGGTGGTGCGCAGGATAAGGTGGAGGGGGCGGTGGAGGATAAGCAGAAGAAGCGGGGGGTGGAGCCCACTGGGAGGGAGGAGGAGGAGGAGGTGGTGGAGACGGGGAGTGACAAGAAGAAGGCTGGTACTGGAATTGATTGGAGAACCATTGATGACCTTGCGGAGGAACAGGTGGTCTTGGTTGTTGCTGCTGCTGAAAGTAAGGGTTGTGGTGGTGATATTGATCAGCCGCAGACGATGGGGGCGGTGGCGGTGGTCTCATGTAGCGGTGAGACTGCTGGTATGCGTCCATGTAGGTCTAGGTCTGTCGTTGATGAACGACGGATAAAGGAAGGGGAAATGAATTTTTTTTCCTTTTTTTTAATAGCCGGTGCAAAGGAGTTTGTGTGTTACTTGAAGCTGGGGATTTTAACTCTTTTCTCAGAAGTAATCGAAACTACTGTTTCAGTGTCTTTATTAACCATTTTTTCCTGTCGACAGACAAATAAAGGTAAAATCTCTGTTAATTTCGAAAATTGGGGTAAAGATGGTGAGAAGTCGGAAGAAGTTGTAAAATAGTGGTAAAATGTGAAGGGTACGGGGGGAGAAAAGAGGTAGGAGAGGCGGAGAGAGAAGAGGGAAGAAAAAGGAAGAAAGGGGGAAGGGGGGGAAAAGAGAGGAGAGGAGAGAAAAGAGAGGAAGAAAGAAAGAAAAGAAGGAGCGGAGAATACATATTTTATATAATTATATTAATATATTATAATTTTTATTTATATTTTAATTATATTTTTTATATATGTATTTTATATAAACTATAATATAATCATAAATATTTATTATACTTAAAACAAATAGATTTATAAATCTATATTTTATTAATAAATTAATATTTTATGTTTTAGTTGTATTTAATTTTTAATAATCACAAATATGTAATTTATTATTATTTTAATTTCTTACAATAAATTACAATAAAATATTTTGTTAATATATTATATAATGACTAATATTTTTATTTATTAATTAATATATTTTACATAAATATAATTTATATAAAGTTAGAACTTTTATTAAATTATTAATTTTTTGTTAAACATTATATATAAGGGTATAATAGATATTTTATAAAAAATTAGGACTTTTAAGAATATTTTTAAAACTATTAAGACTTATGAGAGTATTTAGCCAAATCTTTAGAACTAAAAAAACTTTTACCCACAAATAAATCGCAATTCCAAAATAGAAAAAATTTATGCGCCTTCAAAAACTTTTATATGAAATCGTGCAACAGAATTATCTTTTATATTTTTAATATTTTTAGTCATTTCAAGTTAAATTATTTAAAATCAATTTTATAGTTAAAAATATAAATAATTAAATATTATTAAATTCAGATGTATTTACTAAATATTCTAACAGTTTTTTAACATAAATAAAAGTACAATAAAATATAGGGTACTTTTGCGGGAAAAAAAAAATTCCCTGATATGGTAACCATTGGATAAAATCAATGGTCCATTATTTTTTTAATTTAATAAATTAATTTAATTTTTAAAATTATTTTTTTAATTTATCGATTATACAAAATTTTGACTTATTTTTTTACTATTAATTAAAATAAAATAATTATAATTATCACGTAAAAATAATAAATCTATAATTACACATAAAATATAAAATTATAAAGTATAATGTGTATGTAAAATATAATAGTCCTAGAAGTTTAAAATAAAAAATAAAATAAACATCAAATTCATAAAATCAATATAAAAAATATAAATTACACTGAAATAATTTTAAATTATATTAAATTATTGAAAGATAATAATATAGTTATAAACAAACAAAAAGAATTATAGTTGTAACATAAAACTAATAAATAAACATAAAAATTGTAATCTTGGCATTTAAAAATAAATTACAACATAAAACTTGCATGTAAAATATAATATTAATAAATATTAAATTAAAAAATAAAAATTATTATCAAATGATAATAATATAGTTGTCTACAAACCTAAAAAAATTACAATTGTAACGTAAAAGCTATAAATCCACATAAATATATAATTTTCATATAATACACGAAATTACAACGTATAATTTATGTGTAAAATATAACACTTGTAAAATATTAAAATAAAAAAATACAAATTAACATAAAAAAGTTAAAATGAACTTCAATTGTACAAAATTTAACTTAAAAAATATAATTATATTGAGATCAATATAAATTAATATCAAATTGTTGAATGATAATAGCACAATTGTAAACAAACCAAAAGAATTGTAATTGTGATGTAAAAGTTATAAATTCACATAAAATTTGTAATCGTCACATAAAATATTAAATTATAACATGTAACTTATATATAAAATAAAACACTTGTAAAAGTTCAAAAAAAAATATAAGCCAAAAGGTAAGAGTAAAAATAAATATTAATTTTTTCAATTCAACATAACAAATGTAAATGTATTGAGATAAATGTAAATTAACATAAAATTGTCAAATGACAATGGTATAATCGTAAACAAAACAAAAGAAATGTAATTGTGACATAAAAATTATAAATCCACATCGAAATTGTAATCTTCATATAAAATATTAAATTATAACATATATTTTATATGTAAAATAAAACACTTGTAAAAATTTAAAATAAAATAAAAGTCAACATAAAAGAGTAAAAATAAATATCAATTTCATAAATTAAATATAAAAATTATAAATACACTGAGATAAATATAAATTACAATAAACTGTCAAATGACAATAGTATAACTGTAAACAAAAAAAAAAAATTATGACATAAACCTTATAGATACACATAAAATTTGTAATTTATTATATAAAGATTAAATTATAACATAAAACATGTATGTAAATAAAGGGTGAATGTTCGACTCTCCTCTTTTTTGGGTTAATATCACATTACCTCTTTTTTTTTTAATATCTCATTATCCCCTCCCCCCCACCCCCTCTTCAATTTTTTCGATTTTACCTTTTAATAATTTAAACATAAATCATTGAATCAGAATCGATTGAACTGTTTTTTTTTTAAATTGAAAAAATAAATTTACTTGCGAGGATTCAAACACCTTTATCACTATACCAAATAACTTATTTTGATAATTTTTCTAATTTTTAATATATATTTCTTTTCAAATTATATAATGAATTCTATTAAAAATAAAAATTAATTTTATTAATGTAGTAAAAATAGTTGTATATTTATAAAATTATTCTAAAATACTTCTAATTTATTAAAGAAAATAAATCTAATTTATTATAAAAAATAAAAATATTTTGAAATTATAAACTTATTTTATAATTTTTTTCTAAAATCATCATTAATGATAATAATTTTATCAATTTATTATATTTCTAAAATTATTAATAAAAATAAATCTAATTTATTATAAAATTAAAACTATTTTGAATTCATTATTAATTTTAAATTTAATTTAAAAAAATTATAATTTTACAATAATAATCATTTTAAATTCGAAATATTTTAAAATTTTAATGATTATAAAATTATTTTATATTAAAGAATTTATTATCAATGAAATTTATTATTAATAGAATTTATTTTACATATATTTAAAATGGTTATTTGTTAAATAATTGATCATAAATATATATTTGGTGCAATGGTAAGGGTATTAATTTATTTTCATAGGTCCAAGTTCAATTCCTTATATTATCAATTTATTTTGTAATTTTAAAAAAATTGGTTCAAACCACTAGTTTGGTTCAAATCACTTGTTTAATAGTTTATATTTAAATTATTAAAGGATAAAATTGAAAAAAATTTAAGGGTCTAGAGGTGATAGGATATTAGAAAAAATATATGAGAATAATGGGGTATTAACACAAAAAACAGAGGGGAATTGGACATTTTCCCCTTGTAAAATTATAAAAATAATTAAAAAATTTACATAATTTATTATTAACATTATCATTATTATATAAATAATTTATATGTTACATATAAATATATACTTTTTCTAAACGTATAGATATACTTTACCGTAGAGACAAAAATTAATTATTGATGTTTTTAATTTTTTAATTTTTTTTTTCTTAGTTACATAATATTAAAGTATCACTTTACAAATGACAAATGTCAATAATTTACTAATATCATTCTTATTGTACCAAATTAAATTTGCATTACATGTGATTATAATTTTTAAAATTTTAATCCTTACAAATAACATCGACTTTAAAAAATTAGATCAATTTATATTTTAATTTTCTTAATAATTTTTTTCAAACTTGTTCATATTTATATAATTACATATATTTTTTTACTAATATATAGATTTATATTTCAAATATATCTTAAATAATAAATTATATCTAAATAATTTTAATATATTAAAAAATATAAGAAAAATAATTTTTAACTTAAATAGTAAATTAGTTTAATATGTTATCTATTGAACATGTTAATTATCATTATTTAAAATGAATGGGCCAAATTTTAATTTTAAAATTTAAAGGTCAATAAAAGTATATCGATACTGAGATTTTTTGTTTCAATATCATAGAATTTTTCTAAAATATAACACTTCTAAGGATAATAAAAACAATAATTTTAAACTATATTAACTTTAAACATAAAAATTTTCATGTAAAAGTAATGTTAAATAAATCTTTCTCGAGCATTACACATTATATTCAAAAAAATAGTGACGGTTAAAATTAAAATTTTAATAAATTTATTAATAAAAGCAATCGTGAATAAAATTTTTTTTAAAGAAAGAAAATACCATCTTATTATATGTTAAATTGATTTGACTTTTTCATTAATTAAAAAAAATTAATGGCAAAAACACTTTTCACATTTTTATTTTATTTGTGATTTAGTTGATATTAGAAGACTTCTAGCAATTAAAAAAACTGTTTTTTTTTAATTAGAAAAAGTTCAAAATTTGAGCTTTTAACTACAATTTTTTTTTAACTTTTTTAGAAGATTAAATTATTTACAATACTCTTATTTTATTTAAAAAATTTATATTATTTTTTTAAAATAAAACTTTAAAAACTTGTCTATTAAAATAATTACTTCAAATTTTATAAAAAATATTTATTACAATCAAATGATTAATAAATTTTTGTTCAAAACTCTACTTATAAAAATTATACTAGTAAAAGATCTACTCCAAAAAACTTTACTTAAAATGTTATATCAAACTTACACTAAATTATATATCACTTAGATGTAAATTACATTTTTCAGCATCTTATTCCACGAGAGTACACGACTGCCTTCCTTCTTGATTATCAAAATGCTGTAGTTCATAAAAATTGCAATTAAGGAATTACAACAAATGAGTAGAGCGCGTATCTGCTGAAGATGCTTCTTGAAATCTTCAGGCAGATCGAGGTTCATTTTCCTTTAGATGCTTCCTCACATTTTCATGAGGAACGAAATGGTTGTGCAACTTAGTGTATAATTTTTACGTGTCTAAACATCCTACGGTTTTTGGTTGTTGGCTGTTATGATCACAAGTTTCAGCTGTAAAAATGCCTACTGGAATCTCTATCTGCTCACTGGGAGAAACACTAAGGAACAACAAAAAGAAAAATTGCCATGATCATGCTACTGCATCGGCTTGTCTTCTAGTCAGTCGTGCATACAAGCCTTCATTTCGAAGAAGCTCCTTGTGACTTCCCATCTGCATGATAGAAAAGAAACAGTCTTCATAGAATAGTAGCTTACACTACAGAGTAGGATAAACAAGCAATTGCAAGAGTCAAGCAAATCAAGTCAGGTTCTTCTAGTAATTCTGTAGCAAACGAGGGGCGGCTCACAACTCTTCAAAAGGGAAAACTGCAAATGCACCGTTTATGACTCCATTCTTTACTTTTGGTGTAATGTAACAGAAAGTAAACCTAAATGCCTAGAACAACGCTGATTACAGGAGTAACACACTCATCCAAAAAGAGGCTTTTGCACGTAAGCATTGCCTTGTTCATGAAGAAAATAGTTTTAGACATCATTACAACCATGCAAATGAAGAAGAAACTATCACAATGAATGGTGGTGGTAATGGTTCAAAGTCAAAATTAAATGGTTATAGTACCAACCTCAACAATTCGACCACCATCCATTACCACTATCCTGTCAGCAGCTTGTATCGTGGAAAGCCTGTAGAAAGTGAACAATGAAAATTTCATACTCCAGTCAACCATTCAAATAACAGGGTATTGAATATTTACCTGTGTGCAATCACCAGCACAGTTCTCCTTGTCATTGTGTCACTTCTGACAGCACGAAGAACGCCCTGGATACAGTGGCGAATAAGTACATATTGAGACAATAAATGAAGTAAATTAGTTGACTAATCATTCTTTCTCTTTTCTATTTTTCTTTTGCCTTGTTTTTGTTCCGTTCAATTTATTGATTAATTTATTTCCTTCCGGATTTGGGGGAGGGATTTGGAGACTTTTGGCTAATGTAGCTACCTTCACATTGTGTTCACTCTCTGCATCCAGTGCACTAGTGGCTTCATCAAGGATCAAAATAGTAGGGTCCCTAAGAATGGCACGAGCAATAGCAATTCTCTGCTTTTGCCCCCCACTTAGCAAATCATCATCAACAAGTGTTTCATAACCATTGGGCAGAGACAGGATGAAATCATGAGCATATGCTTGCCTGGCAGCCCATTGAATGTCCTCCTGCTTTATATCTCGGGTGCATCCATATTTAATATTTGAACTGATGTCCATGCGGAAAAGTTTTGGCTCCTGTACAGGAAAAAGTTTTGAGGAGAGATCAAACACTCATACTGCCTTTAATTATTGATTCCGAGAATAAATGAATTAAAGAAGAACCTGTCCCACAAATCCAATTCTTTCCCTCAACCACTTGATGTCCAAGTCTTTAAGGGGGAAGCCATCAATCAAAATCTGCAATTAAAAGAACAAATTATTGAAAATTCAGTATTTGGGGATCCACACACAAACTACTAGAAGTTCAACATGGAAGTATAGAATTGATGGCTTAGTTATTGATTTCCATCTCTGCAACAGGGAAGCTATCGCTAAATATTTAATGTTATACTGTCACTATAGGTGAATCAAATATAATTAACCACTCCAATGAAGAAAAAGCGAAGCAAACCGACTAATTCCTGATTGTGGTATCTTTCAACAACTTGCACTGAAAGACTTAAATGGAACTCCCAGAACTGATTAATTAATTTCACTTTAGTTTTCATAATATCTTTCTATTTTCATGAATAAATTGCAAGACCTTGGAATTAAAAAATACGGGCACGTAAATTCTACCTGACCACCTGTTGGCTCATAAAGACGGAGCAAAAGATTCACCAGGGTGCTCTTTCCACTTCCACTAAGACCAACCTAAGCAAAATTGAAAATGCTGCATATAAGTTCCTGGGCTCATACTTGATGCGAAACAAGGTGCGTGAAAAAGCACTTACAATAGCAACCACTTCACCAGGATTCACTGAAATGCTTGCTTGCTGCAGTACAGGTACCTGCTCAAATGTGTAACAATAATTGCTTGCCAAAGTACCAACTAAAATAGAATGATGGGCAGTCAAATTAAGTAATTGCCAAGTTAACCTAGCCTTTTTCTATGAAAAAAAAAATGAGGTGGGGGCGCATAGTGGCCAATGTTTTACCATCCATTGGAAACTAATGAGCTCTGTTAATATTAGATATAACAGCTCAATTTTAGTGACTATTAGTTGTGATCCCTTACAATTACTATATAAAAGTATACTCTAGCACTTTAGATGGAGTATTTACTGCCCCATGGGACAATGAAAGGTTGCTGCATATGAAGGAATATCACACCCAAAAGGATCAAAATGAAAAGCCAAATGAGGAGTTTATAATGTTGATGACAAGGAGATATACCATTGCCCTTGAAGAGTAATGGAAAGACACATCAACGAACTCTATGCGCCCCATCAACCTTTGCAATTTCTTTCCTGCAACACAGTAACGATCAAAATCCAAAATGTTGAACTAAAATAACATATATTTCTGGATAAAAATTATATGTAAAAGCTATTTCTTCTACTGAACGGAATATATCGTATAAAGTGATGAAGTGACGTCTAAAATTTTAAGGTTCATTTTCAACTTGTTAACAAGAAAATATGATGCTTCATCGTTGCACAGTTAACAACCTACTAATAAAGCATGAAAAGAACTGCTTTAAATTGTAAGTATCTAACCATGTTAGACATGCTATTGAAGTTCATAAAATGCTTACCTTTTGATAGAAACTGGTGACTAGGCATGAGATCCATCAACTGGAAGACTTTTTCACTAGCCCCAACAGATTGCATCAGATTTGATAAATTATCACCCACCCACCATGTTGAATATATCAGCCATTCACTGTATAATATAAACTTTGTAAGTTGCTCTGCTGTTATATTACCCGTCATAATAGACATTCCTCCAATCAATACAGCAATAACCTATAAAAGACATATGACAACAAAAGCAGAAGTCAAACCCAGAATTTTCATTCAACATAAAGTATAGCATCAAGCTTTGACAACACATGCATGAATTTGAATTTGAAAATGCTTAAGATAATTTAGTCACTTTCAGTTAAATAATGCTATTATATATGCATTAAGATCCCAAGTAAACAGGAGTTCACATGAAAAAAAAAATCAGCTTCAATTAGAAATGACTTCCTCACATGCGATTATATGGAATCAATCTAGTTGATAACTTGCTAACAACCTTAGCAAGGGTAGTTGGTACTATCGCCCTCCACTTGGAGGGCACCGGTTCAATTCCTCTCATTTATTTAGAGAAGGCCAATTTCCTCCCAAAAATTTGTGGAGGTTGATTTCACCTGGATCAGGTGCAAATTTATGGATAACACCAAACTAGATCGATCAAGACTCTCGATTCCTGATAAATTTTTAATATAATATGGGTAGAATGTAAATATAATTTGTAATTAAAAAAAAAAAAACTAGTTGATAACTTGTGATAATGCAGTGAGAAATCACAAGAATAGAAAGTAAAGGACATTATAATCACAGGTGAGGTAGAATGTTTATAATTCACGGGTTTGTTGACTGTTGCCTTTTTTGGGTGAGAAGGGGTCAGTTAACAAGTATATATAGTATCACATATAGTCTCAGAAGGCAAGCCAAAAAATACCAGCATAACAAATAACATTTACAACAACATAGCACTAACTCACGTTATGTCAAATAGAAGAAAAGCATATACCATGACATGTCATATAACAGAGTCAGTTAGCATGTATTTCATCAAACTGCAAATTGGGAAGAGGCAGGCAACATAGGTTTGTCAAGTTAAAGGCCAAAGTACACATAAGATAGGGACTGAACAGGATTCCAGAAGCCAAGCCCTGAAGACAACTTCAAGGTGCTAAAACTAAGGACAGAATATGGCAAGTTTAGCGTAACTGACAATTTGAAGTGAATCACCTTTCTTTCGCTGATCTTGCACTAGTTTATACCTTCTTCTTTTTTTTAATTACAAATTGGAAATCACTGGAAAACAGAAGTCTTGATTGGATCTAGTAAGCATCAACCTGAAACCTGCACCCATTTGGGGTGAAATTGGCCTCCACAATTTTTTTGGCAGAAAATTAGCATCCAATATATAGTTGGGAGGAGTTCAACCAATGCCCTCCTAATGGAGGGCAAAGGTACCAATCGCCCTATTAAAGGGTGGTTGCGCACTAGTTTATACCTTATAATGCTATTTTCAGACTAATATAAAAGTAGAATAATGCCAAAAGCAGTTAATTAATCAATTAAATAGACACTTTCATGGATGAAAATGGATATAGAAAAAGATAACACGATAGTTGAGTCTGTATCATTACCACAATGCTTGAAATGCAAGAAATTTATTACAACTATATAGCAGAGGCAAAAGCCGAATCTGTATTATCACAAAAGGCTTTTACGATTAAAAGATAACAACTATTCAGACACAAAACTTTAAAAAGTGAACATAATTGTGATCTTAAAGCCAAATAAAGAGATATACCTGAGTTGAGTGATAAAGCATATTGAAGGTCAGGTTCCAGAATCCATATGCTGCACTTTGTCGCAAGCTTATATCAGCCAATTTTCCCAGCCACTGTTTGTACCTATCAACCGTAGATGGAAACATCTTTATGTCAGAACCACTTATAATACACACATCCACCTGTTGACATATAGCTTCCTTTCATCAAATGTTTTGCATTGAGAAAAGTAAGAGTGCAGACAGAAATAATTTATCAGAGACACGGTACGCTAGAATGCATCACCTTTTAAGTTCCTGTTTTTCTGTTCCATAGACACGAACAGTTCGCATCAATGAGAATGTCTCCTGTGCTACCTACACTTGTATATATAGTTACATTATTTCCTAAAAAAAAAAAAAGAAACAAAATGTCTAGAAAGACTACAGATCATGTGTCTTGATATACTTCATTGGCAGAAGCAGTGATCTCTTGGACTAACTTTGCTGCCTTCTTCTGGTACCTACACAGAGGACACAGTTGAACTGGTCATCAATGGTGCTCCAAGAGTAAATACATGAATGGAAAAGTCAAGATCATGCTAAAATCCACCTAAATACGTCAAATATTAAAACGAAATGTGCCGAAAGCACATCCCAGCAATTGCAAGACAGTATTTTCCACAGGTTCATAGGGCATCATGTTTTATTTAAACCATCAACCCACTTACTTCCAGGCATACCCTAGTACTTAAAGCCAATCAGTTGAACTATATCACACATAATTACCTTAGTGCACATCCTCATATCTACTGTTATCCTTTCTCACCTTGCCACTCAAATACTATTCTCATTTCAATCGCAGTTATTTTATAGTCATATACTTGCAAGACAGTGAACTCAAACTATAAGAGGAAAATCCAATGAGTCTGTACATAATCTTACAAGCCATAGATCAGCATTACTCCTGCTAAAGTTGAGCATATTATCAATGTACACATTCCAAGTGGCCATGACAAAACTAGCAAGTAGATCAATGATCCCGCCCCCTGAAAATAAATAAAGATAATGCAAATTATACTCTTATTTTAAGCAGTCTCAAAACCATTAATTATTTTATCAGAGAAAAGACCTGAAGAACATTGCGTAATATCAAATTAAGATCATTTCCAATAACCCGTGACACTTGCTGACAGTCTGATCCAAGCCTACTTGTCAAATCACCAACTGTCTCAGAGTCAAAAAAGGATATATCCTACAACAGATTTGCCAATAAGGTAAGTTAATATGTATACTTCAATATTCCAAAAGTATTCCAATAGGTATGGCTTGCTTAGACATGCAAATGGCAATAACTTTATCAAAATTCAAATTTCCACTGATCTGAACCTGAAGAAGAAGTGCAGAATATAATGTTTCCCTCATTCTCTTTACCTGTGATAAATTACAAGAATTCATCAATATTCAAATCGTATTCTACTGACCAGACAGTCTGAAAATGAAAGTATTTGCGCGAGACTCACAAGAATCATATTTGCAATGCCAAAACAGCAACCTCGTAAACCACTGAAGTTCAAATGAACAAAGTATGGAGTCAGCAGTTCTGCCACGTTGATCATTGAGATGACTCAAATTTGGTATATGTAATGTGAAAAGTCCACATAAAGTATAAGTTCAAAAAAGAGAACAGAAAATAATACGATGCAGTGCTATGTATGTTGCTATTGTGCATACTTTCAATAAGATAACTTATGAATAACACAACAGTTACATGAAAAAGAATGAGAGTTATTGTTGACATATGCAGCAACCAGAAAAGATTTTATGTAATAATAGAGTAAAAATTGTTCTATCAGATTGATTGTATGACTCCTGCTGGTGCAGAGAGTAGGTCATGGCGTAGTCTGTGGCTGTGAAGTAAAGGAGAAAGGAGATATGACCATACAAGATTTTAACCTGCATATTCCAGAAGTAACACACAGCAGAATCAACAGTCGAACATTACGGTGGAACACTGCAATTTGACCACTCTGTGCAGTGAAGATTGATGCTGTCAGAAAATGTGGTATGGATATCTCCGAAAGCTGTATCAAATATGCAAAGCAGTTAGTAAATGCAATAAGACTATCATGCATTGCCACTATCTTATCTCACAACCAAGAGTATCCATCAGTTTAATAAGAACTGCAACAGTAAGAAAGAGTGTACACAGTAGCCAGAGAATGACAGACATTAGAAAAAAGGAAAAAACGAAGTTCTAACTTGACGCAGCGGCATACAATATTCATTCCCTATACCACTGCATTTGGAAATGCTTTTGACACTGCCAAGAACATTTTTAAATGGCCAGAGTAAGCTTTTATGTTCATTCCATAAAATTTGGTTGAAATAGATGAAGGTGCTATCATATCAAAAACCACTAGTAATGCTTTATACAGAAACACTTGCCATATATTATCATTATTTTTTTTGTATAACACTAAAAATAACTTTTCAGATAAACAAATATATACTTAAAATGCTTCAACGAGCATTTGATAAGAGCTCTTTGAAGCATTTACAGGCGCCTTAAAAAAACGTTTTTACTGAGAAAAACACTCTCTCCAACGCTCCCAAATACACCCTATATCCGTTTCCAAATTTTATGTGTCTCATCTCATTATTTCCATCTGCAACTATTTGATTAGAAACTTATCATTTACGTAATGAAAACGAAAAATAGTATATATATATATATATATATATATACGCACCGCCGCGACAATTAAGGCAGAAAAGGCAGCAAAAACAATCCAACGGTCCTTGGCAACCAACTCCCACATTTTACTAAGCGCCCTCCATACTGTCACCGGTTTCGCCATAATTTTAACCTCGATATCATCATCGAAGCTCCACCAGCTTCCTCCAGGAAATATCGATTGAATGAAGTGAATCCATCGCCGAATCCTCTCATTGAACTCAGCATTGACTTCTCCATCAAAGTGTTGTAGATTTTTGTTCTGTACGGAGAATCCGTTAATTGAAGAGGATTTTAAAGGAGAGAAGTGACAGCGTCGTTTTGAGTTGGGGGAAAAGTTAGAGAGTAAAAGCCGGAGTTTGTTATTTTTAGCCAATCGGAGATTGTCGTGGTGAATGCGAGGCGTTTGTTTGTGGTGAAATGGAGTAAATACCCGAGGTCGCACGTTGCAGAGTGTTACAGCCATGGAAACAGATGGTTAACGGCTAAGTCTTTGGCTGCAGGGAAAATTAAGAGAAATCTTCTCCAAAAAAGGGCCCGAAGAGGTGCAATGTGTGGCGTGTGGAGGCGCGTGAGCAAACGTGTTATACAGTAGCGTTTCCGCTCTTTCTATTGGCGATTGTGAAGTAAACATGGTTCGTTGTGTTTGATTTCACACCGTAAGATGACACTAGTCGCGTACAAACTTTTTCCACGTTAAACGGAACCGTATTGGATGCGAGGTAACGCAGGGGTAGTGACGTGTTTAACACAATCAAGCTACCGCTGCCGTGAGACCACTCGAGTATTCATGTGCCGCCTCAGTTTACAAACACGACTCTCCTCTACATAGTGCCACGTTCACATATTTAAGACAACTTTACCCTCATCATTTTAACCATTTTTCTGTCATTTAAAGCAACCGCGAGGACACTTTAGTCCTTACAAGTCATCATCAACACCTCCTAAATATCTTCATTGCGGTCCCTTGTCAGTTGTCAGCAGCAAGCAACTCCATATCTCACTCTACCTCTTTCTCTTCTTGACTGTTGTTACTATGGCCGTGGTTCTCGGAAATTTAGCTCTATTGCTGGACGTGACATCGCCTCGGACAACAATAACGGACCGCAAGTCTCGTCCAGTGGCGGTCGACGTCGTTTTGAATCTACCAAAGAGAGACCTTCACGTGAACTATTCTGCTTTAACCAACAAGAGCTTGGACTCTGAAGGGGATAGTCGAAATCACTTGGTGGTGACACGTGGCAAGGCGAATTCAAAGGTGAACGCAGTGGATTTCGATGCGGGCTCCAGCGACGAGGAGAATGGGAATGGTGATGAGGAGGAGGAGTATGATTGGGAGAAAGAGATGAGGAGGAGAATGAAGGAGATTGAAGAGATGAGAGAGTTGGAGAAGAAAGCTGAGGAATTGCAGACTAAAGCGGAGGATGAGAGTGAAACTGAAGTTAAAGAAGAGACTGAAGAGGAGAAGAAGATGAGAGTCAGAAAAGAACTCGAAAAGGTTGCTTTATGAATCAACTGTTTATGGCTTATATTAATAATTTCGCTGTTAATTTGCGCCATACTTTGTCGCGTTGATTTGTGAGAGCAGGTGGCTCAGGAGCAAGCGGAGAGGAGAGCCACAGCACAATTGATGTTCGAGTTGGGACAAAAGGCTTACGGTAAGGGCATGTATGGACGAGCCATTGAATTTCTTGAAGGTGCACTCACCATCATTCCCAGACCAACGTTATTTGGTGGTGAGGTTGGTTTATACCCGATAAGTTTTACATGAGCGAACATTATTGTTAATTGATCAATAGATTAATGAAACTGAGTTTGATTTTGGATTTTCAGATTCAAATATGGCTTGCTATGGCTTACGAGGCAAATAACCGTCATGCGGATTGCATTGCTCTTTACCAGCAATTGGAGAAGAAGCATCCGAGTGTCAGTATTCGGCGCCAAGCTGCAGACCTTAGATACATCTTGCAAGCACCTAAACTGAAGATATCTCAAGAGGAGATGGTTACCATTCCACTTATTGGTTCTAGTTATGACAGGTAATTTTGCTGTCTTTAGTTAATGATATTGCTCATTTTAATTCCTGATTTTGCAATTGCTTCGGAAAAATGGACTAAGAATTCTACAGTTTTATTAATAAAATAAAGTATAAGTAACCTTGTGAGCATTTGTTTGATCTCTAGTGGAATATGATTTCATTATTCTAACATCCATCCATTGTGAAAATGCTGAGAAAAGTTCATTTGTCTGCTCATTTTCCCTGGTACTGAAATATCAGTTCGTTTAGTTGGACAGAAATATAGGGCTGCTATTAGACCTTTTTTTCTTTTTAATTTGACTGTTAATATTTGTTTGTGTCCTTGTTGATTGACCTATGTTGCTTGAACCAGAAACAGAGCCATACATATACAATGCCCAACTGCTTTTCCATGTGTTATTCTAGTTAGATAAGAATGATGCTACCTGATTTTACACTTTGTATTACTTCCATTCAGTATCCTACCTTTTTGGGCTTAGATTATGGTTGCAACCTGGTCCCTGTTCTTACTATACATTGAATCAAGTGATGCTATGCTATGATGCCAATGACTTGCTTCTTCTTTGTGATTGTGTTTAGTCGATATAACTTGAGCACCTTGGAAGGATAGAAGTATTAGGAGCTTTTCGTGCATTTTTTTTCCAGTTTCTTGTGAATGCATGCACACCCCGCATATGATCAGAGATTTCACTTCATGATTTATATCCAGCTATATTTTGAACTGTCATCAATAGTTGCAGTCATTTTTTTTAACATTGCTTGTTGAAACTTTTCTATTTACATTTCTTCCAACCATAAAATGAAAAAAGAACAAGCTCTGATCTTCTCTTCACACCAATGCTTTATTAGCATTAATATGTGTGGCTATATTAGGTTTTTTTTTTTTTTTTTGCTGAAAGGCTATATCAGGTGTTTATTTTAGAGAAATTGCACTACCATGATCATCAAAACAGACATATTTGAGCTGATCTGCCTGTCACACATCACGGCTTTTCCTAATAATTCTGTTGAATTGAATCCTGAATATCCCAAGTTATGTTCTTCAATTAAAGTGAGGCTTTCTTTTTGTTGGCATTATTTTTTCTTGGCACACAGGCAGTCTAGAAGGTACTTAAAAGGTAGATTTATGAGACGGTAACCTTATTTATTTATTTATTTTATTTTCTGTGATCTCTATGCACAGTTTCAAGTCTGCAATTTTATAATTTCAGTACGCCCTATGTTTTATTACCGCAATTTCCAGGCTTCGTTGGTGCCTTAGTTACCAACTTATTAATGACTTCTGGATTATCTGTGTGCCGACATTACAGTTATGCAGGGACATGGAGTGATAAATACAAGGACAGGGATGAGAGGAGAAGCGGCTCAACAACCAACCAGCTTCCATCATCCAGAGACTTTTTAGGTGACTTTCTAGTGTGGCGACCTCCTGTCGGACTGGAGAAAAACCGTGCCTTTTGGGTAGCTTTGACATTGTGGTTTGGCTTGGTTGGAGCTGCCCTCATTCTTCAAAGATGAAGCACGCATACGTGCACTAAATTGTAATTGTTTTCAGTCATGATGTGTTCATTTGATTGTTTAGGTTGCCCTGCATTCATGTAATATTCTTCTAGTGTTATTGTGTATTCATTATATATTTGTATAATTGTATGTATAAAGCAGAAATATGTGTTTTATCTCTTCTAATATTGTACACATAACACATCATGCTTAAATAAAATACTACTTACACACGTGCGGTATAAGGACTTGTATTGGGCTTGGTTGTGTTAAGTCGTTAATCGAATGCTGTTTTCTTGCACGGCAATGCTTGGCTTTGGTTGCCATTATGTATCTTTTTAGACAAGTTGTTGTGTTGCGCTATGGAGCAATTTAAGATCAGTTTCGCCATCTGTCTATCTATATATTATCCTTGATACTTGCAAATATAACCATCTATAAATGGACTAAAATTTTGTGAGACTAGCTTACACGAATGAAATCATAGACGTTAGATGTATCCCCGTTCAAACTCAATAAAATTTAGTTAGCCTTGGAATTTTAATTAGCTAAGCAGCGTGTTTAGGCTATGGCAGACCGTCCATTCCATACATATTAAAATCAAGTTTTTTCTAAAGAATACAAAGCAATTGAAAAAACAAGTTAAAAAATTGAGATCCAAGAATCCAAATATTCAATAAGACTAATTTTAATTGGATTTTTGGGTGAAGTTAGGTGAATTAAAATTGAATGTGGTGATAATTAGGTAATAATGAGAGATCACATCCTTTCTAACTAGATTTTGTTCTTTGATTACGTCAATACAATCCGTCCTATACTCCTAATTAATTATAATTAAAAAGAACGAAGACTAATGTACATCTAAAAAGACGGAACGACAGGGCAAAAGGCTATTGAATACCATGGATTCATGGCCTACTGTTTATTTTGGGCCAAAATAAATTCCGACTGATATGTTAAACAGGCCCAACATGAGATCCACGTCAAAGCCCATTAACATCCGCCACATGCATAATACCCGTAAATCACAGCAAATGCAAAACCCTAGTCTCATCCCCATATAAATCTCCAATCCCCCTTCATCATCTCTATAGTCACCGCCACATCAACATACACCTTGTAACCTCCTCAGATCCGCCGAAATGACGACTCGTTTCAAGAAGAACAGAAAGAAGAGAGGCCACGTGAGCGCTGGCCATGGTCGTATTGGGAAGCACAGAAAACATCCCGGAGGTCGCGGTAACGCCGGAGGTATGCACCACCACAGGATCCTCTTCGACAAGTACCACCCTGGTTATTTTGGTAAAGTCGGTATGAGGTACTTTCACAAGCTCCGCAATAAGTTCCATTGCCCCATTGTCAACATCGACAAGCTCTGGTCCATGGTACCTCAAGATGTTAAATCCAAGGCCAGCAAAGACAACGTTCCGATGATTGACGTCACTCAGTTCGGGTACTTTAAGGTTTTAGGAAAAGGAGTTTTACCAGAGAACCAACCCGTAGTTGTCAAGGCCAAGCTTGTGTCCAAGACCGCTGAAAAGAAGATCAAGGAGGCCGGCGGTGCTGTTGTCCTCACTGCTTAGGTTATTTTCGGTGAATTTTCCTGTTTTAGTAATTTTGTTTTGTTTTGGATCTATCGAGACTTATTTAAAATACAATCATTTAATGATTAAATGTGACATGAATGGTTTATTTTTATTTTATGTTATGGTTTATGAGGGAGGCATTCGGTTTTAGTATTGAGCTGGTGTGATTTCTGTTCTACATGTGTGATTACATTTTTGCTTGGAAATGAGCCGATATAACTGTTGACAAATTTGATTTGCTGGTTTATGATTGAATCTTTAACACAGCAATGCTTGTAGCATCTGGTCTTTTTATAGAATCTAAGCTTATTTATTGAATTGAGCAGGAGATATCTTGAAATGTTGGTTGGAGTTGATGCATGGTTTTACTTTGTCACAAGCATGCCCTCTTTGTACCCCCTGGGTCTTGAATATGTATAAATTTGAATAGCTGGATTGAGATATTCCATTAAGGTAATTTACGAGGAGGGGTTCTCTAGCTTTTCCAGTTAGTGCATCTTTAATTTGACATTGAGTTGTGTCGTTAGGTTTTTCCTCATGGCTTCCTATCTCAGATTTCACCAGCCATCAACGGCTTTCTAAGTTTATTTTCTGGCTATGCTTGTGTAATCAACTTATCAATATGGCTAGGTTATATACATAGAACTTCCTTTTGTCTCTGTGCTTCTTGTGTTGGCATCTTCTTCAGATTTTCTCATCTGTTCTGCAACACCTGATAGATTCTTTTGATGTGCTTTATTTTGGGCTTGTTCACTATTTTCTCTTGAATTTTGTTGTGAAAGCAGTATTATTTAGCTACTCTGGACTGTTGTTTAGTACTGAAACTAAAGCTTGGTTTGGAGAAGGCATGTTATCTCTGAAATATAACTAAAATAAATATCGTCCAAGTAGAGATTGTTTGAACTCATAAGCCACTCCCATTTCCTTATTTTTTCTTCAGCAGCAGAAGCTCGCAGTCACGTCTTCCGCATACTGAAGTCCGTATTGGCCATTGTTTTTCTAGTTTCGCATCTCTATTCCCCTTGGACCTAAATTTAAGCACAAGATACGTCTTCTGCATACTGAAGTCCGTATTGGCCATTGTTTTTCTAATTTTGCATCTCTATCCCCCGTGGACCTAAATTTAAGCAAAAGATTGAAAAGCTAAATCATTACTTCATTGTATTGGCATAAAAGGTATCGCGATGATTCACCTCTTTTTAACCCAGTTTGTTTTACAAATCGTGTAAAAGATGGTGCATGTTTGAAAAAATGTCCCTGACGCTATTCCACCCCAGATACCCCCGAAGATATAACCATTATGTTAATATCAATTATAGCATTTAATTTCGTTGGAAGGGGAACTGTAAAGACTGAAGAGGACGGATTACTTGGACGCCTATGTCGAGCTTGTGTGCCAGTATCAGTCCCAGAGGAGCCTAGTTAACTAACTCATGCGACTCAACATTCGCGTGGGTTACTGTAGCTAGCCATCCAGCTCCAAACGGCCACCCCTACATGATTATTATCATAACCTCTGAAAATCATATCAACAAGCAGAAAAAACGCATCCAAACAGGTTGTATGTACATACGTACTTACGTATGTACGTACGTATGTTTGTTTGTTTACCGGATAAAACATGTCGAACATTGTTAATGACGATCCACAGATCCAACAAAGGTGTGAGGGCCTCAACAAGAGCTTGGACTAGGGTGTTGTTTCTGAATAAAGATGGGTACGCTCCTTTTGATGATTAGAAGCAGGAAGAGGAAGAGGAAGAGGCGAACGGTGATCGAATACGTTACGGCTACCAGTATTTGCTGTTCTTGGGTCACCGGCTCACCGCTCCTACATTAGACACTCACACTGGCACTGCACAGTTAAAGAAGTAAAACTTTTAAGATGATACAGGTTGATTATGATAGGATGTGTTTGGGCCCCAAATCTCACAGCCGCATTTGTACCTAAGGCCATCATCAGTGCCTGGCCCTTGGCCAGTTTTGAAGGGACGCATCTAGTATCACCTAGTGGGTGGTTAAAGATAATGTTGAGTGTACTCAGAACAAATTATTAGTGCATTCAAGCATTGTGCTCAGATGTCTCAGTGAATTTAGTACCATCTACTGGCCTGTGTGATGTACTCACCGGTGAATATAGTGCGATTTTGCCGGTGTATGGCGCGTTCAGAAAAACGGTGAGGGTCAAATGTGGGTGCCCCGTAAAAGTTGCCTACATTGCGCTAAGAAGAATATGTTGATGGCTGGCATCGTCAAGTTGGCTATGAAAGTGTGCTCAGTATCATTCTGTGGGTGTACCTGGGTGAGCTCTCACATTTGGTATCATGCACTGGGCTGGGGCTATTTAGGTGTGTCAGTGTTGGGCATAGGGGTGGTTCAGAATAATATGGGTGCATTTAATGTAGTTAATTGGTTATGTGGTGAATTATGGTGCTACTGAGCAATCCCACCTCATTTTTTAAATAGCCCTTAGCAAGGTCTCAGAGCCCACATTATAAAGGGTTTTCAAACTATTGAGCTGCCCCATCTTATTTTTGTAGCCCCCAACCAGGACATTGAGCCCAAAATTTACCTACTCTCGTGAAACACCGAGCGTCCCTACCCTATTCTTAATTTAGCCTCCACCCAGGTTGTGCAGCCCAGTTTTTATATAGTTTCGTAGATTGCTGAATAGACTAAATAAGTAACCCCACCCTAGTCTTGGAATAGATTTTAAATAGTTTTCAAAATTACTAAGCTGCCCTATGATATTCTTAAATAGCACTTCCGCAGGTCTTGGAGCCAATACTTTAACAAACTGCTGAATTGCCCCAACCCATCTTATTTTGAAATAACGTCGCCAAGATTTCCGCTTCCCAGAGAAACCCCGTTTTATTCTCCCACTTAGGTCAGTGTTGTACCACACCCAGTATTCGAATTTATTTTCAATGCGAGGTCTGGCCAGAATTTTTTGAAAGACAAAACTCACATGAGATGGTGGGTTCAAACTCATGCCTTTAGTGAGAGTGAGTTCGGTTTACTATCAGGTAAAAGGCCTTATGACAATTTTGCATGGTTTGAACATATATAAAATCTTAATCAAGTTTTGGTATATATATATATATATATATATATATATATATATATATATATAAATCTAGGTCAAATTAAGTCCAATAATTTTAAACAATCCTTAATTCAAAAGTTTAAAATTATAAGTAATGATCTAAATAATGATATCACAGTCCAATAATTACGAGAAATACTTTTAATATTGTTGCAATGATTTCATGCATGTACAAACTTTCGAAAATTGAACTAGAAAGTTTCAGAAATTTACTTAACAACTACAAAAAATATAAGTGGGTGTGATCAGAATCACAGGTTACAAATGGGTGTGATTAGAATCATAAGTGTGTACTATGTTTAAATAGTATGTTAGTCTTAGCAGCCACTGAAGCCTAATCGACACATAAGAGTAGTTTTGTTGATTAAAAAGAAAAAGAAGGAAAAGGGATACCAATTAGTATTAGGTTTCGTTTGGTATAGTGAGACCGTGTGTTTTGTTTAAAAGTAAAGTCAAGAGTGTATTTGATGATAGTAATCATTCGTTTTCTTTATTAACATAATATTTTAATCTCTAGAGTCTAAAACCATCACACAGTACCAAACATAATTTTAATATGGGGTTGTGTGCTGTAAATTGTAACAAAACAGCTACTACCAGCTCTTGAAATTTTGTTAAAACTAAAGATGCTCACTGTCCTTCAAGATCTTTGGTTAATTTTCAGTATCGTTTTCTGTATGTCCACCCCATTTCTTTATTCTGTCTCCAGCAACAGAAGCCTGCAAATATACATATATCACACAAGAATTAATATTAGATCTCAATTTTTTAAAAAAAAAAAAAAAGAAGCATCAACAACAGATATTAGATCTAGCATTGTGGCATCACTTCACTTGCCTATGCAATCGTTAAAATAATGCAGACTTTTTACCTCTTTGTTCCAGTCGGTTGTGTAAATCATCCCGAACAGGACAAGCGTCTGTAACACAGTTCCTGACAGCATTCCATACCAAATCCCCTGACCAAGAAAGAAGAAGATCATTAGCAACCACATGATCAAAGTGTGGCCTTTTGATGTCTTCCTTAACCTGTTTGAAATTTATTTATTCTCTGGCTAGCTATTTATTATTTTATGACAATTACCTTGACCCCCAAGTCCACCTTGTAACCCAATATGAGACCCAGAGGAATTCCAAAGCCGTAGTAACACCCGATGTTTACATAAGCAACTACTGCTTGCCATCCAGCTCCAATGGCCACCCCTGCATACAATAATTATTTATCCTCAATTTCTTTTACTTGTTTAATTTCTATTCAAAATGGCTAAATGTTAATTCAGGTCAAATGCGAACAAAACAGTATTAAGTAGTAGATGCATGAATTTAATTGATTAGTAGCTAGCTAGCTATTTACCAGAGAGAACCGGCTGAACATTGTTAATGACTATGCAGAGAGCCAGTAATGGTGTGAGATCTTTCACAAGATCTATTACTTCCTCATCGTCTGAAAATAACACCGGGTACTGATCCCTTGTGATTATCAGAATGAGTGAGAGGATCAGGCCGATAGTAAAAGAACAAATTACAGCAACCACTAATGAAAATTTTGCAGTCCTCGGATGAATTGCCCCCAGCTCATTTGAAATTCTCACACTGCATGAATCGTTTTTCAAAGTCAAATCAATGAATTGAAATTAAATTCGTAATTAAATGGGTATTATTTCTACAAAGCAATTACCTTACAGCTGCATTCATTCCTAATGCCACCATATTTGCCCAACCCAAAATATTCATGCTGCAGTGCAAATGCAATCACATTAATATTAATAAAGACTACGATAATCAGTTTTCCCTTGGTGTATGAAGTCGACAAATTTGTAACCCAAACTTTACAGAGTACATATTCAAAATCAATATTTCATACAACTATTGACTGGATGGTGGGAAGTGGGAACTTTCGAGTCTGGTGGTTATCTACAATTCTATCTCTCTACGGTGAGAAACTCCCAACAAATGAAATGAAAAGTTTGGATATTAGCCACAAAGTTCATTATTGTTATCAAATTCTCTTCATTAATTTTTTACTATACACACTTTTTTCTGTTCCAATTTCTCAGAGCCGACTCTTCCATTATCTCTATCCATTTTCCTAAAGACTTACATCCAAAAACATTACACAAAAAAAATCTAACACCATTACTGCTTTTAAATAAATAATGCAAAATAATTAACTATGAAGTGGAGATCTACACATTAAACTTAAGGAATATATAATTAAAACAATAATATTATGTCAAATCACAAACTCTACATCCACACCAAAAAAAAAAAAAAATAGATCATCTCCAAAACATCTAATTAATATTATTCAAGAATGAGAAAAGGTGTCCAATTAATCGTCTTTTGATCAATTAGCTGTTAGGTATGATTTTTCTGTTGACCACTTTCTAATTTCTATCCCAATTTCTCTTTATACTCATTACTTTTTCCATTATTGTGGGCTCTTGCTAGGTGCATGCATTATACACAACAATTTAATTCATTTGATCAACTTTTGTATATCAATCAATGATGTAGGTCTTAGACAACGTAAATGATGAATCAATATTAAAACTGAACTCACGCATATATATATATATATATATATATATATATATATATATATAAAGCCAGCAGTCAACATAGGACAACTAATTAACGCAATATTATCTATCAAAAGCGTTATAGATATAATGAAATAATTAAATTAATTAAGCGCACCATATGGACAAGCCGGCCACTGAAACTTCTGCGTTCTTTAAATATCCCGCAAACAGTATTAACGCCATAAAATACCACACCTCCAAGCTGCATGTACGAGATATTAATATTATTATTATAATAATAATAATATATATTAACATAATTGCATAAATCGCTAGATTTATTTGTTCAGTTTTGAAAGCCGACTAATAAGACATATGTTAAGATTATCTTACCAGAGCATGACTGCAGATGCTAAAGATAACCGAACAAATGCCCACAGATTATGAAATGCCTTCCAAGAAAATCCATTCCAAGCTCGACCACAGGTCCCACTAAAAATGTACAGCAGTCGTGAAATAATTATGAACCACCAAGATGTATTGAGTACCACAGCTGCACCAACAAGACCCAACCCCAGCTTCAATATTAACAACCAACTAAGAAACGTGTGCAGCAACAAGGCAGCAGCTGCTATAATAGCCATCACTATGATCTTGCTCTGTGCCTGTAAGAACTTTGTTATCGGGAAATTAATTGCGTAAGCAAATAGTTGCGGTATCATCCATATCGCAAATGTTCCTGCTGCCATTGATATCTCTGGAGTCTGCCCTATTAGACTTAAAAGTTGCTGCGCGAATATGTATGCGAACATTAGGATTAAAGCCGTAGAGTTGAGAATAACCCAAGATCTTTGCATATAGATTCCCAGCATGTCAAGCTGTCCTGCTCCATACGCTTGCCCGCATAGAGTCTCCAGCGCACTCCCCATTCCCATCTGTTATAGATAGCTTCATTAATATATAAAAATTGGAAGTCAATTTTGTAATTAAAAATCTTGTACCATGATTGTATTTATAACGTACCATGGCGCCAAATGAGAAGCCGGCGATGACAGAGTTTTCGACAGAGACGGCAGCGAGGGCGAGGGTGCTAACATGGCCGGCGAAGACTTGAGTGATGGCTCCAAGAGAGTACTGGCAGACGGTGGTGAAGATGGCAGGTCCAGCAAGGTACCATAATTTCTTGGCTTCTATATAGAACTCTCTAAAGAAGTCACGGACTCCGCTGATTGGAGAGATGTCAGCAGTTTCGGCGGTGAAGGTGACGGAGGAGGTGGTGGTGGTGGTTACTTTGGGGAGTGACTCTAGTTGGTTTTTGTCTTTCTCCCTGGGGGTGGCAGACAGCAGTGGCTCCTTACCGTCCTCCATCGCAGAGAAAATGACTGGGAAACTTTCGGTTTATGCTCTGAGTTGCGAATAATTATTTGAAAAAGAGGCTTGCATGGAATTCTCCATACACATTCTGGTTCTGGTCCCCCGTTGAAGATAAGCGCATATCAGAAATTTCAGAATATTATATGCTTTTCTCCGTAAAGAATCTTATAAAATTCTCAATAATTAATACTATGGGATTTTAACACATACCTCCCTTGAGGTTTCGTCTATTGTTTGACTTAATTAACACATACCTCCCCTAGGCCATCCATTATCGTTAAGACTACCATTACATTGAGGGGTATTATGGTAAACATAAAAATATGCATTTCCTTTTTGGTGCTTGGTTGTACACTTTAACGTTGAAGAAAGAGAAACAAAATGCAAAGAAGCTAGGACCACTACCTCCACTGCTCCATACTCCGCCAAACATGCATTTTGTGTAATCACTACACTCTGACACTTCTGCAAGTTTGAAACAGACGAAGAGGCTGAACGCTGCGTAACAAATAAAAAAATGATAATTTAATTTTAAACCAGAGAAGGTGAAATTGGAGCAGAATTCAATTGCTTCCATTTTTATAATATTTCCCATGTTGCTAATTTTACCATAGACATAAACTTGAACATTTCAAACATATACTTTAAATAATCATGTAAGATCGTAGAAAATATTTAGTATCAAGTCTATGTGGAGATTATTTTATCATTTTTGGATATGTTTTCTTATTTTATTTATTTATTAATTTTTGTTGAAGATCTCAATAGCAAATTAATAAGTTCCTCGATCCTAATTTCTGGGTGGAGCCTTCGTAAACAACCAATTTAAATTTTGAACCAATAGCTCTAATATCGCTTGAAAAATGGATATGGCTGGATCCATTAACAGGTTTTAGAGATATGCTTCTTCATTAACAGGTTGACTCACCCACTTCCTAGAACTAGAGTAAATATACAACTTTCTAATATTTTCTCACATTCACTTGTTTTCATATTTTTTTAAATATTAATTAAAAATTCACCTACTTCATTAACTTTACTTTTAGTCAAGTAGAAACAAATAGTATCAAGCAGAGTTCATAGCACTAGAATTTGCAATTTATAAAAAGCCAATGTAAAATCTCTTATATAGGTTAAGGCAAGACCAATTACAAATAGCATGCTCAAAGATAATTAGTTTCTTTTGTTCTTCGGAGAAACAAAACAAAGAAAAAGAAGAAACAAGTTCATTTTTTTTTCTTGCACTTAAGAGTGATGAATACTATTCCAAATAATTGGTTTGACACCTTGTGAAGAAGATTAACTTAGAACTGGAATTGCATCTTTGGACTATATCCTAGAGCATCAAGGTGACCAGCCATAGCCTTGTTCACTGGTGGCGGACCACATCTAAGAATCTGCATAGGCCACAACAAAAGTCAGTGGATCAGTTTTTCGCACTATGGTTTGTTAGCAGCTCGAGCAGAAATCTTGAATGTATGCATTTTGGGTGGTTATGATGGTGTGTTCTACTCATTTTCAAGAGACATGCTATTATGTCGATTGTAATTTTATAAGTCATTGCAATGCATCATGTTTTCCTCTTATCTTCTAAAGTGGTTTCACTGAATGCTATGAAGATTGAAGGAAAAACTGTCTTTTGAATAGGAAGACTTGTGTAGAACATCTCTTAACTTTCTTTAGACAACATATACTTCTTGTTGATTTCTTGTAAAAAATAAATAAATTTTGAGATACTAGCTTTATTTACTCAGCCTTTGGACATCAGATCGTGGCACCATCAAGTATTGAAATTACTTTTGGTCCTTGTAATCTTTTAAAGGATCTTACATGTACGAAAGAAATGAGTACAAAGCATCAGCCTTTTCGTTTGGTTCAAATTTACAAAAGTATTAGAGTGTAGTGATTAAGGCTCTCAAGATTAATGATACTTGTAATTACACAAAATGCACATTTGGCGAAGTATGGAGCGGTGGAGGTAGTGGTCCTAGCTTCTCTGCGTTTTTGTTTCTCTTTCTTCCATGTTATATTGTTAAACCAAGCACCATAAACGGAATTTTTACGACTTTACCATAATACCCTCAATGTAATGGTAGTCTAACAACAATGGATGTCCTTAGGGAAGGTATGTGTTAATTAAGGCAAACACTCTCTCTAAGTGTTAAAAAGTCAAATCTCAAGAGAGTTATGTGCTAAAATCCCTTAATATTATTATAATTACCGTGAAAAGAGAAGGAAGAAAATCTTTAATAGATATTAGAGAAAATATCAATTTTATCTTTAATATATTTTGATATTATTATTTACATCTCTAATATTTTAAAATTACATTTTTAGTTCTTACCGTTATAACATGAACCTTAAAAATTTAATTTTTGAGTATAAATAACTTTATTGTCCCTATAATAATAATGATGATTTCACCTAATTTTTAAAAAATAAAATAAAATAAAATAAACTCCAAAAAACTCAAACAAATATTAAGAATAAAATTATTTAATAAAAAATAATTTCAAATAAAAAATTACTAAAACTAAAAAATTAAATTTATAATATAAATCTAGATAATGAAATATAAATAAGTTTATTTTTTATTTTATTTTTTAAATTTTTACAATAAGATCAAATAAAAATAAAAATAATTATTTGTTAAAATAAAAAATAAAAAATAAAAAATGAAAGTAATTAGAGTCTTAATAAAAAAATTATTTTTTTATATTTTTTTTACATTAGTTTAAACCCAATACAAATTTAATTTAGTTAAAGACAAATGTATCAAATAATAAAATATACTAATATTTAATAATCATGTTATAACTGATAGAAATTAAAAATATAATTTTAAAATAATAGAAATATGAGTGATAATATTAAAATATATTAAAATAAAATTAATATTTTTCTTAAATATTATATCTCGGGCCACTTAAAAAGGACGAAATTGTTTAGTTTGCGAATTTGCAAGTTTGGGCAATGAAGGCGATTTTTCCTGTAATTATACTTCTCGCGACTGGAACGTCTTGACTAAGACACACTTCATAATCACAACCCAAAAAGTTAATATAATATATTATATATACATATCACACAGCTAAAATCCAATTTCGATAAGTTTGATTCTCTCATCCTGTAACTTTCATAAGTTACAAGTTGTGGTTATGAAATTCAAATATATGAGCGGAAAGGATAAACATCACCGGGTGATAAATACTAGCTTTTAGGAATGCATTTGTATTGTCTTTTGTTTCAAAACTTAAAAAAAAAATTAGAAATATGGATATAATTAATTAAAATATTATTTCTATATATATATATATATATATGTGTGTGTGTGTGTGTGTACGTGCGCGTATGTGTGTGTATGAAACTAGCAATAAATTCAGCTTCAGCAATGCTCCACTTTGTAATGAGTGTTACTCGAATGTTGCTAGAATAAATCTTCGACACGGTGGAAATAGGAATAACCTGACTATATATTTTCCATATAAAAATAAGTGGGTGTTGTGATTGAATGTCTTTTTCATACGGGTAATTTAGCTTAGTGACATGCTCTCATTGACTCAATCAATGACTTAATTTTATAAGTGTATTCTACCACCTTAATTGTCCTTTACCTTACGAATGTTTTTATATGTCATGTTTTGAAAAGATGAGAAATCATCAACTTATTTTTAATTAGTTGATATAGTGACACATTTTAATATATATATATATATATATATATATATATATATATATATATGGTTGCACCGAATCAAAACTAAGGGCATTTCAATTTTCACGTGAGCCTTTACAAAGTACTCTTGTCAATTATCATTCATGTTCTCATAATCTTTCTATTACTACATCAGTAATAGTCTGAAATCTTTTTAATCAATTTCATCCTTAATTAAAATTAAAATATTTACAACACATTATCAGCACGAATTATTGACTCAGGTATGTGAAGTATTTATTTAATTCTTCTTATATTATTTTAGTAGATATTTTCACGTTCTATTAGTTTATTATTATTATCCTTATGAGTATGTTCTGTGGTTGTCATTAATTTAAATCCTCCACAACATAAAATAAGGATAATATATATGTTCTTAATAATAATGTTAATATTATTATAACCTGAAGTTTACAAAATAAAAATTCTTATTGCTACCTTATTAATCTTGGGGTAGGCAAAATCTCATCAGAATCTGAAATTTTGAAATGAAATTACTAGTCAGAACTTGAAGTTCTAAATAAATTATAGAACCTGAAGTTCTAGATCTATCAGAGCTCTATGAAATGTTTATACATGAAACTTTTATTTCTATCATAGTAATACTAATATTTCTTTTTTTCAATTGCATAATTAGATATATGAAAAATGGCTAATCTCACAAATTTACAAATTCCTACCCTTGATGTGTTTATGAGTAATAATCTTTCACGAGTTCTCGATGCCAAAATGCATCTTTAAGCTATAGGTTTGGAAGATACGATCAATCATCCCTACAGGATAAAGCAAAGGTCATGATTTTCCTCCGCCACCATTTACACCAGAGCTTGAAAGCTCAATATTTGACAATTAAGGATTCATTGATGTTATGGAGAAATCTAAAAGAGCGATATGACCACCAAAAGGATATCTTTCTCCCTAAAGCAAGGCATGAATGGATAAACTTAAGGCTACACGATTACAAAACTATTGCTAAGTATAATTTTAACTTGTTTCGAATCACTTCCTAACTAAAATTGTGTGAGGAAGAAATCACTAAACAAGACATGTTAGAGAAAACATTCTCTACATTTCATGCCTCTGATATGATCCTGCAGCAATAATATCGAAAACGTTATTTTCGAAAATATTCTGAATTAATTATATGTCTCTTAGTTACTGAGCAAAATAATGAGCTATTAATGAAGAATCATAAAAATCACGTCCAACTGGCTCTGTACCATTCCTTGAAGTGAATGCAAATACATATGACAAAAGTGGACGTGGTGAAGGAAATAAAAAGGGGCATGGCTATCGCCCTCGTAGCGGTCACAAATCCTTTAGATGACATAATAACAAAAGAAGGCATAACCACCAGAAGTGGAATGTTTATCGGGGGCATAATAGAAAACCACAACCTCGTAATAATACCAATGATACTTGAAGGAGATGCGGATGTAAGGGCCATTAGGTGATTTATTTACTGCACAGTTTGCTGATCGTTATTTTGATGAAACAACTTTTTTACCATTAAGGGACAAGAAAATACCTCTTGAAGTAAGGCATACATTTTCTTGGAAAACATCCTACTTTGTTTCATTTTTATCCTCATGCTAATTAATGTGAAAATAAAGTACAAAGGATTGTGCAACTTCAGTAAATTGCCAATCAATTACTATATGCATTTAATGATACTGTAAGGGTGACCAAATTATATATACCAGCTGCCAATATATTAGCTCGAGTGAATGTTTCTAAAGAACAATCTAATGAAAAAGGTAACAAATAAGTCATCAATTACACATCACAAGCGTAGTAGACCAATTGGTTTGAAACATATTGTCCCACGAAAAAGAAAATCTAGAAATCAGGATCTTGTTGATAGTAATGCTCAATAAACAACTATAATCTCTGAATCACTAGCTCCAGGAGAGTCGATAGTCCCTAAAATGACACAAGCTCTTGAAGAAGCATTAGCCTATGTAGAAGCACAAGTCCAAGAAGTGACACAAGCTTCTAAAAAAGTATTAACCCCTGAAACGGCACAAAAATCTTCAAATAAGGAAAAGTCTATTAATTATGCATATACATATATGATGTGGGATCGTAACACAATAGTCGTTGATAACATATTTTCATTTGCGGTAGCTACTGAAATTATGAAAGATGATTATGATCTACATATTGTGAATAAATATAGACAAAGGTATAATTGACCTCAATGAAAAAAAGTAATTCGAACAGAATTGGCTTTTCTTACCAAGCATAAAGTATTTGGACATTTAGTCATGATACTTGAAAATGTCAAACCTGTTAGGTACAAATGGGTATTCGTAAGGAAGCGTAATGAGCATAATAAAATTATCATATACAAAGCGTAATTAGTTGTTCAAGGTTTCTCTTAAAAACTTGAAATTGATTTTGATGAAATATATTCTCCTGTAATTGTTGATATTACGTTTCGATTTTTGATAAGTTTGGTAATTTCATAAAATCTTGATATACGTCTTATGGATATAGTGACAGTTTACTTATATGGGTCAATCGATGCTGATATTTATATGAGAATCTTTGAAGGATTTAAAATGCCTGAAGCATTTATGTCAAAAGATCGCAATTTTTATTCTATTAAACTTCAACAATCCCTATATAGTTTGGAACAATCTGGGCGCATGTGGTATAATCGTATAAGTGAATATTTGATTAAAAAAGAATATGTTAATAATCCTATATGCCCATGTATCTTTATAAGGAAAAGAAAGTCAAGATTTGCCATTGTAGCAGTTAATGTCAATGACATGAATCTGATTAGAACTCCTGAAGAACTTCTCATAATTGCTGAATACCTAAAAAAGGAATTTGAGATGAAAGTTATGGGAAGGATTATACATTGTTTTGGCTTGCAGTTCGAACATAAGTCTAACGAAATTTTTATCCATCAATCTGTATACGTTGAAAAAATTCTGAAACGTTTTAATATGGATAAAGCTCATACGTAAGTACCCTCATGATTGTCCGATCTCTTGATCCTAAGAAAAATATATTTCGTCCTAAAGAAGATGATAAAGAGATACTTAGTATAGAAGTACCATATCTCAATGCAATCGAAATATTATTATATCTAGCACAATTTACTACATCGAATATAGCATTTTTTGTAAATCTATTAACTAGATTTAGTTCTGCACCTATTTGCAGACATTGGAATGGCATCAACCATATTTTTCGTTGTTTTCGTGGAACAACAGACTTAGGATTATTTTTTTGGTTATGCAGATGTTGACTATCTTTCAGATCCTCATAAAACTAGGTCACAGACAGCATATGTTTTCACATATAACAACACAACAATCTCATAGCGATCCATGAAACAGACTCTTGTTATTACCTTTTTTAATTATTCTGAAATTTTAGCATTACATGAAGCGAATAGGGAATGTATATGGTTGCGATCTGCTATCCATCACATTCAAAGTGCATGCAACTTATCTTCTGATACAGACATCCCAATAATAATATATGAAGATAACGTTGTTTGCATTGCATAAGTTAGATAAAGATATATTAAAAGAGATCGAACGTAGCATATCTCGCCAAAGTTCTTCTATACTCATGAACTCCAATAGAACCACCAAATTAATGTAAAACAGATACACTCCAACGATAATTTTGCGATCTCTTCACCAAAATATTGCCTACATCTACTTTTGAGAAATTAGTACATAACATCGGCATACGTCGATTCCAAAAGTTATTAGATTGATGAAAATCATGTTGAGGAGGAGATTTTTATCATGGGGTATATCTTTTAAGAGCTCCAGATATTATAAAGGGCATATGTGCATTATACTCTTTTTTTCCTTCGTCTAGGTTTTATTTTATTGGGTTTTACTGACAAGATTTTTAACGAGATAGCATTAAACGCACTCAATGTTGTACTTTTGAGGATTGTATTTTGCAAATTGAAGCTGGTGGAATCTAAGGGAGAATGTTGTGATTGAATGTCTTTTTTCTTTTTTCCATTAATAATTTAGCTTAGTGGTATGCTTTCATTCGCTCAATCAATAGCTTGATTTCATTGGTGAATTCCACCACTTCAATTACCATTTATATTACTGAGTATCTCCATGTATTATGTTGTGAAGGGATGAGAAGCCACCAACTTATTTTTAATTGGTTGCTGTAGTGGTGGATTTTAGTGTATATATATATATGTGTGTGTGTGTGTGTGAGAGAGAGAGAGAGAGAGAGAGAGAGAATCAAAACTAAGGGCATTTCACGTGAGCCTTGGCAAATTACTTTTATCAATTATCATTCATATCCTCATAATCTTTCTATTACTATATCAGTCATAATTTGGAATCACTTTAATCAATTTTATCCGTAATTAAAATTAAAACATTTACGACAGTAGGATCATCTGGATTATTTTCATTCAGAAAAATGTTTGAAATTAAGAGCTGAATGATCTACCGCCTATTGGCCGTAATTTCATAACACGAATTGCGATTACCACCACAATCCATATAAATTTCAAATGGGACTGTTCCAAAGTTGAAGCTGCGCTTCTCCCTGTAAATCGAGATCTTTGTTTACTTTTAGGTATCGTTTCCTGCATGCCCTCCCCATTTCCTTATTCTGTCTTCAGCAATAGAAGCCTGTATATTACACAGATTAAATATCAGTTAAATATTCTTCTAGCTTTATTCATCACTTCACTTAGCATGAGTACAACTATAAGGATATATAGTGCATATACATATATATGTACCTCTTTGTTCCAGTTGGTTTTATAAATCATCCCAAAAAGGACAAGCGTTTGTAACACAGTCCCTGAAAGCATTCCATACCAAATCCCCTGGCAAAATATTATCAATAACATCAATTAAACTGTCAGATGAAACCCACATTCTCGCAGTGCATTTTTGGCTTAAAACAATTGAAATTCAATCTGATTTACATTCAATTCGATGCTTTGGGTTGTATGTGGTGGGCAATTGAATCATGAATACATTATTAATTCTGCGAAATAATCAAACACACCAATATTTATGAGGTCTAAGTATGAGAGAGAATTCCCCTGTTTTTTTTTTTTTTTTTCTACGTTGTCCAACAGTGGCGATATATATCTGCCCTCACGATTCTCACCTGCACTTTAATATGAGTGGTCCCACGTTTAGTGGGTAATAAACCCCACGTTTTAGTTTCTTTTTTGTGGGAAATCCAGTAAAGTTCGAAGTCTTTGACTCTCAAATTGGTCACCCAGTCTAAGCTCCAGCGGTTAGAATTCCCTTATTAATGTCGAAAAAAAGGAGAGGTCAGAATTACCTTGACTTCCAAGCCAACTACGTAACCCAATACGAGACCCAGAGGAATTCCAAAGAAATAGTAACACCCAATATTCACGTAAGCAACGGCAGCTTGCCATCCAGCTCCAATGGCCACTCCTACAAAATTAAAGAAATGATATAAATTTTAATATAACAAAAAATTATTATTTTTTGATGAATAAATATATTATATTAAATGTAATTAAGCACAGAACAAGTAGGAGAAAATACTGGTTAGTTACCAGAGAGAACAGGTTGAACATTGTTTATAACGATGCAGATAGCCAGCAGCGGTGTGAGCTCCACGACAAGAGCTCTAACTTGGGCGTCATTTGAAAATAAGTCGGGATACTGTTTCCTTGTAATGATCAGAATGAGTGAGAGGACAAGGCCGATCAGGAACGAAGAAATTACAGCCACCACTAATGAAAATTTTGCTGTCCTTGGGTGACCCGCCCCCAATTCATTTGAAACTCTTACACTGCGTGCATCAATTTGAACACTAAATTAATGAGATTAAAATTTATATCTAAACTAATTAAGAGATTGATCGATTTTGTGTCACTGCAAATTAATAATTACCTGATAGCTGCATTCATTCCCAAAGCCACCATAATAGTCCAACCCAATATGTTCATGCTGCAAAGTTGACATATTTTGATATATAGCACAAAACATCGTCACGGAGTGATTTAAGATCTTAATTAGTGCATGATAACATTAAATTTCATGAATAGTTTATATTCATTATATATGTACGTATACAGGTTTCATGGTTATCTCTATACTTTTGTAATCAAGTAATTTCCTGGAATAAACATGTATAGCGTCGGGAAATTTAACAGTAAACTTAATACATTAATATTGAAATATCTTATTTTATGTCCGACAATTGTATTAATGAAAGCAACTGTTCCAAAGAAAACGCTAGAAAGAAAAGAAGATATATTAAATCAAAACGGTGTACACGGCTTCTCTTCTCAAGCTGAACGAACGACTATTTAGGTGTACCTTCTATTCTATTATTTTATTTATTTGTATTTTATTGTGGATGTTAGGTGTCCGGTCAAAATAAGTTTTGTAAAATAGCTCTCATAACTGTGATGCATTAATGATGATGTACACACTGACAAAACATGTGGGCAAGATCGTCTCTCGATGGTGTCTGTATCCAAATTGAACACGCAAATTTACTCTGCTTCATCTTTACAAATAAGGTTGCATTAATTCTCTTTCATTTGCGGTGAAAAACCAACTTTCTTTTCTTCGCAATCCAGATCTTTTATCTAACTCTAATGTAATGTCACTTAAAAGGACTAAATAAATTATAGTGATTCTACTGAATTAGCATGTGGATTGTGGAATAACTCCACGCTATTTAGTAGATGCCGTGATTTACGGATCTGGACGTGGTCTGTTTTGTTCTGGTAGATAAGTGAATATTTATTTTGTAATTAGTAAAAAGAGCAGGGGACAACAGAATTGATGTTAATTAATCCCTTAATTAGAACTCTCTCCCGCTCGATAATTAACTAATTAATCAAGTAAAGTGGCATTGCTTACCATATGGACAAGGCATCCACTGAAACTTCCGCGTTCTTTAAATATCCGGCAAACAGTATCAACGCCATAAAATACCACACTTCCAAGCTGCACGCACAAGATTGTGAAATCAATTAAATAAATACTGATTATGCATGTGAGAGAATGTCATGAGTGAAACTATATATCCTCCCAGAGACACGTGTACATATTCCACCACGATTATCAAAAGTTGGTATTTGAAATGAACTCATCAGCTCGTCTATTTTAAGTCCATGGAAAATGTTTGCTTGTAATGGTAATAAAAATCAGGTCGCCCATAATTAAAAGAGCGAGAAATATCGATTGACCGTTGGCCTACTAGATCAGGATTCATAGAGAGCATTGATCACAACTTCCCGTACGGTGCCATATCGTCTCTTCACAAAATTTGAATAAGCCAGACACAATTTGACTTTTTATTGCATGAATCTGAAAGTGAGCTAGATCTAAGGCACCTATATCTTAATGTATATATATATATAATTACTAGAATAGCCCTTTTTTTTTCCTAGTAGCCAACCAGCCATCTAAAATATTGTGCCTTTTAGAAGGTCATCATTTGTTATAGTTTGTTAATTTGTGGTTTTTTTTTATCCCGCTAAAGAAGCGATAATATCAATTACAGAGCTTCCTTACCAGAGCATGACAGCCGACGCTAAAGATAACTTAACAAATCCCCACAGATTCTGAAAAGCCTTCCATGAAAGTCCATTCCAAGCTCGACCACAAGTCCCACTAAAAATGTATAACATCTGCGCAATATCTATAAACCACCATGATGCATTTAGTACCACAGCTGCACCAACAAGACCCCAACCCAGTTTCAACATTAATAGCCAACTGAAAAACGTATGCAGCGCTAACGCTGCAGCAGCTATCACAGCCATAACCATCATCTTGCTCTGTGCCTGTAAAAACTTTGCCATAGGGAAATTCACTGCGTAAGCAAACAGTTGAGGTATCATCCATATCGATAAAATTCCTGCCGCCTTTGATATCGCTTCGGTCTGCCCTATTAGACTCAAAAGTTGCTGCGCAAATATGTATATAAACATTAGGATTAAAGCTGTACAGTTGAGAATAACCCAAGATCTCTGCATATAGATCCCCAACATGTCAAGCTGTCCTGCTCCGTATGCTTGCCCGCATAGCGTCTCCAGCGCACTCCCCATTCCAAGCTGTATAGTATACTTTCATTAATATATATTCAAACTGAAAGTATATATATTGTATGAATTAAGCATCTGATACAAAACACATGTATATATATGTGTGTGTGTGTATGTTTGCTATTAATTACCATGGCACCGAAGGAGAAGCCGGCGATGACAGAGTTTTCGACGGAGACGGCAGCGAGGGCGATTGTACTGACGTGGCCGGAGAAAACTTGAGTGATTGCGCCAAGAGAGTATTGGCAGATGGAGGTGAAGATGGCAGGTCCAGCAAGGTACCATAATTTCTTAGATTCTTTATAAAACTCCCTGGAGAAATTACGGAATCCGGTGATGGGAGGGATGTCATCAGCGTCGGCGGTAAAGGTGGCGGAGGAGAAGGAGGTGGTATTTAATGTGGGGAGTGACTGTAGTTGGTTTTGGTTTTGGTCTTCCTGTTTGGGAGAGAGAAGTGGCTGCTTACCATTCTCCATGGAAGAGAAAAAGACTGCAAATAATTAAATTTTTGGTTGCGCTTCATTTGACTAGAGAATACATATCAGAGATTAGGTTCACAGTTGCATGGCATTATTGTAGTCACACATACACTGGTCCACAGTCGAAGATAGACATTAAAATGGTAAAATACCCATCTTAATTTTTTGTTTCGATTAAGATATTGTATTGATCATGCACTAACACATTTCATACTAAAAAGACCATGTAACTGTGCAGCTAAAATTCAATAATTTGGTTTTTAATAAAAAGTTTTAGGTGGAGATAACAATTCCCTATTTTTTAAAAGTTTGGATCACACAGTCTCTGTAAAAAAAAAATATCAATTTTAACAAATTAATTGTACAACTAATTTGTTTTCAAACGATTAAGAAAATATTTTATTTTTTAATTTTTTAATTTTTTAATTTTTTATACAAAAAATCGTTGATTTGAATTTAAGCAATGACTCTACTTTTTAAATCTTATCACTCTTTTTTCTTTTTTTTGTCTCATTCTTTTTTGAGTTTTTGTGTTAAAACTATTTACTTACTTTACAATTTACATATTATTATGTCCTCCTATACAAAATGAATCGAATAAGTGAAAAATGAGAAAAAAAAAACACACACATATGAACAAACTTAAAATGGGACCACTCTAGAAAATTTGATCATTGTTTGAGAAAATTGCAAGATTTTTAAATCGGCCACCGCTTAATGGATTGGAATCTATAACTGTAGAAAATCGGTATGATGTTGGTTTTGAAAGAATATTTTCTCTTCTTTTTCTCGTTTTAATATTATGCATATGGGTGATTGAAAGTGTAAATTGTAATTATTGTAGTCTCGAGAAAACATTATTTGATAGCGTAACTCTTATACATATTAAGTTTAATTGTGTGTGTTAAATGTACATACACTTGGATGGATCATCATCCAACAGCATCTTTACTTTAAACATTACAATTAGATTAACTTTTGTATTGTTAATTTTCACTTGTAAATATTTTATTTATTCTTCTTCCTTTCATAAGTCTATATATGAAAGCTTGTAATTTATTAAACAATTAAGAAATACAATTACATTTCTTGCCATTTTCAATCCGCGTAACAGTGGGATCATGAATTGTGATCCTCTCCTAGTTATAGTTAATTAAGTAGATAGAATATATGTTTATGTAAATGTTGTATATCACAATAATATCAAAAGTGATAGGTTGAAAGCATATATTAACTTTATTCATGTTCTCCCCACTAAATCCTACTTAACCCTTCGGGCGCAACCACAAGGTTTAACAAATTGTCTATAGGCCACACACTTTAAAATATTATATATATATATGAGACGCCACGTTTAAATGTTAAAATATAATCAAACTTTTGTATAGAGAAGATGATTTAAAGTGATTAGAGAAGTTTATACTCTTGTTTGGCATTAAATGGGTGCGTAAAAAAGAATACAGATACATTCTGATTCAATATATAGCTGCGACGCTTGCTATACCTGTAATGAATTATATATGCCTTACTGCATCAGATGTGTGGAATTACTACTACTTATTGTACCTAATCCGTTAACCCTTTCCTTTATGCCATGTTATTATAAGTAGAAAAATTAATGATCAGTCATTGGAATTAATACAAGTGGAAAGTGGAGTTTTGCTTGCTTAATTAATTTCTTAATTGAGTTTTTGTCCTCTCCTCAATAATTGTTTAAGTTGTCGGCTCTTTAATTCATGTTAAATATATATAACTATTAGAAATCCCAAACCTTAGTTATAAATATAATTTACGCGTAGAAACTGTATATAGGTTGTCTGCAGAACTCACGCCATAATTAAACAAAATGAAGGCGACTTGAAAAAGAATTAATGCAAGCAGCATATATATATATATATATATATATATCTAACACTGTTGATAGAAAAAATAGAAAGGGACGGTAACACAATTTTATTTTATTTTATTTTATTTCTGCACTGTCAAGAACCTAACTACCCCAACAAACGTGGCCATGAGTCTTCGTCGGCCCCTAAGCATAAGCTAATAAGCTAACTCATGTATTTGTAAATAAAGATAAAATTAATCATGTATCATTGTTACAATGTTGGAATAATAGTTGTGGAACACCAAAATGGACAAATTTTACCGACTCCAAGTCCCACCAATTTGAGTGACGGACAGAACTAGCCCTCAGTACCAGACTACCAGTTTCTATTCAATTCTTGTCGATTTATGTAAATTGAAGAGGCATGCAGCTATCAATCTTTCATTTTCTGAATCAAGATTTGTCGTTTTGGATTCATATGGGCGATGATGTTCTTTAGTTATATAAGGTCAATAGCATTTTTTTATAAATTTTGGTTTTACATCAATCGGCTATTTGAGTGATTGACTTCTATTTTTGGCTGGTTTAACAATAACAATAATAATAAATTAAGATTTTCAGTTAACCCAAATTTACTTATTTTATTTTTGGCTGGTTTTAGTCTTTTATTAGATTCCAATAGTGTCTACTTACTTTTTGCGGAACGGACCAACAGTGTCTATTTTTATGGGTCTGATATTGGTGATTTAGATTCCTTTTGAGAAAGGCTGGCAGCTATTTGTGGCTAGAAAGGGAGCGAGAGACCGGTTCTATTTTGGCCATCCTACTTTTTAGAGTATCTTCGAGAGTCCGCTTCAACGTAAGATTGTTGTTTTTTTTAATTGAAATCTTAATATAATTATTAAATAGTTAAATGACATTTATTTTTAATTTATATCTTAATATTTATTAAAAATATTTAAATATAATAAATTTAAATTTAAATTTGTATAATTTAATATTTTTATTTTTTAAAAATATCTTTGTTTTATTAATTTATAAATAATAAAATTAAAATTTTAATTAACTATTTTTACGTATTTTTTTTTATGGTCGGTTTCCTCTATTTATTTTCCCAGTTTTTTTTGTTTTATACTTTAATTATTATAATAAATTATATATTTATATAATTATAACTATATTACAATATAAATTGGTATTTTATTTAATTTTTATTGACTTTTATATATTGATTAGAAATTATTTGTTAATAAAAAATTATATATCAAACAAATAAATAATATTATGCTAATATAATTTATTAATTTTTTCATCTATTATTGATGATAATATAATTAAAATTATTATAAATATAAATATATTATTTAAAAGAATATATATGTCAAAATATTAATTTTTAAATTTTTTATTTTGTTAAAATATATAATTTTTAGATATTTTAAAATAAAAAATAAATATAACATTTAGATTCAAATTTTAGTTAGATTAAAATTCCAATCATGTTAAAAATTTAAATTAAAAAAAAATGCTATCATAGTTAGCTGTAACTCTTTGAATTTTGATTGTACATGGGATTAATTATTGAGTCTCTTTCTTCCACGATCGAATTTTCGGTATAATCACGTGTTTCACGAGGATCATAGAGCGGCAGATACGTATGTTAATTACCAATTTACTATGTTACTAATTGATATTAAATTAATAATAGTAATAATACATAATATATAATAATATATCCCAATGATAGTTGATGTTTCCAATAGCCTGTATATGCGATGGTCTTATCCTTTCTCCATCAAAGTTGGTAGATGAAAAATATGCTGATCAGTTGTTACGATATCAATATCAATATGAATGTCGCCAACCATCATATAATTCGTAGTTTGAAGTAGATAATTAAATTTTATACAACCTATTCATTAAAACCATTGAATTATTGTTATAGTACTCAATTGAACTACGTTTCATTAAACAACATTTACCGTCCCAAACTTGCCATATAACAAACAGTCAAACACATACGTACGGCTGATTTTATTTGTGTACGTGGAGCAAACTCCCAGTCAAAAACCACCTAATTTCTTAAATGGGTACAGTACACTAGACTAGTAGTTTTACGTATAATTCGAACCACAAGAGAGCCAGACTATCGAGTCGGGTCCTGTGAATCACCTTTTACAAAATGAACAAGCGATAAAACGGAAAACAGCAGTGCCAGTGAGTTACCACATGATTCCTTCTTTATTTGGACTTATCACTTTAATGGACCACATGCGATGCAAATATATATATATATATATATATATATATATATATATATATATATATTAATAATTTAAGATGAGAAGTATTTGATAAAGTGCTCTCAGATTGACAACACCTATCCCTCTCGTCATTTAACTTTGTAAATCGTAAAAGGCTTACGTAATATTGTACCGTGCTCCACGCAATGCTAGTTAATGCATGGGGTACAAATAGAAAAGACAGCACATGATTAAGTTGGCTGTCTAACATCTACACATGCAAAATTACTATATCGACTCAATTTCTTTTAATATAAGTTTTGACATTTTTGAGAATAAAGTTATTCAAATATTTGTAATCTTCTCAGTCAAAATTTTTTAACTAATTTATTGAGATATCATTACTACTTAAAAAAAAATTCGTTCTCAGAATTTTCTTTAGTAAATAAAATTTATAATACAATATTACATTATCCAATGTCTTAAAAAAATAATTCTTCTCAACAATTTTTTTTTAAATTTAAAAATACTTAAATTTTAATTTTTTCTTACACTTGTTAATAGTCCTTCTAAAAAATTTGTATTTATAATAACAAACTATTTTTATACTTTTATAATTTTTCTTATTTTTTGTTCAATATACTCGCCAACTAAATTTATTTTATAATCAAATTTTTATAAAAAAAATAACCTTTTTATCTTTAATATGAATAAGTAGAATCATGTCAATGATAAATGAGTTATCTTTAACTTGAATTTCCTACTCAAATACGTTATTAATTTTCAAATTAAGATCAAATAAAACCTCTTATTGTATAATTTTTGACATGTCCACAGTCGTTTTTTCAAACACATCTTCATTCACTATCTCAAAGTCAACTTCTTTTTGTTATCAAATATCTTGTCAACTAAGTTATCAATATCAATATGTCTAATAACTTTATCTAAGTTAAGCTTTAGTTGTTTTTCAATTTCTTTGGCTAAAAGGATGGCATGTGATAATGTATGGATAGTACATTATGACATTCCATTTCTTATAATAATCCTATAAAGGGATAAAATAAAAAAATATATTTTATTAGATAAAAAATTATTTAAACAATAACATGGGCTCTCTATAGAATAAAGAAAACTCAGTGTTGTAGGTAACTTAAATAAAGAAAATAACTCCTACCTAAATAAGAAAATTAAGAATTAAATAACAAATTAAATAGTAAGAATAAAAGACTTTCTAAACTAATTAAATTATAAAAATGTCTTACATCATTAACAATCTTTAAAAGTATTTATTATTGTTAAATTAAGTGTTTGAAGATATAACTAAAAAAGTATTTTTGTATTGACAAATTACTAAAATAGATATATATTAAAATAAGTAATATACCCATACAACGATATGAAAATTTTGTTATGAAAAAATTACAACTTCAATAATTTTAAAAAATAAAAATATTTTTTTATCATAAAAATAAATACAATTTTAATAATTTTAATTATCTACTAAACATTAAAATATAAATAAAATTATAAAGATTATGAACACAAATAATCTATCAATTTCAATAATTTATTCATCTAAAAAGAAAAAAAATCCAAATATCTAATATAATATATCATATATATTCATATATATATATATAATCATCTAAATTAAAATCTATTTAACCCTAAAAAATCAAATATTTAGGAAATGTAGTTTTTAAATTTATTTAGAGATATTTTGAAAAAATAAAATTTTTCATTAATTATACAAGTGCTACATTTTTAAACACTTGAAGTGTTAATTTAAGAAAGCACCAAATTTTTACTAATTAAATAATCATTTGAAGTGTTAAATTTTTTTCAATAAATACTTTTATCAAAATTTACCAAACACATTATTTAATACATTACAAATATTAATTAACACTTATTTAGTAGTGCCAAACTCCCCCTAATTGGTTATGATAATTAATGAGCTTTATCTTCATATTAATGACACGAAACTACTACTCAACATATTTCTCAAACCCCTTTTAATGATCTGTAACACACCAAAGCAGTGTACCTAATAAAAAGTTGACCAATCTACTTATTTTATGTAATACAGTCCTGCGTATCAAACATGACTAATAAGTACAATTCACATACAATATCGCATTATCATAGTTTCAAAATTTTGTATTGCTATCTTATTGGCTACACATTAATATCGTGGCCTAACTAAAAAAAAATAATAAAAGATGATACGCGTGAATGCCAATCTGGGGGGCTAAAAGCTAATTTTGGACCCATACATCATTAATATTATTAGTTGGTAAATTTTTTCTTGACATACGTTTTGCATCGCCGCCAAGTTTGAATATAAACAACATTTTGCTGGTTTCAGAATTTGTCGAAATCGTTCCTAAAATTTAAAATTCATCAAATAAGAACTTTTATAATCTCCTAGAAAATTAACATGGATAGAAACCTCGTGTTGATCAGAAATCATTTTTTCTCTTTAGCAAACATTGAAATTACAAACGAAATAACTTATCAAATAAAAGAAAAAAATATATTTACACCAGGAAGAAGAGCAAAACAGAATATTCCTTACCAGAATTTGAAGACAAATCCTAACTTTCAGAAATGCCATTGTGCTACTTCATATACTTTGTGTTGAGAAGGGCATAAAATTATTAACAGAAAAGTTTTGATACCAATAATAGCAAGGTTCGGATCCCGTGTCGAAACAATTTAAGAATGTGGATCTCCAAGCTCAGATTGAGATAATTAGACAGGTGGGCCGGCAAAATTCAAGTTCAGCCCAAAACAGAGAGAGCGCTTCCTCTGCATTTACAGAGCCTAATAATAAGTCGCGGCCACTTTGTAACCACTTGCCAATTAAATGACCAAAAATGAGCCAAGGGAGAGACGCAGAAATGGTGCATACCAAAGCATGCGGAACAAAATGGGGCCATCTCAAGTTAAGAAGTGTTCAGAAATGCAGAGATTCAGCCGCCCCGGGTGATCACAACAGCTATAACGTTCTAATAATAGGCTATTCAATGGAAATGAGAAAGTTGCAATCTTTTTGGCAAATAATAATTTAACGTTTATGGGCTCGTGCAAATGCAGTGATGTAAGCTTGTTGGGCAAAAGCGCTTGAATTATAAAGTGCTTTTGATGTGGCTGATTTTGCAGCCTTAATTCGTTTGGTCGGCAGGAAAAAACACAGAATCGTACGCCGACGTAGTTATGAATCAATCTCTCCGTCGTCCATGTTGGGAATGAGTTGTAATTAAGCTTGTAACTTTTATATCTTTTTTGGCCATTTTCAATTGTGTCTCCCACAGAGTATAAAAAATGTATATATCTCGATCCCCTTTCTCCCCATTGATAACCAATATAAAATTATAATAATATTACGGAGAAAATGACAGCGATATATAGTAAAATAAAAAACAAATATAATTATCAATTATGGACAAGATATAATATAAAATATTGAAATTTTAATCTTAATTAATAATATGTTATTTTGTTACGTAAAAATCTCACAAACATAATCACGGTTACTTACGTCATTAATTTTGTTTGACTTAGTTTATCTTGATATTTATTTAATTAAAATTGACTATAGTAATATCTATATTTAGAGAAAACATAATGACAGCTCCGAAGGCACAACTGCAATAATTAGTTTACTATATAATTGTTAGCGTAATTGTTGTTATCACGAGGGAAAAAAATTACAATATAAGTTTACAAGCATTCATATTATAAAAAATAAATATACTTAAGAAAAACATACAAAGTTCAAAATTAAACATCCGTATTAGTTACATTTACGATTTATAAATTAGGTGAAGTTACGATACAATACATTCGTTCGATTGTACTATGGACGTGCTTTCGGTGAACTTTACATGTTAGGATGTAGTGTAATAAACATTTAAAACAGAAAAAAAAGAAGAAGAAAAAGAAAAACGAGGAGGGTATCATAGGGGTAGGTAAGCGGGGCCGATGGCATGCATGAATTGATCTTGCGGCTGAGAAGACTTATGGTATGGACAGGGTGTGTACATAATTACGTGGTTCCGGCACCCTCAACGTTTATAGGGGGGACAGCGCCATTAGGCTTTTAGATAGCGACGTTCACTTTACGTACCTGCTTCAATTTGCACATTTACAATAATCATATTGCTGCTAATGCTGCATTCGCCAGCTGTTTTTATATTATATTATACAACTAATTAATGATTTACATTTTTCAAATGCTACGTCCACCAATATGGAAGCAGTGGCATGAACCGTGCTGGCGTTAGGTAATGTTTTTTTTGCTGTTGTCCATAACCATTATTCCCTATAGTATTTTTAAACGCCTAGATTTTATGGTGATTGCACTACCATCTAATTTTATTACGGAAATTGTTATCTTCTCGTCGTATTGCCTTACAGTTGTCTTTGATAGTGATGTAATTAAAGTTTTCTTTAATCATTGAGTTAGATTATACATGTATTTATACATATTACCCCCAATGATACCTATCTTCTTATAATTTCATTCTGTATACATATACATATACACGTATCGGCCGGAGGCCAATCGAACAGTTACATTAATTGCTCACTTATAACAGGACATTATATACCCTAAAAGTATGTAACCATATGTTGAAGCAGGGAAACAACACGCTAGCACATTATCCACAAAAGAAAAATATTGAATTTGCATGATCTAACGTTCCAACTTCAAAATTATGATCCTTACACTGCGCGATATTCTATTAATGCTGCAGCGTACGCACTAACTAAAATCACGACCAAAATTTTCGGAGATAAAAAAAAAGGCCAATAGAGAGTGTCAGTTTCATCACAATCGTTAAAATGTTAAAATTACCAATTATTTTACGATAATTAACTTTTATAATATAAATTTTTAAATATTCTAAAAACTAAAAATTTGTTTCTCATAGGAAAATGTTTGTTTGAGAGCAAATCGGTCAATCAATTTAATTAATAAATAACTAAGCAGAGAAAGGACAAGTTACCATGATTTGGTTGGCATTGACGAAACAAGTAAGAAGACACGTCATTTTGACGAGTAAATCCACAAATAAAAGGTTAAATTTGGAATAATGAAAAATAGCGATCATTTGTATGACGTCTCTGACAAGCGGATGCTCCTATCACTCGGTAACATAACAGTCCATACTCTCACCATTTGTCCTTTCTCAGTTCCCACCCGATAAGCCCTTCTCTGTCCTTTACCTAACAATATAAATTACAACCCCCTACTTTTCTCTCATTCACGCCAAATCCGCTTCTCTTCTTCTCTTTCTTTATTGAAAAAAGGCCATCACGCAGGTTCGGATCTTAGTTCTTAGTCAATTTCTATGGCCATCTTTTTTCTTTCCGGAGAAAGTGTGAGAAAGTGAGAGAGTCTGTTTTTGTGGTTGCGGCGGTGTGAACGAGCGATCAAGTGTTGAAGGTCAGGACGCAGAGAGAAATTGCTCTGTACTGTATGTCAGTAGAATACTACAGTGATAAGTACTACGGTGGATACGGTGAGCTTGCTAATCCTTTACAATGGCCGCAACTCAGGAAAAGACGACGCCTAATTGTTGCATTAACACCAAGAAAAAGGTTACCGCTACTGAGCTCGTCCAAGATTGGAAAGTTTCCGGGTCTGATCCAGCCATGGATCCGATCCGTAAACGAGAGGCCGTGACCACTCTGATCCGACCTGTTGAATCCCTTACTGTCCCTGATCCTCCTACTAACACTACTTCCTCCGCCAAAGGTTTACCGATAAATAAATAATTAAGATTCTCTTTTATTTCTTTAATTTTGTTAGTATTATACGGCTTACGATGATATTGATTCTTGATTTGATTTTCTTTATATTTAAATATGGAGTTTCTTGTTTTCTATGGATGGTGATTGTTTGGCTTTTGAGAAAATGAATAGCTCAACGTCTATAGGATAAATATTTATGTTGGTAAAGTCAATCGAGTTAGGTCTTTGTCTTCTTGGGCCCCAAATAGTAATTCTTATTGTCCTTCTGTCTTTTTTATCTTTTTATTGACACTTACATTCTCAGCAACCAAACGAGATTAATTTATGATTTCTTATCTTTCTCTGTCGCTGACTGAAGTGAATTGGTGTCTCAAATTTTTAGAAATTTATTACTACTAACCAAAGCACATCTTTCTTTCTGTTGATTTTCTCACATAGGAATTCCCATGATGCTGAGGGCTCAAACCAGCCATCCTTTGGACCCTTTGTCCGCTGCCGAGATCTCTGTGGCAGTAGCAACTGTTAGGGCTGCTGGAGCAACACCTGAGGTTGGTTTTTACTAAAATTATTATGTTAATCTTTGAATTGGAATTAGCAGCATTATTTTGTGAATAGAGGGGCTAAGCATTTTTCTTTTTTCAGGTGAGAGACAGCATGCGCTTTGTTGAAGTTGTTCTGTTGGAACCAGAGAAACAAGTTGTTGCATTAGCGGATGCATATTTCTTCCCTCCTTTCCAGCCATCATTACTTCCCAGAACTAAAGGTGGGCCTGTTATTCCTACTAAACTTCCTCCAAGGCGTGCAAGACTTGTTGTTTACAACAAAAGGTCGAATGAGACAAGCATATGGGTTGTCGAACTATCAGAGGTTCATGCTGCAACTCGAGGTGGCCACCACAGGGGCAAAGTCATAACATCCAAAGTTGTTCAAGATGTCCAACCTCCCATGGTATGTAATGTTATTCATAGCAATGTTAATTTAGCCTCGGTGATTTTACGTGGCTTGTTTTTAAAGTGACCTGATAGATGCAGTTTGATAGTAAATAGGGTTACCTATCTGAAACAGAAGTAAATTTTTCTTGTTGGACGGATCATGTTATGTGCTTTGATTTGAATGTGTTCTAAACACATAGTCGCAACTGTGTGCATCCTATAATATACTTCCAGTATTAACTGTCAACCTATTATTTATGTAGATAGATGAGTACTTGATTTATGATCTAATATTATGCTGTAATTCTTTACCTGACATTTGTTCCGGTAAAATACTTCTAATATCTTTATTCTTTACTTCTAGTTATGTTTCTCCAATGTTAATGCCCTTTCTTGAATTTTAAATTGCAGGATGCTGAGGAATATGCTGAATGTGAAGCTGTTGTCAAAGACTTTCCACCATTTCGGGAGGCAATGAAGAAGAGGGGTATTGAGGACATGGATCTTGTTATGGTGGATCCCTGGTTAGTACTATGTTGAGATTTTGTCACACATATGTTTTGTGACAATTTGCTTTCTTTGTATGTCTTTCACTCCTAATGTTTTGTGCACACACTCTTTCTTATAGGTGTGCAGGGTATCACAGTGATGCTGATGCTCCAAGTCGCAGACTTGCTAAACCACTCATCTTCTGCAGAACTGAGAGTGACTGCCCTATGGAAAATGGATATGCTCGTCCAGTTGAAGGGATCCATGTGCTTGTCGATATGCAGAATATGGTGGTGATTGAGTTTGAAGACCGTAAACTTGTTCCTCTACCACCAGCTGATCCATTAAGAAACTATACAGCTGGTGAAACACGAGGAGGTGTTGACCGAAGTGATGTGAAACCCCTTCAGATTGTTCAGCCTGAAGGTCCAAGCTTTCGTGTTAGTGGACATTTTGTCGAGTGGCAGAAGGTGCTTATTTTGTTTAACTACATCATGGATTTACTTAAAGTTTGAAAAAATCTTATTGGTTATGACTCTTATTGTTTCAATTATACTTCAATGGTTGGCAGTGGAATTTTCGCATTGGTTTTACTCCTAGGGAGGGTTTGGTTATCCATTCTGTTGCATATGTTGATGGTAGTAGAGGTCGAAGGCCTGTGGCTCACAGGCTAAGCTTTGTTGAGATGGTGGTCCCTTACGGAGATCCAAATGATCCCCATTACAGGAAAAATGCATTCGATGCTGGGGAAGATGGGCTGGGGAAAAATGCGCATTCTCTTAAGAAGGTTACGTGCCTCCATTGCTTTTCCTTGTGGCTTGAATTTATTTATATATTGCTGTTAACACTGTTTTTATTTCTTGCTTTTTTTTCTAGAAGGAATTTCTTTACCTGATATAATGTAGTTGCCTCAGGGTTGTGATTGTTTGGGCTACATCAAATACTTTGATGCACACTTTACCAATTTTACTGGAGGTGTTGACACAATTGAGAATTGTGTTTGTTTGCATGAAGAGGACCATGGTATCTTATGGAAGCACCAAGACTGGAGAACAGGATTAGCAGAAGTTCGAAGGTCTAGAAGGCTATCAGTGTCATTTATATGTACTGTGGCCAACTATGAATATGGATTTTTCTGGCATTTTTATCAGGCAAGTTACTTGATGCCTTGATTTTATCCATGGATTTTGTTTCCTTGCATAGTGCAGTTGCTAGTTCCATTTGTTCTCTGTAGTAAATTTCTCCTCTTAAACATATTAATGCCCTGCAAGTGCAATAATGAAGATTTTTTAGTGTTTTAAACATTAGATTGCTTCAAGCATGAGAAATACGTTTTGACTTCTAATTTCTAGTCTTTCTGTATAGTTACTGCAATTTGGGTCAAATTAGGCCACTTAAATCCTAATTTTGCAACATTTTGTTATAGGATGGCAAAATTGAAGCTGAGGTTAAGCTCACAGGAATTCTCAGCTTAGGGGCTCTGCAACCTGGAGAAGTACGAAAATATGGTACCACTATTGCTCCTGGGTTGTATGCACCTGTTCACCAACACTTTTTTGTGGCTCGCATGGACATGGCAGTTGATTGCAGGCCTGGTGAAACATTTAATCAGGTGAGTTTATGTGATTACTGGGGATTTTTGTGATTACTGGGGATTTTTGCTTATCACCATACACACTTATATATCAGTGGTAGATGATATGTGGTAAAATATCTATTTGCTTTGTCAGAGTATTTTCTTTAGGTTTTTACCTAACAATAGGCCTTATAAAAAATTTTAATTGCAGCTTTAGCAAGAAATTTAGAGTTATCATCGTAGTTACATTTTGAGTGTCCGAAGAGCCTTGCTTTTGTTCTCTGTTTATCAGGACATTGTTTGGGGTCCATTTTGTGAGTATAAATTTGATTTTGCTGAGAAGTTTACCATGCAATTAGTATTTGTGGCATTGGAGTTCTTTTAGTTTTTGATGATTACTCAGGTAGCACAGAGTGTGGTGCTTTGCAAAGATCTTTTGGTGACTTAATTGTTATTTAATAATACTTGACTAGTAAGTTTGCTTTTTATATGGATTGATTGCACAGGAAATCTATTATGATATTTTAGGGAAATTTCTCGGTCAGTCACTGGACCCTAAAGGTTTTACTGTGTTTATGTGAACCCATTGTCATGAATGTCCCTTGATCCACTTCTGCAAATTCTGCAGCTAAAGATTACCGCAGTTGTTAAAATTGCCGCATTGCCAAGTTATTTCTTTATGACTTGGGTGAATCTAGTTTTGATTTATTGGTTGGCTTATTATCATATTATGATCTCTTATGTATATAGTAAGAGTTACATATTTTCTTGTTGGTGTAGGTTGCTGAGGTGAATGTTAAAGTTGAAGAACCAGGGAAGAATAATGTTCATAATAATGCATTCTATGCTGAAGAGGAACTGCTCAGATCAGAATTGCAAGCAATGCGTGATTGTAATCCTTTAACTGCTCGCCATTGGATTGTAAGATATATTCCCATGTAGTTCTTATCATAATGTTTGTCAATTGGGAGGATATGTGCACTCAAAATTTGAGAACAATGTTAGTCGTGATTTTACATCAGCAGTGAGGACTTTTGTAGTTGTTTGGGGTAGTGGTGTTCTGCTGCAGCTGCAATTGTTGATTGGTTTATGTTATGGCTGTACTAGTTGGACTACAGTTGCTAGATATCTTTACTTAGGGATGTGATAACAGGGGCAGGGCAGTAATAAGAAAATTAACGCACTCTAAATAAAATTGTTGATTGATTGCCGCATTGATATGTATCATTCCATTTTTCAGATCAGAAACACTAGAACTGTCAATCGGACAGGACAGCTAACGGGTTATAAGCTAGTACCTGGTTCAAACTGTTTACCATTAGCGGGCTCTGAGGCAAAATTTTTGAGAAGAGCTGCTTTCTTGAAGCATAATCTCTGGGTCACTCCTTATGCACGCGATGAAATGTATCCCGGAGGAGAGTTTCCTAATCAAAATCCACGAGTTGGGGAAGGATTGGCCACTTGGGTTAAGCAAAATCGCTCTCTGGAAGAAACTGACATAGTTCTCTGGTTAGTTTATATTCTATTCAGACTAGAATTAAAAGAAGTCTACATCGCCAAAATTATTTTGTGGATTTTGCACCATAAATGAATACATTTTATGTTCACATGCCTGTATTCTACAGATCTTTTGAACCAAACAAAAGGTACTGCAATTCATGTTCTCGTAGCATTTGTATAATTCGAGTCTATGTTGGCATAGGGTTTAGAAACATCACCTGGAAGATGATTGTGAATGCATTCTGTTTCTTTTAACGTTGCTATAGTACTTCGAGTACTGTTATTCTGATCTGTGTTATCAAATGAATGCAGGTATGTATTTGGAGTGACGCACATTCCTCGACTGGAAGACTGGCCTGTCATGCCTGTGGATCGCATTGGTTTTATGCTCATGGTATTCCACTCGCATCCTAATAGCATGACAGCCATCATTTTTGTTCATCTTCACATATAAATCACATTACTTACTGCACTCAGACTCGTACGTACATCTACTAGTTAATAATATTATTTTGCTTATTCTGTTTGTGATGCAGCCACATGGGTTTTTCAATTGCTCACCGGCAGTCGATGTACCTCCAAATTCAAGCGATTTGGATCTCAAGGACAATGTGATTGCTGAAAAGCCTATCCAGAGTGGGCTACTTGCCAAGCTCTGAATGGGATGGATGGATATGTTTATTGGGTTTGTGGTGCTCATTTTATTCACTGGGTTATGTTAAATAGGGGATAGCTGATGGCCAGGCCAACTTCTGATAATATGGTTTTTTTTTTCTTCTTTTGTCTTGTAACTTTGTAATAATAATTTTTTAGTGGGAAATGTTCTAGATTCTGAGAAATGATAACGAAACTTAAAAACACAAATAAACGTAATCAATGTTGGCGCCACGCCAAGCTGTCCTGGATGTACTAAGATTTCGGTTTTGTGTTGTCTTACAGAAAATTCTAGTTTACCGTATCCAGCTCCATTATTATTTGCCAGTGGTCCCTCACTCCCCCTCCTGGCCATTTTGGATTGGTCCAACTTGTCGAGTTGGGAATTGAGGATTGCCCAATAGTCTGTTCCTTAATAAAAAGGCTTTTAATTATACCATGTCATCAGAAAATTCAAAAACTATAATTAATTATATGAATGCTGTAAGAAAAATGAAAAAAGGAAAACCATATTCGCAGCAAAGACACGACGTGCTCTCAAGTCTCAGTCAATGTCAATCCTGATAAGTTATATCTTAATTGTCCAGAGAATAATTGGACCGACCGACGAAACGACGAAGGTGCATACCCACTTCAAACGACGTTGGCACGATATTTTTGTGGCCGTCATGTGGCCTTTTCCTTCATCGGCTCAAAATTCTTATTTTAATTCGTCTGAAAATTACGCTTCTATTAAAAAAATCCCGAGATTATTTTTTTGGGGAATTTTCACATACCTCCCCTGAGGTTTGGTGAAATAACACATAGAGGGAAGGTATGACATAATTCACACATACCTCCCCTCTCATTTAACGAAAATTTACTTTTCCTTCTCTTAACATCCAATTTTTGTTAAAAAGTTAATTTTACCCTCAACGTATGTCATAATTAGAAGATGTAAATGTGAATATCATGTCTATAAAAATGTTAAAAAATGGAGCAAAAGAAAATGTTGCTGTGCGTGAGAAAATTTATGCCAATTTGTAATTTATTTATTTATTTATTTTATCTTTCCTTTGAAGCTGCTGTGTGTGTGCATGATTAAAGTCAATTATAATTTTTTTTTTGTTATCACATTGACATTATGTTATTTTTGCAGGATGAGGAGAATAGACAAAATTATGATGACTGGTATTTTTAGAACTAGTTGATTTGTTATAGGGCAATTGTAAAAAACTTCCCGCGATATCATTTTATTTTTGTCTCACAAGAAAAAGAAGAAAATTCTGGCCAGAATTACTGATTTATTTTGTATGGAACAAATTATGATCCCCAAACGTGTCGTTGTATTAAATTGTCTGATGTGTCAGACTGTAATTTGATGGTAGGTAAGGCAGGCAGAAGGGAAAAGCTTAACCAGCAACCGTAACCATCCAGTATTTCTTAAACAATATTCTATTAATTTCTAATCAGAAATTGTACTCTAACTAGCGAGAAAACCCTTTCATTAACATTAAAAATGAATTTAAATTAAAAAAAAAAGGAAATGACGCTCTCTCTCAGCAAGTGCACGGCACTCTCACTTCCTTTAGTCATCGAGTCCACATCCATAACGTAAACGACCGTTACGCACGCAAAAAGTAAATCAAATTGACTCTAATCTTTCTCTTTGACGCTTCCTAATCCTACCAATCACATCACGCACACCACGCGCTTTGAAAGTTCTTACATTACACACAAATACAAATACAATTTCCTAGAAAAAAGTAACACACAAACATGCGATGCGAAGGAGAATGAAATGAACAACAACAACAACAACAACAATAATAATAATAATAATAATAATACACTTCTATTACAAACCCTCTGACCCGCCGTAGACTCACCCTTCACCGCAGCTAAAATATCGGAGAAATCGCTGGAAATCGGAGACGGTAGAGTTAACGGAACTGAGTTGCTGTAATAATCATGGCATCTTCAATAGAAGAGAAGCGAATAGAGGATGAGTTATCGTACCCGATTTTATTAGCCGAGCGAGTTCGCGCAGCGGTTGACGAGTCGGAGTCCTTCAAAGCGGAGTGTGGAGAGGTTGGAAAGCAAGTGGATCGGCTCTCACAAATGCTCCGAACTGTGGTCCGCTTCACCACCTCCGCTCAGTCGCTCTACGAGCGTCCGATTCGCCGCGTAGTTTCGGAGGTGTCGAAGAATCTAGAACGTGCCCTAACCCTAGTCCGCAAGTGCAAGCGTCAGAGCGTCCTACGACGCGTTGTCACTCTCGTCACCAGTGGCCGATTTTCGAAAGCTCTTAAACCTACTGGAGGCTTCCGTAGGCGACATGAAGTGGCTGTTGAGTATCTTCGACTCAGAAAACAGTGGCGCTTCGGGCGGTATTGTTCTTTCTCTGCCTCCTATAGCTAGTAACGACCCGATTTTATCTTGGGTTTGGTCTTATATAGCGTCGATACAAATGGGTCAATTAAGTGATCGCATCGAAGCCGCCAATGAATTGGCTTCTCTTGCTAGAGATAACGATCGTAATAAGAAGATTATAGTTGAAGAGGGTGGAGTCCCTCCCTTGTTAAAATTGTTAAAAGAAACGGCGTCCTCCGAGGCGCAAATTGCTGCCTCGACAGCGCTTCATAACATCGCGAATGATCAAGAGAGAGTGAGTATTATTGTGAGTGAGCTTGGGGTTCCGATTATAGTGAATGTTTTAAGTGATTCGTCGATGAAAGTTCAGATTCAGGTGGCAAGGTTGGTTGCAAGAATGGCGGAGCATGATCCAGTGGCACAAGATGACTTCGCCAGAGAAAACGTGATTAGGCCTCTTGTCACATTGTTATCTTTCGAGACATTTGTGGAGGATCCAAGGACGAATTCTGGTAAGCCGAGCATTCATTCTATTGTTCAGATAAATAAAGAAATGGAGAAAAATTCATTGCTTGGTTCCAAGAATTATCGTCCCTATATGTATTCAGAGAGTAGTAGTAGTAGGTCAGGGCAAAACAGGAAGGACAGAGAGAATGAGAAGCCTGAAGTCAAGATTAAGTTGAAAATTGCTTGTGCTGAGGCATTGTGGATGCTTGCAAGAGGGAGCGTGTCAAATAGTAGGAAAATAACTGAGACAAAAGGTTTGCTCTGTTTAGCAAAATTGGTTGAGAAGGAACAAGGAGAGTTGCAGTTTAATTGTTTGATGACTATAATGGAGATAACTACTGCAGCTGAATCTAATGCTGATCTCAGGCGTGCAGCTTTTAAAACTAATTCACCTGCTGCTAAAGCAGTTGTGGATCAGCTACTGCGATTGATTAAAGATTTAGATAGCCCGACATTGCAAATTCCTGCTATAAAATCTATCGGTTCGTTGGCGAGGACTTTCCCAGCTAGGGAGACAAGAGTGCTTGGTCCTTTAGTGGCTCAAATTAGTCATAGAAACCAAGAGGTGGCAACAGAAGCTGCCATTGCATTGCAGAAGTTTTCTTCTCCAGAGAATTTTCTCTGTATGGAGCATTCAAAAGCTATAATTGAGTTCAATGGAGTGCCACCATTGATGAGACTGCTAAGAGGTAATGATCGGATGCAGTTGCATGGATTGGTTCTTCTCTGCTACCTTGCATTACATGCCGGCAATAGCGAGGCTTTGGAACAAGCTAGGGTGTTGACTGCCCTTGAGGGGGCCGACCGCACAGTGGTTGCTCAACATCCTGAGTTGAAAGAATTGGTGTCAAAGGCAATGTATCACCTCAATCTGTATCACAGTGGTGTTCATCCTCAAAGACAGTCATATGTGCCTTGATGCATGGAATTTTTCTTTTTGGGTAAATTGTTGTGGTGATACATTTTTATCAGAAGGAAATAGGGGTACAGAATCACAGATTATTTATTAACCAAATTATAGATAGTAGTTAATGAAAGTAGAGTTCTCTGGCAAAAAAGTGATACATTATTTTAAAACAAATTAGATGGATTAATAGCCTTGTTGGCAGCATAACATCTGGTGGATTTGTGGTTTAAATGGACAAATTAAATTTGACTTGGTCTCTTTCTTCAACTTTACTCTTTGCATATGTCCAACTTAACAGTTAATTTTTTCCTTCATAAGGTTCTCTTTGCAACTGGATTGACCCTAATACTGTATTGATTAGCTAGTGATACTGCTGTTAACTTTGAACCTCTTTTGTTTGATCATTACTGGTTGACATTTTAGATCATTTATAAACCAGAATAGTTCCTCTTTTATGTGTTAAAGTTAAATTAACTTAATTTATATTCTCACGCTGAAGCCATATCAAGGCAAGATAAAAATGCTCTGTTTCTCAGTTGCTGCTTGTAGGTTTTATTTTCCCCACTCTTTTGTTGTGTTAATGGCGGGAATTTCTCCCATTACTGTTCAGTCAGAATTTAACAAGTTTTCATCGTCGGATCCCAACAAACTATAGGTATCTGCTTCTGGGATTATAAAAGGTAAGATTACAAGAGTTATTTTTAGTCAATTTTATAGTTCGAAATGTTGCTTTTATTGTTTTTCTTTTTCTTTTTTTAAGTTTACCACACACATCACCTCACAAAAACGAAATTAAATGATTTCTCCTTACAAGGTTGGTCTCTCAGGGCAAAAGAATGTTAAGAACGAATAATATGATATGTTAGATTGGAAAGAAGCTTTTGCAATTGATGGCCGACTAATTCTTTATACGTGATGGGTTTGAAATGTACTTGAGTGTTCAAGACACTCTTATGGTACTTTTTGGATAATAATTGTAATGAATACTGTGGGGGGTGGGGGTGGGGTTGGGGAAGGAAGTAAAACAACTATTAACTTGCAAAGAAAAAGATTGCTGCCAAAGAAGTCTCCCCAGAGAAATGATTACAAGGAATGATAATAAATAGGATAAGAACAAGAACAGGGTGGATGGGGCAGAGGGAAGAAAATAAAACCTGTGCCGTAGAGGATGAGGGCAATTATTACAAAGTGCAGTGCCGGGTCGACCTGCCTGTTCCTTAAAAAAATTTGTGTGTTTGTGACACTGTTCCTGCTCTGGCAACTATGATATGAACTAACTTGTGTAAGTTTCACAAATCTCCACCTAGCTTTTATGCGCTGTTAAAAAAGAAAAAGAAGGGGTCTCCGAAAAGGATCGAGATTCAGTTTAGTTTCCCATTCATATACAGATATTTGCACTTCTATTATGTTCGGTTGTGTGGGTTATCAAATGTTCATAAATGCTTGGCAGCCATAGCGCAGGCGGGAAAAAATAAGGATTTTCAGTTCATATTCATCTGATTTCTTCTCAGGTTGTTAATTTGTGCATGCGAAACTTAACCAAAATAAGGGAAGAGAAATGTCCAAACGTAGAAAATGAATCTTCCGTAACTGATAATTTCTTGAGTTCACTGTTAATGCCTGACTGTTAACAATTTTCTGCTACGATTTCAGAAGGAAGTCTGATCAATGGCGTAATAGAAAAAATCATCAAACCCAAGATCTTACACCCAGTAAATTTCACTTCGTTGGTCAGGGGCAGCAATTTTTATCCCTGATGTTTGCTCTACTAAATACATATGCAGGATCTCACCTGAAACAACAAAATCTGAGAAAAGCCAGTTTTCAAGCGTAGCTCCTGTCGGTGCTGCAAAAATCATTGTCGGTTTAACTCCTCGAATCGAATCTTGGAATATGCAAAATTGGATCACACAATCTGGCCCAGAAATTGTATCTAAGCGTCGAAGGCGCACAATCGCTCCTATCTTAGGATATATTCGACGAAAAAAAAAAAAAAATCACCTTAGGCAAGTACACTTCTTGAAATATTTGATTTTTAACTACGTTTAATCGGTAAAACACATATATTGGAGAACAGGAAGGTAAAAGGTTGTCAAATTACTTGGGTGAATTGGTGCAAAACAATATCAAGTGCAACCAACTTCTTGGTACTAGGCGAATGCTTCATGGGAAATCCCCTGGGCCTTGGCTTAAATAGTAAAAATGGAATAGAACAATAACAGTCGTCAGTAGGTGGGGATGAACCATGCCGCTAATCATGTTGCCCAGGAAAGCGCTTCTGCTCTTCCTCTTGTATTTTCGATTGCTTTTGAATTAGACTTCAGAAGCAAAGCACGGAACCTTTTCTTACGGTGGAGTTCGTGGGTGCTAAAACAAACCATAACTCCCCATAGAACTTCAATTTGCTGAAGAATTTTCTAGCTATAATAAAAGAAAACGTGGTCTGGTAGAGAGAGGAACCATAGCATAAACTTTCAGGAGCCAAATTCAATAGTCTCATGGGTGACACAGATGAGGCAAGATTACATGGTTCAGAGGGCTATCAGTTATGAAAAGAACAAAGAAAAGAAATGAGGATGCAGTAAATCCACTGTTCTGCAACAATTCCATTTCACTCAAAAAGTGCCATTATTTTTGGTCATAGGAGATAAAATTACAGAAGAGAAAAGGAAGGACAAGCAAAGACAACACCAGTGGAAGGAAAAAGAAAACATCAAACAATGATATTTATCTACGTCTACAAATATCCTGCTGAGTACGCAGAAAATTATTAGATAAATGTTCAAAGAGAGAACATGGACTGAATAGTATAGTTAGAGAATAAATTATAACAACCAAGCAAGTACGTATTTCTAATCACATAGCAGTTAATGAAACCTTAAGTCCTCTGAAAATTGCCTGGAGTCGGATTCCTATAACAACTACTACAAAAATAAAAAATCAAGAATTTCAATTGCTAAATTCAACTGTAAAGAACCAATTTGATTTAATAAGTCTTCTGGACATCCTGTAAAGAACCAATTTGACTTATATGATGTCAGATTTTTCTCAGGAGGGAAATCTATATATATATATACCTAGCGCCAAGTTAGTGGCACTTGGCTCAAATTGTTTTAGAGCACAGCATTTCCTAATCTGATGCATCAACAGGCACCAAACTGATCTCCCTTCTCACACCTTCCCATACAAGTAAAAAGGTTTTACTTTTACAACAGGTACATGCAGCTAAAAGATTCTCTAATGACTTGTGAGATCTCATGGACAAGATAATAAGCTGGTACATTATTCCTCTGTAGTATGCAAATTTAAGACTATATAAACAAAAAACCATTCAAAATCAAATAACCTAAATTACAATTTTAATACAGTATTTGCAAACAGAACTCGAGGCTGAAATTACTCAAAGAGCACACACAATATGTATAATTCATCAAGAAACAGAAGGATCAAAAAAGAAAAGAGCCAATGCATATTATGCCATTTGTATGATCATCCCTTAATTATACAGAAGACAACTAGAGAAAAGACAACTCAAAATGATTTAGTATGATAAATGTTAAGTTGTACAAGCCATTGTCACAGTATGACTCAGCGAAAGGAAGGCAGAGCACGCCAACTATCAGCAAGTAACATAGCATGATCATGCGAAGTAGCTGACAGTTGTTGGAGAATTACGTTCTTGACATGAGCTGCTGCTGTTTCACCAGCACGTGTGGCAAGTTCTAGATAAACCACCGCTTTCATCATCTCCCCTTCCTGCACAGGTATTATCGCCAAAATGCCGTCAGACTAATAGGTAAAAAGAAAAATAACATATAGAATTAAAGAGCCACGGGACTATAATAAACAAGAAACAGTTGAATTCACATCCCGCCACTAATAGATGCTTAGTTCTTCAAAGCAGTGATCACTCTATCAGGATAGAAGTGTCCTATTTCAGAGAAAAATGAAGTGTTGAGACATGTGAATCATGCTTGTTCACAATGTGCTCCCCGATCCCATCCTTAGTATTCTTTAATTTTTCTTTATTCCTTCTATTCTTTTTCCCTCAATAGGAAACTGGAAAAATGCATGTTAATTGAAAGATAGAGAAAAGTTACAACAATGTTGACCGGGAGTCCATCGAAGGAACGATGTTTGTTTCCCACCCTTATACAATCTCCTATGGGTATATGTGCTCAATGCATAATGTGTTATTCAGGTAAGCTAAAAAGGAAAAAATAATACTGTCTAGTCATCTAAATTCAAGTTATAGGGACCCATCATGAGTATCTTACCTAACATAATAAATATAGAAATGTCACGTACCGAAAATAGACCAAGTCCATGCTCAAATTGAGCTTTGCTGTGTCCACAATCAGCTGCTCGTTTCATCCATTTCCTCGCTTGTCTATGACTCAGGGGAAAACCTTCCCCAACTGAATAGCAAAGTGAGATGTTGTACATTGCCCGTACATATCCACCCTCTGCAGCTTTTAAATACCACCGAGCCTGATGAAAGAAAATCTAATCAAAACAAAAGCTCTGAATATGCTATACTGAAGCAGCAAAAGTGCCAAATTTAGCTCAAATCTCCTCATGACCAGTTACCAACTACAAAAGCAGCAATCTGGCATATGGTCAAAAAAATAGAAAAGGATATATCCAATTAGAACAAGAATGGCCAGGAACTACATTGAATAAGAGAATAGGCTGCATCTCCTGTAGTCTTAAAAGTATGGTAATACAACTAAGCATTGATTAATCAAAAAAGAAAAAATATTAGGAGCTATACTATCAGGAAAGTGGAATTAACTAAAAGTTTCTGCATTAGGTAGTAAAATAATTAAGAAGAAATTACTTACAGCCTCTTGTAGATTGCAGTCCGCTCCTCGACCTCGATGCAGGCAGAGTGCAAGTTGATACTGAGCACGAACATGACCAGCAATGGAAGCCTGATACAACCACTCAACAGCTTCCTTCTCATTTGGAGGTTGAGCTGCATGTGACAACATTCATAAGCACATGATAATAAACACGATTGACATCACAAATTGCGCCATCAAATGAGATGTCTAAGCTGTAGGGTATACCACAAATGAATGCCAGAAATTTATTTAATTGATCAAACAACCCAATAGACCAAGTCCAAGCTCGTTATGAGCTGGTTATTGAGCAACAACCCCTTTAATTATCATTAATCAGTTAAGTTTCTTATTAAACAAATACAACCTATATTCTCTAAAACGAGATTTTTCTAGTCTCTAAACCCTAACAAATTGTACAAATATTATTACCTTGCAAATAAGAAATTCCCAAATTGAACTGGCCAGCTGGATCACCGAGCTCAGCCGCCTTCCGATACAAACCGATAGCAGCCTCCTTCTTGTCCATCTCCCAATACATCAGACCGGCATCAACCATAGCAAGCGTCGAGCCACGAGCGGCGCCTTTTAAGAAGGAGTCAAGAGCCTTATCCAAGTTTTTACGAACTCCACCTCGGCCGTGTTTGAACCGCTTTCCCCACCTTAGTAACACCATCCCCTCTCTCAACGGTCGAAGAGCGTCGTTCCATGACTTGCACACCAACGATGCCGCCCGAAGCTGAGGAAGCGTGAAGGACGCCGCGATTTTAGTCAAGATATCAAAAGGTAGGGTTGCGAAATCATGAGCGTTCGTTGATTGTGATGACCGTGAGCCGAAGCGGGTGTGCCGTTTGATTTTGCTCTTGTGTGTGCCGGAATTGAGGTCTGGTTGACGGTTCTCCCCCTTGATAACGATCGGCAATTGAAGAGCGGTGTATGGTGAGCCGTCTGATCGATCCGGCCATGTTCTTTGCGTCATCTTCTCATTTTCTTAGTAACTGTAGTCGCTAACTATATACAGTTATTTATTTCCCGAATGAGAAGATTTTCTACAAACTTCGCCAATAAGAAACAATTATGATTCCCCGACATTCATAAAAGCTATGAAAAATAAAATTGTTTTTTAGTATCTAATAGTTCAAAATAACATTTTATGTCCTTTCAAGAAACAATTTTAGTATCTAATACACTAAGAGTGTTTTTTATTATCTAGTATTTTAAAAATATTAAAAAATACTGGAAATAGTCGAATTCTTAAATTATATCTGAACTCTTTTTTTCTTTCAAGACATATTCACTTTTACTTAAAAACTTCTATTTAACTGGCAAATTACAATAAATAACTTTTTTTAGGAAACAAATAATTTGTTAATAAACCCTACAACTTACGCTACCACCGCTATGATTTTTGTTTTTGGAAATTATTTTCAAAATTCATATATAATTTCGATTCTTTTTCACTAACATTTATGAAATTTTGTGCTGTTTTAGGACTTACAAGGTCCATTTGGATAAATTGGCGCTATTAGCTACAATTACATCATAAAACTAACTAATTAAGAGGGTGTTTGATTACTTTTTTTTAGGATTATTTTTATTTTTAAAATTTAAAAGTGAGTGAAAAACAATGTCTTGTTATTCTTGAACGCTGTAAGACATATGTTTTTATAACTGATTATAAATTTATTCTTAAAATTATTGTAAATTATTAGTTCAAATATAAATATATAAAACTTTTGATTATAATTATAAATTTTAATAATATAAGGGATATGAATGATATTTTATATACTAATACTTGTATTACAAAAGCAAGAGGGAAAATCTCAGGGGAGAGAGAAACGAGAGCGAGAGTATAACTCTCCGAGTGTGTTCTACGTTGAAAAAATACAAAAGTATTTATAATTGAACATAAAAAATATATGTGATATTTATTTAGAATTATTTACGGAGTCTTGTAAATAATTTATATTATCTAATCCACTCTTAGCATTTTAATTCATGGCGGAAGACAATGTATAACACTCATCTTGAATTTCACTATTTTATATAATATTATCTTTTGAAATTTCATTATTTTTAATTGTATTTTATTGACGTTAAGAAAAAAAATTTAGAGAGATAAAAATTTTAATGTGAAAATACAATTAAGATATAAAAGCGATGTTGGATGTATTTAATGTTACCTCGTTAAAATTTTTGCTAGTAAAACACAGTGGAATAAAATTTGATTGAAGGAAAAAAAAGTATAACGTATATATATTCAAAATAGTTGCAAAAATTCTTTGCTCAAAATTTTGCTCCCTCTCACAAGATGCTCCTCCTAATAAGAATCTTTCCCTTAACAAAATTTATATAAATTAGGTAGCTTGTGAGGTCAATGCATATCAATGTTATAAACCAACTTTTCAAAAATCGATATAGGCAATGCTTTGGTAAGGAGATTGGCGAAATTTTCATTAGAGCATATTTGCTTGACATCTATCTAGTTGCTTTGTTAGAGCTCATGAGTATAATTTTTTTTGGAGATATATGATTCGTTTTGTCACTTTTGATTTGTGCAATGCAAACAACATTATTTTCATATATTATGGTTAAGGCATATGTAGCAAAAGATAGATTGCATGTATATTGAATATGATGGATGACACATCGCAACCATGTACATTCCCTACTTGCTTCATATAATGCTAAAATTTCATAATGATGAGAGGAGGTGACAACAAGAGTTTGTTTCGTGGATCGCCAAGAAATTGCTATGCCATTATATGTAAAGACATAACCAGATTATGATTAGGCTTTATGAGGATCAGAAAGATAACCAACAACTTAGATTTTTTGTTGGTACATTGGAATAAAACAACCCTAAATCTGTTGTTCCATGAAGATAACAAAAAATATATTTGATGTCATTCCAGAGCTGGTGAGTAGGTGTAAAATTAAATCTGGCAAGTAGATTGACAAAGAATACTATGTCTAGTCTTGTATATTGTGTCAGATATAATAAAGCCCTAATTGCATTTAGATATGATACTTCTAAATTAAGTATCTCTTTATCATCTTCTTTAGGGCGAAAAATATTTTTCTTAAGATGAGAGACCGAGCAATCATTAGAGTACTTAATGAATGAGCTTTATCCATATTGAAACGTTTTAGTATATTCTCATCATAATCAGATTAATGGATAAAAATTTCGTTAAACTTGTGTTCGATCTGCAAACTGAGACAATGTTTTATTTTTCTTATATCTTTCATCTCAAATTCTTTCTTCAGGTATTCGACAGTTTTTAAGAGCTTTTAGGAGTTCCAATTAGATTTATATCATTGACATAAACTACTATAATGACGAATCCTAACTTTATTTTCTTTATATACCCATAGGTATATAAGATTATTAACATATCCTTCTTTGATCAAATATTGACTTAAGCGATTATACCACATGTGTCCATATTGTTTCAAACTATATAAGGATTATTGTAGCTTAATTAAATATAAATTACGATAATTTGATTTAAATGCTTAAGGTATTTTGAATCTTTTAGAGATTTTCATATAAATATCAGCGTCAAGTGATACATATAAATATGTTGTCACCATATCTATAAGATGTATATCAAGTTCTTCTGAAACTGCCAAACGTATCAAGAATCAGAACATAACAGCATTCATCATAGGAGAAATTGTTTAATCAAAATCAATTCCAGAACTCTGAGAGAAACTTAAGTGACTAATTGCGCTTTAATCTGATAATTTCATTATACATATTACATTTCCTTAAAAATACCCATTTGTATCCAACGTATTTGACATCTTCAGGTATTGGGACTAAAGGTCTAAATACTTCATGTTTGGCAAGAGAAAGCAATTTTGCTTGAATTGCTTCTTTCCATTGAGGCAAATTGTGCCTATGTCTATATTCATTTATAGTTTGTGGATTATAATTATCTCTCATAATTTTAGTAGCTACTGCAAATAAAAATACATTGTTAATAACAATTTTATTACGATCCCACAACATATATGTATATGCATAGTTTGTAGACTTTTTCTCTTTTTGAGATTTCTGTGCCACTTTAAGGGCTAATGCTTTTTCAGGAACTTATGTCACTTCTAAGACTTGTGCCTCTTCAAGGGCTAATGCTTCTTTAAGAGCTCATGTCACTTCATAGACATGTGTCTCTTTATGGACATATGTCTTTTCAGAGACTATCAGATCTTCTGAAGCTAATGATTCAGACATTGTAGATGTATTTATTGCTTGAGCATTATTTTCAATATGATCCTAATTTTCTAATCGTCTTTTTCGTGGAACAGTATATTTTGGACCAATAGGTCTACCACGCTTCTGATATATAGCAGATGATTCATTGGCTACTTTTTAATCATATTATTTATCAGGAACAATCACCCGAACTAGTGTATTGACAGTTTGTATATATGATTTTGTCATTAAATGCATATGGTAATTAATTTACAATTTGCTGAAGTTACACTATCCTTTGTACTTCATTTTCATATTAATTAGTGCGAGGATCAAAATGAGATAAAGTAAATGTTTTCAAAAAAAATATATGTCACCCGAACTAGTGTATTGACAGTTTGTATATATGATTTTGTCATTAAATGCATATGGTAATTAATTTACAATTTGCTGAAGTTACACTATCCTTTGTACTTCATTTTCATATTAATTAGTGCGAGGATCAAAATGAGATAAAGTAAATGTTTTCAAAAAAAATATATGCTTTACTTCATGAGGTATTTTTTTATCCCTTATTGGTAGAAAAACTATCTCACCAAAGTAACAATCCGTAAACCATGTAGTAAATAAATCACCTATTAAGAGCTCAAGATATCTGAAAATAGAAGGTGAGTTCTAACTAACATAAATCCTCAAACGACGTTAAGGGTCCATCTTAATACGTTGTGTAGGTGTTATAGAAATATACAAGTATAACCAAATGTGCGTAAATGGAATATATTGGGTGGATGACCAAATATAAGTTATAATGGAAAATATTGATGATGTACAATAGGTCTAAGTCGAATTAAAGTTGCAGTATGTAAAATAGCGTGATCCCATGTAGAAATTGATAATTGAGTATATAATAGTAAAGTTTTAGCAATTACCTAGAATCTCTTAATGTGTGATTCGTCAAATCCATTTTGAGTATGAACATGTAGAACTGGGTGTTCTACATCAATCCCTACTAATGTGCCATAATCATCAAATACTTTATAAGTAAACTTACCAGCATTATCTAGTTTTGATTGGGTGGTCAGAAAAATGTGCCCTTAACTTTATAATATGTGTAAGCAATTTAGCAAATGATGTGACCATTAAATAGATGCATAAATTAAGACTATAAAATAACAAAATGGTCAGCTAAGTGGGTGAATCGGCCTACAAATGTCCATTTTAATTCTTTGTAAGAATGATGGAGACCCAAATCAAATTTTAAAAAGGGATGGTTTAACTATTAATTTTCCGTGTGAGTAAGCGGTACATATATTCTCATTGGATAAAAGAATTTTTTTATTTTTTAATAGATGTCCATGAGAATTCTCAACAATTTCACGTATTATTGTGATCCTAGGGTGACCAATACAATCATGCCATAACATAAACATTTTTGAATCAATGAACTTTTGGTTCATTGTAGTATAGTATAGCTTTCAATTGCATTTATAACTGTATAATATAATCCAGATGATAATGCTCGAAGTTTTTCTAATATATATTTCTTACTTAAAACATTAGAAATAATACATAAGTATTCTATAATATTTTAATTTAAAATCTCAATATGATATCTATTTCGGCAAATATCTTTAAAACTACGCAGATTTCTGCAAGATCTACTTAAATACAAGGCATTTTGTATATATTATTTAGTCTCACTTGCTAACAGAATTATGGCTCTTCCGAAGCATTCAATCAGATTTGCAGAACCGAATATGGTATTTACCTTAGCTTTCATCCTTTTAAATGCTAAGAAATAATCCTTATCTCGAATGATAGTATATGTAGTTACACTATCATCTAAGCATGCATTCTTATCTCTTCTTTTCCAACGGATTAATTCTTTGTTGGAATCCATATCCTTTAATAGGATCATTCTTATTAGTTATTATATAAAATAAAAGAAGAACAAAAATAAAAGAATAATTAAATTAAAAATAATATAGGCAACGACTAAATTGCAAGTAAAGAAATATCAAGATAAATAATCTCAACATTTTCATTTTCATGTAAGCCTAATAAGGTTTTATTAGATAATTCAGTGTACTACAAATACACAATATATGCCATTTTCATGCCTTGTAAGGAACAAATTTGTCATATTATAAGGCATTCCACTTTTAGTGGTTATGCATAATTTCATTTTCTAATTATAAGCTTTACTGTCACTACAAAGGTAATAATACATCATTTTCATCATTTTATATAACTTCCATAATTGTTATATATGATTCTATTCACTTCTGAAAATGATTAAAATAAATTATCATAGTAGTAAATCTGGTTAAAAATATGAATACAATTTTTCATGGAAATTGTATTAATTAAAAGATATATAATTTTCAAATTTTATCCTTGAGGGTTATTTTATTATCATTTTTTTAAATGATACCTTATGGGCCCATGACATATAAATGTATTTCAACATCTTATGAAATTTAAAGTATATATTTAAAGTTTCAGGTCTAACTTTTATTCAAAACTTCAAATTCTAATTCAAAAATTAAAACTTCAAGTTCGTGCAATTAGTATATGGAACTCCAGGTCCTTATTATTACATGAAACTTTAAGTCCATGATAGTTATACACTTACAAGTTCTAGTTTAATTAATTCAAAACTTCGGGTCCATAATATATATATACTTCAAGTTCTAGTCTTTCAGTTCAAAACTTCAAAAGTATTTGTTTTGCAAGCTTTAGGTAGTTATTGATAATAATATAACTCAAGAGCATATATTGAAATTAAAATCAATACTAAATATATTCACACAAAATACAATGTACTATCCTTATTTTTCGTTGTGGAAGATTTAGTTAATAGCAACCACAAAATATACTCATAAAGATAGTATTATAGAACATAATATATTATCCTTATTTTCTAGTATGAAAGTTTCATCAAGTGGTAATCATAGAGCATATTTATAATGATAGATATAAATATAATATAAAAATACTTAACCAACGAAGTAAATATAAAATGTTAAATAAATATTTTACACACCTAAATTAATGGATCTTGTTGATAACGTGTTGTAAACTATTAACTCAAATATAAATATGTAAGAATTATAAATTTCAATAATATAAGGAGTGTGATTGATACTTTACACACCGATACTTATATTACAAAAGTAGGAGAGAAATCTGAGGGGAGAGAGAAAAGAGAGTGAAAGTATAACTCTCCACGTGTGTGTGTTATACGTTGAAGGAATATAGGGATATTTAGAGTTGAATATAGGGGAGTATATGTGATATTTATTAAAAATTATTTAAGCAGTCTCGTAAATAATTTATATTATCTAACCCACTCATAGTATTTTAATTTATGGTGGAAGACACTTTTACAACAAAAACAACCATTTTATTGATTTTTTTAGATATATAAATGATAATACAATAATCTCAATTTGCAAACTATTATAAAAGAAGTATAAAAGTGTTACTATTTATTTCTATTATGCCTGTTTTAAGATTTCTTTCACAAATATTACAAAACATTTTTTGAATAAAAAAATTCTCTTTAAAATTAGTGGGAGGAGGGATTGAAATTGATTATTATAACATTTTAATTTCACTAAAAAAATTGATAAGGTTATAAAATTATTTCTTCGGAAACAAATCTTTTATCTTCTTAATACAAAGAATATATTTCCATATTAGTACTAAAATTTGTAATAAATTAGCGACATGAACGCAGTCATAAACATTAAAGACAAATTTGAATTTTCCTTTTATTTGAAAACTCCATTCCACTTGGTATGGAAATATAGAATGTTTAATTAATCACTAAAAAATACGTGACCTTTCTTGTAAAGGGATGAAGAACCAAGAATGAATGATCGCATGAAACACAACTCGCAGTGGTTGCAATCAAACGAAGATATATGTGGTCAAAGCATATGCTTGAAGACCTTGACCACCGAAAATTGGCTAACTTGACCGTTCAAACAATATTATTCGTCTCTTAAACTGGGTAAGTCAAAGTTGAGATGAGGGCGGTTTCTCTGAACGTGAGCTATCTTGATGGTCGTGTAGAAGAAACCCCACTAGATTATCTTGGGTCAGCACCATCGCCATGAACCTGATCACTCTGGACTATCCGTCCCCACAAGAACTTAACTGAAGTCTGAAGCCGTTGTTCTTTTGTTTATGCGGTCTTTGAAGCAAGTACTCATTCATTCTTATCCAGCAATTTTGATAATGGCCCCCACAAACAGACCAATCACATAATTGTTTGTCATGAATAGACGACAAATCACTTGTGCTCATTGCTCCAATCCATCAGAACCCAATGGCCATGTTGTTGGTCTAGTCACTTTTTAAGGAGAATGAAATGCTGCTTTGCTTTCGCTTAAATTCTTCTACAGAAGAACTGGTACAGCAGTGACTCGATTTGGTTTTCTATGCTATCAATTCAAGTAGAAAGAAAATTTAATTCTGGGTTTAGTTCTGCAGAACTGATTTGGTAGCGATCACGTGATGTATCTGTTTGTATTAATTCAGATAATTGCCATACATTTGGCGTGGCCACTAGCCAATATCATTCATTTTATGATCAACATCTATCTGTATGCAGATAATTTGCTTTCTATATTGAGATGAAATTTTTCAAGAAATATAGATAGAAGCATAATACATATATATACTACGTGGCTCGAGGAGTACTAACAGCCATTTCAAAAGCTTGATTTATTCGTTGGCATATTCTAGCATGAACATAAACCCATCAATGCAAAAGTCCATTGTTCCCTTGTCTCCCTCAAAGATAAAAACGAAACAAAACTTTAAAAAATGAGTCATGTGCATATAGTATATGCACGGTAATTGCCTAACATACATGATCCCTTTCATGTGGACTCCAATATATAATAGCACCTTTAATAATTAAACAATAAACTTATGGCAAGTAATCCAATCCAAATTACCCCACTACATTCCAAGTAAGATTTGCAGCTTTTATTAGACGTGTTGAAATACTATTGCCTCAATGAGTGCTCCGATCCCGAGAAAGCTTTTGTTTAATGTACAGAATTATAAACCCTAGATTAGGTGAACTTCCACTTAATTATCACTTTTCTGACATATGGTTGGTTTGTTCATGCACATTCTCCGCTATTAAACTAAATTTCACTTTTCTGATAACATTCCCTATGGTTTTTGCCATTCAAATAACACTAGATGTAAGCGGTTTTGTCAATTATTGGTCTGCAAATTTTAAGCTTGGAAGTGTTAAAATAATTAGGTCCATTCAAAATCACATAGGATTCTAATCCGGCAGCTTGCTTGCCACATGTGTTTTGTCCATATATTTTCTTGAGTTATCAGAAAAGCATTTAGGGGAGGGAGAGATAGAGAACCTTCCCTGCCTATCATAAGAGTCCGAGGTGGGTGGTGGGGGTCATGTGTGGGACACGATGAGACTAAACTCTGAAGTCTAAAGAAGGAGATGATGTGCAGAGACCAGAAAAAAGTTGGTGGGTCTATAGCTTGGCTTAAGGGTTTGCGGGGTAATTTGTTTTAAGTCAATCAACCATGGGAGCATCCGTGCAGCATCTTTCTTGCTCTTTGAAAAGGATTTACCTTTATTTTGGCTTTGCGTTTGACAACTTTTGGCTAGTTAGCAAGGTGTTGACTTGCATGTGTCAATTAATTCTGCAGCTACGCGTGAAAATGAACATGAACATGAACATTAATCTAATTGAAACGGATCATGGAGAGGAGGAGGAGGAGAGAATAGAGGACTTATTATGTATAAGAAACCCAGATCTTTTCCATAACTACCATTAATACAAAGTGATAACACTAAGTCACACAAAAAGAAAACAGCCAAGCATGTGGATGTAGAAGAAACTCCATTCTCTACCAGTACATCAAGGAGATTGTGAAGAAAAAAAAGAGAAGAATATGAAAGAACCCATGACAATAAAGCTGCTAATTAAATGCCAATTTATTTATCTGTAAAACCTGTACATGAGTTCCTAATTAACCACTACAAAGGCGCCTAAAACAAAGGAAAATTAGCAAGTACGGGTACAAAGAGAAAAGAAAGCTAGAGTAGCAAATTAAGCATGAAAGGCATATGGAAAGCTCCTCCTAGCTAGCTAATTAACACAATGATCAGTTAGTTAGCCCTTTCAACATGGCGTATAAAAACAGTTTCCAAATCTGGAGGAGTAAAGAACTCCCTAACACCAGTATAATTACATTTCAAAGAAGACTTTCGCTTCCTGGGAGCCGGTGGACACATCAACCTCGCCGGAATTCTCGCTTCTTCATTCGTAGGAGTTGAACACTCTTCATCATCGTCATCCGCTGCTTCCTTGTCAACGCTGGGATGCGTATATATAGGCCTTAACGGAGCCCGTAAAGGAATTCCAGCAATTACCCACCTTTTTCCCTCTGATTCTAGCCCGCCTTCAACTTGAGGCTTCCCTGATAAACCCATAATCTTAGACCAAGCAACCAACCAGCAACCTATTACAAATATTATAACAGGGAATAAAGAATAAAGAACGAAGAATAAAGCTGAGTTCCTCTTTGTTATTTATTTTTTCTTTTCTTTTCTTTTCTTTTCTTCCTTTCTGGGTAGGGGATTGGTAGAGAATCAAGTGAAACCAGAAGGAAAGTGTAGGGTTAGCGATAAAGAGATAGAGAAAAAGATGCAACTGCAAGAATGACAAACTAAAAAAAAAAAGGTGATTTTTTTCGGATTTGGATTTCTGCTTGAGTGAAAGTGCTTTTAAGAAACTATAGCATATGAGGGGACATGACTCGTGAGAGAAAGCTAGAGGTAATGGAAAGAGCTTTAAATACAAAGGGAAGTGTAAATGTTGAATGTTGAATGTTCAATGTTTCAATGCTTCAATGTTCTCTGCTGCTTATACCAATCAGAAGGAGAGAGAAAAAGAGAACCCGAGGAAACTCGTGACATAAGCTGAGAGTATAATTTAATTATTATAATTATACAATTATTATAATTATATAATTATTATAATTAAACTTTCTAGAGGAAAAAAAAAATAACAAGGGAGTAGGGGTGGCCGTGAAATTAGCTGACCGCGGGCAGCATCGAGCGATTGACTTGGATTTTGGCGCCAAATTTTTTAGGGGGGGTGGGGGCCGCGGGGATCATCAAGAGTCGCTGTTGTTTATTCCTTTACCCTTTTTGACATCATGGGGCTTTTGATTTTCCGATTTTTATCTCGTAGCAACTTGCACACTCGATGGTTACGTGGCGCTTGCACATATAGGCTGACTCAGCACCTATTGTGGATTGGCGTAGAACCTTTTACAGTTTTTACCCCATAAATAAATTTGTCAATATCTACTTGTCCAAATCATTTGACTAGACACTTCTGGAGAGAGTTTTGTAAGGACATATTTTTATTTAAAAGAAAATTAACTAATTATTATAATAATTAAAATAAATAAGAGAATTTTTTTTTAAAAAATAATTATCATAAATGATTTTATGAGAACCTTCACTATCAGACTTGCACTTTTTATCATGTTATCATCATTAGAAAAAAAAGAAAAAGAAAAATCTTTGGACGGTTCAATAATAACGTTCCCGGGAAACATTTTCACTTTTTCATAACATTTTCACTTTCTCTAATGCTTACGTGGAAAATATTTTTGGTGAAAAGAACGTTTACGTTATTTGAATACCTTTAACTGTAATATGATACGAATCATATAAAAAAAAAATAATATATTTGACATGATTGTATGTGATAGTTCCATCAAAACTGTCTCATATGAGACTTTTTGTTAAACTCTCTGTTGATAGATGTGATTTTAATCTTAATTTAATTAGGTAAAGATTTATTCCAATAAATATAATTTTAAAAACAATATATATATATATATAGAGAGAGAGAGAGAGGGAGAAAGCTCATTTAATAATAATTGTTTTCTATATAAACCTCAAAACAATTGTATCTATTTTTTTTTCTAAAAAAGAGGCAATTGTAAATAAAATTATTAAATTTATTTTTATAAATTCCAAATAAACTTGGATTGTAGCAGAGGGGATTTACAAAATTTTGTTCGCATATGAAGCTCACAAGATAAAACCATAAATGCGCATGCAACAAAATAAACGAAAAAGAAAAGGCAATTACACATGCAAAAGCTACTTTTTCATATTCGACATACCATATGATATGCTTTTAGATTGTAAAGTAACTGCTGTAGTTATGGCCTTATGGTTAATGTCAAAGCCCTTTAGTAGATGTCAAATCAATCACAAGTTGCTCGCTCTGTTTCAGTGAGAGAACTTGAGCTTCCGTTTCTGTACTTTACTCAAACCGCTTTCAGGCAATTGGGATCAGCATCGCAGACTCACTGTTCTTTATGCTTTCCTTCTTCAGATTTATATCCCAAATCTTCGTTTGGGTTGCAACATTTTTACTAGAGTTCTGTGAAAATTTATGTGAACTCCGTTGTTTTGTCCGAAATTTTGAAGTTCAAAGTGGAGTTTTTACTACAATAATTGCCGAGGGAGCTTTGACTTCCATCCTCCTGAGATGGCTGCTGCATCGCAAAACTTATTATTTCTTTTCTTTTAACTAGATTTAGAAATTGTATAAAACATGTTTTGACAAATTAATTTTCTAATAAAATTTAAAAGTATTATTCATCCTTTTAGGTTGCTTCAACTGTCGAGATGAAATACTTTGCTTCATGCAGACAGGCGAGGCTGCAATGCCTGTCACAAACATTCCGGTGAAGACAGATATTCTTTGTTTACAAAACAAAAGCACTCAAGCTTCTGTTTTGAAGCAGAAACAGAGCTATCAATAGCAAATCTAAGACTGTAACTGAAGGGTTTAATAAGTAACAAATGCCATTTTGTGACTGCAATTTTTTAAAGATTGGGACAAACCACGTGCAATAAAAAACATGTCATTTCGGCAGGTAAAGGTAGATTCTTCTACACACAACCCGAAACCCCACCGCCCCCCACCACAAAAATAAAAAAAAATTGAGAGGCAGACGTAGGAACCCTTGTAGCATATAGGTATCCTTAGGCTACATTAGATGGCCTCGGTTTCTAATGTAGCTTTTGTTTATGCTAGTAGCTTGTAACTAGAGTTCCAGTCACCGACTGACATGTTTGAGGAACAACACAGTCACAAATTCATTTAGATGTTGAAGGGTGAGGGATTGATGAAACAGGAAGCAGAAAAAGAGATAACAAGTACAATCTTCAACTTAGAAAAGAGGGAGTTAAGATAGAAGTTTTACGAGCATATATCTAATGTCTTGCTATAGCCGAAAAATATAATACAAATTTTTGGGAATTTGAACATCCCTTACATTCTTGAATAGCCCCTATGGTCTTCATATTGCTCCATGAACTCATCATTGAACTTCTTGAAACTGGACATGATTTCAGGCATGTCTTCTTCAGCTGGTAAAATGGTTGTCCTTAGGTGGAAGACCCTGTATCGGAATGTTTTAACCCATTAGATAAGAGGTTGCATTAAATTATTAGTCACAAAGGTTCCCACTTCCCCCAATAATACCCAAAGGACAAGTAAAAGTGCACTTTCAAAAATGATGATCTTGTTCTTGACCTTTATATAATTGCTTGGAAAACATTATCAAGGTGCAACAAAGTTTGAAGATGTTGCAGTGGCTTGGTAAAGGAAAGGAATAGGTAGATGACCTTTAAAATATCTTTGGAATTCTAGCCAGGGGATAATTGAAAAGAAAATGTTTTAACGGGTATTTACCCTTCTTTCTGTCCAAATCCTGAACCAGGGACAGTAGAAATGCCAGTGGCTTCCAAAAGCTTGAGACAGTAGAAAACATCAGGAACTTTTCCAGCCTGTTTAGCAGCCTCTATTGCTCTTGGAGGCAGGCGTATTTGAGGGAACGAATACATGGCACCTGAAATCAATTGGTTAAGCCTTGAGTCTCATATCATAATAAACTATTTTCTGTTGCAGAGGTAAATATTAATTACCTTCTGTGAAATTACAAACCACATTTCTGCAACTGTTGAATCCATCAGTCATAAGCCTTGCTCTTCTCCTCAGTGATTCAAGGATCCCTTTACTGAAAGTTATATAATTCATGAGGAGTGTTATTCAACGCTCAATAAGATCAGCCTTTTTTATGCCACAGTGGACACCACAATCCTAAGCCTCAAAATATCTTTTTTTTTTTTTAACTTAACCATTTAGTTCTCTATGTTGATGAGCATTTCCAGAAGAATCTGGCTTATCAATTACTAAAACAACTCATTTCATAATTTCTTATACATAAAAAAATTCTAATCAAATGTATGGTGATAAGTATATTGGAATTTAGCGCTCAGTTTGGTGGCACCAAGTATTGACCACTAAAATGTTGGAAAAACACTCCACAAGTTCATTTTCATATAACAATGGAGCAACAGTATTGACCTGTACAGAGAGAAAGTTTAAGTAGGTGTACCTTTCCCTAACAAACTGGTCAAATGAAATATCTCCACGCTTGAGGGGGTTGACCATCAATCCCATCTGTAAACAGAAATCGGGAGACATTTTTCTCATCGTAATGATAATCAATCAGTAAACTGGAAGCACCCAGTTTCACACAGAATGAAAATATGAAATATCAACTGCAACTCACAAATATCTGTGCGGGGACATTTGGACTCAGTGATATAGATGCAATCTTATAGATCTCATCAACTGTCTGCAAAAGGCAAAAAAAGAAAAAAAATAATAATTCAACTGTCTGCAGAAAGGATCCTTGTTATGCTTAACTCAGCTCCACAAGAGCCAAAATATTTCAGATTGAAAGGTAAAAGAGAATAAAATGGAGAAGCTATTTTTTCTTCTCTCTGTAAATTGTTTGAAATAGTATTAGGCGACAAAGAAAAACCAAAAGTTGAGAGGATTCTAGTTAATTTCAAATCCAGAGGTTTTTTATACCTCATGCTTTATGATCCAAATATTTCATATAAACATAAAGGTTATTTTTTAGGTTTAGATCTTATTTGATTATGACAACTTCAATAAGTACAGCAGCATATACATTTGCAAGAAATGACTGGCTGGCAAATCTAAAAGAGAATGAAAAATCATTAAACCGGAAACATTATATAGACCTCTGGAGGAATATTAGTCATCTCAAAGTATCCACCACGCTGCCCGCATTCACCCCAATATCCTTTGGAGACAGAGTGGAAGGAAACAAGCTGAACCTCCTTGCTAAAGGGCAGGCCCATATCCATCATAGTCTTCCATTGTTACAAGGAAAGTTTAACATCAATGTCAATACAAGCTAAAATTGAAGCAAACACCCAAATATGATTAGATCAACAGAATTAGATGTACCTTTTTGGAACTAACAAAAGGGCGCTCATCCTGGTAGATATTCTGCTGATAAACTTCATCTCCAAGTAGCACTAAGTTTTCTTGGTAACAGAAGCGAATTATTTCTCTTAGATTAGCTTCACTAAGGCACTGGCCAGTTGGGTTTCCAGGGTTAATAATCACCATTGCTCTAACCTGATCATAATCCAATGAAAAGGATTTCAGTGTGGTGCCATTCAGCATTACAAGAGAGTATACTCACGAGTTCAGCTCTGAAAAATACATAGAAATTGAAGTAGAATATTCTATCAAATTCAGTAAATAGATGGAACATAATAAACGAATCTTGATGAGATGAATGAATGAGTTTTGGAGAAAAAAGTCTTCCAAGACCTAGCAAAGAAACCTTAGCTTCTAAAATTCCAAGACTAGTGAGGCTGAATTGGAGACTAATCAGCCAAACTGAAATTTGGCTCATAAACTTTATATTCGGCTCCTACTTATTCCATTCATCTACTCAATAACTAATTATGTTATACTCGCAATCTTATTGTACTATCGACCTAATAACTAATTATGTTGAGTGACTCCCTATGGTAAGATAGTACTTAACTATAGTTAAAAAAATTTGAGCTTTTAAGCTGTTAATGAACTTCATAACCCAAATATTGCATGGTGGCATATTTACACTATGATACATGCTTGATGGAGGGTTCACCTATATGAATGAGAAAATGGGTCGATTTCTACGAGAGTTTAGGCACATATCTTTAAAGCATTCATGAATTCCAAGTAGGCACAAGGCTATTGAAGTATCAAATCACATAATAACACTTATTGTGAGAGTTCAACGTGGTAGTTAGTCCTTTGATTTAAGTCAAAGGACTTTAGTTCATAGAAATTATATGTTTCACAAAATTTTTATAAGATGCAATCAATTGTCTAATGACTAGTTCATACCCTAATAAGTACCAATACATATGCACTAAGTTTTAAATATTCTCTAACATTTTATATGTATTTTGAAATAAAGGGGAATTATTGTATATTTTATAAACATACAAAATATTTCAAAATATATTTTTTGATGTAACTATATTATATAATTTTATTAAGTTAATTTAGATGTTACGAGAGTTATATAAATGAAATGGTATTAGAAAAAGACATGCTTTAAATAAAAAGGGTATTACATATATTTTTATAAATAAATGTCATATTTTGACCATCAATCATATCTATCTAATCTCTTTTGACCCCTCACTACTTTCTAAATTTTGTCAGAGGATGTTATTGATTTTGTATTGATATTTAAGAGTGCACCTATATGTTAAAGGGAATACTACCATATAAATATGATTGCAGCGGAGCACTATTTTAGAGAAATATAATTTTTCTTAACGACAATCATGTGCCACAAGTTTTTTTCGATATTTTTTTTACCTCGTCAATTTATAAAATCTCCTATCACACCTAGATCCCGGAGCTACAACTAGTTGTCCTTTAAACATGTAGCGCAAAACATTGGCCGAGAATTAAAAATGAAGCAGAAAATAACTAATTATGTTGGGCTCCCACTTATTCCATTTATTTACTCAATTCTCTGGTAACATTAAAAAAGGTTTGTCGTATTCTTTAAAACAAGAAAGAGGAACTGGCATACTTACTGTAATTCCATTTGAACGAGCATTTGCAACTGATTGCCGAAGGTCATTAACATCAAGACCCCAATTTGCTGTCTCTTCCAAGTAATATGGAACAAGAGAACCACCAAAAAGAGATATAGTAGCCGAGTACAATGGGTACTGTGGAATAGGAACCATGATCTGACAATAAACAACTTTCAATCAATAAACATATCTGGAAATGACATTAGGGAGATGAAGCCTCAAGTTACCAAGAAACGAAATTTAACAGACTCATGCATTAAATCAGAAAACCAAAAGCACACAAATTCCATTGAAGAGAACGAAAGATTTCCTCATTGTGAAAAGATATATTACCCCATCCCCTTCACCACGGATAATACAATTTAAAATCTGCATCACTCCTTTGCTGGCTCCATCAGTGAGATATATGAGTTCTGGGTCACTGCCACAGAAAATGACAAACCCTTTCAGTTCACAACTTGGTCACCAACAACTTTGTTATCCACCAAAGAACATAAAATTAAGCTGAGTGATATCAAGCATTATCACCTTGGGTAACCATCACGCCTCTCAATGTATTCAGCCACCTCCTTCCTTACTCCCGGAATACCTCGGGAGTCACTATAAGCACCTACATATATGATGAATGAATGGCTGTATAAGCATTGAGGAAGACCTAACAATACGAATAGCAGGTGGGGGGGGAAGGGAGAGCGGATATATATGGTAAACATGGCTTTTAACAAACTGACACAGCATCCCGTGCAGCAACATTGGCAGATAGCATCACTTTAATTAGTTGAATTTTCCAAATACTTATAAAATAAACCAAAGAAAGACCCTCAAAGACATACCGAGGGATTGGAGAAAGTGTCAGTCTATAAATGGAACCAAAATTCCTTTGAATCGATATTGGTTGGTTCAACCCTTTTCTTACAAAAGGATAAAATGAAATGTAGGTAAAAAGAAGATACCTAAACCCCCTGAACTCAAGGAAAGATAGTGTTTAGCTCTTGCAATTGCATCTGCAGGGAAGATCAGTCCTACATTAGGATCGTCTAGCAAAAATGGAGCCTGGCAAAGAGCAACCACCTGGAATGGAAGTTTACATGGATAAAACACAGACAAATGAACAATCCAAACAGTTCAATACAAAAAGCTCAATGTTCCAAGAAATTGACCCTACAAATAAAATTATAGCAACGTTACCTGCCGAGGGAAGGTCAACGGCCTCTGTCCTAGGGCGTGAGGGTTGCCAACATTTGTGAAAATAATCTGTGGACATGAAATTGGAGTTATGAGACCAATAGGAGCATTTTACTGGAGAACAACATGATATGAAAGCAAACAAATTATTCTTAACTCTTTATCCATTGAAGGAGCTCACACCTGCCCCTAACTTTGCATGGCGTTATGAGATATACAAGTAGTATATACACTAATATGTAATAGCACTGGGATAGAATCAGAACATTGAAATAAGGACATGATTCTCTGTGATAATGCCAATTACATGGGCAATAGAGAATTATTAGATATGTGTTTATGCATGTCAAAGTGCAATAGCATTGAAAAGTCAATCATATACTCCACTAGAATGAACATCATCTCATGTCACAAACTCCTTGATACATGCTTTGCAGATAAATTTAAATCACAATAAAAAGGTGCATCTAAGGAACAAGTTATGTCTATTAGCATCTGAGTGACAAAGAATGACTTGAATAAGAGCAATCCATAGGGAACTGCAAACATCTACAAAAAGATTGAGAAGCATGAAAATGGGGTCAGATAAACAGCTACACATGATTAAGAAGATACCATCCAGATCACAAGAAATCCTCAGCGTTTTCCAGCAAGAGAAAAATAATCTAAATCAAATATCCAATGCCTATGAATGACATTGGTTCAGTTAACTTGAAATGAAAAAATGTCAAAAACGTTTCTGAAACCAGAACCAACTAATTCTTCAAACACGGACATAAACAACACATAAGTATAATGTGAAACAAAACAAGTCTATATACCTTCTTCCCTTCCTTCTGAAGCTCAGAAGCTCGAAGATACAACTCTCCTCTAACAGCATATTGAACCTTCTTCACATTTTCATTCAATGACTCATAGTCTAATGCCTTTGGTGCCATGACGTGCTAATCACCTTTCGAAATGTCACCCAATACAAAGAGGGTAAGAGTAGCAGCTTGCACCTGAAAATTGTAGAAAAAGAGGAACGTAGAAGTTATAACAAGCCAAGACAAATTACATTTTGACAGACCAAATAGCATTTACGAAGTAGAAATTTTTTCATAGACAAAATATAAGGATGGTTATAATTCACAATTATTAGTTAAACAAAAATATTTTACAAATAAAAGATCATTTATACAAAAACTCCAAAAACAATCATATTTTAAGTGATTGGTTTCAATTATCACTTGCTGTTAACTAATACAGTGAAACCCTGATATTTGCATCAAACCAGATCACTTTACAATTATTATTATTTCCAAACCATAAAATCAACCCAGATCAAATTCATGTGTAAAACTATTCCGATACCGATAAGCCTTCAAATTTGGTGAATGGAAAGATCATAATGCAAGATAAAGCAACTAGTACAAATGCCAAACTGAAGACCAACCCATGCAAGCCATTTAATGACGGAAAATCATATAACTGGAGAATTATGCACGTCCTTAGCAGCTTGCTCCGACTCTGAGCACGTACAACTAAAACCAGAGTCAGCCATACAAACTTGCAAAACAAGACTTCTTTTCCGGTAAAAAAATCAAAATCAAACAATAAATCGTGACTAAGTCAAGAAACAAAAAGGGTCAATCACCAATGAGCCTTCTTCTTACAGTTTCATATTTAACCATAAACATTTTATATATACATATATATCGAAATTTTAATAGCCATTTAACAGTTGCAAATTTGCCAAACAAGACCCAAATCGTTAACCATAAATCAAGAAGAAAATTGCTATTTGATGGGATTTTAGAACAGATAATCTAGAGGTGAAACAGTTAGCTACCTGCGATCTTAACCGAGAGAGTTCGGTTGAGGAAGATTTACTTGTGGGTGGGCGTGGACTCACTTCAGTTAAAGCCAAAGTGCTAAACCAATGTGTCCACAGAAATGCAGAGTGTCGTGAAGACTCGTGCTTTGTGTGTCAGCTATACATATAAAGCACTTAATGTCGGATTAAAAAAAGAATAAAAAAAAAAGGGACAGGATACATCACAACAAAGATGCACTGGGATGAGCAGAGCCACTGAAAATTTGGAGATAGATTGTTGCTCTAACAGATATTAAAAATTAGAGAGAAAAGGATAAAGTTCGTGCGAGAAGTGTGGTGTAGCTTCAAACTAACGAGTTCTTGGTAGATATTGAAACTTTTGGGGTCAGTTTTTGCTTGGACATATTATTCATCATTGCCCTTCGTCGCTCTCATTAGTGTAGTGGTTGTTATTTATTTGTTGAATTCTCTTCTGACTTGGATATCATTTATTCTACACGTTCATATTATCTTATGAGTTTTTTTTTTTTAGCTTTCGCTAATTAAACGATGAAATGATATATAGATTATTTAAAAAGTCGTAAAATTTTAAAAAATAATTTAATATTTAATATTTTTAAAATATTTTTAAATGACACCATTATGATTAAAAAGAAATCTACTTTTATTGGATGATTTTGTTAAATTAATTTTTTATTTAAGGTTTTCCTTTTTAATTTTGGTCTGGGTTGGTTAGTGACTAATTTAAGGTGGGCCAAGAAAAACGAAAAAGAAGTACAAAAAAAAAAAAAAAGAGAAAATGATAGGCGGTTTATATCTTGGATTATGTGGTGCGATGATTATCAAAAATCATGAAGATAATATTGTTAAACAAAGGGGTTCCAACATTTACCAACGTTAGCATTCCATTATTCAACAGAATTAATTATTATAGAAAAGAAAAACACGAAAGCCTAATCGGTTTTGCTGCAAATTATTTGAAAAGGTTTAATTAAAGCTGCAGTTGATCAATATCACGGGCGCACTGCGAGAATATTCTAATGGTAACGATAATTTTCCAATATTTATATCTAAATTCTAGGTATCCATAATCATAGGGAGGGAATGCTTACGTGGCATTGGAAAACTTGTCTGTGCCACCTATGAAAAGCATGTTGTTGGAGCTGGCTCCGGGATTGGGCTCCAATGAATCCGTCCAAGATATCCTCAAACCTAAAGCCCAGTGAGAGAGGTTATTGCCTTCGACGATTCTAGGTTTGGGCCTGCTTTGCTTGCTAATACACTGGTTTAAAGTTGATTTTCCCAATAATTCAATGCGTTGGTGCTGCTGATGGGAAGTCTCTGGTTTAGAAATTTAATATTTTTTATAATTAATATACTTTTCTCCATATCATTTATAAGCGGTTATTTTCGAATTGATTACTTCAATTCAATTCTATTCTATCCTTTCCTTTCCTTTCCTTTCATATTTCGATTCGATCGTTTTTTTTTTTATTATTTAAAAATTTCGACCTAAAGATCGAATGAATCCAGCCGAGTTTGTCCAATCCTAAATAGCGGGATCCTACCTTATAAAAAAGAGCTGAATTGTTCAAACTTCAAACGGGGTCGTGGAGAGCAGCAACCCAAAAGCATAGTAACTGCAAATGCGCCAGCTAACACAGCTATAAAACGACATCGTTGAGAGCAACCATAAAATAATAACGGAAAAGCGAATCAATTCAACGACACCACGCACTAGAGCAAGGGACGAATTCGTAATGTGGAGATGACAGTCCCTCTCCGTGTGAATCTCCAAGCCCGACACGAAAGCAACACAAAAACGGCGACGAATGAAGAACCCTGCGTTTATTTACCAAAAACCTCACTGTCCTCTCTTCCTCAAACTCGGCAATCCAAATCTTTCATACAGAACCAAGCGCCAAAATATTCATTGTCAGATCAAGAACTTCGAAAATCAACCTCAAAGATGGAGCATTGAATTTATGTCCGGGACGGAGCATATTCATTTGATTCAAAATTCTACGTCTCCAGTGTCAATGGCCGCCACTTCAGCGGCGGAATCCGCTGCCAGGGCTGTGAAAAAGGTCTGCCTTTTTTACTGCCCCGAGACTAAGGCGCTTGCTGAGAGAGTTGCTGCTCAGTCCGATGTCATTGAGCTACGTAGCATCAACTGGAGGTAACTTATCATTTTCGATTTTCTATGTTTTAGTATTTTTTTTCTTAATTTTCGTAGATATAAATCAGAATTGGCATTTTTCTTATACAGTTTTAATTTTAGCAAAAATGTTTATGATCTAACTAGCGCAATTAAAAAATTGACCGTTATATCTGTTCTTTCTCAGTAAAATTAAGTCAAAATTGAAACTTTTTCTGGGAATAGCGGTCGGCGCGTCGAGCACACTCGACAGCGCGTTGACTGCGCGACTAATCCCACACAGAAGGCCTTCTTTTTTTTTTTTCTTCATAATTTTCTGCAGATAATTTCATTCATTTTTGTTAACGAGGACAATGAAAATTATGTGTGTCGATCATCACACCAGTTTTTATTACATTAACTTTGTCTTTATCTGCTTTTTCTTCAAAATCTGCCGCGGTAACCACCGATGTTTTTGCGCGTTGTATAATCTAAATGTGAACTAATTGAATTTGGAATCCTTATATTTATGTACTTCGCAATTATCCTTTAGTTGTCACCTACAACCAACTGAGAAGATTGGATTTTAAGTTGAGGATATTTTGGTCACACCATTGTTATGTGTAGGATAAATTACAGTTCCTGAAAATTGATATTTCTCTTCTACTGTCTGGATAAGTTCTCTGTAAAGAAAGTCATGATGTTAGCGTACTTATGATAAAATATATGATTTCATTCTCCAGATTAAATTTGGCTCCTGGGAATTTTCCATTTTTCAACTTTCTAGTTCAAAGTTTACTTTTTAAGGCAGGAATAACTTTCATTATACAATAATTTTTCTTTTGGATGGCTGGAGCAAACTATTGAAGATAATAATTCTTTTTAGGTGTTACAGCCTGTATATTATAAAATAGGAAGCTTTGTATAATTAGGAATATTACGAGCCTAATTAGTTGTGTTTAAGGTTTCCTTCCCAGAATAGGTCTCATACTTTGTGTTTATATATACATGCCATTAGTGAATGAAAGTATTGAATTTTTCTCTCATTTGTCTGATTACATGGTATGAGAGCAATTTGGTCTGCGTTTGTCTCTTTTTTTTGTCCTAAGTAAACAATAGTTATGGGAGTTTTTGGGTCACCATTTTTAGAGCAACTTTCTGCTCTCACCGCCACACCAAGAAGAAGCGCCACCTACCGATCAATGGTTCTGCAAAGTCTGGCAGTCAGCAGCCCCGCGCGTGTGATTCATACGCGCTACCTGAAGTTTTCTGCCACAGCCTCACGCACTGACACGTGGAAGCGCGTCTATTGCCAAAAAAGTTTCTAGTCTTCAATTTCTGGTTTGCCTAGTTCTGTACATCACCTTTGTGTGCCTAGTTGGGTCAGCATAATACAGGTGTGGGATCTTTTTTGAAACAAGTTTGAGTACTCTAATTTTAAACCTTGATTCTCTGTGTTTTCTGCATACTTGGCGTTATGGCTGAAAAGAAGTCTATAGTGATGTTTGATATTGTTTTGGTAATGTCAAAAATCACAGAACATAAGTTTAATGGCTCTAATTATTATGATTGAAATAAAACGGTTAAGACTTTTTTTACAAAGTATTGATATGGACCACTACGTGACTGATGATCCACCCAAAGATGAGTCAAACAAACTTGGTTAAGGGAAGACGCTCGGTTGTTCTTGTAGATAAAGAACTCCATTGATAATGAGGTAGTTGGCTTAATTAATCATTGTGAATTTGTAAAGGAATTATTGGAATATTTAGATTTTGTATACTTCAGGAGAGGAAATATTAACCGTATATATGAGGTGTGTAAAGCCTTCTATGGTGCAGAGAAGCAAGATAAGTCTCTCACGAGCTATTTCATGGATTTCAAAAAGATTTATGACGAGCTTAATATGTTGTTACCATTTAGTCCAGATGTGAAAGTTCAACAAGTTCAGCGAGAAAAGATGATTGTCATGAGTTTTTTGGTTGGTATTCTGTCTGAATTTGAAACTGTTAAATCTCAAATCCTCTCTAGTTCTGAGATCTCCTCTTGACAAGAGACATTCAGTAGGGTACTTCGTACAAAGAATTCCCAGTCTATTCCCCTACCAGTTCAGTCTAATGGTGTTCTCGTTGGTCGAAGTAACAGATATGAACATGGAAAATCACAGTACAATAGTTGAGGAATGGGATCAAGCAACTCTGATACTCAGAGACGGGATTCATGAGGGATTGTATGTCGCTATTGTCATAAGCCGAGTCATCTGAAACATGACTGTAGAAAATTGCTGAATAAGGGCCAAAGAATGTAGTCTGCTCATGTTGCATCTACTCATGATACATATGATAAATTTGTTCTAATCTCTGCAAATGAATTTACCAAATTTCAGCAGTACCAAGAATCATTAAATTCTTCATCTACTCATGTCACTACTATTGCTGAATTAGGTAAACCAAATGCATGTTGTTTCCTCATCTTCCAACTGAGTCATAGATTTTACTGCCACAGATTATATGCTATGTAATTCTAGTCTATTTTCTACTTTTCAGTCATATACATCTACTTCTACTGTCACTTTAGCAGATGGGTCAATATCTTCTGTTCTTGGGTCTGGCACAATTAACCCTACTCCATCACTTCCTTTGACATCTGTTTTAAGTTTACCTCAGTTTTCTTTCAATCTACTTTCTGTAAGCAAACTCACTCGTGCTCTTAACTGTTGTGTCTCATTCTTTCTTGATTATTGCTTGTTTCAGGATCTTATGACGAAGAAGATTATTGGTAAAGGACATAAATCTAGAGGCCTCTACATTCTTGATAAACAAGTGTCAAAATCCAAGCATGTTCTAGAGTAGCAACCCTGTTTGAAACACACTATCAGTTGGGTCATCCTTCTCTTTTTTGGTTGAAGAAAATTTGTCTTCAATTTCATAATTTATCTTCTTTAGACTGTGAGTCTTGTCAATTTACCAAACATCATCGTCTTAGTCCTAGTCCTAGAGTCAATAAACGAGCTAGTGCTCCTTTTGAGTTAGTTCATTATGATGTTTGGGGTTCTTGTCCAATTGTGTCTAAAACTGGATTTAAATACTTTGTTACTTTTGTGGATGATTATTCTCGTATGATTTGGTTATATTTAATGAAAAGCTATTCTGAATCGTTTTCTCATTTTTGTATTTTTTGTGCTGAAATTAAAACCCAGTTTAATGTTCTTGTTCAAATACTAAGGAGTGATAATGCTAAAGAGTACTTATCAGAGTCTTTTCAATATTACATGATTAAGCATAGAATTCTGCATCAAACTTCTTGTGTAGATACATCATCTCAAAATAGGGGTAGCAGAAAGAAAGAATAGGCACCTACTTGAAACTGCAAGAGCCTTACTATTTCAAATGCATGTTCCAAAACATTTTTGGGCTAATGCAGTTTCAACAACTTGTTTTTTAATTAACTGCATGCCCTTCTCTGTCCTTAATGGTGAGACTACTTATCGCACTCTTTTTCCAACTAAGTCCTTGTTTTTCATTGAACCTAAGATATTTGGTTATACTTGTTTTGTACGAGATGTTCGCTCTCAGATCACGAAACTAGATCCCAAATCTTTGAAGTGTATTTTTCTTGGCTACTTTCGTGTTCAAAAGGGTTATAGATGTTATTGTCCTAACCTTAACAGGCACCTTGTGCCAACTGATGTTATTTTTCTAAGACTGTTCATGAAGCCTTATCCCATCCTGGATGGCATAATGCTATGATAAAAGAGACGAATGCTCTAGATGATAATGGTACATGGGACTTACTAAATTTACCTGCAAAGAGGAAGGTTATTGGATGTAAACGGGCTTTTACAATCAAAGTGAATCCTGATGGGTCAGTTGCTAGATTAAAAGCTTGTATTGTAGTTAAAGGATATGCTCAAACTTACGGAGTTGATTATTCTGACGCTTTTTCTCATGTTGCTCAGTTAACATTTGTCAGGTTATTTTTTCTATAGCAGCCATTCATAATTGGCCTTTGCATCAGTTAGACATCAAGAATGTTTTTCTTCACAGAGATCTTCAAGAGGAAGCTTATATGGACCAACCTCCTAGTTTCATTGCTCAGGGGGAGTATGGGAAAGTTTGTCGTTTTCGCAAGTCTCTATGTGGTTTGAAACTTAGCCCACGTGCTTGGTTTGGCAGATTTAGCCAAGCAGTTGAGAGGTTTGGAATGAAGTAAAGTAAACCTGATCATTCTACCTTTTACAAATAGTCTGAGGGTGACATTATTCTGCTAGTTGTATATGTGGATGATATCGTCATTAACATTACTAGGAGTGATGCTTCAAGTATTTCATCCCTTAAATCCTTTCTTCACAGCCAGCTTTATACAAAGGATTTAGGGATGTTAAATTACTTATTAGGTGTCGAGGTAGTAAGAAGTAAGACAGGGATCATCTTATCTCAAAGAAAATATGTACTTGACTTGTTATCTGAGACAGGAAAATTGGGGGCTAAACCATGTAGTACTCCAATGATACCTGATTTGCAACTGACAAAAGAAGATGAATTGTTTGAAGATCCTGAGAGATATAGAAGATTGGTTGGGAAGTTGAATTATCTTACAGTGACTTGGCCAAACATTGCATATTCAGTTAGTGTTGTAAGTCAATACATGTCTTCTCTAACATTTGATTATTTGGCAGTTGTAGAACAGATTTTGTGCTATTTAAAAGGGGCTTCTGGACGTGAAATCTTGTATAAAGATCATGGTCATACTAAGATTGAGTGTTTTTTAGATGTTGATTGGTCAAGATCCAAGGAGGATCGAAGATCTATTTCAGGATATTGTGTCTTTGTTGGAGAAAACTTAGTCTTATGGAAGAGTAAGAAGTAGAATGTAGTAGTCTCACGTTTGAGTACGGAATCGGAATATAGAGTGATGGCACAATCTATGTGTGAAATAATGTGGATACATCAGCTCCTGATTGAATTAAGCTTTAAGATTTCAGTTCCAGCCAAGTTGTAGTGTAATAATTAAGCTGCTCTTCATATTGCTTCCAATCCTATATTCCATGAATGAACTAAGTACATTGAAGTTGATTGTCATTTTGTTCGTGAGAAAATATAGCAAGGCTTGGTTTTCACAGGATATGCGAAGATTGGAGAACAATTGGAGATATTTTCATGAAAGCTCTAAACAGAGCTTGAGTTGACTATCTTTGTAACAAGCTGGGCATGATTAACATCTATACTCTAACTTGAGGGGGAGTGTTACAGCCTGTATATTATAAAATATGAAGCTTTGTATAATTAGGAATATTATGAGCCTAATTAGTTGTGTATAAGGTTTCCTTCCTAAAATAGGATTCATTCCTAGGATAGGTCTCATATGTTGTGTATATATATACATGCCATTAATGAATGAAAGTATTGAGTTTTTCTCCTATCTGTCTGATTAAATTAGGGAAGAAAGAGGAAAACTTAGTAGTAATAAAATTTTGAATTTATGGGTCCCACGGACATGCTGCATGGCCAGTCAAGTAATAATTATTTCTACTCAAGGTAGTTGAATTATTTGTGCAATGATTTATGATTTATTTACTAAGCAGTCTAAGCTTGCAAACTTGTGTAGTGTATTTAGGACGTGAATAAGATAGCTTACTGGCCCAGTCTCTGCTACTATAATTTATAATCATATTATTTCGTTTTACTGTGGCACTTGAAGTTTGAAAGATATCATTATTTAAGTTGCCATTTTAGCTTGTCTACATCTGATCAAGCAATTATCAAGTTCTATTTATTGGCTTATTACTTCTATCATAAACATATTTATATAATTTGATACTTTAGGACTTTTGAAGATGGATTCCCCAACTTATTTATACCGAATGCACATGGAATTCGTGGACAGAATGTAGCTTTTTTGGCCTCGTTTAGTTCACCGGGTAAAATTTTTGAGCAGCTATCAGTCATCTATGCGCTGCCAAAACTGTTCATCTCTTCGTTCACTCTTGTCCTTCCTTTCTTTCCCACGGGTACTTCTGAACGCATGGAGGATGAGGGAGATGTTGCAACAGCTTTTACTCTTGCTAGGATCCTGTCAAACATACCAACTTCAAGGGGAGGACCTACTAGTTTGGTGACATTTGATATACATGCATTGCAGGTTTGTTGTTTAGAAATGATTTATTCTCAAGTCAATTAATGTTCTTTTATTGGGTTTTCTATTTTTCTTTTATAGCTTTGCTTTGGACAATTTCCTGACTTTCTCTCTTGGCTTGTTTTATGCTGTCTTAGGAGAGGTTCTACTTTGGCGATACTATTTTACCATGCTTTGAAAGCGGGATACCTTTACTTAAAAATAGGCTGCAACAGCTCCCTGATTCTGACAATGTAAGACTATTATTATTTGTTTTTAGTAATGAGATTTTAACTTCTGAAACGCTAGAGAAACAGCTCTTAAGTCATCCATACAAGAGACTAGATTGTTTTGGTATCTTAAATTAGAAATATGGCTGCTACTAACCATCTCCAGTTTGATGCTGTTACCATGTCACCAAAATCTAGACCAGTACCTAAGCTAGCTTACAGCATCAATTTTCCCTTTTGCTGAAGTTTATCTGATAAGTACCAATTTTGGAGGTTTTGAACTGGAACAGTTTATTCTTTCATAGACCAAGTTGAAAACACTGAAATGAAATGCACCTCAAGAAAAATCTCTTTTATTTGAGTCAATCCCTAAATACTAGGAGACTAATGCCTCTTATATTTCATATATTAGTGTGGACTCCAATCTGATTTTCAGGTGATTGTATACCTGTTGTCTGAACCAGAAGTTTGACCTTTTGGTAACTTGAATGTTAGATTTAGTGAGATTAATTGCTTCAAGAAAGCTTAGTTTTTGGCAATAAGTTTTCTGTTCTAATTTCCTTCAGTTTTCCAGATATCTATCGCTTTTCCTGATGACGGTGCATGGAAACGATTTCATAAGCAGCTGCAGCATTTCCCCATGGTATTTTATATCATCCATGTTCAAGGATGCTTTTAAGTCACCCGTAATTGTGTTCATCATACAACAGTTAACAGAAACAGTTGTGAATAAATTTACATAATCCTGAATTATCATGTTTCTTCAGAATATAGATTTGCAGACTGGAATGGGAGAAATGGATTCGCGTTGCCTGGCAAAAAGCAGGAATGAGGTTCTGGGAATAATTTTTCTCCTGTTTCAGAGACCATAATCACTGTTTCCAGTTGTGATGTGATCATGTAAAAGAAAGTACATTATAGGATGATATTTTGATAAGTAATTGCTCAGCTTTCTGTCCAGCAGGAGTTCTAGTGACCACAGATTAAGAGCTTTGGATTCTGGTGCAGTTGATGCAATTAGGACTATTATCTTTACGAAAATCTGAAATGAATGGAATACTATCCTGTGGTAATCTGTTTGTCAAGAGGATAGAAGCCAATCTTGTTGAAGGGAGTGACTTGTATTCTTGATAGCTTTAGATTACTAATGCATTGCTCTTATTTGGGTACTAACACATCTAAGAGGAAAATAATACAATAAATTTACTTCAAATGTATGTCTTGTTGATACAATGACTTAAAAGACATTATTTTAAGTCATTATTTTATATCTCGATGGTAGATATGCTTCTTTTTCTTTCCCTTTATTACTGCATAACAACTTGTTATAATCTATCCTAGGCTACCTGCATAATTTTTCGCACCACTGTATGTAGATTGTTTGTAATAAAGTTCGGGAAGGTGACCAAAGAATTGTACGCATCAAGGAGGGAGACCCTCAGGGACGGCACATTGTGATTGTTGATGATTTGGTCCAATCAGGTGGCACGCTCATCGAATGCCAGGTATACAACATTTTTATTTTGTACTTTTTTGTTTTTGGATTTTGCACATGTTCCCTTTTCAACTCTATTAATCCTTATATACTTTTGAGATCTTGATTATTATTCTCCATATAGAGAAGAAACATGATTGGGAGTGAAATAGGAAACTTTCCGTGAGGCCTACAAGCTTCTATAGTTGGGAAATTTAGAGTGCACTCGGTAACATTTTCAAAATAGTGTTTTCAAGAATAAAAAAGTTGATGACTATCCATAGCTATTACCTTGACACCTAAGAAAAGTTTGACCTAATGCTTTATTTCTGTCTTAATTGATCCTTATTCGACACTAGAAGTATATTGATTTTTTCCCAATAACCAAATACTTTTATTTGTAAATACTGCATATTGGATTCCATCCATAAATTGATTTTCTTCCCTCTAAGTTCGAGTCTCAATAAGCGTTTGGTAATGTTTATTTTCAAAACCATATATTTTTTAAAATGTTGAAAAACAATAAAAAGTTATTTTTTTATGGTAAAATTCCAAGAACAATGTTTTTTATTTAATTTTAAAATGGAATTTTTAAAACATGCAACTCCCATGTTTTCTGCTATTTTATGTTTTCTGAAAATGTAACCAAGCCACCTCTTAGGTTTCTCATTTTAGTTAGTTCCATATTTTAGAAGTTAATTGATATATATATATAAGTTATGGTGAACCTTTCCTAGTCCTACTGTGGAGTCCTACTTTATAGGGTGCTAAACCAGATTGGCTCTTGCTCCCCGTCTTAATTGGAGCAAGGTTGCATTGATTTGACCTCAACTTCGTTGGTGTGGGTTTGAATCATTTGATAGCTACCATCTTTAGAGAGGCTGAACTTCAAAGTCTTCAATGCTTCAATCAAGATAAAAATCTTTGATACACTTGTAACTCATCTTGGAAAATGCTTTTATGGTTTGAGGCTGTAATGCATGACTTGATTGAACACAAAGACTCAGACTACCCACAAAACAAGATTGCCTTTTGATTATCTAATGTGTTGCAGGAGCACCTATTAACCTTATGTTACCTTGATGTCTTTTAGAAAGTGCTAGCTGCCCATGGAGCAGCAAAAATAAGTGCGTATGTGACACATGGGATTTTTCCTAACAGGTCGTGGGAACGATTTAAACAAGATAATGGAGGTATTACATGAAGAAACTCTGTTAAATCTTAATTCCAAATCATTCTTTGTTTCTTCTTTCCTTCTTTTTAAATTTGCTTTCCATTTGAATAAAAAATTCTGCAATGTGGTTTCGTCACCTCTCTGTTTCTATTCTATTTACTTATACAGGAAATCCTGAGTCTGGCCTGGCATACTTCTGGATTACTGACTCCTGCCCAATGACTGTGAATGAGGTTACACACCAACCACCGTTTGAAGTTCTGAGTCTAGCAGGCTCCATTGCCACTACTCTTCAGATATGAGTTGGGTTTAGAAATTATCTAGCCATTGCAGCTAAATCCTGTGCAGGATTCGCGATTCGTATTTTCTCTTTTCTACCATCTATAGAGAAATGGAGTTCTGACTTTGAGGGAGTAATCTTATCAAAGAACAAGAAAAGAAGGCGGCAGAAATATTTTGATTGTCTTGTTTGCTTTTATTTGTATCCAACTATTTATGTAAATGGGATATTAAAACTATTTATGCATCCAAACTATTTTTGCCTATACGTTTGGGTGATCATGGAGGCGCTGGCCGGAAACATCTTTAGATAGGGGATGGCTGAACATAGTTTGGATTTTGTCAGGTCAGCCCAAACTCGCCCACAGGTGAGATAACGGGCCCCGATTGTAGGTACTGGCTCATAATTTGTTAAAAAATGCTTAACTTTTAACATCAATATTAAATCAGACAATGAACATAGTTGAAAGAGATGGAACAACATTCCCAACGTCGTGGCGGTCCTGACCGAATAACTCTCATCAGTCTTCGAAGTTCCCGACCGTTAGCTAAATCCTACTGCAGTTTCATTTAAAGTCGCAACAGTAGCTATAATTAAATTCTCATTACCATGCCTTCTGCCCTAAGATGAAGGAGATAAGCTACAATTGGGCAAGAACAAAAAACCAAAGTTATTAGTATTTAAAATTTTCAATCATCGGGAATACTTGTAGTACAACAACCCAGATCATGAAACAGCAGAAAAGGGGAAAATGGATAAATTCTCGATGCAAGGGGAAAAAGAAGGCTGTTAAGCTGTACACAACCATCAAATTTTAACCACCACCACTAAGATGACCTATAATTATTTCCCTCCCCTTGTCTTTCTCTCTCAGTCTTCACTGATTTGTCAAAGACGAACTGACAACAAAAGTTGGATGCTTCAGGAAGTAAGCACCACTCACTTCAACTTATGAGAGACCTTTATGTAGTTTAGGAGCTTTTTGAGAGCCTTGCCACTATCAATAGCCTCCCTGGCTCTATCCATTGCCATTGATACATCTTCTGCACCTTCACATCCTGTCAAGTGATCCACCATTCCGGCATTCAAGACAATTCGATCATAAGCTGGTCCTTTCTCACCATGAAGAGCAGCCAAACCCAACCCTATATTCTTTGAAACCTGAAATTTCAGAAATATAATCACACTTCAAATCCAGTTCAATATCTTATCAGAATTTTTAAAAAGAGGACATGGACAACAAGGAACATGGAACAAGAGATCTAGGATACCAGTTTTAAAACCACAAAAAATTATTTTGGATCAATAGCTAAGAATAAAACAGCTTAGACATATCTAAATATTCTATATTGCTATCAGAAGCAAGTTTGCAAGGCAGGCCAAGTAAAGAACAGAATATAAAAAACTAGCAATAAATCAGAGAAACATTACCGATCTGTCAGTTCTTGGAGTATCGGTAGGCTCAAAACCATAGTCACTGGCATTGACCTCAAGATTGAAATTCTGACGTGACACTCCTACAAAAACAAAACTGGAGGTTTCACTATTACTGCTACAAGAACACTGCATGAATTCCAATCAATTGATTAAATTCTTAATATGGATGATGAGCTTAGCCACATGTATACTACAGAACCTATCGTGCATTTTTAAATAATAGAAATTATTATTGTAAAGCTACAGGAGGCAAAAAAGAGAGCTAAGTTCTACAAACCATCTCCTTCAAAAGTTGACTCCAAGCTCCTTGAACGGAACCCTGAACAGTAATTAACAGGAAGTCCTTTTGATACCTGTGCCGATCGCAATCTTGTTGTCATTGAGAGTGCCCCTTCCTCACCCTAGAAACAAGTTATTTTTCAGGTTACTCAATTGATGCCCACCATCTTATTAGTATAGGACAAATCAGTTACTGTTTACAGAAAGTACTGAGCTTTCAAGACAAGTGATTAAAATTTAATAATCAGGCGTCCTATCAGTTCAATGACTTATGAAAGACAAAGTTTCAACCTTCACCACCAAACCGGAATGAACACCTCTTCTTTTCATAAGCATCAAGAGCGGCTCCTCATAACCTTCGTGATAAAATCCAGAAACAATTGCTTCTCTTCCCCGAGCCTGTTGAAAAAGCAACAAATTATGGGTAGTCAGGCTCTAAAAATTATATATGGTATATTAGTTATTGTCCAGAACATATAATTTAGCATGTATGAAACACATGCATGTAACCATGGCATTCTGCACCCGGTTAATGGCTTCAGAATGAAGTAGCTATACTGCTTAGAGATAAGGGTACAAGAAACTACTTCATGAACATCCTAACCACCTAAAGTTTCTAGAGTATACACTTGGTTCAGTTTTCCGCCCAGAGATCACCCCAGGGACTCACCTGGTATACAAAAAAGCAATTCAAGCTATCCACTAATCTAAACCTACTTTATGATGCAGCAAGATCATTGATAGTAACACCTTAACACAATGTCTAATCAATATATGCTATAGCTCACCCCCACAAATTGCTGAACCTTTTCACTGGTTGCCAGTGGGGGGCGTTTCTTTATGTGCTCCCTCAACCCTATCAATGAATATCTGCGAAAGGAATCATTTGAATTTATCAGTTTCAAAAACAAAAGGTATTATTCCACTCGTAAACACCAAAAAGTACAGAACATCACCCAAAACTGTCTATAGTTACATTAAAAAGAGGAGTAGGCTAAATAAAATGTTAGGGCCATAAGTGAAGACTGATGGACCCTGAAACAAGGAGAAACATCTTAGATGTCCATTAACTCCCATTCAACCAAGTGTGATGCCATATCTGAAGCACAACTTTACTCACAAGAGACATTCCAGTACAATGACATAGAATGTATCAATTTTGTGTACGCAAAAAACAATATATTATGGAACAAAGTACAGTCTGAAAAAATAAAGACTTGGCAGTTGATGCACTCGAAAAAAAACTAGTGACCAGTCAGAGGTCATATTTAGCTCTCAAGAGAACAACAAAGTTCAAAATAAAACCACTACTTCTTAAGCTTCATACAAAAAAAAAAAAAAGGGCTTTGGCAAGGGTCACATTCTTAGGAGAGACATTGATTGAAATGGTCCTACCATGACCTTTTAAGCACTTGGCAACCTTACCATCTAATAATTTTGTTGCAAACTGTTTTGATAATAAGATATTTCAGAATTAAGAAAATAAACAATCCCTAGACAAAGCCAAGGGCTAAAAATGAAATTTTGTCAAATGAAGAATGATATTTTAGAAAGAGGTTGAAATAGATATATTTGATAAGATTTTCATACAGAGATGGCCGAGCTTCACGTTGACTAACATAGGCAAAACCAACCTCCTCATCCTGAAACAACAGTTAAGAAAGTTAGAACATGAGACAGAGAGTATAAAGGAGAAATCACAAACTAGTATCCATCAACCAAAAAAGACCTCAAGAAGTTCTTTCGCCTGCAAGACGGATAAATTTGGATTAGCTCCCATAAATTTCAGCATCTGTTCTTCAGTTACACCCCCCTGGAGAGAACAAGACCATTCAAATGATCTGCACTTGAAATATTATGAGTCAAAAATATATGAAGCATAAGCTTCCAAAACATCAGCACCTCAGTATTCAAGGGAAATTTATACAGGAAGGAATATTTCCACAACACGGATGGGTCAAAACCAACAAAATAATAAGATACTTCATTGTGTCAGTGTCAATTTCAAATGTACTTTCCCTTGAAAGCTGAAATGCATAACTGGCAATATGAACATCCACTTATGCAGATATTTTTCAAGATTATTGCAGAGAAAGAAAATAGTTATCAGATTTCAAATGTACTTTCCCTTGAAAGCTGAAATCCATAACTGGCAATATGAATATCCACTTATGCAGATATTTTCAAGATTATTGCAGGGAAAGAAAATAGTTATCAGGCCAAAAGGTCCAAAATGATAAAAAAACTGAAGCTGACCTTAGGAGACATCCACTCCACACCATGAAGCAAACAGGATTCACCGTAACAGGACCGAACAGCAGCAACAAACAATGTGCTCCTAAAGAAACGTGTGTTTCCATCGTAAGGTTCTCCATAATGTGTCAATGATTTAACATCAGCAACTGGTGGAGGACCTGTGATCAATTGACAAGTAATACTAACAAGTACATAACTTAATTTATAAACCCAATCACCAAAAAATTAACATGAATTGGCAGCTAAAAGTAAAACATATACCAAGTTCATCATCAAAAGCCAGGCAATACGCTTTTAATTCACGATCCGTTTCTCTGTTCATACGTTGACCGATTAAAAATGCAGAAAGCAACGATTCAATCACTCGTGAGGCTTTGTTATCTTCCACTTTCAGTGGAAGAACATCTCTTAGAACACCTTGGACTTCCTCGTAGCCAAGGTGACCTCCCGCCAAAACTTCCCTAAGGGCACCAACCAATCTCATTTCACGAGTGTCATTGCCACCATAATGGGGCCCAATGGAGCCTCCAACGCCCATTATAGATCCTTCAGGATCAGCTATAAAGATTACATCAGGTGGGAGTGCTCGAATGAGTAGTGGCCAAAATGTGTTCATTGCACGCCTTTCTCCTTCACTCCACTGGGTTGATTCTGGAAAGACATTCGCACGGATTGTCATTGCCGCAAAAAATGCCCCAAGCTGTGCTTTGGAGACTTCCTCTTCACCTTTGAGTTCCCCTCTAGCTACAAATATAGGAAAACACAGCAAGTAACTTAAATTATATTATTCCAGTTTCGACCAGGTTGACAAACTTAGACCATTAAGAAGTTCTACTAATTATTAACGAAGCACCGTTGTCAACGTCTTAATTGATCAAAATCAGAAGTAATAAAACTCGATCAAGGCCAAGAGCGATAAATTTGGGTTCAAAACTTTATCTATGCAGTACTACATTATAGAAACATAGATAAGCTGAAATTAGCTGTAAATTAGCTATAATGTAATCTGCAAGAGAATAATAACTATTAAAAAAGAGAGAGTAAAAAGAAAAAAGATGACGAAAAGGCTCACCTGATTGCAGAATAGTATCCAAAACCTTAAAGGCCTGTTCCTCGCTAAGCGGCTTGGTCTGCGTAGGGCCCGTGCAAACTCTAGCTTGAGCTTCAAGAACAGTCTGATTCGGCTTCCGCAACTTCGAGCTCCGATACGAAGAAGAAATCGACGGATTTATAATATCAGATTCTTTGAGCCCTAATTGGTCGATTATTGCCGAGTCCATAGCAGCTTTGACTGTCAAACCAATTTTTCGACCGATCCAACGGTTGCGTTCTTTAGGAGAGAACTGGAGAGAGGTGTGGATTTGTCTATGAGTGAGATAGCGAGGGTCAGTGATGTGAATTGGAAGGACTGAGGAAACAGAACGTTCAAAATTTAGCAGAGAATTCATCGTCTTCGTCTCTCCCTCTATTCAGGTAGGTTTCTGGTCGTTCGTTCTATGTCAGCCTCGGGAAGCTCCCGCAGAAATGATAAAAAGATGGTTTACTTCTTCGTGGTTGTCTTTTCAATTCAAAATATTCCTGATTTATTCGAGGGAACTTTAATTTTCATATTTAAAAATAGAGCTATAGAGGCAATTCGCTAACCGCAATAGAATAAAAATGAGGGATATTATCACATTCTTCCCTCGAGAGTTTGGGATGTGTAACCTAAATGAAAATTTAAGAAATATATCACTTACCTTCCTCATTATTAACGTTGACCGTTAACATTAAAGACAAATACATAAAAACAAATCGCTTTACCAACTCCAATTGGCTTAAAATCTAGCATCAAAACACTTTACCAAATGCAACCTGAAATCATCTCACTCTCGTAATTTATGCTTGAAAATAAACTTATCTTGACCTAAGAACTCCAATATCAGTGGTGGTGGTGGTCAGCAGCAGTGGCAGACCCAATTTTTTTTCTGATATTCATCTAATGATGATGATGATGATACCTACCAAAATCACACACTTATTCTTTATGTTCCCGTCATCATCCTTCCTCCATATGTACCTACATTATATCTTATACAAATCATTCAAAATTGTGCAAATTTTCAATACGCTAGGTTTAGCATGAGGTTTCTTTCGGACATTTTGTCAAACGTCTTACGAGCTAAAACGGGTTGCTGGACTTGGTATACATGCTGAGAATGTTGCTGGAGACGAAGTCAATAGATTGCAAACCTTGTTTCAAAACAGCAGCAAAGAGGAGAACCTTTGTCGATAACTTAGATTTTGGAAAATGATAGAATAGCGAGCTAACAGTTTCTAGTTTCATTTACAATTAAGTGAAATTGTAATACACGAATCAATATTTACTTAAGTGAGAAACATAATAATCATTTTTTTTTAACCGAGTTTGCAACCACCGAAGAAACCAACGACGTTGCTAAGATGGCTTTTAGTTGCGGGAGGTTGTGGGCTGTAGACAAAAGTGAGAATACGTAAGAGTTTGTTGAGTGCTGGATGGGATAACGGGGGTAGAGAAATTGACAGGTTATACAACAAGGAGTCTGTCGAGGTTATTTTAGTAATTATATATTTAAGATTAGTTAATAAATTATCGAAGGGAGGTAAATGATGCATTTTCTAAATATTTTATCAAAGTAATATAATATAAATTTTTAAGGAAAAAATATGATAATATCCTATTAAAAAAATAATAAATCGGATATCGATAAATTTTTATATATATATTAATTGTATTTATTAAAATAACATCATGATTGAAGATAATTGTACTACTAAGAATAAATAAATAATTAAATGAAAGTGGGGCGGATTTTATCATCAACACGACAAAGGGTTAGATATGCAAGCATAATTGTACTATTAAAAATAGTAAAATTGACTTCCACTTAATAAAAGAAATAAAAATATTGTTCTTTACATTAATATCAAACACTTTACTTCCATTAACAATATTTATGATTTCAAAATTGTATCACTTTAATATTAATTTAACACTCTTTAATTGAATAAATACGATTCGAATATAACCATTAGTGTGGAATCGCGTTAACCGATGCACATGGGCCGTCCCCTTTTTTCGGTTCCGGATCGTCTCAATATTAATTCCGTCAGGGCCGACTCCGTGCATTTCCTATTGTGTGGGCTCTTGCGGACTACTCCACTGTACACCGTCCGTATGCCTATTTGCTTTCATTTTCCGGTGGTAATAATTGATATTCCCGTTGCACATTTTTTGGACACCTTTGTTTTTGTGATTTTGATAAAATTTAAATCATAAGCTAAATAGTTTTTGGGTCAAAATAATTTATTCAAACATGTATGTGACTTCTAATATTCCTAAAGAAACATATATGTAATTACAATGGTAAGAAATTTATAATACATGAGTGAAGAATAGCTTTCCAAAGAGTATAAGGCATCTTTAATTATTGAAAGTACAAATATATGTAGAAAGTATGATCGATGTCAAACAAATAGCAATATTTTTAATAATTTTTAAAATCCAAATGTCATCATTCTTGATTAATATATGAATGTAACAACTTGATGTTGTTGTTATTATCATTAGTTATCTAATGGATATTGCATGATTTAAAATAACAAAAATTTAATTAAGATAATTTCTTACATGAGTAACATTACTTTTCACATCAAAATGTGTCTAAATATATTGTGAATTTATTTCAATACTACACTTCTATATGACACTTTAAACTCTGTAGATGGAAAATATAAAACATATGATTTTAAGATTAGAATAAGTTCAACTTGAACTTCAAATCATAGTAATTTATAAGAGTATAATTTTAAGATTAAAGCATTATAGTTTTAGAGTTTTAAATAATAGGTTGCCATAGTAATAATAAGACAAAAGGGAGCCCCAATCGCACTAAAAATTTCATAATTTAAATCTACAATATGTACAAATTCACATGTTTTATTGTTTGATTTATAAGTTGTCTTAAAATTCAACTTAATTTATGGCAACTAAAGAAAATGAAGTCATGAACAATAAAATAAAAAGTGATGTTTGTACTTTGCTATCACTGTAAAACTAAGTAGAGGTGTCAAATAAATTATAAACTACTACATCATTTTATTATTTATGAGATAATATATTAGTTTAATTAGAAATAATTTTGTTTAAGACCCTTTATTAAAGTAAAATTCATATGCAGATGAATGAAACAATTTCAATTATTTAAATTTTGGCGGCCAAACAATCACAATCTCCTTTCTAGAGAGCCTCGCATTGGCTCCATTTATACTTCTCTCCGTCGGCAAATTTCAAATTACTCTTAAGAAAAAGTTCAAAAAATGGCGGGATCTCTAGCAACGGCGGTAGCAAACGATCGCCCTTTGGTAGCCACTGCTAGAGACCAGTGGCATCACATACACTTCTCTCGCTTCTTCACCTATCCCGACCCTTCTCTATCATCCACGTGTCCCTCTCTCGTTCCTCACCAACTCCGTGGTCGCCGGAGACGTGGTACCTGGATCTCCACTTCTTCTTCCGACGCTTCTCTGCACATCATCAGTGATAGCTTCACCTCCGACGCAATCCTCACCGTCTGTTTCCGTGAGAAGATCCTCGTGAGTCCTCGGTCCTGGATTGTTCTAGAAGCTTCTGTTATCCTTTTTTTTCGGTTTTAAGATTTTCTTTATTTTCAAATGATTTGATCGAATTTCTGAAGTACTAGTTCCTTCGATTGTCTCAGTCCTGTTCCTTATAGAAGTTATAGATATCTGATTTCTCATTGCATGTGTTATCATCAGTAACCTTTCGACTTCTTTTGAATGAATGCTATTAGAATTGTCATAAAATTGTTTCTGTTTGTTTCATTTTAGTTGTTGTTTTTCTTTATTTGGAAATCTTTGCTTGGCTTTTGATTTTAGTTTATCTGAATATGAAACAACATTCCTTAAATTCTGTATTGCCAAGTCTCATGCTTGAATTTCCCCTTATCATAGTCCAAACAAATTTTAGCAATCTGTATTTTAGAATGCATAAGATATTGCAGTTATGTTTTCATTTTTTTACGATTTAATTTTGTTATGTTTGTGGATGCTATCTGATTGTGTCCCCTACTTATGGTAAATTATTTAGTATTAATTAATTAGTACGAAGAGTGACTATAAAAATATCCCATGAATGGTTTCCCGAATATTAGGTTCAGGTTTATTGGAATATTTGAGTTAATTATATGATCAAATATGCTGCAGGAAGAGCACTACATTTCCAAGTTACAATTCACCTGGCCTCAGGTTTCATGCGTTTCAGGATATCCCGCCAGGGGTAGCAGAACTTTGTTTGTCAGCTACCAAGACTCCACAGGCGAGGCAAGCTGCTAATCCCTGTTACAACTTCGGCATTATGAACGAGGAGTCATAAATTTCAAATAGAAAACGTACATTTTTTACTTTGCATGGATTAAGAGTGGTCTCCTTGAATGTCTTGGCTTTATCATTTCTCTTGAAAGTCAAATGTATCATTTACGGCAAGGAATGTGAGAACATATGAAATATCTCGGCTTTGGTATGGTTGCCCTTGGTCATTAATATGCAATTAGTTGGATCGATCATATGAACTTTCAGCTTCTGGTGATTTAACAAGTTATCTTCTGTGATTTTGCAATGCATGAACACATAGTTCATTGTGATAGCAGAGGAACTGTGACGCCATATATGCCTCTTATTGTCTCTTATTGAATAATATATGATTTTCTCATAAATAATGATTCAATGGGCTACGGTGAAATGAGAGCACATCAAACTAGAAGAATGTTGTTCTACCATACAAGGTGAAATATGTATCATTCCTCATGGAATGTGCATATTATTGTTTTGGGGATTTCAGTGACTACTAAATACTGGTCTCTCATCACTGCCCTCTCTCCTCATCGCCCTCCACTTGTAATTCTTGGATTCAAGGAGATATTTGCTGTGTTTTTATTCTATAACAGTAACCTATTATGCATTAAAAAAAATATGATCAGCTAACAATGATATAGAATATCAAAGGCTGGTATACCTCTCCCAATTATTGTTTCAGTGACCAGATTTAAGTGGTTTTTCACTTGCACAGTAAATGAAGTCAGAGTCTTGTCAATTTTAGTATTTCCACTGTTGCTGTAAGCCCGCTGAACACGTGTCTCCTATTTGCAGGTCCAGAAGTTTGCCTTGCAATTTTCAACAAATTATGAAGCGGAGGCATTCATTAATGCTTTGAAGGTGTAACCACTGCTACATGCATTATGAGATTTGTTATTACAAACAGAACAGATCATTGTTAAAAGAACTCAAGAAGCACATACCCACACAAGTATTTAGGCATTCCTCCCTAGTCCTTTTCTCTGAAGATTTTATGTTCTGTTTCTTTTCCAGGAAACCCTGAAGGACAAGGAAGGAACCAAAGCCTCTAAATGATGACTTCCGATCTGAAATTTCATCTGGATCTGAATTAATGTCGTCTAACATACTCCCTTCTAGGTGAAAATTGAGATACGGAAAAACCATAATTGGTTTTCTTTTGGAAGACTCTATTATCAAGAATGATTAGGGACTACATGTTAAGTCAAATATGAAAGGGACAATGACTTGAGGATTTGGTATTTGCAGAACTCGTGAGGAGGAAATGGATATTATAGCTTCTGTTGACACTTACACTCCTGAAATGCCACCGAGCTTGAAGTATGAAGTTGAGCAACCCTCTTACAACCAGGAAATCAACCTTAACCACAACTTTAATCACAACCTTGAAGGCATTTATCCAGCCTTGCCTCCCAGCTTCACATCATTAATTGCTAACTGCTCCGAAGTCAGGGAAGGTAGATTCCCTCTCCCAGTTATAGACAGAAATATCTCCTCTGATACCATACGATGACACTTTTTGGTGAATGAAATGATGCAGCTGCAACTCAACCAACCGTTTCTGAAGATGTTGATCTGAAATCTCTGATTGCGGTATCCTTTCATATTTTGGTTTGTTATTATGTTCTAGTATTTGGTCCACACGGTTACTATCATTATGCATATTGATTGGGGAGACTTCTGAAACTGGATAGTTTTTTACTAGAGTAATGTTGCTGTAAAAGCTACTGAATTACTAATATATCGATTGGTCTTTTTGCAGAAGTATATGGAAGATTCATCTTTCCAAGGTAAACTATGTTTCCAAGGCACCTAATCTGTTTTTATCATTATTCATGACGTGCCAAAGGGAGTTGATCTAAGAATGGATATGCGTTATCTGCCAACTTGTAGGCTAATTCTGGTTGTCAAATATGTGTGCTCTGTTTTATTGTTAACGTGGACATGGATGTTTATCATATAAATAGGTAAACAACAAATTGAGCGAGACCAAATTTAAAAGCTGCTAGTATTTGAAATGCTAATTTTTCTGCTGTCATTTTGTTACCATTACCAGATATGCTCATTAAGGTGGAACAAATTATCAGCGAGGTGGGAGATGATTTATCGCTGTAATTTCAATGGTTTGACACTTCATCTAAAGCACTTCACAACTTTCGTTATGTGGTCATGAGCTTGTTTTCTGCATGCGCAATCTGAGCCATGTTACGGTACGTATGTTTTCTCACTTTGGCAGATTTAAGGAAAAAATTTGTAAAATACTGGAATCAAATTGAACAGAGAAATATGGATGAACTGCATAGCTGCGGGGCAAGGAATATTCTCTTTTCTTAGTTGTCTAGAGTACTCTTCAACTTCAAAAATCTGCCGTCTTTTACTATATCTTCTGTAAAATCTATACAAATTGAATCAGTAATAATTCCATGTACTCCTGACAGGAGTAAAACATTTTTTTAGGCGCTTGTTTACAGTTTATAAGCTGTGTGCCATTTTTCCCTGTGTTCATAGTTTTACCTTCATTATCCTGGTTTAGTTAGCTTTCAGTTTGTTTTGACATCTATGTATATCATCTTGTCGTAGTTCATATTCCCCGACAGACATGCTGAATGCATTCTTTAGGCTTAGGGTCAACATAGATGAGAAAAAAGAGAAGATAAATTGGCAGTGTATGTTGACTCCCATCTAAATTGTGGATAACCAAATACCTTATAGCTTAAATAGCCTCGCTAACCACTATAGATGGAGATGCGCCTTTTATGCAACAGTTCCAAAAAAGAAAAAAACAAGATACTTTCATATAAAAAAGAAAAATTAGGTGCACGTCGACAAATAGCCGGCCTTTTGATCCTGCCACTGCAGTTGACTTTCTTTCTGTGACATGGAACAGTGAATATTTGGAAACTTGTTTATTGACTGATGAATTAATTTAATTGCATGATCTATCTAATGTTCATTGCTTTCCTGGGGAACGCATAAAATATTAATTGGTTATAATTAAGCTTAACTATGCTTAGTTAACGAAAGAAACCAAAAAAGGAATAATTCCAGTGAAAATGCATAATTACTACACAGTTTTTAAACGATGAAAGAATGACAGCTATGTAATTATGTATTTCGAAAGAATGATAACGTAGGTACAAATTTTCATACATTTTCTCTCTCTCTCTCTCTTTTTTTTTTAATTTTATGTAAAGTGTGAGACAAGTAAAAATATATAATACTGTTACATAAATTTACACGAGAGTTTTTAATATTATTAAATGATAGAACAGTTACTCAAAATAGTATTAGTAAGATAGGACTCCTCGCCCGGATAAAGATATTTTGTCGATTTGCTCCACTTAGAAAGAGACGGTCGCCCGTTGTAGAAACACAGTTGAAGTTGGGTTGACGAGAAAAACAAGGCCTTCCAACTTAAATCCTCCAGCAGTCCAGCTCATGCGAATGGGGATAGATACTCCTTGCATGGAGAAACTCACTTTATACCCAGTGGGCGTAAGGCAGTACTAGTTCTTGCCGTGTAGTTAAGCCAGGTGTAAAACTCCTGTTTCTTCAAGGCACGACTAATCATAGCATGATGCATATGTGTATTAAACGTGACTGATATGATGTGACAATGCATAATCCGGCACTCCTGATACCGTATAGATGCGACCATTTTCGGTGAGATGCGTAGGAGCAAAGTTCCCTACTTCAATAAATTGTAAGCATCGCCAGCTACCATAAGAATAAACCATATTAAACTGGCACATAACTCAAGATAAACTTTGTTAATTACAAAATGATCTCTGTCATCATATAGTAGAGAATGAACACTTTTTGTCCGGGAGACTTAAGATAAAAGAGGACAATTAATTACCCCAATTGGTTCTCAAACAAGTAATGACAAAAGAGAACATACAAATTACAATCATCCTGAGTTATATTGCTGCATTTTCTATCCTCAATTTTCTCCCTTCATAGGGAAAATTCCCTTACCCGCTAGTATGGCTTCCCATAATTTCCTTCCCAGTTTTCTCTCCTCCCTTTATTGGCAACTCTACTCGCCAGAGCTTTTGGCTCTGATGTTTTAGTCAAGCCCAGTGTCATGAACTCATTTCCTTGCAATGAACGCATCAACACATGTACTGCCTTTTTGTATCACATCAACCAAGGTCTCTCAGAAGAACTAGTTGCTTCATTTTACTCTGTAAACTCATCACGAATCAAACCGACTTTCCACGGCAATCAAAAAGATTACATGATAAAAGTAGACTGTTCTTGCAAAGATGTGAATGGCACCAGAGGATACTTCTACGATACATCCTATAAAGTTAAGCCAAATGACACATTCGTGAATGTTTCTGCCAAAATATACAGTGGGCAAGCTTGGAAAGTTGGGGGAGAAGAGAAGAATTTTATTGCAGAAGAGGTATTTCCAGTTCATCTTATATGCGGGTGTGTGGAGACTGACACTCAAGTTGTGGTAACATACACAGTTCAGCAACAAGACACGTTGTCAACTATTGCAATTCTACTTTCAGCTAAAATCAGTGGAATAGAGAGCATGAACAAAATGGTGGCTGAGAATCCGGGTTACATAGACGTTGGTTGGGTATTGTATGTGCCCATGGAGCTCAATGGAATTCCACCTCCAACAGCCAGTGAGTATATATACCATCATTTTCATTAAAGTTTATGTGCATCAATGGCTTCATATATACATCTTTGTTTGGTGGCTTTATTGTAATGGATCAGCAGATATTTTGAACCTAATCGACCGCTCTTTCTTCGAATTTAATTTTGCTTGTCCTCATTATTTCCTTTGATCATCAGGAAAGAGCCACAAGTGGGTTGCAGTCGTCGCTATATTATCAGTTGTGACGTTACTTTCAATGATCACGATGATAACAATTCTTTTGAGGAGAAAAAAATCCCAAGAAACGACGGTAGAAGATTTAAAATCTGCATCAAAAGCCATGAGCGCTTCCAATAAAGCATTTTCCTTGCAGAGCCACTACCTTAACAAAGAAAATATGGAAGGTCAGCTTGATTGGCTTAAATTAACCTAATTGATAAACTACAAATTTTATAAGATCGATCGACTCATTTATAGTGAATTTACCGCTATACAGATGTGACAGCTTTTGAGTCAGAGAGAGCAGTAGTTTTTAGTGTTGAGGAGATTGAAGAAGCTACAAGTAACTTCGATGAATGTAAGATAATTGGACGGGGTGGATATGGAAGTGTGTACTTTGGAATGTTCGGAGAGAAAGTATGGACTGATCACTTTGCTCCTTTTTGTTTTATTTCTAATAATAATTAACACAAAATTTAACGCATGCTCAGACAATATTTAACTAGTCACTTCTAACCTTAATTCAGGAGGTTGCAATAAAGCAGATGAAATCTAACAAAACCAAAGAGTTCTTCGCTGAGCTCAAGGTCTTATGCAAGATTCATCACATAAATGTGGTAAGTTATTGCATACGGAAGTAGTTAAATGACCTGTATGATGATGGGATGTGCAATCAGAATGGCTTGAAAAAATTGTGTGTTTTAGGTGGAGTTGTTTGGGTACGCGAGTGGAGACGATCACCTGTACTTAGTTTATGAGTATGTTCGAAATGGATCACTCAGTGATCATCTCCACGACCCACTGCTTAAAGGCTACCAACATCTTTCTTGGCCAGCAAGAACTCAGATTGCCCTCGATGCTGCAAAGGGAATTGAGTACATTCATGACCACACAAAAGCTCGTTATGTGCATCGCGACATCAAGACAAGCAACATTCTACTCGACGATGGACTACGAGCAAAGGTACTCAAATAAATGCGAAACTTGAATCATCAATGCTGTCCTTGAGAAGAATTACTTGTGAATTTGTCAATGATGAATCTCTGGAATATGGATGTAGGTTGCAGATTTTGGATTAGTGAAGCTCGTGGAACGAACCAACGATGACGAAATGATAGCAACGCGATTAGTTGGCACACCAGGCTATCTTCCTCCGGAGTAAGTTCAGCATTAATTTCCGCTATGTTAATGTTGGTCAGTCATAACTGACTGCAAGTTGGTGCATGGTTGCTGCCTTTCTGAATTCTGTACTTGGAACATTTTTACAAGATCTTTGAAGGAGCTACAGGTGACAACCAAAACCGATGTGTTTGCATTTGGAGTGGTTCTAGCGGAGCTGATAACAGGCCAACGCGCACTTATTCGTGATAACAGAGAACCCAACAAAACGAAATCACTAATCACAATTGTAACTCAACTTCCTTTTGCTCAACTAGTATTTATCATCATGAACCAAGTTAGCTAAATTTTTTATCACTCACCGTCACAAACAACTTTTTCTCAGATTAATAAAATTTTCCAAGATGAAGATCCGCCGACTGCTTTAGAAGAAATCATAGATGGAAATCTTCGAGGCAGCTACCCCGCGGAGGATGTGTACCAGGTTTGTATATTTTCTTCCCCGTTTATGTAACCAAGGATTAAAGAGATGAAATTGAACTTTTCTTAATTAGCTGATACTTAAAATAATATTATACATTCAATTCAATTCTTGACAGGTGGCAGCCGTTGCTGAATCGTGTTTAAGTGAAGATGCAATTAACAGACCAGAAATGCGAGACATTGTTGTTACGCTCTCTCAAGTAGCGATCTCTTCAACGGAGTGGGAAGCATCTCTGGGAGGGAATAGCCAAGTTTTCAGTGGTTTATTCAATGGAAGATGAAGTTATTTTATTATTATTATTATTTTAATGGTGTGATAGATTTGACTTACAAATGCTGATAATGTAATGACTGTTTTGTTGAGAGAATTTTATATTCATATGTTTTAAATTGAGAGACTAAATGTAGCTAATTATTGTTTGAACTTCACATCATCGGGTCACACTACATGAACGAGTATTACAATAAAATTTGGGATTTAACAAAAAAAACGAACACAATCTTCTTTCCAAAATCATAAATAATTACCTTAATAATTTTTAATAAAAAATGATCACAGTTATATTATTTAAAATAAATTACCCTTAATTATTAAAAAATGAATTTTATTTTTTTCAATTTCAAACATCGCTTGTAACTTCTCTGATCTATAGGTAAATCAATTTTAATTTTTTTAAGATTTGAATTGTTGTCCGTGTAGGAGAGGGGAGGAATTCGCCCCCCATCATCCATTCAAAAAAAGGGAGGAATTCGTCCTCGTCGTGAATCCGATCCGACTTCGTAAATGCAGCCTTACTGCACTCACGAGCAAGACTTTGCTAGTAAGTGTATTGTTGCACTCACAAAGCAAATTTTACCTCCTTCGTTTGTTTGAGAATGAACAGAATCTGCTCTCTTCATGAGTGTAGTTATGAGCGAGCAGTTCTCAATATTTTCGAGTACGCTACACTCTCGAGCGGGACATAACATACTTATATTCAAATTAAAAAGATAATTTGATTTAAAAATTATGAGAGTGATCAATTTTAATTAAAAATTATAAAGACGATTATTTTTAAATTTATAAAATAAATTACGGTTATATTCTATTAATTTCCATAAAATTTAGGAAACGAAAATAATTAAACAACTTATTACGCGTTCTGAGAATAGATGCAAACGACGTCGATTTGGCTCCTTTGCTTCATAGAAACGGTATCGTATATAAAAAAAAAAATGCCCCTTGTTCTAAAATGCAACTGGGTTACCGCTTTTGTTACGGCTAGGAAGCCAATAGTATTGAAAGATCTAACGACCTCCATTACTACACTTACTTTCGTCAAGAACTCGGACGCAGAGCTGAACAAATTTGGTTTTTCTTGACAAACATGCTTAAACTAAATGGCGCCACAATTCCAAAATTTAGATTTTAATAAAATTTTATTCTCAATTGACGACTTTGATCATTCCATCAGATCTCATCTCATATAGATATCTGATTGATTTGTAGAAACCCTAGAAGGCTTGTAGAAAACAAAATGGCAGGTGCAGTCTCGGCTCTCTTTCTTCTAGACATAAAGGGACGCGTTCTGGTGTGGCGCGACTACCGTGGGGACGTCTCTGCAACTCAGGCGGAGCGCTTCTTCACTAAGCTTATCGAGAAAGAGGTTCTTTCATTTATCTCTTTTCTAGTTTCTTAAGACTTTTGTAGCTTATCTACTTGAACTCGGCTGGCGCAATTTGAGTTTCATGTCTATTCTGGTTTTAGGATGAACTTAACAGTTCTTACCTCGATCTGTTGTTCTAAGCTTTTGTTGCTTGTTTGGTGTTTTTGCTGTGTTATAGGGAGATCCGCAATCGCAAGATCCAGTTGTGTATGATAACGGAGTCACATACTTGTTTATACAGCACTCCAATGTTTATCTTATGACAGCTTCGAGGCAAAACTGCAATGCTGCCAGCCTTCTTTTCTTTCTACACCGCGTAGTTGATGTAAGCGTGATTGGTAATTATAGTTTTTCTGTAACTGTGTCACGGATAAGAAAATATGAATAACACTGATAAATTATATAAGTTATTACATATTTTATTTTCAATGAACTAAAGTATGTGATTCTAATTAAAAATGTTGCTCCCAGGTGTTTAAGCATTATTTTGAAGAGTTAGAAGAGGAATCGCTTAGAGATAACTTTGTGGTTGTGGTATGTCGATGTTTCTATATACATTTATGTTCATGATATACTTTAAATCAAAAGGCATCATTAACAATTGATTGTAATCCTATTTCCTTGTGCTTTTGTCAGTATGAGTTGCTTGATGAAATGATGGACTTTGGTTACCCTCAGTATACTGAAGCAACTATTTTGAGTGAATTTATCAAGACTGATGCATATAGAATGGAAGTTACACAAAGGCCTCCTATGGCTGTCACAAATGCTGTGTCTTGGCGCAGTGAAGGGATACAATACAAGAAGAATGAAGTGGGTGACGTTTTCTTTTCTTCTTCTCTTGAGTTGTTCATAAGGCCTTGAGCCACTGAATAATGGAGGTCTCTTCTTGTTTCTTCAGGTTTTCTTGGATGTTGTGGAGAATATTAATATACTTGTTAACAGCAATGGACAAATCATTAGATCAGATGTTGTTGGAGCATTGAAGATGAGAACTTACTTGAGGTGTTTTGACCCTGAAATTTAGGGCTAATTAGTTCTGTAAGGGAAAATGGCTCATAGTTAATGGCTAGTAGTTATTCATTCTCCTGGTGCAACTCACCATTCTTTGACCAATTTGTGCCTGAGGACTTATATTCTTTCCCAGAGAACACAAAAATGTGGTATTGATCAAGTTTAGAGTATATGCGAATTTGTTAGCGTAGCAAAATTGTCATGTTCTCAAATTCTGAGGTTTAGGTCAATACTATGATAAGTAGTGTAAGTGTTGTTGTTCGATGTTATGAATCAAAGATCACCAGCTTGCAGGGTTTTCATAAAACACAGCCTTGACATTTTTCTTATCATGAAAACAAATGTTGCAGATTGAAGTTGGAGGGTTTATGTTATGATGAGAGTTGCTATTATGGATGATTTCCATATTGCTAACTCCAACATGTTTTCTAGCTTCTTATTCATTGAAGCTAGTGTTCATGAGGATTAGGCTTATACTTGGAATGCTTTGGCTGATTTGATGTGGTTATGTTGGATACTTGTGTCATTTGATTTGTTTATTTCTCCATTTCCACTCCACACTATGGTATGGTGGACAAGCCAACCTTTTCACATTTTGGAAACTGTACTTCCATGTCCAAATTTTCTTTGCTTGAGTTTGCTACTCGTTTCTCTCTGTTAGTAGCTACTAGAGACTAAAGCCAGTGATTTATCTTTTCCAGTGGTATGCCTGAGTGTAAACTTGGTCTAAATGATAGAATATTGCTGGAGGCACAAGGTCGAGCAACAAAGGGAAAGGCTATTGATTTGGATGACATTAAATTTCATCAGTATGTAACCTAATACTCTGATCTACTTGAAATCTGATATTGGTTGTCAATTATTTGTGAGGTTTGGGTGCTTGAACTTGGTTTGTGAATTCCGATTCTCGCTAAATACACCCTTTTGGTCTAGGTGTGTACGTTTGGCCCGATTTGAAAATGATCGGACAATATCCTTCATACCACCTGATGGATCTTTTGATCTCATGTCTTACAGACTCAATGCTCAGGTTCGCCTGTGGTTGATAATGCTTTTATTTTTATTATTTTTTATTCTTGAACTTTTCTGATATTTACCTGATTACCTTGTTTGTTCAGGTGAAGCCTTTGATTTGGGTTGAAGCTCAAGTTGAAAGGCATTCTAGAAGTCGTGTTGAGATCCTGGTAAAGGCTAGAAGTCAGTTCAAGGAGCGTAGGTATTAAGTATTATCAATAGTTTAATTGTTCTTTCGGTCAACCTTTTGTTGCTCCAACTTCTTAGCAGGTTGATGTCCAGGATTCTCAATTACTCATGACAAATTGATTGGATAATACAGTACTGCAACAAATGTTGAGATTGAGTTGCCTGTGTCATCTGATGCTTCCAATCCAAATATTCGGACATCAATGGGATCTGCATCATATGCACCTGAAGAGGATGCTTTAATATGGAAAATAAAATCTTTTCCTGGTGGCAAGGTATTGGCTAACTTTTATTTTTCAATTGTTTGTCTGTTTGTTATGGTCCTAGATTTTGAAGAAATTTCTATGTGATCCTTTCTGCAAATATAATTCAGCTATATATTGATACTCCTGCAAATCCAAATTATGTAGGAATACTTGTTGAGGGCTGAATTCACTCTTCCCAGTATAACAGCTGAAGAAGCAGCTCCCGAGAGAAAAGCTCCCATACGTGTGAAATTTGAAATACCATACTTTACTGTTTCAGGAATACAGGTATAGCTTTTAATATACTAGCTACCCTTCTTATTATTTTTGTCAATATGCAATCATAACTGCTTTCCCTGTCTGGCTATCTTTTCAAGATCAGAGTAATATCTTAAGATTAATGGAAGAAAATTGAATTTGGTTCAGTGACTTGCAATATTCCTATTGTTGAATGTTTAAGAGAATTAACAATAACATTTAGACGTAAAAATAAAAAGTAATTTGCCCATGGTTGCCTTTTCAATATGCAGATGTTTATAGCATACGTCTTTGCACAGCAGCTTGTTGAGTCAAAGCTGTTTGTACTGAAATTAGGTCTTAAATTAACTTGACATGTGATCCACCTGAGACTGAAAGCATTTACCATAACCTGTGTTATACCTGGTAGGTTCCATTTTTTGGCCAATATGATGGTAGGTCCATGTTAATTGGTGCCTTTTAGTAGATCCAACCCAAGTTAATATGTAGTAGGTGGTGCAAGATTGACTGTCTTGAATTGAACAGTATATGAATCCATCTTAAATCAACTTGTAATAAGAATAGGCAAGAGGTTGCATACGAGAAAAGAAATGGAGTTGTAGATGTAAATCCAAGCACTACCTATATAATTAATTTTGGTTGCACAACATATTCTTTAGACAGTAATATGATACTACCTGAATACACCTTTTGTAAACAGATCATTCGGGGTTGACATATATTTGATATTTATCTATTGCCATATTAATTTGTATATTAAGGAATGTCTGAAATGTGGAAGTGATGAAATTTCTTATGTAAATTGCCTTTCGTAATTATTTTATCTTTAATTTCCATTCTTATCTGAATCTTAGCATAAATACAGAAACCAAAAAAAAAGAAATAGTTAAGTTAAATAGGTTGATATAGATTGGGTTATGGACCGATGATCATATCTTGATTCATTAACCAGTCAATTGCCTGTGATTTTCAGTTAGATGGAGCAGCCAAAATTGACCTGTTTGGTTAACCTACTTATGACCAATCATGATTAGTGAAATTTAAACCTTCTTTGTATTGAGTTGAAGTCATGTTCTTTAGGTCCAAATTTGCCACTTCTGGATTAGAGTTTGCTTTGACCTCTCTAGTTAGCTGATTTGGATATCTTGAATTTTGAAGTAGGTTTTACTGGATCTAGAGTTAGTTTCTTGAGATTGTGTGTAGCATCTTCAAATATCATCAAGGTGGTTAAATTCACTCTCAGAAATATGGGTTTCTGTTTCATGGTAATGTTCTGGCCTTCTGGTATAAAAGTAGAAAATAAGATAACCGAGGGAAAGAATTGTTTGTGAGTGACCTTGATGTTGCTTCCTCATTATAGATCCACGTCAAGGAATCATATGAATCTGAGAGCTTGTACCTGGCAGTCATTGGATGACCAAAGATATCTATTTGAATTATCAGCAGTAATTTACAAAAAAGAAAAGCAAATTGTTGTTGTTGAAGTTCTCTACTTAAGAAAGACAATGTTGTTAAATGACCGAATATGTGGCGTATCCAAGGAAGTTGAAATTAGTAATCATCTCGTCGTCTACATGTTTGATTTTGTAGGTTCGATACCTGAAGATTATAGAGAAAAGTGGTTACCATGCTCTTCCATGGGTGAGATACATAACAATGGCCGGGGAATATGAACTAAGGCTTATCTGAAAGCCACAACCATCCCTTGGTTCTTTTATGAGCTTGAATCATTGATGATGATGACATGGACATATCTGGTCAATAAATCTGGAACGTCATAAGAATTCTGTTGTGCCCTAGACCACTGATTTGTGAAGAAAATCTTATGTCCTGGCATATATTTTACCAGTTGACGATAATTCTATTATCAATTGGTTTTACAATAGTTGTCTATACATCTCCCTTGAAGCAAGTTTGTTTTTTAACTACTGTGAGTAAGATTTTTTGTCTGTGATTTTCGTATCTGAATTTGCTTGCAAATGTTATTATTCTGTAATGCCCATTTTTCAGTTAGTCAATCTCAGTCTGTTCTCAATTCCAGTGTAGATAGTCTTGTCTCTGGACAATCTCTTTGGTTTTTTTCGCGCCAACAATCTCAGTAAGGATTTAGTAATTAACTCCGGAAATCCTCGATGATAATACAAGAATAATCTTAAGATAGTTTCGGAAAAAAAGTGTGGAAATAATGGAGAAAATTATTTAGATGTATTGCAACTAAGCATCTTCCTCTGTCTATAGGACTTATTTTTCCTCCATTTTCTAGTCCGTACTTATCAGTTACTTATGCCTGTGGGGTGGGGGTTGTAATATCTTTTTCCCACTTTATATGAAATTTAAATGAGACCCAAGAATCATTTGAAATACCGACCTCCATCAAAACTTTCTCCGGGGAAAGCTTGTTCCAATAAATTGGACCCTAAATGCAATCGCGTGGCAGCCATCCATTGGCAGTTATCTTTTAAATAGTGGAAAGTGACTCAAGGTTTCTCATATAAATAAACATTTAGCTCGTGCGATTCCTTGTAACAGCAGCATCTAGGGCTGCAAGCTGATAATATATTTAGGCGGGCAAATCCCCAATATCCAATGGCTTATGATTTCCGTAGCAAGAAAATCTGGATCAAATCAATTTAGTGGTATATTTTTGTTCCACAAAACCCTCCAGAATTTCTTTGGTAAAATACGAGTCTAGAAACCTTAAAGATTTGACATGTGCTTACAGTCTTCACCTTGTAGATTATTTTTCTTTCTTTCGTTTTTATTCAAAATATTCAAGCTTCACAAATACTTCAAACGGGAAAAGTCCAGTTGCGTGCAATGTTTGAAGATGACTAGTCATTCTACCACCCTCAAACACGTCAAAAAGACCAACTTGGGGTAAAATAGAACTTTTGAGAGAGAATATTCTGTTGATGTAAGGGACTGTTGCTGCCCACCACCTTCACTTGGCCATCTGTTACAACTCCACGTCAGTATGAGCGTCCCAAACCGGCCTCACCCTTCACCAATCAATTTCTGCCACGTCAGATATAAAACAGAAAACCGTAGGTCCATTTTACCCATGTTTCCTACGTGGCCTTATTATGCAAGTGGTCCTCCCTGACAGACTCGTGGCATCCATCCAGTCAATCCATGTAAACGAGTAGAGAATAAATCCCATTTTTTATTGGCACGGAGAGTGAGAACATCATGTTAGTAGGACCCACACCAACCGAAATACAAGAACCAAAGAGCTGTGGGCCACACGCGGGAGATTATTCATTTTATTTTTTTTTTGAGAGCAAGATTATTCATTTTATTTATTATTGCATAAATCTCTTAATAATTATTTCACACAGGAAGAATACACCATCAAAATCACTTGGTCCACTTAGTTTGAGATTCCTAATCAGACGGTGATGGCATCTCCAACACAAGTCCGGTAGCTCCTAGAACTAGAAGAATCGTCGGGCACTAATCATGTAGGTCCATTTTTTCGTACAATCATGTCTCAATCAAAATCTGACGTGCACCAAAATCTCACACACCAAAAGTTTAGGTACATAATAAAACACATGCATCAAACCACACATGCATCCTACTCAGCACGTCACCGTCCCCTCCAAATTGGTGTCTATGATTCCAAAATTAATTAAAACACGTCAAAAATAAAAATAGAAATACAAGATAAAAATAACTTTTGATTTATTAGTTTGTCGCACGCTTTTTGAAAATCTAACAAACAAACCAACAAACAAACAACCGACGCTCGTCAAATCCTACTCGGACTAATTTATGGGGTAGTTCGTGGTTGCGTGTTAAACCGTGAGGACTCCTCATCTCTTAGACAAGTGGGCAATTGGGTCCCTGCCACGTGTAAAAACAAAATTGTAAGGTGTTCATTTTAACCGCATATCCGATCCTATATACCAAGAGCGAATTAAAAAGAACATAGTTACATGTATAAGGAATAAGCACGAAGGGCTATTTTAAGCTATGGTGGTGCTAAGTCCACACATTTTTTTTCTTTGTTTCATACGACGAATATTGCCAAGAAAGAGGAAAAATCCCAACAGAGACTCTTCTTCTCCGGAAATAACAACAGATTTAAAAGTAAAAAAGAAAAAGGTATCTGCTTTGTTTTGCTTTTGGGCAGTATGAATTTGGGAATTGGGGGTGGGGGCCTACTGTTGTATTTGTTTACAAAATAAAAGTCCCATATGTAATGTAAGTGAATGAACGAAACAAAGTGCATGATTCTCTCATCAAAAGGATAAGGAGATAAAGGTGGATATGCTCAGCTCACGCTCAGCACCTTTTGAAAATTAGGCAAATAATATAACAAATTGGAGAAAAAGGAAGTATATATATAACAGTCCAAGCTACAGCTATAGCTAGGCACACACAACTCTAGCTGAAGTAGGACCTTATGGCACGTTTAGAATGGTCTTTGGATAATTACATGACATTATCAATGAAAAAGACTACTAATTAATTACTGGAGGAATTTGATCTGATCGGCCTAATCTCTTCACGAGTTTTCTTTAAAACAGTTACAGCTGTAGTAAACGCATTATTTATTATTAATTTTCAAGGGTGGTGGTATGGGATGACGAAATGTTTTTGATAAACAAACCTTAAATTTCCTTTCAGTTATTAATTGTTTTGGTGGCCACTTTGTTGTGTAGATGTATTTATTTATCCTTTTTGTGAACATTGATTTGGTTTATGGGGCACGTATGTATATATGATGGGGAGAATGACCGATACCCCCTTATTTTTTTGGCTAATTAACTAAATTCCCTTTCTATTTTAAAAAATTATCCGTTACGCCCAACCGTTAGTCAAACTGACGGTTAAATTGGTATTTTAAGGGTAAATTTATCTTTTAATATTTTAAAAATATAAAATAAAAATTATATTAAAAAATATTAAAAATTTAATTTTTATTAATATTCTTTTTTTATAATTTATAAATGAAAATATATAATAAATAAATACAAATAATAATAAATATTCCCTTAATCCCTAAAAACTCTACCCTCAAACCCTTCTTCTCTTCCCAGCCGCTATGCATCTCCTCATCCCTCTTCCCAACAGCCGTTCCAATCATCTCCCTTGATGATGATGGTTGTAACCGTCGTTCTAATGATTTCTCTCCCACTTTTCTTTTTCCTCCATTTTCTTTCTCTCCCATAAATCTTACAAACCCACAAATCCTCCAAACTCATTGTTAATTGCCAAACCAACTTGATTTGGAATAAATAGCAAACTTATTAGCAACAACAATCTGGGAGAATTTTAGATGATGAAAATAACGACTATCACCACCACTAATTTCCCAACCAACATCCTCCTAACCCACTGCTAAACCCATTTTTTTAATTGCAATTACCATTCTTTTTCAACCATTGTGGCCTCTCTCTTCATCCGAATGACATTACTCTCCATTGCAGGAAACCGTCGTCGTTGTCATCGAATGTTGCAAATTTCCAAGTGAGGGTTTGGATTGCTAGCATTTTGTTGTGTGAATTTTTTATTGAATTGAAAATGTTGTGAATTGTTGTTTCTATGTGTGATGGTCATGGCATCGGCAAAGGTGGAAGCCGAATAATCTACATTATTGTTTGAGGAGGATTTGGGATAAGAGGGGAGAAATGGCGTCTGGGAGGTGCGACGGAGAGGTGCTGCTAGGAACTTAATTAGGGGTTCTTGGATTGTATTTATATTCTTTAATATTAAATTATAATTTGTTATTAATAAAATAATTATTTTACATAAAAATAATTACTTGACATAAAAATAGTTACCTTACATAAAAATCTTGAATTGTATTTATATTTTTTAATGTCAAATTATAATTTATTATTAATAAAATACATAATATAATTACCTTACATAAAAATAAAAACAAAAATTTGTATTTGCATAAATGGTTTTCAATGCAATCAGAAAAGAAAGAGAGTAGGAAAAAAAAAACGTAAGATAGAAAAATAAATAAACATTAATGAAAAATATATTATTATATATTTATATTATCGTTTGGGGACCTATATGTTATATGCAGGGCCCACTGTCCATCAAAAAGAATTTATATATATTTTTAGATATAAGGTTAATTTAGTAATTGTATTTAAAATTTTCCGTTAACTTATGTTGGTATTTGATTATTAATTTCTCGGAACTAAAGAAGGGAAATTTTCTGATTCCCTCCTCAGGCCCGTCCGTTACATTTGTTAACGGTAAAATGTAATTTTGTCCACAATACCTCTGATTGGTACGTGGGGAGGTTTTCTTGGACTAGGTATAATAAATATTTTCTACGTATTGTGTGAAAGTGATAGTGTTTAACTGGAAGATGAGTTTGGATGCAGTACTGCTTTAGAAGTGATAATGTTTGTCCACCTGTGTTTATTCTATAGTTAGTAATATTTTATAGATTAATAAACACATAGATATTCTAAACAATATGTATAATTTATCCTCTACATTTTATTTTATTTTATAAATGATCTACAAATCTTAACGACTTAAATATGCACTCCAAATTTTTTAAGAATACAAAACAAAGATTTTTTTTTAATCCTAATTCATATTTTATTATTAAACAATAATTATAACATAAAAAATGTCGATGAAAAATAAAATCGTAGTAAAAATTAGAATTATACTAATATAGAGTTAATATATGATATGTGAATTTAACACAATTTATGAATTATTTTAACTTTAAATTAATTATTGGATTGTATTTCAACAATTATATTGTATAGTCGTTACGTTGCGACTCTACTCTATAAATTTTATTACAAATAATAGATGTTTATTACACATTTGAATAATTATAACATCAATAATACATTATTTAAAAAAATAAATAATTTGAAATTGTCAAACATCACTCCTTCGAAAAAATCCGAGTTCTTGGAAATCTCAAGAGAGTTGATATTATTACACATCTCCATGACCTTAAAAACGTAGGAGGACCACATCTCCAGAAATTCAAAGTAAATAGACGGAATGTAAACTAATCCATGAACAGTTGGATTACAAGTAGATACTATATGCATTGGAATAAAAAATAAAAATAGTGGCATAAAATATTATTTTCATAATTAATAGAATTGTTTGGCGTGCAGCTAGCTACCCAATCCAATCATATCCCGACTTTAGCAACGGACGCAGGGGCCCATTCCAGTTGTCCTCTTGATTATGATTATATTATGACCCCGTAACGTGGCTCATTACACATACGCTCGACCATTTTTCTCACCTAGTATCATCCCCGCCGTTGAATCTAAACCAATTTACAATCGTACACGATAACCCCGTTATTGCATCCGTTTTCCGTTTTGCCTAACCTTTCCCCTTTTCATTTACCGGCCAATGTTTTATTTTGATTATTATTTTTTAAAATGTTGTATGTTGTTTGATGTTTTACATGTATATTCTTGAAAACTGAAACAATAGGGATAACTAAGAGGGAGTAGATGACCTAATTAGTTGGATTCCTAGACCTGCTCAGCTTAATATGCACAATTTTGTTTCTATTTTAAATAAACATTATTTAGTTAACAAAAGAAAGACTTGAGCCGCAGGCACAGTTCAAGGGGATGCCGACATTGCAGGTAAGGCGGACGGTTTAGTCTTTCTTTTTTAGCTTTTGGAAAATGGAATAAAGACAAAGAAGTCTTGCAATGGTAATGAAATTAATGTGAACAACCGAATCAACAGTGATTAAATTAAGTGTTTTGACTCTTGACCATACATACATCTTTGATTTTACCTTACCTCTCGCTTCTCTGGAAACTGGAATATAAATAATAGGATTAGGATTGTGAATGGGAATCTCCCTGACGTAAGCTTGGGGCAAACAATCCTTTTTTAAATGTTAAAAATTTCTATAAATAAGACACCATGAGTACCAAACCTAGGCTTGAAGACGCCACTCCAACAACAACAGCTTCTTCTTCTTCTAAGCCTTCTCCATCCCTTCCTTCCTTTTCTCTTTTTTATTTTAATTTCTAAACCGCAAAAAAAAAAAAAAAAAAAATCCAAACATGGTCGGAACCTCTCTTGAAACCAATAAACCTTCCCCCGACCATCAAGTTCCTCTGCAGTTACGGCGGCAAGATTCTCCCTCGTTACCCTGACGGTAAACTCCGTTACCACGGTGGCGAAACCCGTGTCCTCGCCGTTCACCGTTCAATCTCCTTTGCCGGTAAGTTAGTTGATTTCCGTATACGTGTGTTACGTTTTTTATATCTGTAGTGTCTTGTTTAAGAAACAAAAGATGATTCAATATTATTTGGTTGTGAACTTTATGAATGAATGAACATGCACGTAAGAAGGGGAAATGATAAAGGGTGAAATTATTATGCATGGTTACAGAGCTGTTGTTCAAGCTCGGAGAGATGTGTGGAACGACAATGAGTCTACGGTGTCAATTGCCAACAGAAGACCTAGACGCTCTGGTTTCGATTACCTCTGATGAGGATCTTGCCAATCTCATCGAGGAATATGATCGTGTTGCATCACCTCCATCTTCTTTAAAGATCAGGGCTTTCCTTTCACTGCCCAAAAAAATCTCATCAAAATCATCATCGTCATCCCCAACTTCATCATCGTCAGCTTCATCATCGCCTAAATCATCGACAATAACAAGGTCAAGTTCCACCAACCGCTGCCACCGTCAGATCCCGGCTCCGGTTGCTTTTCCTCTCTGCTTGGAAAAATCTGCAGCAAAGAGTATTCCTCACCATGCTTATTATGCTCATGGAAATCCTACCCATATCTACCTCATTCATAACGGGAACTACTGGCAATAACAGTACCAACTCAACTCATCGGACCAGAAACGGAGGACTTTTTATAAAACAAAAAGCAGAATACTTTCAATAGAGAAAAAGAAGTTTATATATATATATATAATATATGATGTAATGGGACTGTAAATCGTTAAGAAGGATTGCTTTCGTTTTGATGATGCGTGGCCATTAATGAATTTCAGTCCAATTTGGTTTTGGATCCCAAAAATTTGTGATGGTGAGTTTGATGTTCAATCTTTTTTTCTCTGCCTTTGTTCTTGGGTGTTATGTCCACAATTTCCACGGTTGCATAACAGCAACCAGTCTTCCACCTATACAACTCGCCGTCAGGATTCCGTTAAGAGCCGTTTGTTGTTCGTTTTTCCATCGTCCTGAACGTACCAGCAGGTTCCTGTTGTGTTCTGTCTAAACAACTTGTTTGGGTGCCACGTCGTTTTCCTTATCCTTTTGAGCTCCACCCTTGCTTAACACGTATGTATCATGTATTATGCATGTCTAATGTCTTGTCCGTCCGTCGTCGTGCTGATGTTTTTGCCTACCTTGTACAGGCATTATCATCTTCCATGTTTCTTGTGCTTTTTCCATGTCATACTATTACATCCCTTGATCCCTATCTCTATCCTATATTTTTTTTTTTTTGGGTTTTGGTTTTGTCTGTTTATTGATTTGCAACTCTGTTTCAAGTTTATATATTGCTTAATTTCTTAATGTTCTGATTTGCAGGATAATCAAGTGATTAGAAAGAACCAAGCCAGAAGCCGATGATCGCGGCCAGTTTTTAAGGCTTTGATGGTGAGAATTGTGGGCAGCAAGTAAGTCCTGAATTTCTTTCATTTGCCTTTTTTATATTATGTGGCGGGAGATAGGAAGTAAAGTCAATTGCCTAATTCTGTCTAAATGGTTAAACTTTATGAACCTTATCACATACACCACCGAGCTTATTTTGTTAGTTAATCAAATCTGAGAATTGTGTGCATCAATTTTATTTTGCTTTTGTTGGGTGGGAGGTGGGGATTTGATCGGTAATTACTTAAGAGCGGAATAAAAGCATGCATTATTGAGTAGGATTACGGTGAGGTTAGGGAAATATTCGGATTATTTTAGGTACTGTTGATGATATAGAGCAATATATGTATTCATTGTCCCTTCCGTTCTGTATAGTTTCTATATCTACTGCGGCGATGATATTTTCTTCCTGCGGTTTAATCAATGGACCATTGCTAACTATTGATGGGTGGTTTTCTTGTTGACCAGATTCTATTGATCGCAATGGGGATGATAAGCAAGCAGTGGTTAGCTCCATATCAAACAAATACTTCCAAAAATAGCAATTTATTCGGAGGACATTGGGGGGGACCATTTGATTTGAATTTGGTATCATCATCATCATCATCATCATCATTGACATTGAATCCATCCTCTACCAAAACTCGATGAACATTGAAGAACAGAGCCATAATTAATAGTGTTCTATGGGCCATGACAGCTGGAGCTGTTATGTGAAAGCTGATATATCATAATAACTTAATCCAATAACATAAAAGCAGACCTAAAAAAGAATGAAAAAAGAAAAACAAAAGTGGATAGCTATTCACTCCTGAAAGATCAAGAAGATGAGGAGGAGGAAGAGGTAGAGAAACTCATTATTCATGATTTTTTTATTTTTTTATTTTGGAAAAAGAGAAAGGAAAACAAAGGAAAGGATCTCCGCTCATGTAGCAATTATAGATGGAAGAAGATATGAAAGATTCCTTTGGCTGGCTGTCCCTGTTTTGGAGAGATATATACATAACTGAATAATAAAGCAGCCAAACAAACAAGAATAATCAAATGAAAGGGAGTACCTGGGTCATTGTTATCTCGTGAAATAAAGATAAAAGTGGTTTTAAGGTTATGATACCCCACCATGTGCTATCCTTTTCCTTTAATTTGTCCAATAAAGAAAATAATATCCGAGATTAAAATATTAATGATGAGAGGTTACACTTGACGGAGGGTGCATTAAAAGAGAGGAATGCAGCATCTGCATCGATCATGGATCCCACAACTCGAGCATACCGTGTATAATCCGCGTCTTCTCTCAATTGGAAGGAAAACATTAGTGGGGGTGACATATGCAATAGGCCAAAGCAGCAGGCTTCAGTAAAATTAAGGTGATGGTGACGAACACTGTCTTTAAGTTTACAGAGCGGGGACCCTTTGAAGAGGACGCTGCTACTGCTGGATGGGGGACTTAAAATGAAGTACTCATAAATTATTATAACAGACACACACACGCATAGATATGTTCATTATTGAAGATACACATCATTGGTCCAGAGATGGAAATGGAAATGATTCATTTGGATACAAACCAAAGAAAAAAAAAAGGGTGTAGACGAGGAGAAAATAGAGCTTGTCGGGGAAGGATACACGTGGGCTAGTAATACATGTGGTTGGCTGGTTCGTCAGCACTTGCAAAGGAGAATACGTTTCAGAAATAATATTAAAGATTTGTGGTTGTATTTTCTATTGTGGAGGAAAAATGCACAGATTTTGATGGGGGAAATAAACTAAAAGAGTAAAATGAAGCTCTGCTGCCATCGAAAAAGTGAGTGGAAGAAAAAGCATTTATATATATAGCAGATCATTATGTGTGCCTGCAGCAACTGTGAATTTCCGGATTGGAATTTGTGAACATTAAAAGAAATAAAATCAGTGAACGGATCTCAATAGTTTTTGAGTAACGGGAAGGGAGCTATCACTTTGTTAGCATAATCTGGCCGGGGCTGGAATAATAGAAATAGACAAAAAGATCGAAGCTTTTTTCAAATGTAAAAATTGAGCAGAAGACGACTCGAAACTTTGCTTGAATTTCCAGCCCTTGACTTGATGAAGCAGAAAAAGGCTTGGAACTTGGCCCAGACATTCTGATATCGAATGAGTCATCCGCGTCTGCGTCTGCATCTGCTCTATTGGATATGCAAACAGTCCCAATCGAAGACTGAAATAGTGTTGCACTTCAAAGTCCCGGCAGGCTAGTTGGATTGAAGAAGTGGTAATTATGGTGTTAATTCTAAAAGCGATAATTAGAACGCATTTTGATCAAACTCTACATAAATTAGTCAGGAATTGAAATCGTTTTTCTAACTAAATAAAACATGCCACTATCAGTGAAATGTGCATAAAATTGATTAGAGGGCTAACCCTTAAATGGAATCAACAAATTTATTGCATAGGATTTTTACCTTGTGACACCTAACAACTTCAACTCAAATATTAACATATATACATACTTCAATGGCTAAAAATGATTAGAGGGCTGACCCTTAAACGCAACCAATAAATTTTGTTGCACAATATTTTAACTTCTGACACTTATTTTCATCTCAAATAGATATACACACACTTTAATGGCTTGTATTTTTGTAAAATTTGAGAGATTCTTTATGCAAAATCTTATTCAATGGTACGACTCTTTACTTAGAAAAAAAAAACAACTTAAAATCCTACTTTATTAATTAACGCCAATAAATTAAGACAAGCTGTATTGTGTTTCCATATGACATCAGCAATAATTTAAAAATATAGTGTAAAATTTAAATCCTAAATCAAGTTTTTCTTTGCGTGGAATTTGCCTCTAACACAAAATTAACACCGTTTTAACTGGAGTGAAAGGTTCTTTACACGTAAAATTAAAACCGCATTGTGTCGTACTTGAAAGAAACGACACCAGTGAAATTGGATTTATAATTGTAATATAAGAAAAAAAAAAACCGAAAATCTTTCACGCACAGGATTGGGTTATATGACTCTGCCGAGTGCCTAAATATAGGTGTCGACAGCCTAGCCTACCCATGTGAAATTGGGTGACATGATCAATAGGGGTATTTTCGTCAGAGTAACTATGTTTTATGGGCTAAAATTAAACTGAATTTTAGGTATTGTTATTTTCACAAGCCCCTATTCTACAAATGTGTATTTTTGTGCAAGTAAAACCTTTTCCAAACGGCACCGTCTCCTACCTTAGAAATGCCAAAACCTCTCTGTAAACCCTAATTGAAGTAGCTCGATATCTCGACGTCCGGAAGCGGTAAAATACAATTCAAAGCGACTTCGATTGAACGAAACTCATTATTCACTGTGATTTAATAACGATGATCACTATTCTGTGTATAGTATAGTTTGTGTAAATCTTAAATCTTAAATCTTAAAACCCTCATTCATTCATAAACCCTAAATAAAGGAGGAGTAAAGATGCAGCACGATGAGGTTATATGGCAAGTTATCAGGCACAAGCACTGTAGCTTCATGGCCAAGTAAGTATTTTTTTGTTCCTAATCCCAACGTGTTTTGTTTGTGTCTTTTTTATTTTCTCGTTTCGATTCATGTATTGGTTATGTTTATATTTATGGTAATTTTGATTGGTTTGCGGTGGGCTATGTAGAATCGAAACTGGAAAATTCTGTAGGAATCCATATAACGTGACTGGAATTTGTAACCGAAGCTCTTGTCCTCTCGCTAACAGTCGATACGCTACCATTCGCGACCATGATGGTATTTCTTTATCTAATATTAGTTCTTTCTTATTCTTCAACTGGGATATTTTCTTTCAGAAAAGCGTGTTTTCCCGGTGATGTATCTGTATTGTTAATTTATAATTTCTTTTGGTTCCATCAATGATTTCTGAATAAGTATTTTGCTATGGTGTAGCTATAGAGTGATCTTAAGTGACATTTTATTTTCTATAATGCAGGTGTATTTTATTTATACATGAAGACTATAGAAAGGGCTCACCAACCAAACCAATTGTGGGAAAGAGTAAAGTTGCCCAGAAATTATGAAAAAGCACTTGAAATTATTGACAAACATCTGGTATGAATGTCTAGCTTGTAAAGGTTGCATGAATTTTGGTTATCTAGTATTATTCTACTAATGGTTCGTTATAGTGCTTGTCTGAACTCAAATTTTCTTGACTGCAGATGTATTGGCCCAAATTTTTGGTACACAAAACAAAACAACGGTTGACTAAAATGACTCAGATGCGAATTCGTATGAGAAAGCTTGCTTTGAAGACAAGGTTCACAGCTTTGCTTGCTTTCAACTATTCATATTTTTTAAGATTTTTGCTTATATGGGAATATAGATTTCTATTTCTTTGTTTAGATTACCGAAAATTTTCTGTGGAGGGATTTTCTTGTAACATATTTGGTTGCATAATGTACTCTTTCATTTCCATGAACAATATTCATATTGCCTTCTTTGTATTTATTATAGGGAGAAGATTATGACAACACCTCGGAAGGAGAAAAAGAGGGAGGCTAGAAGAGAAGAAAAGGCGGAAAAAGCAGCAGTTTTGGATAAGGTTGTTTTAAGTGTTATGCTAACATTGTACGGCAACTATATTGTGTCACGATAGCTTACAGTAACACTGTTTATTTTGTCTGCAGAGTATTGAAAAAGAATTGCTGGAGCGCCTTAAGAGAGGAGTTTATGGTGACATATACAATTATCCTGCTGACAAGTACAACGAGATTCTTGATAAGGAACAGCTGGCTGCTAGTGACATTGAAGACGATGAGGTAATTCTATAAAATGAAACCTGACTCTCTTTGTAGTGTCATCTTTTTTGGTTATGTTATTGTTAATGTAGTTCTGTCTGAAAGTGGAAAGTTTGTTTTGACTCTTAGAAGATCCATTATGTCATAACTGAACTTCTTTTGTTTGTGCTTGAAATTAGGAGGAGGCTGAAATAGAATATGTTGAAGGGTATGATGATCTTGAAGAAGAAGAAGATATGGAAGATTTTAGTGGTCTTGCCATTAATAAGTCCAGTGCAGATGACAATGATGGTAAAACTGGTTCTAGATGCTTTCTAGTGAATATATTAGAGCAAACATTTGAGTCAATCATACTTATTTAGTTTACTTTCTCATATGATTACATTTGATTGAACTTGCGGTCTATCACATGCACACTCTATCTATGCATTAGTTATTTATGTGTGTAGGTTGCTGATTAGTCATGCCTATTCAAAACATGTTTGGATCTCAGGCACTTTATTCACTGTCTAGTAGAACTGCCATCTGTTTCCATCTTTTGTACTGTCTACACTGCATTCCTGTTTCTAAAATGCTGCACTGCATATATATTTGTGAACTGATCCTCTTTGCAAGTTGTTAAAACAAGGGAATAAGTGATATTTTTTTCCACTGATGGACTTACACTTAAGTATTTTTTGGTTAATGATACAGTTGGAATGGATGATGATGATGATGAAGAGACAGTAGCAGTTGATCACAAGAGAATGAGAAGAGAATCTAGTTTGGCTTTGAGAAAGCTTGAAAAAGACGATCCTGGTGCCAAACCAAAGAAGAAAGCAAGAGTACTAGTTGAGGTGAGGGTTTATGAATCCATTCTATGTTTTTTTCCTTCCGTGTAAAGGGATATATTTATTGGCTAATGTAGATACACTGCACCTTTCAAGTTTACAAGATTTCCAGCCTGCCATGAGATGTTACAAAGATCTTAATTTAATTTCAGTAATATTACACTTCCAGTGAGGCTGATAGCTCTTTCTCTAAACCAAAATGATTATAACAGCATTATCGCTGCAACCAGAGTTCACAAATGTGCTTTGACATGAGTTATGCCTTCTTGATTGAGAGGATACATTGTTCTTCTGTGAAATTGTGAACCGATCATGCTTTTGTCAGGATACCATGCATAGTTGCTTGTGAAATTGTGACTTAATTATGGAAACTGTTATAGTTAATGGTATTAGTCTTCAATAGTTATTATATGCATGTCTCTTGCCATGTGAATGTAAAATGAAAGAAAGCAATTGCAGTTGGCTATTGCTTACCCAATTTGTGGCTTAATATCCCATGCACATCTGATAACACTCCAGCCAATCCTGATATTTCAAATTTACTTTTGTCAGGTTGAGAGAGAAGATGCTGATGAAAGACAAAAGGCAGTCCACTAAGTGTGTGAAGTGTATTGTTTCTATTTTGATTTCTGAGCAAGTAACGGCAACAATTTCAGTCTCAAGGACTTTTGCTAAGCTTGGTTGGCAAAGTTGATTGAGGAAGTTGGAAATATGTATTGTTGAGTCACTTTTAATATGTGAAATTTTGACACTGGTTGGAGGCTGACTTAATTTAGCTTTTCCTTTTATAATCGAAGATTATGCATCTTTAATTCTATACTTCTTATTTTTACAGCCTATCTTTTGTATCGGAATCCAATATCAGATTTAATTTTGTAATGTAATCTGGCTTCAGTTTTATATTTCATTCTGACTGGCACTCAAGAAGTCGTCGTGAATGTGTGCCATATATATATATATATATGGGGTGACAAATGGAGAATGTTAACTAAAGGGAACCGTTTGTGAAGAATAAATTGCTTTGCGGTGTTGTTACCTTGGACTTGCGACTGTTGGCTAATTACTTACTCTTTTACTGTGAGTGATCAATACCAAGTAAAGTTTTTCACAATCATAGATAGATAGCATCAGACTCTAAAAAGGAAAATAAAACCGTATGTCATGCGCCGAGTCCTAAGAATTGCCGGATCTGTCTTACTCGCGGGCCGGCCCGTGCCTCGCCGTTCCTATTATCTCCATTTAGTCGTAACAAATACCGACGGAGTCAATACTCTACATCATTATCATCGAAGAATCCCACCCCGCCCGATACGCTCAAACTTAGATAAATTTAACATTAATTAATTACAACAGAACTATATCAGATGAGATCAACTAGTACTACAGTTTTTAACACAGGCAGAGGTTTTCTTCCAGCCCACCGTTTTTTTTCCCTCCCCCCTCTGGCACCTTCGAGTCCCTTCCTCTGTCTCACTTACATTTTCTGCTCTTCAATCTTCGCTCTCAATCCGTCTTCATCTCGACTCACTTGTCAGAGAAAATGAATTCAAACCCTGATAACTACCCACTTCTGAGTTTTGTTTTATCCCAACTGAATCCCAACACCTATGCCTCTCTTCCCCCGCAAACTTACAACAATCTGATAACGAAGTATCCTTATCTAACCGACTCAAGAGTTGTTTCTTCACTAACACAAGCCGTTCCCGTCCAAATCACCCAAACATACTTGCTTCTTAGCACTCTCGGACCCCGACCCGACCAGGAAACCGTCTCAACGGCTCGATCCAAGATTGCCCAAATCCAAGAAACAGCATCCTCATCGCCTGAACTTGAAATATACAGGGCAGCGCTGAGGTTGGAGGAGATGCATGAGGACTGTGAAAGGAAACTGAGGGAAGCGGACAAGATGCTGGATCGGGTTTATGGGTCCGCTTCAGCGGAATTGGAGGGTGTGAATGAGGATGTAGTGAAGATACTGAGAGAGGCAGAAAGCGGTGCTGTTGTGGAGAGAGTTAAGCTTATTGACCGGCAGTTGAAGATTTTGCCTGAGGCTTTTGGGAGGCTTCATGGGCTGCTTGTGCTTAATATTTCTCGCAATCAGTTAGAGGTAAACATATAATTTTACTTATTTGTTTCCGATTTTAGTTTAGATGAGCTTTAGAAAACAAAAAATAACTTCTTGCATGAGTCTAAACTGTTACTTGAGTTAATTGAGGCAAATCGTTCTATTAAATAGTCTAAGTTGAGCAATTGAATGTGTATAAGAAAGCAATAGACAGTGATCTGTGAGCTTTTCATTCATAAACTTGTGCTTGTTACAGCTTGATGTATTAGTGGAAGTAATGCTTGAATTGTGCTGCTAGAAACTTTGGTGTTTGGTGCTTGAAATATCATTACTTTGTAATGTTTTAGTTATTATGACTGATGCTTGCATTTACTATGAGCAATAATTGCTAAGCTAGTTCTTTTGTGTGAGTGTAATGTGTAAACTTGAACTGCCTTGATGGAATCATGTAAAATTCTTGTCGAAACTTTGTAAGCTTTGATACACACAAGTATAAGGACATTGATGGTTTCTATATTTTGTTGCAAAAGCCTAGTAAAATTGAGCTGGTTGAGCTTATGTAGTTTGCCCGAAGTCTTTTATCTGTCATTCATTAGTCTGCTTTGGCTGTGTAAATCTTGCATCTGGATGATGATGACTAATTTTTTATTCAATACTTTTCTGTAATATACAACACTTGAAGAACATCTTGTTCATTTGCTATTATTCAGTTGTGATTATGTACAAATTTGCTAAGCCATGTATGGATTTTGATCTCCTTCATTTGTTACTGCTGAAGAATCTGCATTTCTTGGTTGATAATACTATCTTATCATGTATGTCCTTGATTTATAATTGTGGTTGTTTTTTCTCGGCAAACAGGTCATTCCTGATTCCATAGCAGGATTACAGAAACTTGAGGAGCTTGATGTCTCTTCCAACCTTATACAGTTCCTGCCGGACTCAATTGGACTGTTGCTTAATCTAAAGGTCCTTAATGTGTCAGGAAACAAGCTAAATTCCCTTCCTGAAAGCATTGCTCGCTGCAGGTATATCATTAGTTGGCTATTGTACTAGATTTCCTTCCCAGCTATTAATCTTGTTAGACATACCTTTTTCTTCTTTTCTGTGTTTTCTCTGGGCCTGTTTCTAAATATTTGTTACTATTACATTTCTAGTTCATTGGTGGAGTTAGATGCAAGCTTCAACAACTTGGGGTGTCTACCGACGAACATCGGGTATGGACTACTGAATCTTGAGAGGCTTGTAATCAAGCTTAATAAGATACGTACTCTTCCTGCATCAATTGGTGAAATGAGGTCTCTGAGATACCTGGATGTTCATTTCAATGAGCTTCATGGCCTGCCAGATGCGATAGGGAAATTGACAAAACTTGAGGTGATGAACATAAGCAGTAATTTCAGCGACTTGACTGAGCTTCCTGAAACTCTTGGTGATCTGATTAATCTCAGGGAGCTTGATCTCAGCAACAACCAAATCCGGGCTCTTCCTGACACATTTTTCAGGCTTGAAAATCTAACCAAACTGAACTTGGACCAGAATCCACTTGTAATTCCTCCAATAGAGATTGCGAATAAAGGGGCTGAAGCTGTCAAGGATTTTATGGCAAATAGGTGGGCCGACATCATAGACGAAGCACAACAAAAGATCATGCTTGAAGCAAACAAGCAGCAACAAGCTCAGAATGGATGGCTGGCTTGGGGAACTTCTTTGTTGACTAACTTTGTCTCTGGAGTCTCTCAGCGTGTCGGAGGATATATTGGAGGAGGAAAAAATTCTACAGATCCGTATTTGGATCAACAATTATGATTTTATGCTTACCTGATCATTACAGATTTTGTATGCAAAATTCTCGCGTGTACAGTTGATGATGAGATTGCTTTTGGTCGGTGTAATGTAAGATGCTGCTTAAAATATACTTCGATTAACATTTTGTGTTTTGTGGAAAATATCCATTGTTAAATACCTTTTTCTTTTTAGTTTTACAGTTATATGTTCTAACTTTTGTGTTTGAACGTTCCGAGTTAAAAAGATTTTGAAATTTATCTTGAATTTCAAGTTTTGAATTAAAGTTTTAACTTTTACTATTTAACAATACATGCATGTATTGTAGCCGAGCCCGCGTGTTGTGTTCTTTTGCAATGTTTTCAATATCTGATGTTTGGCAAGAGAGAAATAAAAGATGTTTTATATATATATAACATATTTTATTTTTGATATGTGTATTAATTATATTGTTAGATATAATTTTAATTATTAAATATGTTTAAATTTAATGACTTATATTTAATGTAAGGTGTTATGTAAAAAAAATAGGTCATTGATTCTATTTTGTATGTATATATACAGAGCTTGCCAACGGGAATTGATTAGCTAATACTTATAATGTAACGTTAAAATCGCTAAGAAGAAAATAGGAATGTCTTGCACAAATCTGAAATTTCAGTGAACAATGGGCATCGACTTAAGAGTTTTCTCAAGAGCTATTTATACTAAGATAAACAAGTACAGAGTTGTCTTTATGACCAGCAGACTGGCGGGTATCCTGGGACCTCGGTTAGCTTATGAGTGTGGTCCACGCTAATACTTTCTCTAATAGCAAAGTAGGTGGAGATTCACGGTTATGAACAATCTTTCTACAATAATGCTGCTTTATGAATATATAATAGAAACGTATTTATCATCTCTCATAATCCGAGCGTCCATAATCCATCCATGAATAAAATAATACATAAATCTCATTTTTCTTCCCCAAGTCTTTGTTGAGACGTGTTAAGCGTCAATAACAGCGATTTCAATCTTCTAGTTCCTTCCAATTTCATTCTTCTGGTTCCGGAGGACAAGAGACCACGCCTTTCAGAAGTGTCCACTTTGGTCTCAATTCCCATCATCGACCTGAATGAAGGTGGCGATGAAAATGATGAAGTTCCGTCCCCGTTAATTCAGAAAATATCTCAAGTTTGTGAGGAATATGGCTTCTTTCAGATCTTGAACCATGGAGTCCCTGAAGAATTATGCAACAAAATGCTGGCTGTCATCATCGACTTCTTTGAATTGCCTCCAGAAGAAAAAAAATCAATGTTTTACAACAAATTTTACCAAGCAAGTAAAGCTTGTCAACTTCTACGTCAAGACTGAAGGTCAAGAGAAGGTTTCAACGTGGAGTGAAACCTTCTCTCAGCCTTGGAACCCTATAGAAGATACGAGCCATCTTTTGCCAGAAAATCCACCTGGTTATAATTTGTTCGTTATCTTCAGCTTGCTCCTAGTAATCAAATCTACACAATTATTTTACGATCTAGTGTTTGTCTGACGATATTAATTATCAGTTTGCTGGTGGTGGTGGATTGCTATATATAAATAAAGGGAGGTTTTTGCTGCCTACGCAAAATAGATTGATGGGCTAACGAATAGGCTTCTGAGCTTAATAGTTAATATCCCAGGGTCTTGGGCTAGACAAAGATTATTTGCAAACAGAGCTTGGAGAAAAGTCAACTGTGAGAGCACAGGCAAACTACTATCCTCCATGTCCTGAACCTGAACTCACCCTGGGACTGGTTGTTCACACTGATCTTAATGCACTCAAAGTTCTTAGGCAATTCTCAAGGAGTTACTGGCCTCCAAGTGATCAAAGACGGGAAATGGATAGCGGTTGATCCTCTGCCTAATGCTTTTGTCATCTATCTGGGTGATCAAATTCAGGAAATTAATTAAAGATGAAAATCTCACTTTATCTTATTTATTTATTTCTTAAAAACTAATTTAATTACTCTTCAATTCTTCAATCAACTAAAATACAATTTAGTCGTTGTCCCTCTTATGCACTGCACGTGGGCTCACACTTTCACCTCATTTACCTTTCACGTTGGTTCTCAATTCTCAAAGTTTTTGAATCTCGTAAATATATAAACCAGACATCGTTCTCAAGTTTGCTTCTATTTTGGGCGCCCCTCTGCGCATATACATATATGTAGGTTCTGAGCAATGGAAGGTATAGGAGTGTGCAACACAGCGCTATGACCAACAAGGAGAAAAGAAGAGAAACGTTCGCTATTTTCTATGCACCAAACGTAGACAGTGTGATTGGCACTATTGAGGAGTTGATTGATGATGAACACCCTCTTTTTAACGGGAACTGTCGTTATACTGAGTTTATACAAGAATTCTTCAGACAAGAAGGTAAAATGTGATTGGTGACCGAAGATTTTGAGCTACCAAAGTGAGAATGTTATGGAGGTGGATGTTGTACTAGTGATTGGTTTTAATTTGTTTGGATTCCAATAATATCTAAGGCGCCTTCGTAAGCAAGGAGACGTACCTTGACTGCTAACTAAATTTGTACAACAGTACAAGTATCTATTAGACTATGTGGATTTGAAACAATAAAAGAATAGTTCCAAAATGATAATGAATTAAACCTTCCAACTTGTCTTTGGAAGTAGTGGCAAAATTGTGCAAGATTCCTCAAACTTGGCGACTTGAAAATAATGAAATTTTCAAAAGGGTAATGAACTTAACCTTCAAACTCGTCCTCTGCATTGGTGGCAAAATTTTACACTCTTTTCGAAAAACTAATGGAATCAATTATAATCCAAGATGACTATTCTATGCATCTTGCTTTAAAAGAGGGTTCAATACATGTATACGATTATGCAGTAGCAAAATTAATCCTAAGTTAAAATGACATTCATTAATAAATGTTATTTCATATAAGTGAATTCTTGCACATAAAAGTGAAGGACATTTTTGGCTTTTAACCATTGTAGAAATATTGAGGATTATTCAATAAACTCCCCCCATTTGCCTTGAAATTCTTATACAATTGCGCATGCAATGATGCATTCCTTTGGTTTGGCAGTTGATTAATCGTCAAGAGTTGCCATACTATAATAGACGGAACTGACGGCAGGCCTGCTACTGAGATTCAGTTTTTGTGAAGCATCACCAATCAGTGAACAGGATGGCTAGCTCTCAGCAGATGCCTGCGTTCCCCGTCCCAGAAGTAAAACTGAGCTCCTCCTCAGGTCACCGGAAGATTCCAGTGATTGGCCTTGGCATGGCGGTTGACAACAAAGATGAAAATGTCATGAAATTTGCAGTGCTGGAAGCAATCAAGCTTGGTTACAGACACTTCGACACAGCTTCAATGTACGGGACTGAGAAGGCTCTTGGAGAAGCAATAATTGAAGCAGTTAGACTTGGCATAGTTAGTTCGCGTGAAGAACTCTTCATTACTTCTAAGCTCTGGTCCAATGACGCTCATCGTGATCTTGTCGTCCCAGCTCTAAAGAAGTCTCTTAGGTAAGTTATTCGCTTAATCAAATATTAAAGAGGCAGATAAAGAAGATAGTCGAGCACCACTCATTATCTTTCTGAGTCTCTATGGTGATAATGATGAACGTAAACTTTATATTCTTTCTATTAAACTAGATGTTAATCAAGCTGAGCTTGTTGGTGGACGAATGCATACAGGACTCTTCAGATGGAATACATCGACCTTTATCTCATTCACATGCCCATCAGTGCTAAGCCAAGTGAGAAATATGTACACCCTATATCCAAAGAAGATATTCTACCAATGGACTTCAGGGGTGTGTGGGAAGGCATGGAAGAATGCCAAAGGCTTGGCCTCACTAAATCCATCGGCGTCAGCAACTTTTCTTCCAAGAAGATTGACACTATACTCGCCTTCGCTACCATCCCTCCTTCAGTCAATCAAGTTAGCCTGACACTCCTTTATTAATGTTTTCATTTTATGTGTATTTTTCAGAAAGACATTGATGATGATTTTTAATTAATTAGGTGGAGATGAACCCTGCCTGGCAACAGAGGAAGCTCATAGAGTTTTGCAAGTCCAAAAGTATTATTGTAACTGCATACTCTCCTTTGGGAGCCGTAGGGTCCAGTTGGGGAAATAATCAAGTTATGAGTAACGAAGCATTGAAGCAGATTGCAAAGTCTCATGGCAAGACTGTTGCTCAGGTTACATCAATTTTATAGCTTTTATTGGTATTTGGATATATATACATGACATGATGGGATGGGAGCGTTTGTTTTTTTGTATTTTTGATCCGAAAATGAGGCAGAATTGGTATATATATTTTGCCAAGCAAAATCTTTACCTATTTCATCAATTAATTATTGAATTGGATTGATGAAGCACTAAAATTTTACTGATATGTTAATAACTTGGCAGGTTTGTCTTAGATGGATAATTGAGCAAGGGGCGACTGTTGTTGTTAAGAGCTTCAACAAGGAGAGACTGAAAGAGAACCTGGGGATCTTTGATTGGGAATTAAGGGACAATGATTATGAAAAGATTAACAAAATCCCGCAACAGAGAATGATGGTACAAGCGCAATTAATTACCCCTGATGGACCATTCAAGACACCTGAAAAGTTATGGGACGACTAGTTCATTCTTTTTTTAATTATGAAATCAGCATTAATTGTGTTTTCTATTGCAAAACGTTTTCCCTTCATATGGTATGTTTGATTTATTCAATAATATGTAACATTCTGAGGGATTTCAATGGTGTCAAGCTTGGAGAGTGTGTTTGGGTAGACCTTAGGTCTGAAGATTCCAGCCTTGGCTCTTGAAATCATAGAATGTGTTGGCAGAAGGTTCTGAGTTGGTTGTGGTGTTTAAGGCTGTATGGTTTGTATTTGTGGCAAGTCAGTGTTTGAATAGGCGTTTAAGTGAATAGTGTAAATTGTCTGCATACTAAAAAAGTTCCTATGAAGAGTCTTTTACTGCTGATTGAATGTGCATTTGTAATGGATTATCTGATGTGCTTTGATAATGAACAATCATTCCGGATTCAGTGGGAACCAAGTAAAATTGACTCGTAAGATGTGTGTATTCTCATGTTTTTGGTGTGACACTATTTTTGAAGTTTGGATCATTTTGAAAGAGAAAAGACTCTTCAACAAAGATTAAATGCTTAATAATGTATATTATTTCAGTATCATGAAGGCATAGATACCTTTGTGTGCACCACTCAAATCTAACGGTGCACACTTTTAAGTATAAAAATCAAACTTATGATTATTGTATAGTCTAATGATACTAAGTTAAAATTTTACAAAAAAAATGATGTAATATTTTTGTATGTAACAACTTGACTCCTAAAAGTTACAAAGTTACCATTTATATAGTAGGTAAAGATATACAAAATGTATCCTAATGTACATTTTCTTTTATATTTCTACTTACATTAATCTAGTAATACAATGATGTCATCATCACGAAATATTGATATATTTTAATTTCTTTGCTTTGCATTTGAACTATACAATAGCAGTTGGTACTGCGTTATTATAGTACAACTTTTTTCTTCTCGAGCATGTACAAGCTTCTGTTTTGGGCCGCATATTCAAGCCCAGTTGTTCACTAAATCCACCTTCTTCATTGTCTCCCGGCGATCTTTGATTGGGCCTAACTTCTAAGGATTATGCAAAGATTGATGAAATCCCACGGCAGAGAATTATCAATTATGATGCTAAAAGACGACTTAATTACCCTTTCTTTCGGGACAGCCTGAAGAGCTCTGTGACGACTAATTCATCCAGCTTTAGGACCAGGATCCGGCTCTCGTCTCCTCGTTTCTTGGTTTTCAACAAGATGTTAATACATGTTAATATTTAAAATAAAAGGCTAAAATTTGATTCAGAGTAAATTTTTTCTATTTAGTATTATAATTTATTATAATTAAAAACAAAAGTTATTAATTTTTATCTAATTACTAAACGTCATCTTTGATTGTTCCATCGATCACCATTGACTACTGTTGTTGATCGTTGACTAATGTCATTTGTTTAAATTATGGTAAATATTCTTAAATTTTTTATTAAATATTTTATATAGTAGTACTAACTTTGTCACTTTTTGAATAACCATTTGTCATTGATCTGAAGTTAAATATTTGAAACTCAAAATTTTAATTTTATATTTGCGATAAATGATTATTAATACCGTGATCGAGATAATATTATTACATAGAGCATTCAATAAGGATTTTAATGATATTTACAATGATCCAAACAAAAAATATCAATTGATAGTCAATAGCAGTCCATCCAAATGAAAGATATCAGTCGATAGTCAATGGCAGCTGATGGTAGTTTACAATAACGATCAAGGATGTCTTTTAGTAATTAGATAGAAGATAATAATTTTTATTTTATTTTAAATATCCTCACGATTCAATATTTTTTTCGAAAATCAAGGTGGGAGATTTTTTTTTGAGGCAAAAACCATTAATTTATTAAACAACAAAACAAGAATTAGCATACAGAAAGGGACTAAGCTCAGATGGAGCCTCCTCGAGCCAGACATTATTGTCTGGAGACAACAAAGCCATTTTGGCTAACATGTGAGCAGCAACATTGCAAACTCTAGGAACAGATTTAAACAAGCAATTTCCTGCAACTGCCATATCTTGAATCTCAGACACCAACCAACCTACCTGTTTATAGCTTTTAATTTTGCCCAGGATTAAATCAATTACATTTTTGGAATCTGATTCGATGACCAGTGAGTGAAGTCCCACAGCTCTAGCCATCTTTAAGCCTTCAAAAATTGCCAAAGCTTCTGAAAACTCAACATCGTCTGGAGAGGAACATCTCCAAGTTGCAGCAAGTATAACTTCCCCTCTAGTATTTCGTACGGTGGCACCTAATCCTGTCCAACCATCAGCAAAATTAACAGCCGCATCAACATTCATTTTGACCAAGATGGGAGATTAATATCTCTTTGAAAACCAAGGAAGGAGGGGACAGGATATATTATCAAATTATAATCTTCTGCGGTTGTCAAAGAAACCATTAGTATATTATCAAATTTATACTCATTTCTGCAATATAAATTTTTGGTTTCCCGAATTCCAAACATGAAATAAAAGATAATTAGAAAACAACAAACGAGTGTAATTCATGAAAAAGATGTGTAACGTACGTGTACTTTTTTGTATGTTATTGAATCGAAAGTTGTGGCTTTAGTCGAGGCACGTAAACTGTATGTACCTGATTTGCCTGGAAATAACTGTGCGACGTTGTACGCTATTGAAAGGGACCTAACCATAGATCTATAACAAAATTAGTGTTCGTTTTCAATCTCAAAGCAAAGGGAAGTAGTAGGATCACCGATTACTAAACAGTTGTATGGCTAACTCAGAACAGATGTCTGCATTCACTGTCCCAGAAGTGAAACTGAGTTCCTCCTCGAGTGACCGGAAGATGCCGGTCACAGGCCTTGGCACTGCGGTTGACAATATTGATGAAAATGCCGTGAAAGTTGCAGTGCTGGAAGCAGTCAAGCTGGGTTACCGACACTTTGACACAGCTTCACTGTACGGAACGGAGAAGGCTCTGGGAGCAGCCATTGCTGAAGCACTTAGACTTGGCCTTGTTAGTTCTCGTGAAGAACTTTTCATTACTACTAAGCTCTGGTGCAATGACGCTCATCGTGATCTTGTTGTCCCAGCTCTAAAGAAGTCTCTTAGGTAAGATATTCGCTCAATCAAAGCCCATAATGACAAAATGTAGTTAGCGGCACTGCTACTGCTGGCCTGCGTCTTCTTCTTCATTATTATTATTATTATCATCTTGAGCCTAGCTCTATGGTACAATCTATTTAACTTTCTGCTGCTTATTTCGCGGCAAGCCCCAGCAATTCCATTTTGGACTTATAATTGTGTTGCATTGGACTTTAATTAATCAAAAGCATTTGTTGATCTGTTGCATTTTATCAGAGTACAGTAATTATTTGCTGTGGCATATGTAATGGCGACAGGTTTGGGACTTTGAGTTCTGAGATTCAGCTGTCATTCTGATTATTTTGATCCAATTCTAGGTTTGGTTTTGTTCTTAATGTTTACAGAGAACGACTTTATTTTCTGAATTACTTGACTATATTTCGGTTAAAAAAACTAGCATAGCTCAAGCATTTAAATACTTAAATTGGAACCAGAACACAGAGGGAAAAAAACTTTACTTTTTCTGCTACACTAGTTGTGAGCAAACTGAACTTTGTTGGCAATGAATGCATACAGGACTCTTCAGATGGAGTACATTGATCTCTTTCTAATTCACTGGCCCATCAGTGCTAAGCCAAGTGACAAATATGTATGTCCTATAGCCAAAGAAGATCTTCTACCGATGGATTTCAAGGGTGTGTGGGAAGGCATGGAGGAATGCCAGAGGCTTGGCCTCACTAAGTCCATTGGTGTCAGCAACTTCTCTTCCAAGAAGATTGAGACCATACTCGCTTTTGCTACCATCCCACCTTCAGTCAATCAAGTAAGCCTATCACTCCATTGATTGTGTTTATTATACGTGTATTTTCCAGAAAGATATTGATCATGATTTATTATTAATTAGGTGGAGATGAACCCGGCCTGGCAACAGAAAAAGCTCATAGAGTTTTGCAAGTCCAAAAGTATCATTGTGACTGCATTCTCTCCTCTGGGTGCCATAGGTTCAAGTTGGGGCACTAAACAAGTTATGGGAAATGAAGCATTGAAACAGATTGCAAAGGCACATGGCAAGACTGTTGCTCAGGTTACATTAATTAGATAGTTTTATTGGTATTTGCTGCATGACATGGTATGAGTGTGTTTAGCACTTCGAACACAAGTATTGATATTTTGTTAAACGAAATCTGTCCTTTATGTCATCAATTAGTTATCGGATTGGATTGATGGTGGAGTAAAAATTTACTAATATCTCTAGTAACTTGGCAGATTTGTCTTAGATGGATAATTGAGCAAGGAGCGACTATTGCTGTTAAAAGCTTCAACAAGGAGAGACTGAAGGAGAACTTGGGGATCTTTGACTGGGCGCTAACCGACGATGATTATGATAAGATTAATCAAATCCAGCAGCAGAGGTTGATGCCAAAAGACGACGAGCTAGCTAGTTTGTTTGATGTATTCAATAAGGTGTAGATTCTCAGGGGTCTGTGAGGCTCAGCTTCGAATAATCTTAAATAAGTATCAGAACTGCGGATGCTATGATTGCCGGCCAAGTGCTTCACTTGATCATCCTCCATCGCATGAAGTTTTTATTTTATTTTTTCTATTTATGGTGAGTCTAATTATAAAGAAGTCTCGAAAATGAAAGAAACGACATGAATATAAAATCTTGTAGAAAATCAGAGAGTTTTAGAGGAGAAGTTGTGAAAGGATGATTTTTATTTCGATCTGTATATTATTTACAAAGCATGATGTTATAATATATTATATATATAATATGCAATACTTGGTGACCAAGTCGATTTACACAATACGTGGTCGCCAAGCAAAGCAGACTAGTTTTGGCAATCTAGTAAACTGATCACTTTCTCTTACAGGTCTCCCTGGTTGGTCAAAACACAACTTGGAAGTGCATGAACATCATCTCTTAATTTATTTTATTTTTTATCATCCAATGAGAACTCGAGAATCTTCGCTTAAATAATATGAATTCTCAATTCTTTAAATTGATACATCTCTAAATGGTTAACTTGGTAAATAATAATTAGCCAAGATCGAGGAGGTTGACTTTGTTTATAGGGTAAGGTGTGACCAGGTGCAGTCTTGCTAGAAAGTGTTGTGTATTGGTAACAGGTAATTATATTTTTTTTTTAAAAAAAAGGAGTACAATACCAGAATTTTTCAAGAGTCACCCGATTTAGTACTGTTCTCATTTAAGTATGTTTAATTGCGGAGTTCTAATGAAATTTAGTATATTAGTGTTGGTATGTTCGTATCTAATAGTAGGTAATTACTTTGATTTTTATGTGTATATATTCACGTAATAAATTTTATAAATATTAAATATATCTAAATTTTATAAACCTGGTGTTATTCTTGTAGTGTTGTGCATTTAGCTTGGTTCAAATATTTACTACATAGAAGGCATGCAATAGAAAAGAAAAGCAAAAGATCACTGTTTACGCGAATGGCTTTGAAAGGCTACCGCCGACCGGCTAGCACAAACAATTTTTAAATTTCGATTGCTATGAATTTAGTATTAAATAGTAATTGAGTGAGATTCCAAGGTAATTCAGGCCAGGATTTTGTTAATAATTTATCTATTAATTAATAAAGACGTATTAAGATGCTTAATTACGTATAGATCATAATGACATTACAAGATGCATGAATTATTCATTTATAAACTATGCACAATAATGTAAAAATCACAAATAGGCATAATATAATATCAGTAAAATAAAATAAAAAAGGACCTTATAAAAAATGGAACCCTTAAAGTAGAACATTACCTTAACATTACAACTCTTAAATATTTAATTACACTTTTTGGATATAATACTTTATATATATATACATACACAATAGAAATTTATATATAATAATTATTATTATTATTATTAAATTACAATTTCTTTAATTTTAAATTTACAATTTATTAATATTAATAGAAATAATTTGTCATTATGAATATGCTTGTTTAGTATATTACTTATTCTACAATTAATTTTAAAAATTATATATTAAATATGAATACACAAAATTAAGTATTAAATTAAATATTATATTTATTAATAACAAAAATTAATTTTCTAACTTTTTTAGTTACTGCTTCTTTTTACCTTTAACTATATAAAATAAATTAAAAATATTTAAATTTTGTTAATAAATATAACATTTAATTTACTACATAATTTTTTTATTAATAAATATAACTAATATATCAGTTGCCCATATTCACAATAAAGAATTATTTATATTAGTATTAATAGATTAATATCTATGTTTGATATATATAAAGAACCAAGTTGATAAAATATAATTAAATATATTAGTGGTATAGCAGTAAATGTTGTCAATTTTTCCCATATAAGCTGACGAAGAAATGTAACTAAATGTTGTTATATTATCCATCTTTAATTACTGCATTGAAAAATAGTCATTTTCAAGGTAGTTAGTCAAAAATGACCTTAAATTGAAAATACAAATACAAATTCTATTTGTCTTCTGAGGAAAGACGTGGCGTGCAAGACTTGCTACTTGCTGCGCTATTATATAAACCGGCGGCCCCCTAACTTTACTTTCGAAACCAATTTGTTCTGGGATCATTCAAGACAATGGCCAAGAACACTACACAATTGTCTTTGTTCGACATCCCAGAACTGAAACTGAGCTTGTTATAACGAAAGCAAGAAAGATAATTAAGAACGCAAATAAAGAACACAGAGATTTAACGTGGTTCACTAACGATGTGTTAGCTACGTCCACAGGCAGAGGAGAGAAAAGTTTTATTGATCTTGAGGAGTAAAGATTACAGATTGTGGCTAGGTTATGACCTAGAGAGTTTATATAGTACTCCCTAGACAGATACGGAAAAGCCCAGAAAAATAGGCCCAAACAGATAACCCTAGCCCAGAATAACTGATTCAAGGCATATTCTAACAAATCTCCACCTTGACTTGAATCCTCTCACAAATAACAGATGTACCAGATGCACCATACACAATGCCAGATGTACCAAAAAAAACCTCCTCTACCTCAGATTTTGCCCTCTAAAGGGCAATCAACAACTCCTAACATTTAACAAGTTCAAACAATGTTGGAACTTGCTATGCGGAACCGGCTTGGTGAACATATCAGCTAGGTTATCAGCAGTACCCACTTTGTTCACCTTAATTCTCTTCTCACTTCTTAGAAAATGATACCTTACATCAATGTGCTTAGTCCTCTCATGATGAACTTGGTCCTTAGCTAAACAAATTGCACTGAGACTGTCACAATACACTATAGCTTGATCATGATGTAGACCCAAATCACTGACCAATCCTTTCAACCAGATTCCCTCTTTGGCTGCTTCTGTCAATGCCATGTACTCTGCTTCTGTAGTAGACAAAGTCACTGTAGGCTGCAAAGTAGCTTTCCAACTGACAACTGAACTACCAAGAGTGAAAACATAACCAGTCATAGATCTTCTACTGTCAACATCTCCAGCATAATCAGAGTCTGAAAACCCTGTCACCAAACACTGTGTATCACCTCCATAAATGAGACCAACATCAAATGTACCTTTGAGATACCGAAAAATCCTCTTAACAGCTTGCCAATGCTCCTTGCCAGGTTCACCGATAAACCTACTAACAACATTAACATACTGTGCAAGATCAGGTCTGGTGCAGACCATCGCATACATCAAGCTTCCTACTGCACTAGCATAGGGAACTCGAGACATGTACTCTTTCTCCTCAACAGATTTAGGTGCAAAAGCAACGGATAGATGTGCATTTGCAGCACTAGGAGTATCTATGGGCTTTGCGGTAGACATGCCAAATCTTGACAAAATCTTCTGAATATATCCCTTCTGTGACAAGAAGAGCTTCTTTTTGCTTCTATCCCTATAAATCTCCATTCCCAGAATTTTTCGAGTTGCACCCAAATCTTTCATCTCAAACTCAACACTAAGAAGATCCTTCAACTTCTGAACATCAGACTTGTTCTCTGCAGCTATCAACATATCATCTACATACAGGACCAGATAAATCAAAAAACCATTTGTTGCCTTGCTATAATAAACACAACAATCATACGGACTCCTGGTGTAGCCAATCTCTATCATATAGCTGTCAAATCTCTTATACCACTGCCTCGGAGACTGCTTTAGTCCATACAAGGACTTCTTCAACTTGCAAATATAGTCTTCCTTACCAGGAACCTGAAATCCATCTGGCTGAGTCATGTATATCTCATTTTCCAACTCTCCATGTAGAAAAGCTGTCTTCACATCTAGTTGTTCAAGCTCCAAATCCTGATGTGCAACTATTGCTAGTAGCACCCTGATGGAAGTGTGTCTGACCACTGGCGAAAAAATCTCATTGTAGTCTACTCCCTCTCTCTGAGTGAATCCTCTAGCTACTACTCGAGCTTTATACTTGATACCCTCAACAGATGTTTCTCCTTCCTTCTTCTTATAGACCCATTTACACGTGACAATCTTTCTGTCTCGAGGTCGCTTGGTTAATTCCCAAGTCTGATTCTTATGAAGTGACTCCATCTCATCTCCCATTGCAGCAAGCCATTGGGTAGACTCAGTACATGTAACCGCTTCTTTATAGGTGGATGGCTCATTAGAGTTAGTATCTACTTCTTCAGCAACCTGTAGTGCATAGGCCACCATATCTTCAAAACCGTATCTTTTGGGAGGTATCCCATAGTTAGCTCTCTTTGATCGATTAAGAGCCAAACTGTGCTGACTTGCTACTGGTAATGAAGAACTTGATGGTTCTGATTCTGACTGTGGGTGTTGATCTTTATGTTGTGGTTCACTCTCATCTAGAGTGATTTGCTGCTCCACCTGTTTCTCAACACTACCATTTTCTGACACAATAATAGACTTCACAGTAGGGTTAAACATAGAATTTTCATCAAAAACTACATTTCTACTAAGTATAACCCTCTTTTCAGACGGGGACCAAATTCTATACCCTTTAACCCCATCCCCATAACCTACAAATACTCCCTTTTTAGCTCGTGGCTCTAATTTACCCTCATTTACATGATAATAAACAGTACAACCAAAAGCTCTTAAATTAGAGTAATCAGCAGGCTTACTAGACCACACCTCAAAAGGAGTTTTAAGATTTATACTTGTGTGAGGTCCACGATTTATCAGATAACACGCTGTACTAACCGCTTATGCCCAGAACCTTCTAGTTAGTTCAGCATTAGAAAGCATGCACCTAGCTCTCTCCAGAAGTGTCTGATTCATACGTTCTGCTACACCATTCTGCTGTGGTGTATCCCTGACTGTATGATGCCTAGCAATCCCTTCATTCTTACAGAACTCATCAAACTCAGACCAGCAAAATTTCAAACCATTATCAGTTCGCAGCCTTTTGATCTTCTTCCCTGTTTGATTCTCCACTAATGCCTTCCACTGCCTGAAGTTCTTAAAGGCTTCACTTTTATGCTTCATAATGAACACCCAAGTCATCCTTGAGAAATCATCAATCATCGACACAAAATATCTGTGACCCCCTAAAGACTCCACCCGAGAAGGACCCCAACAATCAGAATGGATGTAATCAAGTGTGCCTTTTGTTCTATGTATTGCTTTAGGAAACTTGCTGCGATGTAACTTTCCGAAAATACAATGTTCACAGAATTCAAGATCCTTGATCTTGTGGCCATAAAGAAGATCCCCTTTTGACAGAATTTGCATCCCTCTTGCACTCATGTGACCAAGCCTCATATGCCATAACTTGGTCATGTTGTCCTTATCAATCTCCGAGGATGCAACAGCAACAGAACTTGACAGCGTAGAACCTTGAAGAAAATATAAGGTACCACGCTTTACACCTTTCAAAACCACATTCGAACCCTTGCAGACATGTAAAACTCCACCTTCACCTTGAAAACTGAAACCCTTGTTATCCAACATACTCAACGATATCTGATTCTTTGTCATAAGTGGAACATGCCTAACATTATTCAATGTGCAGAATTTACCATCATGTGTTCGTATTTTAATCGAGCCTATTCCAATCGCCTTACAAATAGAACTGTTAGCCATAAAAATATTGCCTCCATCTATCTGCTCGTAAGTTGTAAACCACTCCCTGCGCGGACATATATGGTAAGACGCTCCAGAATCCAGAATCCACACATCATTGTGATCCGTGTGCTCATCAGCAACTAGAGCAATATCTTCTTCAGAATTGGTATCTGCTACAGCAGCAGTACCTGTCAGTTTATCCTGCTGCCTCTTCTTCTTGGGACAATCAGATTTCCAATGTCCCTTCTCTTTACAGTAGTTACAGACATCATTGGGTTTTGGACCCTTAGAAACTGGCTTCTTGAATTTCTTCTTCCCCGAATTTCCATGTCCATAACTCCCACTGGCTACCAACCCAGCAGCCTGATTATCTGCACCTATACCAGTCGCCTTGTGGCGCAGCTCTCTAGTATAGAGGGACGATCTAACCTCCTCCAGAGACACAGTATCTTTCCCAACAATAAACGATTGCACAAAATTCTCATACGACAATGGTAAAGATACTAACAGAATTAAAGCAGCATCCTCATCTTCAACTTTAACATCAATATTACGCAATTCTAATAAAATTGTGTTTAACTGATCTAAGTGATCTCGAAGAGGCATACCTTCCTGCATTTGCAGACTGAACAGACGTTGCTTTAGAAGCAACTTATTGGTTAAGGACTTTGTCATATAGAGACCCTCGAGCTTAACCCACAGACCTTGCGCGGTTTCCTCCTCCGCGACCTCGGTAATGATATCGTCTGCAAGACACAACATAATCGTCGAGTGTGCCTTCTCCTCCAAAACGGCCATCTCAGCGGTGATTGGATCCGCCAGCTTCCTCGCAAGCGGCGCCCACAGCCCTTGTTGTTTCAACAAGGCTCGCATCTTGATCTGCCATAAACTGAAACTATTCCTCCCCGTGAATTTGTCGATCTTCACGTTCATACCAGACATCTTTCTCACCGAATTTCAAACCCTAGACAGATCTAGCTCTGATACCAGTTTGTTATAACGAAAGCAAGAAAGATAATTAAGAACGCAAATAAAGAACACAGAGATTTAACGTGGTTCACTAACGATGTGTTAGCTACGTCCACAGGCAGAGGAGAGAAAAGTTTTATTGATCTTGAGGAGTAAAGATTACAAATTGCGGCTAGGTTATGACCTAGAGAGTTTATATAGTACTCCCTAGACAGATACGGAAAAGCCCAGAAAAATAGGCCCAAACAGATAACCCTAGCCCAGAATAACTGATTCAAGGCATATTCTAACAGAGCTCCTCCTCCGGCCACCGGAAGATGCCGGTGGTTGGCCTGGGCTGCGGAGTTACCAAACTAGACAACGATGCCTTTACATTTGCCGTACTGGAAGCAATCAAGCTGGGTTACAGACACTTCGACACAGCTTCACTATACGGGACCGAGAAGGCTCTGGGGGAAGCAATAGCTGAAGCACTTGGACTCGGCCTCGTTAGTTCTCGTGAAGAACTTTTCATTACTTCCAAGCTTTGGTGCGACGACGCTCATCCTGATCTTGTTTTTCCAGCTTTAAAGAAGTCTCTCAGGTAAGATTCATAGTAACTGATCAATTATAAGCACATAATCACAAAATAAAGCATCTTAGCTGCGAATTGTTAGCTCCCACTCAATTAATTTGCTCAATGTTCTTGACATTTGACGGTGCCAGGCCGACTACTCCGAGAGACTTATCCATAAACTGGTTACAGGGTACAAATATCACTTAGCTTCGTAATAATTTGAACCCAACCACCCAAAGTAAGGGAGTAAAAATAAAGAGGAAAAAAAAATGCTGTTTAATTTTTTTTTGCTTTTTCATACTTGTTTTAAATGCTAATCAGAGCATGTTGATGATGAATGGACAAAGGACTCTTCAGTTGGAATATCTGGACCTCTATCTCATTCACTGGCCCATCAGTGCTAAGCCAGGAGACATTGGAGTTCCTATATCTAAAGAGACCCTTCTTCCAATGGATTACAAGGGTGTGTGGGAAGCTATGGAAGAATGCCAAAGGCTTGGCCTCACTAAATCCATCGGGGTTAGCAACTTCTCTTCCAAGAAGATTGAAAACATACTCTCCTTCGCTACCATCCCTCCTTCAGTCAATCAAGTGAGTTCTTAACTGCATTACGTGCGTTGTTGTAGACAGATATGTTGATTGGAAATTGATGATTTGCCATTAGGTGGAGATGAACCCTGTTTGGCAACAGAGGAAGCTCAGAGAGTTTTGCAAAGCCAGAGGTATCATTGTAACAGCATACTCTCCTTTGGGAGCCGTAGGAACCAGTTGGGGTAGCAATGAAGTGATGGAAAATGAAGCATTGAAGCAGGTTGCAAGGGCTCATGGTAAGACTGTTGCTCAGGTTTCACTTAGATGGATAGTTGAGCAAGGGGTCACTGTTGTTGTTAAGAGCTTCAACATGGAGAGACTGAAGGAAAATTTGGGGATATTTGACTGGGCGCTGACTGATGACGATTACGACAAAATTAATCAAATTCCGCAACGCAAAGTGCTGTCTAGTGATCTTTTTGTCTCACCTCACGGACCATTCAGGACCCTAGAAGAACTTTGGGATGAAACAGTATAAAAAAAAAACTTTCAGTTATCAAATGTTAATACAGATCTCTGGTGACTTCAGTTTTTGGAGTAAAATCAGCATTCCCGGTGGCTTAAAACAATTTTCATGTATTGAATAAAGGTGTACGTTTTTGGGATTTGTGATGCTTAGCTTGAAACTTGCATTTAGCAGAGTTAATGTCATTTTTTATGTTCTAACCAACCCTCTCAGTGGATATACAAGTAATAAAGGTTTTAAGGTGTGCAGTGCAAAACTTTGATGGATATGGCCGAAGTTATATTCCGAGTTGAGGACATTATGAATGCAATTGGTAATGGAGTAAGCTTTGGAGTAGCGCAGCCAAAAATAAAAATCAATTCGTCTACGTAGTACAGTCTTAAAAACCAACATTGTACTTTGCTTTTTAGGAGAAGGGTTATCATCATTTATTGTTATTTTCGTACATATGAATCGTCAATTTCTTGCATAATTTTTCCAGGAGAACCACTATAGTGCTTTGATTGCCTTCAATGAGTATCTTTGTCAAAATCAAGATATGGGAAAAGATATGAAAGTGTTGGACAAAAGGTCTCCAATTTGATGGTCTCAATGGTGTGAATACAGAAACTAGCCACTAATAAAAATTCTTTTCTTTTCTCTGGCTTTAATTTCATATAGAATTCTGCTTGCAAAATGTTTCTGGACAGCTTTATATGGAATTGATTTGTTTTGTATGATAATAGAATTATGGCAAAGTGATCCAATTCTGCCAAGGGAGAGAGAAAAGGGAAAGCCAAATGATAAATAGTATAACATCATGTGTAGGTAGCTCCTGGATTAGCATTAATCAGGTGTAAGACACAATTTAGGAAATATTGTGATGTTCGCATATGTTAAAAAGCCTCAGGAGGGACTACATTTTTCATAATCAAAGAATTGTTTTCTGGCCAGAATTTCCTATAAGAAGCCTCTAATGCAATGACAGCTGACAATTCAGTTTCCAATGTTTAGTTGAGCAACATGGCTAAGGCCAATGATCAAGAAGTGCTGGTGATGATCAATATTCCGACGGTGACACTCAAATCCTCCTCAGGTCAGCAGAAGATGGCTGTTATTGGAATGGAACATGGCGGCTGATTCCCCTGAAATCTGCATTCCCGAAGGCTATCGGCCTCGGCTACAGACACACTGACGCAGTTTCCTTGTACAGATCGGAGAAGCAATAGCAGAAGCATTTGGACTTGGCCTTATTCGCACCAGAAAAGAGCTCTATATCACTTCCAAGCTTTGGTCTGGAGATGTTCGTCCTCATCCGGTTGTCCACTAATTTTAATAATAAGATAGTGTGGGATTCGAACCTAAGAATTAAGGGTGATGTTTGTCAGGCGGAACTCGCTAGTATTAAGGGCTCCGTATACATTAAAAATCTTTTATCTATTGTTTTGATAATTTGAATTGGCTGCACTGCACTGCATTAAAATTGCAAATAATACAATACAGCCTAGTGATGGGTCAAGTCTGGTCTCTGTACTTTCTTTTAATTTTTTATTTTATCTTTTATTAATACTTTTAAATTTCACTCTAAATTTGTTAAATGTTGAATGTTTAAGTATTTAACTTTATATTTACGATAAATAGTAACTTAAAAAGTGATAATAATGATATTAATATGTATGAGTATTTCATATAAATTCTAATGATATTCACGAAAATTTGAAAAGATGATAGTCGTTGACAGTAAACGGTAGTTGACAATGACAATTAATAATTATGATAAATAATTATAATTTTTTTGTTATCATCAAATATTCTTTTGAATTATTTAATTTTAATTAAAAGTAATAATATGTAATTAAATAAATAAAAATAAATTTAATATTTTATAATATAATTACACACCAAATATAATAATGCATAAAATTTTATCCATTATAATTTAATACAATACAATGCAATTCAATCTATTAAAATTAATACCGTTTAGTGCAACATATCAAAAAGTGTTACGAAAAACAACAGTATACCTACCACCGTACTAATTGCACAAATAAATTTGTACGTCAATCTTGATCAAACAATTCATTTGAAAATATATATTTAATTTTAAAAATAAAATTACTATTACTGATATAAAAAAATAATTAGAATTTAAATATTATAACTACAGTTACTTTGATTTGATAATAATAATTATACATAAAAATTAAATATAGTTTGAATTATTTTAAATTTAAATTTATTTTAAAATTATTATTAATGATAATAATAACTTAATAAATAAAATTATTTTTAAATAATAGAAATTTTTATATTAGTAATAATAATTAGTTTTAATAATATCAAATTGAATATATTTTTTAAATGTGTTATGCATTAAAGATTGGAGATATCAACTTATTGGAACAATTGGTGCAGTAGTAAATATACATACTATTATACTATTGCTTTTTATTCATTCAATTTGCTGGTTCAAATTCGACAAATTTTCTATTATTTTGTAATTTAAAAAAAAAATTAAAGGCTAGAAGAGTAACAGCATATTGTTCCCAAGTATTAGTTGAAAGGGAACTGGATAATTATGCCAATTTTTTTAGAGCAATAGGCATTTTCACTGCCAGAAGTAGTGGGTCACTTTCTTTTGCCAATAAAGCAAAGCACATAACATTATGGGTGTTCCGTGGATCAAATTCCCAAATTCATATCCAAATTTTTTTTCAGTCTACCCCGATTCATGGTTTGATAGAAATTAATTCAATTCGATTTATTTGAAAGAAATTCAAATTCATTTTAATTCGATCTAAATAAATAAAAAAAATAAAAAAATTTAATATTAATATTAATTATATATTTTTAAATAACTCGATAAAACAATATACGACCAAACAAATATATTATATATCCATTCAAAATAAACAATAAAATAAATATATAAATAATTGATAATTCTAATAGAAAAATAATGAATTCAATTACTTACAATCATATCTCAAAATATTAATTATTATCGAATGAAATGTTCTCAACACCTAAATTTTTTGTAAGAAATAAAAAATAATAATTTAAAAAAAAATAATTTTGAAGAAAGTTTAATAATAATTGTATATAATTTGTTTTATTAATAGTGTTTACTCGACTAAATATATTCAACCTCATCTATTGCTTTATGAGTTGAAGAAATTGAATTTTTTCTTTTTATCATATCAAAAAGGTCATCTACAATATGAAATGAAAAATAATTTAATTAATTAGTAATATAAAAAAATAAATTGTACAAATTAAACATCAATAAGTATCATAATGAAATTGTATAAATTAAATAATATAAAAACTATATATAATTATAAAAAAAATAATACTAATATAAAAAATCAATTACTCAATAATATTAAAAAAATTATTTGTACAAATTAAATATTTATAAACACAAATAAATTGAATGATATAAAAACTTAACATTAATATTAATAATCTAATAAAAGTTTAAAATATAGTTTAAAATATTAATAAAAAGTTACCTTTGATTTGAAGGTGTTACAAAAAAAATTTGATTTGTAGAGTCGAAAGTGTAGTAAAGGAGAAACTAATTAATGAGAGTTGAAACGGTTCAACAGAAGCAATTTAATTTTCAAATTGTGGGGCATTCGGCAATAGCAGAGACAGAAGCGACATCTAAATAGACAAACTTTCTCTTTTTAAATTAAAGAGTAAAGAATAAATACTTAAGGTTAGGCGACAAGCTCTTTTTTTTTTTAATTTATTTTATTTTATATTATATTTTTAATACTAATAATTATCACATACTATTTTACAGGGGTGGACAAATATGTTCAACCGAACTGAATCGAACAACTCGATTTGGTTTGGTTCGATTTCAAAATTAAGTTCGATTCTAGTCGGGTTTTGAATAATCAGTTTGATTCAGTTTGGATTTTAAATCGAAATCGATTGTAAATTTTTTTTAACTCTCTATTAATTTTATAAATATAAATAATTAATAATTTGATAATAATTTTTATAAATATATATAAATAAGGGTTAAAATTAATAATTTTTTAATTTTATTTAGTTATTATAATTATAATATAAATTAAGGATACCAATAAAATTTTATAAAATAAAAATGTCTGAAACGAACAATACTCAGAAATCGAAGTTAGACTCGAATCGAATCGAACTTCTTCAATTCGATTCGACTCAGTTTCATTATTAATACACTTTGAGTTAGATGTAGTATTTATAGAAACCGAACCGACCCGATTTTGTTCACCCCTATTATTTTATTATATTCTTTCATAAATATTATAAAATTTAAAATAATTATCATTAAGTCCCCTAACTTATTATATCATTTTATAAAAATGATTAAATTTATAATAAAATTTTATCATTATAATATAACAAAATTAATATTATTATATTATTTTAATTCTGATCGAATTTTAATAAATTAATAATTTGAATCTACAATCAAATTTATTATGAGTAAATTTTAAATTTTTGAATTCAAATCTAATATACTGTTCCATCAAATTCATAAAACTAAAAACAAATTGAATCAAATCAAATTAGGAAGACTAAGCAAATTATACTGGATTTCGAACATCCGTGAGGGCGGCTATGACTTCAAAGTCAAAAAGGCAAAACACACCTCAATAATTTGTCCTGAAATACTTCCGACAATTACGTATGTAATGATGCAAGCTTTTATAGTTGGATAATATCCCCGAGTTTCTATACTATATATATAAATGGAACTAACACGGGCCTGTTATACACATCAAGGGAAATTTAAAGTTTAATAAGGATCACCAATAACTGAACAGAATTATGGCTAGCTCTCAACATTTGTCTGTGTTCGCCGTCCCAGAAGCAAAACTGAGTTCCTCTTCAGGTCACCCCAAGATGCCAGTGATTGGCCTTGGCACGGCGGTTGACAATAATGATGAAAAAGCCATGTAATTTGCAGTGCTGGAAGCAATCAAGCTCGGTTATAGGCAATTCGACACAGCTGCACAATATGGGACCGAGAAGGTTCTGGGAGAAGCGATAATTGCGGCACTTAAACTTAGCTTGCTTAGTTCTCGTGAAGAAATCTTCATACTACTAAGCTCTGGAGCAATGACGCTCGTCATGATCTTGTTGTCCCAGCTCTAAAGAAGTCCCTTAGGTAAGTCATTCATTCGATCAAACATTATCTTTGAGTCTCTATAGTGATAATGAATGAATGTAAACCTTACCCTTTTTAGTAAACTAGTTGTAAATCGAGCGGAGCTTGTTGGTGATGAAATGATACATGACTCTTCAGATGGAATACATTGACCTCTATCTAATTCACTGGCCCATCAGCGCTAAGCCAAGTGACAAATATGTATACCCTATAGCCAAGGAAGATCTTCTAGCCATGGACTTCAAGGGTGTGTGGGAAGGGATGGAAGAATGCCAGAGGCTTGGACTCACTAAATCCATTGGTGTCAGCAACTTCTCTTCCAAGAAGATAGAGACCATACTCGCCAACTGTAACACCCCAAATTTGCCAAACTAAAACATATGATAAATTTGAAATAAAATCCAAAACTCCAAAATTTTCAATTATACAAATAAATCACCAAAAGAGTAAATAAATTTTAACGTACAATTACAATGTTTAAAGATTCAAGATAATATTTCTTCAGATTAAATACAATACCCAAAATTCTACTTGATACTAACTTCAATCTTTCCAATAGTCTAAACTCAATTGAAAATCTCTATTATTTCTCAATTTGAACTTCAATCAACTGCAAAATATTAATGACGAAGAGTGAGTTGTTAACTCAGTAAATAAATCTGTACATAACATTTATGATTTATTAAAGACTTATAATTATATATAAATCATTGTTTAAAAATACGTAAGCATAATTATAAATATTTATTTAATTCAATTATTAAAGCTCACGTCACATAAAATACAATTAAAACTGTAAAAAGTATTTCGAAGTTCAATAATCAATCAATAACAGAACGGTAATAACCGTAACAGAACGATAATGATAATCGTAACAGAAAGATAATAGTAATCGTAACAGAACAATGAGTAAAACATTTATACAAATATATTTTTATATTCAAACATTTGATAAAATTCTCATTTATGTTGTACATAAAATATTTAATGATTATGAATAATTAACAAATCATTTGTAAACAATTTAAAGGTTTAAAAAAATATAATTTCCTTAAAAACATAATTCATGAAGTCATTATGTTTACATAACAAGTTTTCATATCCATTTAAGAAGAGCAAAAATATATTATGCACATATTTACTTACCTCAAATTATTGTAAAATGTTATATACTTCTATGCTTAATCAAGGTTGACTAATACTTCAGGAACAAATAGAAACCCATAATTTTCAAAGATCATTAATAATAGTAAGATATTTTGTAGAGTCTAGAAATACAATGAAGGGAAGGGAAGTAGTAGCTCCTATTTATAGCCAAAATTTTACATTCAAAAATTAAAATTCTATCTTTTCTTATCTAATTCAAAACTTAAAATTTAAAATCAAATGAATAAAATCTCAATCCATTAATCTTTAAATCCTTAAACTTAATCTTTCAATCTTATTCTATAAAATCAAATTCAAAATCTAAAATTTAAAATTCAAATCTTAACAACTTCTAATCTTGTAATCTCTATTTAGGTGGTATTACACCAACGCTACCATACCTCCTTCAGTCAATCAAGTGAGCCTGTCCCTCCTATGTTAATGGTTTTATTTGATTCCCTTCTTTGTTAATGTTTGTATTTGATATGTATTTTCTAGATGGATATTAATTATGATATTTAGATGCCGATGATTTGTTATTAATTAGGTGGAAATGAACCCTGCCTGGCGACAGAAAAAGCTCGTAGAGTTTTGCAAGTCCAAAAGTATCATTTTGACTGCCTTCTCTCCGTTGGGAGCCGCAGGGTCCAGTTGGGGAAATAATCAAGTTATGAACAATGAAGCATTGAAGCAGATTGCAAAGGCTCGTGGCAAGACTGTTGCTCAGGTTACATTAATTTTATAGTTTCATTCTATTGGTATTTGGATATATATGAAATGATGGGACCCGGGAGCGTTTGTGTTTTGTACTTTCGATCTGAATATGAGGCAGAATCGGTATATATACTTTGCCAAGCAAAATCTATACCTATTTTATCAATTAGTTATTGAACTGGATTGACGAAGCACTAAAATTTTATTGATATGTTCATAACTTGGCAGGTTTGTCTTAGATGGATAATTGAGCAAGGGGCGACTGTTGTTGTCAAGAGCTTCAACAAGGAGAGACTGAAAGAGAACCTGGGGATCTTTGATTGGGAATTAAGTGACAATGATTATGAAAAGATTAACAAAATCCCGCAGCAGAGAATGATGGTAAAAGAGGAATTAATTACCTCTGATGGACCATTCAAGACACCTGAAGAGCTATGGGACGACTAGTTGATTTTTTGTTTAATTATGAATGATTATGAAAAGATTAACAAAATCCCGCTGCAGAGAATGATGGTAAAAGAGGAATTAATTACCTCTGATGGACCATTCAAGACACCTGAAGAGCTATGGGACGACTAGTTGATTTTTTGTTTAATTATGAAATCAGCATTGAATTGTGTTTTCTATCGCGAAAAGTTTGTTCTTCCTATGGCATGTTTGATTTATTAAATAATATGTAACACTCCGAGGGATTTCAATGGTGTCAAGCTTGGAGAGTGTGTTAGTGTAGACCTTAGGTCTGAAGATTCCAGCCTTGGCTCTTGTAATCATAGAAGGTTCTGAGTTGGTTGTGGTGTTTAAGATTGCGTGGTTTCTATATTATATTATCAAGTTACACTTTTTGAGTATTATGTAACATTTTGCGGTTGTCTGAGAAACCATTAGTATTATCAAATTTATGAACATGAATTGTCAAATGGTCTCTTTATTCGACCTAAAGAAATATATCATTTATTTATTTATAGTTCATGTAAGAAGGTATGTATGTTTATAAGTTAAAAGAGGATATCCGTTCATGCAATCCAATTACTTGTGTGAAGCGTGAACGATGATCAAACTAGTAATTCAGGATACTTACTTGTGTGAGACTGTGGAACTCTTTTATTACTTCTAAGCTTCGGTGCAATGACGCTCATCGTAATCTTGTTGTCCGGCATTAATTAAAGAAGTCTCCCTCGCGTTAGGTAAGATATTTGCTCAATCAAAGCACATAGGAGCATGTTTAGCTGCAAATTGCTAGCTTCCATGAGAACATTTCCTCAAATCCTGCTGAATTATGTGAAGCGAAGTCGCACTGCTACTGCTGGCCTGTGTCTTATTCATTAGTATTATTTGTCTTGACAATTCCATTTTGGACTTTTAATTTAATTGTGTTGCATTAATTAGACTTATAATTAATCAAACGCATTTGTTGATCTGTTGCTTTTTATCAATCAAAGTACACTAATATATTATTTGCTCTGGCATCGACTGGTTTCCGACTTAATTTTAAAAGTTCTTAGATTAATCAACACGAATTCGTGGATGGTGACTTCAATTATTATTAAATTAAAGAAGTCTCGAAATTGAAAGAGATGACATGAATTTAATTCTTGCTAATTCGTTCTAACACAACTTCTCCAATTTGTAAACATAAACATAAACCTTACCTGTTTGTTTATTGTACGCTGCTTGAACTGCATGAGCATCATCTTTATTTTATTTTTTATCATTTAATTTAAAATTTCATAATATTCTCTTAAATAATATGAATTCTCAAGTTTTTAAATAACACCTTTATAATGGACGGATCGAATAGATACCTCTATACCTGTTAATTTAGAATAAAATATAAATTTCAAAAAAGACAAATAAATTCTATCGGAAAATAATTTGTTAACAGGGGGTTGACTTTGTGTATAAAAAATGACAAGTACTTTGTTCATACTTTATATGTAGAGGTAGGATTTCACGAGATGTAAGCTTAGTTTGAAATAATTTTTAAATAGAATTTTTTTCAATTAGATCTTTTATTAGTAGAATTTGTAATAAAAATTTATTAATTGTTTAATTGTCATAAAAAAAATTTTAAAAAATTGAGTAATTATTTTGATAAATAAATTTTTAATATTTTATTTTTAAAAAATAACGTAAATTTTTTAAAATAAAATAAATATATTTTAAATAATTTCTCAAAGTTAAAGTTAAGGACGGTAAAATTCTTCGTGGAGCAACAAATAAGAGAGAACTCAGGTGAATTTACAGAGAATAGGCGGAGAACAAAGAGAAATTAATCCGCAATTTATTAACGGGACGAGAATTGGTTTTACTCTCTCCACCCCATTTTTCATTAAAACATAATTTAAATATATTATAATTTATAAATTAAATTTTATGTATTTAAATATAATTTTATATTACAATTTCTAAATCTATATTTAATATATAAAATTATATGAAGTCATTATTGCTTTTACAGTCGCATCTAAATATACTTTTAGTACCAATAATAGATTTATAAATCCACATCGTAGTAGATTAAATTTTAAAATATTGTTTAAGTTAATTAAAATTTATATTATTAAAATTAATTTATAAAATAAGGAACTAATATCGGGACAGAGAACTCATTTTTTATGAAGAAATTCTTCACCTTCATCCCATTAAATTTATTAAAAAATAAAACGAGGAATACTGATCAAAATAAAAAACGGATGGAGAATAGGCTATACCTTCTCACTTCCACCTCGTCCCATTGCTATCCCTGGTTCAAATTTCTAAAAGGTTCAAATTTTAGATTTTTTTTCTAACAGAAGACGAGTTTTTTATGCGCTATACTATAAACTAGCCCTTAGCATTACTTTCAAAGCTTGTTATAGGATCACTGAAGATAATGGCCAATACCACCACAAAATTGTCCGTGTCCAACATCCCAAAACTAAAACTTAGCTCCTCCTCCGGCAATGCCGGTGATTGGCCTGGGCAGCGTAGCTTCCAAACCAGACGAAGATGCCTTAAAATTTGTCGTCCTGGAAGCAATCAAGCCGGGTTATAAACACTTCAATACAGCTTTAATATATCGGAATGAGAAGGCTCTGGGAGAAGCAATAGCAGAAGCATTTAGAATCGGCCTTGTTAGTTCTCGTGAAGGAACTCATCATCACTTCCAAGCTTTGGTGCAACGACGCTCATCCTGATCTTGTTATAGTAGCTTTAAAGAAGTCTCTCAGGTAAGATTCTTGTTAATAATAACTTAAACATATAATCGTAAAATAATTTTCACGAAGGAAGGGAGTAAAAAATAAAGAAGAAAAGAAGTTTTTCTTTTTTACTTTATCATGCTAGTTCTAGACTCTAATCGATCTAAGCCTGTTGGAGATGAATGTATACAGGAGTATTAAGTTGGAATATCTAGTCCTCTATCTTATCCATTGGCCCATCAGTGCAAAGCTAGAAGACGTTGAAGTTCTTAAACCTAAAACGAACCTTATTCCAATGGATTACAAGGGTGTATGGGAGGCCATGGAAGAATGCCAAAGGCTTGACCTCACTAAGTCTATTGGTTTTAGCAACTTCTCTTCCAAGAAACTTGAGACCATGCTCTCTATCGCTACCATCCCTCCTTCAATCAATTGAGTTTTTAACTCCATTATTGCATTGTTGCAACAGATAATATTTATGTTGATTGGAAACTGATGATATTCTATTAAGTGGAGATGAACCTTATTTGGCAACAGAGGAAGCTCGGAGAATTTTACGAGGCCAAAGGTATAATTGTAACAACATACTCTCCTTTAGGAGCCGTAGGGAACAATTGTGGCAGCAACGAAGTGCTGGAAAATGAAGCATTAAAGTAGGTTTCCAAGGCTTGTGGTAAGACTGTTGCTCAGGTTTCTCTTTGCTGGATAATTGAGCAAGGGGCTATTGTTCTCATTAAGAGCTTCAACAGAGAGACTGAAGGAGAATTAAGGGCTATTTGACTCGGAGCTAACTGATAAAGATTATGATAAGATTAATCAAATCCCACAACACAACCTGTTGCCTAATGAAATTCTTGTCTCACCTTATGGACCATTCAAGACCCCGAAAAAAAGCTATGGGATGAATAGTGAACATGAATAAATAAAACTATAATTTATCATATCCTAATTATAGCATTGTTGATGACTTCAAATAAGTTTCATGTATCAAAATAAAAGGGTATGTTTCCATGGATTTGTGAGCCTTGAAACATATAATGCATTTATATTGTGTACTGAATAAATGCAGAATTGAATTTTTTTTTCTAACCACTTCTCCCAGTGGATATACAAGTGATAACAGTTTTGATAACAGATCTAAAGGTGTGCAATTCAGAACTGTGATCGACATGGGCAAAGTTCCATTCCAAGTTAAGGACATTATGAATTTAATTGGTTTAGTGGAGGATTGCAATTGACTAACAATCTTCACCTTATGGGAACTTTGTTCCCTCTAGAATTATATTGGGTATGATGATGGAGAAAGCTTTGGAGTAGCGCCGTCAAAATTAACAATCAATTTGTCTATGTAAATACATTGTGTTAATAAGTTATTATTATTTTCATAAACATGAATCGTCAATTTCTTGCAAAATTTCTCTAGTAGAACCACTATAGGGCCTTGACTGCCTTCAATGAGTATTTTTGTCAAAGTCAGGATATGGGGAAAGACCTGAAAATCAAGGACAAAAAGTCTTCAATTTGATGATCTATGGGAATGAATTCGGAAATTTGCCACTAATAGAAATCTTTTTTGTCTTTTCTCCTAGTTTTAATTTCCCATAGAATTCCACATGCAAAATGTTTCTGGATAGGCTAGTATGGAATGGATTCATTTTCTTTGATAATAGAATTATACGTAAGTGATATAATTATGCAAAGGGAGTCAGAAAGAGAAAGCCAAATGACAAGTATTATGACATCATGAGTAGGTAACGCTTGGATTAGCATTAAGCAGGTTTAAGACACAAAGTTAGCAAATTTTGTGATGTAATTCAGTGCCAAAGCCTCAGGTGCGACTAGATTTTTTTCATAATCAAAGAATTACCAGTTGAGAAACATGGCAAAGGCAAATGATCAAGAAGTTGCGGTAATGATCAACATTCTTACAGTGACATTGTAGTCTTCCTCACGTCATATGAAGATGCCTGTTATTGGCATGGGCATGGCGGCCGACCACTTGATGTTGAGACCTTCTTGATATCTGCAGTCTTGGAGACTATCAACCTCCGCTACAGACACTTAGACACAACTTCCTTATATAGGTCAGAGAAGCCTTTAGTAGAAGCAATAACAAATTGGACTTGGGAGAAGAGTCACTTTCAAGCTTTGGTGCAGTAATGCTCACCTCGATCTGATTATCCCCACTCTTTGAAATTCTCTCAGGTAAGACCTGATTTGGGGTACCCAAAGAGCTCCACCTAACACAACTAATTTTCAAGGAATTTTGATGCAGTTCTCAACATCATACAGGCCATTTAGCTACCTCAGTACTTCAATAACTTACCACATTTATGTGATGAATCTTCCATAAGACCCTGAGCTCTGCAAAGAACTCTTTGGATTTGTTAGATCTTTTGCTCTTTACTGCAACCTCTTGAATGGACGTTAGAATAGACTAGTTAAATATTGTCAAAGTATGCTTTAAACTTGTTTTAAGCATTACTTTACTATATATCTATGAGAATTTCATTAACTAAAAGTGCATTACGTTTGGTAATAATTTTTAATTAAATTACGTAAATTATGTTAGTACATCTCTATCTAACATATTATTTACAGTATCATCATATAGTCTAGATAAAATACTCACTTCTCAATTCTTATTAATCCATAAATCATTCAAATATTAGTCAGATATTCAAAAGCATTAAAATTTATAATAAACCTGCAACACTAGAAATAAACCAACAAATAATATAATTTCATAAATTAAATGTTTCAAATAAATTACTTTATTAACCCTAAAAAGTGAGTTTAGCTGTACAGTACATAAAGTTCATAACCCATAATTAGGAATTTAAATATTTAACAACATAAAAACAATGATTTCACAATTGTTCAATTTAGGAAAAAAGTGTAAAGATAAGGGAAAAGAGATAAAAACTACATTATGAGAGTTTTGATCTTCAGAAACATGAACTTGATGCTCCTCAATCCTTCTAATCTTCTCTCTCTCTAGATTTTCTCTCCTTTCTTTTTTTGCAAGCCAAGCTCCTTTCCAAAAATGGTTATCTTCTATCCCTCTTCTCATAATAAGTAATCTTAAATTTTAGCCAAATCAATCCATCAAACCATGATTCAAGAGTCATATTAGACTTTAAAATCTTCCAAATATGTCTAGTAGGCGAGGGGCTGCTCAAAAACAGCGCAAGGGCGCAGAAAATATAGCGCAACCGCGTGCCTTGGTAGCACGATCGCTCCCCTTTCTGCCTTAGGGTAGAAAGAGCAGCGTAGTCGCGCACCTTGGTGGGGCTGCCTGTCACGTGCTGAATCTACGGAAAGAACTCAGCTCCGTGTTGCCCTTGAACTTGCTCACTGTCACTGTCCAAGAAGGCAATCAAACCCAAGGATTAACTTATGTGTGTGTGTGGGCGTGAATGATGAAGGACTTAGGCTCAATTGAAGCCAAATTGCAGTCAATTTGGATGAGAGAATAACACTCACGGGCTGCACAATTGAAAGGGAAAAATGGCAAAAGCTTTATTGATTTACAAGCTTTACATTTATATAGTTACACATGAGTGGCCTAAATTAATACACATGGATACAAAGGCCAATCACATTCATGTATATGTACAAATATGCACCAAGTATATACAAATATCCTACCCACACCACAAAGCTAGAAATTGGGCCTATTGGGTCACAAGGCTAAGTAAGCCAACATGGGCCTCTAAGCTGCCACCCATGACCTGCTCATCTTCCTTGTTCCTGTGCTGGATGTGGTAGGCTGTTGGGCATGCATTGCACACACCCCGCTCAGCTCCGCACAGCTCCGCGCCTCTGCCATCCCGCTCCCGACACGCCTACTGTCCGCGCGGGTACTGTTCATCCGCGAGTTGGCGCTCCGTTTCGAGAGGGTTGCCGAATCCGAAACTTGTGCGCGCTGGTCCAGAGAGAAGCGCGTCGTCGTGCTCTTCAGTTTTCTGTGGTCCCGCATGCGTTTTGGCGGCCCGTGACATCCTCCCCCACCGAAATACTTGACGCCCTCGTCAAGTTTCCTGCCGAGGTCTTGTACTTGGCCCGCTGCTCTCCGCTTTCGCCTGCGTGAACCGGCACGAACTGAATGCGCTGCTCCTTGATTTAGAATACGAAGGGTGCATTTTGGTGTTGGAAGAGGAAGTACCATCTTGCTTCCGTTGCGACAAGCAAGTCTTCTCTCCGCACCTAACCTGGAAAGCCCCGAACACACTGCCGCTAACTCGAACACGCTCGATCGGCACCTTGTGTCGCTTCCCGATATCCATAAACTCCATGCAACCATCCTCCGTAAATGTGAAGGGCAACGACCTGTCGATGAACTCATCGCCCAACACAAGCTGGAAGTCACTCATCGGCACAACGGTGAAGTCCATTCTGCCTTCCCATGTTCCGATTCTGATCGGGACACTCCGAGCAACTCCACAAGTAGGCCGAGAAGGCTGATCCACAACCTTGATCCACCCCGGCTCCTTGCTAAGCACTAACCCCAGCTGCGTAGCCAACTTCTCCGCAACCAAGCATTGATTAGCGCCGCTGTCGATGAACGCTTTGAAGCTCGACCCATTGAAATTGACATCAACATACTTCAATGTCTTCCCGGGCTTCGGCTTCTCCGCTGACTTGGCCCCGGACAGTCTCTCCCTTGAGATTCCGTTTAGCCTTCACCGAATCGAGGATGCGCAACGCTCCAATCCGAGCATCCTCATCCGTCTCAAACGAGCTAAGAATGGCGCTGAGACGCTTCCGCTGTGGACAATCCCGTGTATGGTGATCTCCATCACACAAGTAGCACTTCCACTTCCGCTCGCGCTGCTTGTCGGAATGCGCTGCACTGCCGCGGCCACTGCTCGAGAGACTTTTGTGGCCGCCCCGTAACATATAGGGGTTCCTGACTATGAGGCTTCACTCCCCGACCTTCGTCATGGCCACATATAGTCGGGCTTCGATTCCGGTCTCGTTTCGAAGACTCACGGCCTCGCTCTTCTAAGGATTCCGCCACTGCAATCGCCGATGCAAGATCCTGCACATTTCGACGTCGCAACTCTTGTTCTGCCCATGGTTGTAACCCATCCATGAAGAACAATAAGCGGCTCTTCTCCGGCATGTCGACAATCTCAAGCATGAGCGAACTATATTCCCGCACATACTCCGCTATCGAACCTTGCTGCCTCAATCCTCGGAGCTTCCGAATTGCTGTCTCCTCAACATTCTCGGGATAGAATTGTCTCTTCAATTCTCCCTTGAACACCTCCCAAGTATCTATTCGGCATAGACCCCGCTCTATCTCCGTATGTCAGCGTCTCCACCATAGCGCCGCATCACCATCGAAATAAAGCGTCGCGGAACTGATTCGGAGTCCATCTTCATGCAACTGAATTGCGTCGAAGTAGCGCTCCATCACCCACAAGAAGCTGTCAATCTTCTTGGCATTCCGCTGTCCCGAAAACTTGGTTGGCTCCGGAATCCTCACTGTCGGTACGCTGCCCGCACCTACACCCGAAGCGATGGCGGTTTTACAAAGCGCTAGGTCCTGTCGAACCTCTCCCAACTCCGCTTTTACGCCATCTATTTGAGCTAGCACCATTTCCCTCAACTCATCCATGGCAAACCTCATGGAATCCGCAAATGCGTCGAAAGCATGTTGGAGTCTACTTTCAACACCGGCAGCATCATTCATCTCGCACTGTCCTACTCTATCATCGAGCAAGTCGAGACGCTCATGAATGTCGCCCAAGGAAAGCTCAATTCTAGCCAACCTAGCTTCAAAAGAGCTCACCATGTCCCTGGACACTCCCCTATCTCTCACTGCCTTCTTTGAACTTCGAGCAACACTTCGCCCTTCACGCTCAGTCTCTACAACACTACTAGCACACACATTCTTGGCTGTCATTTCCATATTTCCACAACACTAGCCTCTATTGCAAAGCTTGACAATTATACTTTCCACAAACCCAAAAGTCTAGGCCAAACTCTACAATAGCAATACCACAAACCAATTCAACACAACAACCAAAGACACACAGCAATCAATTTCACTGCCCAAAAAATTCGGCTACTGTTTACACCAAACCTAGGCTATAAAATTCTAGATTGCTCAAGCTACCAATTCAATTCAATTCACCACAAGTTGTAGAGCTTCTTACCACACAAAATCCACACAAGCATGCTCTGATACCACACTGTCACGTGCTGAATCTACGGAAAGAACTCAGCTCCGTGTTGCCCTTAAACTTGCTCACTGTCACTGTCTAAGAAGGCAATCAAACCCAAGGATTAACTTATGTGTGTGTGTGGGCGTGAATGATGAAGGACTTAGGCTCAATTGAAGCCAAATTGCAGTCAATTTGGATGAGAGAATAACACTCACGGGCTGCACAATTGAAAGGGAAAAATGGCAAAAGCTTTATTGATTTACAAGCTTTACATTTATATAGTTACACATGAGTGGCCTAAATTAATACACATGGATACAAAGGTCAATCACATTCATGCATATGTACAAATATGCACCAAGTATATACAAATATCCTACCCACACCACAAAGCTAGAAATTGGGCCTATTGGGTCACAAGGCTAAGTAAGCCAACATGGGCCTCTAAGCTGCCACCCATGACCTGCCCATCTTCCTTGTTCCTGTGCTGGATGTGGTAGGCTGTTGGGCATGCATTGCACACACCCCGCTCAGCTCCGCACAGCTCCGCGCCTCTGCCATCCCGCTCCCGACACGCCTCTGCCATCTCCGTTTCGAGAGGGTTGCCGAATCCGGAACTTGTGCGCGCTGGTCCAGAGAGAAACGCGTCGTCGTGCTCTTCAGTTTTCTGTGGTCCCGCATGCGTTTTGGCGGCCCGTGACATGCCGCACACCTGATGCGGCCCAAAATGTCAATTTAAGGGCTAAATATTAATTAAACCCTCTATTGTTTATTAATTTGAATTTAAGTCTTTATTTTGACATTTTTTTTCATTTTGGTCATCATTTTGTTGCATTTTGGTCTTCAAATTTCTTGCAATTTGGCCCTTAAATCTCTTATGTTTCGGTACTCAAACATCTTTCTTTTCGAGCCGAATTCATCTCTTTCGAACCAAATTTATTTTGGATGGCCAAGTCTCTCATTTCTTATACAAAACAACTAAAACACATTTAATATAGATGAAACTTGAGAATCAAACAAATAACTTAAATTTAAAAGCAAATGATTAATACATGTTTTACGCACTTTTCACTCATTATAGAAGTTTGGTTAGAAAATTGCTTTACCTTACTGCAATAAGGCCTGATATAATATTTACAACAAATTTGTTGTCAAAATTCATGAACAACCCAAGTCATATTGATCTTGAAGTAGCAAAAAGAGTGGTAAGGTACATTGAAAGTACCATAGAGTTTGGAATCAAATTTTGAAAAAGTATTTTTTGTGTTGTTTTATTAAAAAAGTGCTTTTTGTATGTTTAGTTGTGAGTGTTATCAACCTAAACTTGGTGGCAAAAACAGTATTTTTTGTATTGTTTTAATTGCTGCAACTTCTCCTTTGATTTATTTGTTTTGATGCTTAGTTAAGGATGTTATCAACCTAAACTTGGTGGCATTTTCTGAAAATCCAGTCAACAGTAATAGATAAAGTTCAGTACTTTAATAAATCGTAAGCATAGCCGGCGCCCATATGAATAAACCACACTAAACTCACTATAACCTAGGAAAAATTTTGTTAATTACAAAATTATATATATCTGTCATTATGTACTAGAGAATGAACACTTATTGCCATAGACCAATTAGTTTTCGGTGTCTTAAAAAACTTCGAAACAGGTTTTGACAAAGAGAACATAGAAGTTATAATCATCTTGAAGTGGCCTATTTTCAATCCTCGATTTTGCACCTTCATATGGAAAATTTCCTGACCCTCTAGTATGGCTTCCCGTAATTTCCTTCTCAGTTTTCTCCGCCTCTCTTTATTGGCAACTCGCCACAGCTTTTGGTTCTGATGTCTCCGTCAAATCAAGCATCGTGAACTCTTTTCCTTGCAATGAAAGCATCAAGACGTGTACTGCCAAACTTCAACTACGTGAATTCTTTAATCGGTTTAAAAACTTTTGCGGTAATTGAGTGCCATTTTCACTGGCATTATTCCTTATTGGGGTTTCTCTCATTATTTATCTGAACTAAGTGAGTGCCATTTTCACTGGTCAAGAGCTTCTACACAGGGAGGATGAAGGAGAATTTGGAGAGATGTGACTGGGAACTACCTGATGTTGATTATGGAAAGATCAGTGGAATTCCACAGCGTAGATTGATGCCTAAAGAGCTACTTGTTTCTGCTGATGGACTATTCAAGTCTCTTGAAGAGCTTTAATTCCTGAACAAGCCCTACGGATTTTGGATTTGTTTCCCTTTTATTTTTTCTAGTTGACCCAGTAGGGAGTAAATGGTATGTAATCCCACTGAATGTTGGGCCTATTGGGCCTGTCCGGCTGAAGCCTACGAGGAAAATAATCTTTCAGGCCATTTTCTATAAAGCAGAAGGAAGGAACCCTGGTCCTTATTAGGAAATCCAAGGACTTGGATTTCGATCTCAAATCCAAAAGTAAGCAAGGGTCACCATAAAATCTTTGACTAGCGTTTCTCTTGGGATATCATCGTATCAATATGATGACAGTTCAAACCCTGGAGCGGTGGATAAACTCGAAATCTATTGAGATGCAATCCTGGCCGTTGCCGACAGATCTCTATATGATATCGAGCCCACCCATTACATCAATCAAAACACAGATAAGAAAAGACAAGGTCTGATCTTCGTGTCTTAAAATTCTTGACCATCAGCTACGTCACGTGTCAACTATTGGGTGGTTCTTGCTGGCAAGACCAAGAATTTACGTTGATTTAATGATAATACATTTTTCTTGCTTACACAGACCGCCTGACCTTCTTGAAAAATTCGCAACCGTTGGTCGGTGTATCATCAATCTGATTTGGCGGCTGGCTTATACATTATGAATCATGAGTTATGACATTATCAGGCCGGCACACCAATCATCCTATTAATAGTCGTTAATTATGTCCATAATTCGAAATTCACTACAATTCCATAATGTTGTAAGTTTTCAAATTTTACGTTACAAACCCAAAATTAACAAATAAATAAATAACGTTACTTTTATGCAATCAAGTCCTTATTAATTGTATTCAAATCTTTGTACATAATGTTCAAAAAGATCAAATGATCAAGTTTTTGGATCAACTGAAATAGTATTAACAATTAAATGGATCAAACTTGAACTTGATTAATTACCAACATCATTACACTTCCTTTAATTATTCTATAACATTAAAATTCTTTCACTTACTTAAAAATAAGAATTAAAAATTTCACAAAGAAAAATAAAATTTATCTATTATTGGAGATGACATGATACCATTATAACAAATTAAAAATGAACAATATTAAGGTAAATGATAAGTAAATAAATACATAAAAATATCATATTAATTATATACCTCACTTTTTACACATTAATTTATATAGTAGTACTCACTAAGACTCCATTTGTTATTGCTGTGTCTATATATATATATTGTTTTAAAGCTATAAATATTATAAAATAGAATTACTAGTTATAAAAAAAAATGTATGAATGAGTGAGATGTATATTGATTATCAAATAATTAAACAGAAGTAAGTGTTTCGTGTGTGTAGAAATATAAGACTATAAGTGTCTCAAAATAGCACTAAATCAAGTGATTCACACTAATTAATAAATTAAGAATGGATTTAAGTGATATTAACCTTAATGGTATTACTTTAGTTACCATTTAATTTAATTTAGATATGTGATTCAATTCGCACAAACGTACATACAAAAGGGAAAAAAATAAATGAAGAAAAGATCTTCAGAAGGAAATTCTTGGTCCCCTCCTAATTCATCTTACCTGATCAGCTGGCTCCATTGATTTACTCCACTCGTTTTGCCAAATGGTTTGTTATATATTTATATGGCTCAAAATGCAGCTGGAAGAGGCAGTTAACGTATTATGCACACGCTCGTAAATAGAATAAGTGATGAGATGATCATATATAGCTTAATTAGAATTTGATCGAGCATTAATTAATTAATTAATGAGGGCATTAAAAACTAGTTTGAAGTTGAATAATGAAGGGTTAATAATGGTTTAAAGTCGTTATCATGAAGTAATTAGTGATAAATTACATGTATTAATTATCACGAGGCCTAACTTAGGTAAGAGTTAAGACAGCTCAGTGAAGGCTGCATTACGCGAAAAATGTTTTGAGAAAAATAAGAAAGAAAAGAAATGGCATTTTCAACCCAAAATACCGAACCAGGACTTAAGAAACGCCTCCATCCATAGGCATCAGCATCAAGTCGAGCCAAGTCAAGTATCTATTTTATCACAGCCACTGGGATACACAATTAAGTCGGTGCTGATGATAATTCAGATTCACCCCTTTATTACTTGCATATATATGTTTTTATTTTATTATTTATTTGCTTTTCTTTTTTAACGCCATCTTGTGGGTTGCATAGTACTGCTACCAAACTGACCTGGATTAGTACAGCAAATTAATAAATGGGGAACTTAGGTTTGTCATTAATTAATCATTTAACTAATTAAAATTCCTCTCGTGAGATTTCTTTTCTATTAAAAACTATAAAACGAAAACAAAAAGCTGATTCGCGATCTGAAAGCATCTTTGTGTTGTTTTCTGTAATTTTCTATGTGATTATCGTTTTCTTTTTATTTATTTATTTTTTTTATTATTTTGGGTATATACTGGTAATGAATTAGCAGAGAGCATGCAGAAACTTAAAAAGAAGTAACGAAGAAAGTCAACCACTGCACGAGCAGCCGCAATATTAAGAGCACGAGTAACCTACATCCTATAGATATGGTCTGCAAATAATTAAAGCTCTTAAAGCAAAAGCCGAAGTAATTTAATTAAGGGCTGGGATTACTCACATGTAACAGCTACAGACATGAAATACACGTGGCAGATGATTGGTCGTGGGTTATTGAAGGCAATATCCTGACAATCTACATGAAAGCAATGTTGCATAAATGTCCAGAGGGTAAACCCGACAGAACCAAATTAAGTTATAAGAGTCGAGGCCGGCCTGCGCAAGCTTCTTATTACAAAGCTTCCTTAGTTCTATACACACCGACATAACCATTAATGACTATGTATGTCTACGCCCCTTTAAACTATTACATGTAATTAAGGAGAAAATATAAGTAGTTCAGGATAAGAATTTACATCAACTTACTTGAGGGTGTACTATTAAATATATAAAGCAGTATGGATATGGTATGGAAAAGGACTGAGTGGTACTACTACTACTACATGAAGTGTCATGGTTCTGGGAAACATGCAATTGAAATATTTATCAAAGTTTTAGGGTTTAGGATGCATTAAAGGTTGAGACTATCAGGTTCTTTGTTGGGTTATTTTGACAGAATGAGAAAATTAAAAGGCTGGTTTACAACATTGATGAGCAGGCTGCAGGCCGCCAGGCTTTATTAGCGAAGGTTTTCCAGCCGCAGAAAATGTATCTTAAGAGAGCATAGAGATATAGGCTAGATCACAGGATTATAAGTTTATGCGACAATTTGGTCAGGACTGGTCTCAGACAACTCTGAGTTAGCAGTAGCACGTATATTTTTGCAGCCAAGCAAAGTTTCATTGCCATTTAAAACTCTCTTTCGTTCTCTCTCTCTCTCTCAATCAATCTATAATCTTCCAGGGCTATAGATTATCAAAGCCCTGTAACTTGGGTGGAAGAATATCAGAGACTAATTAATTTGTTTGTGTTCGCCTTTTGGTTTAATGAAATTTTACTTTTTCTTCAAAAATAATAATATTAATAATCTCCCAGGGGCCTCCGTTTAATTTCAATTCAGTCTCTATTTCCATGTCAATAGAAATAAATATACACTCTATATATTAAATTACTAATAAATACAATACTAAATTGATAATAAGTTCCTTCACTTTATCATATTGTAGACCACTTAGTGGACCCACTCTTCTCATATTAATCCCTAAATTTTGTCAATATAAGAAATATTTTAAGTTAAAATTAAAATCTACCACACCAAAAGTACCTACACCTATATAATGCTTTGAAGCCTGGTTCATAATGTTAATTAAAGGGAATATGTGTGGACTAAATGGCTTCTAGATGATGTCCACGTGATGGGTTGTATTTGCTGGTTTAGGCAACACTCGGAGTCAAATTAAGAGGCAATTAAGAGAGTTGGCAAATAACCTAATAACATTTACCACTTCAGGGTGAATTGAAACTTCAAAGTGACCTTTATTATTTCTAGTTGCCACGCTTGTTATACTCAAAATATTTCTATTTTATTATTTTTTTTTTGGTTCCACGACAACTGAATTAACTCAAGACCACTAATATGAGGAAGATGAATCTCGATCCTTCCCCACAAAACAACAAAATTTTTCGGTACATAATATTTCAACTTGCGGAGAGCTGCAAACCATAACCGAAGACAATTTTTCCTGTGCAATATCCCCAGTGTGAACGTGCAGCCGTGCTCCATCCATCGAGAAGCCAAAGCAGCTGGATGGAGGAAATTACGATCATATGTGGGCAGAAGAATGGGTAGATCAATATCAGCTTGTCGCTCTCTGTAGAATACTATGTATCTTAATGTCTGTTTGATGTACGTAGTGAGGCTTTATTTATTGAAGTTCAGTACCTCACTTCATGGATTGGTCCAGCCTCAAACTGTACAATGACACGTCGTATAACATTCAATTCACCAACTAACATAGCTAAATTACATAATTGCCATCTCACAGAATTGGTATTTGGCTAGGTTAATTAGGCTAACCTAATTAACAACATCCAAGGGGGTGTATTAGTTTGTACCATTTTATAATTAAATACACGCCCATAGATATGTAAAAGTTAGTTAGGAAGAGAATTATTTAAAATTTCAAGAGTACTTTTAAGTGTGCTGGATTCACCGTTGGATAGAATTGAGTAGTAGTGCAAGAGTAAATGTCCGAGAGAACTTAGTGCACTTTTTTATTGCAGTTTCATTTTCATCTAAGGTTTCCACATACATCCAAGAGCCATGCGTCATTAGTAAAGTAGGCTTTTCAGTTCCTTGTATGCGGCACAAAATAAATACCTTAAAATTAATCTTAAACTGGGAACAATTTAGAACAGACAAGTAAACAACCCTTGAGGTCTCTCCATACATCTCTGTCTGCAATTCATCGGTGACTTTTCGATCACTGTTTTCACTTTCCATGCATGCTTTCCCTCTCTCTCTCTCTCTCTCCACGCACACATATACTCACGGCGGTAGATAGAGACTGCGCAGCGAAACCAAACATATGTATTACTCTTTTTGATATTCTGAAAAGTTATGGATTACAGAGATAAGATATATGTTTAAATAAATTGTCTGAAAAGAAATGAAGAAATTTAAAACACCCTTTTTTACATTTTTCCGAATGGGCGCAGATGTATGCAGAGCAGAGGGCTTTAATTTCTGAATTCTGTGAGAGAGAATGTTTAAACAGAATATATATGTTTTCACTGGGTAATTTGGTTAGGGTTTCGAAAAAGGAGATTAGATGAAACTGACAGGAAAAATGATCCTCAAAGATTTTCCAACTTCATACAGTGTTAAGAGACAAAAAAGTACCACAAACTTAATACTAAGATCAACTTTTTGTGAAGCATGGTTAATTCTGAGCTCTAATAAGGAGAGCCCTTGGTCGTAAACAGGCAGCAAGGCATTATATATCACCAAATGCTAAAACTATACATGTCAGCCAGAGATATTTGGAAAATTAAATAAGAATTAAGCGGCTTTCAAGTACAGATAAAAAGCCACGCGTTGAATACATGATACTGATGGAGTACTAATTACTGAGACGAGCAATAGACCAAAAAGAAGAGGATTTAGCTAGCTAGCGATGTTATATATATTTGTATGTTGAGCTTTTCTAAGTTAAGTTAGATAGAGTAGGGCTTTGTAGACCAGCAGGGTTGCCTGGACATTTTTGGATTTTGAAAAGGTGGTAAGTAAGTTGGACGGTTTATATAAGAGAAATCGATAGATAGATAGATAGATAGATAGAGAGGCAGAGAGAGAGAGGGAGAGAGAGAGAGATTGTGATTTGGTTTGGGTTAGGGTTTGGAGCTAGTATGTCGGATCGTTAACTCTGGGTTACTCTCCCGTCTACTCCCATACACTTTTATGCACGCGTGTGTGTGTGTGAGAGAGAGAGAGAGAGAGAGAGAAGAAGAACCTCTGTCCGTGTAGTTGAGTGCTGACTGAAGCTCCTTTTTATCAATTCATTTTCTTTTAGTTTGCTTTTGTACATTGAAGTGATTTCTAAAAAGAAAAAAGTTGATAGAAAATTATTTAATCTTTAACTTAATTAACAAGATACACACATGATGATCCAATTAAATCTTGACAGAAGAAAGAAAAAGATTAATAATAAAAGACTATATGACTTTAGATTAATATTTTTTTTATATATCATAAACAATGTTTTAACAAAACCACTTAGATTTTGTCTGAGTGGTCAGAAGGCTTGCCCTCTTACTTAGAAGATAAATTTTCGAATCTTGTCAAAAGGTAAAGTTTTTTTACAAAGTATAAAGTCTTTCTTAGGAATATTTGTTTGATATCTTTTCAGTTAAATTTTAGTAGATTCCTGATTGTAATTACTAATAAATATTCAATTTCAATATTTTAGTAGATCACTGATTGTAAATACCAATAAAGTATCTAATTTAAATACTAATAAATTTATAATAGTTCAAAAAAATAATGTTTTAACAAAAAATTCAGAGTCCATATATATTTTACCTCGACCAGGAGTATGAAATTTGATTAGTGAGGTTAAAAAGGCATTGTAGACTATACAACAATATATAGATGTTGTAGGTGTAAATTGTAATAAAAATATTATATAAAATTAATTATTTACTGTATTGATCTTTAAACATATTATGTATATAACTATAAATTAATATAAGAAAAATATTTAAAAAAAAATCTGACCTAAAAAAGGGAGTTACGCATTGCGTTACCTTAAAATCAAAAAGTCATTTATTTGTGCGGGGGATTAACGGATCTCTTCAATTCAAAGATAAAATTCTAGCTCGCAACTACTCTTCTTTGATAAGCACAATCATCAAGAAGAAAATACCAAATTTTTTAGAATCGTAATTACAAAAAAATATTGTATGTAATATTAAAGAGTAAAATAGATAGTCAATTGTATGTAATGCACAAAGAGATAACACTTTTTATATAGTAATATTTAGTTTTAAGCATTAAAATAATAATTAAAAACTAATTTAAAATTTAAAAATTTATAATTCATAATATCTTAAATCTCTATAACTATTGATTTAAAATTTAAAAATAAAAATCGTAACCTTCATAAAATTTATTAAGAGAATTAAATTTTGTAACTTTAAATATTATTGTAAAATTTAATAAATAAATATTATAAAGTTTTAAAAATTTTATCTCCAACAAATTGCAATAGTAGTAGTGTACAATTATATATAGACAATAATCGACATGCATAATTGACAATTGAACCTTGAGAATTTTATTAATTAGCACCTTATAATTCGATTTTGGATCGAAATGAGAGCGGCTTTATTGTGGAACTATATCTCACGGAGAACTCAAATTATAAATATTAAGGAATATATAAATTAACAGGTATCTTAATTTTTCTTACAAACTAATTTTATAGGATTAAACCCACCGTATGTACTATGTATGACAGATTAATGGAGCAGAAAAATCAAAATTTACGAAGTCAATATATTAACTTGAGAGAGATGAATTGTGGTAGAGAAACATTGTAGTGACATTATCTACGTGGGTATATATATATATATATATATATATATATATATATATGTATGTATGTATAGTTGATGCAGTAATCGAGTATACCATTGAACACAGGTTCATTTATATGTCCTTTGATCTACAATAAGGCTATAAATATTAATATTATTAATATTGAACCGTGGACTGTTGCGCGCGCGCACACACATATATATGTAAGAAGATATATACAAGAAAACATCGTCCCGACCAATGCTTAAAGAAAGGAATACTTATAATTAATGACATTGATGGCATCGCAATTAACATTAAATTTATTTACTTACTTATTTATGTACAGTTGCAATAAGCACCAACGTACAAAACAATAATGGGGGTTTCTCTCTCCCACGTTAGGGTTAGAGGAAGGCAGAATAAGCGTATCCGCAAAAAGAGAGAAGAAACGGGATATGCTAATGTACGAACAGTGTTATTGATTGATGCAGTCTGAAAATTATGTTGTATAAATTTAAGAAGAGAGGCAACCTGTAAATTGTAAGCATGCATATATAGAACTCTACTCGCCCAACATCCGTATCAGAACCACTGTTTGCTTTGGTGGAAAGCTGGTTTATGCAGGGGGGAACCGTTAAAGTATATATATTTGATTATTGCACGTCACTATTTCTCTACACACGTCTATATATATATATATATACAGTGCAATTAATTTGTACCACATGTCACTCTTCTACATCTCTTTTACTGTATAACTCCAATGTTCATTTATGTATACATATGCAGATACGTCATTTACAAGGCGAAGAAAATAATTCATTACTTGTAAGACGGTACCCAAAAATAAATAAAATTAAATAAATGTAAATGTGGCTTTTATAAGAAAACTGTTTGTTGATATGCTTTTCTTTTTTTCTTTTATAAAATTATTTTGAGAAATTATATAATTTTTTATGATTACTAAAAATAAAAAACTTCCGCTACCAAATAATATTATTATGAAAAAATACATTCGATGCTAATTTAAAAAATATTTTAATCATATTTATATAATGTAATGATATGCTATTAGATGTTAGTCAATAACATATATATATTTAACATAAGTAACTCAAATTAAAGCTCTTGGGTATAATTTGGATTAAATGGGGTTACTTTTCACACTCTTAAAATAATATTCTAATTTTAAGTAATAATAAAAGATAAATATTTAGTGTTTTGCCATAAAATTTCTTATCCCATATAAAAATATACTTTCTGAAAATTAAGCAAGCACGTTGCCTGTTAAAAAGTAAACGCTGTATATTTTCAAAACACCGAGGTATTAAAGGTTAAAACGGACATGCGACTGTAATTCTTGAAATAAGATCATCCTTCCAGCAAAGCAAATTAAGTTGTGAGTTCTGAGGGACGTGATGTGATTTGATTTGATGTGATGTGATGTGATGTGATGTGATGTGATGGGCTAAAAAGAGATGCAAATCGCAAGGCATTTCCAATATTCTTTTTAATTTAATTTCTAATATTAAAAAAAATTAAAATTTATTTCACTCCCATGAATATGTACTGTAGTTGCGGTATTTATTAAATTATAAATAATATCATATAGGCTGATAACAATAAAGTCTCTGGGGTTGTTCCTCGATCGTCTCTCTGTCTAGCCTCTGTCTCTCTCTTTCTTTCTCACTGCTGCAAAAAAGCTGATGACTCCATTGCTTCTGTATATTTCTGCTGACAGAATCTCTTCTTTGTCGTTAAAATCTTCCTGTAGCTTATAGCTACCTGCTTTTTTTTATCCTTTCCCTGCTTCTGGCGTCTCCCCTCTTAAAACCACAGCCTCCTACACCGTCATTTACTCTCTCTCTCTCTCTCCCTCTCAATGTTTTACTGCGACAGAAACTACTAGTTTAATCACTTGTTACCTCAAAGTGACTGGATCACTACAAGAAGAGATTGTCAAATATCAAATATCAAATATCAAATATCAAATATCAATTATCATTATAAAAAAACAGATGTAGATGTATATGTTCGTCATGTAATCTCCCGAAAGTATTGCATATCTTTTGATATGCATGCATGCATGCTGCTTTTCGTTATGTATAGAGGCAAATGTGGTGATAGATAATTTAATTTCTGCAAACTTTTAACCTACCAGGTGATGAATTAAATTAATTAGAGAAAATTTAATTGTGCCGGGAGAAAGTTTTAATGATCCTGGCAGAAATTTCAAATCCAAAGGTTTTCTTTTCTTACACAACTGTCCGAAAAAATTCAGCTACTACCAAAGCATTTGTAATTTTAGGTAGACTACTTAAATAATTATCGTAGCCTAAAGCATTATTATTTACTGTAATCTGGGTACTTTGTATTCTGATTAACATTTGGGTCACGTGGAACATAAAAAGAAAATATAGTTGTAACCCAAATTTTTAGTTACGGTAACTAAATAATTTGTTTAAGTGATTAGAGTAGAGAGATGATGGGGGTTGGGGTTAGTAGACAGGCCTTACTTTTGATTCTGACTCGAGGAGTACATACTCCAAACAACTTTCGTCTCCATCTACCAACAGAACCTAAAAACCCTTGTCTTAAAGACCCTACTAACCCCTACTTCAGACAAGTCCATGTGAATATAATCCTTGGTTTTCAAACCCTAATCCCTCTCGCTAATTTTATATAATAATATATAAAAATTTATTTTTATTTTTATTTATTTGAAGAGATATATATATACGTACATCAGAAATACATTTCTGAAATTACCAGCTAGAAAATTAACACAAACCAAAGTTGGAGGAACAACTTCTGAGCGCCGCCAGTGTAATCATTCAGAATGATAATCCACAGAAAGGGTGGTAGAGAGAGAGAGAGAGAGAGCTGTTCAACTTCCCAGAATTTTTTTTGCATTTAAAATTAAAAAAAAAACAACAACTAAGCAAACTTTTTATCTACTGGCCCGAAAATCCCGACTCTTTATTACATGTTAGATGGAGATGTGTGGGTGCAGACCCATTTATAGAAACGTGGTGATATTTTTGAGAAAGTTTGTAAGGCAAAGAAATCGGGAAGCAATGTATTACTCCCAGTAAAATTAGAATCTTCATTCCACATCAATCAAGCTATTGCTATTATGTATTATATATGGAGAGCCTTCCTTCCTTCCTTCCTTCCTTCCTCCCTCCCTTATTTTCACTCATTGCTCTCGGAAATAGCCGAATGCAATTACTGTGCGATGGAGCTCTTAGCTGGCAAAGACAGAGTCCTCCATTTCTCAAAGTTTGACAAACAACGGTACATAGACTTAATAATTTAATAGAAATTGAATTTATATGTAAGTAATAAAGAACCCATAAATGATCAAAACTAGACATATTATGGATACTCCACGTACGCATGCTGCTAAATGTGAATTTTTATTTGCTATTTTAAAGTCAGTGTACATATAGTTATTATTTAATTTTAATAGTTTGCAATTACGAAATTAGTTTCTTAATTTTGGGCTAATTAACGTGGAACTGCTATTTAGAAGGACGGTAGACCGGGATTGTTTACTGATGATAGGAATACACAGGGACGTGGACAATAACGTTTTAGAAAACCTTAGTTTTCTAGAATTAAGAGGTGGTCCTCGATGAATACTAGAAGAAAATAGAGTGAGTACAAAACTTAATGAACTTATGTTATTTTCCTGAAAAATTGAACTCTACCAAGAACCTAGCTTCCTCGAGAGAAGACAGAAATATAACAATATCGTCCCATACAAGCACATGTAAGCAAATTCTGCAAGGGATATACAATAATAAGCTACCAAACAAAAAATATATATTTTTCTTTCTTTCGGTGTGTATAAAAATAATAATAATAGAAGGAAAAAAAAAAGGGATAATGCAAACCAAAGATTCAATGAATGATCTGGACCCTCTAATTTGTGAACGGTTGGCCCAGTAGATGATCCCAGTCGTCAGAATATTAATTAATACTCTTCTACCTTATTTTTGGATTTTTGTGGTGCACCAATGCATGAATATATCAGTCACTTTCCACTATATAATCTAGCCCCTCCCTATATGCGAGACTTCTAACTATAAATACACCCATCACCACAGCAACAACTATCAAAGTCCAGGTGCTAACCACCGAGTTCCTCACCAAGTAGCCAGAAATACTCTCCAAATTCTCCACATACTTCCTTCTCCCTTGTTCTGAGCTTGGCAATTCCTTTAACCGGAAAAAAAAAAAAGAAAAAGAAAGAAAAATGGAGGAAGCGCTTAGAAGGCTTAATGGGATGACTCATTTGGCTGAATCTGAGTCTCGAAATTCCTTCAAAGACAACAAAAAGAACGGTATTACCGCCACCACCAACAACAAAAGGTCACTGAAAGAAAGTGGTAACAATACAGGTACGGCCATGCGGTACCGTGGGGTTCGCCGCAGGCCTTGGGGTCGCTATGCCGCTGAAATACGAGACCCTCAGTCTAAGGAGAGGCGGTGGCTCGGCACCTTTGACACCGCCGAGGAGGCTGCCTGCGCATATGACTGCGCTGCTCGAGCCATGCGTGGTCTCAAGGCTCGAACAAACTTTGTTTATCCAGCTACAGAACCTCACCCTACACCCGATCACTTTCTCCCTCCGTTTAATTTTTCCAAACAGTCCCAGCCATCTATTGGGGATCTACCCACTCGGCAGTTTAACCCATCATCTAATTGGCCGTCTTTTGCTAATCCTCATGTAGCTGATCATCATTTTTCTGGTTTGTCTGCAAACCAAAGGAATTCCTCAGTGAATATGCTTCTTTTACGTGACTTGTTGAACTCTTCCTCAAATTCATCTTTATACACGCCTACTCAGCCATTATATGGTCAGTTTCCTTTTACAGGCAACTCATCTTCTCCAACGCCTAGCGTTTTCTCTGGTGGTTCTTTGTTGATGAATGCCTCTAACAACACCAGTACAAAATGCGTTGGTGATGCTAGTACTACTAATATGAGTGATGCTTTTAGAGGCACTGCTATATCTGTTCCTGTCACTGAAGAACACCATGGCTATAACACCACCGACGCCCTGTTCAAAATCTACCCCTCAAGTAGATTGCATGGAATTCTTTCCCCAAGAGCCTTCGGATTCTGGTTTGTTGCATGAGATCATTCAAGGTTTCTTCCCTAATCCTTCGTCCAAGAAATGTGATGATTCCGCTAAAACCACCACAAATTACACCCAAGAGTCTATTACAGCACCGGTATCTGACATGTCCGTTAGCCGATCTATGGATGGGTTGAAGAGAGGGATTAAAAATGAGCATTTTGGATTCTACTTTGGCTTCCAAGGTGGTCCGCGACAGTTTGAGGATTTCAATGAAGTCACTGGCTCTCAGGCGGTGCTGTACGCTAATGAGCTACTGCCGCTTAACCAGCAAGTGGGTCCGGAATCCATTTCGGATGATATATTTCAGTACCACCCAGAGCTTTTGAGTGCCTTCGCAGCTAGGGTTCAGAATGCCTGATGAACTCTTTTGGCGGTGCTTGAAATCTATTAATGATCTGTTTAGCTTTGTTGGCTTCGTATATGATATAGTTTTTATTTTACTCATTGTTGAAGTTTAAAAATATTTAGAACATTATTATATGTACTTAATGTCAAGGAAGATTTTAATCTTCGAGCGGTCTGAAGTTTTTATATAATAATATAATCTAATTATGATATTAGCGTTTATCGCATGGCCTGCAACTTTTGCAATCTTTTTTATATTTGTGATATGCGTTGTGTGACATTCTGTATTTCGATATATATACAGCTCTGCATTGACCTCGGAACTCAAAGGCTGTCTTAACCGGCTTTTGGGTATTAATTATTATTCATCTCTTTTTTCTTGCATCCTTATAAATTCTTCCTTCCTTCTTTTGAATAGAAAAATAATATTTGGTTGCGTTAGGATAGCCATAGCATTTTCTATTATAAATGAACCTCGGTAAAATAGTTGCAAGTCTTGAACATTGAAGATGATCAACTGTCTAATCCCCTTGTCAAATATATATATGCTAACTTGGGCTGTCTGAAAATATTCCCTTTGCTAGCTAGTTCTCTGTCTTTGTCATATGTATATAATCATCCTAAACCTTGGGACAAATTTTCTATTTGGGACATAACAAACTAACACTCAATTTGCAGCAGCTTCATGTGCTAAATTAAGGTGAAAATGATGAATTAATTGCCTCTGCTCGAGTAATAATAAAATCTTTTGCGGGGAACTCCATTGCATAGTTTAGCGATGGCGGCATATATACCAGTAATTAAAGCGATTCTGTTGTAGAAATGAATGGTATATATGTTGATATACAGAAATTATGAATTTAATTTGATTCTTCAATTGTTCCATTTCTATAATATTAATTGTTATCAAATAAATATAGCAATTTATACGGCCGGTATGGTTAATTTGTCAGTATAGCTGATATATAAATATATATAGGATTATCGCACTTAATTCTAGCAAACTTTTTGGGAATTATTGACATTTTGCTAGTTCATTGCTAAATAGATTACACATATGTCTAGCTTGGAGAAGACAACTTCGAGATTATAGTTTTGAACAATTTCAAGATGGTATGGTGTTATGAGAGCTAGCATACACAACAGGCCGAAGCCTTAATGACAAAAAACTAGCTTAAGCAATACAACAGTAGTATTTAAAAGATTGTATCTAATTATTACATTAAATAGTGTTTAAAAAATTCAAAATTATTTGCTGCCAACCCACTCAAATTGACGAAGAAATTAAGAATTATTATGACGAGAGTAAGATGCAGTAGGAGTGCTACTGCCCTTGCATTGCTTGCTGCTTAACTAAAAATGTTAGCTGCTTTAATGAGGACTATTAGAGTTGAAATTACAATTTTGAGTAGCCACATAACTGGAAGAATTAGATGATCAGTAAGGAGGTGGAGGACCATTAATTATTAATTTAGCAGTAGAGAGGTGCACAGCCTGCCAATGCACGCATTGTTCAATTATGTTCTGTTGAAAAATCCTAAGCCATTCGCGTGGCGAGTGATAACTTAACTTTAAATTTAATAATTTTTCTTTATTAATGCCTATTAACTGTACTGTACCCAGTACAGCTTACAATCTTAATTTTGTAGGTTTGGCAACTCACTTATCACCCATCACTTGCATTTGTTTTCGGACAGGGTTAGGCAAGTGGAGAGCAGACAATTTTGACACAGAGAAGCGGTGTAATCAGAAATTATTGAGGTGCGTTTAATACTTGTCATAGTCAACAATTGAACTCATCGTCGTCAGCTGGCCTCCTAGCTCAATGGTTTTTTCTATTGGCTAAAGTTGGGGTTGGGCTCATTTCTTTTGGGTTGGACCTCATCCTATATTATATTGTTTACTGCTTTTTGAGCATGCCATTCTTAGATTACAAAAGAAGTTCTAGTTGTGGTATTGTTGAATAATTATTAACCAAGATGCTAGGCTCGAGACTGTTATTGAGATCATTTCATAAATTTCAAATAAAAATTCTCCGTCTGGGGGAAGCCGCCATGCATATCTCTTTTAGTCAGAATCAATCAAAAAAGTGGGCTATAGTAATACTTCTCTCTTGCGCCAACGTACTTACAAATGGTTTAGGAATTTGGTCTGCGTATTAATAAATTTCAATACTTATCCTGAGATTTTAGAAGAAGAACTGGCAAAAGGCCAGCAGCCACTAAAAGATATGTAATATTCAGAGTCACAGGTATCCTCCATTAAAAATTTAAAATAGTACATGTATTGATAGAGAGAGAGACCCACAAGAAGGTGTGGCATGATAATGGGGGACCCGTTAAAGGATTTATCACAGGCATCATCGATCGCTCTCTCATGATTCAAGTGCATGCACAAAAAGAAAAAGTGATAAAATCATACAAAGCGGAATCGGCAATGGGGTCCTATATTCACATAATGGGCTTCTTTTCAAGGGGGAATACGAGTACTAGTGGTTGAACCATTCACTAAAGTGGGACGTTACGTTAATGGACTTTGATTACCATTCCCGTGACAAAGCTAAAAAATTAAAGTAAAATAAACTAAATATATCATTGCGATTTTAAAAAAGCATATTGCATTGCAGCATATACACAGCTTACACTTCCTTGTTTTCTGCAATTTTCTGGTCAATCAAATCAAGATCCTCCCCGAGGTACCAATATTTCATCCAATTTCAACTATTACAATTTATATATTTTCTTACAGTTTGCATTTCATTCAGAGATAAACAATATACGAATCCAGGAATTTTCTATTGCAGGAGAAAAGGATGGAGAATGAAGAGATAACCAAACATGATATGAAGGTGGAGATTCCTCGTGAAACAGAAATGACTTCTCCAACTATAGCTGGGCTATCAAGACAGCCAAGTGCTGCTGCAAAGAACAATTGTCTATGCTCTCCAACCACTCATGCTGGTTCCTTCAGGTGCAGGCTTCACCGTGCCCCGACTCTCCAGCGTACTAAAAGCATCGACTCTACTTCTGCTTCTCTTCGAGACTCAACATCTAAGCATGCTGATGCTGCTACAAATGCTAACACCGTTGAGGCTCAGTGACCTTTAAATCTATATTGAATATGTATATGTCAATGTCTTCTGTTAGTTTTTGCCCCGCTGTTGCTGTTATATCCAGCTACATAAATATATGTCCTTGTTTATATTGCTTCTGTAGGATACCATGTTCTAAATTTCTACTTCAATTAATTATATGTTCTTAATATTTTTTTCTCCGTGTTGTGAATGCTCGTGACTCGATCTTCTATGAAATGGGTTGTAATGCATGATATGGTAATTAATATTTCTGCAGGTGATTGCAAAATTAAATTAATGATAGCTTGATGCAAGTGAATTAATGAAGCTTGTAATCAGAAAAGAGTCAGCAAAATTTTATTTATTGACTTCACTTGTAAAGCTGCTTTGTTCATTAGGTTTTGGTATTGATGGTATTAATCTCAGGATTTTGTAAGGCAGTGGAAAAGCATTATAAATGTTTATTCACAAAGTAAATTAGACAGCTTGTCTTGGCTTATTATATTTATGCAAGAAAATTAGTGGATCGAATCGATCTATTCCAATGGCATGAACAGAAAATTAATTGAAAGATAAAGAAGAAGATGAACATGGGAAGATAATTGTAGATACTTAGACTCGACTGCCATCCCCATAAATTTAGCTGCAGTACTCTGGTCCAGATAGTTCCATTTCTTTGATGGCACTTGAAATTGATTGACATGAAGATATCTGAGCTACCACCAAGCTTAGACCCCACACCCACAAATGACAAATGGTCACTAATGCACAAGTGCAGATACGTCCTCTGATAGACATTGGATATAGCTGTCGTACTTCAACATGATTTAATTACCTACGGTTGAGATTACATGGATTTCTTCCAGTTCATCTCACAAGCCGTTAGTTTAGTATAACGAAATCCAAAATTTGAAGCAAATAAAATAGATATGATCATGCAAGCAACAGCCCTATTATCCTGGGATTGATTGGCAGAGGTAAAACTTATCAGTCCATGCGATGTAAACAAAAGCTTTTCTGCAGCGACATACCAGCGAAAGCAATTATGTGCAAAATGGAAAATAAGAGACCATGGAATACATATCAGTCAAGTTTCTGGAGGAAAAATAAGGTTGAAAAGAAATGAAAGTATCAGAAAACAGCATGGAAGTCTAAATGAAGTGGAATGGGTAGAAAACAGTGTTTAACTTGATGGTGGAAAACTAATGATGAAAACAAGAAAACGACTTCAGCATGCTAGTGCTGTATAACTAACCTATGTTGAAATTGAAAGGCTCGGCCCACACCTATATGTGCCAACTTTCTCGAGTAATATAAATTATGACATGTTTCAGGGGGCTATCAAAATTCAACCACATCAATAATGCCTTACACATAAACAGTTGTAATATGTCTTCAGTACTTCAAAATTCAACCATGAAAATAATTTCAAAGGCGAAAAATATTAACTGTGCAGAAGAAGTTTGAAATGAAAGGCATCGCCTTTTTTTTTTCCCATAAGAATATTCCTAGCAAGGAATATAGAACAAGGAGATAAAGTTAACCCCAAGATTGTAAACACACGACCGCCTCGTTCAGAATTGTCCAACCTGAGAGATTCCCAGTAAAATTGCTTTTTGTGGCACATCTACATCCCCACATTATCACTTATTTTAATATGTTTGGTTCGGAACGGGAATTTCATTCCAAATTCGCTTTTTATTTTGCTTAATTTCGTGAATAAATGTGAAATTCGCCACGCCAGCTTTTGTTAAGTTTCTATGTGTTTTGCAGGGCATTACATTTACCAGAGAATTTTCCATGCCCCAGAAATCTGATGCCGCCCAGATGCCAAGACTTAATTTGTTCATAATCCGATGGAATTTAAATGACAGATGAAATGATTAGCTCAAAACAAAGACATAAGACAAAAAGCATTCCAGGATAACAGCGCTGGAATTTGTCAGAAACAAGAAATTCCAGGACTTAACAGGTGATGAGGATCCAATGATCTGCAACAAAGTGACAGAAACAGGTGTTGCAGATTTCTAGACAAACGAAACAGTTGCGGTCCCACAGTTGGTCAGTTAAAACTATTTTCAAGTTTCAGAAACGAGATTATTCACTGAGAGAATGAATAATTAACAAAATAAGATTTCATCTACAAGTGGTGCTTCTAAATTTAATCCCTACATGTGAATGATTTTATTATTCGAACAGAACTCCTAGTAACACAAGGAATTTGAGACAATAATCTAACGAGTTACATCAACAACGCACATTGAGATTCTTTGTTTTTTAAGCTAAAATTACAAGGCATTTCTCCAAGTACAAAAAGCAAGAGTATTTGTTACCCTTTCAATTACCATCCTCAACAGGAAAGTAAGCAAAATTCACTCAATTCTTCTCGCTGGAACTTCTGTTGATTGATAACAACTTACTGAACATCTTTTTGGGTCGTGTAGGAAGAGCACAGAAAGCCTTAAATTTGGAACTTCTTCCAATTCCATCCGGGGGCAAACCATTTTCGTCCAACTCATCATCTTCCGCCAATTTCATCCGTAAAGTTGAAAGCTTTGATTTTGGAGATTTAAGGCCCGAGATACTCCATTGATCCTCTGCTGCAATGGTACTAGTGGTGCTTAATGGACCTGGATGCCTTGAAGGGTCAATGCCATGCCCGGCTAGAAGTGCCTTGATGTTGCTAGGCAGCTCTGTCACTTTGCCACCAGCCATGGTGGCTCGAGCCTGCTCAAAAAATAGAACTTGTACTACCACCCTTAGTGGAAGTAACTCGTTTCTTGCGGCATGCATGCAGGCTTCCATTGATAATTTTTTGCAGTCAAGGGTCCGACACAACCTTTTCCTTTCGCTCTTGTTCAGCTCCGGATGAGTCTGGATGGTCAAACATTAAAAGAGTTTTAATTTTTATATTTATATTGCTAGGTAACTCAAAGACTTCTTAAAGTATATTCATGTAACAAATGGCAAAGGGTGTAATGTCTGATCACACTGCACAGAAATCTCCACAGTAGGAAATAGGTGAAATGCTCATCCAAGCTATGGCTTATGAACTTAAAATTTAGGGGGGGTTCTAGTCTTATTCTGCCCGAATACATGTCAACAAAGGACATAATTGAATTGTAGCATGAAAGCCACAATTAACAAGGAATATGAATTTATATTTACATAGTCATGACGTAGATTCATCCAAAGCTAAACTCGTTAGGTCAGCCTTATCCTAACTGCCAATAAATTGAAAAGATTCTAAGGTCAAGAGAGTTGGTTATCTACTAATAATGGTGACCCACTTCCTAAAATGTGATGATGATTTTTGTCCAAATAATTTTCACCTACTATGGGAATGATTTTAGGAAAATTTATGAATAGAAGCAAATGTGTTTTTTACCTTGAGATAGATGTCGATAGCTCTGTAGAGATCATCATGGTCGGGCCTGGAGAATTCTGGTACGGTCTCAGCAATTGTTATGAACTTTGACAGAGACAAATTAACATCTTTGGCAATCTCTTGAAGATATCCATCCACAAGCTTTGCAACCTTGAGTTTTGAACCATGCGATGCTGAAGAAGATCTCCTACTCTCTTGTAATTCAAAATCAATATTTTCTGCAGAACGGGACCTTCTCCTTTCAAACCCCAGCTTGGACCTTGGTGGACTAGTTGGGGGACTCTGTCCCTGTAACATGAACTGTTCCAATATTGTCATCACTATGTCTACATCATACAAAGTATCATTTGTGTATGATAGACAAGGTATCAATAAGTCACTGACTGTTGCCTCCTCTAACTGAAGTGCAACTCTTCTAGCCAATTCCATCTTTGAAGAAGAAGATGCATTAAGAATATTGGCCGCCTTTAGAAGTTTAAGCAAGAAACTGCAGGAAACAGCACCTTTCTCTGCCGGAAGTAAGCTAATTATTGATTCCAAAAGTAGCCTATCCTTTGAAGTGACCTCATTGGCTGAATCTGAATCCGAGTCTGATTCTTCTTGTTTATTGATATGTCCATTTCTCGAAATGTTAGGTAGCCATCGAGATGCATAAATTTTTAATGCGTCACCGATGAGAGAAGATGGTATCTTTCCACCAGATTTAATTGCTATCATGGTTCTCCAATAAAGGTCTATGCCTAATTCTGCCATATCTTCAGCCCACCAGCCCTTGATTGTTGGTTTATGCCTTTGGCTCTCTGTTCCGTTGAACGATATATCATCCCTACCCCTTCTAGAATAACTATGTGATAAACTCACCTTTGAAGGATGAGTTAGAACTTTAGACGCAATGGCTTCAATGCATCTGCTTGTGATTCCAAGATCTTCTGACCATAAAGGAAACGCTTTGGTGCTTTGTAGAGTTACAATGGAATCCCTCCACCCATGAAGGATGCAGGAATTGAAGAAAACCTCAAGCTTGTATATTAAGTTTCCCTTCTCAACATCCTCTGTCATCTGCAAATATTCAGCGGCACATCTCGCAGATACAATATTGTAGGCGCTGAGAGTGATCGTAATTCCATAACAAAACTTTGCACAGAGTTCGAATGCTTCAAGGCCACCAGGGAAATCAGGGAGTTGGACTATTTGGGGTTGTGAGGATTCAGGGGACTCAGAGCATAGCCTCTGCAACCGCAAACACTTGGACAGCAGAGGAAACTGCAGAATGACATTTAAAAAAAGATCGATCTAAATAAAGCCTAAGATCATAATTCAAGCAAAATACCCTGATTCTGCTGATAAAAAATTTCTAACATTTTACCTTGTGAAGTAGATATCTACTTCCTTTCACTTGAATTATGAGATCACTAGAGACTTCAGAGGAGACTGACCTGCATTAAGAGCAGAAATTTCTTGGTATTTTCTGCAAAAATATATATATATTAGAGAAAGCGTCATGTTTTAATCGGTGATGTTCTTACCTTACAGCCTCAGCAGTGTAGAAGGTATCAGGCCGAGATCCAAGTTTCATGAACTTCATGACTGATGCTTTAATTCCTTCTTCCCTGCTACGAGATGCTCTCTTGATAGAATATAATAAACCAACTGTTTCACCAACAAAAACTTCCCCTCTTAGTGCAGAGGAAGCCAGAAAAAGTTTCTCCAGCCGCAAGCAAATGAATTTCTCGGGGCAAAACCACACTCAATACCAACCATCTCCTGAATAAAACTTTCAAGACTTAGCAACTCAACTAGAAAGCAATACAAAAAGACCCCAACTGAAATAAGTAAGAAAAATATAAAGATAGAATTTTCATGGACGAGAAAGGATATGCAAGGAGGAAGGAATACCAAGAGTTTTTCTTGTGGGTGTAATATAACATAACAGTCTTTGAGTATAATATATAGAATTTAGAGCATAAATAGTCCAGTGACAGAAACCCAGAAGATCAAACACTCCAAAGTCTAAGTCCTTTCAGTCAAATTCCATAACCCATCTGATTTGGACATGCAAATAAAGAATCAAAGGGCGCTGCAAATATCCCATCAAGAGCAAATATACCTCCCTTCCACCAAGACAATCACTCAAAAAAAAGCGTAGTAAAAGAAACACGCACAACACAATATACCAATCGAGCATACTTTAATGTCAAAACACAAAAACAAGTCAAACTAGAGCAAAGATAATTAAACAACCTGAAATCTATGACTTTTGATTCTCTCCAGAAATAGAAACTGCCAATCATTCATTAGAAAATTTTCACCTTAGAAATAAGAAATTAAACCAAACCAGTATGTATGTATGTATGTATGTATGTATGTATGTATGTAACAACTTTTCAAAAGAAAAGGAAAAATGTAATGTGTTTATTAGTTGGAGAAGAATGCGGATTAAGAGACTAATGTAATTGGAAATGAAATGGGAGGGGGTGGGCAATAGAATAGCATGCCAGCGTGAAATGAGAAAGGGGTATGCCCACGTGCTTATCCTGCGCCCACTTTCTCATCATTGCTAATGCTACGACCCCCCATTTTTATTACTGCGCCTCTCTTTCCTTTGATTATTTTAGTCAAACACTTCACTATTTTATACGCAACATCGTACATCTCTCAATTACATTAATAATACCATAAAGCCAAATTATTATAAATAATAATGACAATAATAATTTAAATTTCAAAAATTATACCTTTATACTATATGTACACTTTTAGAATTACACCCCCTCCCAAAAAATAAATAATAATAATAATAATAATAATAATAATAATAATAAAAGATATGTGCGTCGCTATCAAAGATATGGGTATAACCATTCGTCCATTCTCACCTCCTATGCCTTCTAGATTATTAATACGTGTATATGGATAAAAATAATAATCAGTCAATCTTGCCCTTGAGTTTTTGCTAAATTATCGGAAATACCCTAGACGTGCTGTGCTGGTGTGTGAAACGGAGAAACATAATTTCACCATGCAGCAGCAGAAGTTGATGTGTAATATTGTATGATACACTTGCTTCATTCATTAATGATTTCGTAAAATTCTTCTAATTAGGCGGTTGACGGTCACAGTCAATCTGTGTTTGCATTGGATGCTTAATGAAGTTGTTGTAACTTGTAGTAAATTAATACAGTCTTCTTTGTTATTTATGATGATTGATTTTCATCATGACGGATGAGATTGATGCGAAAGTGGGCTCCACCTCCATCCCATTTTGATCGATGGATTAACCTACGATATCACATCAGATCATCATCAAGTTGTGATGTTACCATTCGACCATCTTGATAGATACACTTGTTCTCCACACTAAGATTTTTTATTTTTAATGCTTGCTTATGAAATCTCAAATTGGTTTGTTAATTTACATGATTAAATGATGAAACCAAACGATTGCTTTTCCAGCTTATAGATTTCCAGAATCTCTTTTTATTCCTCCCCTCCCGAGAAAGAAAGCAAACAGCATGGAGTGATAAGGCTAATCCATTTCGTTCATCATCAAGTGAAAAATTAAACTTTGCTTTTGGGTTTGGTAATTAAAAATCTTAGTTAATAATTTTTTGAAATGGAATTTTATTCATTCATTGTGTTGCGAAATCTTGGAAAAGAAAACGACGGTTGAATTAGCTATTCCTTCCATTCATTGTGTTGGTCTAATAATCAAATAAAATAAAATATTTCTCCAGGTATTTATGAAATAGGTACAAAATGAAATGTCCAAGAAGAATCGATCGATGATATAAAATGTCACACCAATTGTAGACACGATCACAAGGAGGGGAGTGTGTTGGCGTCCACACCACGGATGACCTTTCTCTTGGCAGTCTTGAAATTAAGGCAACGAATTGAGGGTAAGTGTGGAGTGGTAAAGAAAGCGTTGTTTTTGTGGGCGAAGAAAAGAAAAAGAATTGATGTAAACAGTACGGGAGAAAAAGGGGCGATCCACAATTGAGTTGAATTGAATTGGTGTTATGTAATGTAAAAATGGTCCTCCTCTGTGCCCCCCAACGGGGCGGCCAACCGACAATGCTTCTTTTTATTGGGCCCCTTGTACCTATTCTATTTTGGAACCCCTCACAGTTTTCATGTATATATATATATATATATATATATATATATATATATATATATATTTGTTGTATTTTGAAGATTTTAACCTTTCAACTTTATTATGAAAAAAGTCCAAATACCAATTAATCTCCTTCGCCAATACTTCTCACCACTTGTGCTTTGTCATTGCAATTTTTGTATTTATCTCTATTTCTAAAAACAATTTCAATCATCAGTTATGTTGTTTTTCATTTAAAAGTAAAAATTTCTCATTGTTATTATTGATAATATATACACGTTGCCAGCCATTGGGATTTCGGAGAGGCATGAATTGCAAGATTACATGACAAATTATTGCAACTAAGAAATTAGTTCTAACACAAAACAAAACAAAAATCATGCATATATGCATCCATAATACACGGTGGATCAACTTTATCTTTAATTTGTTCATATGCATTTGCAAGGCCTGGAATTTTCGACGAAAGGCTCCAGGCTCCTATTAAAGACAGCATCATCGCAAAATATTCTGTATGCCCATTTCTTACTTAATACAAATTAATTATAGCATCAATAGTAGTACAAACTTATGACGTTCCGTAAAAATGATAATTACTTACAATACCACTTTACGAATTCATAAAATCAATCAAAATAGAAATGGGGGTCATATATAATCTGACACACAGACAGAACCCGTGACTGTGAATTATCAAGCTGGGCAGCAGGCTAGAAATATATAGCAACGCAGCACTACTCCTTTAATACCTAGAATTGAAACTTGAAAGGTCTCCATGCTTTCATAATAAGGGCCAGGCGAGTGCTACTGGCACACATTAATCTCGTCTACTCATAGCACATTAAATACTACCCTGGGAGTGAAGCAAATGTAGCTAGATAGCTTTTATTTTAACGCTGTCTTGTCTCTTGTAATCCTTGTTTAGAGTTTGGGATTTTGTACGTATTAGAGCAAGCACATACGTCCCACAAAACCAGCCAGAAATTGCAGGATCTATGAATTGTAACTGTTAGAATATGCCTTGAATTAGTTAGTCCCTGTTCAGACGGGATTCTGGGCTAGGGTTATTTGTTTGAGCCTATTTTTCCTGAGCTTTTCCGCATCTGTCTAGGGAGTACTATATAAACTCTCTAGGTCATAACCTAGCTGCAATCTGTAATTTTTTACTCCTCAAGATCAATAAAACTTTTCTCTCCTCTGCCTGTGGACGTAGCTAACACATCGTTAGTGAACCACGTTACATCTCTGTGTTCTTTATTTACGTTCTTAATTATCTTTCTTACTTTCGTTATAACAAACTGGTATCAGAGCCAGGTCTGTCTAGGGTTTGAAATTCGGTGAGAAAGATGTCTGGTATGAACGTGAAGATCGACAAATTCACGGGGAGGAATAGTTTCAGTTTATGGCAGATCAAGATGCGAGCCTTGTTGAAACAACAAGGGCTGTGGGCGCCGCTTGCGAGGAAGCCGGCGGATCCAATCACCGCTGAGATGGCCGTTCTGGAGGAGAAGGCACACTCGACGATTATGCTGTGTCTTGCAGAAGATATCATTACCGAGGTCGCAGAGGAGGAAACCGCGCAAGGTCTGTGGGTTAAGCTCGAGGGTCTCTATATGACAAAGTCCTTAACCAATAAGTTGCTTCTAAAGCAACGTCTGTTCAGTCTGCGAATGCAGGAAGGTATGCCTCTTCGAGATCACTTAGATCAGTTAAACATAATTTTATTAGAATTGCGTAATATTGATGTTAAAGTTGAAGATGAGGATGCTGCTTTAATTCTGTTAGTATCTTTACCATTGTCGTATGAGAATTTTGTGCAATCGTTTATTGTTGGGAAAGATACTGTGTCTCTGGAAGAGGTTAGATCGTCCCGTCTATACTAGAGAGCTGCGCCACAAGGCGACTGGTACAGGTGCAGATAATCAGGCTGCTGGGTTAGTAGCCAGTGGGAGTTATGGACATGGAAATTCGGGGAAGAAGAAATTCAAGAAGCCAGTTTCTAAGGGTCCAAAACCCAATGATGTCTGTAACTACTGTAAAGAGAAGGGACATTGGAAATCCGATTGTCCCAAGAAGAAGAGGCAGCAGGATAAACCGACAGGTACTGCTGCTGTAGCAGATACCAATTCTGAAGAAGATATTGCTCTAGTTGCTGATGAGCACACGGATCACAATGATGTGTGGATTCTGGATTCTGGAGCGTCTTACCATATATGTCCGCGCAGGGAGTGGTTTACAACCTATGAGCAGGTAGATGGAGGCAATATTTCTATGGCTAACAGTTCTGTCTGTAAGGCGGTTGGAATAGGCTCGATTAAAATACGAACACATGATGGTAAATTCTGCACATTGAATGATGTTAGGCATGTTCCACTTATGACAAAGAATCTGATATCTTTGAGTATGTTAGACAATAAGGGTTTTAGTTTTCAAGGTGAAGGTGGGGTTTTACATGTCTGCAAGGGTTCAAATGTGGTTCTAAAAGGTGTAAAGCGTGGTACCTTATATTTTCTTCAAGGTTCTACGCTGTCAAGTTCTGTTGCTGTTGCATCCTCGGAGATTGATAAGGACAACATGACCAAGTTATGGCATATGAGGCTTGGTCACATGAGTGCAAGAGGGATGCAAATTCTGTCAAAAGGGGATCTTCTTTGTGGCCACAAGATCAAGGATCTTGAATTCTGTGAACATTGTATTTTCGGGAAGTTACATCGCAGCAAGTTTCCTAAAGCAATACATAGAACAAAAGGCACACTTGATTACATCCATTCTGATTGTTGGGGTCCTTCTCGGGTGGAGTCTTTAGGGAGTCACAGATATTTTGTGTCAATGATTGACGATTTCTCAAGGATGACTTGGGTGTTCATTATGAAGCATAAAAGTGAAGCCTTTAAGAACTTCAGGCAGTGGAAGGCATTAGTGGAGAATCAAACAGGGAAGAAGATCAAAAGGCTGCGAACTGATAATGGTCTGGAATTTTGCTGGTCTAAGTTTGATGAGTTTTGTAAGAATGAAGGGATTGCTAGGCATCATACAGTCAGGGATACACCACAGCAGAATGGTGTAGCAGAACGTATGAATCAGACACTTCTAGAGAGAGCTAGGTGCATGCTTTCTAATGCTGAACTAACTAGAAGGTTCTGGGCAGAAGCGGTTAAGTACAACGTGTTATCTGATAAATCGTGGACCTCACACAGGTATAAATCTCAAAACTCCTTTTGAGGTGTGGTCTGGTAAGTCTGCTGATTACTCTAATTTAAGAGCTTTTGGTTGTACTGTTTATTATCATGTAAATGAGGGTAAATTAGAGCCACGAGCTAAAAAGGGAGTATTTGTAGGTTATGGGGATGGGGTTAAAGGGTATAGAATCTGGTCCCCGTCTGAAAAGAGCGTTATACTTAGTAGAAATGTAGTTTTTGATGAAAATTCTATGTTTAACCCTACTGTGAAGTCTATTGTTGTGTCAGAAAATGGTAGTGTTGAGAAACAGGTGGAGCAGCAAGTCACTCTAGATGAGAGTGAACCACAACATAAAGATCAACACCCACAGTCAGAATCAGAACCATCAGGTTCTTTATTACCAGTAGCAAGTCAGCACAGTTTGGCTCTTAATCAATCAAAGAGAGCTAACTATGGGATACCTCCCAAGAGATACGGTTTTGAAGATATGGTGGCCTATGCACTACAGGTTGCTAAAGAAGTAGATACTAACTCTAATGAGCCATCCACCTATAAAGAAGCGGTTACATATACTGAGTCTACCCAATGGCTTGCTGCAATGGGAGATGAGATGGAGTCACTTCATAAGAATCAGACTTGGGAATTAACCAAGCGACTTCGAGACAGAAAGATTGTTACGTGTAAATGGGTCTATAAGAAGAAGGAAGGAGAAACATCTGTTGAGGGTATCAAGTATAAAGCTCGAGTAGTAGCTAGAGGATTCACTCAGAGAGAGGGAGTAGACTACAATGAGATTTTTTCGCCAGTGGTCAGACACACTTCCATCAGGGTGCTACTAGCAATAGTTGCACATCAGGATTTGGAGCTTGAACAACTAGATATGAAGACAGCTTTTCTACATGGAGAGTTGGAAGAGGAGATATACATGACTCAGCCAGATGGATTTCAGGTTTCTGGTAAGGAAGACTATGTTTGCAAGTTGAAGAAGTCCTTGTATGGATTAAAGCAGTCTCCGAGGCAGTGGTATAAGAGATTCGACAGCTATATGATAGAGATTGGCTACACCAGGAGTCCGTATGATTGTTGTGTTTATTACAGCAAGGCAACAAATGGTTCTTTGATTTATCTGGTCCTGTATGTAGATGATATGTTGATAGCTGCAGAGAACAAGTCTGATGTTCAGAAGTTGAAGGATCTTCTTAGTATTGAGTTTGAGATGAAAGATTTGGGTGCAGCTCGAAAAATTCTGGGAATGGAGATTTATAGGGATAGAAGCAAAAAGAAGCTCTTCTTGTCACAGAAGGGATATATTCAGAAGATTTTGTCAAGATTTGGCATGTCTACCGCAAAGCCCATAGATACTCCTAGTGCTGCAAATGCACATCTGTCCGTTGCTTTTGCACCTAAATCTGTTGAGGAGAAGGAGTACATGTCTCGAGTTCCCTATACTAGTGCAGTAGGAAGCTTGATGTATGCGATGGTTTGCACCAGACCTGATCTTGCACAGTCTGTTAGTGTTGTTAGTGGGTTTATGGGTGAACCTAGTAAGGAGCATTGGCAAGCTGTGAAGAGGATTTTTCGGTATCTCAAAGGTACATTTGATGTTGGTCTCATTTACGGAGGTGATACACAGTGTTTGGTGACAGGGTTTTCAGACTCTGATTATGCTGGAGATGTTGACAGTAGAAGATCTATGACTGGTTATGTTTTCACTCTTGGTAGTTCAGTTGTCAGTTGGAAAGCTACTTTGCAGCCTACAGTGACTTTGTCTACTACAGAAGCAGAGTACATGACATTGACAGAAGCAGCCAAAGAGGGAATCTGGTTGAAAGGATTGGTCAGTGATTTGGGTCTACATCATGATCAAGCTATAGTGTATTGTGACAGTCTCAGTGCAATTTGTTTAGCTAAGGACCAAGTTCATCATGAGAGGACTAAGCACATTGATGTAAGGTATCATTTTCTAAGAAGTGAGAAAAGAAGTAAGGTGAACAAAGTGGGTACTGCTGATAACCCAGCTGATATGTTCACCAAGCCGGTTCCGCATAGCAAGTTCCAACATTGTTTGGACTTGCTAAATGTTAGGAGTTGTTGATTGCCCTTTAGAGGGCAAAATCTGAGGTAGAGGAGATTTTTTTTTTCTTTTGGGTACATCTGGCATTGTGTATGGTGCATTTGGTACATCTGTTATTTGTGAGAGGATTCAAGTCAAGGTGGAGATTTGTTAGAATATGCCTTGAATTAGTTAGTCCCTGTTCAGACAGGATTCTGGGCTAGGGTTATCTGTTTGGGCCTATTTTTCATGGGCTTTTCCGCATCTGTCTAGGGAGTACTATATAAACTCTCTAGGTCATAACCTAGCCGCAATCTGTAATTTTTTACTCCTCAATATCAATAAAACTTTTCTCTCCTCTGCCTGTGGACGTAGCTAACACATCGTTCTTGAACCACGTTAAATCTCTGTGTTCTTTATTTACGTTCTTTATCCACAGCCCTTGTTATAACGAAAGTAAGAAAGATAATTAAGAACGTAAATAAAGAACACAGAGATTTAACGTGGTTCACTAACGATGTGTTAGCTACGTCCACAGGCAGAGGAGAGAAAAGTTTTATTGATCTTGAGGAGTAAAAAATTACAGATTGCGGCTAGGTTATGACCTAGAGAGTTTATATAGTACTCCCTAGACAGATGCGGAAAAGCCCAGAAAAAATAGGCCCAAACAGATAAACCTATCCCAGAATCCCGTCTGAACAGAGACTAACTAATTCAAGGCATATTCTAACAAATCTCCACCTTGACTTGAATCATCTCACAAAGAACAGATGTACCAAATGCACCATACACAATGCCAGATGTACCAAAAAGAAAAAAATCTCCTCTACCTTAGATTTTGCCCTCTAAAGGGCAATCAACAACTCCTAACATTTAGCAAGTCCAAACAATGTTGGAACTTGCTATGCGGAACCAGCTTGGTGAACATATCAGCTGGGTTATCAGCAGTACCCACTTTGTTCACCTTAATTCTCTTCTCACTTCTTAGAAAATGATACCTTACATCAATGTGCTTAGTCCTCTCATGATGAACTTGGTCCTTAGCTAAACAAATTGTACTGAGACTGTCACAATACACTATAGCCTGATCATGATATAGACCCAAATCACTGACCAATCCTTTCAACCAGATTCCCACTTTGGCTGCTTCTGTCAATGCCATGTACTCTGCTTCTGTAGTAGACAAAGTCACTGTAGGCTGCAAAGTAGCTTTCCAACTGACAACTGAACTACCAAGAGTGAAAACATAACCAGTCATAGATCTTCTACTGTCAACATCTCCAACATAATCAGAGTCTGAAAACCCTGTCACCAAACACTGTGTATCACCTCTATAAATGAGACCAACATCAAATGTACCTTTGAGATACCGAAAAATCCTCTTCACAGCTTGCCAATGCTCCTTACCAGGTTCACCCATAAACCTACTAACAACACTAACAGACTGTGCAAGATCAGGTCTGGTGCAAACCATCGTATACATCAAGCTTCCTACTGCACTAGTATAGGGAACTCGAGACATGTACTCCTTCTCCTCAACAGATTTAGGTGCAAAAGCAACGGACAGATGTGCATTTGCAGCACTAGGAGTATCTATGGGCTTTGCGGTAGACATGCCAAATCTTGACAAAATCTTCTGAATATATCCCTTCTGTGACAAGAAGAACTTCTTTTTGCTTCTATCCCTATAAATCTCCATTGCCAGAATTTTTCGAGCTGCACCCAAATCTTTATCTCAAACTCAACACTAAGAAGATCCTTCAACTTCTGAACATCAGACTTGTTCTCTACAGCTATCAACATATCATCTACATACAGGACCAGATAAATCAAAGAACCATTTGTTGCCTTGCTGTAATAAACACAACAATCATACGGACTCCTGGTGTAGCCAATCTCTATCATATAGCTGTCGAATCTCTTATACCACTGCCTCGGAGACTGCTTTAATCCATACAAGGACTTCTTCAACTTGCAAACATAGTCTTCCTTACCAGGAACCTGAAATCCATCTGGCTGAGTCATGTATATCTCCTCTTCCAACTCTCCATGTAGAAAAGCTGTCTTCACATCTAGTTGTTCAAGCTCCAAATCCTGATGTGCAACTATTGCTAGTAGCACCCTGATGGAAGTGTGTCTGACCACTGGCGAAAAAATCTCATTGTAGTCTACTCCCTCTCTCTGAGTGAATCCTCTAGCTACTACTCGAGCTTTATACTTGATACCCTCAACAGATGTTTCTCCTTCCTTCTTCTTATAGACCCATTTACACGTGATGATCTTTCTGTCTCGAGGTCGCTTGGTTAATTCCCAAGTCTGATTCTTATGAAGTGACTCCATCTCATCTCCCATTGCAGCAAGCCATTGGGTAGACTCAGTACATGTAACCGCTTCTTTATAGGTGGATGGCTCATTAGAGTCAGTATCTACTTCTTCAGCAACCTGTAGTGCATAGGCCACCATATCTTCAAAATCGTATCTCTTGGGAGGTATCCCATAGTTAGCTCTCTTTGATCGATTAAGAGCCAAACTGTGCTGACTTGCTACTGGTAATGAAGAACCTGATGGTTCTGATTCTGACTGTGGGTGTTGATCTTTATGTTGTGATTCACTCTCATCTAGAGTGACTTGCTGCTCCACCTGTTTCTCAACACTACCATTTTCTGACACAACAATAGACTTCACAGTAGGGTTAAACATAGAATTTTCATCAAAAACTACATTTCTACTAAGTATAACCCTCTTTTCAGACGGGGACCAGATTCTATACCCTTTAACCCCATCCCCATAACCTACAAATATTCCCTTTTTAGCTCGTGGCTCTAATTTACCTTCATTTACATGATAATAAACAGTACAACCAAAAGCTCTTAAATTAGAGTAATCAGCAGGCTTACCAGACCACACCTCAAAAGGAGTTTTGAGATTTATACCTGTGTGAGGTCTACGATTTATCAGATAACACGCTGTACTAACCGCTTCTGCCCAGAACCTTCTAGTTAGTTCAGCATTAGAAAGCATGCACCTAACTCTCTCCAGAAGTGTCTGATTCATACGTTCTGCTACACCATTCTGCTGTGGTGTATCCCTGACTGTATGATGCCTAGCAATCCCTTCATTCTTACAGAACTCATCAAACTCAGACCAGCAAAATTCCAGACCATTATCAGTTCGCAGCCTTTTGATCTTCTTCCCTGTTTGATTCTCCACTAATGCCTTCCACTGCCTGAAGTTCTTAAAGGCTTCACTTTTATGCTTCATAATGAACACCCAAGTCATCCTTGAGAAATCGTCAATCATTGACACAAAATATCTGTGACCCCCTAAAGACTCCACCCGAGAAGGACCCCAACAATCAGAATGGATGTAATCAAGTGTGCCTTTTGTTCTATGTATTGCTTTAGGAAACTTGCTGCGATGTAACTTCCCGAAAATACAATGTTCACAGAATTCAAGATCCTTGACCTTGTGGCCACAAAGAAGATCCCATTTTGACAGAATTTGCATCCCTCTTGCACTCATGTGACCAAGCCTCATATGCCATAACTTGGTCATATTGTCCTTATCAATCTCCGAGGATGCAACAGCAACAGAACTTGACAGCGTAGAACCTTGAAGAAAATATAAGGTACCACGCTTTACACCTTTTAGAACCACATTTGAACCCTTGCAGACATGTAAAACCCCACCTTCACCTTGAAAACTGAAACCCTTGTTGTCTAACATACTCAAAGATATCAGATTCTTTGTCATAAGTGGAACATGCTTAACATCATTCAATGTGCAGAATTTACCATCATGTGTTCGTATTTTAATCGAGCCTATTCCAACCGCCTTACAAACAGAACTGTTAGCCATAGAAATATTGCCTCCATCTACCTGCTCATAGGTTGTAAACCACTCCCTGCGCGGACATATATGGTAAGACGCTCCAGAATCCAGAATCCACACATCATTGTGATCCGTGTGCTCATCAGCAACTAGAGCAATACCTTCTTCAGAATTGGTATCTGCTACAAGCAGCAGTACCTGTCGGTTTATCCTGCTGCCTCTTCTTCTTGGGACAATCGGGTTTCCAATGTCCCTTCTCTTTACAGTAGTTACAGACATCATTGGGTTTTGGACCCTTAGAAACTGGCTTCTTGAATTTCTTCTTCCCCGAATTTCCATGTCCATAACTCCCACTGGCTACTAACCCAGCAGCCTGATTATCTGCACCTGTACCAGTCGCCTTGTGGCGCAGCTCTCTAGTATGGAGGGACGATCTAACCTCCTCCAGAGACACAGTATCTTTCCCAACAATAAACGATTGCACAAAATTCTCATACGACAATGGTAAAGATACTAACAGAATTAAAGCAGCATCCTCATCTTCAACTTTAACATCAATATTACGCAATTCTAATAAAATTGTGTTTAACTGATCTAAGTGATCTCGAAGAGGCATACCTTCCTGCATTCGCAGACTGAACAGACGTTGCTTTAGAAGCAACTTATTGGTTAAGGACTTTGTCATATAGAGACCCTCGAGCTTAACCCACAGACCTTGCGCGGTTTCCTCCTCCGCGACCTCGGTAATGATATCGTCTGCAAGACACAGCATAATCGTCGAGTGTGCCTTCTCCTCCAGAACGGCCATCTCAGCGGTGATTGGATCCGCCGGCTTCCTCGCAAGCGGCGCCCACAGCCCTTGTTGTTTCAACAAGGCTCGCATCTTGATCTGCCATAAACTGAAACTATTCCTCCCCGTGAATTTGTCGATCTTCACGTTCATACCAGACATCTTTCTCACCGAATTTCAAACCCTAGACAGACCTGGCTCTGATACCAGTTTGTTATAACGAAAGTAAGAAAGATAATTAAGAACGTAAATAAAGAACACAGAGATTTAACGTGGTTCACTAACGATGTGTTAGCTACGTCCACAGGCAGAGGAGAGAAAAGTTTTATTGATCTTGAGGAGTAAAAAATTACAGATTGCGGCTAGGTTATGACCTAGAGAGTTTATATAGTACTCCCTAGACAGATGCGGAAAAGCCCAAAAAAAATAGGCCCAAACAGATAACCCTAGCCCAGAATCCCGTCTGAACAGGGACTAACTAATTCTAGTCATATTCTAACAGTAACATTCGGAAATTTAACAGGGACCTTAACCTCACCCTCACCCTCACCCTCACGGCTTGAAGCAACAGGGAAAATGACGACCATGAAATAGAACAAAACAAAAATCACTTTCAGCTTTTCCAAGGCGGTACCCCCCTTCCCATTTATTTACACATCATGTGGGGTCTCTGTGTTTCTGATCAAATCTAAAATCCTGCACACGTTGCAAACGTACATCCAGCCAATATTAGATTACACTGATCATGGTGGGATTCAGTTTCATTCTCGCTCTGTGAATGTATACGGAAGGCAAATAGTGGTTGTAAATAGATATTAATTAACTTGGCAAATTAGTCAAAATGAAAAAAGGTTTAAAGTTCAATAAAAATGCTTGAAAATCACAGTTGTAGTTGGTAAATGATGGGATTTATTACTCGTTTCCCTAAGTAACAAACCTTAATATATTGTCAAAGATTCTCGTGCAACGCATGGGATAGGCAAGATGAGTATGACAAGACAATCGGCTTTTGCTCATTATTGACTGTAAGAAGAAGAAAAAGAAATCGTAATTTGGGTATGTTTTCTTCCATGATTAGCAGTAATCCAAGCATCATATGTTCTCTTCTTTTAATTACTCAAGGTCATAGCTAGCTAGCTAGCTAGCTAGCATGACTAGGAAGACATGTATATATCATTCATTCTTTCTTTATACTGTTTGGTGGGCTTGTAATTTACTCTTTTGCTGTTAACTAGCTAGGTCTAGGCTGGCAGAGAAATATATATTCAATTTTTTATTTTTTATATTGGCAGAATTACAATGTGTTTTTTTTCTCCTCCTCGTCACTTTCTGGCACTAATAATTTACATGTCAACTTGGTTTGCAATGATTTTAGACTGATGGTTTTATTTTTCCCTGTGTAATTAAAATACATGCAACATGATTTCTTTCATTTTTTGTTTGTTTTAATTATAATATATTCAATTCATACATATATTTTTGGAGTAATTAAAGTTTTAAACGTGATGTTTTGACAAATTAATCGGCAAAAAGACGTGGCATATATAATATCTTGGATCGAGCTTATCCAAAATTCTGGGTTTTTCTTCTTCCTTTATTATGTTCACAACTGTCTAAATTAAAATAAGAGCACGGAGTTCCAGGTTATTGTTATCTGCATGAATGAATTGATTTGTAAAATTACAGCAGCCAGCAGCATACTTTAAAAAGATAAAAACATAAACAGCGAATCGATATTTTCTTGACCCTTCCTTTAATTACAGGTGCGGGTTCATGTCAACTTTAATAAAGGTCTAATAAGAAAGATGCCTTCTATCTGTTTGGTGGTCGGTCAAGATAAACCAAACCCAGCAGCTTGATGATGATAGTGATGATGATGATGATGATGATGATGATGCTGATGATAACGAGATCATCAAGTCTACGTGTCATTCGACTCTGCTTTTCAATTTGAAAGAGTTCAATCATTGTATTATTTATCGCTAGCTAGCTCAAAATATTATTCATTACCCAATGTATATATACATATATAATATAATGCTCGTATATACGCATGCTCTCAAGGATACATACATATATATATATATATATATTTATATTTGTACATGAATCATAAATGAACAGAAAGCTAGCTATTAATTTGGTCTCTGTCTAAACAATTATATTCTTTGAAAATTTTCTTTTACTTTACATTATTATAAACTGCTTTTTACATATGGGTTTAGTCCTAATAATGGGTATATATATATGTATTCGAAAACTGCAATCCCAAAGATATTCATGTTATAAACAAAAAACTTAAGCATAAAATCAATGATAAACCCACTTTCAGAAAAGAGAAATGTAATCATGGAGGTCCCATTGGTATCGGGATCAACACCAAAGATCGAGTCTTGGTCAACTTTTTAAATTGAGAAAAGAAAAGCAAGAGGGTGAGAAAGAAAGAAAGTCCAGGTTGCAGGACAGTGGCACTTGCTGGAATGAGTATCCATCCTGATTCATTCTCTCTTTGATATAAGGTAATAAACTTTAATAAAAGAGTATTAATGTTATCTGATCTCATTATTGACAATAGACGTTTGTGGCTCATATCGCACAATGAGTGACCAGAGGAATCGGATCGGTGCGGCCGTTTAACCCCCCCACTATTGGACCACTTTGCTACGTGCAAGTGTTTGTAATAAGTATTCTTCCATTTTTTTATAACCCCATTCGTTGATTCTTGCCAAATAATCTTATAGGATTGTCTCCCTACTTTATTATTCTCAAGTTGTTTGATTGGCTGCCTAAATAACATATCAAAAGATCATACACAACGTATTCTTGACATAACATCTAAAATCCAATCACATGACGTTACATGATTATATCATGTACAGAATTTTATATATAGTATCATACAATTATGATGCATGCCTTAATAATTTTTAAAATATATATATATATATATATATATTATTATACCTAACTTAATAGGCTAAAAGCATATTGTCTGAATCATAACAGGGAGTGGAATAATAGAAACAAAATTAGGTTGAGATCAGGATTGGGCTCCAGCAGGTGTTGATGCCCAAAAAAGAGGGCGACAAGGCCTGCCCCATCAACTTAACTGGTTCTGTAATTACCTACATAAACATACAACCCAGTTGAGTCGCACCTCAATTTTGGTCTCTCTCTCATCGTCTAGTGTAGCACAGGCGTTACAAGGCCCACACTACACCGCACGTGAAGTTTGAGTCACCTCAAATTGTCTTTACATTATTAAGCCCAGTAAGAGCGAGATGGCCAGTTGGTAAGGGAACATTTACTGAATCGCCTCTCTAAATGGTTCCCCTTCACGCCTGCATTCTTGCCAGTAAAGGCCGTTCTTGTAGTTGTCTGCGGTCATCACGTGAATGTAAATTTAAATGCCAAATAAGGCCGTAAGAATATATTACTCCCAGTTTCTTCGACTTTTACCTGGAATTGTAATGGGCTTAATATAAAATCTGTTGGCCCTATGAAGAAATTGGAAATATCCAGGCCCATAAAACTATGGACATGCTGGAAATCCAAGTGGGAATTCAGTCAAGTTAGTCAGTTGCTCATCATATTAAATGTTAATATACGGACGGACGCGCTTTTCTCTCGATATTGAACGTTTCAACTTTCAACGTTCGAGACCAAAACAACAATAATGATCAAATTGAAATTTATGATGGAATAATGTCAGACGATTCTTCGAGTGGGTTGGTTGTCCATCTAATTGAAACTGTAAGTACTCGGATACGAAGAGTCAACAACATCTATGATTAATCGGATAAGTACGGCTAGCACCATGTAAAATTAATTGTTGCAGAGGTTCCAGTGAAGAGTAAAATTCCACAATACTTTTGACAAAATTAGTCATTTGATTAATAGCTGTGTGATTTGACATGTTAACGCTAACCTATCTTTAAAAAACTGGCTTGCCAATATGCCAATGGCATGGCACTTGGTATATTAGAATCTGCTAACAGTTGTAAAAGTAGTCATGATTTAAATCACATTCCCCGCATCTTTATAAATTCTGGAGAAGGCCTATGAGCATGAAGCAGCAAATAAAAGCATCTTGTTATTTTGATAAATGAATTGTTGTTTTTCGGTTGGACTTCTGGATTAAGTAAACTTGTTGTTCTGTTATCCAGCTGGTCTGCATGGCTTGATGCCTTTGTATCTCTAACTAAAATTCCTTGCTTGGCTTGTAAGTATTGTCTCTCCATCCAAATGGCAAAAAGCAGCAGTATCGCAAATAAAGCACACGAGTTGTTGTTACATATAGCCTAGCCAAGCTAAGCTAAGCTAAGTAATAGAATTTGTTCTACAATACTCATTATGTGCTTTACGGGTCCCTTCCTCCTCGTGGTTACTCAACCGAATACAAAGCATGCTACATGAATTTGAGAAACAAATGAGCAGTCCAGTCCTGTTAATTACTTCATATAAAATTACGCCATCAATTTTGATGGATGGACAGTAGTGACTCGCTCACTCTGTGCGGAAAGATCGAGAACAGTGTGTAGCAATTGAATTGCTTGAAATTAAAAAACCAAAAGAGAACCATTTCCATGCCGTCTTAGCTAGTTGTATATATATATATTTATCGTCGAAGGGAGTCAGTCTTGTTTACTCCAATGACTTTAAATTCTTTAAGGTCGTCTTACATTACAAATAAAGTTTTTAAAGTCAACATAAACTATCTTATATATACATATCTTTCTATATATTATGTTAAGTGAAAAAGGAAGTTGGAAACACCGTCAGCTATCAGATATTTAATTAATCAGCCGTAACAGAGGTGTGACATAAACAAAGATTGCTGACTGAAATTAAGCATTAATGGATAATTAGAAAGATTAGTAACGCAAATTAAATGGGAATGGAACGGGTTGGCAAGCAAATTGGCGATGGATGTTGATCATAATATTCTATAATTCTATTAGTGTATTGTATAAGCTGAACCCGTAGCCCACGCAACTGCAAGCAAACTCTGAGTCAGTCTGCTCTGTTGTGCTACGCGTACGTTGACATGACTCGAGTCGTTGCCGACTCAATCCCAAACGCTACCTACGGACTCCATTCACCTTCTTTATGCTACAACCAAGTCTTCGTAATTCTCTGAGTGATGTGGAAGCCGCTTCTGGCGACATATATATGCCAAATACCAGCCCAATTTTTTAAATTATTATTTCTATTTCTAATAAAACTAATTACTTAACGTAAACAGCAAGATGATGGATAAGAGTGTGGCAATAACTAGCTGCCAAGTGTCAAATTTGTTTAAAAAGAAGGAATAAAAAAAAACCAATTAAGAAGTCTCGCGGAAAAGCATAACATTTTGGAGCTTTTTTGTTATTAGAATTAGACTATTACTGCGGTCGCAATCAAAGCAAACATTATGGTATTGGTAAATGTTAATCAAATGTGTTATTTTGTTATATAGAGCTAAAGTCATTTTCAGTATTAATGTGATTTGGCAAGCCTACATGAAACCGGACGGTGGAAGCAAAACATATATATATATATATATATATATAAATACACATATATGTTGAGAATTGACTATTAGAAGCAGTTTTTGTGGATTTAATTAAAATTAAAAAACTCCAATGTTAGTCAAATTCATTCATCTGTAGTTGATGCCGCGTAATTTCTGTTTCATTTCCTCTTACGATGTAGCCATTAATTTTTAGAAGGTTGATTTCTTCAATACGAGTGTTATCTTCTTCTGACTGGGAAATTAGAATTATATATGATAGGCTTAATTAGCCAGTTCATTGCCGTATTTAAGATTATAACAAAATATAATTACTTAATATATATATATTATTTTAGTTAAAATTTGTGATTATAGCAATATCAAATGGTTATCACTCATCACAAACCCTAGATAAAACCGAAATTTAATGTTTGATTGACTCAAATGATTGATTATTATAAATAAATTATGCTCTAATTCGAAGTTGACTGTTCTTCCAGTTGGAGAATTTGGAATCCTTCCAACCATGTTCTCTCTCACTTGAATTGGCAGCAAATGGTATAATTTATTTTTCATAAAATTGGACATTTTGACATTTCTTTATTACTATTTAATCGGTTTAGAGACCGTTTATTGTTGATTTTTCGGATAACAACTTTACATTTTTAGGTCACGTCTTATATTTGGTAATATCAGTATTCATACAAAGAAAAAAAAAAAAAAAGGAAATATTTTAAGATTTGTAAGATTAAAATACGTCTCTAAATGAAATTATCCTATATATATTTATTTATTCTCACAATTGTTATAAATAATATTATTAAAAATTGGGTATAAGTAAAAACTATAATATAAATATTACTTTAAATAATCATAATATCATTATAATTGGGTATAAGCAAAACAAAATTTTGTTTGTTTGTTTTCTTAAAATCTAATAACAATTTCCATCCATACTAATATTATAGTTAATTAAAATTGTAATGTATTAATGTTATCTTAGATGAAGTTATAAATTAAAATGTTATTTAATAATTAAAGGGAATTCACACGGCCTATTATTTAAAAAAAAAATAGATAAAATCAAAAATTAGATAATTGAGTTTATCATGTAGTATAAGCAATGATTAATCCATGTGCTTTTGGTTATAAAAATAGGGGTTCGATTTGTAAATTCCGAGTTGGTGGTCCACATAAAAAACAAGGGCTGCCCAAATCACTGAACATCCTCATGGTGGGGCCACCCACCACCTCCCATCTCAACATTAACACACCCATTGGTCCACTTGTCCATAACTCAGTCAGCCTAACCTAACGTGTCTTTTTATTTTTTAAATTATTTTCATTTATCAGAATAAATCTTGGATATATATAACTTTCTTCCGTCGATTGGATTATTTTGATCATTAGCTAATTTAATTTTATTCTATAAATTTATAGATAACAATATTACTTTAATACATATTCTGCTTGAATATAAATACATTATACACACACACACATATATATATATATATTCCCTTTTTTAATCAAATAATTCAATTAAAAATTCAGATATTTTTATATTCAAAAAACAAAATTTAGATATTTTTACCTGCTATATAAATTAAACTTCGTTCAAAATAAACTTATTTGAATCTCTCAAATAATTGGATAAGATACTTGATCGTTGAAAGTTTTTTTTTTTTTAAAGTATGAATTTGAATTTGATCCAACGTTCTAATTCAAAACCGGTTCAGGCCGAGCCTGGGGTACGTAAAAAACAAGTCGTACAATACTTTAAAAAGAGCCGAAACGAAACATAGGATTGCCACGTGTCCAAAAAACTCGCAATTAACGCTGATAAAAAAAAAACCCGAAAACCTGGAATTAATAAACCTGGTTTTACAAAGACTTTTTGTCAGCAAATCAAGAAAGACACGACATAGTTCTCTTGAGCCAGTCAAGAGACGCGTGGGGACCGGGCCCAACCCAACTCAACCCAACCCGTACCCTTTAATTTTAATTTACCAAAAGCCCCATGGAATATACCACAGATGAGAATATAACGCATGGGTATTTTAGTAAAGTAGGAAAAAAATAAATGTAAATATTTAAAGACAAGAAGCATTGGAAAGTTGAGATACAAGACAAGAGAAACGGCTCCCTCTTCTTGTTAGAATTCTTTACAACTGCCACCCATTAACAGAGAGGCCACAGCCTTTCATATCTATTCATTTCCTTTTATTTTTATTTTTATTTTTCTTTTTAAAAATAAATCTCTCTATTATAATATTTTTTTTGCCTCATTACTGTAATTATATTGTTGGGTTCCTTATTGATAATTTCCATTGACACTCCATTAACGTTAATTTTAGCAAGTCTCGGAGACCCCTCCTCATTCTCTGTATTCAGGAGAAAGCAATTTCATCGGGCACTAATTAATTGGAGGTTCTTTTCTGAGATCATCCAGAGGTGAAGTTGAAGATTTTTATTTTTGTTCCCGCTTTGCCCTCCCGTTCAACAAGTGAAGGGGGCTTGTGAAGAGAGAGTTTGGGGCATTTTGGTCATTAATTAGCTGATCTGTTCGTGAGCAGTAAATCTTGATATTGCGCGGAAACACTATACAAGAAGAGGAGAGAAAAATAGAATGTGGTGGATGATGACTAATGAAGGAGGTCATTACTGCTCTAAAAAGAGCGATGATATTTGTGGCGACGTTTGTGGCCAGGTATTTTTTCTTTTCTTTTTGTTTTCAATTTTTTTTGTTCTCTATCTGGATTTTTGTAAAACCGAGAACCCAATTCATCGGATTGTTGATTTGCTCGGTTCTATTTTCTGTTTTCTTAGTTGGGTTCTGGGTATTTTTGGTTTCTGGGAAAATGTGGGGAAGAAAACGAATTTTAAAATTTTGGATCTAGGTTTTTCGCTACTGTACACGCGAACCATCAAAGACAATTATTTTGGCCTTTAGGTATGATGAATGCTGAGTAGTGAGTATTGCATGTCGGATTGCATCTATCGTGACAATTTTTGATTCATGGGTTCGATTCCATCATCATTAACTCCTTCTTATTTTCCTTTAAAGGCGCAAATGATTGCAATGTTCTATTCACGGGAAATTTAATCTTTTACAGAGAGGTTCATGCCGTGCTAAAATACTGTTCAATTTTTTTGCTGGTGATTTGATTATGTCATTTGATGTGTCAAAATTTGAGTATGTTTATGTGCACAGAATTTTTTGATGCAGAATTGAACCTTGTACATGTTTTTTCTTCTTTGATTTGTTTCATTTGTCAAAAAATCTGATTTTGATTGCGGAGGTCAGATGGTGGATTGCCATAGGCTTTTGATAATTTGTTTGTTGTTTTCTTTTTCCCCTGTTTTTTAATAATTGTTCAAATCTCTTTTCGGAAAGCTATCCGTTATGAAATTTGGCAACTTTAGTTCAAATTTATTTAGTAGTTCTTTAGCTCTTCAATGAAACAGGGAAAAGAGAAAGGTATCATATTTATACTTTGAAAGAAAGAAAAAGTAAACATCTTTTAAGCAGAGTGTTTCATTACTTTCTACGTTCCTTTGAGGGGACTTACTCGAACATTGCAGTTCATGCACAAATTTTTATTTGTTTAAATTATATCTAGTCAATCCATATTTTTCAAATGCCATTCTTGGTTTTATATTTCATTATATCTCAATTCGAATGTTAAGAGTTTATTCTTTCTTCTGCAGGAATCAAGTCGATCTCTGAGCATGTCAAGAATCCGCTGCATTCTGCGTGGCTTGGATTTGAAGACCTATATATTTCTGTTTGCACTTGTCCCAACATGTGTTTTTGGCATCTATGTGCATGGGCAGAAGATCTCATACTTCCTTCGGCCTCTGTGGGAATCACCACCCAAACCCTTTCATGAAATCCCACACTATTATCATGAAAATGTGTCTATGGAGACACTGTGCAAACTTCATGGTTGGGGAATTCGTGAGTATCCAAGACGAGTGTATGATGCAGTTTTGTTCAGCAATGAGTTGGACATTCTCACCATACGATGGAAAGAGTTGTACCCTTATATTACACAGTTTGTTCTCCTGGAGTCTAATTCAACATTTACCGGAAGACCAAAGCCTCTGGTATTTGCCAGCCATCGGGATCAGTTCAAATTTGTTGAACCTCGGTTGACTTATGGAACTATTGGAGGAAGATTTAAGAAAGGAGAAAACCCATTTGTTGAGGAGGCATATCAGCGCGTAGCACTGGACCAGCTTCTTAAAATTGCTGGCATAACTGATGATGACTTGTTGATAATGTCAGATGTGGATGAAATACCAAGCAGACACACTATTAATCTCTTGAGGTGGTGTGATGAGATACCTCCAGTGCTTCATCTTCGGCTTAAGAATTATCTGTACTCTTTTGAGTTTCTTGTGGATAATAACAGCTGGAGAGCTTCAGTTCATAGGTATCAGACAGGTAGAACTCGGTATGCGCATTATCGCCAGTCAGACGAGATCCTGGCAGATGCAGGGTGGCACTGTAGCTTTTGTTTCCGTCATATCAGTGAATTTACATTTAAGATGAAAGCATACAGCCATTTTGATAGAGTTAGATTCTCTTATTTTTTAAATCATAAAAGAATCCAGAGAGTAATCTGCAAAGGGGCCGATTTATTTGATATGCTCCCAGAGGAGTACACATTCAAGGAAATCATTGGGAAAATGGGACCAGTTCCTCATTCTTTCTCAGCAGTTCATCTGCCATCATATCTTCTGGAGAATGCAGATAAGTATAAATTTCTCTTGCCTGGAAATTGCTTACGAGAAAGTGGGTGATTATCTTCAATAAGTTTAGATGTCTGTTCTTGTAAAGACTAGTTGGGGGTGCTGCTTGTGTGACTCCTCATGAAGGGTTCCATTGAACTATTATGACTCCGGTGTTTCACTGACACAGCCATGAGATAAGTTCAGATGAATTCGTACAATTCATTGTGAGATGTTTGGAGAGTTGGACATATGTTTCATGGAACTTTTAGGGTGAATTTTTGTATATAACTTCTTCTGGATTTGGCTTTTATTCATGTTGAAGCATATCCATTCACTGAGCGGGGACCTCACTGTAATGGAAACAGCTAAGTTGTTGCAGGGTTCTGTGGCTTAGCATTGGTATGACATGTTTCCCCGATATACTAAGCAGTAGATTTGAGGTTCTTGCGATATCCCCATGCTGGGAAGTTTTGTTTTGAGACATCTATCTATACATGTTTCATTAAACTCCTTGATGTGTACCATCTGATTGCTTTTAGACCATTTATTTATAATAGTGCTGATTCTATCCGGTTTTCTTGCCTTAAAAAAAAAATAGTAAGATTGCTCATTAGCAGGACTGCACGATTAGTATGCCTGTTTCTAGACTCTTCTTCTGTTGCATTGAATTGAAGAAATCTCATACCATTTACTTTTTCATAGAAATGGTTGTCACGTCTGTTTTTGGACACCCGAATTTTTTTAATTCAATGTCACATAGTTTATTGATTTCTTTTCGGTGGTTTTAGACATTTGCAATTTGTATGACTCAGTCTTTCAATTCTGTGTGATGTGAGGTTCTATGAACGTTAATGGAATCCAAACAAACTTTACTAGTTCTTGATCATTTGTGTCTGAGCTGAGAGGTTTTATACGTGGAAGAATTCTTGGTTTCATGGTTGCCAAAGCTTTAACTTTTCGTCACTTTAAACCGAATTCAGAAGCCAAGCGGAAACTGCCATCCATGTTATGAATATGATGCCAGCAGAATTTCATCACCTCTGAAAACATTCCTGCTTTTTGCACTTGAATTTGGGTATTTGGGCTTTAGCTGCTTAACTCACTCGAAGTAACAAACGGGAGTTTGTTGAGACGCGGGAACAGATGGTTTGCTGTTGATTTTAGCTAGTGATTGGTCTATGGAGGCGCTGAGGTGGTTCTGATGACGTGAGCAATTCGTACTGTTTAGTGTTGGGTGGTCTGGTACTCTGGTTTAGGCCAATGTGGGGGGACTTGACCACTTGCAAAAAACGAAATGCGTAGGTGCATGCATCTAGCGTCCACATTTCGACCCTCGAGTCAGAGTAAATAAAATTGGGTGCTCTCGGGTTTGGCCTCCATACAAGAAATACAGATATTTAATTTGGGAGGAGAAAAAAAAAGAAAACCTATTCCTTTTTGGGGTGGGAGACCTTGAGGTGGAGTATACACTCAATATACAGTGCCCCCATTCGGCTCCTTGTCTTCATCCCGTCTCAATGTGTTAATTAGAGAATTTTGTGATCAAGAAAAGTCATAACGGAGAATTCCTGTAGGAAAGTCCTCCTACCTCTTGGTAGAGAAAATATTTTCCTTTACAGCCACAATTATATTCACTTGGTAACTATAGACTAGCTAATTGGAGGACGGTGCACTACGTCCCGTGGTCTGGTCCACCTTCATTAAGGTGCATGGTAAAACTAAAACTTTGTAAGAATGTCATCTAATGTGCGAGGGCTGCGATTGGTGAAGCTCATTTAGGATCTTATGGTGTCTATTTTCACATAGATACATACCAAGGTGGAAAAACGGAGCCTTGTACATTTTAGATGAACCATATTCATGTTCTTATTTGCATTTTTAGAAAACAAGATAATTAAGTTCTGCATCCAGAGATGGAGAATAAATTCGGAAGGAAAAAAAAAACTTTCGGTGGCGGCACTCACTACGCAAATTGTTCACAAGCAGACAGTCAAAAGAAAGTATCGAATTTTTAGCAATGACACTACTGTGGGTATGAGATGCGTTCTCATCCGATGCCAAACTACACTATAAGTAGCCCATTGGGTTCGCACCACAATGCCCACCACAGAAATCTTACAGCTTTCAAGTCTCAGGTACTAAGCAAGAAGAAAAAAAATGCTTGACAACCTCACTTACGGTCCACACGGCTACTCCACACATGAGGAGAGCTTTGCAGTGGAAAATGAATACCAGAGCAACTCTGGAAGCTTGCAAAGGATGCCTCCTCTCTGCGTTGAGTCTCCTCATTACTCGAAGCAACACATGTCCTACAGCACTGGAAACGATGGTACCTACCCTAAGTACCAACAAAATGGTTGGAATGGCCCAAATATGCATCAGGGTGGCTGGTACAGCCCTAATGGCTACTATGGCCCCGGCGGCAACATGCCTGGCATGCATGGCCATGCTCCTGGTCGCAACAAGATGATGCATTCCGAATATGAGACTTGCCATGCTGACCCTGGAAGAAGGAAGATGCAAAACTATGGCGTGCACTCCGAGAGCTACGATGACTATGTCAGTGGTGTCCACAATGGCCACCAGAAAGTTGAGTGGAAGGCTGTGTAAGGGATAAACCTACTAGAAGATTTGAGACTTTCATAAAAAATAAGTACCGTGTCCGGTGTTTTCATTTCTGCTGGTGTCCCAAGTAATAATATGTTGCTCATTATATATACGTACTTTGTTCAAGCGTGCTTATCTGCGCTGCTGAATCAATATAGTATAAATAAATAGCCTGTATTTACTAATTAAGATCTCTGAGCATGAAGTTGCACTGGTACTCTTTTTCTTTTCTTATTTTGAGATGTTAGACGGACAGTTCAATTCACCTGAAAATAAATTAGTCCTGTTTGGTAAAGAATTAATGTTAAAAAGTTGAATCAGATTTATAAAAGCTTGGGAGGCCTTTAGAATTCAATTAAGCAAATTATCAGATATACTTCGTATTGAACCAGCCAACTACCTTTTAATTACAATCAAGTAATAATATTATTAATATATGAAACAGGTGTCTGGAAATGGTCACTAAATCAGCTGTTGCGGTAATCATCCCTGTCCTCGAATTTCTTTAACCATCCGAAATGTTGTCTTAATTAATTCAAAAGAAATTTGTTCAGTTCAATTGGGATCAACAACTTTTAGCTAGTTCATTGCTAAATCCAAAAAAGGGAAAAAAAACATATGTTTGGTAGAAAGAATCTGCACGCCATATTTCTTGGAAATAATCTCTGGGATTTTGCCCTCGTGTAATTGCCATTACTGCCTTTCCTTAAGACTTACGTCTTGCTTGACATGATATTACTGTATCCTTGTCTAACTTGCTTATACTTACCAGCTAATGGATTCAGAAATGGGAATCAAACTTTACAGGAATTCAACTTGAAAAGAGTTTGATGGGCGTCAGAACAAGATTCATTGATCGCTGGGAATGCTTAGTTTGCAAGCTGTATCTGTAAACAGATTCTTCTTTGTCTGTCTATAAAGATTAAAGAGACTGCCACCAATTATTTTGGATATTTCTGTAGAGAATAATAGAACGGAAAATTTTCCTTTAAAAATTCCTTATTCCCCAATAAGATTTCAACTTGGCTGATATTTCAGTCCAATTTCTCCTCTCCAGTTTGTTTCTAGTTCGCAAAGTTGGCCGAATATCATGAGTGATGATGACAAAAGGAAAGGGTATTAGATGCAACTTTATCATCCAAGCATGGCAGTCTTAAACTATAAAATGCTGCTGATAGTGCTGGAAGACATAAGATACAACTACATTATTATAAGCTTCCAATCTTGTTCCTAACAAAACAAGGCAAACAAAAAGTCACCAAAAATAATGCACGGGAGCCCTAATCATCAACACAAGAAGCACCATCATGCCAAGCACTATAAAAGTTGGGATACATCAGATGGTTTCCCAGTTTATGTTACCGCACTGGAGCCGATGCAAAATAGGTTTCCTGAAGGACAGCACTATCCATATGGTTATTATGGTAGTCCAATGCTCAACAACAACTATCAGGAGTATGTTCTTGAGGAACCAAGGAGGACTCCTGTGATAGAGTACGGACCTCCTCGTGTTCCTGTTCATGTTAAGGCCAATCATCATAAGGTTGAAGAAAATGTTGATGAAGAGGCTGAGGAATTTATTAAGATGGAGCATAAGAAGTTTCAATTAAGCAAGCTTAGGTCTGAGTTATCCGGGTGATAATATAGAGGGTATAGCATCCCGTCAATAATCCATATATATATATATGGTGGTTATATTGTTTTCAGCTAGTAATTTATATGCTAAATAAGTCATCAAAGCTCCTTTGTTACATTGAATTTAAGTTCCATATGTATTAATCCCTCAATAATACTATATAATTAATTACATAGTGTTCGTATTTTATCTATGTTCTCTCACAAATCCCAAACCTCCTATTTGAAGATGAATGATATTGATAACGTTTTTAATAATTAAGAATTATTAAATAAACAATAAATGTCTCAACTAACATAAGATTGTGTGAAATAGAAGAGGAAATCCCAAGAAAGTATGAATGATTTTATTCTTTCTATTAATTAAACATGCCTTGAATAATTTTCTGGCTAAGAGCTCAAAAGCATGACAGGATTTCAGCTGAAAATATTTTTCCCTTCATGATTGGATCAACGGAGTTTCAGAACGTTGTAGATTTTTCTGACCAAATTGCCAGCTGAGTGGTTAATATTAATCCATTTGAGAAGCTTTCGGGCGCAGTCTGTACTCTTGTGGTCACCACCATTGATGCTTATACGTTATACCTACCTAACTATTTTGAAAAAGACTCCCAAATTTGGTACATCAATTTAACAAACTGAGAGTTTGGACCTCATATTTGATGCTCTAGCACCTAGTTTGTTGTGGATTCTTCTTCAAACTTCCAGTCTTGTTCTTTGAATAAGGTTGAAACTTAAATTTATGTAAATAACAACATATCAGTGCAAGAGTTTTAGTCCTTGTGGCTGTGGATTGTGAAAGCAGCAAGAACAGAAATATCAAATAGCGCATTGCTATCACGTTTTGTTTCCTTAATCATTTGCTTCAATTAGCTGCAACTAGCAACCAAAATTACCAAAAAAAAAAATGAAAAAGAAGAAGAAAATCCGTGGGATCCATGTAAATGTCACGATTTGTCTATTTCTTCTTTCGGATTAGTGGATTTCTGCCAAAGTAATTAAAACAAGAACATGAGTATCCGGATGGTCTTTGTAGATTGTTGGGTCTATGTGCAACAATTACCAAAGGCGTTTGGTAGCATGCTGCCAGAAGAATATTTTCGATAATGGAGACTTCACCACAACGAGGTTTCCTCGTGTGTTCTCAAAAAAGCACGGGCCCATCAACAGTCACAAAAGCCACCCAAAAATGGCAGCTTTTCCTGAAATATTCGATGAAGCAATGCCATTTCTAAGAACTCTTATCCAATAGTATCATTTTGTCCCCAGGATTAAACTCGTGCAAAGAAAACTAACAGCACAAAACTAAATAAAAGAAGAATCTTCAAAAAAATACTTCAATCCCTTCATTCTTATTGCTGTATCTTCTTGTAATTGTAATACACAATGTCAACAAACACAGACATAGCAGAGCAGAAGCTTGTCACAGAACTTCCTCTAATTTTGAGCAAAAATCAAACATGGAGGGAGAAAAAGAAGAAAAAAAAAGTAGTACAACAAAATATAAAGGACAAATATTGTTTCCTCTAAATGACCAAAAACTCTCGAATCTAGAGGATAGATCGACAAAGAGGGCAAGTACTATGCTTGTTATCAAACCATTTGTCTAAGCAACCTTTGTGGAAGAAATGCTTGCAAGACAACTCACTCACCTCCTCATCAGCTTGGAATCCATTTAGACATACACAACAATCCATTGTAGTTAGAGCCCATCCAGTGCTGCTGCTGCTATTACTACTTGTCACATTAGACTTGCTGTCACACAAATACTTGAACTGGGTTATTGATATTCTTCTTTCTCTTGCATTCTCTTCTGAGTTAGAATTAATAAAGCCATCTGAGTCATCGTCTAGATTTGAAGCAGAATTACTCCCCGTTGCGCCCATCACTTGAAGCACAGATCTCACCATGTTCTTCAGCAAAGCTACTGATAAAACTGTGTTCATTACCAGCACTGGTAGCACACCTTCGGCTGCACTAGGGAAATTTGAGAGGCCCATCTCGATGAATAATGAATAATATATCGCTTGTTTTCGAGAACCCAGAAAGAAAAAACAATTTTCTCTTTTAAATCCTAAAGCAAAATCTTGCTAAAGTTTTAGTAGGGGTGGGGTGGTTTTTAGCTTTTGGCTAGAGATAACAAGGAGAGAAAAGAAAGAAGAAAGCAATTTGCTTCCACATAACAGTCTGAAAGTCTTAAATAAGTCAGCAACATAAAACCAAGTTGGGCTTGGGTTGAATGATATGATAATAGCATAAAAGGGCTCATCCTAACCACCAGTGTGCTTAACCCTGGTTTAATATCCTAACCATGGTGGGGTCAGTGGTTACACGTGTAAAGTTTACGAAAGATTGTGATTGATGACTAAATAGTATAGGGAAAAAAGAAAACTTGGGGTTGTGCTGGCTTTTCGGTGAAAACATAAAGGGTAACTTCCACGAACCACGTGTCCTTAACACTTTTGTGAAAGCTAATGAGGGGATGCCTTGTGGCAACGATGGAGTCCTTTCAGTTGGGCTGTCCAGAAGTTTCTTGATTCCCGGACGCAGCAACCGCGTTTGATATTTTTGTGGCGACGTATGTGAGCAAGCAATGTGAAAATTGTTCCGATTTGAGGTTGGCCCCATTTGGATGATCAAATCATCTATCGAATTAGATTTTGATTGCATTAAGTTTTCAAGCAACCATTTGTACTCGTTAGTCAATGCGTGTTTAAACATGTGCATAACATAATTGAGCGAGAGGTGAGCTAAGAGTTAGTTGTAGGTAGAGACGTGCGCATGTACAACTTTTAATGCTAGTTATTAATAATATTGGCCCCGATTGGATTGGCGTATTGGTAAATAACGATGGCAAGTTCGGCTTCCAAAGATCGAACCACATTATTGGCGTAGTAAACAAGGTTTCCACCCGAAGAATTGTAGGTAAACTACGTAGTAGCATCCACGGCGGGCAGGATTTCTTTCTAGTCCGATTAGCAAAGGCAATACAGACGTGTGATTGCGAGATGTCCACATATAAAACAGTTGCTGCCTGTTTGTCAAATAACTTTTGGCCATTTTTGCATCACCTACTTTGTCTAGCATTAGAAATCTGCGTGCGTGTGAAAATACATTCAAGGCAGCAACAAGATGTAGCTTCTTTTTGTCGCAAACGAAACACGTATATAAAAGAACAAGAGTAGAAATTGAGGCGCAGAACCGGGGTGATCTTTCTCTTCTACCAAAAAACTTAAAAATTTACTGTTAACAAAATAATATTACAGCATAATATTTGATTCTACAAATATACGGTAAAACCCTAAGCACTGCAGTAATGATTGATGATTGTGTACAGTCAGAGCCCTCTACTTCGATGTCCCCTAATTACCTGTGAAATTGGTAGCATCAATTCCAAGTGCTGTATAATATGAGTGTTCAGCATTAGCCATCCGACCCTGAAACATAGTCCATTCCTTTCTACATCTCTCTCTTACCTGCCATCCACGTTAAAGGATGTTGTCAGAAAAATTCATAGAAGATACTTCTTTTGCTGTCAACAAAGAGCACGGACATGTGTGCAGTAATAATATATATATATATATAAAAACTAATTTTGAAAAACATGGTTTTACGTACCCCTTGCCAAGGTGCCTTCCCATTTTGTGCCTCTCCCTACAAAATAAATAAGTGATTCAGTATTTCATTCCAGAAATTTGAAATTGAAATATACAAAAAAAATGATCGTAGCCAATGATCTCCATTTACCTGGTTCCCTAGTGAGGGAACAGTTTGATGGACAATCCACTGAGAATCTACAACACCTATCTTCTCATGGGCAGGCTGCTTTTAAGAGAGAATGATTCAAGTTTAATTGAAATTTTTAACACTGACAAATGATCTAAGAGAGAGAGAGAAAGTGATAAGGTCCCTAACCTCTACACATTTTCTGAGGGCAAAATCAAGACCCCACCCGTGGACTAAGTCATTCTAAAATTCAGCAGAAAAATAATGATAATTAGGCAATGGGATGGAAAAATAATTGACACCAGGTAACGCATAAATAAATAAACAAGCAAATCCCTAGATACCTGAATCATATGCCAAACACAACGCCAAGCATCCCGTGAAAAAACTGGAGCCATGATCTCAACAAATCTGCATGCAGTAACTCATCAAATTATAAGATATCGAGTAATTAATAAAGAAGCATACAAAAAAGAGAATATTAAGAGTTGGTCATACCCTGCACAGGGAGGTAGATGTGGGTCAGAGCACCAGCCTGGTTTCTCCTCTGTTACTCTAATGAATTCAGCACACAAAGATAAAATGTTACTTCATTATCAAAGAAATCAATCCATACTAAATGTTACTTCATCATTAAAGGAATCAATCCACACTAGACAAAGTTTGGTAATTATTCGATCATTCTTACTTGTGAACTTCCTGATCGCCTCTCCTCTTGGTCATCTGCCATGTTAACCCTTTGTTTGGTTCCAAACCAGGCTGCGAAATCTCCAATCCATGCTTCCTTACTAGTTTTATGTATCTGAAATTAAATAAAAGGCATACCAAATGAGTAGACTGAAGCAGAACAACCAATAGAACCTATGCTATGTCACTCACTCTTCAGCATTGAAATGCTCAACGCCCAAATCTTCATCCCAGATAAATATGTAGTCATATGGTGCTATGATGTCTGGATGCAAAAACCGCTTGGCATACCACCTTCAACAATATTCCAAAGCATGAGATTGTCAAAACAGAAAACACACCCATATACTCAAGCCTACCAGCAAAAGCAGAAATAACATTGATGATTTTAAAATTCAATTGAAGAAAAAAAATAGTTAGTTACCATTTAGTTTGCTTCCGAACGCTCACGTGAATTGCCTGCTTTGACCACTCAAACTCATCCCATTCAGTTGTCCGACCATCATAATGAAATAGAACAATTGTAAAGTTCTCTGAGAACTGTTTGAGGAAGATAGTTAGCGACTTAGACACCCACACAATGAGAAAAAAGGGAGGGAGGAAAGGAGGGACTGACCTTTTTAACTGCAGCATCAATATTATTTTTCTGGTTGTAACCAACTGTAAAGGTGACAAGATACTTTGGTTTACTGGTCAAGTCCTGGAGACAACAACTCCATCAGATATATGTTGTTACCACCAAACCATAATAATCCAAAACACCAAGATGTTACCGTAGGTGTAATCGCTAAAGCAATCCCCTAAGACTGCAGAAAACAATGAAACATTACAATGCATACTAAAGTGGTCAGATACACACCTCATTAGGATTACCCCACAATCGTCGTAAGTAGAAGTCTGACTCAGCTTTAACAATTTTAGGTGGTAGTCTTTCTGCCCCTCGAGGATTTGTAGGAACCCAAATCTGTAGCAAAATAGCAAAGGAAACACAAAATGCAAGCTCAAAAATCTATACAAGGAACTACAAATACTTATTAAAATTATGGCACATCAGAATACAAGTCATTAATGTAAGAGAAGTATCATCCAGGCTGATAATAGTACATAGAAAGCATGCTAGTAAAATAATGGATTAACAAGTGTATAACACTCAAATCAGGACTTCTCAGTTAATCCATGTTATGCCAGCAACGAAACTGAGCAATGAAGGCCTACTTCTTGTACCACATTGCACATTTACTTAAATGCAGCGACATAGAGTGCCTGAATGTTGCCTACTCATAAGTAGCTGCTCATACAGATCCAGTATTTATTCTCCCCGGTAATGTTTTGGACACGGAAATATTTAGATCTTTTATCTAATTTCAGCCACTACATCGTACTGCTCTGATCAATTATTAGCAGAACTCTGTACAAATGATTAAAAAATGAAGTTTAACAGGCCCTGCATAAATGCAGAGGTATCTAAATGCTTTAAGAAAAAATTTCTTCCATGATTGAGGGAAAAAATAGTGGGGGAAAAAGAACTGGAATGAGAAAAGGAAATGAATATCAACAATATAGTTGAAGATGTAATGGCTTTCAGAATCTTAAGCAGTTAGGATTTTGCAAATTTTTAAAGCAACAATTATGATGAAGCTTCCAAAAAATTGTCTGCATAATTAAGTCCCTAATATGACATGCTATCTTCCACTGGCATCTGAATGTCTATAATGCTCTAAAGACGAGATGCTGGGACAATATGAGAGATAGAAGCCTGCATCTCTTATCCTATTCACTAAATACTATTTGCATCAGCATACACTTCTATTTGATGCTATCTCTATCTTCCCTGTGCCTAATAGCTGCCAGCCACTACAGTAAGCAGCCTTTTAAATCCTTTCCAAACTGAAAAAACTTTTCTATTTGTGAAAACAGAGCAAGAATCTCCAATATGTGTACTAATACTTAACAAAATACTCACAAAGCATTTTAGAAATTAGTCACAATATTCTGAACTAACCATAAAGCCAATAAACTCCCGAAAAGAGGAAAATATTTAACCATTTAAAACCTGTAACTCTGGACATCACACTAAGTAGAGATAGCATACCTTTGATGTACCATTTAAGAGTTGAGCTTGGGTTGAGCTGCTATTATTATGGTTTAAAGGATTCAAGGCATTCAACAATGTTTGGGTTGAAATTCCTGATCTTTGGTCATCAACATATGAGAGATCTGTGTTGGGAAGAAGGCTGGATGGGAGATTCAACTGCCAAATTGAGAAACATTGTGAGTATTCCATCATCTTGCTAACATAAGTGGTATACATATAATAAAGGGAACACCTATATTCAGACCTCTGAAATAACAAAAGAGCAAATATTAAATAAAAAAGTCAAACTCCAGGCACCTTAGTCAGTGACAATGTTGGAAAACATACTCCTATCCAGAAGCCAAAAACCATTCCGACGAATGTTGTTACTATAAGCCTCATAGTCTCATTTGGTTTTCTATTAACCCAACTGCGGTAAACAAAAATTAAATTGTGTTAGTTGACATCACATCTCAAATGACCCAGTATTTCTTCAAAAAATAAGAATACAAAATAAAACCAATTGCAAGATCTGAACCTGCGTGCAGCGGTTCCCATTTTATTTACAATCTTCTGGTTTTCACAAGAACCTCTAAGCATTGTTTTAACAGATGAGATGCCAATTTTCCATAAAACAGATAGAAATCCTTGTCAATGCAAAATTAGACCTGTTGTAACCAAAATACAGCACAGCACACTCGTTATAGAAGGAATTAAAGAACATTACCGCTTTAATTCAAATAAACATATATGGAGACAGTAAAATGATTATGAAACTTCAAAGTATTGCTCACCACTGACCAAAATTAATAAATGTTACTGCCCTAATACCCAGGATCTCAGAGGCACCAAGAGAAAAGTGCCAATGGGGCCAATTTAAATTTTAACTCTCAACTCTATGGCACGAGGTAATCCTACATGCCAATACCTTAACTCTTAGCTCTGTCATACAGAAATCTCACGCCCCAACTTCAAATATATTCTCCATACAGAATGCATACTGTAAAAAGTCACCGCACACAGACAAAGACTTTCAAAAGGATTAATTACAGACTCCATACTCAATCTATCAACTAGTATGTCTTCCTCGTACACGAAATAAAGCATGAAATCATGTGCTCCCGAAACACAATCATCAAGAAAGAAATAAACAAACGTAACCAAACCCAAAATTCCGTTCAAATCCTCAACTTCGCACCCGAAAATCGTGTAACCATGTGCCCATTTATTAATAAAACTTAAAATTAAGTCAGAAAAAAAAAACCCAAATTCCCAGTTCAGACATACGACTGGCCTTGCTTACATTCAAAGAAACGGAGAGAAACACGACCAGAAACACGACCAAAGACATAAACCTAAAACTTAAGTAGCTTAAAAGTTAAAACAACAAACCAACTATTACATTGCAGCTACTAATATAATCAACCAAAATTCAATAAAAAAGAAGCCAAAAAACAGAACTACCTTAAAAAATAATAAAATAAATAAACTTTAGTTTGAAACCGATACTGATCGAATAAAATCATCAGCTTTTTAACAGTTACTAGCTCTCGAAGTTTCTTTAAACAAAAAGGGAGAAAAAGAGAGTGAACGTACCTGCAAAAAACTGCTAACAAGATCTGGTGAAGAGAAACTAATAAAAACTTAAAAATCACAAGAAACCCACTTGCTGTGACTTGAAATCCGAGCTATAAATAGAACAAAACTGCGTGATCGGCCCCTCCCCTATTCTACAAAACGTGAGAAAAAGGAGAGGAAAGGCAAAAATTTTATTGCTGTTGTATTTTTCAAGTCAAAGTTGGGCAAACGAAGAGAAACAAATTGAATGAGTTTGAAAAATCCAATGGGATTATAGAGTATATATTTCCTCCGCCTAATTACAAGGGATAGGATTAGGAATGATGAAGTTAGGTATTCGTGTTTTATTGGGAATGTTACGCTGCTGCCTCCCTCCCCTCCTTATTATCAATAATTCAAGATTTTCCGTTTCCAAGCGAATAATTTGTATAATTCAAGAGTTTCATACTTTACTTTGATAATTAATTAATTAATTAATTAATTAATTAATATCTTATATTTATCCCAACGGAAAAAGTAACAACTCATAAAGTTCTTTTGCTAAGTGGGTTTGTTTTTCGAATTTCACTTTTTTTTTTTGTTTGTTTAAATTTTATAATCTGATTAGGTTTGTGACACTTGTCATGTGCATGATTTTTATTTTTTCATTTTGACGAATCATCCGGCTGTTTTGTTCGTTTGTTTATTTTGTCACGCTAGAAAATGACTACGATTTGATATTTTTCACGTTTCAGAAAACTTCGAGGGGATTGAAAATTTTACCATTTTATGAGAAAGGAAAAAAAATATATATATATTTATCTCTTAATTTTATATAAAATTATTGAGATGATAAGCATAACGTAATCACTAAAATGATGCTATGAGTGAATTTATTGGAAGTTAAACCAAATTCAGATTCCATTCTTATCTTTAATTTATTCTTCATCTCAATCACAAAAACATGCGTTTGCTACCCAAAAAAAAAAAAAAAAATTAATTAAAAGGCAAAGCATTTAAGAAAGTTGGGGTCAGCAAATTAATTAGAATCCATTTTTTAAAAACTGTCCTTGATTTTATTTCAGTTATCACCGTGATCAAGAAGAAAATTAGGCAGGTAAGTTAAACGATTTCTTGTCTTATAAGTAGGACAAAATCCAATCTCATAATGATTTGCCCCATAAATTCGATTAAAAATTACTGAGAATATATATATATATATATAATATATGCATAGAAATAGAAAGAAAGAGAGAGATAGTCACCCGCCAATCACGAACGTCAAATATTCTTGATTTGTTTACACGTTTTTGCATGTTTAATTAACAGATACAATTAGGGAAGCTTGTTAATATTTATTTATATATATATATATATATAATTAGCCTTTTCAATTATGGATCGGAAAATAGGAAGAAGCATCGTGTGTTCACGTTGTACTGCCGGAGAGAGAGAAAAATTAATTATGTGGGCTTGGGTTTTAATTGGGTTAAAGTGAAAACTCGATTTTAAAATGTGAGATGAATTATTATTACTTATTTATAATTTATTTCAGATTTTTTTTTCTAACTAATTCAATTTCAACACATTTTTTGATTACTAATAATATTCTCATTTCTCAATTATTATTTGCTTATTTATTGTTGCCACCCTCCACCGTCACCTGACTCAGAATATTATTCTTTTTTTTCCAAATAACCTAATTATTATTCTTAAAATCCCTGCGAATAAATAAAATTGAACGAGCAGTCGGTTTGTTTGTTTAGTTGGCAGTTGGCAGGATTTTGACTTGGCTGAGCTTATTGGTTCTGGTAAAACGCCATTGACATGTAGGCCTACTCCCCTATTATTATAAACATCTCTTTCTTTCATTCACTCCATCTTCACAAAGTCTTTGACGCGTTCCGCCTCCCTACTCCGACGTGACGTGACGTGGTGGGTCGGGCTGAACCATCCTTCCTAAATTTAAAACAATACCTTATATTATGAAATATTTTATCTCCCAATAAAACAATACCTTATATGTATAGACATGTCATTCTTTTTTCTCATTTCAAATTTAAGACCAAAAAAAGACATTTCAATTTGAACGTACATTAATCCCATTTGTTATATGCTTCCAAATGGCAATTTCAACGAGTAGAATTAAGTGTTCTAAACATTGCAAGTAACAACATACTCGTCTACTACTGCTACTACTACTACTAGTAGTGAAGCTACTCGAGCTCGATCCGCCAGGACAGCTGCTGGGCATTGAAGCCGCAGGAGATGGAATCAGTGAAGCTACTTACGGATACTACCTCGCCCTCCGCTCAATAATTAACTCTAGCTTTCCCGATCTTTGTGATGAAAAAGGGATCCCCCATTGTTTTTATAGCAGAAACCAGGAGCTTTCCTTGTCTCACTACAGAGATCGCTGACTAGAGCAGAATTGTTGTCTATAACGACTTGAACTCCTAAATCTAACCAAAAAAATAAAAAAGTCAATTCCATTTGGGTTATAAACTTGAAACTTGGCCTTCTAGAAAGAATTTATTTTATTTATTTACCTGCTCAGGACAGGAGAAGTAGGGGGGCATTCTCCTTCCATTCAATGCGGGGGTTTAAGCACGATTCTGGATCTTTTCCGGAAATGAGATAGGGTTGCTAACAACCAGATCACATTCATTACGACTTTTGTGTTTGATTTGCACTCCGTTCTCTTAAACAAGAAACAATGTTGTGTCATTGCTTAAAACTTTAGAAGCAAACAATCTTGGTACCTAGCTCCATGGTACTTCAGGATTAACCCTGGGCTGCGGTTCCATCAAACAATCTTGGTACCTAGCTGGAAAAAGCAGTTATATTAGCAAACTTGATGGATACACGCTGCTAAAACCTCAATCAGTTTATCCTATAACCTAACCCACCTATCTACTTTCGCTATCTAAGAAGCCGGCCAACCCGCCACCCGGTCCGGTTGTTCAGGGGCCAAGTCCAAAACGCTAAACAATCTGATCCCCGCTGACTTGCAACGTTATGTTAATGTACAAAGTACAAACCGCGTTGCAATGTTTATTATCTTACCCGGCTTTTATGTACAGCCAAAGTTCAAGAGAAAAAAAAATGTTCAAATGCTACATCCTCGTCTTTTATGTACAACGATGGACCTGCGACAACAGTTCATCTGCGCTTCACAAATTCTATCACTTTATTATTTACATCTTCACTGCAAATAAATGCTATGAATACAACAAACTATACAGACTATCACTGAATTTCAGGCATTAATGCATTATAGAGGCAAGAGCTTCAAGAATCCACCAACCTGCTTTCTTCAGGATTTTTCCAGTTCAATGGAAAGATCTAAATGAGTCCCTTTCTTGCTTTGCCTATGCCTCATGGGCAACACCATTAAGATCAGATACTGCAGCACGAGAAGGAAGCCAGAGCTCTATACGAGTTCCCCCAGATCCAAGGGCAGCATCTGTCCTCCGAGGTGATATAACACGGACAACACAGCCATAGCTCTCTAGTAGTTCACGAGCTACAGTCAGCCCAGCAACAAAGTTCCATGTCATATTGTCTTCAACCATGTTTTCTGAGAAGAGGTCTGCTCCAAATGGAGTAAGCGAATGCATCTGTGTCTGCAGACATTCCAATAACAAAATAATTGACAATACAGGACAAACTGGAGATGAGGTAAAGGCAATAGAGGACATAACATTGTCTGTTTCCATATTTGATAAGCAAGGTATTTTCATACTATAAAATGGTATAGGATGGGCAAATCTTAGGTAAAATCTCAGAAACCAAAGACCAAGAAAATGAATTATCTAAGCTTGTGAATATTTTATGATTCCCAGCCCCCTACTGCAAATAAAGACAAAATCTCAATCCAAACACCAAGTAACATTATTCTATAAGCTCGGAGTTCCTCAGACCATTACATGATATATTTTTCAATTGTTCAATATTGCAGAAGCATTACATGCTTCACATCTGCCAAGGACAAAAGGAGGTGAACTATTTTCATAGCATGTGATGCGCAAATACAAATGTTCAAAGGAGTCGATCTCTAATTTAATATGGAAAAACAATTTAAGCAGAGGAAGTTTCCTATTATTACCATATAGTGCATGTCTGGTCCATCATCATCAATTACCACCAGAGCACCACCAGCCGGAGCTGTAGCAGACACAATTTCAACCTTACACCCAACAGGAGTACGTAATAACGCACCCTCAATTAAATTGCTCAGAGCCTGACGCAAAGCAGGTTCTTCTACAGCAACTTGCAAAGATTTCGAAAGTTCACTTAGTTCCACCAGACGTTGCTGCACGTGGGCAAGGGGTCTCACTGCCTCAACCAAATCTCCCAACACATCAGAAACATTGCATGGTCTTCCTGACGTAAATGAAGAGCATAAGCTAAAAGAGAAAATTTTCAAATTTGAGAACAGGAGAATCAAATGGATACTTTAAATATCTTGCCTGCCTCAAAAATGAATCTAGCTAAGTGATCAAACTCAAAATATCATGAAAGGATAAAACATACCTAATTCCATTTTGTTTTAAAGGAGCAAGGGCCCAAGGTGGCATGGGCATTTCTAAATCCTTGGCAGATATATCCAGTGACAATGGTTTGCTGGAACTTTGCAACTCACTGCTGGAACTATCTCTTGAAAAGTCATTAGATAACTGAGACCTACTCAACTCTGGATGGGCATATCTTGAACTATGCATTTTTTTCAATGCATCTTCATTATAAGCGCACAATATTAGCCTAATAAGTGCCAAAAAAAGGTCATATATACAATTTTTAACTAAAAGCGCAGCAAAGAGTTAATATTTTATTGTGAAGTTACTAAGGTTAGATTTAAAATTGCAGTTTCATCAATAATGTCATAACAAGCTTGAAATTCCGACCATAGTGAATTGTGATAAATGGAAAAGAGAATGCGCTGTAAAAGCTAAAGCCTATCAAAATGGACACCCATACTCGAACAACAAGGCAAGTAAATGAAACGAGGAAAAATAATAACCAAGAAAAGTTAATTTTTATCAATCTATTGTTGAATATCATAAATAAATACGAAGTAAATCTGAGAAGAATCCCGAAATAGAAGGCATAATGACATGACTGTATATGTAAGTAAATGTGACCAAGTAGGAGATAGAGAATGGCAGTTACAATACCTTTGTCACATAAACAGCATCCTGGAGCTCTTGAAGGGTATCCCTCAAACGATCACCTTGAATTATAATATCTTCGACAATGTCATAAGATATCTGCAAGAATGTATTTTCATATATAACTTTTTCATTGGAAAAGCAAAACAGGAGAAGAAAATTAAAGTGAGAATCCTGGTTCACTTAAGTGCTCAAACCTCACTTCTCTTCATATGAAGGGATAACATTTTACTTAAAGTCTGAATGCTAGAAAGCGGACCACGAATCTGCGAAAAGATTAGTTATAGGAAAACGACAATAAGGCTACTAAACAAATGTAAAAGGAAAACACAACAATCAGAGAGTTTCTTACTTGTTCAACCAGATTACTCATCCTGACATTATTTTGCCATGACGATTGCTGAAGCAACATCGATTTTCTGGGGAAAAAAAGAGCCAGCCATATTTCAAATGAACTGATACCATAAAATGTGCTTTTCAATATGGACGATAACAATACAGCTGTCCAGAAAGAAAAGGCTAAGTAGAAACTATTATGCAAAGCCACAAGGAAATAACCTAAATGCATAATTTTTCAAGCAGCATAGATAATAGATTCAACGTATTCTCATTTTACTCCGTGAATATACCTAGCAGATCATACAAACTCTGCAGACTACAAAAAATAAAGCAAAGCTCAGTTCACTATTCAATTTGAAAGCGAACGACATATAAACAGCAGTTTACATAGTTTTTGCCATTTTTAGACCTGAAAAGGAAAAAGAAAAATACAGAGGGAGACGTGTAGTCTACCTGATCCATAACGTATGCCATGGCAAGAGATCTACATATATTAGTAGCATTTGATCTCTGCTCAGCAGTAAACTTGTGCATTCTCATTCTCTTATTATCAGAAGTCTCAATCTCCCCTGATATCTTATCCGAACTAGGTGGCAGCGCATAGGCTTCCTCCGGCGACTGGTAGCTTATCACATCATGCCCTTCATTTCCAGACATTTCTGAATCCATCAGCGGCAGCTCCGCGACCAAAAATCCCACAACAAATGGGTGCTTCACCATCGGAAAAACCACAGCTCTCTGCTCAGGCACAACTTGCACCTAAAATTCAAATTCAACATTTTAATTAGTAAGTACAAACATAGTAACTAACTTTCAAATTTCATAAACGAAGTTAAGTCTAACAGATTAGTCTTACTTGTCGACTAGAAAGTGCAGCTTCTGCGGCGCGTAATCCGGCTGGGAGATTGAAATTGCCAACTAATATAACAATGTCAGTTGCGTTGACATCAGGATAACTAACAACACGACGCAGTTCTAGACGGTCCATAACATAACTACCAGCCGGTCTCACATAAACCTGCACCATAAAAGAAAAAGAGTTAATATTACCCAAAAAAAAAGAAGAAGAAAAAGAAAAAAAGATTGCAAATTAAAGGAAGGAAACGGAGATGAATGACGAACTGACGGAGAGGATAGCGTCGGGATCGACGGTTCTGCGAAAGAGGTCCAACTGTTCAACGCAAAGTGTCTGAAAATCGGGACTGGGAAGAACCAAATTGCAACTCTTCTTGTCAGTCTCGATGCTCTGGAGGAACTCGACAGGAGATGTGGATATTTGACGAATGGCAGAAGCAACAGCAGAAGCGGAAGAGAGCATGGGTCCGGCAGACTTCGATTCATCGTTGGAGACCGTGCGGGTCAAGTGACGAAGGGAGGTAGTAGTGCTGCCGGGAAGAGAAGAGGAAGCGTTGATTGGTTTAGGTTTGAGAGAGGAGTGGAGTTTGAGAGAATTGGGGCAAAAGAGGAGACAACAACATGTGTGACTGTAAGGATTGGAGAGTCGTCGTCGATTATGAGGAGTAACTGCGGAGAGGATCATTTTTTGTATTTGTATGGAAGCCACAAATACACTTCAGTTTGCGATGAAAATTGGAACGACAGTAGTTGCTGCCGCTGCTGCTGCTTTTAAAGGAGTATTATTACGTAACACGTGGCAACAATTTTTAACTGCACCAACTCTTATGTTTTGTGATTATTTATTTTTTAATTTTTTTTAAATATGCAATATAAATTATTTCGGGATACAGTGTAACAAAAATTTCATAATCATTTTGATAAAAAGTATATCGATTTTTTTTTTAAAATACCTTATTATATTTTGGAAGTATATTTTTTATTAAAAATTTTACAACAAAAAAGTTATTCCAAATAAATAAAAATATCGAATAATGATAGTAAGGGATAATTTTTTACATACGAGAGTTTCTAAACTTGTCGAATGACAAGTAAAAATAAATAAATAAATAGACGAATCCAATATGATTCATTGAACTAATTAATTCGATTGGTTCGATTTTTTGTTTATTAAATTAAAAATCATAATGTTGACTCAATTTTTGGTTTAATAATTAAAATCGAAGCTCAACCAATTTGATAAAATTATAAAAATTTATCTCCATGTAAATATGTAATTATTTATAAATAGTTATGTGATTTAAGAAGACTCCCATTCACAGTTACTTCAATTTTGATTTAGTAGTAAGAACGGATTCCTTCGATGATACTGGAATTTCTTAATTTGATTTATAGTGTTATAAGTAAGGAGTATTTTTACGTACTTTTTTAAAGTTCGAAAAAATTTTAATTTGATGAATGGTTTGTGAAAAGGAATACAAACCTTCTCTATAATATTTGTGATCTAATAGAAGGCTGTAAATTTATCAAAATATTTCTAAATTCTCTTTATACAATAATTATCTAAAATTTTACTTTGAATATAAAGAATATAAAACCATACAAAATTCCCCAGAAATGAAGTTTATAAAATAATATTATAGCCCAAATATACAAAACTTTTGCAAACAAGTCTAGAAATCCTAAATGAACACAAAATCTGCCTACTTTAATTATAATTTACCATTGTATATTTTACCGCACGGCTATATAATCAACTCATCAACTACCCTAATACCTTCCTAATCAATTCCTCGTAAGAACTTCTTACCTCTTTCCAAATAATATCTTCCCCTCATGAATGCCATTTCTTTCTCTCTTTCCAAATAAATACAAAGTTTTTTTAAATCATATCCATGATACAAACTACCAAATATGCAGATTAAAGTCACAATAACCTCATAAGAAAATCCATAAATCTTTGTTATTGGTCATTCGCAAAATTCGCCAATGAAAAGCATGGGTCAAGGATTTAGTTTGCATTTTTGATGATCTATGGGACAATAGGTTGACTATGAGGGTATTACAGTAGCGGATGAGTTGATTTATGGTAGTTGTGTGGCAAAATGTGCAATGTTTAATGATAATCGAAGTGGGCAAATTTTGTAGTATTGGTGGACTTATTTGAAAAATATTTCCAGATTTGAGCCATAATGTTATTTTATAATCTTCATTTTAGGGGATTTTGTATGATTTTACATCTTTTATATTCAAAGTGAAATTTCAGATAATTGGTGAGAATTTAGAGATATTTTGACAAGTTTACTCGTTTCTGTAAGGGGACAATTGGTGTAGGTGGGGGGCGTAGCCAAATTTAGAGTAGTTGCCTCCCTCTCTGGGCTGTGGCTCTCTCCCTCCAACACCTACCAAGTATGTATTCAAACATTTGACCATTGCTATTTGCTAATATCACTAACGGCTCCAGCGGAAGGTATCTCTTTGACCTCCTCGAATTTACTTTTGACTTCAATTTCATTTACTTCACTCCTTCTCCTTCCTTTTCTCTCTCTCCCTTTTCATAATAGCCGTTGCACTCTTTTTCTCTCTTTCTCCTTCTCCTTCTCCTTCTCTCTTAATGCCGAGTATCGTAGCAACGACAACAATGTCTTACGGCAATTCGAAGATGGAGACTAATCGTATTGCAGATAAAGAAAATCTCTCTTCTTCTTCTTCTTCTTCTTCTTCTTCCAGTGTTTCCTTGAAGCGAAAGAGACCGCCCAAGATTGAGATCCCAAATGTATTGCAAGAAATCCAGAGGGATAAGCTCAAGTTTAAGGACTTCACTCCGCAAGACGATTCCGTTTGTTTCAGTGGAATTGGAGTTGCCGTTTTCTCCCTCAAAGGCAAGAAAAAGTTCATGGAAGACACCCATAAGATCGTTTCTTGCTTACATGGCAACTCCAATAAAGTAATGATTTTGTGATTTTTGTTTTTTGTTTCTTTGCCTGAGACTTTTTATTTATTTTTTTATTATTGCTTATTTCAAGAGTTTCTTTGGCGTCTATGATGGACATGGAGGCAAAAAGGCTGCAGAGTTTGTTGCAGAGAATTTGCATACCAATATTTTTGAAATGATGAAGAATTGTGCAGGAGACAAGGAGGATGCAGTTAAAGCTGGCTATTTGAAAACAGATGAGGAGTTCTTGAGGCAGGTAATGGCAATTTGGTTTTTTATTTTTACCAGATGCATGCATATTTTTATTTTGACTCTGGTGATTCAATTAATTGCTTCAGATTACCACTCTTTAACAGTTATGGTGTTTTCACCGTGTAGCGTGAAATAAAATACTCAATATTTTAAAAGACCAAAACAAATAATAATAATAATAATAATAATAATTTTAGTTTCCTAGCATTTATTATGCATTCAATGTCAATGAATTTCAAATAAAGAATCAGCTAACATTCAAATGACCATCTTAAATGAAGTTGACAAGAGAAATCCCGTACTATGCAAAATGGCCAATTAGTAATCTTGGCTTCTCAGTTCTACTTTATTCTTGATCCAAAAATTCTGCTGGCTAATTACAGACTAATAATGCTCCATTTTTTGGTCTATCAAAAAAAGAATAATGTGTAAGACCAAAGAAACCTGTTTGGAACTTGAATTGATTATTGGTCGGCCTCATTTGTAAGTCTTCTCACCCTTATGAAACCTTTGAACAGCATAGATTCTGTTAGGGTTCCTTCAGTTGTCACTGAATATGACTAATGTTAATCCCAACTATCTGCATTTATTATAAGAAATTCAGGATCCATTGTTGCATTCTACTATAACTGGCACCAGCACCTTATTACTGTTGAGTAGTAATACGTAAATCATTGGTGAACATATGAACAAATCCATCGCATTCATTATCAGAGGTTTTTGTTGGAGTTTTGACTAGAGGGTTCTAGACCCCTCGTTATATTGAAGTATCACGCTCCAATCAGTGGGTTCAGGTGGTTGTATCCACAAACGGACTTGGATCAGATACTTTAACTAGAGTCATGTTATCAATTGTTTGAAGGAGAGTATGCTATAAATTCTTTTAATTTAAACATGTTAGAGACAGAATGAATGGATGGTATACTCTAAATGCATGGGCTTAACTTCAGTATATTTGAAGGCATTTCTCTATTGTTAAATTGGGATGATATGTTTGAGCTATAACAAATATGTTTATTTGCTGATGTTGGCCTTTAAAATTAGAACTTGCATAAGGTTGGAGTCGATGTTCCTAAGAACTCACATATCTATATATCTATATATCTATATGTGACATGCATTTGTCTTTCCATTAGCCATTCCTGTCATCTTTCCTTACCTTTTATTTTTGTCGATATGCTGACTTAGTGTGTGAATCAACGCAGGGTTTAGTCAGTGGTGCCTGTTGTGTAACAGCTTTTATTGAGGGACAGGATGTTGTTGTCTCAAACTTGGGAGATTGTAGAGCTGTCCTATGTCGAGGAGGAGTGGCTGAGACCCTTACAACTGATCATAAAGCAGAAAGAGAAGATGAACAAAGGCGAATAGAGAATAAGGTGGTCATTTTGTGTGGTCAAAGTTATAAGGAGCTAAAACTCATGTTGATAGTTTCTATTGATACTTGTTGCAGGGAGGATATGTAGAGTTCCATCGAGGAGCTTGGAGAGTTCATGGGATACTTTCTGTGTCTAGAAGTATTGGAGATGCTCATCTGAAGAATTGGGTGCCAGCTGAGCCTGATACAAAAATCCTTCATTTTACTTCGGACATGGAGTTTCTTGTGTTGGCTTCTGATGGATTCTGGGACGAGGTAAGAAAGGAAAGATTCTTTTATGATCCTGCTGATTTATCTTTGCTATGTGTAGTTGCTTGTCCTAAGATGGTGTGATTTTCTCTTGTTAAATTTCATTTTGTATGCATCATTAGTTTCCATTAACAAGTACCAATCTTGTTATACTTAGCATGATGATATAAACAGTTTTGTCTTCTGCGAAGTACTTGCTTAGTTAAAGAAGATAACAGATAATCAAGCCCCATCAGGCACTTTCTAATGTCATGCACTGTGTCATTGCCACATTAAAGATTGTATAGAGTGAATATGGGTTATATTTCTGTTAAGAATAGTTATTATCTTCACTTGATTGTTGATGTAAACCTCTTATCTTTTACCCAGGTTGGCAACCAAGAAGCTGTTGATACTGTGAAACGGTTATTAGCTGGGAAAACAATAGGACCTTCTGATATTAGTAAAGAAAATGGTGATGGATATGGCTGCGTAAATGTTAGTCCTTCATCAAAGATACGAAGGGTTTCATTGGTCAAGCAGCCAAAAGAGACATGCCAGTCACCCAGATGTAAGAAGACTATTGATACCTGGAAAGACCGTGAAGATGACTTTGCTTCTGAACTTGGATCGCCTCCATCAAAGTCTAGGAGAATTTCAATAGTCAAGAAAATAAATGTAAAGACTGAATCTTGCAATCAAGAGAACAGTGGCTACAAGAAGAGTCCAGCTTCTGCAGGACTTATGGCTGCCTGCAAGGAGCTTACAAACCTTGCTGTAAGTAGGGGTAGTTTGGATGACATCACTGTGATGATAATTGATTTAAACCGCTTCAGATGCAACAGCTGATTTTGTAAATTAGGCTAGCCACATGGATTAGGCACACTCATATATTTATTATCCTCTATATTTGGCACCATTGCAGTAACCTAGGATGGTCTCTATGTGATGCCCATGATATCAATTAATTAGTTTACTTTTGTTTGACAGCAAATCTACTTGCCTCTGGCCATTCTCTCATGTTTCTTGATTAGTAATGCGAATTTAAATGTCTTTTTGTAGAAAAATAATTGTTATTGATTTAACTGATTTTGAGAGGTTATTCAAGTTCCTATCTTATAGGTTTCATTATATGTGTTTACAGAAGATTATCATGTAAACATCTGCTTGTATGCACCTATAAAAACACAATATGAAATGGCGTAATCATGAACTGAATTTGGAAAGTTTATGGGTGCCCATTTAAAGAGGACCAAAGGTATGTCACATGAGATAAGTGAATTAATGAATTGTAGGAGAGACCTTCATACAATGAAGCATATCTGTCTTTGATCTTAGGTTCTGATCCAGAGAAGTGAGGGTTACTAAGTACTTATCTCCGTGTAAGATCTGCTGCAAAATCTGCAGATCTTTGGGATTTCGGCGTCTCTTTCTCCCAAAGATTTTGCATGCTCTTAAACAGTAGTTCTACTGACATTTAAAATGGCCGAAGAGAAAACCCAGGCAAAAGGTTCCATTTTCAATATGTCCATGAATAGTTTCCAAATTTAATTAATCAAAATAAGAACAGACACTACAAATCCAGTTTTATTTAACTTATTATTTTTTACCATCCACCTTTTTGCCCCCACCCACATGCTCTAATGAATAGTTTCCAAATTTAATTAATCAAAATAAGAACAGACACTACAAATCCAGTTTTATTTAACTTATTATTTTTTACCATCCACCTTTTTGCCCCCACCCACATGCTCTAATGCATCAAAGGGCCCCCTTAGGTCTCCCATAAGAACTACTTTTTTGAGGTACACTTTCACATATTCACATCTGATGAAAAGGGGTATGCTTGCTTTTTACAGTGCATGAAAAAGCTAAATTTTTTATTGGGATGAATCCTATCATTGAAGAAAGCCAACCCACTTTGAACAACGAAAAGGTGGGTTTGTTAAGAATAGAAAGAGAAAAAGGGAGAAACCGATGAAAAAGCATACTTGGGTAGCATTTGCGTATGATGTATTGCAGTTGAATTTAAAATGAGTTTCTCTTCCATCATTCTCACTACTCTCCCATCGTTCAAAAACTGCCAACTTGGAAATTGAGCATTTTCCTCTGGATGATAACGAGTTGCCAACAGAAACTCTGGTAGCATCCATGAGTGCAGATCTTCATCCGTTACTTTCATTATTCTATTATTCTTGCCACTCAAGAGATTGAATTCCAATTTTCATTTAAACTAATCAATTTTCTATCACTCTCTCAAGCCTCAAGTCTCGAGTATCATGCACGATTCAATAGGAATTCCTGCTTGCTTTTCATCTGGCGAGAGGCAAGCTGATGATCCAGCCACGGTAGCCAGGTCAGGCCAGAGTGTGTTTATGTCTGTTTATCGAACAAAGCTTGCCGGTGAGTGTCGTTTGATCACTGTTACATGGTGCAAGAATTTGCTGCTACATGGTCTATCTGTTTCAGTAGAAGGACCCGAGGGAGACGAACATTACCGGTGCAAGGTTGAACTGAAGCCATGGTACTTCTGGAGAAAACAAGGCTCCAAGCACATTATTGTAGATGGTCAAACTGTCGATATCTTTTGGGACCTTAAAGCTGCAAAGTTCAACGGCGAGACAGAGCCAAGATCAGATTACTATGTGGCCATTGTTTGTGAAGAAGAGGTAGTTTTACTTCTCGGTGATCTCAAGAAAGATGCCTTTCGAAAGACAGGATGCAGGCCATCTCTAATTGAACCTACGTTGGTTTCAAGGAAGGAACATATATTTGGCAAGCGGAAATTCTCTACAAGAGTTAAATTCCAAGAGAAAGGACCGTTGCATTATATCTCGATTGAGTGCAACAACAATATCAGCAATGAGAGCAATCTTGATGGGTTTGATCCAGAATTGGAGATAAGGGTAGATGGGAAGCTAGCAGTTCGGGTTAAACATCTCCAATGGAAGTTTAGAGGAAATGAGTTCATTTCTGTAAGTATAACAAGAGTCGAAGTTTATTGGGATGTGCATGATTGGCTCTTTGGTTCTGGTCCAAGACATGGTTTATTCATATTTAAGCCAGTTTCATCATCATCTTCAGTATGTCCGTCATCAAAATCAGCTCCTTCATCCCCAGAATCATCATCACCAAAGTTGGCAGAATTATGCAGCCAGGAGGCATCAGCAGAGGAAGATAATGCAGGTGTATCATCCAGGTTTTGCTTGTTTCTATATGCTTGGAAGATAGAGTGAATGATACACACACACACACACACACACATATATATGCATGGTGCATAGCATAAAGTAGTTCTTCTAGTACCATTATCATATATATGATAATGCATATCATAATCTCTTCGGAACTAAAGAAGAAAATAGTGATCATATTCATGGTCATGCAGCATGTTGGTCAATCAGACTGAGGGTTGGTTTGGTATGCAACATATGGGCCCAAAAATAGCTGGATTTATCACAGCTGGACAAGATTGGACAGGCCAGATTGGATTACATATGCATTCCATGCCCAATAATTCTCCAAATCTCAATACCAATCTAGAGTTTATAATACTTAACGCGGTCCTATTCTTATGGTTATCATTTTCTCACTTTGTATGCGTGTCAAAAAAGCTCAGCAATATCAACGTACATGTCCAATCAGGTAAAGACAGCTTATTTTTGGGATTATATGCAAATTCAATTGATGGTGATGGATGCAAATTAGCAGTACTAAATCAAAACAAGAGCTTTGATGTTTGATGTGTGCGTGTATATATATATATATATATATATATATATATATATATATATATATATATATATATATATATTAATTCAATTATATTTGATATGTGTATTAATTATAAATATATTAATTATATAATTAAATATAATTTTAATAGTTAGATATATCTAAATTCAACAATCTATATTTGATATAAGATTTTGTATTAAATAAAAAATTATTAATTTTGCTCTTTTATATATATATATATATTTACATAAAATTTTATATCAAATATAGACTGGTAGATTTAAGTACATCAAAAAATTAAAATTATATTTAACTATATAATTAATACATAATTCATACATTCATAATTAATGCACATGTTAAATACAATCTCAAATATTAAATATACTCATATTCAAATAAAATTTTGTGTTAGAAAAAAAACTCTTGATGTTATCCCATATATATATATATATATATGCATTATTTATTGCGCAATAAAATTTTTGTTATATAGTTGAATTATTTTATTTATTTTATCAGTACCCAAGGCTTGATTGGTTAACTTTTTCGTTAAGTGCTTTTAGAAATCAGAAAGCATCGAAGTTCTTTTTGAAATACTCTTGCATTTTACCAACAAAAATCAATTACTAATGAATTTGCAAAAGATACTAAAATAGGATGATACAAGAAATTTTTATTGAACAAAAAAGGGAAAAGTGATTGGTGTAGCCCATTACAATGTACTGTAACCAAAAGAGAGAGAGAGAGAAGGCCCTTACATAATTCGGGCCAAAGTCGAGGACCAGACACCCTAAAGTTTATATTCTTGTAAGCCGAAAACAGAGATTCAAACCTCTCTTCTTCAGTCTTGACACCATGCTCGTGCTCTTGCTGTGGAAAATGTTTTCTTCTTCAGCTTCTAACTTTTGAAAAGTGCTTTTAGAAGATAAAGGCTAAAGCAGAATCAGTGGTCCATTCTATAACAAGCCATTTTCAATGGAATTGGGGGGTCTGAAAATGAGCCATTAATAATTTGATTGTATACCCACTTGTTGGCTGCTTCGGTGTAATGGACCCCGTCCCAATTTATCCGAATAGATGGATCTTTGCAGGAATTTGCAATCAATATTTCCTTCCCATTTACAGTAATCTTGCTTCCGCATTTCCTATTCTTGTTGTAATTATACTTCCCACCATGTCCACAACAGGCTAGTAAAGGATTCTCAAATCCTGCAAATCATGAAAACATTATAAACGAACAAGTAATAATTGTTGGGTTGGGGTTGGTCAATGAAATGAAAAAATACCTATTGTCTTGGCTTGAGTGATAAGAGAAAGCTTGACAGAGTACACATCAACACACGTTATTGCAGCTAAAGGAAGATCTTTCCGTAACAGAACCACAGCACGTTTCAGTTTACTGTTGAATAATTCAGCCACCTCATTGAAGGGAGTAGCGCAGCCGTATTTATCTACTAGAGACGCCGAAACAAGAAAGCGGTCCAAAGTGTATGGGAGGCAGCCCAATGGGCCTGTGTTGTGTATCCAAAACGATCTTCCTCCTCCAGCATAAACTTTCTGCATTAACCTAGCTAGCTAATTTATTCACGAGCAAAAAATAAAAAAAGGAAAGAGAAAAGGGTCTGTTTACAATTTGACCTTAATAACAATGGAGAACTGGCGCAGAACGTCTGGAACATATGCTTTAACTTGCTCAAATGTCATGTTCTGTTTGAAACCAGAAGTGAGATCATTTTGGCCAATGTCAAATGTGTATAAAGCCTTGGAGAAATAATCCTCTTTGGGCAGCAAAATTTCGTATACTCCTCCTGTTCATATATATGGTGTATATCAAGATTATTGTGTTTTTGTTGGAAAGTGAAACAAAGCAGTATTTAATTCTTGATTGACGTGTGGTGTACATTCACCTTGTTTTCTAAATATGGAAGATCTTCGATGGAAATCAGAGTATTGAACAGATTGAAGGTCTAATGAAATGGGACTGTATCCACTTTGGGAGATAGTTGTGTTTTGAGGTCGAACGGTTGATCCACCGGTGGCGAAGTTAACTCCATGGCTGAAGTTTGATCCCACAGAGTCTAGAAATGGACTAAGATAAGGAAGTCCCAACCCTTGAGCTGAAACCAGCAAATCGATCCATTGAATTTAATCGAGCAAAACTCAGTTAAATTCAACATTAATAAATAATTGATAATACAATCAATGTTTGGCAAAAGCTCGCGTGTCGTTAGTCAACTGAAGGTTGATTTCCCCGTAAAAGATTGTGCTATTCTTGAATTTGATTCCCAGTATACAGTCACGTGCTTTTGTTTTGCGTAGTTTTGCTTTCTTCTAAAATTTTCAAACACGCACCGCTTTTAAAACTAAACTTATTTCGACCCGCCGTACTGTTGGTGGACCAGTATTCTTGAGATCACCGGACCGTTGGTGGACCAGTATTCTATGCATATATATATATATATATATATATATATGGAAATTTGAAGTATTTTAAAATTAATTCCCACTCAAACCACTCAAGAATATAATAATAATATTAATTCCTCCAAATTTGTCGTGCTACTCTAAATAATTTAAAAGACCAATGCCGGAATTACCGTTTACGTCAGAAACTAGTAAGGAATCCCGTCCAACGTTCGAGCGTAGAATTGACTGTATGAAGATGAGAGATATGAAATTAATTAAAGAAGAAAATTGTACCTACCTATAAAATCAATAATGAGACGGCCGTCGGAGTAGCGTCCGGCTGGGGAGTGGAAAAATGTCTCTCCGTTTGGGAAAGGGGCTTGTCCGAACGCCGCAGATAGACCCCCAGTGTCCGAATTTGAGTCACCGAAGTTAAATATGGCAGGAAATTTGCACGTCGGTACCGATGTTACTGAAGATGAGATTGAGAGGGTGACGGCCAAAAGGATTGCGTGTTTCAGGTAATAACGGAGCTCCATGAATCACAGAAGAAAATAGAGAATAGAGAATATAGGGAGGGGCTGAGCCCTGATTTACTAATAAGTAGCAATTTAACTGATGAAACACAGCTTGTGGTTCCGGTCTTCGAAAAGGTAATTAAGTAAAGGCAGCACTACAGAATGTGACAAACCAGATAACATAACATAATATAATATGGTCAATTCACTGAATTGCATCCTGCTTTATTTGTTTGGCAATTAATTATTTCCTTTTCCGGAGAAAATTCATGAGATTGCAAACTTTGATCCTTTTTTGAGCTCATTCGATGAGAGAGATTTTCAAGAGAATTTTAGTTGAAATATTATTATATAAAATATAAAAACATGCTTACATTATTTTAACTAAATATTCTAAATTATTATACCTACCCGCCCGCCCGCCCCTGCTTCTTCTGACCTGTTGTTCTAGCTAGATGAAATCAGCAACTAAAAATTAAACGGCTCTGTTGCAAGCCATATGCAATGAAATGGGAGGATCTGAATATTGACCTCCGGCAATCTGTTGATAAATAAATTTGTTAGCTGCCTCAGTAAAGTGTACGCCATCCCAAACAACATATCCTCCTGGATTTTGGCATGCCTTTGCCACTACCACTTCTGTCCCATTTATCATTGCCGTTCCTCCACACCCAATGTCCAGGTTGAAATTATACCTTCCCCCATGCCCACAACAAGTTCTTATCGACTGCGTGAACCCTGCACCACACCAATTTCCAATAAATATGATTTATTTTCGTATCATCTCATGCATAACATAATAGTATTATATATCAAATTATTGCCAGGCCCGCCCGGTTTTAATATATAATACTAACCGTGCTTTCGTCCCTGGTGAAAGAGAGCATATTTTATTGAGTAAACATCCACATATGTGAGTGCTGCCTTCGGTAAATCCTTCCGTAATTTCACAACGGCTTCCTTCAATTTACTGTTGAAGAATTTAGCCACATCATTGAAAGGAGTCGCACATCCGGCTTTATCCACCTGTGAGGCTAAGACAGGAATACGCTCTATCACATACGGCAGACACCCGACCGGACCCGTATTGTGTATCCAGAAGTTTCTACCTCCGAGTCCGTATATATACTGTATATAAATACACAAACGATAATCATTGACAAGCTATAAGGATTTTTTTTTTAATTGATCCAACGATGACAATGTTTTATCACGCACCCTGATAATGTTTTGGAGTTGAGTGACTACTTCTGGGACGATTGCTCTAACTTCATCAACAGTCATGTTTGAGAAGTAGCCGGCAGTGAGATCGTTTTGGCCAATGTCAAATGTGTACAAAGCCTTGGAGAAGGTTTCACCCTTGGGCAGTCTTTTATAAGCATCCCGAAGATTAGGTAATAATATTTTGTAAACTCCACTGTTGTTACGAACAACTTGGGATCTAGTATGAAAATCAGAGAATTCGTTCCACTGAACATCCAGGGAAATGGGGCTGAAACCACTTTGACGAAGAGTTGTGTTCTGGGGTCTGACGGTAGACCCTGCCGTGGCGAAGTTGGCTCCATGAGTGAAATCGCTGCCCACCGAGTCAAGAAACGCACTTACGTATGGTAATCCAAGGCCCTCAGCTACAAATAGAAATGTTAACATCAATTAGAAATTAAACAGAGAAAGAATATCGTTTTCTGCCACATCTTCAATCTCAGTCCATGCCTGCAATAATTGAACACCAAAAGAGGCGCACCATGCGCACACTGAAAGAATCCAGCGCATGCACTGGAGTGGCAGTTTCAGAGTGGGACCAAAATTAAAGTGGATAGAGAGAAGTTGATACTTTTGTCGCTTAAGTGAGCGTATTTGGCTATGGACAGCGTCGGTGGACTGTTTGAACCTTTTTAAAATAATGTAATCAGAATCCCACAAAGAAACAGACAATAATGCTTACCCGACATTGGTTCACGTGTTAAAGTCGGTACAATTACAAAGCCCTGCTTCATTAATTCAGAGTGTAAACATTTCAAAAAACAGTTCAAGATTCAGACAGCCATTCAGCAAAGCATCAGAAAAAATAAAAGCAATCGTCAAAATGAATATTGAATATCAATTGATAAAGCCGAACGTTACTGCTGATTCTGAGACTGCAGGAATTAGTTTCCGTTTACCTATGAAGTCAACAATGAGGCGTCCGTCGCAGTACCGGCCTGCCGGACCACCGAAGAATGACATGCCATGAGGGGAACCAGCCTGGCCGAAAACCGTAGACAGGCCACCGGTATCTGAATTTGAGTCACCGAAGTTGAAAATTGCTGGAAACTGACACTTTCTAGTTGCGGCCAACACCGAGGATGGAGTGAGAGCTAATAAGAGCAGCAAAAAGAGAGCAATAGCAGATGAAAAGAAACGTGACTCCATGAGAATGTCAGTGGGTATTCACAAAACCCAGAAGGAATAAAGAGTACTGAAACACCCGACGGGATTGTGATGTATATATAGGCAGAGGCGTGACGTGCAGGGGCGATAAGTATACGAAGTGACCATATATAATTATATGGAGGGTATTATCGGCAAGATTGTGGAATTACTGTGTTTTCGCCGGGGGCAAATTTATAAAATCAGGAAATATAAAGACTGATATGTTGTTTTCCATTATATTTATAAATATGATTAATCCAAATTTGTAAGCTCATATTGTTGATCTTATCCTTCTTAGTATCCATTGATTTACTCCGGCGGTTTTGGGGAAGAGGATTCTATCCAAAGTGAATGGAATTTGAATTTGCAAGGTTATCGCAGATTTTAATTAATTAATTACCAGGGATGGAGGGATAAATATGGAACTCGACAGGTTTAACGAATCATGAATGAATTCTCCAAACTGATGAAATTTTTAAGAAAATTATTTAGTTTGGATTTTCAATAATGAAAGAAAACTCGGCAATTCAGGATTATATAATTTGCTGATCAAATATATTATTATTATTTTATTATTATATTTCAAATTTTTAATTTTCGTATTTTTTATTTTATTTTATAATTTTTTTATTTAATTTATATATTTAAATTAATTAATACACATAAAAATAAAAAATATATTTAAAAAATATATATTTTAATAAAAAATAAAAAATATTTTAATAAATTTATTATTTAAAGTTAATTAATTAACATAGAGATATGTGGTATATCTCTATTTTTTTTTTCTAAATAATATAAATTTAAATTTTAGGAGAAAAATGAGATAATATCCTTATTATTGGCTGTAATATCACAAGTAATTTTTTTTTTTTTTAATTTTGGGTTGAATAGATACATATTCCGTATTCATGAATGAATCTAAAAATAATACATGCTTAGGTAGAAGCAAAATCCAATATGGGGAGGATTGGATGACAATCTTAATATGAGAAAAGCAAAAGCTTTTGTATTTGTAGTGGTGGTGGGAAAGTAGGTTGGCTGACAATGACATGGGTAAGTTTTGGAAGTTTAGGCAGTCTATGATCAACTCACTGCAGTTGCAGAGACAAAATTGTCACAGGAGTTGGCACTTTAGTAGTTCCTCTTCTCCTTTGTAAGATTCTACATAATCAAAAATTCAAATCACTATTAGTCCAAAATATTCCCTTTCCTTAAATTATTGATTCGTCTATTTTTTCACTTGTCAGGATAAGGTTACGGGGAAGCTTTTGGAATTTGGTTCGTAGGATTTTTCTATTTTTTTAAAATCCGGTTTCTTCTCAAATGCACAAAATCTATAAGACTATTTTGGCAGGTCAGTTAACAACCAGGTGACTCCATGGCCCAATGGATAAGGCGCTGGTCTACGGAACCAGAGATTCTGGGTTCGATCCCCAGTGGAGTCGTTTTTTTTACTGTTTTTTTTTTTTGGGATTACTTTTCTGGGCTAATTTGTGTTTATAACGCTTTGTGTGTAAACTTTTCGTTATTTAAAATAAGTAAAAATACATATATAACACCAAAGTTGTGGCCAAGGATCATTTCTACTTTAAATCAGAGTCTTAGTTTCTACATGCTTTTGAAACTGCAATTGGAGGATCAGAGAACGAGCCATCCGTAATGTGGTTGGCTATCCAGTGGTTTGCAGCTTCAGTATAATGTGTGCCATCCCAACTAATGTACTTCGAAGGATCAGTACATGCAGTTGCACTAATTTCAGTTCCATTCACCATAGCTTTCTCCCAACATTTGATACCATTATCCCCTAAATCCCCACAGCAATGCTCAACTGGGCTAACAAAACCTCCGACGACCATTTTCAATCACACATCTGCTCTAACTTTTAACAACTACTGTCAAATATATATTTGTCATCGTAAAAGCATACCATGTTTCTTTGCGTCACTGATTAGAGTATATTTAGCTGAGTAGATATCGACATATATAAGCACTGCATCTTTAAGTTGGGTTCTTAGTTGGGAAACCCTGTCTTTAAGCTGCTTGTTGAATTCTCGAGCCACTTCATTGAAAGGCTTAATGCAGCCATTTTGGTCTGCGTTATCAGGCTTTGGAGGATAGTTAAAAACCATCGTAGGCAGGCAGCCAATGGGACCAGTATTATGTATCCAAAATTTTCTTGCTCCCTTTTTGTAAAGTTTCTGTAACAATTAGAAAGCAAGGGGAAGAGAATGGTAAAATATATGCACTTTAAAGCTTAAACCAGGTGTTTCAGAAATCAGAAGCATGCCATGATTCTGTACAAACGCAATGAAATCCGTCAGTTAAGTGAAGCTACTCATCTATAACTTAAACTAGTTGTTTTGATTTCTATAGTTTGAACTTTGAATGGATAACCATTTGAGCCATGATACGTTGCAAAATCCTAACAGGAAAATTTGTAATAAGGCTAGGCTATCTTAGAAGCTCTCAAAATGTACAAGTTACCACCTGTATGGCCAGAGCAAAGTGATTGATTATATTGGGGATGGATGCCATCACTTGTTCCTCACTCGTTGATATAAGCCCAAAATGAAGATCATTTTGTCCACTGTCCAACGTGTAAAGGGCCTTTGAGTAGTCCTCCGGTCTTGGTAGAGTACTTCTGATCTCTGGGGTTTTCGCTGAAAAGACAGAAGCATAAGGCTATTATATGCATAAAAAAGACAGAATGCTTTTGCTTTTCTAGTCTTTTGAGCGTCTCTGACCTTGATTGTACAACTCCTCAGTGCGATCCTTAAATTGTTCAAACTGCAAAAGTTGAACACTCAGAGATAAGGGGTTAAAACCTGCTCCAAATAATTTACCATCCGCTGGCTGAATTGTAGCTCCACTTGCAGCAAAATTTGCTCCATGTTGGAAATTTGGCTGTAAAGCATCAAGATATGCATTCAGGTACGGTAACCCCAACTTTTCAGCTGCACAATTAGATTGGAAGATCAATCAACAGATATCCAATATAAAGTTCATGTAGTGTTGTTTTCAAGATTCTTTCTAGCTATTATTAGTATTAGACCAATTTCTGCATACAAATAACAAAATCTCCTTAAAATAAATGAATAGCAATTAGTAAAGAATTGCAGCATATTAGTATATTACCTATAAAATCAATGATCAGACGACCGTCACAATTACGACCAGAAGGTTTAGCGAAAAAGGTTTGGCCATTGGGGAAAAGAACTCGACCGAAAGTAGCTGAGACAGCGCCCGTGTCAGAATTGGAGTCGCCAAAGTTGTATATTGCGGGAAAGCGGCAAGCACTGGAAGAAATAAGAAATGAAACGACCAAAACGATGCCAATCACCATTGCTAACAGACCCTTGTTAACTTTCCAGCTGCTCTTCCATTTCTTCCTTCTAATAAATCTTAACCAATCCATAAACCTTGAAATACTACAATAAATTAATGGGTTAGAGCAAAAGATTTAAAACCGGAGGTTGTGGTGATATGGTACTTTCGCTCGCCTCAGGAGTTTAAACAAATTTCGTGGATGTTGAGTTTGGATCCAAGAGTATGAAACAGAACTGAAACATGTTGAGGATGGATTGAGTGGTTTCTATTGGAGCAAATTTGCTACTGATTGGAACTTTGTACCATAACTGTAATAGAATAATTAAGATAAACCAATTGTATCTTAATTAAAGTGAGTAATTATTTACTGTAATAAAATAATGTAAGAAGATGTGGTCAGCAGGACCCTTAAATAAAATAATTACAGCTTGAAGCTGCAGGTCACTCGGCCCAATGGTAGAAGTGTGAGAACTACCCCTAATCCACAAAATATGGGGTGCCCTTCTTCCAAAAATAAATACAATATAAGGTAAGATTTCAGTTGTCAGTTATATGTATGCTAATTACAACGGCAGCCAACTTTGGGTTCTTCAGTATGGAGTGAGTTCAGAAATGTTTATATAAAGAGCACTTCAAAACCCTAAAGTGCTTCTTGGAATGGAATTCAAACATTTTTCAGACTTCTTAAATTCTTTTTCAAAGCATCTGTTAAACAATTCTATTTATTTAATGAAAAACAGTTCTATATATTTCAAAACAATATGAATAGATATAAAAGCACAACACTATTTTCAAGCTTCTGATAAGCTCAAAGCACTTCCAATTCCGAACGGTGTGGCTCCAATTCTTTGTTGCTATTGCTATTGCTATTTGTTGTCACCTCCCACTAGTTGAATAATGCACATTTTCCGGGAGTAGAAGTAGACAAACTTTCAAGGATTTTAGAACTAGAAAAAGGTGTTCAAGTGAAACTGTTACAACAGCAGTCTTAGTAGTATGCACGATACAAGGTGCAAACTAGTATTTGACAATATCCATAGATGAAAATATCATGTATTTAGATAGGAGGGATGAACAGGTAAATTTGAGCTCAGCCTGGAGATCATTTTGTGCAATATCAAATGTGTAAAGTGCCTCAGAGAAGTCTTCGGGTGTCAAAAGATGGCTTTGGAAAATAGAAACCACAAAAGCATCATAATGAACTGAGGTTAAATTTATTCCTCGAATGTATCACTTTATTTTTTGTGCTTTTTTCCAAGATCTTTTTCACCCATCGACTAACTGCAAAATTAACTTCTAGAGTACTAAGTACTAACCTTCAATTGTGCGGGCTTTGAATTGCTCAAATTGCAGAAGCTGTACATCAAGAGAGATGGGACTAAAACCTCCCTCAAATAGTATCCAATGGCTGAATTGTCTACACTCCAGGAGCAAAATTTGACGCATATAGAAAATTTATACCAATTGAGTCCAGATACGGACTCAAGAATCGGAGTCCCATTTCGCAGCTATAAAAATTAGCAGAGCCAATTGCTATGGGAATCCCGTTTCGTTGCCCTGTACCTATTTGATCAGTCTCCGTTAATCCTGTCTTTCTTTGATAAGAATTAATACAACTTTGATAAGGTTTCCTCTATCTAAAGAAGTTAATCTGTCTTTCTTTGATAAGAATTAATACGATTTTGATAAGGCTTCCTTTATCCAAAGAAGTTATAGAAAGAACTTAAATATCAAACACCGATATTATATATAAAACACCTTGTAAAAAAAAAATATACATTAATGATCTTCCGGGAAAATATTGTATTTTATGTTTTATCTGGTCAGGAGCCTACGATAAGAGTATTTATTTATTCACCAAACCAAATGAAACACCGAGTCCTGTCCTGCTTAATGCTTATGGTTAAGAAAGGCTCATGACTTGACTGAAAATGCATCCGGGGGTCTTCTCAATGCTGCACCAAAGGATTACAATGAGAAGAAAGCAGCAGCAATACATATCTATACTAAGTTAGTTATTTAGTTACTAACTAACCTATAAGATGGAGGAGGAGCCGTCCGTGGGAATACCTTCCTGATGGCTTTGCGGAAGAAGGTGCCCCGTTCGCTTTAGGTGAAGGAAGTCGATGAAGAATTCGAATCACCAAAGTTGAATATAGCCGGAAAATCAAAACGGGTTAGTATCAATAGGATAGCAGCCTTTTCGTCGTTGCAAACTTACAAAATGGCGACCAAAACAACCAAAATCGCTGAAATGATCAATAAGTCTTTAAATTATTGTTCAGCGTCCATCTCGCACCAACGCTATTGGGTCTTGCCCAGTCCATGAAAGCTCCTCCAATCACTCTCCTCAGAACAGAGGGGAAAATGTTGCAGCTGGAATTCTGCCAATACACATGAGCATGGAACAATAAAAATTTATTCACCCAGTTTGTTTACAACGTGAAAATCCAAATTGAAATATTTTTAAGCAAGTAATGGATGAAAACCCTATTATAAAATTCGAAAGCAAATGTTGTTCAAAAATTAAAACTTTAATATAAAATGTCCAAATTTTAATAAAAATCTTTGCTGAGAATTTAAATCGCACTATTGTAAATTATAATGCATATTTTTCAAAATTGTACGATATACAAACTATATTCTTCAATTTTTTTCGTTGTAATTTTTAAACTCGTGTTATAATTTTTATGTATTAATAAAAAATTATAAATAAAAAATTTTATTTTTTTATTATAAAGAAGTTTTCTGCTTTTAACTCAAAAAGACTAGAAGTCAAACAAGTCCATTTACAATTATAAAAGATAGAAACGGATCGACTGAGTTCCAACAACTTGAACAGTCATCTTATTATGCTGGCAACATTTAACATATTGCTGTCTGAACTAGTAGTAGTTAGTAGTCTTGCATGTTTTCTGATAATGTATCGAAGTTTGAGATACTGAAGAAGAGAAACAATACCAACAAAGAATATGCTTCATGCAGTTAAATGTATATGACTGTGACTTGCAATGCATCCTCATCCAGAATGGAACCAAGATTAACCGTATAACACTCATTGACTGTCACAAGAGAAAACAGAAAAAAAAAATACAAAAAAAAAGATTAAACTAGCGAGTCCCATTGTGTTCAATAAAATATGAGAGTCCTAAGAACATTACAGGCTCGTTGCCTCAGAACAGACAAAAAGGGGAAAATTTTGCAATTTTACATAGTTTCAACTTCAAGAAGTGACAATAGATCAACGCAAAGAGTTTCCGATGACGCTGGCTCTCAATAATCTTAGCTCCTTTTCTTAAGAGGAAAAACAAGAGATAGACTAGAAATAAGTGAGAAAATATATTATTTGCTTCGGGTTGTCAAATGCATACGAGATAACAAATCTACACCAACTGTTGTTCACCATCTTTCTCTTGAACTTTGCCTGCCACATTAGTATATACATTATTAACACACTCAGATATTACATATCAGCACTTCATCCACTTTTGTAAGTTATGATAAGCAAGGGAGTACATGATGCAAGAAGATTAATGAGTTATATACTTCTCTTGGAACTTGAATTCTCCATTTTAAAAGCCAGAAAAGAAAAGAAGTGGCAACAGGCCACATACCTTGCTAAGATATAAAAAATAAAGCAACAGAACATAACAAAATCCAACTTTACCTGTCAAAGTCCCTGCTTCCCAGAAATCCTCTCTCTCTGCCACCTTGATATGATCTCCTGTCATCCCCAGGCCTTGTCCATGCATCACCCATGCCCCGTGAACGAGGCCTATCCATGGACTCCGTGCTCCTAGACTCATCAAACGACCCAGACCGGGAATGTGGTCTCTCAGGAAAGCCAGCTGCCCTACCTGCTCCGGAACCAGGTCTTTCAACAGCTTTCTGCCCAAACCGCACTTTGTCATCCAAATCCCGGATAAGTGTTTCCAGTTCCTGTTCTTTGCTGCGTATAATATCATGCAAAATGGGTTCATTTTTACCAGACCCTTGCAGGGATTCCTGATTTGCTTCAGCTGTAGATTCTTTCTCAAGTTCCTTCTTCAAGTGATTGATTTCTTCTTTCAAAATCTTTTCCTCCTCAGTTTCAGGCCTGAAACATTTTCTTCGCATTAGAGTTCAATACAGAACAAACAAGAAGACAGGAGATTACCAAGTCACATCTCAGTATCCACCAACAGAATTGACATAAAATAAAATAGTACACATGAACAAAAGTACAGATAGTAATAAATGCACCAGAAAAGCACAAATGTAGAAAGGTAAAACCAGCAAAAAGAAGATCTCAAGTAAAGCTTATATTGGCATAAACTAACCAAAGCTTTCCAGTTAACAGCAGTAAACAAATTATGTGGATAACACTTCAGCAATTTCACTATGCTCCACAAACAATCCAACATCTGTCAAAGACAACTATTACATTGAATTAAAAAACCAAAAGAGAAACAACATTGTCATATGAGCTCCTGAAAAGAGTGGTGAAAATATAAGAAAAGAAAGGGTCCAAAAATACGCAAAAGGGCGCACAAGCTTAGAAGGTCAAGCCAACATGACGGCCTGTGGTGACTGACCGGTGAAGTGAATAAGGCTCTACCAGATACAGAATTCTTAGACAGAACGATGCGAGCGTTGTTCCGGAGGAAATTCCTGTTGCTAGTGACTCGAGACCAGTGGAGTCACCGAGATCGAGTTCTCAAGGAAAGCTAACATTAGCATAGATTTAACACTTCAGCAATTTCAGGAGCACAGAAAGTAAAGAGATTGTAAGGACAATACATCATGAAAACCACTAAGCTCTATAAACAATCCAAGAGATAGAAAAGGCAAGTACTGCATTGAATTAAAGAACGAAAAACGGAAACATAAGCAAATGAAAATAGATTGGAACATGGCCACATAAGCTGCTGAAAAGAATTATGAAAATACAAGCGAATGAAATTGGGCCTAAAAGTTGAGAGTTCAAATAGAAAAATGGTTGTAGAATGATTAGGTAAAATCTAAAGACTCCCCAATTATTTCACCCTGATGACAGATGGATTGACCAGGTTAGCAGACAAGGCTTTGCATGCAGTTATGCCCAAATACAAGTAATTATACTGTACATGCTACAGTCAACTTAGTAGTATGTACATAAATAATATCTGACAAATGCTTAATTTCAGCAGCAGCAGTAGCAATCAAGTGGCCAAAATGGCAGGCCATTAGCACATCATGTCCATCAATAACTTGCATGTATAGGTATGTATAAGATTGTCAAGACAAAGAAATGACGGGGCAGGAGAAGAAGAGATAATTTTTAGTTTCTGTTAACTGAACAAAAGCAAGCAACAGTCTGTAATTAGCAATCCAAGAAGGCCTCAACTCAAACCTAGATTTGGTTGAACTTGGCAATTAGAAAAAGGTAAAGTGATTTATTCACAATATACAATCCAGAAAACTCAAATCCAAGCATCAAATAAGTCGTATAAACATAATAAGTTTAGAATCTCAATTAAAGAGAGATGCTATAACATTAAGAAGCTGACCAACAACCAGATTGAGAACGGGCAGCACAGAAATTACACACTGATAATATGCAACAGAGCATGCCATAAATTATTGCACAGACAACAGAACCTGGCCAACTTCTACCCATCTGTTGCAACAGTATAAGGGGTCAAGTATATTTTTCCATCCTGCTGTTGTATCAGTTGGATGTAATAAATCTCTCTTCCACAAAACAAGAAAAATGAAGCAAAATTCTGCAATCCGCAAAGTAGTTGAAAATCCAGGAATTTTGCTTGCTAACCAGTTTAAACAAGAGGCTAGAAACTTAAAAGATATTTGAGAAGCAATCAGCTAGGCTTTTTAATCACAAGTGCACAAGACTGAAAAGGAAACACAATGCTCATGAATGGCTTGGCTAGGCTTGCTAGAAAGCTTAATCACAAAAATAACAAACCATTGGCAACTAGTGAGAAAAACGAAAAAGCTCATCTCGTTTAGGCCAGTGGATTGCTTATCCAATTAAATGTGACCCCTAATTCACTTTAATCCACAAAAACCTTTAAAAGGAAAAGTAGTCTGTAAACTATCCATACATTGGACTTTCAAAAACTAGTTAATTCAAAATCTATATCATGCACTAAAACACACTTAAACAGTAGACTTAATTTGTGACATCAAACAGCAGCACATTTCAACTATAAATAAATTGACTCAGGAAAGCAAAAAATTGAAAGCAATTGCAATTTAAAAGATAGAAGATAGCTAGAATAGCTGCTTTATACACACATGTTAGGTAATATTATATTTGTTTTACTTTACTTCTAACTACCTTATTAGTGTTACTTTACTTCTAACTACAATGACCAGACCTTATGGTAGTTTATGAGATAAGGTTTAAGGAACAGAGCTGTGCGGAGCTAGGGAGAGCACATCTAAATTACCAGTAAAATGGTCCATAATTATTGCAATTTTGCAAACTCCAGAAGCATGACACATTTTTGCAGGGACACATACTTCAAGTCAGGGCACAAATAAATCCGGTTAACTAAGTACCAGGTACAATGTCTTTATATTTTCTAATAAAATTCATAAAAGAAAATCAAACTCAGTATATTATATGCATCCAAGAAAACATGTCCAACGTGTACAGTGCAGAAAAGCTATCTAAAAGTTAGTGAGATACCCTTCTACATAACCTCACCAGCTCAAATCACATTAATTGCTACAAACATTAACTATTTTCAAGAAATGGTAGCAAATGACATATTGGAATATATTACATTACCAAAGCAATAATGGTCCAACAAGCAAGGTTATGGGTAAATCAATCATTATGCATGTACCCAGCTAACTAGAAAAAACTTCACCTAATAAAATTACAGCTCTCAGGATTAAAACAGCTACGAAATAATTATCTTTTTCTCATTTTCCACAATAATTTGTTGTCACATTCCAAATATTACCAACACACAGCAGACTATACCCTCTGATCGTTCTAACTTCAATACATGGATCAAAAACACTAAGGAAATAAAAACCAACTTATCAAACAATCTCAACTAGCAACATTTATTAACAGACACCTAAACCACCAATCAAATATAGCAATGTGGTTAATTGCAATGAATAAAAGGAGAATGCAAACAAAAGCAACAGACCTTTCAACCCGGCGGTGATCCAATTCAAGATCAATCTTACGCCAATCCTGACCTCGCTCCTCCAACAAAACTTCCCTTGGCTTAGCATCTCCAAATGGATTCACCTTCGGTCTAGTGGGCTTTACCACATTCTCTGATCCCTGCAATCCCTGACTCTCCGACCTGTTTGACTGTGCACTTGATGGCCTACTCGAATGGGAGCTTGTGGGCCTACTCGTGGTCACTTTCTTTGTCTCCAACTCCATCTCCAGTTTCTTCCAATCCAATCCCTTTTCCGCCAACACCTCCTCTCTCGGCCTCGCTGCTCCAAAAGGATTTGGCTTATTCGTCTGCACTGCTATGTCATTAGCCCCCAAAGCCGGCTTTGGTGGATCCAAATTCAATCTGGAACGTTCATCACGAAATCCGCCAGCACCTCGAGTCCAACGATCAGGCTCCGGACCCGAACTACGAAATCCGGAACCAAATGTAGAGGATCTGGTCGGAATCGGTTTCTTCCCAGCTGCCCAGTTATCCACCTCATCTGCACGTGAAAACCCACCGCCCGAACCTAAACCGCCATAACGATTTTGACGGCTGGAATCATGGGATTGTACGGTTGTAAATGATTTCTTAGCGGTCGCCCAGTTATCGACCTCGTCGGCTCTCGATGGTTGATCGATTTCCGAAACCCTAGGAGGAGGGCCCCTGCGTTGTGGCTGCTCGTCATCGAATCCGCCGTAGGATCGTCTATTAGCGCTCCCCCAGGAGTCGTCGCGGTCGCGCATCGTCCGCGAGGGCCGGCCATAAGACGAGAAGCCGCCTCCAAGGCGACTGTGCTGCATTTCCTCCGCGGAGCGTTCTCTGGGGGCGGTGGGGAGGCAGAGCATCTCGTCGGGTGTGAGGCGGTTGTAGGAGTAGTCAGGGGCAGCGGCACCGGGACCGGAGGAGTAGGCGCCCAAGGTAAATTCGGAGAGAGTCATTTTCTTCTTCTTCGGCTTTGCGCTGACGGCTTCTTTCAGGCTAGGGAAGCTCTGAGACTCGGCAGGTGTGGGTGCGGCAGCTGCAGCGGCAGCGGCTTCAAGTTCCTCGGCTTCGGCTCGCTCTGCCTCGGCGGCCCAAGCGCCGATGTTACCCCATGTTTTGGACATTTTTACGATCTGAAAGGAAAATGAAGAGATCTGATTTGGGAAATGAAAATGATTTGGTTAATCTTGAGCTGGGGCTCCGTTAATGGAGCCGGAGCTCCGAGAACATGCGAAGATGACTTAACGGTTGTAGTTGTGTGCGAAATTTGAAGGAAATTTTCTATTTCTATTTATTTTATTTTTTTTTTAAAAGAGGGAAATGAAAATGAAGCTAGAAATTTAGCTAATACCCTGCTAAAGCGATTTTTTAAGATGGGCGAGGAGGGCAAGAGGGAGAGCGGCGTGCGAGTGAGTGTGTATGTGCGTTTGAGGGTCAGGTGATCACGCGCCAATAAGGAGAGTGGATATCACGGTGCAATCAGGGAGAGATGGTATTGGTAGCTCCTGGCTAGCGGGATCGTGGGAGGGTGTAACTGTGTGAGTGGCCCACATTTGCTTGCGTCATTACTAATTGGCATCAAACGTTCAATATGCCCTTAGAATCTGTCTCGTCGGAGTCTTTTGGGCAAGCAGGAAAATGATCTGTACCTGTGTCGTGTGGATGATCAAATGTTGACCGTTTGATATAACGAATATTAAAAGGAATATGTTACAATTTTTTGTTCATGAATTTTTTTTATTTATTTTAAATGGATAAATAAAACAAACATCGTCAGTCAGTGTGAAAAAGAAATATATCATTGTCGCTTTAGTAGTCAAAATCTTATTATTTTAAAGGGTAATCTTTAGTTTACCTCATTTATTATTTATAAATATCAATCTATCCTCAATTTTATTAAAAATCATCAATCTATCCTCAAATATTATCTTTTTCTATTAAAGATCACATTGAACTAAAATTGACTAACAAAAATATAATTTTACCCTTAAATAATCAAAATACTTTGCAAAATGACCAAAAAAAAAAAGAAAAGAATCATTTTACTGACAAAAATAGTGACTATAGTGACTATTAATATATTTAATATAAATATGCTTAGGACACTGGGATTGATGGCTTGAAATTGATTTAAAATTTAAAATGAAATAATAAAAATAAAATAATAATAATTTTTTACTATGTGCAATGGTAAAATATAATTAAAAGCCAAAATTAGACCATTCACCATTTAATGAAATTAGTCCATTTTTTATCGTTGCACAATGACCCTATAAAAACTGCAAGAACCAGGCTTATTTCAGTTACGTTTACAACAAATTTTTATTCCCCCAGAATGCCAACATTTGGCGACTTAGCATCAACATTTCATAAGATGCAAGATCAAGAAATCAAGAAATTAATGGAAATGTGTTCAAGTTTATGAACAAAGTTTGTGATTGTGGAATCAAAGCTGCGGTGAAGATATCTGAATCTTCAAACAATCCACATAAGTTATATTATTGTTATTCCAAGTACAAGGATAAATGTTCATTCAACAGGTGGTAGAGGCCGAGTCATGGAGAAAATGAAATTGTTGCTTGTGGATTAAACTTTGTTGCATTCAATCGTAGTGAATCGAGGAACCAACAACAAGAAGAAAAGAAGTTAGAAGTATCTGTTAATGATATTAAAATGATGGTGAAGGCAAACAAAAAACTGTTGAACATAATTATTATTATGCTATTACTTTGTTTGTACATGAATGTTAGTAAAATAATGTAATTCAAACGCATGTAAACAGATAAAATGTCTGGAAATATCAATTTAAGGTATTCATAGCATGTTCTAATATTGTTCATTTGCAAGTTTAATTATCATTGTGCCCATATGATGACCAAAACGGGAAATAATAAATAGCAAAATTATCATCATCAACTTTGCAACACAAGGTAAATGGTGGAGATTGCCCAAAAACACATCATCATTAACAATACCAAAGGATCAATACAAGTTCACATATATAGTTACAAAAAGGATATAATCATTGACAATTTCACCTGATACAAAAAAAGATTCAACACAATAACTTACATATGTTGTCTAACATCTAATATTCCATAATATCTAACATCAAAGCTTACTAATCCCTTTTCTCTATACCCTGTAGCACATATATACAAAAAAGTGTCAATGCTTTGATTTTTCTCTACAAAATCCAATACCAAAGCATACTAATCCTTGTAGCACATATATACCAAAAAGTGTCAATGCTTTGGTTTTTCTTACAAATTCCAATATCAAAACTTATTAATCCTTGTAGCACATATATACCAAAAAGTGTCAATGCTTTGGCTTTTTCCTACAAATTCTAATATCAAAGCTTACTAATTCTTGTAGCACATATTTACCAAAAAGTGTCAATACTTTGATTGTTTCCTACAAAATCCAATATCAAAGCTTACCAGTCCATTTTTAGTCCTATAGCCTTATACCATATGTCAGGACCCGACTCGACCCCTCCTGGAGTCCGAGACGAATTCTGTATAAACATACACTTTTCTTAAACATTTTCATAGTCCACACATAACATAATTTCATAATAATATTTATACGGCCTCAAGCATCTATCATCCACATTCAGTGAGACATCATGTCTTATCAAAACATATATAAATAATATTTATCATACACATACATTTATACATGATGTGACCAAAATGTTTTTATGTAGCTGCGTAAAGTGATCTCAACCTCGATTATAAAATTTTATCCTGCACGATACTCTGTGTACCTGGAAGAGATAGGAAAAATAGAGCGATGGGTGAGCTCACAGCTCAGTGAGTGGATATACATTTTATTCAAAATTTTTTTTACCTATTTCATAAATAATTCCTTTAAACTACAATGAACAAATCATAAATCATATCATAAATATAATCATAATAAAATATTTACATTTGCATGTACAACTCAGAAATCATCTTTATAGAAATATACGTTAATCATCATTAGCCATTTACACTGTCAACCATATAGTTGAGAAAAATAATATTACCATACAACTCATAACAAATCAATTATCCTTACACCCAACTAGTACCTAGGGAAAAATCATGTTTGGCGGAAAGCATCATCGCTCAAGCGGGGGAAATACCATACTCAACCCGACGACCTCGTGTTCTCATTCGGGGAGCTCATAATATTATCATGTACATACATTTCTATAGGTCCTAAGAACCTATTATCATATCTGGGGGATGGGTACTTTGTAGGGTGTCTCAAACAATCACAAATCATAATTTCACATTTAATACTCTTTTTCTCATAAATATTAAATTCTCACATATAATATCACTTTTCACTTTTCACATCATTCAACATATCTATAAACAAATCAACCATAAAATAAATAATAATTAATTTCACGTAATCCAATAATAATACAACACAAATTAAATATTACGTCAAAATCAATTCAGTTTCACACGTCAAAATATAATTTATTTATAATTTAATTTATTTCCTATATAACGTAATTAAAACCTTTCTCAAACAAATTCCACAATAATATAATTTAATTCAACTATAATAAAATTAATATTTAATTTTATAAAAACATCTAATAATTTAAAAATAATATCCACTCATAGTCATTAATTTAATTTTTGGAGGTTTCAAAATCTCTTAAATTTCCTACAGTAGCTCTACTTTTTAAAACACAATAAATAACCGATTATCATCAAGATTTATTCAAAATCTAATGATTATTACTAAAATTAATTACATAAATGAATATACTATTTACGCAAACTAATTTTCTAATTAATAAAATTCTAAAACTGAATTATATAATATAATTTCTAAAACTAAACTAACATAAATTAAAAATTTAACCAAACCTCTCAATCTTCCCCTTTCTCTTCTTTCTCCCTTTTTCTTCTTCTTCTTCTTCCTCTTTCTTCTTTGTTTCCCCTACTCTCTATTTTTCTTCTTTCTTTTCTCTTCTTTCTCTCCTTTCTCTTCTCTTTTTTTCCTTTCTTTTTTCTCTTTTCTCTTCTTCTCTCTCTTTCTTTTCCCAAAATGAAAATGTAAACCTTCCCCACCTTTGTTATTTTAATAAAAATATCTTATATTATTATATTATCATATTATATAAATATCTAACTCATTTATTATTATTATTATTATTTATTTTAATGGACACCTAGCATGCTAGGTGTCACACAACATAATCAATCATTTCACCCACAACACAATCAAAACAAGTTTGTAAGTAGGTTGAAGCATGTAACCATCAGCAGCCTTCGAAATTAGACTCCTTGGGGCATCAAGTTGTTCAAGAACCACCACAAATAATATATTACCTTTCTATATGGTTAGGCTACAACATTTTCTTTGATTTGGTGTTCATATTACCCCTATTCATTTGACTGCATTGTATAAACTGCTCGTGTATCACCATTCCTTTTGCTTGTAAACTAACCTCACCACCTGTCATTATCCTTCTGCTCTGTACTTCAACCCATTCATTGTTATTACCAACATTTTCTCTGTTAACTTTACTTGTTGAAGCTTTGCCCTTAGAAAATATGCCCTTTATTCCCCTTACATTAGTTTGGCAGTTATGTGCATTGAATTGATGATCTTTAGTCCTTCGTGCCTAAGGCATTTCATTCTCACACGTAAACATATAAGGCATTCTTGTTTCAGTAACAAATTGTGCCCGAGGGAGATTTTGGTTCCTTGATAAAGGTTCACCTATCAAGAATAAAACAAAGATAAATGTTAGCTCGTACGTAATATGAGAAAGGTTTTAACATATAACAATTTCACTTGTCACAAATGCTTCAATTGATGCCCTTTGCTGCAAAGCCTTCTAATGGTTCTGCATAATTGTGACTCAGTTAGCATCTCAACTTCAAATTATATGTAATACATGAACAAAAAACAAAAATATATGCAAGTACCTTGTATGTTCTGGTTTGTTTGTTTGAGTTCGATGGATTAATAGGACATCCCCGCTTGTTATAGTTGAATTATGCCCAATGACCACAATGAAGTGCATATCTCATTCTCTCTGCTGGTATTTCATCATTTTCCCTTCTTTTATTCATCTTCGGCCTTCCTGGCAATCTCTTCATCTTCAGTGGGTTGATAACGTCTCCACTTCTTTTTGGCTATAAACTTTTATAGGGCAAAGGATGAATCATGCCCTTGTATGCTTTAAAATACATGTCTTTTTTGAAGAAATCATTGACAAAGTCAACATGGTTACCTCCAATGTAGGATATGCATGACATAGCATGCACACATGGGATGCCGTTCACCCTCTACTTACCACAATCACATTGTCTAGTGGCTAAGTCAACAATAAAATTCTTTCATTTATCATCAACTTTGAACATGCTATCATTTGCTGACATTATGGCACAATTCCTGCCCATATTCATTACTAAGGCCATCTTTTTTTTTTTTTTTTGATTGACATTAATTTGCCATTCTATTGCCTTCCTCCTTTTGCTTACTAACTTTTTTATAAGCTTTTTTCTAATGAATTCAAGCAAGTGAATAATTGGAAGCTTACGTTGATCTCTTAACCAGCCATTGAAACACTCGGTCATGTTATTTATAGTATGATCTGGCTTGCAAATTTGGTCAAATGCATGTCTTAACCAGAACTTAGGATGAATTTTTCACAAAGTCTCATAAGCTCCAATGTCAATACTTTTAATCACTTCCATTGTAGCATTGAAATCTGTTTTGTTCGTGACTTTTGTAGTAGCCCAAAATGGTCCACTAAACTTTACTCTAAGATGCTTACTTTTAACATTAGCAAGAATATGTCGCGCACAATGCCTAACATGTGTCTGGGGGAACTCAAGTGGCAAAGCTCCAATATTACCCTTCTGTCTGTCACATATAAAGGTAAGTTGTCTCTTCTCACCCAAGTAACTTTTCAAGTTCTAAAGAAACTGTCCATGTTATAGTGTTCTCAACATCGTAAATACATATGGCTAACGGATAAATTCCAGTATTCCAATCAAGGCAAACTGCAAACAATAACATACCTTTGTAATGACCCTTTAAATGACATCCATTGAGGTCAATGAATGGTCTACAACCTTAATTAAAGTCATCTTTCATCACGGGAAACGATATCATGATTTTGTGGAAGTAGGTTGTCTCTTTTCTGTCCATGACAGTGTAAGTCTTTACCACTGCTAAAGCCTATGGCATATTATCAAGGATTAACTGAGCATAATCTCTGACCTTTTTATATGATTTATCATGGTTAACTCCACCTGTTACCAGTGCCTTTTTCTTGGCTCTATATACCTTTTGCTTGCTTACGTGTGTACCAAAATTCCTTTTTAAATCAGCTTGTAACATTGCAACTCCAATTTCTGGATTTACTAATATTGTCTCCATATACTGCTGGGCAATCCATGTCCTGGTGCACTCTGGGTTCTTGAGTAACTTTTGGCAATCATGCTCTTCAATAAAGACGTCTGATTTGGAACATATGCCCTCTTTTTGTCATTGTTGCATGAAGTCTAAAAGGGCATGTATAGGTGAAGCATTACACAGACACTCTTTTTCTTTCGAACTTATTTCTCCTCATTCTAAAACCTCCTCTAATGGTGTATCCTTTGAGAGTAGTAGTATACTCTTTCATATTTTTGAAGTACATGTTTACCTTAGGATGAAAAAGCCTATCACTTGGCTTATACAATAGCTTCTGCATATCAACACTCATTTTGGCCATAGCATCATCATTGCTAGAATCTAAACACAAGCCTGCTTCATCATCTCTACTTGCATAATCAGACAATAATGCATTTTCATTATCATCTTCATTGTTACTTCCATGCCCAACATCTTCGTTCATGTCATTTGTCTTGCTAACATTGGCATCATCATCGTCTGAATCAGAGTATACACTGTCTTTATTTATAAAAGGATTAATTCCTTGTGGTGGTGTTAAATCAACTAGTGGTAGTGGTATTTCAAAAGTTGGTGTTACTTCATAAGGTGTTGCTGATTCAAAAGGCCTACCTCTCTCATATGTATTATTTGTTGATTCTTCAAGTTGTTGTGCTTGAAATACTTGAGATTGTGCGTCTTGGGTAAAAAATTGAGCATTTCATAAACTTGGTGAATCTGTTGACACAGATAGGGTAACAATAAGGATAGTATTAGATAACATGTTCATTTAAGTGTACTGAGCTGGTTGTGCTATATTCGGACTACCTATAGTTGGTAAAGAATATGATAAGTTGTGGTGGGTACTTATATTTGGTGTTTGATTTTGGGTATATGGTGATGGGGTTCTATATATATGTGTATTTAAAGCATGTAAGTCAACTATAGGAACTTGGTTTTCAACTTGGATACATCTTATATGACTGGATAAATTGAGTAGACTGAATTCACTTCCCATTTGAACATTAGCAGCAACATTTCTAGAACATCCAAAGCTTTTATGAGGGATAGCAGGTGTTGGCTTAAAGGTTGCTTGTGATTGTGCAAGGGAATGGAAATGTGCTGGTGCTAGATGTTGGTTTTCTGAAGTGCCATATTCATTGCTAGCAACATCACATTTGTGTTCATTATCTTCTAGGAATAAAACTCTCCTTAATAAGGGTAATACTTCTAATGGCAAAAATTTCTAACACAAGTTTCATAGCCAACAACCTACTTTGATTATGTATTTTCCACGATCTAAAAAGATCATCATCATCACTTCTCACAACCATTTTTGCCTCCCTTTCTCCATTGACCACCTCAAGCTTGAATTTTTCATCATGCGTCATCCTCCTTTCACATGTTATTATTAGTACACGGTTGATAAGTGAGACTCGACTATATTTGTCTAGATCTTGCCAACCGAGATGCAACTTCCAACCCATGAAATTAACAAACAACTTTAGGGGTTAAAGCTCACTTGCCATTCTGTCATTATAAAAAAAAAAGGGATTTTAAGGAATGACTTTATTTTAAATAATTTGGAAGTGAAAACACAAAATTTCTAAGCCAAAACTAGCACAACAACTCAAATAAATTGTCATTTTTAATATAATGCAACAAATCGTAATTTTGGTTTCTTAACAAAATATATGCATTATGGGTTTATTAATGGGTTTGGTTATGGATAAAGTACAGAAAGAAGAAAATTAACAACAACATAGCGTTGTAATCTTCAAGTTCGCATTATAAATGTGGTGAAATATAAACATGAAGTAATGAACTTACTTATCAACGTCTCCTTCTCTCTTCCTATTTTAGCAAACAAGCTCCTTCAGTTAACTGTTCGCCTACTTTCAATGAAATTTCAACCAAATAAACTAGCAATTTTTCCTTCTCTTTATGTTATCAGGAATCAAATGTGATGGATGAAAACATTTATCCAGACACAAAGTAAACAAAGATTATTTAGTGATTAATGGCGTCAAACGAACAAGAAGAATATATATACCCCACCCATTTTTTCCTCTAGAATGTGTCTCTTCCAAAGAGTGCAAATGTCAGTTCTTAAATGATCTATATATTTGATTCAATTTTGTTACTATATAATATGCCATTGCACAAGGCTCAATACAATTTTGTTTAAAATTAAATTTTTCTTACAAAATATCTATTTTACCTTTCAAGTTGTGATTTTTAATGAAAAAAAATAACGTATGAGGCGAACTGAGGACTTATGATAAAATTGAGGGTGAATTGATGTTTGTCAATAATAATTAGGGTAATCTAAAATTTATCTTATTTTAAAATATTTGTTATTTTTTTTAACTGAACAATAAAAAAGGACATATATATAAAACTAAATGACTAATTTTGTGTTCAATGCAAGAGATGTCGTACATGGCGATCGTAAGTCTCTAATTGTGGAAATTAATCCAATAATAATAATAAATTGAAGAAAGATCTACTAGTCCGCTTCGCTGGGGAATTTAAAACTTTCAATTCATTATTACAAATCCAATGGCCGGATTCCATATCATTTTTATTATGCACACACCTTATCATGATTTTATTCACAAATTTTATAATTCAAATGACTTGTTTTTTCTAATAATATAAAATATGACAAATATCACTTTTATTAATTCATGCTTATAATTCTTTTTATTTGTATAAATATATTTTATTTTGATAAAAAATTTATGTATAGTATAGAAAAAGATGTGTACCTTTTGAATATAAAAAATTTGACAACTTCACTTATAACGTTTTATATATACAAATTTTTTTTGTGTATACTATATGAAAAAATAAATATATACGTTCTAAAATAAAAAATTTATAACGTTTTAAAATTACTTGATTAAATTTTTACTAATAATATTTCTCAAAAATTATTTTACACAAACTTATCTGTAAATTAGTCGTTATAAAAATTTGAAGTATAATGGTACTAGATTAATTCAAATGGAGAAGAATTACAAATAAAAGGCTTTAGTTAAATAGTTCTAAAACATTAAGAATAATACTATTAATTTTTTATATTCATTTGGAGCTGGAAACTCATGGATCAACTGGTCCATAATTTTTGATAAGATATTCTTCTAATTATATGTACAATAGTTTTAATTGAATTAGTTTTTGAAATTAGAATAGATTTGCACAGAAACCAAAATTATCCACTTGATCTCGTACTAAAACATGTGTTTGTTACAAATTTATTTTTATTTAATTTTAAAATATTTGGTGAACAATATTTATAATCGCAACATTAAAGACGCGACCTCATCAAGAATAAATTCCTTAAGAATAAACCAATACGAAGAAGATGGGCTAAAGGGCTGCCAGCACCTCTTGGACATGTTAATGGGCCAAGAGAATAGCATCTCTTTTAAGTCATTATGCTGTGTGCGCGCGCCTGGACTTTTTGACTAATGGCACCACATACCAGTAAAATTTACGTCAATATATGTAAACATCCATCCACCTCTCATTTTCTTCATTTTCCATTAGAGTTTGATGGAGCCACGTCTCTTCATAACCTTACTCCTCCTCTGCTTAGCCGAGTCTTGCTATGGTGGTGGTGTACTGTTCTCCTCTCTTCCAAGAACTCTGGTGATAACTGCTTCCCCCAAACAAGGACAAGGTATCAGCTAACAATCACTCATTCCAGTATCCCAAAGGATTGATTTATCTATGCGTATGATTTTAATATTCTTTAGAAATTATTGTACTTCGAAAACCCTTCTTAAATTTTGTTAGATTTAGTTGAAAGAATTTCTTTTAGATTTAGAACACCTTGGGCTTTTTATGTAAATAAGTTGAAAGTAATAATACGAAGATTTTCTTTTTCTTTTTCTTTTTCTTTTTTTCTCAAGTGACAAGCTAAATTGTGGTCATGGATATCTTAGCTCAGTAATGATTTTATGTTATATTGGTTTTGCAGTCTTAAAGGCAGGGGAGGACAGGATTACTGTTAACTGGGGTTTGAATCAGAACATTCAGGCAACCGATGATCCGTACAAGAACGTGAAGGTGACTTTATGTTATGCCCCTGTTAGCCAAGAAGACCGTGGGTGGAGGAAAACTGAGGATGATTTGAGCAAGGACAAGACCTGCCAATTCACCATTGTTAAGAGGCCTTACGATGCTTCTTTGGTAAGAAATCATAGTTTTGAGTGGACGATCGGGAAAGATGTGCCTGAAGCAACTTACTTTGTGAGAATCTATGCTTACAACTCTGCTGGAGAAGAGGTGGCATTTGGTCAAACAACTGATGCAAAGAAGAGCAGCAACCTTTTTGAAATTCACGGCGTCAGCGGGCGTCATTTGTCCCTTGAGATTGCCTCTGCATGCTTCTCTGTTTTTTCTGTGGTATCTCTTGTTGGGTTTTTCTGGGTGGAGAAAAGTAAAGCCAAGAGGTCTTCAAAGAAGTGAGAAACAAATGGTACATGGTAGTATGACAGCTTCTTATTAGAAGAAAAATAAATGTTTTAGCAACTGCACTTCAGGGTTTCTGCAATCAGCATCCTTTTTAATATCCTTCAGATGAGTTCATAACCTTGTTGTAGTTTACTAGTTTTAGTAGATGACATATACATACAGAATACTTGTAAGCTCTTATTGTTATAATGTCAAGCACAAAACAAGCTAGTTCTATATATTATTGTTATAATGACAAGCACAAAACAAACTTGTTCTATATATGAAAAATAAGAGTAAGCTGTATAGATACAATGGTAAACATATAAACAACTCCATTGTTGGGAAAAACTGCAGGAAGAAATGCCGGAACTACAGCCTTTTGTCGAAAGAACAACTCCTAAATCAAGGTTAGCTTGGAAGTCGGACTTTCAAAATGCTAGCCTTGAGGCAAGCCAGTAAAAAACAGCAGCTGCAACATTCCCAGTTCGAAACTTGGCCCAACGTAGCTTGTTTAGGAATAAGAAATGATCTGCCATTGACAGCCAAATGAAGGATATATGGACTAGCATATCTGCTAATCCCTTTTTTATCTGCAAAGATAGAGTGCGAGAACAAGAAAATTGGATGGTCTAAACTGATATTTATTACGAAGGAGAATGGGATGTTTGATGTTGGCAAGCACTAACCTGAAAGTGTCTTATTGATCTTCTAAGTGGATTGTATCAGAATGACCCATGTGGCTTCACAGGTTGAACATTTTCCTCAATAAGTAGGTGGTGACAGACTTCTGGGTATCGGTCTAATGTATTCATCTGTCAGATTAAATTGTATGCAATTGAGATCAACTCTGATAGGTCTTAAAATTGCATAACGTCACAGTTGAGAAAAATAAGATCACCGGTTGAAATCTATAAATAAGAAATATTTCCGTATTCAATATAATTGTCATTAATTTACACATCATATTACACCAACCCTTCAGTTTCTATTAAACAGCAACTATGCATTAGCTGTGAACATACACAAAAGAAACTTGGAAGAGAATCGTTAACTTTTGTTGCCCTGTAAAAGAAATTAAAAGGAACTTCATAATTGGCCAAAAGCGGCAAAGCCCGCAACAATCAAGTTATGCAATCCACTACTTCCATAAATGCCTCCCTTTTTCTTCATTTTCCGGGGAAAATATCTCTACAGGAACTTGAAAAATCGGTCAGCTATACACGAGAGTCTTGAGTCTGGTTTTTAGCAATTGTAGGCAATAAAATGAATTTATTGCCAAATGCATCTTCAATTCTTCATCTAATTTCGTAGACAAGACATACTTTCTTAAAGTAATCCAATTAAAAAACAAAAGAAACTGAAACATAGCGAATATCAAACGCATAATCATTCATTCATCATTAATCTGGAACATTACCGTCGTTAACAACCAGCTAAGACTTTCCCTTCTCGCTGCGCAACCAAACAATTTGTCCTGTTCTTCATACCTACCAAAACATTCTGCCATGTGTTGACTCTCGACGCCACCTTCCCAGGATTAATTCCGACGTTCATCTCCGTCAAATCTTCCGCCTTAAAGGCCAACACCTCCTCGGGCTCAGCCCCATCCAGCACCATGATCAAACACGAACAGAACCCTTTTGTTATTTCCGAGTCACTGTCAGCTGTGAACCTCATTCTTCCTCTCTCGTCCATTACAACTTCTAACCAGACCTGGGTGGCGCACCCGGCCACCTTGTTGGCCTGCACGCGTGCCGAGTTATCTAACGCCGGAAGAACCGCCGCGTAATCCAACAGACGTTTGACCCGGTCAATGGGTTGCGTTAGTGACCTAAATTCTGAGACCAGGAGTTGAAGCTTAGTTCTTGTTGTTGTGGGTTCCGGGTTGTGTTTGTGCGCGCAAGATAAGGACTTAACTCGTAATTTTCTCGGGTTATTTCTCATCTGCAGACTCATCTGTATTGGCTTAGCGTTCGGGTTCATAAACAAAGAATTTGATAGGAAAGAGGGAGGAGTTGCTGTGTTGAAGTTAGAAGAAAGGTTCATGTTTGGATGAGGAGAGAGTGATAGATAACAGGTAAGGAAAGGGAGAAAAAAAATTAGAAAGGCGAGAAGGTCGAAAAACAGAGCAAGTAAATGGGAGAGATCCTTAAACTACGGTGGGCACTTATTATATACGAATTAGGAGAGTGGGGCGTGTGTATGTAATTATAATCATTGTCGATGTCTGTCTGGCTGTCTGTCATCCCTGTTGTGTTGAATAGCAAGTTGCGGCATAAATTATAAAATAATAAAATATTAAGGATATTATCACATTCCTCCCTTAATATTTAAAATTGTATCATTTAAATAAAATCTATAAAAAAATATATTATTTATTTATCTTATAATTATATTTTATTGTTAGTAAATCGTTAAGTATAAAGATAAATACGTAAAATATTATTATTTAATATTTATTATTTTGTATAAAAAAATTTATTTTCTTAAATTCTTATTCAATAAAAGAAAAGTTAAAAAGAATTTTTTTTATTTTTTTAATTAATTTTATTAATTATATGTATCTCTATACTTTATTTAAAAAAAATTATTAAAAAAATTATACTTCAAATTAAATTTTTAATTTTCTTATTTTCTATTCTATTCTATTTTATAGTTATTTTATTTATTTTATATATTTAAATTAATTAGTACACAAAATAAGTTAAAAATAAATATTAAAAAAATATATTTAAAAAATAAATAATTAAAGATATTTAAGTGAATTTACTATTTAAAGTTAGTTAGTTGACTTTATCAGGGAAGTATGTGATATATTATTCATATTCTTCATGTAAGTGATATAATTCTAAACTTTAGAGGAGAAATGTGATAATATCCCTAAAATATTATATGCTGCGGAGGGCAGGGCAGGGAAGAGAAGGTCGTTAACTCGTAAACAGCGTTACAGCAATCAGGAGATGTTAGTACGCGCCAAAAATAGAACCCTCAACTCTGCATTTATATCATATGGCAACTTTCTTCACCTAATTACACGGGTGTGGTGTCCGAAACGGAAATTCGAGAGGTTAAGAAACGGAAAATTGGCATAAACTTCACGTTTTATTCTGTGATTATTTTAAACCCCCTACAAAAAATAAATAAATAAATAAATAAAAATTCAAGTAATATAGCTTTTGTTTTTCGGAGAATCAATTCGGCACTGAGTTGGGAACGCACATAATAATTTATGATGCACGTGTAAGTTAAATTCGAATATTCGGTTGAGAATTTTTCTAGACATTACAACTCATTTCATTATTATGGTTGAATTATAATATTAATATTAATATAAGCAAATCAGAGTTTTAATAAGAAGGCATCAAGTTAGCAAATAAATTGTTTTTTTTCTCTTAAACACGTGTGAAGTAACTAATTTATTAGTGGAAATTATAAAGTATAAATTCAAAATTCAATTGTTTTTTAGTGTAATGTGATCTTTTCATGATTCAGTGAATAAAAAATGGATATTTATTAATATAAATTAAAAAAAAAGATGTATCACTCCTCTCAGATCATGCAACCCCCATACTAAAATTAAATTAAGAGTGCAATTGTAATAATAATACATCGAGTTTGAGATAAAAGATATAAATTTGTGAACTTTTATATAATTTTATAAATCATAAGGACTAAATGATAAAATATTTTTATCAAAACATTGTCCTGGAGTGGGTAACGATTGGAGGAATAATTATTGAGTAAGAAAATGAATTAATTATCTAATATGTTGCTTCTTAGACTGAGAGTACATTGAATTGAATTGAATTGAGTTGTATAGTACAGGGGGATCGGCTGCAGATTATGACAAGTGGAAAATGATAAAATAGTTGATACAAAGTACAAGACTTTGCTTTGCTTGTTACACTTTGGTTCTTACTTTTGGCTTTGCTTTTAAGTTGAAAATTAAGGACTTGATTCTTTCTTGATAATGGGTAATATTTGTTTCAATCTTACTTTGGATAATGAAAGTCTTGTATCACAATTTGAATTACGCTTCTCGTTATCATTCTACATTGCAAATACCCATTTGAGTTCATCCCTTTCTATATAAATATACATCTAAGAGGAAAGCAAGTCCAAATTGCCATCTTCTCTTTTAACATGCTCAAACTCAATTTCTCTCTTCTTCTTTTTTTTTAAAAAAATAAGCAATTATTGCCGCACTTTGATGCAGCCGCCACAGGAGGACTACATAGCAAATATGTAACTTCCACTTTTGGGGATTTGCTTCAATGACAAAAAGCACTACTCAAAGAAAAATTTACTGCCATTCTTTTATCGACTTTAATTATGTCCCTATCTTCATTATTGGGTAGTAATCATATTCAATAACAAGTGATTTGACCACTTCGTTGAAGTTGATTATTGGAGCTTTTTGGCTTTGCATGATGCTATGGGGCACGGACAGATTAAGTGTCACCCCATCTTGTTGATATGGAGAATACTTATAAGCATGCATATCCATCCATATTTAGTAGTTGCTGTTACATTGTAGAGAACTCTCAGCATATGGAAAATTGAACTTTTAAGAGCAACCGATGACTGAAACCTTCCACCAGCTTCCCCCAGAAGAAGTGGATGTTATGTTGCACATCAATCTGAGAAGAAAAGGGTAAGTAAGCTTATTTCTCTCTCATTAACCAAAATCATACCGCAGTACTTGATCTTGCCCTTTTTAGCTTCTTTTTTGGAGCATAAGCAACAAAAGTTGGAATTTCAGAAATAGAAGAATCCATCCAATGGTTCCGTTTATCCTATATGATATCCCACAGTTTAGCTTCTAATTATATTTGACCATAATCACATGAAAAAGATACTTTTAATTACAGCATATTAAGTGCAAAAGCAGATATTAAGATCTTTGTGGAATCTGCTTAATAATAGTATATTCCTCCCACCAAATAATGTTCCATTGATGATTATGAATAAAATAAATTTCAGAACCGACCCCACCTATTAACAAAAATCACATTCACAAGCTTTCTTGTTGGAATAACAATATTAAAATGTTCATCCTCCCAAGTTTTCTCACCATTTTCCCTGTATAAAATATAGCATATGCTGCCATCATACATGACAGAGCCAAAGGTGCCATTAATATATAATATGTAATGGACTCCAAATCTTCGGCAAATTAGTGATATAAATGATATTAATCCAAATTCAAATGAACACTACATTCAATATTTTGATGTCGTTATCAGGTCCGAGGACATCCAAATTTTCATCAAGAATTCGAGTTTTGCTCTATATATGTAAAGAGTGAATCATTCTGGGGTTCTGGTTGGAGCCAGAACCCCAGAATGATTCACTCTTTACATATATAGAGCAAAACTCGAATTCTTGATGAAAATTTGGATGTCCTCGGACCTGATAACGACATCAAAATATTGAAGGAAAAAGGAAGATGGGATAAGTAAATTAAGAATAGGGTTCTGTTGTATGTTAATATGGAATATTATTGGTGACTATTGACCTAATTGAATTCTGAAACAAATGTTGCAAGAATTGAACTCATATTGAAAAGCAGACAGCCGCAATAACAATGCAACACTTCAGAATTCCAGAAAATTGTACTCTACTTTCTCCTACACTAACTGCAGTTCAGAACAAATAGTGCACAACCGTGCTTCTCTACTTCTGTTGATATTGTCTTTCGTAGTACACCAAAGTCTTTCCCGCTCCAAACTTCTTGGCACTTGCATGAAGCATTCAATTTTCTTCCAGGGAGTGCCTTAGCCAAGTCTGATGTTTTGGCAGATATCACCATCTTTACATCGTTCAGATTGAAGAATGAAAGATATATTTCTCCTGAGAAGCAGGAAGAAGAACGGCCAAATGAAAGAAGAAGAAAAATAAAAAAAAATTCAAGGAGCTAACACCATGATTGCAAACAGGTGATAATATATTCAATCCTGAATGTGACAAGAGGCTAACACCATAATTTAATCTAGTGCAGTGCCCAAATGGCTATTGTTAGTCAATCCTAGCAAAATTGCCAAGAGTTTTAAAGAAATCAAACCATTTCTTCCGGTCGCAATCCAAGAACGAACTCCACAAGGTTCAGCATTAGCTGCAGAAGTCATAGATTGTATATGAGAATCTGTGAATAGAGCTCTAATTTCTTATCCCAACTGGGGCTATAAATCGAAGCCTACAAAAAAATAAGTACCTTCAGCTAAATTAACTACGGCACATAGACCATAATAACTGTTCACAAGGGCTCCACTTTCAGTCAACTCCCACATCTGCAAAGGCAACCCCAATAACATCAAATTCATAAGAAATGACGAAGTCAAGTGTTTTTTTTCTTAAAAAAAAGGCTTATTACGTGTTGCATGGTTTGCAACATACTTTTATAGGTAAACTTCTGTTCACATATTCTCGATTTTCTCTTTTTCTTTGAAATTTAATGTGAGATCTTAGAACCAATTCATCTTCATTAGCAAGTTAATACTGCAAGATACCTGGTTGGCATCTGTTCTACATGGAGAAAATGAGCCTGGTCTATAATGTGATGCATGCTTTCGCTTTGGAGAAGCATCAAGGCAAGACTCCATCCCTTCATTTTGCAATAAATGTATTTTGCCTTGATTCCGCTTCATTGTGGCTTCATTTCTACCTCAGCATTCACGTTAAGTCAAGAGTTACGATATTAACATAATCATATAATTAAATCCAAAAATGATAAGGAAAAATATATATTACAAAGCCTCAAGAGGTCTTCTATGGTGTAAGCATAAAGGTTCCCGAGATTTGCTTCCTGAACTTTCTTTCCAGCAGATCTGTCCATGATCTTTAGCTAGAGATTGAGTTGACCAACTGTTTGCCTTGGCATCCTCACAGCTAGTGAAAGCTAAAACAGGTTTTTTTGATGTATCAACTACCTTGTTGTTCCCAGTAGGTCCATTAATTCCATTAACATAAGGAAACTGTAAATACAACAAAATGTTAGATAATGCAGTCGAGAACTTCTATATTCCTCATTACTGTTATCGTAACAATATGAGTCTACTTGCCTCCTTGTTGTTTGAGCTAAAATAGTCTATCTCCAGCAGAGTAGGATTAGTAATCAGACCAAACGTAGTGTTGTCAAGTTTTCTGACATCTCCTCCAAACATGAGCGGAGATTTGGCCATTGCCCACAAAGTAATCTATTGAAGAGAAAATCATAATTTTATTTATCAAATATCAAAATCCTAATACTAATTCGGATGTGCTTATATTATCATACCTGGGTTTTTTGCTCATCTAGACTAAGGTTACAAGCTCTGTATGGACCTTTATCTGTACCTGGAGAACATGAAAATATCCAAATTATTTGTGGATTACACTGCATCCATTCTTGAAATACTCTTTCATTTAATCAAGCATGCAGCATAATCAGTACAACAGAATCTCATTGAATATTCAGGAAACAGACAATAATTTGCCTAGTTATATTAACCGTGATCAGTAAGCCACCCCAGTGGAAGCATATCCAAGTCAGGCCATGATCTTCCCCGCAGACCCTGGGCACCAGTCATATTAAAAGCAGAGAAATCCCTGAAGCAAAAGCAGTACCTTTCAGATATTTATATATAGATGAATACAAGGAATAGACACAAGTGGAAAGGAAAGCGGAAAAATCAAAGTCCGTGTGTAATTCTTCACCTTGCAGTATTAAAATGGGTTAAAACATGTTCCCATTTATCCCAATCATCACCGGTTACCCTGTACATGTTGACCAGTCCATTTATCTGTTGCGCCAAAGCTGGTGTTACATAGGTTCCAGGAGACAAAGAATACATAATTGGACGGTTTTGCTCCCTGAGAACCTGCACAATGAAACATTGAGACACTGTATTATCACCTCCCTGCAAAAATTTTTGAGATTATAACTAATTAGTATAACTAAAAGCAGAATTGTTTACCCCCGAGACAAAGCTTATTTCGTCTACGTCGAAGTCATCACCAAACACACAGTCATGTTTTACTGCAAAGAAAAGACAGGAGCAAATGATATATCAAAGAAATTATTAGAACAGAAATAGTAATGTCAGTGAAAATTGGTTTGAATTTAATAATGAAATTACCAAAATCAACACCCCAATCGGCATACTGTTTGTACAGTGACTTCAAGAAAGCTCTCCCAGCTCCCAATGAGGTGTTTACGGCCATGAAGCCATGGGGCATCCATATACAAGGCTTTTCCTTGATCGCTATATCTTGTGCCCGCCACGTTCTACCTGACTCCATATAAGCACCTCCCTGATCAATTATCAAAATAAACAACAATGGGTTCAGTCTTCAACTCAAGAGTTGATCATCTCTTGGTTCAAATCCTTTTGGCATAGATAAATGATTAGGAATCTATGTTTCTGCTTAAGTTGAAAATATATATTAAAATGCATTACCTTGTCATAGTCATAGATAGGGGTGTTAGCATTAACAGCTTGGGTACTAATTCCTCTCATGACATGAATCCCAAACTTCAAACCCAGGTCATGTACTTTCTTTGCTACTCTTTTAAACCCGTTCCCACCTCTTGATGAAGGCCATCTAGCTGGATCAGGCATCATTCTACCCCATTTATCTATTACATCAAATCCAAGAGAATCCACCCATGCACCTTTCACATGCTTTCTATACCAGAGGTAGTCCACCACTACATACTGCACATACAATATTACATAAAAACAAAAAATTAGAAAACAAAGCATCAGTTCTCGTTCATGAACATGTATTCTTGGAGCACACATTACGTTAAGGTTTGACTACCTCATATCCATGAGGACGTAGACGCTGAGAAACAATTTCAGCACTTTTCAAGAAGTCTTTTTCTGAAATGATCCAGCAAAATGAATCATATGAGTTCCAACCTCTGGGGGGTAAGATAGCATGTTCTGGTTCTCTGTCTTCTGGATTTATAGATGATACCCTGAATTCCAGTCCAGAACATAGTATACAATAAAAGCTAAGTAAGACCATTCATTCAACAAACAAACAAACAAATCCACTTCCCAATGCGTAATAATCTTGAACAGTGTCATGCAAAGTCATAAGAGTAGGGAAAGACCTGTGTAGTAGAAGACTGAGGCTGAAACAGACCGTGCTGAATACTAAGATATTCATGGTTTACTTGAAAGGCTCGAGTAATATCTACGGATAGGTGATGGTAGATATTTATTGATGAGAATTTTTGAAAAAGATAAGAGCTGAAATTATCCAAAATTTTCACATTTATTTCGGGATTATGATGACATTTGACTTGTAAGTTGTTATTATTTGACCACCTAATCTCAGGGCGACAGGTAATTAATTGTGGGACCAAAGGCATAAATCAATTTAAATGTTTTTCCAAAATTATCCAGTTGCATATACCATGTATATATATTAGTTACTAAATTCAGAATCACTGTAAATATTATTGTGTTTGTGTACATGTTATGTTGTGACAATTTGTGTTACACAAATATACAATTAAATGATTGCATAATCCAGTAATGTAATGGGTTAGTATCAATCTTACAATATTAAAACGGCAAGTACTAAATTATTTATGTCTTATAAGTTAAAAATATTTGTTTAAATGTAGATTAGAAATTATTACAGGCAATTTTCAATCCAATTAACCTAGAAAGGAATAATAATCGTTACAGGCGAGGATGGGATTTGGGATGGAGGAAAAAAGGGAAGAAATGTATCAATTTAGAGAATGTAAATTGGCATATTAATTTCATACGGAGTTAAAATACCAGACTTATCTGCATGCATACTTTTGATAATAAAATTATGATAAAAATGAGAATTTAGCGTAAATATATATATATATATATATATATATATATATATATATATATATATATATATATACATATCAGTTTTATGCAAAATGTGACACCTAAAATTATTTTCTCAATTTATATTAGCTAACTGAGCAAGAAAAGAGGCATCGAGTGCAATCTAAAGGATCCCAACTCAGAATAGAGAAGCAACGTCTTTACTCTTCTGTTAAGCGTTATATTTGGGTATTGACAAGAAATAATTCATTTTGGTTAAATTTGTTATCAAGGATATATTTGAATTTCAAGTCTTCATCTACTGACAAAATTCACAACTTAACAGGGCTTAAGGCTTGCACTGGGTTACAACATACAAACGACAAACAGAGAAAATATGTAAAGCAAAATGGGGTGGGAAGAATCTGCAGCAGAAATTTCTGCTCCAATCTCTCCACCCCAATCACAATTCAAAACAAATCATGCACATCCGTGCATCTCTATTGCCGCTGATATTGAATTTTCCAGCACTCCATAGTCTTCTCCGCTCCAAACTTCTCGTCCCTTACATGGATATCCATTTATGTTCTTGCTGGGGAGTGCCTTACCCAGGTCTGATAGCTTGGCAGATATTACAGTCTTTTCATTGTTCAGATTGAAAAATGCAACATATATTTCTCCTGAACAAGAAAGAAAATAAGCCATCAAATTTAGTCGAAAAAACAGCTTGCATCTATGATTTCAGAAGAGAAATGGATATGCGATTATTCAATCCTGAATGTGGAAAGAAGCTAACACCAAGAGTAATAGTAGATACATTGTTGAGCAAGGAATTTATGTAAAAGCAATTCTGAAGAATGGCTCATGTCTCTTCTTATTGCAGACATCTATTATCTTTTAAATAGAATCTCCTGAGAAACTATATCTTTTCCAAAACGTGGATATCTTTTTGCAATTTGCATTAACATGTAACCTAACAAACAAGTCATCTTAAAGTCCTGTTTCCAAGAAATATATCTTTTCAATCTTCTTTATAATTATAGCTTCCCTCCATGTAGTGAAATAGCATTCAAGCGGGCGGTGGACATTATTTTTCATTTTAATATTGTTAAAGAAAATAAAATTATATTGAGAATCTTAAATAAACTAGGAGAAAAACTAATAATACTTAAACTAGAAACATACTTAATCAGACTAAACCTAGTGAAATTAAATAAATCTAACTTCAATTCTAACAAATATAAAGTGCTCAAATGGGCATTCTTGGTCATTCTAAGCCAAACTTCAAGCTTTAAAGAACTCAAACCTCTTCTTCCAGTTGCAATCCAAGCACGAATTCCACCAGAATCAACGCTAGCTGCATTACAAAACAGTAAAAAATTGGAAATTATCATCTTAAAGATAATCTTCGAATGTTTGTTACTGGCATAGTTATCACCTTTGACTGAATTAATTGTGGCACATAGACCGGAATAACTGTTTATGAGGGCTCCACTGGGGTTCAACTCCCACATCTGCAATATTTAGACTTCAAATCTCAATCAAACGAGCTTGGGGATAGTATCAAATTTAAAAAATGGAAAAAAGTTCCAGTGTATTGTATCATATTGAACTAGATCTATTTGAATTTGGGTTGATTAACCGGTCAACCTACATAACCCAATGCTCAAACTCCTAGAATGAAAACATATGCCAAACTTTCCTAGCTAACCGGGATTAAGGCTTAATTGACTTAAATTGGAAATGACTAGGACTTTTTAAATGTCTCCTTCAAACCCTTTGTTTCCTAACACTTATTTTTGAAAATTAATTGATTATATGTTGCATCCTACATTTATAACTAGAACTTCCAATCATAAATTAAAGTTGTCCTTAACATATTCTGATGCTACAAGCAGGGACCATCTCATATTTCTCCATAGTATTAACACTATAGGGTACCTGGTTGGCATCTCTTTTGCACTTAGAGAATGAACCTCTTTTAAATTCTTTTGACGTAAGCTTCCGCTTTGGAGAAACATCCAAGCAAACCTCCATGCCTTCAGTTGCCTGTAAATGAAGTTTCCTTTGACATTGCTGCTGGTAGATTGTCTCTTCATCTCTACGTCAGCATTCATATTAACTCAAAATATATGATAAAAACAACATACAAATAAATCTGATAATGAAATGGTAAAGTAAACATTACGAAGCCCAAAGTGCTTTTCTCTTGTATAAGCACAAGGGTTCCTCAGTTTTGTTTCCCGAGTTTTGTAACACCCTAAATTTTGTCTCGCTAGGACAAAAATTAGAATACAATCCATCTTTAAATTACCTCAACTTTAATATTACAAATAAAATTAAAAAAAAACCTCTAAATACATTGTAAATCATCAAAGTTTAACAATTATTTATTAGACTTAAACTAAAATATAACCTCAATGCAAAATGTTCTTTATTACAAATATCCAATATTAAATCTTCAAAACTGTCTAGCTCAAAATGTCTATCAACTCTTTATACCCACCTTAATCTGCAAAATATTAATGATGAGGGGTGAGCCGCCTGTCGACAAAAGGATCACCCTAAGATGATCATCTCATGGCTATTGAGAAGGAATCAAATCAGATGGTTCTATTTCTCAATCTTTCTGACTTGCTCCTACGGAACCTAGGTCGAAAAGATTGAGAAAAATCAGTCATTCACAACCACTGATGAAGGATTCCTCGAAAAGTTAAGGATTAGAAATCCCTTTTCGAAATCGAATGGATTCGATCTTATACATACGCGAGGAAGGTAATCAAAAAAGAAAGAAGATGAGTTCTTCTTTACTTTTATCACTTAGGAGCCGTGCGAGATGAAAGTCTCATGCACGGTTTCGAATGAGAGAAAGAAAATTTATACACAAAATTGTAAACAAATAGCCCAGAAAATATTTATTTGTTCATAAACATTAATTAAAGAATAAAAGATATTATAATAAATCAAACACTTGTTTTAGCAGAAATATTTAACATGTAAGCATGAATATCACATTTAGTAAACCAAAACACCATAGAATTTATAACATTTAACAAAATATGCGATAACACATTTAATAATAGATTTAGCTCATGTCTAATAGCTTCACCAGTACCTCGGTGTCTCATTTATAATAATATATGTCTCATTTATAATAATATATGTCTCATTTATAATAATATATGTCTCATTTATAATAATATATGTCTCATTTATAATAATACAGTACATTCGTACCCCGAAAATCTGGTCATTAACAGTCAATTAAGTGCACATACAGTTAACCAGCTAGCCAGTCGGTAACAATAACAATAACAATAACAAATCTATAGACAATGAGCTAAATATTAATTATTAAATATAATTTTTCGTGTACAGTAAGTTCAATAACGTTTATTTCTTATATTAAACTTGTGCAATACATTTAATGCTTTATATGAAACAGTACAGCTAAATATCATTTATTTTTCTTTTTAAAAACTAGTACTTATGAATTATGAGTTCAATACATCCTGTTTAGCAGAAAGACGGATATTCCTTGCTCATTATCAGACAATCACTTATTCACAAACTTCGTGTGGGGCTAATAGTTTTCATTTCCCATCTCATGGAAAACCCTTTTCGCTCCGCCTAGCCCTATCCCCCTCTAGGGGTATTTTAGTGATAGGTTCTATAGGAACCGGACGCTCCTATTTGGATCAAATACCTAGCGACAAACTCCTATGTTCCTTTCATGAATAAAATAGATTTTTATAGCTACTTAAGAAAAAAAGTTTTGATCAGAAAATAACGCACATTATAGTTTAATAAATAAACAACTTAAATAAAAATAATTTTCTACAATGTACGTTATAATAAATATTTAAAAAAATAAACATTAGTATCATTTAAGAAGCAAATAATTGAGGAGAAAAGATAAAGTTTTTACTTGTAAACTTATTAATATAAACCAAGTTTATTTTGCTTTAAATCAAGAAAATAATATAAATTAAGAAAATTTCAGATTTTATTTTTATAAAGATAACCAAACTTAACAAAAATAATGCTTAAAACAATTCTATTTCTTATAATCAAATTCATGCTTACAATTGTCATCAATAATTTTAAGCACTTGATTACAATAAATCATGCATAAATCTACTTACCTCAAATCAATGATAAGCCAATAAAATCTCTCTATGCTCAACAATAAATCACCTTCTTCCTATAACATCATCACAATAACAAGTAAACCTATATTAATATTTTTTTCCTAGAACAGAATCTTAAAAGTCTTGACTTTTTAATAGATACTATTAACACAACCTATAAAACAATACATAGAAAACATACCCGGATTAGTTAAACTTCTAGAAATCTTCTTCTACCAAAGCTTGAAAATATGAAGATCTTAGAGATGAACTTTTTAAAGAATGCCTATTGAATTTGTAAAGTGAACTTATGGTATGAAGTGAGATATTACCACCTATTTATAGCCAAGATTTGGCTTTCAAATTCAAAAATTGATAAACTTAAATCCAACTTTCAAAATCAAATGAAACCAATCTATCATAATTATAAATTCCAATCCAAATTTTAAATTCAAAAATTATTATCCATCTTATTCACTTCAACCAAAATCTAAATTTCAAAATTTGAAAAGTAAACTAATCTATCATTTCCTTTTACTATATAAAGACATGGTATTACAAGTTTCCTTTCCAGCAGATTTGTTCAAGATCTTGGTCAAGAGCTTCAACTGACCCACCATTTGTTCTAGAATCCTTACAGCTGGTAAGACCCAAAACTCGTGTATTTGATATCCCTGCTTCTGATAGATGTGGGGGAATGACCTTATTCTTCCTTGTATTTCCCTTTGTTCCAGTAATACAAGGAAACTCCCTTTGTTCCAGTAATATAAGGAAACTGTAATGCAGTAGAAAGTTAGGTATGATGCTGTTCCTGGAATATTCTTCAAATACAATTATGAGAATTTGTTCATGTACCTCCCTGTTGTTTGAGCTAAAAGTGTTTATCTCCAGCACTGTAGGATTTGTAATCAAAGAATATGTAGTCTCATCAAGCTTTCTTACATCTCCTCCAAACATGAGAGGAGACCTGGCCATAGCCCACAAAGTCATCTGTCAAGTGAATATGCACAATGTTTATTAAATATTAACAAACTAATTTATATGTATTTTTGTCATTTCAAAAGTAAAAAGTAATAAATACCTGTGCTAGCATACCTGAGTTCTTTGCTCAGCTAGATTAAGATTACAAGCTCTATGTGGACCTTCATTTGAACCTGAAATACATGAAATGTCCACATAACTTTTATGGCTTTTCATCCATTCTTAAAACTTTACTAAAACTGCCCAAGCTAACCATTAATGTTTCACATCTTTATGAAATCACAAACGCACAAAACCCACTGAGCTTCATGATTAATATGGACAATTGTTAGAGAAGATTTACATTTCAAAATTTAATCCAAGAACGAATGCCACTGGCTCCAAAAACATTTATACACTGGTATAATCTGCTCTGTGAGGTGGGATGCATGGCGATTTGGAGTGTCATGCAGTTGAGTATTTTGATGTTTAAGAGAAGTGATGTGCAGCCAGCATAAAATGTGCTGCTAGCACCTCATTATTACTTTCAATTCAATAATATACATGGCAGTGTTATCTGTAGTAGGTATGTAGATAAGCTTCTCCACTCTCATCAATTCCCATTACAAAGAGAAAATTCATTTTGCCATGTTCTATAACCTGGATCAGTAAGCCAACCCAGTGGTGGCATATCCAAGTCAGGCCATGATTTCCCCAGCATGCCTTTGGCGCCAATCATATTGGCAGTAGAGAAATCCCTGAAGCAATTGTAACACATATCAGAAAAATGATGACCAAGTGAAAAAAAAAGGCAGAAATTGGAAAGGATAATGCAATCATAAGTCTAAGCTCTTAATGTCTATGGAGTTCTTAATCTACCTCGTAACATTAAAATGAGCTGCTACATCTCCCCATGTATCCCAATCGTCCCCGGTAATCCTGTACATGTTGACCAATCCACTTACATCTTTGGCCATAGCTGGTGTCACGCTGGTTCCAGGAGACACAGAATATAGAATAGGGTGGTCAAGCTCCTTAAGAACCTGCACAAAGACTCCTTGTACGTATGACACTTCCTTCAAAATTTTGTGAGATTATCACTAAAGTTACCAGGCACTGTTCCATACATCAGACACGAAGCTGATCTCATCTATATCCAAGTCATCACCAAATACACAGTCATGTTTTACTGCAATAAGACCAAGACAAAGGATATAATTCAGTAAAGATTAGATTAAACCACTCCAAAGTTAATATACTGGTTAAATATGTTCAATTGTGATTGACGCAGGCTATTTTAAATAAGAGATACTAATCATGCCGCGAGAAAATCAACAGGTAGCACCTCAATCAGGGCAATTTTTTTAGGTTAATCAGGATTTTCCTCTTGATATGTGTAAGTGCAAAGGTGATGCCTGCATTACGATTTTCATGGAAAAAATTGGCTCTCAGCAATGTCAAATGATGGCTCCTAGGGAAAAATGGATGCTACCTACTACGAACTTGTAATTCAATCATCATCATGTATAGACCAAGAAGGATGAATTTCCAGTAAATTTCAAATTACCCAAATCAACACCCCACTCCGCATACTGTTTATACAATGACCTCAAGAAAGCTCTTCCAGCTTCCAACTTGGTATTTACACTCATGAAGCCATGTTGCATCCACGCACAAGCTCTTTCCTTGAGCCCTATATCTTTTGCCCGCCACTGTCGACCTGACTCTTCATAGGCACCTCCCTGATGAAAATTCAAAATCAGAATTCAAGCATTTGGCTCGGAGCTAACACTTCACAGACTGCAAAAACTTAATGTCTTGCATCACTCTATAACTTCATTTTATTATCGAGGGCTAAAGAATAAAGATTTCAGCTTAAGAAGTAATACCTTAAGAATGTCCAAGATGGGGGTGTTTGCATTAACTGCTTGGGTACTTATACCTCTCATGATATGAATCCCAAACTTCAAACCCATGGCATGAACTTTCTTGGCTACTTCAGTAAACCATTTCCCACCTCTGGATGATGGCCATCTATCTGGGTCTGGCATCATCCTCCCCCATTCATCAATTACATCAAATCCAAGAGAATCAACATAAGCGCCTTCCACTTTTCTTCTATACCAGAGGTAATCCACCACAGCATACTACCAACAATACATAAACAAAATGGTAGACATTCAGATTTTCAATAGTCCATTCACCCTCTAATAAACTATTATATAAGGGAGAAAATTAAGAAAAAAAAAAAAGGTTACAAGCCATGCTTATACCTTGTATCCATGAGGACACAAATGCTGAGAAACGATTTCAGCACTTTGCAAGAATTCTTCTTCTGAAATGGTCCAGCAAAATGAATCATAGGAGTTCCAACCTCTAGGTGGCAAGCTAGCATGGTCCAGTTCTCTATCTGGCATAGTTTCAGATGATACCCTGAATTCGAAAATATCTTTGCTTTATAAAAGTGGAATGGCAAGTGACATTAACAAAGGATTTAGAAACATAATCATAAATGTTCCTTTATTTGAATATATATATATATAAATTTATATGATTTCTGATGTCTAACAAGGATTTCCTAAAGTTATATAGTCATATATGGTTCTAAACAGCCGTGAGATATGATGTGTCTAAACTCAAGGCACAACTGAGCCAAATTGAATATTTAAATGTCATTTATAGAGCAAGCAAATTACTCAGCAGTTTCTGTGAAATTCATGGTACAAGCAGGTAAAGTAATTTTCTTATCCCAATTCTGAAATCACATTCCTGACCTGAAAGCAGGTAAAGTAAACTTTTCTTTCAAAAGGGGGAAAAAAAAGACAGAAAAAAGTCTATACATAGGTAGAACTAACTAAATTATTTTTTGAATAGGGGAAAAATCTCTCCCAGCTCAATAAATTTAAACATTATCTGTTTCTAATTCCAGAGTTCCTCATCAGTTGCAGAAACTTCCAAGCACAAACCATAAGTGAAAATCGATAAATTCAAACAAAAGAAAGTTCGAAAACTTTCTAGAAGTAATCAATCGGGTCATTTTATCATGATTCTCTCCAAACTCTCATCTAATGGTCACAACAGCAATGGTAGTAAGAGAGAAGAAACACCTGCAAAGGGAAAGACCCAAGTACAGAAACAGAGTGCTCAACACAATGGTCTTCATGGTTACTGGTCTCCTCGTTGTTGCCGCTGCTGATACCAAACGGGATCACTTGGTATCATATGTAAGAGGGATGATTGACTGTTGACGTGTCATTCTGTCATTTTTCCATATTTTAAGGATTTTTTTCCCCCTAAACTTAGGATACTTGTTCTTTCCCTTGTTCAAGGGGGTATATGTCAATTTCCCTTGTTACCCGTCGAAGGAAAATAAAACAAAAACTGGTGTATTGTTGGATTAGTACGCGACCTCACCATAATTTAGCTCCTTTAGCATCAGTGATTGAATCGATGAACTGCTATCACTTGATAAAATCACTTAAAATAACCACTAAATCTGTGTCCACATGTTTTTTTTTTCCCATCCAGTCATTAAATAGCTTTTTCATTGGCAATGCCCAGAAGTAATAGCCATCTAGTACATTTCTCTTGAAATCTAACTCACAACATAAAATAGATACCCAAAAACTATTTGACCTCTTTGAGACAAAACTGCTAAGAATAATCTTTCTTTCTTAAGACAAATTGAACTGCCCAGTGTTTCTGCACACAGAGTACAGCAAGAGGTCATAGGAAGAGAGCCTCCCCCCACCCCCATAATCATGTAAATTCCCACACCAGCAGGCTGCTACATCACAATGTAAGTCACAAGTCGCAACTCATTGCCCAGCTAAAGACTGTAGTAGCCGCGCTTTCATGCAGCGTGCGGATAAAAGAAAAATCATTTTACAAATGAAGATCCTCCACAGGATCTTTCCACAGAAACTCCTAAAGACAATGGAGTGTGAAATTGCAAAAATAAAGTCCAGGGGATCAAATCAAGCTTTACACATGCAAGGAGTCGGGGGATTTTCCCAGACGTCATAGCTAGGGAAGGTCTCTTCTGGCAATCCAGTTCGCGTCTCGTGGGCGACAAGTACAACCATGTCCTCTACAAAGGTGGCCCAGCCCATGGAGGGCTCCCCAGAAGATTTGGATATAAGCCCACGTCCTCTGCGAAGTTGGCCCAACCCATTACAATCATATGTTACATAATATGCCTCAAGAGGGCATCGTCCTTCCTTCCGCTTCTGCAGGGCCAGACACCCACAAAGGTAATAAATATCATACGTGTTTAGTGTAGTATATAACTAAAACAAGAAACTGGCAGACCGTAATATTCAAAGGTCAGCTTTTTTCCTATATGCATGCAGCCATTTTGGCTTTCTCCTCCCTTGTCCCCACAAAATAACGAGAGAGACTTGCAACATGTTCTAGCAAACTTTCTGATACCCAAGTCTTGTACATATAAGGATTTGAACTGCCAGTGCGATTTCTCATCCTTGATACTAGTGGTAAATCTTACAGCTGCTCTATCTCAGGAAGACACTTGAGAGCATGATAATTCACCCTGCATCTTACCCTGTTTATTTCTGTAGTAACATTATTATACAATATTAAAACAATTTAAGACTTTTTTCCAAAATTATCCAATTGCACAATACCGCGTATATATTAAATTGAGAATCACTATAAGTATTATTGTCGACATGTCGCGACAATTAGTGTTATATAAATATATAATTAAATGATTGCATAATCCAGTAATGTAATGGGTTACTATCAATCTTACAGTAGTAAAGCGGTTAGTACTAAATTATCTATTTTTTTAGAAATTAAAAATATTTTTTATTAAAATATTTGTTTAAATGTATAATAGAAATTATTACAGGCAAATTTTAACAATCATTATCAGGAGGGGATCGGATTTGGCATAGAGAAAACAAAAAGGGGAAGAAGTATATAATTTTGTCAATAAGAAACACATCTCAATTTCGAGGAGAAATTAACATACTAGACTTATCTACTATTATCCATGCCTACTAATTATGATAAAAAAGAAAATTAAATATAAAATATGTCAATTTTATTATTGAATAATTTCATTCTCAAATGTGACACCTAATTTTTTTTTTCTTAATTCAAGTTATATTATATGCAAGAGGAGGAATCCAGCTGCAATCATTTAGGTTAAATTTGTTATCAAGGATATATTTGAATTTCAAGTCTTCATCCACTAACGAAAGGAAGGAAAATTACCTAAAAATGTTTCTCATTCACAACTTACGTGGCTTATGGCTTGCATTGCGTTGCAAAATACAAACGACAAACAGATAAAATATGTAAAACAAAAAGGCGTAGGAGAATATGTAGCAGAAATTTCTGCTCCAATCTCCCTACAACTAATCACAATTCAGAACAAATAACGCACATCCGTGCATCTCTATTGCCGCTGATATTGACTTTTCCAGCACTCCATAGTCTTTTCCACTCCAAACTTCTCGTCCCTTACATGAATATCCATTTATGTTTTTGCTGGGGAGTGCCTTACCCAGGTCTGATAGTTTGGCAGATATTACAGTCTTTTCATTGTTCAGATTGAAAAAAGCAACGTATATTTCTCCTGAACAAGAAAGAAATAAGCCATCAAACTTAGTCGGAAAAAAAAAAAAACATGCATCTATGATTTCGCAAGAGAAATGAGTATATGATTATTCAATCCTGAATGTGGCAAGAAGCTAACACCATGAGCAATAGTAGATACATTGTTGAGCAAGGAATTTATGTAAAAGCAATTCTGAAGAATGGCTCGTCTCTTCTCATTGCAGACATAAATTATCTTTTAAACACAATCTCCCGAGAAACTACCTCTTTTCAAAACGTAGATATCTTTTTGCAAGTCTTTTTAAGTCATGTTTCCAAGAAATATATCTTTTCAATCTTCATTATAATTCCACCAGAAATATATCTTAGCCTTTTCGTTCCCCCCCATGTAGTAAAATAGCAATCAAATGGGTGGCGGGACATCATTTATCATTTTATTATGAAGTGCTCAAATGGGCATTCTAGTCATTCTAAGCCAAACTTTAAAGCTTTAAAGAAATCAAACCTTGTCTTCCAGTTGCAATCCACGCACGAATTCCACCAGAATCAACGCTAGCTGCATAATAAAGCGGTAAGCAATTGAAAATTATCATCTTCCAAACCTTCAAATGTTTGTTACTAGCATGTAGATTTTGTACATAAAATTATCACCTTTAACTGAATTCATTGTAGCACATAGGCCAGAATAACTGTTTATGAGGGTCCCACTAGGGTTCAACTCCCACATCTGCAATTTTTAAACTTCAAATCTAATCAAATGAACTTGGGAATAATACCGAATTTAAGAAAAATGGAAACAAGTTATAGTGTAAGAAATCATATAGAACTAAATCTATTTGAATAGGGTTGAGTAACCAGTCAACCTACATAAACCCAATATTCAAACTCCTAGAAAGAGAACATATCACAAGCTTTTCTATCCAACGGGATTAAGCTTAGTTGACTTAAATTGGGAATGTCTAGGATATTTTTTGAAGGCGGTCTCGTGCATCCTTTTGTTTCTAAACATTTTCGAAAATTAATTGATTATGCTTTGGATCTTATATTTATAACTAGAACTTCCAATCATATATTAAAGCTATCCTTAACAACTTTTGATGTTACAAGTGGGAACCATCATATTTGTCCACAAAATTAAAACTTAAGGGTACCTGGTTTGCATCTCCTCTGCACTTAGAAAATGAACCTCTTTTAAATTCGTTTGATGTAAGCTTCCTCTTTGGAGAAGCCTCCAAGCAAACCTCCATGCCTTCAGTAGCCAGTAAATGAAGTTTCCTTTGATATTGCTGCTCGTAGATTGTCTCTTCATCTCTACATCAGCATTCATATTAACTCAAAAATTATGATAGAAAATCATGAGCAAGTAATGGTAACAAAATCATACAAATAAATCTAATAATGAAATTGCTAAGTGAACATTACGAAGCCAAAAGTGCTTTTCTCTTGTATAAGCACAAGGGTTCCTCAATTTTGTTTCCAAAGTTTCCTTTCCAACAGATTTGTTCAAGATCTTGGTCAAGAGCTTCAACTGACCAACCATTTGTTCTAGAATCCTTACAGCTAATGAGACCCAAAACACGTGTATTTGATGCGCCTACTTCTGACAGATGTGGGGGGATGACCTTATTCTTCCTTGTATTTCTCTTTGTTCCAGTAATATAAGGAAACTGCAATGTGACAGAAAGTTAGGTATGATGCTATTAGGAGAATATTCTTCAAACACAATGATCAGACTGAGTTCCCATACCTCCCTGTTGTTTGAGCTAAAAGAGTTTATCTCCAGCACTGTAGGATTTGTAATCAAAGAATATGTAGTCCCATCAAGTTTTCTTACATCTCCTCCAAACATGAGAGGAGACCTGGCCATAGCCCACAAAGTCATCTGTCAAGAGAAAATACACAATGTTTATTAAATATCAACAAATTGAGAAACCTAACCTGTAAAACACCAAATCTTTACCCCTATTGTTACTTGAATTTGAGATGGCCTGGGAGTTTTAAGCGTGTCTCTTGGGGAAAAACTAATTTATATGTACTTATATCTTCTCAAAAGAAAAAAAAATCATAAATACCTATACACGCATACCTGAGTTCTTTGCTCGTCTAGATTAAGTTTACAAGTTCTATGTGGACCTTCATTTGAACCTGAAATACATAAAATGTCCAAATAACTTTTAAGGCTTTTCATCCATTCTTAAAACTTAACTTCATTAAATCTGCCCAAGCTAACCATTGATGTTTCACAACTTTATGAAATCACAAAATGCATAAAACCTACTAAGCTTCATGATCAGTATGGAAAAATGTTATAGAAGATTTTGTTTCAAAATTTGATTCAAGAGACAACGCCACTAGCTCCATAAACATTTCTACTCTACTATAATATGCTCTGTACAGTGGGGTGCATGACAATTTGGAGTGTCATGCATTTGAGTGTTACGACATATTAAAGGGGGGTGATGTGCAGCCAGCATCTGAGCTGCTAGGATCCCATTATTACTTTGAAGTCAGTAACATATGTGGCAGTGTTCCATGTAGTAGGTAAGTGCAATATACTTGTCCACTCTCAGCAATCCCCATTACAAAGGGAAAATTAATTTGCCATGTTGTATAACCTTGATCAGTAAGCCAACCCAGTGGTAGCATATCCAAGTCAGGCCATGATTTCCCCAGCATGCCTTTGGCGCCAATCATATTGGCAGTAGAGAAATCCCTTAAGCAATTGTAACGCATATCAGAAAAATGATGACCAAGTGAAAAAAAAGGCAGAAATTGGAAAGGATATGCAATCATAAGTCTAAGCTCTTAATGTCTATGGAGTTCTTAATCTACCTTGTAACATTAAAATGAGCTGCTACATCTCCCCATGTATCCCAATCGTCCCCGGTAATCCTGTACATGTTGACCAATCCACTTACATCTTTGGCCATAGCTGGTGTCACACTGGTTCCAGGAGACAGAGAATATAAAATAGGGCGGTCAAGCTCCTTAAGAACCTGCACAAAGACTCCTCATATGTATGACTTCCACCCTTCAAAATTTTGTGAGATTATCATTAAAGTTACCAGGCACTGTTCCATACATCTGAAACGAAGCTTATCTCATCTATATCCAAGTCATCACCAAATACACAGTCATGTTTTACTGCAATAAGACCAAGACAAAGGATATAAGTCAGAAAAGATTAGATTAAACCACTCCAAAGTTAATATACTGATTAAATATGTTCAGTTGTGATTGATGCAAGGCATTTTAAATAAGAGATACTAATCATTCTACAAGAAAATCAGCAGGGAGCACCTCAATCAGGATAATTTCGTTAGGTTAATCAGGATTTCATTTTATCAGTAAAGTTGTTGCTTGATTTATGCTTTTCATGGAAAAGGTTGGCTCTTAGCAATGCCAAATAAGAGCTCCTTGGGCAAATGGATGCTACCTACTATGAACTTGAAATTCAATCATCATGACATATAGACCAAGAAGGATGACTTTTAGATAAATTTCAAATTACCAAAATCAACACCCCACTCTGCATACTGTTTATACAATGACCTCAAGAAAGCTCTTCCAGCTTCCAACTTGGTATTTACACTCATGAAGCCATGTTGCATCCACGCACAAGCTCTTTCCTTGAGCCCTATATCTTTTGCCCGCCACTGTTGACCTGACTCCTCATAGACAACTCCCTGATGAAAATTGAGAATCATGATTCGAGCATTAACCTTCAGAGCTAACACTTCACAGACTACAAAAACTTATGTCTTGCATCACATCTATAACTTCATTTTATTTTTGAGGACTAAAGAATAAAGGTTTCAGCTTAAGAAGTAATACCTTGAGAGTGTCCAAGATAGGGGTGTTTGCATTAACTGCTTGAGTACTAATACCTCTCATGACATGAATCCCAAACTTCAAACCCATGGCATGTACTTTCTTGGCTACTTCAGTGAACCCTTTCCCACCTCTGGATGATGGCCATCTATCTGGGTCTGGCATCATCCTCCCCCATTCATCAATTACATCGAATCCAAGAGAATCAACATAAGCGCCTTTCACTTTTCTTCTGTACCAGAGGTAATCCACCACGACATACTACCAACAATATATTTACATTATGGGAGACAAAAAGTTTCATTTCGAATAATCCATTCACACTCTACTAAACCATTATCTAAGGGAATATTTGTCCTTTTCTAAAAGAAAAAAGGTTACCAGCCATGCTTATACCTTATAGCCATGAGGACGCAGACGCTGAGAAATGATTTCAGCACTTTGCAAGAATTCTTCTTCCGAAATGGTCCAGCAAAATGAATCATAGGAGTTCCAACCTCTGGGCGGCAAGCTAGCATGGTCCAGTTCTCTATCTGGTATAGTTTCAGATGACACCCTGAATTCAAAATTATCTTTGCTTCATCATTAACAAAGACATTTAAAAAAAAATCATACATTTTCCATTATTTGAAAAAAATTGACGATTTCTGATGTCTAACAAGGATTTCCTAAGGTTATATATAGACATAGATATGGCTCTGAACAGAACTCAAAAATGAAATGTGCCTAAACTCAAGACACAACTGAGGTGAATTGAGTATATAAAAGTCATTTATAGAGGAAGCACATTCCTCATCAGTATTTGCAAAATTCATGGTACAAACAGGTACGAATCTTGAAATTACATTCTTGTCCAGAAAGAAAGTAAAGTAATCTTTTCTTGAGAGAGAGAGAGGAGTCTATACATAGATAGACTAACTAAATTACTCTTTCGAATTAGGAAATATTTCTCCCAGTTGCATAAATTTAACACACTATTTCTAGTTCCATAGTTCCTCATCAGTTTCAGAAACTTCCGAGCACAAACAATAAGTGAAAAAACCAACCAATTCCAACAAAAAAAAAGTCCAGAAACTTTCTAGAAGTAACCAATCGGGTCATTTCATCATGATTCTGTTCAACGCCAATAATTAGCCCTATAATTGCGAAAGATAGCTCTCATGTAATGGGCATAACAGCAGTGGTGATAAGAGAGAAGAAACACCTGCAAAGGGAAAGACCCAAGCAGAGAAACAGAGTGCTCAATACAACGATCTTCATGGTTACTGGTCTCCTCGTTGTAGCTGCTGCTGATACTAAACGGGAACCTTTCGATTCTTGAATAATCCACATCGCCTCCATAATCTTTTTTCTTTTTTTTTAACTTAGATATCATATCTCAGAGGGATGATCGACTGTCGACGTGTCATTATCTGAATTTGTCGGCAACCTATATTTAATGTTGTCCCTCTTCGAAGGAAAATAAAGCAAAAGCTCGTGTATTGCTGGAAAATCTTTGGTTTTTGCTTCCACGCACCGTTTAATTAGCTCGAATTTTTTATTTTTAAATATCTAATCATGGTGATACGCCACCGTAACAGAATATAGCTCTTTTAGCATCAGTGATTCAATTGGTTAAATCTGTCATACATGCTTTTCATTTTATTTTTTATTTGAAAGCACTCTTTGTAACATCAATTCCAAGCAAATCCAAAAATTGAGAAATAGTCATATTATGAGTGTAGGCGAGGAAAACCAAAATCTATGCTAGTCATGATTTCGTTTCCTATCCGGTCATTGAATAGCTTTTACATATTTAATGGCAATGACTAGTAAGTAATAGCCATCTTGCACATTTTACTTGAAATTTACACAAAATAAAGTAGATACACAAAAACTATTTAATGTCTTTGAGACAAAACTGTTTAGAATCATCTACCTTACTAAAGCAACAGGTCAAAGGAAGAGAGCGTTTCCCCACCACCATAATCATGTAAATTCCCACTCCAGCAGGCTGCTACATCACAAGTCTCAACTCATTCCCAGCTAGAGACTGTATTAGCCGTACTATCATGCAGCTTGTGGGTAAAAGAAAAATCACTTTCCAAATGATGATCCACAGGTTCTTCCCGCAGAAACTCTTAAAGACAAATCAGTGTGATAGGCAAAAATAGAAGTCCAGGGGGTCAAGCTTTACACATGCAAGGAGTCAGAGGATTTTCCCAGAGGTCATAGTTAGGGAAGGTCTCTTCTGGCAATCCAGTTCGCGTCTGGTGGGTGACAACCACATCCTCTACAAAGGTGGCCCAGCCCATGTAGGGATCCCCAAAAGACTTGGACATAAGCCCCTTGTCTGGTTTTATGGATTTATAACGGTGACCCATGTACCGACGTGCCCCAATGATCAATTTAGCAAAGTTGCCTCCATGTGTCATCACAAACACATCAGACTTCAAGCAGACCAGAAAGTCAAGTGCTGCCAAGCTTGTAACATGCTTCCTGAAGACAGCCAACTCCTCCATGCTTGCCAACTCCTCCTTTGTAACCTGTTACTAAACCTTGTCAAGACAATTCAATTTCAATGAAGATAGCAGTATGCAGGCAGCTTGGCCTCAGCCAAGTCTATATTTATTTCACAGCCAATAAACAATTCATCTTACTAGCATGAGTTCAAAAGTGCCACACAATTTCTCAATATACTGAAGAGAAGGACAAATTATGTTCAGAAGATCATTTTCCAATGTATTTACAAATACATTGATTCATGCTGCATAATAGTAATGCACATATAGGATGACTAACCAATGCTCTCCTTTTATTGTCGTCTTAAGATATGAAGAATGATTAAAGAAGAATCATTATAAATTTTTTTTTAGATGATGTGCTTATGATAAATTGCTGATTTTGTACAAACTTCCCACAATTACTTTCCATTTGAATAGTATTGCTCATATATAAGAAAGAACTAAGCAGATAACAGAAGCTCCGAATTCCTACAAGATACTTGCACCAACAAGAAACAATAACAAAATATTTGTTCCCCGTCATTACAAAATAACTACCTAGAAAGGGAGGAAACATATTTTGGACAACTGCATTTTATAGCATATGAAGAATGACGGGCAGTGCTACTCTATCAGCTAAACCCAATACCATAAGAACTGATTAAGGCCTTACCAGATTTGGGAACATGTTTCTGAGTGGTGCCATCCGATTCTGGCCACCATAAACCTGACCAGAAGCAACATAAATTTGAGTTTCTTTAGGATAACCCATTGCCCGAAGAATAACTGCTACTTCCCCTGGCTCAAGAGGGCATCGCCCTTCCTTCCGCTTCTGCAGGGCCAGTTGCCATAGATGGGAGCCATTCTGCAAGCCAAATAACCACAAAAGTAACAAATATCATACATGTTTAGTGTAGTATATAACTAAAACAAGAAACTGGCAGATCATAATATTCAAGGTCACCTTATAGCGTCGAGGCCATTCCTTTTTTCTATATTCAGCCATTTTAGCTTTCTCCTCCCTTTTCCCCACAAAATCACAAAACGACAAGCCAACCATCCCTTTCTCAAACCTAAGGTGCAAAGCCCTGCGTAAGAGAAAATTATTAGTTTCTCTTGGAGTTAAAAGTAATGACTTGCAACATGGCCCAGCAAACTTCCAGACGCCCAAGTCACATACATATAAGGATTTGAACTGCCAGTGCGATTTCTCATCCTTGATACTAGTAAATCTGCCATCTGCTCTATCTCAGGAAGAAATTTGAGAGCATGATAATTCACCCTGCATCTCAGCCTGTTGATTTCTGGAGGAACATTATCATACCTGAATACCCCAAACGTATGCAATAACAATTCAATCAAACTTTTCTGAACTAAAGAATCAACTTTCAGTCAAGTGCTAAGTGAATCTATAGCGTCCGTGACTTACCCAAGCCGATCAACAAAAGGTTTTAGGGCCATAATCTTCTTCTCCTTGATTCGAGGCAGCACGTTGTCAATGTAAAACTGGGCAGGAGCGTACTTTGGAATGTTTTTTACTGTCCGTCTAGCATACACATAAAAAATTGTGAAATCAATGCTAATTTGCGATAAATTTAAAACATGAAAAGGTCCAATTAGCATTTATGGTTCCTCTGTTTCAATTATACCATGTGCCCAAAAAGATTTTATACTGAAAATCTACTGAAGTAAAAATCCATGTCAATATTTCTGATTTGTTCATGTGAAACTCTCAGAGAAGGAGAACATAGTTTAGGTTGCAAAAAGTTTTGAGTATGGGCACAGCAAACTCTAAAATTCCTGTTATTTATTATATCATGTCCTCATTTTATAATAATTACAGGAAACTGTTTCTTAAATCACTGTACAATCAAGTTCAAACAGCAGGGCAGTTCAATCAAGCCTTTTAGCTGATTCAGGTCAACCATATACCCTTTTCTTAACAATCTAGATGAATGACAGAGAAAGATATTAAACCTTATGCTTGAGAATAATTCTGATTTGTCAGTAAACCAATCTGGAATATCACGGACAATTCGCACATCATCCTTTAAGTACTCAATGAAATGATCAACATCAAAGATGTCTTCAAATTTCCTGCAGAAATATTAAACCATTATTAAGAAGAAAAGAAAGCTTTGGAAATTTCAGAAACAAGATAATGTAAAGCAATGGCAATCAACTATCAATTATAAGCTTCTGAACTGAGAAACTCAAGAAAATGAGAAGTTTCCTCACCAGAATGTTAGATTAGCTCAATTGCACAAAGAAAACAAAACAAATGTTAAGCCATGACATTATTCCCCACCATAATGGTAGATTAGCTCAATTGCACAAAGCTGACAGAATAAATGTTAAGCCATGACGTTAATACCAGATTTAACAGCTTGATGGAGTTAAAACAGTCAATTTAAGCTGAAATTTTAGGAAATGCTGATATGTCTCTAACTGGTTTTAGCAAAAAATCAGTATAAGATTATTGGTCAAGCGCTCTTACGTTTGGTCTTTCCAAATCTGGTCCTGCTTCAATACTGGCAAAATGAGGGTTGCATTCATTATTTTGGCTACAGCAACTGCATTACATATCTGCATGTAAACACATGAACTAGAAGTTATTCTAAAGCTTCTAGCTAAGCAGTACATGGCAAAGCATCAGAAGAAAAAAGAGAGCGAAAAGAGAATAATCTCGATTAGGTAATAACTAGACAGAACAGAAACCATACAGCAATCCGTTGCTGATTCAGACCACCCTCAGCATGGATGAATATATAACCATTTGTTTCATTCACTGGAGCAAGATCTGAAAGGGCTAGAGAAAGTTACTACGCCAAAATGGAATAAGTTAAATATATTAAAAGCAAAAGGCAGGCTAGAACATAACAGAAACATATAATTATCATACCAGAAGAAGTTGAGAATAGTAGAATTGCATGGTAAACCCACATAATACACCATCATACACAATGTTGCCCCCAAAATAACATTTTTCTTAAAGGTTGAATAGAGGTCAAACTTGAAGGGAGGAACTTTTTGGAACATAATTATAGATTAAGGGGATACATATTCCACAGAAAACTAAAATGGATTCATTAAGACCAAAAAGAGAGAGACAGAGGTTATAATGGATGCTAATTTCGAACAACTAAACTCCTTTTAATGTCCATTATCTGCCCCAAGTATTTTCCAAATAAAATCAGGTTGAACTGAAAGAATCCCACAAACATTGTTAGCTACTATTTACATACGCATAATATAAGTTGAACTAAAGTACCGAAATTTTAAAACTAAAAAGGCATACTTTCTGTAATGAATGTTTTCATCGATCTTTTGAGGCATTTGTATATTACCAAACTTAATGAAACCATCCACCATTCAGTAAAACTACCAGTATTACATATGACTGCAAAAACTGGGGAAGATGAGACCCAGACATCGTTAATCAAAAAGTGTGAATCTACCTGATATGCCACCTTCACGGCGCTCAGCACAAGGCTTCCAAGAGGTAGTAGCAGAGTAAGGATTTTCCCAAAGTGAAGGAGCCTCCTTGACCTAAATAGAGAAAAACATACAGAAATACAAATGAGATTAATCATCTAAAGCACACGAACTGAGAAAATAGGAAAATCCAAAAACAAGATCCTTCGAGCACTTACTCGTGGGCAATGCAGAACAATGCCATCCTTTTTACACAAGTATGGAGCATTCTACAATACCAATTAAGAGATATTAAAGAAGGAGAAAAAATCAGCAATAATAATCCCCCAAATCAAGATTCATAATCGTGTCTAACGCAATTTATAGTGTGTTGGTAGCGTTTTTGACCCTGTGGAAAGCACTTTAAAATAGCCAGACGTACTTCTGTGCCCAAAGAATGCCAGATCGCACACCATTTTATTCATAAAAAGGCACCGCATTTCCACAAACGCATCTTGAGCATCAATTCAACCAACCATTTGAATAACTACCAAACTATTTCAAACCAATTTTACACCAAAACCACTAACTGCAGATGCACGAATTGATATTTAATCACTAAATTTTCAACAAAATGCAACAAGCATTTCTTTATATATTCGTCACCAAAGTTACAGAATACTCACATGTCGAGCATAATAATAAAAGCAGATAACTCACCAAATGATTGACAATCGAAAAAACCGAGATCACTCCAACGACAACAATAAAAAGCACCAAAAACAAAGAGATCCTGGAGTTGTGTTGGAAAACCCTAGGATCATCACTTAAGAAAGAGAAATACGACCAAATTGGGCGGTCGCGATCCCTAAATGGATGCCGAGAGCGACCATCGTCATCGTCGTCCGCTTGGTGTTCGTGAATAAGAGGTGATGCAGTGTCGTCGCGTTTCATTGGAGAGGAACCAGCACGGGCTCCCAACGAGCTAGAATGTCTCAGCTCGGCCATAGCTCTCTTTGGACTGAAAGCCAGCTTAGCTTCAACTGGTTTTGGATTTCGTTCACTGGCAGTGGTGAAAGTTCCACACGGTCTGGCGACAAACTTACAGTGCATGTGAGTTCACATCAAAGTCATCAAACCAAGGAAGTGATGAGGGCATTATGGTCATTGTACAAAGCAAGTTCATCTACCCAAACGCACCGTTTTGCTTCACCTTATAAAATAAAAATAAGTCCAAAACCCTAATGACGGGGAAAAGAAAGACATGAACACGATAGCGAGGCAGGTATCCAGTCACTGCACCCGCTCAAATCAGGGAATAAGCTCACTGATTCGCAATCATTTTCAGCACCATCAGGTTCAGCAATGGCGGGGGATCAGAGTGAAGGTGATGTACGGGAACCTGGAGCAGGCGCTGACGTTCATGCAGCGTAAGATGCAATCGAGCGGAATCGAACGGCTGATAAAGCGGGAACAGAGGCACCACATCAAGAACTCGGAGAAGCGCGTGTTGGCACGGAAGAATCTCGAGCGCAAAATCAGATCTCAGGACCTCGCTCGCAAGCTCAAAGCCATCCTCGTCAAGAAAGTCAGGTAGGCTTAGATTCCATGCTTAACTCTTTATTTTCCTCAATTTTCTTCTTGGGAGTCTAATTTGAAGAAAATGGTTTCCAGGATTTTATCTGTGCGTATAGCAAAAGTTAATCCTTTCTGCTTGAGCCCTCTTCTAGTTTGGCGCGGAGATGTGCTCCAATGTTATTGGATAACAATTCTTTATTTCACTTCATTCAAATTTTTTATTATGCTCTCTGGATTCTCCACAGTCAGGATTATGGAGTATTTGTTTGCTGCTATAAGAAATTTTGTATTTTGGGTGTTTATGGTTGATTTTTAAGTTTCTCTTTTCATAACTCATGAGAATTAGGTTTATTTATTTCTCCATGTATTGTGTTTTCAGCAGAATTTGCTGCCATGGAGCTTCCCTTATTTGTAAGGATAGGACAGTTTATAGCTCCCAGAAAAGTTATTATCTAGTGGTTGCCATGTGCATGTAATCTTACTGAAGAAACTTGTACCTTGGCTCAGATGGATCTAGTGCATCTTTAATTCCACTCGTCTTGCACATTAGTTAGGAAAAGCCATTGACATAAAATGTCAATGTTCAATTAGCCAGTAAGGTAGTAGGTTGGCTTTTAAGCCGTTCATTCACTCCAATTTCAAAAGCATTCATGCCTTAGGATTTTGAGAAAGGTGACTTTAGGGTTTCCAGGCCACTGGCTAATGCAACAAGTACTCTTCCTAACCATTGTGCCCTTTGAAATTCGGTCGAAATTCTTAGATCTGGTTATGATGTCTTATTTGGTTAAAAATCAACAACTTTTGCCAGAAGAAATTCATAATGAATGTCATTTTATGGAGATGCAAGATTTTCATACTTTTGCCACAAGTTATTTTGGAAGGGATAAGTCCTTGATTCAGTGGTGGTTGCTTCCTCTCTCAACTGGATTCCAATATTGTGGAACTAGTTTAAAGTGGTGCCTCCTCTTTTGAGGATTGAACTAGGGTTTTCATACCCCATAGGAAGAGGACTTCAAATTACTTTGTCCTCCACCCCCTACCCTCTTCATATTCTTGTTCACATCTGCCTTTAATTGCTTTCTTGTTTCTGTTTCTGGTTTTACTGTATGTAACTTCACATTTTGTGAGCTCATAGCAACTGATAGTGTGATTTGAATGTTGCAGGGGTCTATGAGGGCAGCTTCAGAGTTAATTTCTTGACAGGAAAAAGAGTTGTATAACTTTCTTGTTAAGTTACAGGGGTTTTCCATTCCTTCTTGAATGCAAGGATATACAGCAGTCTTCTTCAACCCATTGACTTGGCAACTTACACTGCCTTTGTAGTCATAATAACTTTACTCAGTTTAGTTTGCTTTCTTGCTTATTTTATGAGCTAATATGATTTTTGAGACACAATGCTTCATATGCTTTGAGTGGGATATAAAACAAGTGCCAGGATGAGCTCAAGCATTGTGTGATCTCTTAGTATCATGCCTTACGTTGTGAACTGAGAGATAGTTATCACTACAAAACAATATTTTCCCTCCGCAGTGATGGATGGGATTCAAGAAAGCCTTGTGAATAAAGAATTTCCAAAATTTTGATGGATATTAGTTTTTCTTTCGGCATGTCTGAGTTCGTGGGAGGAGATTTGGTGAATTTGTTGTATATTCTTGTAGTGCTAGTTTTAGATTGCTTCTTTTCCTGCATATTCATATGTGCTTCCTTCCCTATAAGTCAGTTGTGAATATTGTTGGAATAGGACCTAGTCTTGGGTAGATAATGGAATTTATTGATAACATTAGACAAGAGTTCTCCAATATGACTCTGATCTTCCACTGTACATGATAGCTTGATGGTTCACGCCTTCACAATTCAGAATCTTCCCGGGGTTTAGGCCTAATCAAATCAAATCAAAATTAAATTTATCCCCGAAATCACTAGCAATGATTGTGAGAAGATTGTAATGCGGTCGGAGAAATTGCAAATTCCTTTTAGTGGAAGGAAGATTCATGAAAAGAAGGATTTATTTCAGAACGAGATTGCAGATAGGTAGCCTTGTGGGCAGACAATCCATGCTTTGGTTCTTTTGATGATTTCATGATTATAACTAAAAGGCCGATAACCATTGGTTTATAGCTTCGCTAAGTAGGATAGAATAAAGACTGAGTTTTAGAAACTAAAAAAATAAAAAATAAAAAACCTCTTTTTTATAATTAATATTGTTAAAAAATGTTCTTAATTGTAATTTTTTATAACATTAATAGAAAAAAAAAATTATAACATAAAATTTGTTATAAGAAATTTTTAATTAGTTGTAAAAAATTAATTATAAGATTTTACGATAAATTTTTATTGTTAGTATTGTGAAAAATTAACAATAAATTTTAATAATATCAATTATATATAATTGTTTAAATATATTATTTTATTGTCATTATATGTAATTTTTTAAATATATTATTTAATAAAATGATTAATTTTAAAATATATATTAATCTTCTTCCCCCTTTCCTCCTCCCTTTCCCTCCCCCTCCTTCCCCTCTTCTTCTCCTTTTTCCCTCTCCGTCTTCTCCTCCCCTTCTCTGCCTTCTTCTCCCGTCCCCCTCCGGCTCCTTCCCCCTTTTCTCTTTTTTTTTCTCCTTGCGCCGTCCCCTCCTTCCTTTCTCTTCCCCTCTTCTCTCTCCTCCTCTCTCCCCCCCTCTTTCCTCTTCCTTCTCTCTCCCTCCTTCTTTCCAATTTAAGAGCATCCATCAAAATCTCAATTATATATATATATATATATATATTTTTTTTTTCAGAAGTTAGAGAAAAATCACATTATCTCTTAAAAAAATTATGATATCTGTTTGTTCATTATTTTAAAAAATTTAGTAATCATACTTATTTAAATAATTATTCTATTTTTTTTAATTTTAGATGATATGATATTTGAGTGTAATACACTCTTAGAAATCATAAAAATTTTCATTTTAATATTTTTATCTATTCTTGCATCAGAAGGTGGCCATGCTCAGAAATCGATGTTTATGTCAAAAAATCTTAGTCAACAACCCCACGTTAAAAAGCGGTAAAAGAAATATCAGTTTAATTCATTTTTTTTTAAATACAATTATAAAAAGAAAAATTAACACATACCTCCATTGAGGTTTGAGAAACCTACATTTAGATAAAAAATTTAAAAAAACTCACACTTACCTCCCCTGAACCGTTAGTTAACCATTAGAATTAAGGATATTTTTAGATATTATTATTTTTAATTTATTACATAATTAATTTCTATAAAATATTGTATTATTGTTCATATAATAATACTATTTTACATAATATGAATTAGTCTTATTTTCTATAATTTTAAAAAAAATTCTAAATTTAGAATTAATATTTAGAATTTTTGTAAAATAAATATAGTATATCCATGTACTTATTTAATTAAATTATATTTTATATTATTTTTTGTTAACTTAGTGCACATACACATAAAATAAGTATAATTTTAAAATTGTTATTAACTTAAAAATATTTATGATTGTAATAAATAATAATATTAAACATGTAAATTCTACTTGTAAATTAATATAATAGTATTATTTTGTTTATATATATTTTATATGATTTTTTATATAATTTATTTTAAAATTTCATCTTTATAACTTGAAATCTTGAATAATTAATAAATAATAATACAATATTTTGTAAGAACTAATTATTTAGTAAGTTGTAAAATAATTAAATTGATAAAATATCTAAAATACCTTGAATCCTAACGGTCAACTAATGGTCAACTAAAGGTTCAGGGGAGGTAAGTGTAGTTTTTTCAAATCTTCTATCTAAGTGTAGGTTTCTCAAATCTTAAGGGAGGTATATGTTAATTCCCCTTATAAAAAAAAAAGAAGTGAATTATTATTATTGGGTTAAGTTCTTGAATTCCACTAAATTCATTAATTTGATTTTAGTGGCAGCTGGTTATAAAGGGAGTGAAGAGGAACAAGGGTTGAGGGTTTTAGAAATGGGAGAGGGACAGGGACTGATGGAGAGAGTAAGGTTGCGTTTGGTGTTCGACAGTAACCACATTCTGAGCAACGCACAGAAGCAAGAAGGACTGAAGAAAAGCTGGTTTCTCTTTAAACCTAAAATCACTACTACCATCTCCGATCTCGCCGAAAATATCCTTTTCTTGTTCGACCTGCACAGCTCTTGTCCTCATGGCATCATCCTCTCTGTAACTTCTCTCTCTCTCCCGTATTCTAATTTTCTGCTTGCTTGTCTGGAAAATGTCTACGTTTATTTCATTTTGCTTATGTAAATTTTATCTTCTGTTATTTGAACTTCTTTTTCTTTCTTTGTTGCAGATGGACGGCTTTATTTTGCCATCGTTTGAGTCAACTCTTATTTTCAAGGATAACGATATCATCTGGTCAGTCTATAGGTTACATTTTTGTCTACACTCCTAATTTTCAATTTTAGAAAACAATCCTGTTTTTATTCTTTGTTCTGTAACAGTGTGAGGAGGAAAAGAGGCGCATCCACTGAAACAATTGGGCTAGACAATGTGGCGAATGCTTTGGAGGATGTACAAACTGTGAATCAACCCGTGCATGCAGGTTTGAAGCTTCTAGCAAGTGCGGAATTTGTAAAGGAAACGAGAGGCTATGAAAGTGAACCAGAGGATGATGAACATGAGAAGTCGTTCGATGCGTTGAATTTGGAAGATACACCTGATGTCAACAAAGTTTCTAAGAAACGAAAGCCATTGAAGAAACTTCAGGGCTCAAAGTAAGCTTTGAACCTTATGTTGGTGGTGTATTTGATATATGTTTTTTCTACAGTTTCTCGGTGTATATGAGTAGGTGATTTTTCATGCATTTGGGTAGGATTCTTGTAATCGTTACTTGGGTTTGAAGATGATATATGTTGCTACTATATTATAGGAGAAAGAAAAGTAAACTTTTGACTGCTGAAGAAAGTCCAGTCGTCCTTAAGGATGTTCAGAATGATATCCATGGAGTGAAATGTGGGAGCTCTCATCATCGTAGTCTATTGAAGAAGGAAAGGCCATCTGATGTGCAGAAAGAACCAGAGAAGTCAAGCACCCCTGAACATATGCCCAATGTGAAGAGGTAGTTCTGCAGCCTTTGTTATGTGTAATCCGTTGAAATGCTAATTATTATTATCCCATTTTCAATGATTTTATTAAATTGTTTTTGCTGATTCCTTCAGTGGATCGGCTGAACTAAAATATTCCATTCCATGCTTATGGTGCGATGCCTCTATCAAATGTGCTGTTTTTAATGTGTCTGTGTTCAAGTCTTTTTCTGCTCGTTAATGGTCCGTGAGTAGTTGATTAATTGATATTTATAAAGTTGACCACAGGTTGTGTAGATTTTTGGTATTTTGCTATTGCAATGCCTGGCTCTTCTCTAGTTACTTTAATTCAATTTTTTAGCTTTTTGGCTGGCCCTGGTATGCTTTAAAATTCATTTCTTGGACATCTTTACTAGTGTGTGTGTGGATGTATTCAAGAGCTTTTAATGTTTTCATATATTCTCTCTCACTCTATAGCTAATGGAATGCTTTTCTTTAATTCTTTTGGTTTCAACTTTGTAGGTCCTCTCAAATTCAAGAAAATGGCAAAGGGAGTGTGGATTTATCACCTGCTGGAACTAAAAAGGTTTTGTTTAACATTGAGGTCTTCATTGGACCTATAGTTTTTAGTTTGGAGTCTTTAATGTATGAGATGGGTGGATTCTTGCATGTGCATATGCTTGTCATAATCTACAGTTTCAGGAACCTTAGCATATAAACAGCAGGATTATGCTGAAGCTATATCCAATTGTTACAGCCTTATATTTAGTTCAATGATTTTTTACGTCTTATATCTGCATTTTTTAATGATGTATTTAACTGCAATTTGCATGAGTTTTGGAGTTTCTTATTTTACAAATTTTGCTAGACCTGTGGCTCTATAGTGTTGAATACTAACTTTTTTGGGCTGAAATCAATGTGTTCATCCTAATTGTGTCAATTTCATCTCTGTCTCCTGATACTAATATAGCTCAAATGTTGCTTTTCTCATAATTGAAAGTTGTGATTGAATTGCTATCCCGTGTCCATTATTTTTTAAAATAGTTTATGTGATCATGATTTTAGCTTATTAGACTTTTGCTAGTGAATCAAGGTATGTCTTTGAACAACATCTATAGTTTTAACTCCTGAAATCCGTTTTTGTGGTCAGCTTCCTAGTAGAAGTGCTCGACGCAAAAAGGCCAAGAGACAATGGTTGAGGGAACAAGCCAAACTTGAAAAGGTGGAGGTACTTTCATTTAAAAGGATTATGAAATCTATTATGCCATTAAGATCAATATTTATGTTTTGCTCACATGCACAGACCCTTAAAAGAAACCATAGAAAAAAAGAGGGAGAGCGAGAGAAGTGAACTCACAAAATCTGATTGTATCAATGTTCCCCTATCTGCCTGTTGAAAAAGACACTAGCGTCATGGGCTGCTGTGATTTTTTTCTTTGTTATATTTAAATTTTCAGCTGCATCAGAAGAAACTACTTGCAGAAGATGATCTCCAATCGCCTGACAAAGATGATCTAAATCTTTCTAATGAACATCAACAGCAAGATCCAAATTCACATGGCAAAGATAATAAAAGATTATGTGAAGAAAATCAACAACCAGATCTGAATAGTGATGAAGATGATGACGTCGTTCCTGTAATAATTAGGCCAGGACATATTCGTTTTGAACCCCTTGATAAAGGTCTGATGCTCTCTCTCTGTTTCAGGGTAGGATGAAGACGTTTACTGATTTTGGCATTTGAGTTAGTTGTTGATGTCAGGAATTCTTATTCTATAATTGCATTATTAGTACACTCTGTGTTATCGCAATGTGTCTGACCTTTGATCTTTGTCCAGTTGATGCTGTTCAAGCTGTCCAGCAAAATGAAATTCCAATGGTACATTATAATCCTGTTTTTTAGAATTTTTTTTGCTAGTACTTTTGTGTCGATACTATGCAATTGGATAAGTTTTATGACTTCTTGATTTACATCTGTTTTCTTATTATATGTTAGTTTGTCACTGACAGTCTATTTTGTCCAAGATTTTATTAATGCCAAACATATATTCTCGAATCGTGCTTCAGGAACCTTTTCAATGGAACGGCATAACCAGCAAAAAGAAGGGTCAAAAATGGGGCAAAGAGAAAGCTGTATTTTCTAAAAGAAACAGTCATGGATATTCCAACGAGATTTCTGAAACACCAACTATTGAGGAAATGATCCCTGTTAGCAAGGGTGTGGATTTTGATAAGCTTCCACACTATACTAGCTTGCCTAAGGTTCATTTCTTCCATATTTTCATAATTACTGCTTTCACTTTGAGGGAGAAATGCAATGCTAGAAAATTTCTTTCTTCTTTTCTTGCCGGTCAATGTATAACTATGTACTATTCGTACTATTCAATAGAAAATGTACCCTTTAACAGAAAACTCCTCCAATTTATGCAGTATGGGGTTTCTTTTCTCTTCATTTCCATTATTGTGGAGCGTTGTGGCAGCTTCTTGGACTACCCCTAAACCTGTCAATTTATATCTTGGATTTTTTTCTCATCTGCCTCACATGTTATAATGATATATTTATTTCCCTTTTGTCTACTTTAGAGGTTGAAGCATTAATATGTTCTTAATATATTGCAGGAAGGTGATGTAATTGCATATCGTCTGATTGAGCTATCATCTTGTTGGACCCCTGAGCCTACCACCTTCCGAGTACAGCTCTTTTTGTGGTTGAATTGGTCTACAATCATAATCAAATGTAGACTTAGAATATACCATTAACCATCTTCTTCCTCTTGTAGGTTGGGAAGATATCATGGTATGACTCTGAATCCAATAAAATTATGCTGGCACCAGTACCAGAATATCCTGTTGTTTTTGAGAAGAAGACAGATGAAGATGCATCTGCAGTACAATCAGATACCCTTTATGGAGAAGATGGCTCTTTACAGGTACATAAGCTATGCATTATGAATTATTTTATCTTTTTACTATTTTTCAATGTCAAGAATCACGTTGACCACTAAGATGTCAATTTCGGATGAAGCCTTAACCTAGTTCCATGATATATCTCCGTTAGATCTCATTAGTTGCACAGGTGAAATCTTTTTGACATCATAAATTGTCAATAACCTCTCAGGTTTTATACTTTCAGTCAGGTTCCATATATAAATTTCATACCAGGTTTCAAAATTTTTAATTCTGTCTATCGTGATGATATGCAAATATATAATGTGTCAACAAAAAGGGCTTCAACCAGCTATTTTTCTTGGATTACAGAATAAGTTTATAAACTATCACTGCCAAAGATGAAAATAAATCTAATTTGTTACAATATATCCCTCAATTAACATCAGTTGATCATAATCATGAATAACATATTTTTCTTAAATATTTTTTTATTTGCTGTGGAGGAGGAACAGAGATATAGTGAGGAAAATGATAAAATGAATCCACCTGGTTTTTGGGATATTGGTACTAAAGTAGTCTAACTGCATGGCCGATATTGGATTTCAACTATGTAAAAAGTGAGAGTTTGCTAATGCTGGTCTAGTTTTTTGAAAAAATGAGGTACAGTGATTTTTCTGCACTTGGATTTGTTATTTCTTACTACTAATGATCTAGCAAGCTGAGGCTGGGCTGTCTTTGCCGATTCTTCTTTCCCATTCATTTTTTCTTTGTTTATCTTAAAATGCTAATGAGTAAAGTCCTTCTCCAGATAGATTTTTCTTTACTTCTTGATGTCCGTATCGTCTTGCATAGTGGGGAAGTCAATGAAGTTTATGGGAGAGATCAAGACACGGTCACAAATTTGAGGGACAACAATAAACATGAGAAAGCTCATGCACCCAGCCAAGGTCAGTTCATGTTACATGTCAGGTTATTCTTTGGGTGCTGAAATCGTTGAAAGTGTAAAATTTTCTTTAATGAGCTCACAGCATTTATTTGTTGTACATCTTTGTAGAAAGTGGAAAAGTTTCTGAGGGAGATAAAGATGCTGTAAAAAATGTGGGGGACAACAGTAACAATGACAAAACAAATGTCGTCACCCAAGGTTAGTTCAGGTCTATTGTCAAGATTACAAAATTACACTATGCACTTGAATGAACTCTTACTATGTATTTTGTATGTGTAGAGAATGGAAAAGTGAATGCATGGGAAGAAATTAATCAGGTTTTGTGCGCAAAGAAGGCAGAGTTGTCTCAGGTTGATGATCAGAGTACAAAAAAGAATTCAAGCCGCAGCAGCCCTTGGTCCTACAAGGCCTTGAGAAGCAGTGCACTGGGTCCAACAATGGCTTTTCTTAGATCACAAAATGGATTATGAGTTGCATCAAGAACCTCCAGTTTTGTTTAAATGTCTTGTTTTTAATTTGATTAGGTATCGTCTGGTTTACTACTGCAGAATGAAATTGCTAGAATTTTGTTCCGGATATTATCTTTGCGTAAAGCCATGTGGGCCGCAACGGGCATTGCTTTGTACAGGCTTGTTTTGTATATAGTCCAAAGCATGAGCAGTGGGAAAAACTCATTATCTTAATGTCACATATTGAAGTGGGAAAATTCGATAAAAATTAATAAGATAATGATATTATTCAAATGTATATCCATACTATAAAGTTGGAATCCTTTAACCTACCATACACGCAAAGCTACTGAATAGGAGAAGAAATGTGTCCACAAATGAAATGAAGGTGCGTCCGTGAAAATCAATAACCGGTGCGGACCGTTTAAGACTTTAAAAGTCATTCGTAAATCTTCAGAGAAGTCTACTTCAGCCTCAGAGTTTTTCGCCCAAGTCTTCAGGGATACGTTGGATTCATTGATTTTAATAAGTGAAGTGACTCGAGGAATTCATTCCTTAATTTACAAGATTATTCATATAAAATCGAATGTCGGTGATATGATGTAGCTCTTTTGAACGGAAGGCGCTACCCACAACAAACATGTCAATTGAATGAAAATTTAGACACAGCAATGCGTGACAGTTGAGTGTCGGGCAAAGTTGAATCACTAAAGTAATGGCCTGAAATAGGAAGAAAACGGGTCTAATTCTGACGCCATCGCTATTAGCAGCAACACCTTCTTTGGCGTTTGGCTGTAGTCAGAGGACAATTTAACATAAAACCAGCAATAAAATGCTATCAATTCACTTATTCCAGAGGATATTATTATTTACTTCTAATTCCTAAAGAGTGAAACAGGCTTCCCTTTCTGTACATAGTGTGCTGTATCCGTAACTGCAATCCTCTCAATACATCCCACAAGCAGATATGATTCATTTGTACTGCCTGGGATCCTACTCTCTGTAACTAACTTGCATATTATTGATTCCGTGATTCTGCATGCTACTTCTCGGAGAACCAATATCCTTCTCGGATCCATCTCAATAATTGCCACTGTCGTTTGCTTTTTGAAATGAGAAACAGTTGAGATGATTCAGAAATTGCTCTGGTTCCTCACCTTCTCTGACTACCTGCACATACAATATAAAATTTTTGCACAGAATTCAGCTCATTGTGTCATGTCAGAATGACCTCTAATTACAAGCAATTCAATACTGCAGCTGATATTTGCAGAAAACAATAAAATTATTTTTGTCTGCAGCTCAACTTATGGTGTTTAAGCAAACAGCATAGAGCACAACTGCTAATTACAGCTACATGATGTAACGAGACATTCAACTTGGGGTAGATTAGAAACGCAAGTCTGAGATCTTTTAAGCAAAATTCTATGTAATTAAATTTGTCCAAAACTGAAAAACTTTTTTTCCTTCCCATAAACTCCTAGGCAGGTTTTGTTACACATCAGCCTTAAGAAACATACAACCATTATGTTGCTTGCTCAGGCTGCAATACTAGATACAAGGAGAAAGTGTTTCTTCATAAATTAAGCTTATGCATCACCACTATCATTCTAATTGTTGTTCACTCCGGTAAAACCTAAAAATTTGTGATTTCTCATTCTGGTAATTTTATTCCATGGTTTTAATGTGTTCAACCATTAAGAAACTAACAAATGAGCCACTCAGCTGACTCCAAATCTTCATGGACAATATGATCATTTATCTCAAATGTCAGGATTGTTCAAGACATTGCACAAAACAGAAACTGCTGTTAGTATTATAGATAGACAAAGTACCTGTAAAGAGGCATCCACTGGCAAACCCATTTGATTAAGAATGTTGTGACAGATGTTCTCCAGCTGAAAATGACCATCCTTGCAAGTGTCATCGTTGCTGATTGATTGGCCCTGCCTTCTTTCATGCAAAACCTCACGCCCCAGCCAGACATACAAATTTCTAGGCTTGTTCGTGCCCAAATTCATATCTGGAACCAACAAAACATACACTGATCTAGAATCAAGGGTATGAAAGGAATACATCTCCACTTTATTCAACATAGGCCACTGGTATAGCACTGGGGTTGTCGTTTCCACCATTTTATCAACTATATCATCTGATGAAAAGTTAACTTTAGCATAATCTTTCTTGTCTTCAATCTCACCATTTGAATCATTGTAAGAACTAATGACGTCAGCATCAAACAGTAGCTCTTCCCCATTGCCTTCATTATCTAACAGCATCTCATCATTGTCCAGGTCAGGGAGAGAAAAGGACTGTGACCTTACCAGGTTCCTTGGAACTATAGATGGTTTGCCAGCCGATGGTAATAAGCGAGGTGGAGGATTACTTCCTCTTCGCTCCGCAATTGAAGGAAAATTTTCTTTACAAGGCAAACAAGTATTTGCCACTCCGGAACTATGATCAGATGAAAATACCTTTCTGGGCAAAGAGGCAGTCTCTTCACACAGTGAATGTGAATTATCTGCCGAGGAAGTATATCTACCAGAAAATGGATCTGTACTTTCTAGGCCAGAAGGTGAAGGCTGCCTCGAAGATAAATATGATAAGTCAGACCAATTACAAGATGAGGGTGAGAAGGTAAATGAACTGGAGTAATCTGATGTTGAAGGTGAGAGGGTAGGAGACTTAGAACTGAGTTGGGGGCTGGTGCTGGGAAAACAAGAAAAAGAATCCGGTGAACCGCAAGGAGGTGTTAGTGGTAATAAAGGATCAGAAAAGGGAAAAGAGCTTTTCACTTCCTCACAAGAATCCCCTATTCTATCAGGACTACCATTTGGAAAACAATCAAAGGAATCTGGTGAACCACACAGATTGGAGACCGGAGACGATGGTGATGAAAAAGCAGCAAGTGATATGGCATCTTCCGATTCTTTACAAGTATCAATTACCATATTTGACTCATCACTTATGAGAGAAGTGCAGTTCAGCTTCGATGATGTGACAAATTCTTTCATTATACCACTGGCAAATTTACGTCTTAGCCTGTACCAACCATTTTCTCGAGCAGGGAGACGGGTTTCTGATCCAGAATTTGATACCGAAAATGGCGGAACAACCCCACCAGCCAGTGCCTTATGGAAGAGTTCAAAATCTAAATCATATTCATCAACCTTCCTCTCGCCGACCCCAACAGATGCAGCAATCTTATTATTCCCGGAAAATGATACTTTGTCATCTTTTACTTCCTTTTTGTTGCCATCGTCAGCTAACAATTGTCCTCTAGCAAGAGCATCCCAAAATTCTGGGGACTCTTCCCCTTCTTTGATGCTTATAATTGGACCCTGAGCCCTTTCATATCGAATGACCTGATTGGCAGCTTCTCTTGCACTATTTGACATCACCCTGTTGCAATTCTTGCCTGTCCACACATATAGAGCAGAAGGAACATGCACAATGAATGCCCCACGAGAGTCAAATCCGTGGGCACCTTGGTGATTTAACATTTTTGGTACAAGATGGAGAGGATCATATGATGAGTGTGGTGCCATCCTGTAAATCCTAAGCATAGAATTCGGGCTGGCAGGCATGGCGTGTACCCGCTTCTGGCACTGCAAAAGTTGGCAAGCAAAACCCATATTCGGATTGGTCACTCCTCTGGCCGCCTTCACATCCTGGAAGGCATCCTCAAAGCTCTGGCCATCTCTCCACATGAGGTATGCAATAACCAGTGAGGTAGACCGCGACACCCCCTGGCAACAGTGTACAAAAACCCGCCCTCCTTGTTCTCTAACATCTTCAAAGTAATCAAACACATCGTAGAGAATGCTTGTAATATCCTCCGAGGGACTATCTTGCAACCAAAGTGTCTTGTACACAAGATCACTCTTGAAATACTCAGGACAAACAAATCCAACACAATTGAGCACATGAGTAATACCATTTTGCCTTAAAATCTCACGATTCTTAGCTACAGCGTCACTACCTAAATATATATGATCAGCAATCCTGGAGCATTCCTTATCGAAAAAGGCAAGCTTATCTTTCTTAAATTCAAATTCCCGCACAGGCTGCTGCAACCTAGGACTCTCAAGGGGTTGAATTGACCCTCTTGGCGTCTGTGGATTAGGCCACACACCAAGATCATCTGAACCAGCCTTCGGCCAATCCTCAACAGGCCGCCTGTTGATGGAAAGCGGCTGAAGAGGGGGCAAAAAAGACCGCGCTTTACTGTTGAGTTGGGGTCTGGGAATTGGGCTAGGCTTGGTGGTGGGCGACCGGTCAGTCCAAGAAACTGACCGAAGATAAGCTCTTCTAGCGCCAGTTCCACCGGCTAGCGGGGTTTTATCACTATCCCCTTCTCCTAACATTTCAATAGAACTTCACAAATTGTACGAAAATTAACTCGTAGCAATTAAATGATAGTTCCGGGAAACGCCATTGAGAGAAACAAAACTAAGTCTTGACAAAGAATATAGCTGATATTATTGAAATTAAAGACTCTGCATACACTTTTTTCCCAACTAAAGCCATTGACCGACTACAGTATAGTATAGAAAGAAGAAGAAAAATCAAATACGAATTAATGAGTTATGACCCAGTAAAAGTTGAAGCCAGGCTATCATAGACCAAAAGCTTCAGCAATGAAAGAGACAAAAAGAAAGTTCAAGCAAAAGCATACCGAGTATTATTTATATATATTTATTAATTGTAGTTGAGATTGTTGTTGAAGGAAGACTTACTTTCAAAATAGAGGAATAATAAGAATGCTCAAGTAGGAGGAGAAGAAGAAGAGCCTCCGATGGGTGCAGCTTGATTTTGAAGCGTTAAACAGAATGATGAAGAGAGAGAAAGACAGAACAGAAGTGAGTTTGAATGAAGGAACGAGCGAGTTGTTTTTGACTCACTCAGCTAATAAGCAAGAGAAGAGAGGAATGGGTCAAAGTGACACGTCATTATGGGATGGTAATGGTCGTATTTCGCATGCATGTCAAGTCTTGTGATGTCATTTAAATCGTTGAGATCGAGTTTTAATTGTAAAGGGTAACGCTATTCTCACCTGTCAGTAACTTAACTTACTGCCACTGCCTTTCTTTTAATTTTTCTTGCTTGTTTGATGCATCATGTTGCTTGGAAGGCGTTGATGGGTTTGGAGAAAACACTATTCTATGATAGAAGTAAAAGAATAGAAGTAGCCAGCGGCAATCATGTAGAAAAGAGAAGAGGAGAGGAGTGTGCAGAATCAGCCTTCGGAGTCAAAAATGAGACTGTATGAACTGTAGTTATGGGGAAAGCTTCTGACAATCTACCAGAAACAAGCCTGTTGAGTCAACAAGTCTGCTGTTGTACTATTCTATGATATGAGGGGAAACTTCCACGCCTAATTGGTTAGACTGTGGTCGAAAATTGACCCCAAAACGAAAGGAAATGAAGAATGAACCAATAAAATAAAAATGGGAAATTGCGGAGGGAGGGGGGAGGGAACAAAAGCAAGTGGGTTTACACTTGCTTCAATGAAAGAGATGTGTGTATGTTATCTTTGGATCTTGCGTTGTGTGATTCTGAACAGTGCAATTCCATTACTTGCCAACTTGTCTATTTCTCAAATATCTTCTTGTTTATTATAAAGTTAATAAATAAATAAAGAAAATCAAATGATTCTTGCATGAATACTTTTAAATGCATCTCTAAAAGTTTTCTGACCTAACTTGTATTATAAAGTGCGTTCTTAATTGATAATAAATTGAAAAAAGAAAAATACAGTGGGTAGGAATCAAATTCGATTCAAATCTATAGAATTGAGGCACATGGAACATGGTCTTAACTAGAAACACCCGTTAGTTTCTGTTTGTGTTGTTTGGATCAACGAATGTAAACAAACAAATAGAAAGAGAGATTTAGTCAAGAAAATTAACAATCACTTATCAATCGTCATTACTTATGCATTTGCAATTAATTACATTACACGACAAATGGATAGGCCACTACCAAAAAGTTACTAGGCTTTTTAGGGCCTAATTTTTTTGCCAATGTTGCTGTTAATTAAGTAGGGCTTCTTTCCCCAACACTCATATGCTTACTTTGAAACATTCTTCGTGACGATTTTAATTGGATAGGAATTGCTAATTTGTTTCACTTAGAATCTTTTCTACGTTTTGAAGCATCATTAATATTACATTTACAAAATTAAAACATCATTAATATACTTTTTATTTAACAATTACAAGACTTTTTCAGTTAAAATTGATCGACGAGATTAAAATATGGGCCGAAATAGATTGCTAATAATTTGCCCCATTTAAAATTGCTACTTAACCCTGCATTTTTAGTCCTTTCAATATGTGGGGCTAAATAGTAATACCCAATCAAAAGCCTTACTTGTATTTTGCTGTGATCGTCGGACATGAAGCCCATTTAGAATTACAAAGTTGGTGTTCTGGCCCTTCAAATTAATGTTGTTTGTAAGCCAGCCACCCTCCTTCCCCGCTGAGTGAGACACACTCCGACTCAGTCTGTCTCTTCTTCCTCACCAGTCACCAATTACACTCTCAATCGCCGAAACACAGAAGCTCCTCCACCATTAGAGCATTGCTCTCCCTACATATGTCGTTCTTTATTTCTACCTTTTCGGTTCATTCCATCATTTTCTGTATGATTTTGTAGGTGGCACTGCATTGACTCCCCATCAGGTGCTATTGTATCCACCAATTATTATGCATTTCTCCCTGATATGATTCAGAAACTGGGCGCTCAACGCCTGATATACCGCGCTCAGATCACTAGCTTGGTGAAAGCAGGTCTGATCGACCAAGCCGTCCACGTGTTCGACGAAATGACCCAATCGAACTGCCGCGTTTTCAGCATTGACTACAACCGTTTCATCGGTGTTTTAGTTCACCACTCTCGGTTTGAACTTGCCCAACACTATTACCAACAAATGGCCCCCCTCGGTTTTTCTTTAACACCCTTCACTTATTCGAGGTTTATCTCAGGTTTATGCGAAGTAAAAAATTTTACTTTAATTGACATTCTTTTAGATAACATGGATAGACTAGGTTTTGTGCCTGATATTTGGGCATTTAATATTTATTTAAATCTTTTGTTTCGTGAAAATCGGATTGATTTAGCTTTGCAAGTGTTTCATAAAATGGTTTGTAAAGGAAGAGAGCCTGATGTTGTTACATATACTATTATTATTGATGGGTTGTGCAAAGCAAAAGAATACAATAAAGCAGTTCAAGCTTGGAAACATATGATTGAAAAAGGGTTTAAACCAGATAATAAAGCGTGCACTGCACTTGTTGTTGGCTTGTGCGAGGGTGGCAAAGTTGATTTAGCTTATGAGCTAACACTTGGTGCAATGAAAGGAAAGGTTGAGTTTGGTGTATTGATTTATAACGCTTTGATTAGTGGGTTTTGTAGAGCAGGTAGGATTGACAAGGCTATTGCCATAAAGAGTTTTATGAGACGGAATGGGTGTGAGCCAGATTTGGTTACTTATAATGTGCTGTTGAATTATTTTTGTAATGAGCTTATGTTGGAAGAGGCTGAGAAGTTGATGAAGAAGATGGAGCGGAGTGGGATAGAACCTGATATATATAGTTACAATCAACTTCTTAAGGGCCTTTGTAAAGCTAACCGGCTGGATAAGGCTTATATGTTGATGGTGAATAAGATGGAGGCAAAAGGGTCGTGTGATGTTGTATCATATAATATCATTATCAAAGCCTTTTGCAACGAAAGTCGTGCTAGAAGGGCTTATAAACTGTTTGAGGAAATGAGACAAAGGGGGATTGCACCTGATGTGGTGACATTTACTATTCTTGTAGAAGCTTTTCTTAGAGAAGGTAGTTCTGATATAGCAGAGAAACTTCTTGACCAGATGACAGGGATGAGTCTGTCACCTGATCGTATATTTTATACTATTATTATTGATTACCTATGCAAGAGTGGAAAACTTGGGATGGCTCATAGTGTTTTCCTTGACATGGTAGAGCATGGAATCACCCCTGATGTAGTTTCATACAATGCCCTCATAAATGGATTCTGCAAGTCTTTTAGAATAAGCGAAGCCATGCATCTCTACGAAGAAATGCAGACTAGAGGGTCACATCCTGATGAAGTAACTTTCAAATTGTTAATTGGTGGGCTTATAGGGGAGAAGAAGATTGAAATAGCTTGTAGGTTGTGGGATCAGATGATGGAAAAGGGTTTTACTCTTGATAAGGCAGTTTCAGAGACACTAATCAAAGCTATCCATTTAAGAGATGTTGCAAGAAAGTGAGAAATGGTAATATACCCCTTAAACTCTGTGCTTATGTCTATTACTGTGCATACTACTTTTATTCAGTAGTAAAATTTTCTACTTGAATGATTTGCTCCAAGGAAGTTTTATGTTTGTTATTTGTTCACCTCACTGCTGGCAATATTCAATTTGTATATGCAATAGCACCTCCAACCATGCAGTGCCAGTGCCAGCAGTGGTTTTCTATTTCTGCTATAGTTTACATGTATCTCTCATTTTTGTTGACTTGTACTAAGTATGAATTATTAAGAAAGTTTGTTAAATAATCTGTATTTTGGCAGTATTTTACGAATAAGTGGGTTTACGGAACTAAGGTACTGAAACTGTGATTTCATAGTGCCTCAATTCTAGCAGGTTGTGATTTCTACATGTTATATGCTCTGATTCTCTTCTTCATGATAGATAGTCATTAGGTTACCCATGATTTAATTTGTTCATGCTTGCCATTACATGCTCTGTATAGTTGATGCAGGTTTTCGTTATGGCCTATGACAGAAATAGGGTTTGTAATCTATCTACTGCCGTTGGAATGGTGGACCCTGGGCCTCTTTTCCATGTACGACACAGTTACTGGGTGTTCAGGATTGCCTTCCAAATGCATCAGTTAAATTTGTAAATTAGGGGACTACAGTTTAGATTCTAGTATTCATTATTTCCATGTGACTCTCTATTTGTGATATAATTAATAGTGAACAATTGACTTGTAGGTTTTCCATGTCTTATTAATGATTTGATTTTCCCTTTTTCAGGTTCAAGTTTATGGTGTTGGCATTCTCTATATTCTACCGCAGAGTCCTCAATTCGAGGTACTATTGGCCTTGGCATCATCTTGTCAGACCAATGGCAGATTTATAATGAAGGCTCTCAGGTTTGAACAGCTAGCTTTCTTATACCACCGGTGCTAGTATTTTGTTGGTTATGCAAGTGTGAGATATTAGTGGAGGAAAAAAGCATATTAGTTTTTTCCCATCTTAGTTTTTTTTTCCTATGTTTAACTTCTTTTATATATATATAATTTTAATTTAATTTTACCAAACAATTTGTTCCTTTGTAATTATTAGACGGAATTTGATATATTCGTTCTGATTAACATCCATCCTTCTTTACATACTTTATTCAGCCCCGAATTTTTGTCTTGTCCGAGAGAAAACAAGACCTAGTTTCTGAATGGAAGTGGAAGCAAAATGTTGCGATTGAATTTGAGCTTGAAGAAATGGGAGGTATGCCATTTTTCTTTTTGTTTACTATTCCATTTTTTTTGTCCTTCTCCTCCAAAGTCCAAATTTATGCATGTGCATTGTGGTCACTGATTAGAGTATAACAGTAGCAGAATTCGAATACAGATGTTATGACCATACTAAGCAGAATGTTTTTTTTTTTTGGTGAGAAGGTAAGCAGAATGCTGATAAACAGTTTGTGATATTTTCAGCATATCTTGTAGACGACCTGCAGATTAAAAGCAATGCAGCAGAAGCTTCCTCACATTGATTTGAATTCAGTTAACGGTTTTGTTTCTGAGTATCTTAAAATGGAAGATGATGTCAAATCCTGATAGTTGAGGGTTGGACATGATGATTCCAAATCCCGAGAGTTGAGGTCTGAATATGTATTCCAGCATATCTCCTAACGACAGAAATTACGAATACAGAGTTCTTACGGCGCTGGCGTGAAGACTTAGAATTTGCGTTGGGGCTATAGATTTAACTTTGCCATTTAATACTTTTAAATTGTCAAGAGCACGTGTAATGTTCATGGCTAGAAATCAATATTTTATTGGTTATATAACATTAAAAACTTCTTGTCAAAGCTGCCTTAGGAAAAACTTCCCTAATAAATAATATTGTAAATTCGGCTGGCAATGCTTTCAGCCGCGTTTCTCTCTAATTTAAAGTTTCTTTATAATTTAACCATGTAATGTAATTCAACTTCTTGTTAGTAAAGGAAATTGACATTTACTTTGTCTACAACATAAGTTATTACCAAAGAATTTCTGAAAAATTCAATTTACCCGGTAGAAGAGAGATCGATTATACCATCCAAGCATCTGATTCGCCACTGTGGACCTTACATTACCCTGCCTTACCATATGGGTTTAAACTTCAATCTAACAGGTCGGACAAGCCTATGTAATATATTAAGATTAACAATGAGAGAGAGTGAGAGTGAGAGTTGGAAAAGGAAATTCTCAGGATTACTTGCCTCTCAAACTTGGCTTATGTTTGATTCTTTGCCTTTACATGAATCCTCCTTGAAGTTGTCAAGAAGTAATCCTCTTTACCACTGGTCCAAACATCAACTCGTTCATATCACCCTTTGGTCCTCTTCATTTTTCATCAATTCTCTTCTGTTGGCAACATTTTCACCATGTCTTGGCACCATGAAACCAACCCTCATTTTGGAAGACCCCCACATGAAGATGAACGTTCTCTATTACCCACTTCTGGGGCGGCAACACCACAACCACACCGTCATGACCAGCAAAACCAACCACCTGTTCCATGGTCGACACGACCCCAAACTCAAGACCCATATTCCCAGCCACCACAACCACGACCACAGCCACAGCCATCTCTCAGTCCATGGTTCAGACAACCACAACTACAGCCACATGGTCAAGACCGACCCGGCAGGCAACCAAGTTCAACAGCGCCACGAGCAAAGAAACCAAAACATAACCAGCCACTGGGTCCATGGAGCACGCTACCTGATAATCAAGACCAACGCGTCCGCCCCTCACAACTTCAAGGCGAACATTCTGGTCCACAGGTGAGCGGTCCATGGAAGCAGCAGCCTCATCAGCCTCAACCTCAAGACTCACAAGTGACACAACCAAAGCAGCATCCTCAGCCACACAGTCCACAGCATCAAGACCACCAGCCGCGCCGTCGTCCCTCACAGGGTCCGCGAGTGCCATTGCCTCCTCGAACCAAGCTCACAACATGGTTTCTAGCAGGGTTTTGTGCAATCTTTTGGGTTGTCATAATTCTAGGAGGCCTAATCGTCCTCATAATATATCTTCTGTTTCGCCCACATAACCCGCGTTTTGATGTGTCTAGTGTCACCTTAAATGCAGCATATCTAGACGTGGGAGCTTTACTAAATGCTGATCTCACTGTGCTTGCTAACTTCACAAATCCAAACAAAAAAGTAAAAGTAGACTTCAGTTACGTTGTCCTTGATCTTTACTACGGAAGAACCCTCATTGCGTCTCAATACGTTGAGCCTTTCACAGCAGCAAGGGCTACATCTTGGCTTACTAATGTTCATATGGTAACAAGTCAGGTTCGGCTTCCTTTAGAAGAAACAGAAAGGCTTGAGAAAGAGAGAGCCAGCAATGCAGTTGTGTTTCAAGTCAAGGGAGTGTTCCGTGCGAGATCCAATTTGGGAAGTTTCCTACGCTACTCTTATTGGCTTTACAGTCATTGCACTATTATGATGACAGGTCCTCCTAGTGGAGTCCTAAGAGGTGGTAAATGCAAAACCAAACGGTAGAGAAAAAGCAACCATTTTTGGAATATTACGTTTTGCATTCATTAGGTTTCCCCGTCAAAATCAACAATTCATGCATTTTTTCTTTCGGGTCCAAATATAAGATGTTCCTCCTGTACACCATGTAATTGAAAATCTTAAAGACGCGTATTTTTCTTCAGCTTCTGTAATCCATCTCAGCGTTCTCCTGCGTATCCCATCTCTTGGTTATATAAAGTTTAGATAGCCAATAACCTTACATGCAAAATATATGGCATTGCAAACGTGATTTGAATAATGTGGAAAAAATGGGTTGAGCCAAGTTTAAGAAACCACCTTCAGTGACTTGTTAACCACCAATCAGTAATCACTATTAACACATCCCAGGAGGCAACAAACCTTTTCTCACAGCTGCATACAAATATACTCTCATAATGACAAAATCAATGTTGCAAAATCTTCGCCGAGGAAAAATTTTGTTCCATGTAAGAGCAAAACCTTTGATACAATAGGAAGCAGATGTACAAAAACTTCCACTGCATGAAAACTTGCTCAGGAGAAAGCTTCTCCAGACAATGGATTATTTGCCTTTGCTAAACACAATATTTTACGAAACTCAGGCATCCAGACCCACACTTTTAATCTCCCCACTTAGCCAGGAAACAATAACAGTTCAGAAACCCACACAACTCTAAGAAAACAAGGGCACCGCCAAAATGATGACAAAACAAACAAAAAGAAAAAGAATTCTATTTAAAATCTTCTGTAGTAATCTCTGGTAAAGAAAGGGTGCTTGAGAGCTTCATGCGCAGTTAGTCTGCTGGAGGGGTCATACCTAAGAAGACCTTGCAAGAGATCTATGAGGTATCCAGCTGAGTGATCTACATGCTGCATCACTAGATTCTGCAAAGCAGAAGTGTATAAAATAATGCATAATCAAATGCTTTGATTATCAGTGGGTTATAAATAAAAGCAAATGAGTACAAAATGATGTATAGAAGCTTACAATAGGTAATGAATCTCTAAACAAGTCCACGGAGCCCAAAAATCAATATAACTAATAGACAATGCAGTATGATACACACCTGGAGACGAGGTAGCTTTAGAACAGCTTTTATGCTTTCACGAGATGTTGCACCCTCTGGCCAGTCCAATCTACCTCTTCTGACATACTTCTCAGCATGTTTTCTGAATGAACAATCAACAATAGACAAAAACAAGGATCACAATTGATACTAAAATTAGTATAAACCGAGAGGATGAAAATGACAGGACTTCTTCAAAGGGTACTCACTCTACTCTTTTCAACATGTGCGGAGGTAAAGGGCCTAGAACCCTTTCCATCATGGCCAGGTGCTCTAAGTTTTCATGTGTCTGAAACAAAGCTTCTCCCTGCAAACAAACACATTTTTTTTTCCAGGTATAAGACATAGAATTCCCTTCTAATATCATTCACCATTTGACCATAGTATACTCGAGAAACAACATACCGAGCACAATTCAACCAAGATACAACCAACACTCCATATGTCACATGGATAACTCCATCCAAGTCCTGAAATTTAATTAAGCTTCAAAGGCATGAACTTCCAGGAATGCAATGAAAATAAGGATATATACAGACGACGAAGCAAAAGCATACCAAGAATAACCTCAGGAGCACGGTAGTGCCTGGTAGAGACAATATAGTTGTGATCTTGATCCTCATACGCAGTGCTGCCAAAATCAATTACCTTAATAGCACTTGACTTTGGCAACCTTCTGTAATAGGTTCCCTCAGTGGGTGACCGACACACAACCTGCAATAATGTATTAAAACTCAACGGCAAACATAAAAAAAAAAAGAGTAAAAGCCTCACACGAAAAAGGTAAAAGTGAGAAGATTGCATCATTAACATCTCACTTCAAAGAATAAGGGGCACACTAATTGAGAACATCAAGGAAATAAATAAACATACCTTGTAGTCAGGTATTTTTACATATTCTGGGGAAACAAGAAGTAAGTTCTCAGGCTTTAAGTCTGTGTGGATGAGACGCAAATCATGCATGACTGCAGACAAATCAAAATGAATGCACACATAAGCACTTATAACACCACTATTAATCCAACCTCAAATTTTCAGCAATTCACTTAAAAATAAATGAATACCCCCATAAAATAAATATTCAAAAATAAATTAAAAACTATTAAATAAACATAAAAAACAGCTACTAGATGCCTTGAATGGGAAGATGAATTAGTTCAGACAACGCCAGAAAAGTGGTTACCAACTCTGGTAAAAAAGAAGAGTAATAGCATATTACACACATGCTACACATTCCAATAGTTGTCTGCCAATCTCACGGACAAGATCAACTGGAAATGGGCGATAATTATTTTTCCGAAGAAAATCGTATAGGCTCGGCCCAAGCACCTCAAACACCTGTGAAGACCATTTAAATCCACCAAGTTTTAATCCCCAAATTATCTATCAAATTGGGGAAATCATGTCATTGTAAATCAACTGTGTACTTACTATACAGACATGGTTACGATAGTCAAACCAGTTCCTTATTTGAACAAAACTGCAAAGAATATATCCACCTTAACACTGACATAAAATTCCCCTCAAAACCAAATGACAAATGGTAATAATTGGAAGAAAACTGCACATACCGGATGCCACTTCTGTCATATTTTTTGAGCAACTCGAGCACATCAATTTCAGTCATTGCTGCTTCACGGTATTTCTTAATACTTCTCACAACTTTTATGGCAACTGTCTCTCCAGTTTCCCTATCCAAGCAGTCCAAAACCTGACCAAAGGTCCCTGTAGAATAGAAAGTATAAATTAAAAAAAAAAAAAAGAAAGTAACAAAAGGAAGTAGAAACTGAAACAAGAACACAGCCTTAGACAAATTAAAAAGGTCCCTGTAGAATAGTATAAATTAAAAAAAAAAAAAGTAACAAAAGGAAGTAGCAATTGAAACAAGAACACCAACCTTTGCCGATTTTTTTGAGGATCTTATCTGCAAATGTGAAAAATGGCATAAGTGAAGTTTCAACAATTCATAAATGAAGATTGACAAATTCAAAGCAACAAAAACACAGTTTCAACTGAATGATTTTTTGAACGAGAAAAAATAGTTTTCTGCTCATTCAGCCCCAGAAAAGAATGAAACTTATAACAAAGTAAAGGGGAAATAATGATACATCTCAACAGCACCTAGATCTTGGAGAAGGATAAGAGGTGTTCTAATCAATTGGCAGTTCTTCCGATATATTAAAAAGGTGTTTTTTTTTTTCCTTTGTTTCTTAGGTGAAGATATTTTAATTCTAAACATTCCAAATACAAGCATTAGGATGGCATGCAGCTAAGAGCCTCAATGTTTTTAAAGCTTGCAGTCTAACCCGTCATAGAGCATTGGAAATGCTCTTGAGAACCAAAAAATCTTGAAATAATTTAAAACAAGAAAAGAAAGCTTGAGAAAGTGATAAATGGAAATACTTCCCATTATTATTAATAGACCATTTTCCATGCAAGTAAAACAAGAGGTACAAGACACTAATAAATGTAAAAGAACTCTTCAATAATAATGATCAAGTAATTACAGCGAGAAGTTAAATTCTCTCCAAGCGCAAACATGTAATGTCCATCTTTGTCATCATTTCGCCATTGGGGAGTACTACTTTGAGCCAATCCCTTTACAAACATATTAGCATGGTCTGCATGTACCCTTGATGGCCCATAGCTTGTCAGATTCCCAAACTCTTGTCCACAATACATTCCTGACTGAGCCTACACACAGCCATTCATTCATACTGCACTATGCACAAAGTAATAATAAACTGTGCCCCCCTCCACATTTGTTCACTTCCAAAATCTTCCCTCATATTTTATAGACACATTTAATAAAAATCAGTAATCAATTGGCATATATTTTACTATACCAAAAAATCATATCCAAATGCGAAATTCCACAAACCGCATAACATGATCAACAAGAAGAAAATCATAATTTAAAATTAAAAATAAAGAAATTGCTATCTTATATTGGACAACAAAAATTATATAACTATTTTTTTCAGTTTCAAGCATGGCAGATAAAAAATTAACTACTAGTACATTAAAAATAAATAAATTTTGATATAAACAAAAACCAAGATAAGCCATTTAAATGTTTTAATTTCCTATAAGAAAAACAAGCATAGCCATAAAAACTCTTCAAATGAAACATGAAATAAAATTATACCTTCGCGTGAGCTTGAGGGGTTTCCCAAGCTAATCTAGGTCTCTTTGTGGGACGACGATCCGTGTGATTGTGAGGAAACCTTGTAACATAGTCCATTTAATCTGATACGAAACCCTAACGATAGATTGATTGATTGATTTATTTATTTATTGACTCATCGATTAAGCTCAGAGATCAATGTATCGATCCAATTTTTTTTACCACAAAAGTTTGCTGTCGCCGTAGTTCTTCATTGTAACCTATTACGAGCCGTTGGATTCGTTTCTAGGAGTCAATCCTTAACCGTCCGTTCTTGGCCTGACCATAGTCAGTTTGATGTGGTTGGATTAAAACTGCGGTTGAGTTGAGTTAGCGTTTCTTTGCCCTTATTTTATACGTTACGAATATTCTATTATCCTTACAATATACCAAATTTCTTTGCTTTTTCTTTTTTTTTTTTGGGAATTATGATATGTATATTTTTTTTCCTTTCTGAATTATGATATCGGTAATACCTGAAGAGTTAGAAACTGGTTAGAAGTTTCCGTATAAACATCTATTACGTAACTAAAATATTTACACAAGAGTGATAGAAATACCATCTATTAACACACACAAATATTAGATATAAACATAAGTTTATTTTAATTTTTTTTTGTAAATTATAATATATGTACAATCTATAAATATTAAAGTTAAAAATCTGCTACGAGTTAAGAATTAATTTTGAACTGACATACAAATATCTACAATGGAAATCTCATCTATGCATATTATTTGGTTAGATTTCAATGCATCTACCTTGGATAAGAGGAAGACTTAGTCGTTGACTTCAGAGTGAACAAACATGTCTTCTAGTTGTTACTCTTGCTCTAGTCCAAACATCTCATCTACCACACTGATTTTTTTTTTTGCTGCAAGCCATTTATGACTGGATAGTGGATAGTAGCTGATTTGGGAGGTGATTTCATAGCTCAGCTATGGCTGTTTACGCCCTATCCATCTGGCTCTTTGTTCTCCTCCTCCCTCTACTGCTGCTCCTGAAAAAGATTGTGAGACATAACCAGCAGCTTCCACCAGGCCCTCCTAAGCTTCCAGTAGTAGGCAATTTCCACCAACTTGGAGCTTTGCCTCACCAATCTTTAAAACGACTCTCACAAAAATATGGCGCGGTCATGTTCCTTAAACTTGGCCGTACACCCCTTGTTGTAATCTCCTCTGCTGAGGCAGCAAGAGAGGTCTTAAAAATACATGATCTTGATTGTTGCAGCAGACCACTATTGACAGGCACTGGGAAGCTTTCATATAACTATTTGGATATTGGTTTTGCGCCGTATGGTGATCATTGGAGACAGATGAGGAAAATGTCTACTCTTGAGCTTTTTAGCTTGAAGAGAGTGCAATCGTTTCGATTCATCAGGGAAGAAGAAGTCGCCCTGCTTATAGATTCAATCACCGAATCATCATCTTCTGCCACTCCTGTTGACATTTCTGAGAAGATGTTTGGTCTCACTGGAAGTATAGTATTTAGGATGGCTTTTGGGAAGAGATTTCGAGGAAGTAATTATGACGGTAATAATAGATTGCCAGAATTGATTCACGCTGCTGAGTCTCTGGCAAGCTTCAGTGCGGAGGAATGTTTTCCGAATTTTGGTTGGATCATCGACAGAATTAGTGGTTATCATGGAAAGCTTGAGGGAGTTTTCCTCGAATTGGATACTCTGTTACAAGAACTGATCAATGATCATCTTAAACCTGAGAGAACAAAGCAAGAACAAGAAGACTTTATCGATGTGATGCTGAAAATGGAGAGAGAACAAACTGAAACAGTCGGTGAAGCTCGGCTAACAAAGAATCATATAAAGGCAGTGCTCATGGTAAGCAGCTTTCCATATTAAATATTTAATTTACATATGAAATAGTCTACTTGCATTTTAGCCTAATATTCTTAAGGGAGTTGGCTAAAATTAATTATCCCATAAAATAGTCTAGTTACATTTTACTCTTGTTTTGCTTATCATTAACTATGAAAGGAGTTGTTCCATATTTTCATCAATTTTTGCCTTTGTGCACCAGAATATTCTTATGGGTGGAGTAGACACCAGTGCGTTAACGGTGATCTGGGCAATGGCAGAGCTGTGTAGGAATCCAAGATTGATGAGTAAAGCACGAGATGAAGTCAGAAAGTGCATTGGAAAGAAAAGAAGAGTTACTGAAGCCGATATTGATCAACTTCATTACTTGAAGATGATAATCAAAGAAACTCTGAGATTGCACCCTCCTGCCCCTCTACTATTTGCCAGGAAAGCTATGTCCCACTTCAAAGTTAACGATCATAACATATATCCCGAAACAGTGATCCAAATCAATGTTTGGGCGATCGGAAAAGACCCCATCTACTGGAAGAATCCTGAAGAATTCTACCCAGATAGGTTTATTGATAACCCCATTGATTTTAGAGGACAACATTTCGAGCTTTTACCATTTGGAGCAGGGCGAAGGAGTTGTCCAGGGATTCATATGGGACTGATAACAGCAGAGCTTGCCCTTGCAAATCTCTTGTACTGTTTTGACTGGAAATTGCCGGAAGGAGTGAAGGAAGAAGACTTGAACATGGAGGAGGCAGCTAGTCAGGGTATGACGATTGCTAAAAAGACACCCCTCGTCCTTGTGCCAGTCAATTAATTTCCTCCGGCTAGCATAGCGCACTGAAAGAAAAATTATAAAACGCATGAGCAAATCATAAATCACTTCGGTACATGGACAACAAATCCCTGCAATTGATAACTGGCTTATGTAATTATTCCAAATCCTTTGTGTTCTCTTTCGATCCTGAGATCTATGTATGAAAGTTTGAGCATGATTTATACATTTTCTGTTACCAATCGCGTTCGAGTTTTGATTATGTTAATCTGTGTCTAATCAATCATTGATAGCTGGGAAATATTTTTTTCTTTCTCTCTTTTTGAAAATTTTAAAAATAGAAGTAGAAAAAACCTTATCGAGCGGCTACTACTGTTCTTGGATAAATGCTTTCCGAATTTGAGCATTGGGATTCCATTCCGTGGCTAACAAGTAACCGCACACCTGTCCGCTGTTGCGCCGCTCCCTCAATGAAATCATTGGGGGACATCAGACATGGCCTTGATTATTCAAAATTGTGGTTATATAATATCAACCAACTTGTGGAGATCAAAATATCTACCTACATATTATTACTGACTTTAAGAGATAATTAAATTAAAAAAAACGGCAGTAATTAAATTCATTTGTTCGTGTAGGCTGTAGTTTTCTTTATTATTATTTTTATCAATTAATACATTAACTTAAATACAAACTGTATGAAAAAATTAAACTTGTAAATTGATGACAATTCATCGTAACAAAAAAAATCGTAATTATTGAGCATTGAATTTTCGATGAATTTCGTTGAAATTCATTTGCATGTAAGTAATGTATATTTATAAACTTGATATATATATGCTTTGCAGAAAATTATTATAGCCAGAATTGGACGCGAGTGCTTTTCTTCACTTTTTTTTCTCATATATAATAAGTGCTTAACGAATCCATATAGCGTGGACAATTATTTATAATTTAACGACAATTACAACACGAGAAACGGATAAGATATGTACCAGAATGACTTTCCTATTCATATTCGGTGATAATTCATTTTAATAGCTTTTTTTTTTTATTTAAAAAAAAGGAAAATTCTTCGCATGGGCCTGCGGTTCATTAATGCCTGTTTGCAATTGGTACCGTTTTTGAAAAATTGACTCTAGATAAGGCAAATTAGCATTTTGTGATTTTCTTGAAAATTCAATGCTAGAATTCCGAAATGTTTGAAAATTACACAAAAAAACAAATTCTTTACAGTGACTTATCACCCATTAATATATATACCAAAATAAAACAAACTATTCACTAAAAATATCTAAGTGTAAAACAAATTAATATCAATGAATTCATGGTAGGTGCATTTATGCTCCTTGGCGCGTAGCTCGTGAGGTTTCTCTCATAATTAGAAGAATGCCTTTTTTTTTTTAAAAAAAAAGTGAAAAAAAACTAATACCCGTAAATAACAAAGATTCGAAAATTAATACATATATTACAAGGAATATATGTATCACCTCTATACTAATTAATGTAGAAAAGTCATTGTGATATACATCACAAAATATATGCATGTATAGATCGTCTGTTTTCTGATGAACTGCATACATTTAACAAAGATGAGAAGCAAAGAACATAGATTCTTGTACGTAAATAATTGCTATGATAATTTTTTACATAGTCTATATTCAATATTCACAACACACATGCAAAGAAAAATCAATGCCTATAATTAATATTTGAAAACACATAAATTGGTTTTTCTTTATGTTAATAAACTATTACCCCATTAACGCAAAAAGGCATTGGTACATTGCATATATATATACACGCGTCAGGTCTCACACATTAAAATAAATGGAAACTGAAAAAACAAATACGTGTATTGAAGATGTTGCTTTAACAATTTTTCACGAAAGATCAATTTTCGAACAGTCAACTTAACCAGTAGATCGATATCGATGAATCGGCAGAGGTTGACTACTAACAGAAGTTGCCAAAATTGACTTCTAATTATGCAACCGAATGGAGGGAAATTGCAATTTTACTTTTCACACTCTTGGAGGTGGATTATAAATAATGTGTTGTAGCTGATGATCGTTAAATAATTGAAGGTGAAGAAAGAATCTGAGGACATTAAGCTTTTAATTAGTAGGGCACAATACAATACGTTGTGGCTCACATGGCTGTGCGCACAATCCTCTTTTGCCTCCTCCTTATCTTGTTCCCTTCACTGCTTATTCTGAAAAAGCTGAAAAAGCAAAACAAACAGCTGCTTCCACCAGGCCCTCCTAAGCTTCCGGTACTAGGCAATGTACACCAAATTGGTGAGTTGCCTCACCAAACTTTATGGAAACTCTCCAAGAAATACGGCCCGGTTATTCTCTTAAAATTTGGTCGTATACCTGTGGTTATAATCTCCTCTGCAGAAACAGCAAGAGAGGTCTTAAAAGTTCACGACCTTGACTGTTGTAGCAGACCACCATTGGCTGGCACTCGGAAGCTTACATACAACTATTCAGACGTAGCTTTTTCACCCTATGGTGAACAGTGGAGACAGTTGAGGAAACTATGTGTTCTCGAGCTTTTTAGCTTGAAGAGGGTGCACTTATTTCGATTCATTAGGGAAGAAGAAGTCAAAATGCTTATGAATTCCATCTCTCAATCATCATCTTCTGCTGCTCCTGTTGATCTTTCTGAGAAGCTATTTGCTCTTACTGGAAGTATAGTATTCAGGATGGCTTATGGGAAGATATTTCGAGGGAGTAATTTGGACAGTACCAAGTTTCAAGAATTAGTTCATGCAACTGAGTCAGTCGCGGGAGGCTTCACAGCAGGTGACTGCCTTCCGTACGTGGGTTGGATCATTGACAGGCTCACTGGTTACCATGCAAAGCTCGAGCGAGTTTCCCATGCATTGGATACCTTCTTCGAAGAGGTAATCAACGAACATCTTAAACCTGGGAGAACTAAACAAGACCAAGAAGACATTATCGATGTGATGCTGAAAATCGAGAGGAATCAAACTGAATACAAAAGTGAAGCTTGGGTAACAAAAGAGAATATTAAGGCAATACTTCTGGTAAGTAACTTGTCCAAACAAATTAAAACAGCACTCCTTTTTGTCACTACCATTAGTGAAATGAGTTTAGGGCATGTGTATCTTATGCCCAAAGGCCCCTTTTTAGCACCATAATGTAATTAGACTACGCATATACATCTTTATTGCAGAACTAATTAGGCCTTTAATTTCTCTTCTTGTCTTTTATGTTTGTTTTATCAGAATATATTTTTAGGCGGAGTTGACACCAGCGCAATTACAGTTATTTGGGCAATGGCGGAGCTTTCTAAGAAACCAAGATTGATGAAAAAAGCGCAATCTGAAATCAGAACCTGTATTGGAAATAAAGGAAGAGTTACCGAATCCGATATTGATCAACTTCAGTATTTGAAGATGGTAATCAAAGAAACTATGAGATTGCATCCTCCTGCCCCAATGTTACTTGCAAGAGAAGCCATGTCTCACTTCAAAGTTAATGGTTATGACATCCATCCCAAAACTTTGATCCAAGTCAATGCTTGGGCAATTGGAAGAGATCCCAACTATTGGAAGAATCCTGAGGAATTCGTCCCAGAAAGGTTTATTGATAACTCAGTTGATTTTAGAGGACAACATTTCGAGTATTTACCATTTGGATCGGGCCGAAGAATTTGTCCTGGTATTAACATGGGAGTAGCAACGTCGGAGCTTGCACTGGCAAATCTCTTGTATTGTTTCGATTGGAAATTGCCGAATGGAATGAAGGAGGATGATATTAACATGGAGGAATCAACTGGCGTGAGTCTTACACTCTGCAAGAAAACGCCTCTCATCCTTGTGCCGGTCAATTACCTCCAGTAGCTTCTTACACCTCTCATCCTCGTGCCAGTCATTACCGTTAGGCGTTAGCTCTAAATATTTATCCACTCAATGCATATTTATGTATGATTATTTCAAATTCCTGCAATTCTAGTTGTTTTAGAGTCGGCAGGTTTTAATTAATTAGCCGCAGCCGTATGTTGTTGTTGCTACAGAAATATATATAATAAAGCTTTTGAAATCTCTGTCGCTGCGGTGGACTCTGACACAAATTAATAGTGGCGGAAAAATTCGTTTGTTCTTTCGAGTTTGCCAGCCTAGCTACATTACTATTAGCTAGCTTTACAAAAACCATAGGTTTCGGCATCACCTTCTGTTTTGCTCACTTCAAGAGCTCTGTTTACTTCAAATGTACAATATACATGATTATTAAAAATTATAAAACAATTCAACACGACGTATTAAATCAAGTCCTGTGATAGGTGTATGTAGATCTTTAATATATAAAATTAATAATCAATTTCGTCTCAATATGATTTATTTAATTTTGCTATCAATATTTTATTTAAATAGATTGTGATGTGTCGTAAAATAATCTTACGATCTCATCTTTTCATTTAGTTTTTTTTAATATATACAAATATAATATTTTATTTGTATTAATCATTAATCATAAAAAGTTTAATTAATATATAATTTTATACTATGGTCATATATATTGTTTTTAGTTTTTTAAATAAAAATAATAATAATAATAATAATAATAATAATATAAATTATTAAAAAGAATATTTGTTTATGATTAAAAGTTTATGCAACAAATGTATATATTAATAAAATATTATAGGGTTATTTTTTGAAATCTGTCTTATAATATCCAATTGTTATTGTGTTGTTCAGCTATGGAGGGTAAATAGAGAACAAAAAAGAGACATCCAGAAATAATGTATACAAGGAATATTGAAAGAAAAAGAATCGTGTTACTTTCTTCAAGTCCCACTCTCATCTCACATCACATCACATCACATCACATCACATCACATGGGCCGCATTAATTTTGATTGATCTTATATATAATTACACTGATTTTTTCTCCGTATGATGCCCACATGCTGATGATGATATGTTCTCGTGCTCCTCGCCAATCTTACTGACATCTCATGTAGACGTAATTCTCTTTGAGAAGGGTAGTGTCACGGGGTGTTTTTAATAATGCGGCCTATTTTATAATGCGTTAAATATTGATTTAGTCAATCATTTACTTCTGTAATATTTATTTAGTCTCTCAACTATTTATACAATTTAAAAAATACGTTTACTCAAATATTCATAAATACAAATAAAGTTAAGTAAAATAACAAATAACAATAATATTTATAAGAGAAACTCTTTCTCAACTCTTTTTTATTCCGTTAAAGAAAAGAACTATATGTGTTGTATGCAAAAGAAAGTTTACAAGCCTTACTCATCTCCCTCCTATACTCTTTACACTACTCTATTTATATACAAGGGTTGCTAGGGCCACATGTCTCACATACATACTGCCATTATACATTTACTTAGTCAAATGAATAAGTTTAAGGCCTCTTTGTGCCACTATTCTTAAGCTAAGAAACCACTCTACCAAGTCCTCTTGACTTGGTCCTTACTTGACACCTTATCAAGACTAAGTCTTTCTTGCTTGAAGGCCACCAAGTGCACCCCGTCCGAGGCCTTACCGAATACCCTCGCTACTTCCTTGAGTGCACTAGCCTATGGCCTGCGTTCGTATTCACCCGCAATGTCCATTTTCGTCACTCATTGCACAGCCCAGCTCTTGCACAGTTGCTGCCTGTACCATTCTCGCTTGCCTCCGTATTTCGGGTCAGATGAGTGCATGCCCGCTGTTGTGGTTGTTCAGCTAGTGTTCCCATAACACTAAGCTATCCACGAATATCCTCCGATACTCTCCGCAACGTAGTCTCTTTCCCTCATCTTAATTTGGTGAGACCCGCTGTGCAGCCTTGTGCCATTTTCCTACAACCTTCCCACTTGATGCAAGGCCTACACCAACCATGTTGCGCGCACGATATTTAAGGGTCTAACAAACCACCCCTACCAGAAAAGTCTAACGTCCTCATCGAAAGGATGTCTTATTTCCCTTCAAACATCTCCCCATTACTTATTTGGCTAACCCCTCTGCAGCTGCCCTTTTCAAGTAACATTTTTCCTCTCCCCTTGTCCATCCTTGGACAAGTCTTGGTGTTTCTCCCGCCTAGTTGATTCCATGAGCTTGCCCATAAACTCATCATCTCTGTCCCCTCAAGATGATCAGCCCAATGTATTTCTCTAAATCCATCCGCCATTTCCCGCACACAAGGAAATTGTGACACCATGTCACCAAGTGCATAATTTTGGCAATGCCCTCGCTACCTAGCCGCGCCTTGAAATCTCGATGCAGCCCCACGAAGTCCGGACCTATCATTTGTCGCTATGATTTTTCCCTCCTCGTGCTTGCCTTTGCCCTGTCTTGAGAACCCCTTGTCTCGCATGCAAAGTTTCTGCTGCACTTTATTGTCGCTAGTTCGTAGCACTTCAGTTTTGTTAGAAGTCTTGCTACTAACCTCAAATATTGCTCCGTGCAATATTATCGTCCACAAAGCTCCACATACTCTGAGGGTAGTTTTGGAGTGTTTGATGCTCATTGCATCACTCGATCGACACCCCTACCTCTGCAAATCCACTTGTTCGGATAACATCCCTCTGTAAAGGATCGGTGCTGAGGGTTTAGTATTCGACCCTTGCTTGTGGCTTGTTGCACTTCCCTTCGGTACCTCAAAGTTTTCCAATGACTCTATCACTGCAAGCCCATCTATCTTGGCCCTTCCCAACATACCATCGGTTGGTCCTTGCTTAACTCCTATAAGCGCGACCATGCAAGATCTCCTCGGCTCTTTCTTCACCTTGCTACCCTTGGTCTCATAACCGTGTACTTGTTGGATAGGCACGTCCAACAAATCAATTTTCGAAGACACCATTCTCGGCGCGTCCATCCCCATGATGAACATACTTTGCAAGTGAGGCACCACATACGCCTTACTTTGCAAAAAGAAATCTAGACCCAAGATGAGATCAAAAATCGTCTAGAGGAATAAAAAACCGTGAATCTCACAACATTTTGCCAAACACCAACTTGTAACTATGCTGCCACTTCTCCCTCAATTTTCATCTCCATCGAGTTGGCAACCCTTATGGACCCTAGCTTCTAATAAGTTTGCAAACTCATCCGTTGCACTACCTTGGCTGCTAAGTAATTACCCGTTGCCCCAATGTTAAGCAATGTTTTTATCTCCCTTCTATTGACAAGCACCTTAGTATACAAGAGACGTCCCTCTACGTCACTATGTTTCAACACTCAGCATCTTTGTTATAACGGATTGAGCCTTTGCAAGCTCTCGCTTATTGTCTTGGCTTTCGAAGCCTCTTCCTCCATAACCAACACATTAAGCTTTTCCCGCTTAGGGCACTCCTTCGCTTGATGAGGTCCACTACAAATGAAGCACCCGAAACTCTTTTTCTTTACTGGTTTAGTCTTACTGGACTCCCTTTCGAATGTGTCATTCTTTTGATTCGAAGTCTCAGCTTTACGTTTGTCCGCAAACATTCTCTTGGTCTCGATAAGAGAGGTTCTCTCGAAATGAAGATCAACCAAATCTTCCGCTGCTGCCATTGCACTCGGTAAGTCTCTGACCGCTTACCGACGCAACTCTGTTTGTGCCCATGGCTGCAAACCCGACACAAAGTTAAAGAGTTTGTCTTCATCCGACATGTTCTTGATGTCCAACATCAAATAACTGAACTGCTTTACATAATCTCGAATAAGTCTCGTCTGTTTGAGATCTTTTAGCAATTCCCTAGCACGCCACCCCGCATTGCTAGGTAGGAATTGACCCTTAAATTTCCGCTTGAGTGAGTCCCACGTTTCTATCGCCTGCGCATCCACATCTTCTGATGTCCTAGTACGCCACCAAAGCTTTGCATCCCCTATGAGATATATGGTTGTGATAGAAACCTTCTCATTGTGAGATACTTTAGCAGCCTTGCAATACTGCTCCATATCTCATAAGAAGTTTTCTAACTCCTTGGCATCCTGCGCCCCATCGAAGTACCTTGGTTTCGGCACTTTGATCTTCAAAGGCCCTCCCTCCAAAGGCAGTGAAATGTTGCTGAAAGCCCTCTTAACCAGCTTCAAATCACTTTCAAGTTCTTCAATGCTTGCCTTTAGCACCCCCGCCAAAGACACCACATCTTTCGAAATCGTTTTCAACTTATCGTTCATCTCGGCAGCCAACTCGGCAAGCTACTTCCGCAGATTCGCGATCTCAATCTTGTTGAATTCGACCTGCATGGCCCCAGTGCTTCCCTCGGGTGGAATAGCACCCACAATATTCTCTAAGAGCTCTACTCTTTCCTTCAAGTTGTCCCTCAGCATACTTGAAACGTACAGAAATGTAGAAGAGAGAAACGATCACCTCCGAGTAATCGCTGTGGATTCCCAACTTACCCTACAGCACGTTGCTTAGAGTCAAGCTGTAAGCCTTGATATCGCCTCAACGCTGATACCAACCGGGCTCTGATACCACTTGTCACGGGGGTCTTTTTGATGATGCGGCCTACCCCGCGATACGCTAAGCTCCAACTTAGCTAGCAACTCACTTCCGTAATATTTGTCCACAGTCTCTCAACTATCTGCACGGTTTAGATAATACGCTCACCCAAACATTCATGAACACAAGTAAGGTTAAGCAAAGCAATAAATGACAACAATGTTTACAAGGGAAACTCTCTCTCAACTATTCTTTATTTCGTCAAAAAAAAAGAACTATATGTGTTGTGTGCAAAAGAAAACTTACAAGCCTTACTCATCTCCCTCCTTTACTCTTTACACTACTCTATTTATATACAAAGGTTGCTAGGGCCACATGTCTCACATACATACTGCCATTACACATTTGCTTAGTCAAATGAATAAGTCTAAGGCCACTTTGTGTGCCACTATCCTTAAGCTAAGGAACCACTCTACCAAGTCCTCTTGACTTAATCCTTAGTTGACACCTTATCAAGACTAAGTCTTTCTTGCTTGAAGGCCACTAAGTGCACCCCGTCCGAGGCCTTACCGAATACCCCCGCTACTGCCTTGAGTGCGCTAGCCCATGGCCCGCGTCCGTATTCACCCGCAATGTCCATTTTCGCCACCCATTGCACAGCCCAGCTCCTGCACAGTTGCTGCCTGTACCATCCCCGCTTGCCTCCGCATTTCGGGTCAGATGGGTGCATGCCCGTTGTTGTGGTTGTTCAGCTAGTGTTCCCATAACACTAAGCTATCCACGAATGTCCTCCGACACTCTTCGCAACGTAGTCTCTTTCCCTCATCTCAATTTGGCGAGACCCGCTGTGCAGTCTTGTGCTATTTTCCTGCAACCTTTCCACTTGATGCAAAGTCCACACTAACCATGTTGCGTGCACAATATTTAAGGGTCTAACAGGTAGCTCCTTCAACTCTTCTTCAAGAGCAATCGAAACAAAATGACTTGTCCCATGCAAATAGATAGGGAGAGTGTCCGATTTCTCTATGTTGATTGAGTTAATATTTCAATGCTTCTATTATTTTAATAATATTTTAATTTTTTATTAATTAAAAAAATTAATATAATAACACATAAATCTTTAAAATTTTATCTATTAATTTATATAGTCTTAATATTATTAAAAATACTTACAAAAATTTTAATTTATTATAAAATAATAGTTATACCTTTATATAATAATAATTAAAAAAAATATTTTCAACTCCTAATTGATAATAAATATTAAAATGATATAATATTTTATTTTCTAATATATTAATAATTAATTTATAAATTATCTTTTAAATCTAAATTGAATGATTAATTTTATAATTTTTAAATTAAATAAAATAATAATATTTTATAATACAATATTAAAAATTCATAAATAAATATTAATTTATAAATAAAATATATTATAATATAATACTTATAATTATATATAATCATAACTATTGTACTATAATATAATCATAAAATTTTATAATAAATTAATAATTCAATATTATATTGGTAGTATAAAATAAATCATATATTTAATATTTTATTTATTTTGTAGCTAACTACTATTAATTTCTTTAGTTAATTACTATTAAATAAAGATATAATCATTATTTTTTAATAAATTGAGCTTTGCATGGATATTTTTAACTACTAATTGAAAATAAATATTAAAATAATAATATATTTTATTTTATAACACATTGATACCTAAATATTTATTAATATATTATAATTAAAATTTTCAATATTAATTAGTCAATGGGTCAAATTTTAGAGACTCATATGTCATTAATTATTTTTCATAATTTGAAACAATAATGAGTATCAAAATTAAAATGAAATTAATATTTTAAAATAAAAGAATGAATTTTACAATTAAAAAAATATTTTAAGCTAAAATATTTTATGAAAATGTAAAATATGTAGTAATATAATATAACATTATTATGTCAATTTATATAGATAGATTTATATATGTAATTTATTAATATGATTTTTTTTAAATATATTATTTTGCATATGTGTTAGTCAATATAAATAATATTTTTATATTAAATATTAAATAAATATTATAAATTATTCTTTGAATAAAAATTTATCTAAATTTTGAATTGTTTTATAAATGATCAATTTTATTATTATTTTATTTGTTTTAAAAATTATAAAATTTTATCTTTCTATTTATGAATATCATGTTAAAAAGAAATTTAAAGTTTAAATAAATTTATATTTAAAAGATAATTTAAAAATTAGTTATTAATATATTATAAAATAAAATATGTTATTATCAATTAGAAGTTGAAAATAATTTTTTTAATTATTATTATATAAGGGTATAATTATTATTTTTTAATAAAATAAAATTTTTGTGAGTATTTTTAATAATATTAAGATTATGTAAGTTAATAAATAAAATTTTAAGGACCCATATGTTTTTATATTTAACTCTATTAGTTAACAGAGGGAGAAATTCGGGATATTATTAAAATAATATGAGGGTATCGAAGAATTAGCTCAAACAACAAGGGAGAATCAGGAAAAATAGGAGAGGAGTGGGAGAAGATATATATATACATAGTGTGATATTTATAGATTCCACCGTGTACTCAACTTCTGATTGTTGTATCCAGTGCTAGTATGTGATTGCACTGTAAAATTTTATTTACACTCCTTTCAAATTTACTAGTTATGTGTGAGATTCTCAACTAAGAACTTCCTTTTCTCTATATTGCTTCTTGCATACTCTCATTATAGCATTTCCTTGCATTTATTTATTTATATTAAATTTGTGTCTATAAATCTTTCTTAATTAAAATTCGACCGAATTATTTACAACACATTATCAGTTAGAGCTATTAATTGAAATACGAAAAATATTTATTTAATTTTTTTATTTATTTTGTTAATTAAATATTTTTATATTATAAAATTTTTATTATATTTGTTATTACATAACTATCTTTACAAGTATATTCTGTGACTGCTACTATAATGAAACTTTCACAAAAGAAAATAAAGATAATATATTATATTATTCCTTGTAGTATTATTATTATGAGTATATTCTGTGATTGTTACGAATTGGATCCTCTACAACATAAAATAAAGATAGTATATTAACATATTTAATATTGATAATTTTAATATTTATTTTTAATTTTTGTTATTATTAAAACTATTACATATTATTGCAACCTGAAAATTGCAAAGTAAAATGATGAACCTGAAGTGAGACATGGACTTCTCTATTTAATTTTAATACTATGTCACCTTTATTTTTTTTAAAACATAAATAGATCATTCAAAATGACTAATCTCACACATTTATAAACCTCTGCTCTTGATGTATCTAGAAGCAATTATTTATCATAGGTTTTGGATGCGAAAATGCATCTTCAAGCAATGGGGTTGGAAAATACAATCAAAGAGGCAAACCAATCATCCCTGCACAATAAAGCAAAGGTCATGATTTTCCTCCATCATCATTTGCACCACAGCTTGAAAGTTTAATATTTAACAGTTGACGATTCACTAATTTTGTGAAAAAATCTGAAAGAAAGATATGATCACTAAAGTGACATTTTCTACCAATAGCAAGACATGAATGGATGAATTTAATACTACAAGATTATAAAACTGTTGCTAAATATATAACTTTGATCTGTTTAGAATTACTTCATAGCTAAAATTGTATGGTGAAGAAATTACTGAGCATGACATGTTAGAGAACACTTTCTCTATATTCCATGCATATAATATGGTTTTGCAACAATATCTTGAATGACGTTTTAATAAATATTCTGAATTGATTTCATGTCTTTTAATTGTTGAGCAAAATAATTAGCTTTTGATGAAAAATTACGAATCACTAGCTCTGTATCATTCTCTGAAGTGAATTGAAATATATACAACAAAAATGGACATGGTAGGGGGAACAAAAATGAGTATGGCTATCGCCCTTATGGTGGTCACAAGTTTTTTGGATGACAAAATAAAAAAAAGAAACATATCTACCAGAAGTGAAATGTTTATGAAAAGCATAATGCCGAATCACAATCTCGCAAGAATAATGATACTTGCATGATATATGGATGTAAGGGTCATTGGTCACGTGTATGCCCTGAACCCATGAAAGATAAGGGAAAAAATGTAGAGACTAATTTTATAAATGAATCAAATCTCATAGGTTTTGAAGTCTCTAATTTCTTTAAACATGAAAATATAAAGTATTTAATTGATGATGAAAATGTCCATACTAATTAGAATCAGTCACTTTTATTTCTTATTTCTGTCATATTATTTTGTACTTTTTGTGTGTTTGTATTTTTTTCTAATTTGGAATGTATTTCTATTTGTGAAAGAACATGAAAATTAATAAATTATTTTTTTCAAAGATTGAGGATGTATATCTAGCTGATAGTGTGACTATGTACACTATCTTTCGAAATAAGAATTATTTCTCATAATTAAATTTAATTCAAGGAAGGGTAAATATTATATCAGGTTCTGCAGATTTGATTGAAGGCTCCGGAAGAGCCATAATCTTGTTAGCAAGTAGGACTAAATTATATATACAAAATGTCTTGTATTATAACAGATCTAGTAGAAATCTACTTAATTTTAACGATATTTGCCGAAATGGATATTATATTGAGACTTTAAATGAGAACAATACAGAATATTTCTGTATTACTTTCAACGTCTCAGGCAAAAAATACATATTGAAAAAGTTTCGAGCATTATCATGTGGATTATATTAATGACTATAGATGCAATTGAAAGCTATGCAACTATAAACCAGAAGTTCATTAATCTAAAAATATATATGTTATGACATGGTTGTCTTGGTCACCTTGAAACCACAATGATGCGTAGAATTGTTGAGAATTCTCATGGACATTCGTTAAAGAACTAAAAAATTCTTTTGTCCAATGACAATATATGTACTACTTGCTCATAAGAAAAATTAGTGGTTAAACCATCCCTTTCTAAAATTAGATTTGAGTTTCCATCATTCTTACAAAGAATTTAAGGAAATATTTGTAGGCTAATTCACCCACCTAGTAGACCATTTCATTATTTTATGGTCTTAATTGATACATTTGCTTGATAGTCACATGTATGTTTGTTATCTACATGTAATATTGCATTTACTAAATTGCTTGCACAAATTATAAAGTTAAGGGCACATTTTCTTGATCACCTAATAAAGAGTATGCATCTGAATAAAGCTACTAAGTTTACTTATAAAGTATTTGATAACTATTGCATATTAGTAGGGATTGATGTAATGCACCTAGTTCCACATGTTTATACTAAAAATGGATTGCACCTGAGTCAACAATCCAATATCTAGAAGAACAGAATATATGATTGATTGAAATGGACAAGCGAGTACCTAAAGTTTGTATTAAAGGAATAGGTGCATCTGAACCATTCTTAATATCTGAAAGGTAACTACTTAACATTACCATCAAGTGATAATATTGCGAGAGATTGAGCATTTGCACAAAATTGCTCATATAATTGCCATTATTAGAAGTTTCAACATCAGAAACTTGATTAGCAACCTTTGACACACCAGTGTTAGAGTTAGAGTTGGAATTCTATTTCTGTCTAGCTTATACCTTGGTGGATACCCATGTAGCTTATAGCATTTATCAATTGTATGGCCAGAATAGCCACAGTAGGTACAGAGTGACCTATCTTTCTTTTGATTGGGTTTGTTAATGCTTTGACTAGAATTGGTCTTGTGTGAATCTGTTTTGACAGCAAATGTCATAGTAGAGGCTGGAGTAGAGATGCTAGAAATTTCACGAACATGTCTTTGATGCTTCTATTGAAAAATTAAAGCAAAGACGGTGTTAATTGGAGGACTCGGATTCATGAGCAGTAATTGTCCTCTAACTTGAACAAAATTGTCATTTAATCCCATCAAGAAAGACATAACATACTCTATTTGATAATGATTAGCCAAATTCTTAGTTACACCACAAGAGCATTTGCCACATGAACAAACAGGTCTATAATTATTAAGTTCTTCCGAAATGGTTTTGAGTTTAGTGAAATAAACATTAACAGATAACTAGCCTTGAGTGTGATTCATTAATTCTCTCCTAAGTTGAAATATTCTTGGACCATTTCACTGCATAAATCACTTTTTAAGGTCAGTCCAAATTTCATAGACAAATTGAGAGAAAATAACATAAGTCGATATCTCTTTTGAAACAGAATTCAATATCCAAAAAATAACTATGATGTTATTTGTAGTCCAAGAATTGAGAAAATGATCTGTACCTATAGGCCGAGGAATAGATCCATCTATAAACCCCAATTGATTCTTCACTACAAAGTAATTATCATTAATCAACCTTAGAATGTGTAATTATCACTAGTAAGTGGTTGAGAAACTAAGACCAAACCTAGATTATCAAAATAATAAAGAAAATAAGGATTGAAGCAGTCTTCAATGGTAAAATTGTTCATCGAAGTTCTAGTGTTGTGCAGAGTGTTCTGAGAGTTGGTATCAGTTGCCATTAGCTTGATCAAATATCAGAAGCAAGCAGCAAGAAGAAAATCAGAAGATTGAAGAAGGAAAAATGAACTAGATTTGGATCTAGTAAAAAAAGGTTGAAGATGATCACAGGAGAAACACATAGTGTTCTGATACCATATTGAATGAAAGAGGAATCAAAGATGGAGGAAAAAATCTCTTTCGTTTTCCTAGCTTCGTACAAAAGAAGACTGGCCTTTATATAGTGGGTCCAATGAGAAAGAAACTAACAAACAAACTAATGAAAGAATATGTCAGCTGTACAAAGGAATTAGTTAATAAACAACTATTAACTAAATTAATTCTTAATATTTCTCTTGCAAATAACAGCGGGCCAAACAACTATAATGGCGCTGGTGTCTACTCCACCCAAAAAATATATTCTGATAACACAAACATATATAGCAGACACAAGAAGAGAAATTAAGAGCTAGTCAATTTCGCAATTGTTAACAGACAAGAGATTTCTAAAGACATACATTATTATTTTATAGCTGGAATGATGAAGTCATAAATTATTTTATGATGAATAGTGCACTATTCACTATAAACTGTGACACTATACAGTCCAAGTGGCCTGCATTTTAACGGATCGGACTGGCACGATATGAACAGTAACCATGTCGTAGGCCGGGTTAGGCTTATATATTTTATTGTGTATATTGTATCGATCCAGCCCGAAAGCCAGCATGGGCTCATTTTTCATAGGCTGTGTTGGGCTTTGCCACCTCTACTTCTGCCCCTCTACTATTTGTCAGGAAAGCTATGTCCTACTTCAAAGTTAATGATCATAACATATATCCCGAAATAGTGATTAAAATCAATGTTTCGACGATCGGAAAAGACCCCATCTACTAGAAGAATCCTGAAGAATTCTCCCCATATAGGTTTATTGATAACCCATGGATTTTACAGGATAATATTTCGAGCTTTTACCATTTAGAGCAGGGCGAATAAGTTGTCCTGTGAATCATATGGGACTGATAACATAGCAGAACATATTAAAATTAAATAATTTGGTCTCACTAGAGTTGTCTCGCTCGCGATGGGCTTGTTTTTGGACTTTTATTTTGGGGCTTAATTATTTAAATTTTTAAATTCTAAATTAAATAATTTAAATCCGTTTAGGTCGTTGAGCGCCGCGGTTGGATGGGTGGAATAAAACGGTATTAATTAAATTCATTTATTTGTGTAAGCTATAGTTTTCTTCATTATTTTTTATCAATTAATACATTAAATCAATTTCTTAAATTTAGGCATTTATATGTTAAAAAGATTTATTAACAAAATAATTACCATAAATATAAAAAGGTATGAGAAATTAAACTTTCTAATTAATGATAACTCATTGTAACAAAACAATTTGTAATTATTAGAGCATTGAATTTTCGCGGAAATTCTTTTGCAGGTACTGTAATGCACATAAATACTCGTTTAATTAAACTTGAACTTGAGTACCTTTTTTTTGAAAAATTGATTCTAGATGAGGCAAATCAGCAATTTGCAATTAATTTTCGTGAAAATTCTTTTTGCAGGTACTGTAATGCACATAAATACTCGTTTAATTAAACTTGAACTTGAGTACCTTTTTTTTTTGAAAAATTGATTCTAGATTAGGCAAATCAGCTATTTGCAATTAATTTTCGTGAAAATTCAATGCTCAAATTACGAAATATTTGAAAATTACACAAAAAAACAAATGATTGCTATAATAATTTTTTAAATAGTCTATATATATATATATATATATATATATATATATATATATATAGGTCACAAACACACGAAAAAGAAAAAAATCAATAATGTATAAGTGAAGGATGGGGGAAGCCATTGGAGTGTAAAGGAGACAAGTCAAAGTTGGGTTGTGATTCCATTCGGCCTAAGATTTTGTTTTTTTCTTTTTAAAACAAATGTGGTCCAATAATCAAACAGTGGACACTTTCCACGTGTGTTGCATTGATGGTGAACGTGTCCTATCCAATTGTCGTGCTGATGTGATCCACTAACTAACGTGCAAATTTCAACTATATTTTTGTGTGGAAGCGCTTATGTACACGTATATCCAAAGCAATAATTAGGTTTTTGGTGATTTTGATTCTTGAAAGCTCTTCAATCAAAGGGCAAACATTGAAGGGGACGTGCAGTTATCAAGTCAAATAATTAATAGTCATGAAGTCCCTAATAATTAATAGATGGAACACAAATTTTGAAAAAATAAATAAATAATTAATTAGAGGGGAAAAGTCCATATACCTCCCCTGAGGTTTATAGAAATTCTAATTTATGGAAATATTTGAAAAAAGAATTACAAATTACCCCTACAACGTTTTTTATCTGTTAAAATATAGTAAAATGATCAAAATACCCTTAAATAATTGCAAAATAATAATGAGTCCGCTGAGAATTAAACTTGAAACGTGTAAGAAAAAGTGACATCACTCTTAACCAACCTACCCAACACGTTTATGTGATATATTTCTTCAATTAATAATATAAATATATTTCAAACATAATTTTATAGTTATTAAAATTTTATAAAATAACTTTAAATTAAAATCATTGTCAAATAATAATAGTAAAATTATTCTTAAATAATTATTAAAAAATAAATTTAAATTATTATAAAATAAAATTATTCTTAACTTGTTATTAGCACTAATATTTTAAATAATTATTAAGTAAAATAATTATTTTATTTTAAAAAATAAGTATAAATAATGACAATAGTTATTATTCTCAAATGATTATTAAAAAAAAGATAAATTTAAATTGTTATAAAATAAAAATTTTCTAAAATTATTATTGGCACTAATAATTTTAAAAACTTATTCTTAAATAATTATTAAGTAAAATAAATTATTTTATTTAAAGGAACAAATATAAATAATAATAATAGGTTTAAAATTTTACAATCTAAAAATAAAAATAATTTTAATTTCAAGTTATTTCAATGATTATAAAATTATTTTGCATTATAAATTTTATATGATAACAAAATTATTTTAATTATTAAATAAATTTATTACATATGTATTTGTAAATGAGTTATTAGTTAACAATAGAAATGAATATCACATAAATGTGTTGGGTGGGTTGGTTAAGAGTGATACCACTTTTTCTTACATGTTTTGAGTTCAATTATCAGCGGACTCATTATTATTTTGTAATTGTTTAGGGGTATTTTGATCATTTTATTATATCTTAACAGATAAAAAACGCTGTAGGGGTAGTTTGTAATTCTTTCTCTAAATATTTTTGTAAATTAGAATTTTCACAAACTTCAGGGAAGGTATGTGGACTTTTGCCTTAATTAAAGTGTACTAAATACAATGAACGGCGTGGAGTGGAGTGGAGTGGAGTGGACTGTGTAGCTTTCAAAATTGGCCACTATCTAATTAATTTTCAAACCCTAATTAATCATTGTGATTACCATAATAATAAAAATTAAGACATACCCGTTTATCTCAAAAGATATATTTCTTAAACATTTGAGATAAATAAATTTTCTTTTATGTTTGAATAAAAGATAAATATTCATGAAATTATTAATCTCTATGCAAAATAATTATTATACCCTTAAATATTTAAAAGACATATAAATTAATTATTTTATCTTTATTATTAATATATAATGACTAATATAATATTTTAATTTTAAAATAAAATAATAATTATATCTTTAATTAACAATAGTCATTTTAACAATTATATTTTATTTTTTTATAATTTTATCCTAAAATATTATTATTTTAGATAATTTAATTTTTATTAAATTAATCTATTGTACAATACATAATTTTATTTTTATTATATTAATTGATTGTAAATAAATCATTAAAATATATTACAAATAAAGGTAAATTTTTTATGTAAATAAAACATATTTTTTTAAATTGATATTATTTGAAATATATTTAATAATTTATGCACAATAAATAATATAATAAGAATAAAATTGGTTAAATTTATGTAAGTTTATGATATTAAATTTTGTATGTGAATGAAAGACAAATTTTTAAACTAATAATATCTAAAATCTATTTTAATAGTTTATGTGCAATGAATTAATATAATAAGAATAAGTTCTCTAAAATAACAATAATTTAGTATAAAATTATAAAAAAAATAAGAGTATAGTTATTAGAAAAATAAATTAAAGATATAATTCATTATATTATTTTAAAATTAAAAAATTGTATTAGTCGTATTAATAATAGAGATAAAATAATCAATTTGATGCTTTTTAAATACTTAAGAACATAATAGATATTTTGCATAAAGGTTAATAAGTTTAAGATTTTTGTTTTTTGTTCAAATATAAATATTAGGAGAGTATTTATTTATTTCAAATGTTTAGTTGAAAGTTAAGGGGTATCTAATACTATCTATGTCAGTGTACGTGGGTTGAAAAAAAAACGTATTTAAGGCCAATTATACTGATGTCAATGAATCGGCAGAGGTTGACTACTAACACAACTTGCCAAAATTGACTTCTAATTATGCAACCGAATGGAGGGAAATTGCAAATTCACTTTTCACACTCTTGGAGGTGGATTATAAACAATGTGTTGTAGCTGATGATTATTAATTAATTGAAGGCGAAGAAAGAATTAGTAGTGCACAATACAATACGTTGTGGCTCACATGGCTGTGCACACGGTCCTCTTTTGCCTCCTCCTTATCTTGTTCCCTTTACTGCTTACACTGAAAAAGCTGAAAAAGCAAAACAAACAGCTGCTTCCACCAGGCCCTCCTAAGCTTCCGGTACTAGGCAATGTACACCAACTTGGTGAGTTGCCTCACCAAACTTTATGGAAACTCTCCAAGAAATACGGCCCGGTTATGCTCTTAAAATTTGGTCGTATACCTGTGGTTGCAATCTCCTCCGCAGAAACAGCAAGAGAGGTCTTAAAAGTTCATGACCTTGACTGTTGTAGCAGACCACCGTTGGCTAGCACTCGGAAGCTTACATACAACTATTTAGACGTAGCCTTTTCACCGTATAGTGAATACTGGAGAGAGTTGAAGAAAATATATGCTCGCGAACTTTTTAGCTCGAAGAGGGTGCGCTCATTTCGATTCATTAGAGAAGAAGAAGTCACAATGCTTATGAATTCCATCTCTCAGTCTGCCAATCCTGTTGACCTTTCTGAGAAGATATTTGGTCTCAGTGGAAGTATAATATTTAGAATGGCTTTTGGGAAGAGAAGTAATCTTGATGATCGCAGATTTCAAGAATTGATTCATGCGGCTGAGGCTGTGCTGAGAGGATTCACTGCAGGCGAATGTTTTCAATATGTAGGTTGGATCATTGACAGGCTCACTGGTTACCATGCAAAGCTTGAGAAAGCTTTCCATGGACTGGATACGTTCTTCGAAGAAAGAATCAATGATCATCTTAATCCCCACAGAACAAAACAAGAACAGGATGACGTTATCGATGTGATGCTGAAAATGGGAAGGGATCAATCTGAATCAAAGGTTGAAGCTCAGCTCACGAAAGATCATATTAAGGCAGTACTCTTAGTAAGTAGATATCTTTCCATGTAAAACTAACAATCTGTCCCCCATGCATCTTATGCCCTTAATTCTACATTATATAGCTTCATCTTTTCAGCTATAAAATCCTGCTTGTAACAATTGTGAAATTGACTAGCCCTCAATTTCTCTTCTCCTGTCTGCTATGCATTTTTGTTTTATCAGGATTTATATTTGGGTGGAGTAGACACCAGCGCAATTACAGTAATTTGGGCAATGGCAGAGCTTTCTAGGAAACCAAGATTGATGAAGAAAGCACAAGATGAAATAAGAAATCGTATTGGAAAGAAAGGAAGAGTTAACGAGGCCGATATTGATCAACTTCAATACCTGAAGATGATAATCAAAGAAACTCTGAGATTGCACCCTCCTGGCCCGCTGTTAGTTGCAAGAGAAACGATGTCCCATTTCAAAGTTAATGATTATGACATTTGCCCTAAAACAGTGATCCAAGTCAATGCTTGGGCAATTGGAAGAGATCCCAAATATTGGAAGAATCCTGAAGAATTCTTCCCTGATAGGTTCTTGGATAACTCAATTGACTTAAGAGGACAACACTTCGAGTATTTACCATTTGGATCGGGTCGAAGAATTTGTCCTGGATTGCATATGGGATTAATAACATCGGAGCTCGCACTTGCAAATCTTTTGTATTGTTTCGATTGGAAATTGCCGAATGGAATGAATGAGGATGATGTTAACATGGAGGAGACAACCGGTTCGAGTCTTTTAGTCTCTAGAAAGATGCCCCTCCTCCTTGTGCCAGTCAATTACCTCCCGTAGCTAGTCATCGGAATATAAAATAAGCAGGATCCATATTTATGTCTATTAATTGCAGTTAATTCGAGCAATCTCAGCTTGTTCAGGGTCAAGTCTTAATTTTCTGTTTTCTAGTGAAATAAGCAGGACATTTCCTGTAGAGATTCCTTCCCTATATATATAATCACAAGCTTCTAGGAAAGGCCAAGTACAAATGTATTAATTTTCAAATTCTGCAATACCGTTATCCGAATGATTACTATGCTATCATATGTATTTAGATTATAATTTAGTTTGAATTCATTTTGAGTACTAATTGATTGAATTGGTAAACTTTTCTCTAAGGATACGGCTGCAACTATAGGATAAAAATTCCATAAAGTTAAAGAAAAATTGAATATATATTCACCAATGTTTACAAGATTACCCATCTTAAAAGAGAAGAAACCGACCATTGATGCGAAAATTTTGCAAGCTCACACTAGGGTTTTACGTGAGTTTAGGTGTTCTTGACATGGTCAGTAGGTTCGCATTGTGTCCTCGTCTCTACTATGTAAAAAACACAGTTTGAAGCTAATCTGAGAGTTAACTAGCCAAGAATCCTAAAAAATAGTGAAATGGATGTTCTTTACTCTTCTGCAACTACTTTGACTAACCCCCTTGCCCCCGTCCGGCCTTTGAACTCAAGGTATTACCTTAGTTAGCCCGCGAACCACCTACAAAACTAAACAAGGCTCAGATGAGAGTCGCCTCTCCAATGCCTAAAGTCAGTATATAATCGAAGAGAATGATTGAAAGGCGTGGGTACTGCCCATTTTGTGTAAATAGAAAAGACATTTTGAGAAGATGAAAGGTCTAGAAAGTTTTTTCCTGACCAAGGTTCTTCATCATCCGTAGAGATCAGCAATGGAGAAAGGTTCATGAACCATTAATAGAGGTTAAGATAAAACATGAAATATGGTTAGAAAGTGCAGAAATATAGCTTTTTTAGGGAGATGATTCTTTCCTTATTAAGGTAAGAGTGGATAATATGACCATTTACTTTAAACTTAGGAAAAATGTGTTTTTATATGGGAGGCAAAGCTAATATGTGATTAATCAATGTATTTTACCTTAATCTTACTCAGCCTTAGCTAGGTGACACCTTTTCATTTGTCCTTGGTGGCATTAAGTGACACGTAGGGGCTAGTGGCCTTTATCTTATCCAAAATTTTTGTGCCACATAGCTATTTCTTATTAGATCCAATGATTAGGTTGTCTCCTGCTTTCCACGTGTCAAAGTCTTACTCGCCTTCCTATACTAGCACGTGGTCCCCCCTCTAACTTCTAGTTGGTCTTTGCCATTATGTAGTTTAAGATAACCTCTGTCTCATACCACATCCAGAGGTTGTTTTTCAACTTTCTAGTAGTCCCCTGTATGATATTTTTGGGTGTAAGTCTCAATATAATAAATACATGGGACACGTTGAACTGGCCCCCATTATACTCATGCATTTGGGAGCCCCTACTCCCTTATCGACGATTGTTGAATGCTTAGCAATTAGCTATTTAGAGCAAGTCTGGATATTTTTAGGTGTAATGGAGAATCATAGTTACTTTTTCTTGCCCTTTCATGTATGCCATGGTATATGACCACGTTTCTTATATGTAGTGGCTCTAACCCTTGTAGCCTGTAAAAATTTATCAAGTTTTAGTTTAAAGATTTTCATTTTTAATCTTTGAAATTATGTTTTGTTGTTTTGCAGTCCCTTCCCCTCCCCTCTTAAATTTTAGATCATTACACTCTGGCCCTTTCTGAACATTCACCATAACTCTACCCCTACTTATACACGCCACTATATATGGTCTTGAAATAAGCCAAAAGGCAGATCTTGTGCCACTCCACTTAGTCGTATGAAATTAGCATGCATCCTGGAAATCCAATCAATCAAATCATTCAAGGAAGGCAAGACTTACTTCTTTGATGTCAAATTTCTTTTGCGAAGAGTAAGGAACGCAAAACATTTTTTACACGTGTCATGGTATATGGTCATATAAAATGGTATTCACTGTTGACAAATACTTAGCCAATATATAGTAAGGAGCGCAGCTTAAGGTGGGTCTTACCTAACCACATGTGAGCAAGACTTTCATCTTGCTCTATACTAAGGTTATCGCAAGGTGAGTCACTTCTTTGTACGTTGACTGAGCCTCTCGTGGGTTTGTAATCCACTACATATCCATTCATATTTTTCCCATAACACCAAGGATATACTTTTGCAATATAAATAGAGCACATATTAAATAATCTACCAAATAACTGAGAGAAGTCGTTGTCATGGCAATAACAAAAAGTTGGTCCTGAATTAATTGATAAAACATTAATTCTTTAATATTTATTGACTATTAATTTTATATATCTATTTTAAGTTATAATTAAATTTGATTTTTATATGAAAGATTTTAAATTTATTAACTACTCACTTATTTACTATACCAAAAAAATCATATCCAAATGGGAAATTCCATAAACCGTATAACATGATGAGCATTTAGCAAGAAGGAAATCATAATTTAATTTACATATAAACTATACTTGCATTTTAGCCTAATATTCTTAAAAGAGTTCGATAAAATTATCCCATAAAATAGTTTACTTGCATTTTACTCTTATTTTGCTGATAATTAATTATGAAACAAATTAGTGCATGTTTTCATCAATTTTTGCCTTTGTGCACCAGAATATACTTATGGGTAGAGTTGACACCAGTGCAGTAATGGTGGTCTAGGCAACGGCAGAATTATGTAGGAATTCAAGATTAATGGGTAAGCACGAGATGAAGTCAGAAATTGCATTGGAAAGAAAGGAAGAGTTACTAAAGCCCATATTAATCAACTTCTTTATTTGAAGATGATAATAAAAAAAAAATCTAATATTGCACTTCAAAGTCAATGATTATAACATATATCCCGAAACAGTGATCTAAATCAATGTTTAGGCAATCAGAAAAGACCACAACTACTAGAAGAATTCTGAATAATTCAACCTAGATAAGTTTATTGAGAATCCCATTAATTTTAGAGGATAACATTTCGAGTAGGGCAAAAGAGTTGTCCTAGGATTCATATGGGACTAATAACAGCAGAGCTTATGCTTGCAAATCTCTTATACTGTTTCGATTGGAAATTTTTGGAAGAAGTGAAGGAAGAAGACTTGAACATGAAGGAGACAACTACTCAGGGTATGACGATTACTAAAAAGACATCCTTCGTCCTTGTGCCATTCAATTAGCAATAGCGCACTGAAAGAAAAATTATAAAATGCATAAGCAAAGTGGATGTTTTTAAAAAAAGTGTATGTCTTACTTCATAAGACATTTTTTTGTCCTTTAATGGTAGAAAAATCGTCTCATCAAAATGATAATCCACAAACTATGTAGCAAATAAATCAACCGTTAAGGGTTCAAGATATCTGATGATATAAGATGAGTTATTAGTAACATAAATTCCCAAATAACGTTGAGGTCTCATCTTAGTGCGTTGTAGGGCTACAATAGGAACATACACAATGCAACAAAAAATTCATAGATGAGATATATTTGGTGGATAATCAAACACAAGTTGCAGTGGGGAATATTGGTGATAAGTAGTAGATCGAAGCCAAATTAAAGTTTCAACATGCAAAATAGTGTGACCCCGTGTAGAAATTGGTAATTGAGTACGTAACAGCAAAGTTTTAGCAATTACCTAGAGTCTCTTATTAAAAGATTCGGCTAACCCATTTCGAGAATGGACGTGTGGAACTAGATGCTCTACATCAATCCTCACTAATGTGCAATAGCGATCAAATACTTTAAAAGTAAACTCATCAGCATTATCCAGATGTATAATCTTGATTGGGTGCTCATGAAAATGTGCTAGTAACTTTATAATATGTACAAGAAATTTAGCAAATGCAACATTACGTGTAGATAATAAACACACATGTGACCATCGAATAAATGCATCAATTAAAATCATGAAATAGTGAAATGGTGCATTAAGTGGGTGAATTGGCCCACAAATATCTCATTGAATTCTTTATTAAAAAATAATGGAGACTCAAATCTAATTATAGAAGGGGATGGTTCAACCACTAATTTTTCTCATCAGCAAGCGGCGTAAATATTCTTATTGGATAATATAATCATTTTGTTTTTTAATAGTTGTCTATGAGAATTTTCAATAATTCTACGCATCATTATAGATCTTGCATGACTAAGACGATCATGTCATATTATAAACATTGTAGGATTAATGAACTTTTGGTTCATTACTGTGTAGCTTTCAATTATATTGATGATTGTATAATACAATCTCAATTACAATATTAAAAGCCTTTCTAGTATATATTTTTTGGCTGAGACATTAGAAGTAATACAGATATATTTTTTATTATTGTCATTTAAAGTCTTACTATGATATCCATTTCGGCGAATATCTTTAAAGTTAAGCAAATTTATGCTAGATTTGCTAGAACACAAGGCATTATGCATGCATAATCTTGTTCCATTTGCTAACAAGATTAAGGCTCTTCCGAAGCTTTTAATCAAGTCTGCAGGACCTGATATGATATTCATCTTAACTTTAATCATTTTCAATTCTAAGAAATAATTCTTATCTTAAAAATAGTGTGCATAGTTGCTCTATTAGCAAAGTATACATCGCTATCTCTTATTTTTTTAAAGAGATAATTGGGTAATTTTCATATCCTTTCATTAAATAAAAATACATATCAAATCAAATATATAAAAGTATATTTGATATGTTAACAAAAGGACAAAAAATAAAATCGAAAAACAAAATAAGGGAATTTAAACCTTAATTGATATAAACATTGCTATCACCAATTAATTGGTCTATCTTTTCATCATCAAAGAATTCATAAATATCGAGATTCATGAAGTCTGATTCATTGTCAAAATTAGTCTCAATATTTTTTCCCTTATCTTTCATTGGTTCACGGCATACACGAAACTAGTGGCCTTTGTGCCCACACTTTCTGAAAGTATCATCAATATTCTTGCGAGGTTCTGTACTTTGCCTCTTGTAACATTTCACTTCCGATGCTTATATTTCTTTTTGTTATTTTGCCATCAAAAAGACTTGTAACCACCACGAGTATAATAGCCATGCCCTTTTTTATTTCCTCCACCATATCCACTTTTATCATGTGTACTTGCATTCACTTTAAGGAATAGTAAGAAACCAATTGGATGTGATTCATGATTCTTCATCAAGAGCTCATTATTTTGTTCAGCAATCAAAAGGCAAAAAAACAAATTCAGAATATTTTCTGAAGCATCATTCATGATATTGTTGTTGCAGGATCATATTAGAGGCATGAAATGTAGAGAGAGTTTTCTCCAACATGTCTTGCTCAGTTATTTCTTCTCCACATAATTTTAGCTGAGAAGTGATTTGCAATAAGTTATAGTTATATTGAACAATAGTTTTTTAATCCTACATTCTTAAGTTCATTAACGCATGTCTTACTCTAGGGAGGAAGATGTCTCTTTGGTGGTCAAATTGCTCCTTCAAACTTTTCCATAAGGGCAAAGGATCCTTAACTGTCAAATATTAAGCTTTTAGGCTTTGATACAAATAATGATGAAGGAAAATCATAGCCTTTGATCTATCCTAAAGGGATAATTGATTTTCTTCTTTAATCATATTTTCTAAGCCTATAGCTTGAAGGTACATTTTCACATCCAAAACCCAAGATAATTAGCTCCCGAGACTTCAAGCGCAGGAATTTACAAATGTGTATAACTAACCATTTGCAAGGATCTATTTATGCGTTAAATGAAATGAGATATTAGTATCACAATATAAATTAAACTTAAATGTATAAAACTTTAGGTTTATACATATAGTATTTGTAGATTTCAGACTCTATGACTTTAGGTCCATGTATATAGAACTTCAGGTCCACACAAATGATGTTTTGTGGATCTATAACTTCATGTTCTAGTCTAATAATTTTTAAATTAGAACTTTAAGTTTTAACTAATGATTTCATTTCAGAACTTCAGGTTTTGATGAGGTTATCCTTAGAGAGAAGATCACAAACACAAAACACATAAACAAATAATCGTTATGTAAGAGGCCTAGTCATTCATTAAAAGCAGAATATTTGGGAGGCTTAGCCTTTCATTAATATTACAATAATAAGTAGGAGGAGGTTTAGCCATCCATTAAAAACACAATGATATTTGAGAGGCTTAGCCTTCCATCAAAAAACATAAATAATAAATAGAAGTCTTTGCCTACCACATGATTAATAAAGCAACAATAAAAGTCTTTATTTTGCAAGCTTAAGGTTACAATATTATGAACAACATTGATAATAATATAACTCAGAAATAAATATTGATATTATTATTAACGTTAATATCAACACTAAACAAATATACTAATAAAAAATAAAAATATATACTATATTATTATTTTTTTTTTTGTTGAAGATCCAATTTAATAATAACTACAGAGTATACTTATAAAGACAGTAATAACAAATCAATATAACGTGAAAGTATCTTATCAAATAATAAAAAATAATTAAATAACTACTTCATGTATTTGAACCAACAATTATAATGTGATATAAATAAGCTAATAAAATAAAATATTTAAACTAAACAGATTTTATGTAACTTAAAATGCATTTAAGGATATAAGTGAAACCTTTCTATAAACTTAGAAAGCTTTAGCAATTTTTATTTCTTGTACCCAAAACATTCACAGCTACATGTATATATAGTTGATGGTGGGAGGGAGGTTGTTGAGATTAATCGATATGGAACTCCTTCCGTCAGTGGAAGGCAAATATTATAACATAAACCAACTTGAAGAGATCAAAATATCTACCGACATTTATTACTGCTTTAAGAGACAATTAAATAAAATCACGGCATTAATTAAATTCATTTATTTGTATAGGCTATAATATTCGTTATTATTTTTTATCAATTAATACATCAAATCAATTTCTTAAATATAGGCATTCATATCTTAAAAAGATTGATTAACAAAATAACGAGGGGAGAATGGTTCTTTCTCTCTTTTTTTTTTAGCTAATATCTTATTTCTTTTTTTTAATATTTTATCTTTTAATAATTTAAACATAAACTATTGAATCAAAACCAATTAAACCGAATTTTTTTAATTGTAAAAATAAATTAAATTGTGAAAATTCAAACTTTAGAATAAGATAAAACACAATTATACCCTTACCACTATATCAATTAACTTTTATTGATATTATTTTTTATTTTTAATAAATATTTCTTTTTAAAACATATAATAAATTATCTTTAAAATACAAATTATTTTTACTAATATAATAAAAATATTTTTCTATTTATAAATTATTCTAAAACATTACTAATGATAATAATTTAACAATTATTTATAATAATTTTAGAAATTTTAGAAATTTCTATTATTATTAAGAAAAATAACTATAATTTATTGTAAAATTAAAATTATTTTAAAATCATTATTAATTTTAAATTTAATTTTTAAAAATTTATAATTTAATGATATTAAATAATTTTAAATTTTAAATATTATAAATGTTAATGTTTATAAAATTATTTTTAAAGTTATAAATTTTTATATTTAATAAAATTTATTATTAATAAAATTTATTTATATATGCTTAAAATAGTTATTTATTAAAGATTGAATAATTTATCATAAATATGCATTTGGTGGAGTAGTAAAAGTTTTAATTTATTTTGATTAGTCCAAGTTCAAACCTATGTAGTGTCAATTTATTTTGCAATTTTAAAAAAATTCATTCAACTTATTGATTCAGTTCAATTGGTTCACGTTTACAAAATGACAAAGTCGAAAATATTAGAATTACTAAAGGCAAAATCGAAACTTAGAGAGATGGTGGGGTATTCAAGAAAATATGGAGGGGTAATGAGATATTGGCTAAAAAATACGAGGGAATCAGACATTCTCCCAATAATTAGCTTAAATACAAACATACGAGAAAATAAACTTGCTAATTAATGATAATTCATTGTAACAAAAGAAAATTCGTAAGTATGAATTTTTGTTGAATTTCGTTGAAATTCATTTGTATGTAATGTAATTGACGCAGGCGAGATAACACATAGGATAAAAGCACCTTATCAAACGTTGGATCTAGTTCGATTTTTGATGCAGTGAATTAAATAAATATTTCAACGAACGAGATTAGATGTCATTCAACCCTAACAACTCGAAACACGAGTGTCAAGATAATAATCTCATGAGGGGCGAAATCAAAAGAAAATATTTTATTGAATGAAAAATTGTTTAAACAATAACATATGTCTCCCTATATATAATAAAGAAAATTTACTGTTACAAGTTAACTCAAATAAGAAAAATAACTCCTATCTAAATAAGAAAATTAAGAATTAAATAACAAATTGAATTAGTAAGAATAAAAGACTTCTTAAATTAATTAAATTTTAAAATTATCCTACATTATTATAGGAGAAGAGAGAAGATTGGATCATGATTTAATGATGATGATGGTAGTGGTGGAGGAGGAGGTTTTGATGAGACTCGTGATGGTGACGGTGGAGGATTTGATAAGGATGGTAGTAGTGGTGATAACTGACGGTGGATGAGAATTTGATGAGTAGGATGGTGGTGGTGATTAATGGTGGAGAATTTTTTTGGTTGTAAAAGAAGAAATTAAAATAAAAATAAAAATGATATTACTATTTTTATGCAACTTTTATTATTTCAATATATTGATAGGATCTATATTTTAAAAAAATATTAGAATTCAATTTAAAATTTAATTAGTAAGGGTAAAATTGTACTTTAATATTATTTTATAAATGAACATAATGATAGAGATGAAAATATTAAAATTTATCAAAATATATCATGATTTATTATTTTACCAACATTCAACGATAAAATTATTATTATTCTAAATAATAATCAACTTTGATTATGCCAAAAGTTTTAAATTTATTAACTACTCATTTATTTACAAATCAACTATCATATTAGTATTTTAATTTTATATAAAAAAATTCAAATTATGTGTTCTGATTATAACATATATATCTTTAATTCATTGTATTTGTACATAGTCTTAGTTCACTACTAGTAAACACACACAGTTCATAGCTTTTACCTAAAGTATAAACATGCGTTTGATTTCAACATATAATTAGTGGTTCTTCTATAATTCCGGGTCCCGGTACATGAATAACGTTAGGATGAAATAAGTGGCTCATAATTTTGGTAATTTTATAATATTAAATTAATTATTAAAAATATCTTTTTTTTTTTAATTTATCTTTTGTACGATATATTTTTTTTTCTATCAAACTTTTTTACTGTAACTTAAATGATGTAAATTTCAAATTTCTCTCCGTGAAATCAATACTTGTATGATCGATACTTGAAAACTTATATATATAAATATATCTCAAAATTTGTGTTATAAAAAATTGTACATAGAAATATGTTTAAGTTAACAATTTGGCCCAAATTTTGATAGTTTATGAGTCTATTGTATAGAAGCTTTCATTTGTTAGTAAAATTAATTATTTCAGTTAGGTATTTAATTCAGGCGTTCCCTGAGTTGTACTTATTTGTCTCTTTTTATTTTTAATGAACTCCTTTGTCTAATGATAATATTACAAGTCAACAATTAAATTATATAATGTGACACCATATTTATTAAAAGTAAAAGTTTATATATATATCAGTGCTCATAATGTTTCTTTCTTATCTTAAGCCATCTCTTTTTTTGACTTGGTTTAACCAGTTGCGGGTCAATACATCAATGTTGATTGTAGTTTTGTACTGCATCTTACGTTTTATCACAAGAAATTACTAGCTAGCATAGGTTTGAAAATTACAAATCCTAAAACCATACCATCAAATTTTCTTTTGTTTTTAACCTCTTTTTCAAAATGACAAGAAAGTCAATAAGTGATGTAGGCCGAAGTTATTTATTTTATTTTTTTATTTAACATATTTCTTTTAGTTTCTTTATTTTAGTAGGAGTTTTTTTTTCTTTATTAAAATTTGCTTAAGTTTTTTCTATTGTAAATAAGAAGTCTATAATATTATTTAGTAAATTATTATTTAATAAAATTTATTCGAAAACTTTTGAAACTTTGGCCCACAAATATCTCATTGAATTTTTTATAAAAAATAATGGAGACTCAAATCTAATTATAGAAAGGGATGGTTCAACCACTAATTTTTCTCGTCAGCAAGTGACGCAAATATTCTTATGGGACAATATAATCATTTTGTTTTTTAATAGTTGTTTATGAGAATTCTCAATAATTTTACGCATTATTATAGATCTTGCATGACTAAGATAATCATGCCATATCATAAACATTTTAGGATCAATGAACTTTTGGTTCATTATTGCGTAGCTTTCAATTATATTGATGATTGTATAATACAATCTCAATTATAATATTAAAAGCCTTTCTAGTATATATTTCTTGGCTGAGACATTAGAAGTAATACAGAGATATTTTTTATTATTGTTATTTAAAGTCTTAATATAATATCCATTTCGGCGAATATCTTTAAAGTTAAGCAAATTTATTGCTTAGATTTGCTAGAACACAAGGCATTATGCATGCATAATCTTGTTCCACTTGCTAACAAGATTAATGCTCTTCCGAAGCCTTCAATCAAGTCTCCACGACCTGATATAATATCCACCTTAACTTTAATCATTTTCAATTCTAAAAAATAATTCTTATCTTAAAAAATAATGTGCATAATTGCTCTATTAGCTAAGCATACATCGCTATCTCTTATTTTTTTTAAAGAGATAATTGGGTAATATTCATATCCTTTCATTAAATAAAAATACATATCAAATCAAATATATAAAAGTATATTTGATATGTTAACAAAAGGACAAAAAATAAAAAACGAAAAACAAAATAAGGGAATTTAAACCCTAATTGATATAAACATTGCCATCACCAATTAATTGGTCTATCTTTTCATCATCAAAGAATTCATAAATATCGAGATTCATGGAGTCTGATTCATTGACAAAATTAGTCTCAACATTTTTTCCCTTATCTTTCATTGGTTCACGGCATACACGAAACTAGTGGCCTTTGTGCCCACACCTCCTGTAATTATCATCAATATTCTTGCGAGGTTCTGTACTTTGCCTCTTGTAAACATTCCACTTCCGATGCTTATATTTCTTTTTGTTATTTTGCCATCAAAAAGACTTGTAACCACCACGAGTATAATGGCCATGCCTTTTTTTATTTCCTCCACCACATCCACTTTTATCATGTGTACTTGCATTCACTTCAAGGAATAGTAAGGAGGCAATTGGACTTTGATTCATGATTCTTCATCAAGAGCTCATTATTTTATTCAGCAATCAAAAGGCAAAAAAATAAATTCAGAATATTTTTTGAAGCATCATTCATGATATTGTTGTTGCAGGAACATATTAGATGCATGAAATGTAGAGAGAGTTTTCTCCAACATGTTTTGCTCAGTTATTTCTTCTCCACATAATTTTAGCTGAGAAGTGATTCACAATAAGTTATAGTTATATTCAACAATAGTTTTGTAATCCTACAGTCTTAAGTTCATTAACTCATGTCTTATTCTAGGGAGGAAGATGTCTCTTTGGTGGTCATATTGTTCCTTTAAACTTTTCCATAAGGGCAAAGGATCCTTAACTGTCAAATATTGAGCTTTCAGGCTCTGATGCAAATAATGATGAAGGAAAATCATAGCCTTTGTCTAATGATAATATTACAAGTCAACAATTAAATTATATAATGTGACACCATATTTATTAAAAGTAAAAGTTTATATATATTTCAACTTTAAAGGTTGATGTCTTATCTTAAGCCATCTCTTTTTTTGACTTGGTAACCAGTTGCGGGTCAATACATCAATGTTGATTGTAGTTTTGTACTACATCTTACGTTTTATCACAAGAAATTACTAGCTAGCATAGGTTTGAAAATTATAAATCCTAAAACCATACCATCAAATTTCCTTTTGTTTTTAATCTCTTTTTCAAAATGACAGGAAAGTGATTGATTTGCGCAAATCAATAAGTGATGTAGGCCGAAGGTTTTTATTTAACACATTTTTTTTAGTTTCTTTATTTTAGTAGAAGTTTTTTTTAGTAGAATTTGCTTAAGTTTTTTCTATTGTAAATAGGAAGTCTATAATATTGTTTAGTAAATTATTATTTAATAAAATCTCTTCGAAAACTTTTAAAACTTTGGTTTTCTTTATCTTCGCGTTTTCCGCTTCATCAATTGGAGTTGATATAGAACAAAGTCTTTTATTTTCTTTTTTATTTAATATAATTTTTTAATATCCTTATTTTAATAGAATTTTTTTTCTTTATTAGAATTGATTTAGACTTTTTCTATTATAAATAAAGAGTTTACAATATTATTTAGTCAATTATTATTCAATAAAATTTATTTAAAAACTTTTAAAATTTTAGTTTCGCTTTATCTTATCTTTGCGTTTTCTACTTTAACAAACTATTGCATTTACAAATTAATAATGAGTACAACTGTAGCTTCCTGTTGAATTTCTGAATATTATTATAATCTCTAAATTTAGATGAATTAATGTAGGAAATCAAAGGATTGTATTCGCGGTATTCAGAGCAAACGGAATCTTTTTGTTAAAAACTTGAAGAACATAACTGATAACTCATACAATCCACCAAATGCTAAATGCTAATTAAAGAATGCTGATGACACTTTGACCACTAAATGCTAATGAAAATTTCCAGATAATTGGCGATATTAATTAAGTAATATTAATCAGATTTTTTATTTATAACTTTTACCTTATTACACACTAAATTTTCTCTGTTTTTTCTATTAAAAATTGCGATATTAATTAAGTAATAAATTGTCTTTATGTGTCTCTCTATTTATAACATTCTCTGTATAATAACTCGTTTGAGTGATCAACTTCTTTTTTTTTACTCACTGTGGGAGTCTTTAATTATGTGTGGAGAAATTAAGTGTGTGCTAAGTCTTGCATTCAAATGAAAAAGAAATCAAGGAAAGTAGATGAAAATAAAGTAACAAACTTCGTGCGTGTTATTAAAAAAGAGTTTGTTATTTATAATTTTTATATTTCTTTTCAATTGTGAGTTGTATTTAAAAAGTGTTGTAGTGAAAATTTTATGATGGATATTGTCGTGAGGGAATTATTTAGAGCTAGAAATTATTCTCAACAAAAAGATGTACTATATATTATATAACCAAGCTCAGAAAATACAAATGCGTGTCAATCCAGAACTCGGAGATTTTGTAATGGTTATCATTTCTATCGGATTTACAATCCATCTGCTGTCGGCTGTGAGTGTCGTCTAGCGATAATCCAAGTTGATCCTCTGAGTACTGATTTTTTGCTGCAGCAGCTGGATTATAAACAGGTAAAGCTAAGCTGTTGGTGAAAAGCAATCTTACTCAACTCCAATGGCTCTCTACACAGCGCCAATTTGGCTCACTCTGTTCTTGATCCCTCTACTGCTTGTTCTGAAAAAGATGAAAAACCAAAACAAACAGCTACTTCCACCAAGCCCTCCAAAGCTTCCGATAATAGGCAATTTACACCAACTTGGAGCGTTGCCTCACCAATCTTTTTGGAAACTCTCCAAAAAGTACGGCCCTGTCATGCTCCTAAAAATTGGTCGTATACCCCTAGTTGTAATCTCTTCCGCTGAGGCCGCAAGAGATGTACTTAAAGTTCATGATCTTGACTGTTGTAGCAGACCCCCGTTAACTGGCGCTGGGAAGCTTTCATACAACTATTTAGACATATCTTTTGCGCCCTATGGTGATTACTGGAGACACATGCGAAAATTATGTGTTATTGAGCTTTTCAGCGTGAAAAGGGTGCAGTCGTTTCGGTCCATTAGGGAAGAAGAAGTCGCCTTGCTTATGAATTCGATTTCTCAAGCATCTTCCTCTGCTCTTCCTGTTGATCTTTCCGAGAAGATATTTGCTCTAAATGGAAGTATGGTATTAAGGATGGCTTTCGGAAAGAGATTTCAAGGGAGTCATTTTGATAATCACAGATTTGAGGAATTAATTGATGAATCTGAGGCAGTGGCGGGATGCTTCACTGCAGAAGAATGTTTTCCTTATGTAGGTTGGATCATTGATAGGTTTACTGGTTATCATGCAAAGCTTGACAGAGTTTTCTATGAATTGGATTCTTTCTTCCAACAAGAAATCGATGATCATCTTAAATTTGGGAGGACGAAACGGGAGGATGAGGACATCATCGATGTCATGCTGAAAATAGAGAGAGAGCAAACTAAATCCTGCTTTGGAGCTCACCTAACAAATGATCATATTAAGGCAGTACTCATGGTAAGCAGCTTTCATTTCCACACGCAACATTCCTTTCTAATGCCTTAACGGGTATACCCGTTGCTCTCGAAGTTTTTTTGCTGCCTTAAAACTTTACACTATGTTGGTAGTATGTGCCTGCGACAAGCATTGGTTTTTCTTGTCTGTAATATTGTATGAAACCCCAATTGGTACACGAACTGATCATCATATTAGTAAAATGAACGCACTCTAGTGCAGTTGATTTTGAACTTTGATTCGTCTGTTTCAGGATTGCACGCTCCAGCTATAACCCGAGTGTCCAACTAAAGTAGTCTCAAATAGTTTTCCGACGGTTCAATCTGAGATGATATAAAACATATTTCAACCTAGCGTAACTTGAATTTCTGAATCTTCCTGCCCCATTCGGTCCCTGCATATATTAGCAAAAGCAACATCACTGGTGTATTCTGGGAACATATTGCGAGTCTATGACCAAAACCTTCTTAGCATCAATACTAAAACTATATATAATAATGTCTTCAACCTGTTTTTCCAGTCATTATTAAATTACAACTCTGAAACTTACCTGCTATGATATGTTTGTAAATCAGGATGTATTCTTGGCTGGAGTAGACACCAGTGCAATTACAGTGATCTGGGCAATGGCGGAGCTTGCTAGGAATCCAAGAGTGATGAATAAAGTACAAGATGAAGTCAGAGAATATATTGGAAAGACTGGAAGTGTTACAGAAAACGATGCCGATCAACTTCAATATCTCAAAATGGTAATAAAAGAAACTCTAAGATTGCATCCTCCTGCACCACTGCTACTGCCAAGAGAAACCATATCACACTTTAAAGTTAATGGGCACGACATTTATCCAAAAACGTTGATCCAAGTCAATGCTTGGGCAATTGGAAGAGATCCTAAATATTGGAAGAAACCTGAAGAATTCTTTCCAGAAAGGTTTATTGATAACACCGTTGATTTTAAAGGGCAACATTTTGAGTTTTTATCATTTGGAGCTGGTCGAAGAAGTTGTCCCGGGAGTCATATGGGATTAACAACGGTGGAAATTACACTAGCAAATCTCTTGTATCGTTTCAACTGGAAATTGTCCGGCATAAAGCAGGCAGATTTGAACATGGAGGAGGCGACTGGCCAGAGTCTTACAATCTCTAAAAAGACACCTCTGATCCTTGTGCCAGTCAATTATCTCCAGTAGGCATCAGAAAAAGCATGAGCAGAGAATTGCTAGATATCTACACGATGCATATTAGTGCATATGCTATATAGGAAGAGATTAATACCACCGCTTTAAAATAAGAAGTTTGGAGATCAATCCCTCCCTCCGTACGGCAGGTTAAGGGAGGGTTTATTTTATTTTAATTTGTGTTAGCGTTAGGGTTGAGGTGGAGTGGGTGCACCAAATAAGTAACAAGAAAAGTATGACATGCGATGTCAACTAGCCCGTCGGAGTTGGGGTCCTAATGGGCTGTTATATATGTTTGAAGCAACTGCAATGTCAAACCTTTCTTGCGACTCCTAAAACCTCTGGGAAAATTTCCTATCGCTGTCATAAGTTTATTGGGAAGATGAGTTCGTCTTAAAAATCTATAGCGCCATTATCTATGATCCATGGATACAGAAAAATTATGATGCCGTAATGTATCAGGTTAATTTTTTAATCTAGACAAGTAAATAAGTTTAACCACCGAAAGAGCTACATCAGCATCTCAGCCTTTTACGTGATTGCAAACAGTAAACTATCTTCAAAATTCCATTTCCAATATGACTTTTCATTAAAGAGAACATATGAACCCTGAAAACAACGTGAACTAAGCATAAAAAAGGCAAAGTGAAAAACAGAGGAATTCAACATGAAACTATGTCGTTCGTTTATTGCAAGCTTCATAGTGGTCAGAAAGAGATCAATCGTGAAGAAACAAACATCAGAAAAATACACTTTGATATCACGAGAAAAATGAGTCACTCAAAGGAAATTTGGAAGCCTTGAAGAATGAAGGTGCTATAAGCTACCATTTCTATGATTTTAGTAAAGTTCACAATTAATTAAATACAGTGAAGAGGGAAAAATGTGGAAAAAAAGGGGGGGGGGGGGGGGGGGGGGAGGGGGAAAGTACAATCAGATAAGGGGTTCAGAAAGCTCCATTTCATTTGAACTCTGTTGTTGCTGATCAGACTGTCGGGATCCTACAAAGTCCAGTCCAAGCCATTGCCATGGCCAGCATACATATCTAGGCCTGTTTCGGCCTCGTGAATCTTCCCTTGTTTCAAACTCTTCAAGCTGACGGCTAAGCTCCTCTACTCTATCCCTCAGCCGGGATGCCCTTGTGTCTGCCAACCTCAATGACTTTTCAGCTGCATCTCTAGCTGCCATGGCTGCAGCAGCCGTCTCTTCTTTGAATTTGAGCTTCTTCTCCGATTCCAACAAAGCCTGTTTTGCTTCTTCAAGTTCTTGCTTGAGTGATGACAACTGCAGGAACACAACAAGAACCATAATAAGCATATTTAGTGGATTTAACCAAAACTTATACATATACCTACTAAAACAAACAGGGTGGGGATACAAAGGAACATATTAAAGAGGTTGTTCGTACATCATTTAGCTGTCCAACATGTAGAATAATAAACAGAATAACAAAACCATACGCCGTTAAGTGTCCACAACTCAATTCAACGTAAATTGCCCTTTCCCAGTATCATTGTATGACTTTTCTCAAACCATTCCCTGATTGACTTATTTACTTTTAATGTGAGAAACCAACCCAACATGTTAATCAGTGGCAATATTATTCTATCGAAAATTATATAGTTACTCCTAGAAGTTGCTTTAAAGAAACATCCATTTGTACCTTTCTTAAGTTCTGTATATTAAACAGTATAATAAAAATTAGAATATGAGGGAGTTTCAACATAAGCAAGAAAGTGATGGCCACATCTAGCCAACTCAAAAGCATACCTGTGCAACAAACTCCTGTTCAACAGCTCTGCCTGCAGCAGCTTCTTGCTCTGCTGCTGCCTTCCACCTGGTAATTTCTTCTTCAGCAGCAGCAATGTCCAACATAAGCCCTTCAACCTTCATTGACATATGCCAATTGTGAACTTGATGTTATCAACATTCATAACCATTGACAGTTCTCTATAAATTAGGTCATCAATAAAAGGATTTACAGGTTGCTTATTATTTGCTGCACTTTACCGAATAACCAATCTCTAAAGCAATATAGAGTCTCAACAAACTGTCATAAAAAGGCACAACTTACACTTTCATTTGCTACTCTCTCCTTCTCTTCTAATTCCTCTATTCTTCGCATTCTATTATTGAGTTCCTTGGCTTGAGCCTCTACACGCTCTTTAAGTAAACTTGACTCTGCCCTTGATACATTAAAGTAACAAGCAAACAGAAAAATGCATGGTCAGTTAATGTAGAATTCATCTATGCATTTAATTTAAAAAAATAGAGAAGCAAATCTCAACCTCTCCACCCCCACTTTCTCTTTCCTCCTGAATAACGGCATTCTCTGTCATTAGTAGCATTATGATTTAAGAACAACAGAAAGTAATACCTTAATTCTTCCACAGAATGCTGCAGCGCAATAATCTCCAGCTGAGATGCCTTAACAATATTCTCCAAAGCCCCAGCCTGAGTCCATACATTCAGACCCCATTACGGATAACTCAAAATTTGATAAATGAATCCAGCCAAAAGAAAAAATGAAAATTATTATCCAAAGCCCCAGCCGTAGCCCATACAATCAGACCCCATTAAGGATAACTCAAAAATTGAGAAATGAATCCAGCCAAAAGAAAAAATTAAAACACACTTTGATAAATCAACTCTAAGAAAAAACTAACCAAAGTGTATATTTCATCCTCCTCAGTCTCCATAGCATCAGCTTTATCATGAGAAGCCGGAGCCTTTCCATCTGGAAGAAGCTTACTAAATTTGAAATCAATCCCAGCCTCTCTCAAACCATTCTCTGCAACCTGAAAAAGCTCATTTGTTTTGGAAGATGGATTCACTGACAGCCTCTTTGACAAAGCACTCCTAAGTAATGAACCAATATGTTCTTTCTCCTTAACCAATCGGCCCACTGTTTCATTCAAACTCTTTACTTCACGACTTTTCTCCTCCACCAAATCCTTAGTCTTCCCAAACACAATTCTTGTCAACTGAAAAATAGAATCCATGCCAGCTAAAGACGCACGAATATTCTCCTCCATGTCAGTTTGTTGTGGAAGGAACATTGACTCCGAAAACTCCGACTGATCCAAGCTACCGTCATCAACAACTTTAATCACATTATAAACTTGATCATGAATTTTCGACACGTAATTCAACTGATTAACTAACAGCGGCCTCTGTGATTCCATTTTCGATTCCAAGTTCTTCAATTTATCATCATATTCAACCGCTAATTGCCTCAACTCCAAAGCTTGACTTTCAATCTCAGCAATTTTCTCATCTTTTTCAGTCACTCGTCTCTCCAAATTTTCAATAGCATTACTTTTCTTTGCAACCTCATCTCTCAGTCCACTAATGGTGGCTTCAAGCTCCGAAACTTCAATGGCAATCTCAAAATTTCTCTGCTCCATCTGCTCTCTCACATCATTCCTAGACTTAGCTGTGGCATCAATTTGTTTAACAAGCTCCTCAACAATTTCATTCGTTCTTTTTATCACTCCATATACCACAGCAGGCAATCCAGTATATTTCAGCGACCTAGGCAATCCACCGGCTGAGAAATTCTTATAACTATTCACTTTAGCCGATATTTTTTCAATTCCGGTCACCAGCATGTGAGCCGAATTCTCAATTTCGGATCTCAATCCATCTCTCGCTTTCGTTACTTCATCTAACTGCTTTAAAATCTCGTCTTTTGCTTTGTTTGCCTCGGCTATTTCTGCCGATAACTTCTCGTTTGACCCTAGTACCTCTTCTTTTTCGCGCAGAGCTTCGTCTCTCTGCCTCGTGCTCTCATCTCGCCGCTTGATTGACTCGTGCGCGAGAGCTTTCAATCGGTTGAATTTATCGCTCAATTCAGAAGCCGAGTTCTCGGCCGCTTGACGAGCTTGCTTCTCACGATTTAACTCTGCTAGTACTTCGCGAAATCTCTCGACAGAAAAATCTTCATCAGACGAGGTTCGCCCATCGATTTCGCCTTCCACATCGCTGAGCACCGCGTCGCCGTCCTCCTCGCCACCACTCGCCATTACGTATTCAAATTACCGAATTTATCAATAACGTTAATTAATCACAACGCTTGATCATTGAAACAAAATTATATGTTGCACATCGAAACCTACTAATCTGATCAAGAATCGATATGACTTGTAATATACGGAACACTAATCCGTGTCGAGAAGGTTTCAGTATAACAACGAATGCTTCGATGAGTTGATTTTGAGAAGCTGATAATTGTAATTAGTGTAATTAGTACGAAGATCGTACCTGAAGAAGACGGAGCGACCGAGCAAAACGCAACAAACAACGACAGCTACCAACCAGTCTCTCCCTATCGGAGATTTTCTCCTCTTAGATTAGAAGTAAAAGGGCAGAAATTAAAGGAAAAATATTAAGTTGAGGTTGGTAATGCCAAAACGATGGCGGAGGCGTCATTGTCAGTTTGACACGTGGAGTATTGCTTGATTAGTAATCTTATTGAACGGTTTGATGGAGGATTCTTCAGTGATTAATAATAGATGGCTGATTACAATGTGAGAATAACTGCAGTATATGCATTCGGCTGTGGACAGAATCATCGCAGCATAAGATTTGTTTGCACTGCATCAGAATTCAGAACCGACCACTGGACCCAAGTTTTGCTGCCTCTCTTATAGGTATGTTTATATTTATTCTTTGAAAGTGCGGCATGTCATTGTATGATAGTATCACTCTTTTTTTAGCACATGACCCGATCGGTTTTCGTCATCCAAATCCAATTCCATGGAGCCATATTTTATGAGATTTTCTGCTGAATTTTCAAAATAACTAAAATTTTAAGACAATTTTGTAATTTCAGTATAATAACGTATCATAAAATTATATTTAAAAGCAATGCCATAATATATATATTAATTTTTTGAAGTAATAGCTATCTCATAAATTTTATTGAAGAGTAATACTACATTTTCTCGAGCATTATTTTAATTTCTTTTTATCTTATTTGTGACATACAATAATATGTATATTCTTTTTCTTTTATTATTGTGTTATATTATCCTTTTCAGCAAATAAAAAGATAATGACAAGTCAAGTATTGATCACTCCAAAGAAAAAGTCCAGTTTTCCATTCAAACAGAAAAATCGAGGCATTTCTTCTACGGACCTTCTCTCTCAAATAATAATTCGTTTCTCGTCTTTACAGCATAAATGTATTTTAGAGTACAGTGGTTTTTCGTACTAAGTTTTTAAAAATAAATAATAGTTTTAGAATACTCTTTAGGTTTTAAAATTCCGTTATTATTAATATTTACGGATATTCATCAGCACATAATTAATAAAAAAAATTTACTTTTAATTTGTTGGAGGGGAAGGAGTGTTGATAACATACATATTCATGTAATAAAATTCTACTAAAGTAATCAGTACAAAATTTATCGGAACCTCACTCTATGTTAGGACTTACGGGAACAGAATTCCGTAAGCCCACATCCATTCCAGCCCAAAAAGAATTAGCCGATAGTGTGCTACTAGTTATACCCAGCTCAAGGTCAGGTTTTAATAGCCCCACAATGTCGCCGCATCCATGTTGCTAAATGCACCCACATAATTGTAAAATAAATAATTGTTATTTTGCAACGATGTATTCGTTTTGCATTTTATGCATTGACGGAGGGACGGCGGCAGCAAAAGAAAACAGCACTCACTGTTTACTTCTAGTTTAGTTTATTCTCTTCCTAGCGCTCTCCACGAGAATGAATGAAATTGAGATCATAAATAAAATTTTATGAAAAATAAATAAATCTATGGACCCCAATCTCAAAAAAGTTGAAAAGATTACACAGATATGAAACAAAAACAACTTCAATAATCGCGAATATTATGATTATTGGAGTAGATCACCTAACGAAGAAACCGTTGGAGAGCCTAGAGGTAAACAAATAAATGGCAAAGCATAAAAAGAAGAGGTAAATATTACCCTTAAGAAAGTTTTAAGTAAGTGAGATAATTTCCGTTATATTAATTGTACGTATATACTAAAAACTTTTTACGTTTGAATTATTTAATTAAAAATAAATATTATTATCCGATTAAATAATTTTATCTCATCTATGACTTTTTAGATGTCTTAATTTGGAAGATATCAGTATAAAAATTTGATTAATTAATGACCATTATTGACACGAAGAATAGAGTTTCTACTCGTTCGTAGATTAAATTGAGAATATAGTAGTATATTTATTCCGAACCTGCGTGACTGGTTCAAGAAATAAATTGCACGAAGTTTCCAAGCAAAAACACTCTTTTAAACAGAAAGACATTTTCAGCTGAAGTGCATCCACGTGCCTACCACGCCGAACTTTCACCAACAACTACCACGTTGTCTCCTAACCCTAACTTTACTAATCTTCTTCAATTATATCGTATGTACACACATAAAATGCTGCTCGTGATGTCGTTTTCTTTTTAGATTTTGACATCACTGATAATTACACGTAACAACAAAATGGAGTTATTTGTGAATTAATATAAAAGGATTATTTATTGAAATGGAAAATAAATACAAATACTTGGCAGTTTATTAAATTGTAGATTTTATTGGCCTTTGATTTTGAGCATGATCTACAAATTATACCTTTTTTATCTTAAAACCATTCATCACCTTCAGTTTAGTAGTCTATCTCTGTAATTTTACTACAAATTCATTAGGCGAAAAAGTTATCTAATTATTATTTGTTGGGTAATATTAAATCCCATTAGAAAAAAGGGAATCTCTCTTTTATCCAAAATAAAGATATAGATATTGCGGAATGCTTGTATTTATTTCGAATAGTTTATTAGATAGAGCCATCGTGATTAGAATATACGATTGTATGATTGGTATTTATTTATTATCAAATTGAGATATCAATCAAGAGTCACTGGAGTTTGCTTAGCCAATCACTTTAATTAACTCATTCATTGGTGAATGAAGAAACTGTGGACTAAGGCTTTCGGTTGACTCTCTATTTGTCGAGTTTACTTGCTGTTCAGATTACTACGTGTATCAAGAAATTGAACTCAGTACCCCAATAATCTTCCAATCTGCATTTTGCTTGCGTGTTTATTTCTCAATACCCACTTGGCATTTCGTCGCTTTAATCTCTTCCTGGGAATTTCTTGAAGATTTTTATATTCAACGAGTTTCGGGTATGGGAAAATTTTACAAGTAATCATTTTCGAGACGTTTCAATCGTCGACATCGTTTGAAGTGGTCGTCGAAAGCTGCCGTTTTGATGTCTTCTTGGTCTTCGCTTCAGACTTTTAGTTTTTCTGCGAAGGAATTTCTTTATTAACTTCGTATTCATATGAAAAATTTTGAATTTTTTATTTCTTATTTCTCTGCGTTTGCCGAGTCATTCCTTACGAATTTATTATAGGAAATTTCAGGTATAATAGGTGAAACAATTGAGTCAAACTTTTTTCTCTTGAAAAAAATATTATGAACCGCCTTAGGTATATAAGTGTTTGTTGTTTGTTCGTGTTGATGATCGAAATATATAAATTTGCGTTGCAGGTCTGGATTTTGCCGATTATTCTGTGCTGTTTCTCGCATTTTCTTGGAGGGAAATTCAGTTGCTTTAATTTTGAGCCAGATTTTACAGTAGATTTTGTAGCTGATGGGAGGTAAAAGCTCTAGAAGTGCAAGTGGGAGACACTATTCTCCAACGGGATCTGCTAGTTCTTCTTCATGGAACAATTACGGGTACCCGCCGCCATCGCCTTATCCTCAATCAACCCCATATTACCCGTCTCAGCCCTATTCGCCTGCTCCACCATTTAATTATGGCTCACAGACACCCCAGCCACAAAGGAGGTTAGATAGGAAATATTCGAGGATAGAGGATAATTATACCACCTTGGATCAGGTTAGACCATGTCCATTTTGTACATGATTCCCGATACGTCTTATCATGTTTTGATTTGTATGAAATAATTTTGTGGATGCTGTTAAGGAGTAGTATGAATATTGGGGATTTGATATGAAAATCTGGAAAATACTGAAAGATGTGTAATTTATATATAAATATCGTCCGTCTATATCATATATACTTTTGGTGACAGAAAATGTATTTTCTGACTCAATAGTAGTTGTCAACATCAGTATTATTGAACACTTTTGGATATAATTGCAATACAATGGTCGTGCGGGGATTAATATCCCAATATGTGGATTAATGTGTATAAGCAACACATAATTTAGCCATGTTCTATTGAAAATCTTTTTGACAGTAAAAGCTAGTTTCATTCTCAAATTTGACTGATGTTCATCATATTTGTAAATGAATGAGTATGGTTAATTTTACAGGTTACTGCTGCTCTTGCTCAAGCTGGCTTGGAGTCTTCTAATCTCATTGTTGGAATAGATTTCACCAAAAGCAATGAGTGGACAGGTTTAGTTTCATCCTGATTCTTTGAACATTTATGATTATTATGACTTGCTGCAGCTAGCTTAACTATCTCTAAAATGCAGGTGCTAGATCATTCAACAGGCGAAGCTTGCATCACATTGGACATGGCCAAAATCCCTATGAACAAGCAATTTCCATTATTGGACAAACTTTATCGGCTTTTGACGAGGATAATCTAATTCCTTGTTTTGGATTTGGAGATGGTAATATTCCATGTGAACCAATGTCAGTAGGATTGTGTTCATTGATTGATATTTGGACTGAGAGGTGACATCTGTCTCTTACATTCTGTTGTAGCATCAACACACGATCAAGATGTTTTCAGTTTCTATCCAGATGAGAGACACTGTAATGGATTCGAAGAAGTGCTGTCAAGGTACCGGGAAATTGTTCCCAGCCTTAAACTTGCAGGTACCCACTTGTGGTTTTTCTTTCAATTGTTCTTTGTGTAGCTTGGCAACATTGAAGTTTAACCAGTTGGTTGGTATAACATATGTTAATTTATTCTCATGGCAGGACCAACGTCTTTTGCACCCATCATTGATATGGCCATGACTATTGTTGAGAAAAGTGGGGGCCAGTACCATGTTTTGTTAATAATTGCCGATGGGCAGGTAATTTACTTTGCAGGTGGAAACCTTGTTTCAGTAAGCAGATATATAAAATTAAATGTGAAAGTCGCCTTCAAGTTTAAAAACATGTGTGCTATGATGGTTAATTGCTCATTACCTGGTATCTGATCATTTGTAGTATAACTTTCCGTAAGGTAGGTAAGAATAGAGATGCTTTGATCTATTGTTATCCTAAGATTTGGGAATTAGATGATTCTGACATTGACACATAGTGCAAGTAGATTTTTACTGCTACTGCTGTATGAAGTTATTGAATTTAGTAGCTGAAACTGTGCAAAAATTTAAATTACTGTTACAGATTACTTTAGGAGCTGCTCAACCTAACAACGATTTTAGATAGGTTACAGAAATTAGAAACATTACACAATGATGAATCCATAGTTAAATCTAATTGTTTTTCCATTTATCTACAGAAGGGAATGCCAACTGTTGAACTGAAATACAAACTCTAGTCAATAATCAAGTTCATTCATGATCTGCAGTTCAATGGCTAGTATCTTACTAGTTTCCTTGTAGATAAAATGTCTTACAAACTGTCAATCTTACTAGGTTACAAGAAGTGTTGATACACAGCATGGACAGCTCAGCCCACAAGAGCAAAAGACAATTGATGCAATTGTTAAAGCAAGGTAATTTTCTGAATTTTGCTTCTTATAGCTTTCGAAACACATACTTACATGCATGTTTCTTTGCAGCGAATTCCCTTTGTCTATAATTTTAGTGGGTGTCGGAGATGGGCCTTGGGATATGATGAAAGAATTTGACGATAACATCCCTGCTCGAGCCTTCGATAATTTTCAGGTGTGTTATTTTGTTTTGCGAATGTATTTATTTGTTGAAGTATATTGACTTGCCATGTCCAATATCCTTAAAAAGGAAGTTTGCTCTTTTTTGCTTGCTAGTTTGTGAACTTCACAGAGATCATGTCAAAGAATATGGATCCATCCAGAAAGCAGACAGAGTTTGCCCTTTCAGCATTGATGGAAATACCTTCTCAATATAAGGCAACTATTGAGCTTGGCATATTGGGGTAATCATTAAACTTAAAAAGAAATGCTTTTTCTGGTCAATATTTTACTTCGATTAGTTATGTAAAATTTGAAACATTGATTAGTTATTCTTTTTTCATTTTATTAAGCCGTCAAAATGGAGTAAATGCTCCAGACAGGGTTCCCCTTCCACCACCACTATATAATGCATCATCTTTCAGCAGCAGCTCAAAACCATCACATTCAAGCAGTTTGCAGCAGAATGTACCTCCCTACTCTGGATATGATGCACAGACTTCTCATTCCGGATATGATACCCCAGTCAGAACAGCTCCGCCCGCAAGTTCATTTTATGATAACCAGGTATATAGTCTGTTTCACGAAGAAAATATGGTTATTTATTCAGTTAATTTGAAATTGAATTATTTTATGCACCGCGGCGGTTGACAAGCCAGATATGTTGTTGTTGTTCCATCATTCCCTCATCTACCTCATCATTTTCTGAATTTTTACTCAAAAGAACATTTAACAATATTCTTTATTGTTGAACATGAGCAGTTGTGTCCCATTTGTCTTACTAATCCGAAGGACATGGCCTTTGGTTGTGGACATCAGGTAAATAGATTTCTATATTTCATCTATTTGATCATGACCTTGGAATGAGGTTCATATTAATCGAGGTTGGTTTCTTCTTTTCCCCAGACGTGCTGTGAATGTGGAGAAGACCTACAATCATGCCCCATTTGTCGGACCCCTATCCAGACGAGAATCAGGCTCTATTGACCAAATATTCCTGTCTAATTGTGTATTAGGTTTGGTGTTAACCAAATCAAATGCTCAGTTGCCTTGAGACGGGGAAAGGTTAAACATTTCTGAAAACTACATATGGTTTTCAAATGACTTCAATAGCGAGGCTGAACAGTACTCCAATTAAAGGGGTTGTCAGAAACTTGGTGGACATGAGGTCTTTTGTGGCCCGAGATAAAAGAAGTTTAAATCACATACTAAAGGAGAAGTATATAATTGCTGCTGCTCTGGTACAAGGGTGTTTCCAGGAACCAGGAGTTAAATTCTTTCAACTCTTGACCACAACTACTTTTGGAGGACCATCGTGCAGTCAAATCCTCCTTTTCATATTGAAAAGGAAAGCTATTTAGGCAATGCGTTTGCTTACGGTTTTGGCCTACAGCAGTCTATAAATAAACGACTCGAGTCTCTTGAGGAGACTTGAGTACAGCCGCATTCTTTATTCATTTTTGTTATTGGTTAGATCTTTTTAAAGCTTTCATCTGGTTTTGATGTACATAATATAGAAATTTGGGATCAAATTCAATTTGTGCTTGGTGTTGTTCACTGCGGTCTGATAAGTTGCAACAAAATCGTAGCACGTCATAGAAGATGAAAATCAAAGCATAATTCTAGATAGTCGCCCGGACTATTCTAGTACTTAATTTTTTTTGCTGAATCTGTTAAGCTATGAAACCTCCTTTATTAAATATTAAATCGAGAACTTTCCTCAGAGAGTTCTAAACAGCTCCAATGGGAGATATAATAGTTTACTACAATCATTAGTATTGATATCCACCATAATACTCTTGGTAATCTGAATCTGGGACCATAATCCTTGATAGCAAAGAAGCTTGCAGAGTCCTCCCTTCGGGTTCTTCAAGGAATTTTTTGTCTTCTATGTATGACTGAATCCCCTTAATAACTAGATTCAGCTTTGAACCATCTCGTGCTTCCATTGCATTCAGGAAGTTGTCGGAAATTACGTTCAGTATCTTCCTGAACTGAGATTTGTACTTGTTAAAGAGAGCAAAACCTGCCATCTGTGGAACATCGAAATGAATTTGACTTGCTAGGTCTTCGAAAATTATATATAAAAATTCATGAAAGTATCTGCAGCAACTTACTTGCAGAAATGCATTCAATGCAACAGCAGTGAATATATTGGCAGGTAGAGCATTTAAGAATCTTGCAAGCCATGTCCAACCTTCTTTCAGGCCATGGGCATTATGGACACCCTGAATTTCTGTCTGTGGAAACAAGCATTCTTGGTCAGCCACCGCTGCTTTAACTAATTAAGATTGTAGGAGTAGACATAACTTGCTATAACACACATATAATCAAATCTATAATGTCATCATAACTCGTAATGCACACAACCGTGAGTATAATGAACAAAGCCAAGGCCCAGAAATGACAAACCTGAATAAGCGCTGCATACAGCCGCATGTAAGATTCTAATCGCCTCAAGTAATCCTCAAGACTCTCAATCTCTCCATTTTCTTCTTGGTATCCAATAGCTTTGTAGTAGGCCTCTTTTGATTCAAATGCAGACTGCACAACACTTAATTAGAACCAATATGATGGCAGCAGCAGCAGCAGCCAAAATCACAAAAGGATTCTAAGACCATTTTTTCCAGAAATTGAGCAACAGGAATGAAGGGCCTAGGAAGGGGAATGGTCACTTCTCAATACTATCACAGTTGTCCATTGAAATCACGTCATCTAACTATAACTAGGTGGTTTAAAACTTGGTGACTAGTTTGTAAAATTAGGGTAAAAGAAGTTGGTGAAATTTAGGAAATTTAAGTGGTCTTAGCCAACTATATTGAAACTGTAAAAAACTAGGACCCAGGAAAAGGAGAGATTTAGTTGCTGTCCAATTCATAACTTAAAATCCAATTTACCATGTCTAGCATCTATAAGTAGCCATGAACTGCATATTGAGGATAAAACAAAACCTGGGGCATAAGATGGGCTCGAGAGATCAACTTTAAATGAAATCAAGTAATTGCTGAATCTCTTAGTTGTGATTAGATGTTTGCAAGATTTGAAAGTATAAAAATTGAAAGATTATCAATAACTATCTGCTAGCACATATAGAAGATCTGATGTTATACTAATATAAGAAACTGTCAAGTTACTAGTGATATTATTAAATTGATGCATGACCCAAAATGAAGATACAGCATGTTATGAAGGGGTTTCTCTCATATCAAAAGAAAAAATGGTCTCTCTCCCAACGGATCCTGATCTTCTGTCATTAACCTCATCACGGAATATTGCTTCCAGAGGGTAATCCAATTATGGGGTAAAGGGCCAATGCATTGTATTTCAGGCAAAAATTTTAATAAAATTAGTAGAACAATTATCTTCATTACTTGAGGACATAATCAAATGCCACAAAACTAACAAAAATCAGTAGAAGGCTTGAGTGAGCTGAAAATTAAATCACCTGAGAGTACTCTATATGCTTTGGGACAGTGTAGATGCAAGCTCTATTGAACTCACCAAGAAGAAGATCGATCACCTGTGGGACCTGATTCACAATTGATATATAGGTTTGTAAAATTATCAGAAAAAAATAACAGATTTATAACACACACAAATCAACTCTGAACATTGTAACACTTTTTTGACCTACAGTCGCTTGGCTGGCCTAGATGCATAACCTTTCCGTCTGAAGGACAATAAAAAACTCCATAGACAACCTTTGCTAGGGCTGACTGATTCAACAGCAATACAAATTTGCTTGATATGTAACAGCGATAAGCGGTTCAAATTTGGGTGGTAAAAGTTTTGATGTGAGTATGGGCTGGCATAGTAACAATGGTCAATATTTGACCGATCCTTTACATGTAATCTTCCTGAAATCCTTCCAGATATTTACAAAACCAGAGGCTTGAATTTTCTGGGCAGCCACTGACCTCAGTAAGTTGATGAGCTTGAGTTTGGTGGAGCTATTAGCAAAATGCTTATATCATACGATTGAACCTTATTTGGCCTCCAATTAGATCTAAGTTGTAACTTACAACTCCATAAAGTAACAGGGACACACAGATAAAACCCTTTAGAAAAGGCTTTTATCTGCGCTGATATATCACATACTTGCAATGTATTCAGAGAAAGAAAAATAAAATGAAGAAAATTTATACCTTTTATGTTAAAAGAAAGATGTAAGCCAAACATGCCATACCTGTGAAGTAACCAGAACAATGACATAGCCACATGCAAAAGCAGCATTATTAGGGCTTTTACCAAGAGAGACAACCTGTAAATATTGAAATTAGAAGTGACATCAAGTTATCTTTCACGTTCACTTACCATGCTCTGTGCTAGAATGAAAATTGCAAGTAGAACCTCATAAATGCATGTGAAATATGAGTGCGATTGGTCATTAACTATAATAATGAGATTGGTATTCTTAAGGGCTTCTCATGATTGGTTCCATTGAGTTTGCAAGAAAAGCAAAGGAAACAGAAAGACTGATCTTGTTGACAGGCTCCATAGAGGGCTGGACATTGACATCATAATTTGGTGTGCATACACTATAATTTGTCTTTCATTAGTAAAAATAACAAGTTAGGCCAGATTTTCATTCTGTATGTATAACTTCAAGCATGGGACACCTATTCCATTTTTTTCATTTTCAGAACAAAATTTGGATTTCCAACTTCTGAATTTTCTGTTATTTGATTAGAGTTCTTTCAATAAACAAAAAAAAGAAAGAATCAGATATGAGCGACTTATCATTCTAGGCTTACCTTCTTCGCAAAAGCTGCTATGCTGATGGATTGAGGACAAAGAGGATTGTTGAAAATCTTAATAAGTTCACTTGCTTTTGTTCTGTAAGAAGGAAAACAAATTTAAACAAAAATAAAAATCCATACATACTAAATATATCATTGTCTAGGTGTACCAACCAAAATGAAAGTAACTAAACAAGATTCAAATTTTATACTAAGAAACTTTAAAAAGAAAGAAAAAAAAGCATCATAAGAAATATCGTCACGCATAATCATATAGTAAAGCTGAATTAAAGCGATAATGTTAAATTTATTGTGGAGCAACTTCCCTGACCACTAATGAAGTTGTGCATTCTACAGAACAATATGATCAATAGCATCCAAGATAACCTTAAAAGGAATAATGTTGCGTAGTACAACCACCTAAACTAAAAGCTGCCGAAATGCTTCCACATGCCCAATGTTGTCAAAGATTGCAATAGACCTACACCAATAGGAAGCATAGGACTAATATGGTGATTACTACCAAGATTTGTTCATCTCTTTTTTACAACATAATAAGGACAAGTCTTTGCACATAATGATTTGTTTCCTCCTTTTAATGGGTGCAGGAATACTGCAGGTGATCACCAGTGTGGACAAGCTCTAATGGGCTCGCCAAAATGTGTTCATGAATTCTATGAGCTTGAAAAGGTACCATTGAGAAAAGAGCCATGATAAAGGCACCTTATTTTCGTTCAACACCCCCCCCCCCCCCCCCCCCCCCCCCCCCCCCTTCTCTTAAGATATATAATATAGAAAGAATTCAATTAATTAAAAAGTTTAGGAATAGTTGATATAAATGCTTGAATAGTGACCAAAACCAGGGAGAGGGTAAAACTAAGGACAAAATACAGGATTCCAATTACCAACGTGCAATCAAGAGAACAATCCCTGTGCTGATAAAACGGATGCAAAGCATAGTCCTTGAAAACATAAGCAAAGCAGATATCAGGCAAAATAATATGTGGGAAAGCTCGATTGGCAAACATGGGCCAGATGGGCCAGATTAGTTCCTAAAAGCTGAAGATAATGCATAAATTGAGATCAAGAACTGGGATTCAGCAAGGTTGAAATCGAATACTCATACAGAATTTTTTAATAGAAAAATCTACATAGATAAGCTATAAGCTGAATAGAGTCATCTGCCTTACCTGACATTGTCCTTTGTCCCCTTAATTTGTTTAATCAGCCTGGAAATATGCCTTTCATAGCTGCTGAAATCCTAACCAAAAATTGGAACTCATTATACAGAATGCAACATGGATTCCATGAAAAGGACCAAAGAAAACCAAGGAAAATATAGTTTCTAACCATCGGCTCCACAATCACAATCTCAAGATAAAGAATATGGGAAATTATCCGTTGTGTTTGATTTCATACACGTTAATTTTGAATCAGAAAGGTGATACAGTCTAGAATTTTCAGAACTCAACACATTCTTTTTGATAGGAAATATATAAAATTTATTGAAGAAACAAAGAAAAATCTCACTGAAGTAGCAACGAGCTTTTTCTCACAAAGATTCAGAGAGCCAATACAGTTCTGATTCCAGTTCAGAATGCAACATGTACCAAGACAGCAATACCTGATTGGAGCTTGATGTCAATGACTGGTTTTTCTCTTCACACTCTATAAGCTTCTGTAGTCTTATCTGCTCTATATTTAGTGCGCTTTCAGCAGCTCTGATTACACTACCTGCTATCAAATGACACAAAACCTTAAAATAAGAAAACAAAAAGTAAATATATACCCAAGTTTTTTAACAAGCTCAAAATGATTACAAAGTGGATATATTGATGTGTTGAAACTTGATGGAATAAGGCAATACGAATCATTTGTTATCAGTCAGCATTTTTTAGGCAGCCGGGAATTTTGTAACACAAAATGTTCAAATTGTCAGGTAGCAAAAGATATGATAGGTTCTAGTTGAAGATAAACAGAAGCCTTTAGGAAGACCCAAAAACAAAAGGGATTGAGAGGATACTACGTCAGCATTTTTAATTGAACATGTAAAACCTGTCAGTGGACAGCGAAACTTTTCAGATAAAGAAAGAAATTTTCATATCATAATTACAAAGGTGTTGATAGCCAATAATTGAGAGATAAATTACCGGCTGATTGCAATTTCTTTGTTCCATTATATCCAGACCCCTTGGATTGAGAACCCAAAACTACTGAACTGCCATCCACTTGACGCCCTGAACCTCCATCTTCAGATGCTCCACCAGTAGTTCCTTTAGGCTTCTCAGTAGCCTCCTTTTCTGCCGCTTCTTTTGCTGCTCTCTTCTCAGCTTCTAAAGCAGCTCTTTTTGCTTCTTCGGCTCTAAGTTTAGCCTGCATCTGAAAAAATATATTTATACTTCTTTTACCTAACATTTAACTATTACCTGCACTAAATCTCTAAAGGTTTACTGGATTAACTTTGTAACAGAACCAGACTAACCAGTGAAAGGGCATGAAGCAGGCAGCATACCAATAATAACAATTATAAGCAGAGTATATCTGGCACAGTGAGCCTATAATTCAAGCAACTACAACATCCCATTAACATCCAATAACAAAATTTTTTAGCCAGCAGTGTAGGACAGGAAAAGGTGTTTAACTGAAACAAACAATACCTAAACTGGTTTGATACTTTGGCAAGAACCAAGTTTTACAAAGTTATTAACAGAATATAATAACAACGAGATAAGATTTATAACAGACAAAAGTCCACAGAAACCAGTAGAAAGCCAGTTTGCTCACAGCCAGGAACTGATAATGCATCTCTTCGACTATAAAAAGTTTATACCTACATTAATAACATGCACACTGCAGACACAGGCAGATATACTGTATCTATAGATTCTGAATAAAATGTAAATTCACCAAATCAACAAACCTCTGCCTCTGCTTTAGCCCTTTCTTGGAGCAGTTTTTCTTCTTGCAGAGCCCTTTCCTTTCTCTTGGCTTCTTCATAGGCTGCATCACTTCTTATTTTCCTTTCCTCTATTTGCGATTTGAGTTCATGGTCCCTCTGGACAGCAGTCAAATGATTATCAAGCGCTTCTGCACTAGTAATTTTGAGAAATGTCAATTCCAGGATTTCAAGAGAGTTTAAGTGGTGAGGAACAGCCCAGAGAACATATTCAGAGTATATCATACATCCTATCAATATTAAAACACATTACACAACAAAAGTTTAGATGAAATTTATCATATTTACTTTCGAGAGCAACAAGATAGGTGCATTGCATTTCAAACAAATAAATCAAACTGAATCGGCAAAATTGATTCAATCAACTGTACCTTAGTTACAGCTTCTTAAATGGTGCAGTTCAATTAGCACCATTTGATGATTTAGAATGTCTTTAAATATTCAATTTTAGAATTGCAGGCCCAAAGGTACTATTTGACAGTCATCCCTGCTCACTAAGAAGAATCAAACATAACAGACCTCAAAGAAAGCAATCTCATATGCAAACTCAGGCAGAAGCAATTATATTTAACCAGTTTTTCAAATTGGTTCATTAGTTTCAAAAAGAGTTTACAGGGAATGGGGCACCAGTTGTATATACAAGCAGAATGTAACATTATGATTGAGGTACTACTTATGCAGCTAAAACTATAAGAAAAATGAACAGAACAAATAATCCCGAAACATGATTCTAGAAACTTAGATTTCAGAAAACTTAACCTTGTTTTGGTTAGAAGAATGCTACATAAGAAACAGAAGATTTGATCTTACATTTTGCGCTGGTATTGAGTATCAAGTTTTCTATCAATTTCCCTTCTCACATCTCTATACTTCTCAACTCGAGCAAGTGCAGAGCTTGACTGCTCATTTTCACTCATCAACTGTGTCTCTAATATTGAAATCAGGCTCCTAATTTCCTCCTGTTCAAAGAGTAGACTATTAACACACAAAAATACATAAATCAAGCATGGATTTGCTACTACATCTGGAAATTGAAAAAGGAAATATCCACAGTTCTAAATATCCCAGACAAAGAATAAATTGTCAAATTCTTATCCTTTAATCTGATAGCCCACCCCTTAAATAAATAACCATAAGATATACAACAGACCTTAACCCCGAGCTGGTGCTCATGGGTTAACTCAACCAAAGCACCTTCCACTAACCCCACTTCATCCATCAAGTATGATTCATCAAGTGCTGTGTCACTATCAGAATCATCACTCTCACTGAAAAACCAAGTAAATCCACATCAAATTTTGTATTATTTTAAGAAAAAACATCAACTTACCACATTAACGAGACATTGAATTGAATGCAATAATTTATTGTTAAACAAGTGCACATAAAAGTATACTTGAGATAAAGTTCATCACAGCTGAATCGTTTTACTGCCACTAAACTTCGATCACGGACTTCCTCACGCTTGCTTTGAAAATCATCCTCCATCTCATCGTCAGATATGCGCATAACGAATGCCCTTGCATTTCTCTGAAAACCTTTCCCATTTGAAATTTCACTAACAAACACAAAGGCGGTTTGTTGAAACATGCTTAGCAACATAACCAACACTTACTTTAATAAACAGAAAAGGCTTTAAAAAACATCATGACGGATAACACTCACGATTCAACTTACACCACTGCTTCAGCCATATGCATAACAATGCATTATCACAAAACCAAAGTGTAATACCAGCCACAGACAATAAAAATGTATTACCTTGACTTTGTTTTGGTGAAAGGCACAGACTTCGAAGAGGCATTAAGCTTGCTTTCGAGCGAATTAAGCTCCGATAAGAGTGCATCGAAACTCCAATCGGGCTCTGGATCAACAGCAATTCCATCAACAATTTGCGGGCAGCGAAGGCTCCAACTTAATAGCTGCCCTTTACGTATTAAAACCAAATCAATTAAAATATATAATAAATTAAATAGAAAAAAAATCCAGATTTTTTAGAGAATTACATCGTCAAAGACTAGAACCAAGCACGGACTGAACGAGATAACTAAATTTGGATTTTCGTAGCGCAAATGTCAATCAATTAAGTGACGAGGAAACCCTAACTAATAACGGGTAAACCCCGAGCAGAAATCTCTGAGAACTGAGAAGAAGACCGTTTGCCGTTGCACGGCACGTGCAAATTATAGTCGAACACTCCGCTTCCATTTTCTTCTACGTTAAACGTATTGGGCTTGTTAGGGCCCGCTCAGTGTGGACAAGTTTTCTGGGCTTTATCTATGGGCTCTTACAATTTTGCCACGGCCCTCTAAGAGATAAAAAATTTGAAAGGAGAAACAGACAATAAGAAATTAAGAATAGATAATGACATAATGTAATGACGGAACCGATAAGATTAAGAAGAGTCATATACATGTAATGTAATGTAAGTGCATTGGCTTCTAAGTCTGCCAAAGCTCAAGCTGACGTGCATGTTATCTCTTTCCCCTCAAGTAAGACAAGCTTATGAAACTGCTTAAAGTGACAATCTTCTTTTTTAATTTATCTTTTGCACTTTTCCTCAGTTTCCGTAAGCTGTTTTCTCATTTCTTGTTACTTGGCGTGTTTCCAGCATCATAATTCGCCATTTCACTTACCACTTATTGCCTTTTATAGGAAATAATGATGAGTCATTAATGAATAATAATGCACGCATGTTAATAACTATGCTTAGTGCTAATTTTCTTGTTTCACTTGGATACATACTTCTTGTTCTTTTCTTTTCTTTTCTTTTCTTTTTTAAAACTATTTTCTGGATACAGGGGTAATAAGAAATCATCGTATTGTAATGGGTCGTGTTAATTTATTATAGCAAATGGTGACGATGGGTTTGTTAAATGTCACTTTCAAGTCCTTAATTGGATAATATTTGCCCGAAGATGCCAATTCATCAGGACTATAAAACTTGTATGAAATGTTCATACTGAAATGAATCTCTTAGATTGAGATTTGAAACTCTATATTTAAAAAAGAACAAAATTCACATAAACCAAAATAGTTTTCGTACAAGCAAATAATAGGCATAATAAATTGTAACGTTCAATTTAAGTGACATTTGCAATGATTCATTTCCAACACAATAATATTATAGTGTCTACTTGAATCGTTTAAAAGATCTCGCATCAATTAGGAAGGTTTCTGTTCATATGCTACAGTGATACTCTGCTGTTAACATGTGATTCTACTTGCCTTCAAGGATCTTAAATATCATATGTCATCATTATTGTTATAATTTGATAATATTACATTAAAAAAAAAAATTATATCTCAATACATATAATAAATAACTTAGTCCTCATTAATTTACAGCGTATCCACTCTTGGTGCATTTCTTTTTCACTACCAAATTCTATGTTATATGTTAAATTTTTTCACGATTGACTAACACAAATGACAAAAATTTAATAGAAAAGTCGGGAGTAGATAAGAAACTACTTCACATATGTAAATATTAAAACGTATAAATTTTATATCTCAAATTTATAAACATATACGTTATATATTATTACAATTAACTATAAAATAGACTATATATAATACTAGGCTGAGCCACAATTAATTCTTAAATTTTAGAACTAATCTCTCTGACACTAAACGTTGAAAGCAACTCTCCGAAACTTAGATCGAAAGTAAATACAGGAAGACTGAAAAATAGTAGTACTCAAGCTTATCAAATAATAAAAAGGTTCATCGAATAAAGAGAATAAAGAGGTCTAACAGACAAGACAACGGTCCTAACATATATAAATATGAGTTGAGAATTCTGAATCCTTGGCTTGGACACCCCAAACGCAGAAAAGAAAAAACCAAACATGGGGAGGTTCATTCCATTTTCCGTCCTTCCTATTCTTCCTCTTCTCATACTCTTCTCCCCCATCATTTTCGTACCACAAGCCAAACCAGTGATGGCGCTCCCTCTATCCACAAACTCCAGATGGGTTGTCGATGAAAGCGGGCAAAGAGTGAAGTTAGCGTGCGTGAATTGGGTGTCACATCTTGAAGCAGTCGTTGCAGAGGGGCTTAGCAAGCAGCCAGTGGACGTGATTTCCAAAAAGATTGCGGCCATGGGATTCAACTGTGTTAGGCTCACTTGGCCTCTTTTCTTGGCCACCAATGATTCTTTGGCGTCTCTTACTGTTCGACAGTCGTTTCAGAAACTTGGTTTGCTTGAAGCCATCGCTGGCATACAGACCAACAACCCTTCCATCATTGACCTTCCCCTCATCAAAGCTTACCAGGTAAACGATCTACTGCTGCTTTTACTTCATTTTTTTCATTCTCACAGAGTTGTAGCCACGAGATCAAAAAGGAAAAAGAAGTAGAGTGTGGATAAATTATTAATTAAGAAAGTCTTGTAATTTGTCATTGTTATCTTGTTGTATAGCGAAAAACTTTTGCGTAGAATTTGTCTATACAACTGTAGAACTATTGAATTAAGTCATGTAACTTCCAAATTTTTCTTTTTTTAACTTGAATTCATAAATATTATAATTAGTTAGGTGGTTCGAAGAAAGAGAAAGTAATGTATATAGAACATTATTATATTGAGTCCACGAATGACGTGGTGGGGAAATAGACTTTTTTTTCTTGATGTACAGGGACCCCACAAGCATAATAACCAACGACAAAAGAGCTGCTCAAACGGTTAGGTTTATCTTCGTTGAACTTAGCTCGAAGTGACCAATAAGATGGTTGCACGTTCACGTAAATTATTCCAGAAAGACCTTCTTAGTCTTGGTTTTTCATTTTTCATTTTATCATCCATTGTTGAAACTTTTGAGTAGTTCTTTTTTGTTGATGTTTAGAATATCAAAAGATAAGTCTTAGGCCAGCTGTGATGATACGGGTTGATGGTGACAAGGTTATCCATAATTAATATTTATTTAGAATCGGCCGCATTTATCCATTCTAGTGTGTACAAGTGTGATGTTAATATATACCTACTTTATGAAATGTCACATAAATTTTCAATAATTAATTTGTTTTAAGGAATTGATTCAATTTCAGGCAGTGGTGACCAACCTTGGGGACAACAATGTGATGGTGATCCTAGATAATCACGTAAGCAAGCCAGGTTGGTGTTGCAGTAACTTCGACGGCAATGGATTCTTCGGCGACCAATACTTCAACCCAGATCTCTGGATCAAGGGCCTAACCAAGATGGCCACAATGTTTAACGGTGTTAGATATGTTGTTGGCATGAGCTTAAGGAATGAGCTGAGAGGCCCCAAACAGAATGTAAACGATTGGTACAGGTACACTAATTTAGCATATTAATTAACAATAATAACTGATGCATTGATTTGAAGAAACCCAAAATGGGTTTAACAATTCCGGGTTTGCTCCTAGGTACATGCAGTTAGGAGCTGAAGCGGTGCACGCAGCAAATCCAGATGTTCTTGTGATTCTTTCTGGTTTAAGCTACGACAAGGACTTGTCCTTCATTCGGAATCAACCAGTGAAACTGACGTTTACTGGGAAATTGGTATTCGAGGTACATTGGTATGGTTTTTCAGATGGGCAAGCGTGGGCAAATGGTAACCCGAATCAAGTGTGTGGGACAGTGGTGGATAACATGATGAGACTATCAGGATTTCTGTTGGAAAAGGGGTGGCCATTGTTTGTGAGTGAGTTTGGGGTGGATATGAGGGGCATCAATGTGAATGACAATAGGTATTTGAATTGCTTCTTTGGTGTGGCAGCTGAGCTTGATTTGGATTGGGCATTGTGGACCCTCGTCGGGAGTTATTATTTGAGAGAAGGGGTCATTGGGCTAAATGAGTATTATGGGTTGTTCAATTGGAACTGGTGTGAGATCAGGAATTCAAGCTTTTTGCAGAGAATATCATCTCTTCAATCTCCTTTTAGAGGTACTCCACTCTTTTAACTCCTTTTAAATATTGTACTTGCTGTTAAGGAGTTTGAAATAGAGGTGTTCAAAATTCAATCCAATTCAATTAATTGGCACAATTTTGTTTGACATGCAGGGCCAGGTTCATCGGAAAGTAATACGCATAAAATTATTTTTCATCCATCAACTGGTCTGTGTGTCCTGAGGAAATCACTACTCGACCCTCTGACATTGGGTCCTTGCACAGAGTCTGAAGAATGGAGCTATACACAGCAGAAAACTTTATCACTAAAGGGCACATATTTCTGCTTACAAGCCAACAGGGTGGGAAAACCAACAAAATTTGGTATAATCTGCACAGATTCTGGGTCAACGTGGGAAATTATATCAGATTCTAAAATGCACCTGTCATCTACTGCAAACAACGGTACAACTGTTTGCCTGGATGTAGACTCCGAAAACAACATTGTGACTAATACATGTAACTGCCTCAGTAAGGACAAGACCTGTGATCCTTCAAGCCAATGGTTCAAACTCGTGGATAGCACAAGATGTTCATCTACAACAAAATCATTCTTTCAGTTTAATCCAATATCGGAATTTCCTGGAAAGGATTTCCTATGGACACTTATAGGCATGTTCTGACAACAGCAGTCAACAAATAGACAAGGGGATTTACAAGCGATTACATTTAGATGTAAATTTAATACGTTCGTCACTAAGTCCTCAGAGTAAAGACGATAAACTATTGCCATTTTACTTGTATACAAGGGCAATACAAAATCTTTGAGGATATCTATTACTCTATCCAATCCACTTCTCGACAATGTTAGAAGGTTAGTGCCTATACCAAGAAGAGAATGAAATACTTTGGCTTTTTCTTGGTCAACTGCCTTACATGAGTCAATAGTTGTATTAGTTCAAACAATCAATCCAGATATAATATGATACTATGTAAGTAAATTTTTCGAAAAAAAGAGCTGCAGGAATCAAGCATTTCTTCCATAGCTTGCACATATCTTGCATGATCAAATTGATGTAAACAGTTCATGCATTTATTCTTCCATGGCATCTCCTACTTCAATCACTTCCACTTTTATTTTCAGTGGTGTAATCTTTGTAAATAGACCCTCTGCAGCAAGGACAGAATCACAACATTCGACTCTAAATTATTAAAATAAGGACACATCAGTGGGTGGACGAAGATATATTTTACTCGTACTCCTATGGGGTACCACCTGTGTTTGGGTGAATTTCTGCATTTATGTGTGTATTTGTTTAAAATCAAAATTTTGGCACCAATAATACCCATTCGCTCTCTTCTTTACACTGACGTAATACTTAGTCGGTCTCTTCTTTATGTTGACGACGCAATAAAATAATGTAGTAATGCTAAGACCAAGATTGCCTAAACTATTGACAAATTAAAGGCAAAAGATAGGTAAAAAGATGAAATTCATGTTGAGGATCCAGTTACTAACCAGTCTTCTTAGGAAATGAACATCCCCTTGAACTAACATAAGTGCGAGGATTGGGCAACTGACAGTTTTTCAAGTACTCTCCATGTCCCTAGACAACCAAACAACATAAACTCTTTTAAGTTACTAGTGATTACAAAAAATAAGAAAGAAACGAAAATGCATTCAGAACGAAGAACTCTTCTCTAATCAAATGTTGGGAGGAATCAACACCTTATTTATTACACATATATCAACATTCCTTCCACCTCCCAAATCATTAAATATGCCTGAGCAGATAGCCTCACATACCGAACTTATTCCTTCTTCTTTCTTATAAAAGAGACCCACGATCTCATTTTTCATCAAATATCAATGCAACATCTACGCCGATCTCAGCAACTTGATTTAAAAATCGAAGCTATTACTTTTTTGCAGTAGAATTACTATTCAACTATATGGCACACCAACTTACAGTCAATTCTTCGCGGTACTTTGACTCAAAAACAGCCATTGCAGCAAGTGAACCACAGCCCATTGTAGCAAATTGCGGCGTGTCTGTTCATCCATGAGGATATATCTATGCAATAAAATAAGTCAATGGTAAAAATTAGCTGCAATAACCACAATAGAGCATGACAGGTCAGATACTCATATAAGTAGAACGAACATACAGTGTGCAGATGTGGTCCAGTGACATCAACTCCCCCAAGAACTAAAGCAGCTTCTATATAACCTTTGTACCTGGGCAATAGGAAAATTAACCAGTCAGGGCTTCTTACTTGCTTGGTGCTTACAAGCTAACGTTAAAAGGGTATCACATTTTTAAAATTGACTTACCCAAACAAGCGTGACTTCAAAAGAGTAAGAGCTGTCACAACCCTTGATTCTCTACCTGTGCGATATCGATGAAGTTGGAGCTGCGAACTAATTGTGTCTGAAGACAAAGATGATAAACCAAAAAGAAAAATGAGAATGAATATAAAAGCATTTCCCTCAATCATTGTGTTGGGAAATTATTATCCGGATGGCTCATTTGCAGAGCCTACAAGACAGTTGCAAGAAGAAGGCTTGATGCAGCTGGCTGTTAGGGACAGATGTGCTGCTGTGATGAAGAATAATTTACCACCTTCCGCTCCAATTTCTCAGGATCCAACAAGTGTATCCAACAAGTGTTTCATAAGTGGCATGATAAGAGATAAGAAGCTTGCTGACTAATCCAGCTTTAGGTTGATTAAAAATAGGGAAGTTAACTCGTTTGTTTCATTCATTGTCAAGAAACTGAAAAAACAGAGCAAAACAAAGCAAGAATACTTCTTCGCTTGCAGCTTCGTAGAAAATTTCACTTTGGTCTGTTATTTATAATAGTTTGTAGTTTTATCCATTATGTTTGTAGGTATTATAAATTAGTCTGATCATAGTTGTGAATATTTATATATTATACATAAATTCTGTAATTTCTCTCATTTTAATACTAATAATTTATCAAATATTCCGAGCATCAAGTAATACTAATAATTTTTATCAATTTTGTTAAATTCTGATATTTTTATTTTTATATGTTTGCATATTTGTTATTCTGTTACTATTTAACATCTTAGAATTATTATATTTCATAAATTTTTATATTTTAAAAAAACTATTGGTTCCAATTGTTTAACAATAAAATACAAAAACTTATGAAATATAATGATCCTAGGATTTCAAATAATAGCATAATAAAATATATAGAAATAAAAAATAAAAAATATCATAATCTATTAAAGTTTGATAAAAATTATTACATACATTCTTGAATATTTAGATCATTTTATTAGTATAATAAAATTAGATAAATTACAAAATTTAAGTATAATGTATTATACTCACATATTTGATTGGAGTAATTTATAATATTGACAGAAATAATGAACCTGTAATTAACATGTAAAATATTATAAATAGGGATACCAAAGTCAAATTTGCCACCAAGCTGCAATCGGAGAACTCCTCTTTTGTTCTGTTTTTCGGTCTAAGGAAATAAAAGCAAATTACGTGCTATCAATGTAATAAAAAATATTTACAATCGAGAGATGCACAACAAACCAAATAATTAACAAACTAGTAGTTCTAAAAATACTAAGTGCTTTTAACACATAACTCTTCTGAAATTTGAGATTTTAATATTTAGATAAAAATTTAAGAAAAGTTACACTTACTTCTCCTAAATTATTAGTTGACTATTTATTTTTACTTAAATAACTATAATACCCTTGTTTACTTCAAAATAAAATTTAAGAAATTCAATTTTGATCTATTTAATATTTAAAATTATTAAAATAACTAAAAATTTAATTAACAATCATTTTAATTGATATTTATTTAAAATTAAAAATTTAATTAATGATAATTTAATTTGACAATTTTTGTTTATATTTATTTAATATTTATTGAAGTTAAGAATTTAATTAATGATAATTTAGGCTGATAATTTTAATTTATATTTATTTAATATTTTTTCAAATTAAGAATTTAATTAATTTTTATTTATGTGTCATATAACTATATTTTTTTTAATTTTTTATCAAACAACTCTATTGCCTTATCAACTTGATCATTCCTATAAAAACTCTTTAATATAATATTTATGTCATATATATTCACACTAAATTCACACTTTAACATCAATTTTATAACTCATAAAATAAATTTAGATTTTTGAATTTACACAAAAATTTCAATAAAATTAATTAATGATAAAAATTTGAAAAAAAAATCAATATGGGTAAATTACTAATTTCAAATAATTATAAATCAAAATTATCGTTAATTAAAATTTTAATTATTTTAATTTTTTTAACATTAAAAAAAATTAAAATTTAAAATTTTTAAATTTTATTTTAAAGTAAATAAAGATATTATAGTCATTTAAGGTAAAAATAGATGGTCAACTGATGATCTAAGGGAGGTAAGTGTATCTTTCTTCAAATTTTTCATCTAAATATTAAAATCTTAAACCTCGTAAGAAATATGGGTTAAAATCCTCAAAATCATAATTACCTAAAAGATTAGACCGACTATAGTTGTCCTAGTTTTGCAGTAAGATGGGGGCACAACGCCTTTCTTGGAAAGCATATCATTCCTTCTACACAAATCAAAATTGAATTCCTATGTTTGTGTTATCCATTTCTCATAAAACAGTGATGACTGGAGACAGAAAAAAATGGCTTCATAAGATCCACATACCACAGAGTTTAACTTGAAATTAAAATTAAAAACTAGATCAATAAATTGATAATAATAATAATAATAAAGCTCTGTCTCAAATTGGAAAACTAAGCCAATTGTTCCAAATAGGTCTATTAATTGATTAAGTCTAATATGAATTCACAAAATTATCGAAAGAGTTGGTCAGTTAAATTAATAATAACGTACATTCTCATGAGAGCAACTTAAGATAGAAAAAATAAATGCTTCATTTGCAGAAAATGACCGCTAAGCGATTTTCCGACGCTTCCCTTCCGTTCACTTCCCTTCCCATGCAACCAACGAAGAGAAAAACTCATGCTATTATAAATAAATAATAAGCATAATAAAAACGTAGAAGTCTGAGCGATCTCGCCTGAAGAATTGGTGGACGGGACGCGAGAGAACTGAGGAGCGCTGAAGCTTGTAAACACTGAGACGTTAAGAGTGTATGAGAACTTCCGCAAACTATTTTGTTTTCACTGAAATTTGATGGGGTAATAACGTTTGGGTCCCTAAACTTTTTTTGAGAGGGACAAATCAGGACATACTTTTCTCTCTTTTAATATTCTGGTCCTTGATTTGTGATTTTACCAAACTTTAAGGAGAAAAATATTATTATCACAAAATTTTATTATGTGACGGTAATACATATTTAACACTATCGTTTTAGTGTATATATATATATATATATATATATATATAAATTTAAAAGTAGTATGGAAAAAAAATGTATCATCTTTTATATAAAATAATTGTGCTAATTTGGTGATATAAATTATAAGCCTGCTTCAAACGAAAAGCTTTTATGATAATAGAAGTATTTTTAAATTATTTTGCTTAAAAAAATAGATACTCTTCTTTCATTTAGAATTTTGAGGGTAATATATATGTATGTTTATATTTGGAATTATGTGTTGTAATTTTTAATTTATAAGTAAAAGGGGGGATCGATACTAATTATTAAATGAAAAGAGTATCCACTGAGAACTTTTTTTTTTTTAGTTTTTTAGAATTAAATAAAACACACTAGCCATTTGAGGGTTAAATTTAGAAATAATGGGGATTTGTGATCTAAAAAAATTTGAATTTGCACACGAGAGAGCGGATGTTCCATAAATTAGAATAGATAGAATTTGAAATAACTTCATAATATAACACAAAATAAATTATAAAACAGTTTAAGTGTCAAGGGTGGCAATTCATCTCTCTCGGTCTAGGGGTTATAATTTTTTAAGTAAAGTTTTTTAATATAGATTTTTTATTCATATAACTTTTTAAAAAATTTAAGTAATTATTTTAATAGACAAATTTTTAATATTCTATTTTAAAAAAATAACATATAAAATTAAGTAAGAGTGTTTTAGACAATTTCGTATTTTAAAAAAATGAAGAAGCTCTGTTACCAAAAGTCTAAATTTTAGACTTCTCTAAATGGAAAGAAAATATGTTTTTCAATTTACTTTGAGCTTCTTCTTTTTTAATTTATAAAAATATTTTTCTATTACTAATTAAATCATATTAAAAAATTTGAAAAGATTTTTTTTAAAAAAAAGTTCTTTTGACTAAAAAAAAAAATCAAACAACGCTTAGTAATTTTTATAAAAATATAGGGTCGAATTCGGACTGCCCCGATAACGGATCCAAATGGAAGTAGTGTTCCTGCAAATTCTCGGACTATCAATGCATAATCAGAATTAAAAATGACAAAAAATGAAAAACAAGAATATAACTACACAGTTTAATTTATTGTTGTAATTCGGATGTAGATTTGAGTAAAGCTGAAATTAAGAAACAATCTGAGTTCAACATAAAAATTAGATATCACATCCACATTCGCTTTATTTCTTGAGTAGATTCTGTCATTTTCTAGGATTGAGAGTCACCAGCAATCCATTCTTCATGTATAGTGTTGTTGTCACTTTCGGAACAACATTATAACCTTCGTCTACTTTAATCGAATACCTCAACAGGATTGAAGCAGCAACCATTTTCATCTGCATATAGGCAAACTTCTTTCCTAGACACAACCTTGGACCGGCATTAAACACAGCATATTTGAACTGATTCTCACCCACAAACTGTCCATCTTTAATCCACCTCTCTGGCTTGAATTCCAAGCAGTCTTTCCCCCAGATGGACTCCATTCGAGCCATCGAGAATATGCAGTACAGAACCCGAGCACCTTTTTTTACCACAGAGCCATCGGGGAACACATCATCTTCCTGAACTTCTTTGATTTCAATTGGCACTGATGGATACAGCCTCAGGGATTCGGACAATGCTGCTTGGAGATACATCATTTTCTTCAGTTCTTCAACAGTAAAGATTACATTGTCCTGGATTTTATCCTCCCTGCAAGCCAAAATTTCATTGATCTCGACGAGAATTTTTGTTTCAACTTCCGAGTTTTTGTGTAGTAACCAGAAAAACCAGGCCAGTGCCACAGAAGTTGTGTCTCTCCCTGCTAGAATAAAGCTTATGCAGAAATCTCTGTAGAACTTATTTGGGAAGTGTCTATTCTTGTTTTCAGTTTCCATAAACCTTGACAAGAGGTCAGATTGATCGTTTAAGCTACCAAGCCTGCATAGTTTATTCCTTCTGTCTGTCACAAACCGGTCCGAAAAATCTTGCACAACTTTAATTGCTTCCTTGAGCCTTCTCTCATATCCAAGTCCAAAGAACTTCATGGGCTTCCATACAAAAGGCGGCAACAAAAATCTTAACAAAGTGAGTTCTGTGGCTTCTTCAAAAGCTTTTGCGAAGGGAACTTCTGGCAAATCAAGGGCCAAGCATCCAGGATCAATCCCGAGACCAGCAGTGCAAATGTTATCCAAGGTAAACCGAAGAAGCACTTCCTGGAGATCGAATCTATCTCCTGATTTCACCAGCTTCTCTGTTAGTTTCAACAACTTCTGGGTAACCAAATATTGCATTGTCTGGAGAGAGTGCTCTATAAACCGGCTTGAATGCATCTGAAATTTCGCCATTTGCCTTTGTTCCTTCCATAATTCACCGTCAACATTGAATATACCCTCTCCGAGTAAATCCTGAAACCGTTCTCTGTAGTATTTTCCTTTGGGGAAGTTCTTGAAATTTGTTTTAACCATATACTCTATGTTGGACGGATTAGCTGTTGAAATTCCATAGGCTCCTCCCATCCATACTCCCCTGTAGTAAAACGTTCCCCCAGCTTTGATCAAAGCTTCAGTGGCCCAGTTATACAGGTTGTTGAAATGGAGAAACATGGATGGTATGACCCCTAGCGCCGGCCATAACATAGGACCTTTGTTGGTTAGTTTTTGGTGCATACAACTGAAAATTAACAGTCCCAACAAAGCTGCAGCTATGTCCCAGAAACATATGTGAGTGTACAACCAATCAGTGACCGAAAACAAAAGCATTCTATTCTTTGCCATTCTCTATGCTTTAGCTGATCACTGGCAATGGTAATTAGGCTGTCATCAAGCTAGTGAAATTGGGATTGATAGTTTGTGAATGAGAGGATAATGAGATTAATATCCTGTGTTTAGTATAAGCAATTGAATTAGAGCTGGTGAAGGTATTAATGATATCACCAGCTTCTTTGACCCTTATGAGGAATGGAAAATTTTCTGCAGTCTCAATCGCTAACATAAGGCATTCCAAAGCTGGTAAATTTAACACTTCCCTCAGTTTCATTATCTATAAGATGCAATATTTAGCAAACAATTCGTTTAAATATTTAAAAAAAACAGCTGAAAGATAATTGGAAACCCGAAAATATCCTTCTCTGTAGCTGTAATCTGAAGATGATGACAGGAATTGATAAATTAAAATCTCTGTTAACAACCACTAACAGTTGCTTCACTTCTTGTGATATTAGATGCCTCATTTATGATTATTGAAATGGTGAGTATGACATGCTACTTGTTATTGCCAAAAATATTCTGTTTCTAATGTCTACTATTGCAGGAGGTTCATTCTGATAAAATTATAGTAATTTTGTGATATTAGAGCTAATGAACATCAAAGTACAGTGCATTAATTAGCAAGTTAATTAATATCCCACTTACTATTTTCCCAACTACCTCTGAGTTAATCATCTCAACCGTAAACTTACCATTTGATTAATTAGGATAAAAAAATTGCAGAAAATGGAAAAAGTTCAGTCTGTCTAACTATGATTTTGATGGTTTCCAATTGCGGAATTTCAAAACTAAGCACCTAAATTTCTGAATATTTAATTTCAGTTGTTAGCCAATGCAGTTTAATCAATATTTAGTTTGCCCTTTAGAATTCACCTTCTTGTCCCTGTTTAAAAAAAAAAACCTTTAATCCAGTTTCAAATAATAACATTTGTAAAGTGCAAAAGGCTCAACTCCAACAGAGACTTTAGACAATAGAAGAAGTTAACTTATAAAAATATACGCCCACCCAACAGAATCTTTTACTCTATCGACATAGAGGCAAAAGCAAGCAGACATTTTAGTACAATACTTATTTGGTCCCCACGGTCTGATTAGACCACACACTTTAAGCTCGTAATGAAATCTAAGATACGTGCAGCTTTCACTTGATGCTGATTACACGTATCCAGAATTCTTCTTTAGCCAAAAAGAAATGTTAGAATATCAAGATAACGTTTCTTTATTCGGAAGAAGAAATCCCAAGTGCCTTTGAGGTACTTGAGAGCACACAACATATAATAGAAAGCCAAGCAAATGTAAGAACATCAAAAGATAAGGGCTAGTTTGTGCTGCAAGGTGTGCCGTACGATGGAGTTGGTTCACTTGTTTTGTCATGCCTCTTTTTCTTTTGCCCCACATTTGAATAAGATACCATAAGATGAATGTAGAATTCCTCTTTATCTTTTTCTTTTTCTTTTTCCTGTCCTTCGGTTTCTCATTTTCCTTTCTAAGACCGGAAGTTAGATGATGCAGAAATTCCAAATTTTAAATGGACTAAATTATGTTGCAGGGGTTTCTAAATAAAATTGTGGCTGATCCAGGAGCTAATATGAACATTTTGATCATCAGTTTCACAGATTATGCGGAGCCTAAATATTGTGTATGTCACCAAGAAATAATTGAGTTTTAGGGTATATAATGAAATTAATATATATTTCATTCGCTGCACGTTGCATAAATGTAATTGTCCACACAAAGTGCAAAAGAGAAGGCTTTGAATTTGATTCTGGTCTACAATTAAAAAATCTAGAAACCCCCTCTTCTTTTGGCGGTCTTGGCATAAAAAAAGACTACAAAAGAAGCCCTCTTTCATTACTACAACAGATAAAGGCACACTGTTAACAAAATGAATCAGATGCGACTGAACAAGTTTGTTATCAGGCCAAGCAAAGTAGGCTCGCATATGAATGACAAATAAATAACTTGCTCTGTTAATAAGCTCATAATTTCATAAAGGCGTCTCAACCAATGTATTGCTCTGCCTTTGTTTTATCAATCCATTGGCCATGAACTCAATTCTTAGTCAAGACTTGTGGCTACATTCCAGATCGTTTTTACAAGAAGATGTTGTCATAAGAGAACTCCTTCTTAGCCATGACCCTGATGGCCGTCATCTTGATTCTGAGCAGTTGCTTCGTGCCATGGAGAATATTATGTGTTATGCTACTGCATCGGAAGTGCTAGTAATTTTATGCTCAGCTACATTGTTACTCTGGATTTATATGTTCTTTTATATATTATTTATTTATTCTTTTTGCTAAAATTCAAAGATGTGCATAGTCTGTATTCCGTAAGACTGTAGGACTTGAAGATATTGTAATTGCGCTGTCTTTCATAATGTATGGCATCACAATACAAGTTATAAGCCTCACACATTTGCATATGCAAAGAGTAATAATAAATAAATGAGTACCAAGACGCCAGTTTTTATGGGTTCCTTCTGTTTTGTCTTTGCATGAACTTTGTAAATCTTTCAACTTTTCTGTAGGCTTTCCAAGAGATGTATTACTTAAACTTTGTGGTAACAACATTAAATTCATTTTGTAAACCATTTTCAGGTTTCTGATATGAATGGTGATACCTTCGGAATGAATAATGAAAGCAACATTGAAGTTGTTGGATCACAAGAGCCACTGGGACACACCATCTATCAAATTTCACGCGAGGTTGTTCCTCTCACCTTCTCTCTTTTTCTCACATGCATTATTAGGACTACGATTTAACATACTATTTTGTAACAGCAGATACTCTGCAAGTGTTCTGGAGAAGGGAATTTACACGCAAGAACAATGATCATGTTCGATTTACTGGGGAATTACAGATGGGATGCAAAAATGGTTTTAGTACTTGCAGCATTTGCAACAAGCTATGGTGAATTTTGGCTCATAATGCAGCTATATCCTCAAAATCCCTTGGCAGTATCAGTGGCGGTGCTCAAGCACTTGCCTAGCGACATAAGTATTCTGAAGCGTCGATTTAAGGCCCTAAGTTTGTTGATTAAGTCAATGGTTGAGGTGACAAAGTGTATCATTAAGTTTGAAGGGTTGCCATTTGTACATGTTATGATGGATAATGAGATTATTGCCATTACAAAGTCTCACATCTTCATAGCAGCTTACTGGGTCACAAGAAGCACCTTGATTTGTTCTTCTCACATCAAAGACTTGATAGTCATGAAAGCTGAGCAAGTGCATGTTCTTTCCCTTCAATCAGCACTACAAATACTGTGATCTTTTTTTTTTTTAAAGTTACTTTCAAGATATTCAGCATGCAAAAATTCATTAAATGTTTGAGGATCTGATGGATTTAGTTCTCGTTCTAAATCAGAATTGAGATGTGTTATTTACTCTTCAGGTATTCAAATGATTCAACAACAATTGCAGCATGGGAGCTCTCAAGTCTGGTACGTAGGTTGTGTAGCATTTGCAATCACCTCAGAAGACAAGTAGATGCATGTCATCGAGAAACAGGTTACTGTTCAGATTTTTCCAAGTAATTTGGAAGTCTTTCACTTTCATGAATTATGAATTGTGCACAATTATAAAATAATATTTTGCAAAATTCACAGAGACAAAGTTGCATCAGATGCTTATAGAACTTTTCAAGAGGTCCCTCATGGACAACCAAGAGTTGCTAAGGATATTATTTGCTTTGAAGAATGAATTACCACTCAAGAAATGTTCCACACAAGAAAAGGTAATTATTCTGTTTCCCTTTGTTTTTTCTTCACCCATAATTTCATTTCTCAAGGAAAATAGGAGAGATGATCATACTTTCTGTAGTTCTGTAAAACGTAAGGCATAGTTTTAAGCATAGCACATAGAATTGCCACAAAAACTAGGTATGCAAGAAAGTTCAGTTATGCTCATTTTTCTTCTAAGTTAATTGAAATATTACATATATGCTATTAATTTGCTTTTTATGCTTGTTAAAAACAATGACGTTAATTGGCTTCTTGCAATAATAAACTCGTTATTTCACTTATTTACCATTTTCTTTGGGTTCATATTGACAGCTAAGTGTGTCTGAATTGAAAGACAAGGTAGTTATACTTTTGGTTTCAAAGCCAGAGCTTCCATTGGAGGAACTATTCTTTCTGATTCACCAAACATATGATCATCCACATACCAAGAACTTAACGGGGAGTTATGAAATTTTATGGGTTCCCATTTCATCTTCAGACACATGGACTGATGCTGACGAGAGAAGCTTTGAGTTTTTATCAAGCACTTTACCATGGTTGTCAGTTCGACAACCACAGTTACTTAACTCAGCAGTTGTAAACTTCATAAAACAAGAGTGGAACTTCAAGGACGAGCCTGTTATGGTAGTGTTGGATTCGCAAGGAATGGTTACTAATTCAAATTCACTTGATATGATACTGATATGGGGTGCCAGGGGATATCCATTTTCAGTTTTGAAAGAAATCGAGCTTTGGGAAGAGGAGAACTGGACATTGCAATTTATGATTGATGAAATTGATCCCCTCCTAAATAAATGGGTAAGATACTAACTCTAGGGTTAAAAAACATTGACAGTAGTTACATGCTGAATGAAGTATTTCCCCTCTCTAAACAGAAGAATTATTTTTGTACTTCTACTCACTGCAGTGCATTGATAACATGCAGGTTGAAGAAGGCAGAAACATTTGCCTCTATGGAGGCGAAAACCTGGATTGGATAAGCGAATTCAACGCTAAAATGATGGAAATTAGAAGTAAAGGCTTGCAAGTTGAGATGGTGTACGTTGGTAGTAAGTATCTAAGTGAGAAAGTGAGAAATATTTTAGCCATCATCAATGAAAAAATGCATAGTAGTTTACTCTCCTTCACAAAATTAAAATTCTTTTGGTTTCGGATGGAGAGTATGAGGAAGTCAAAACTTCGACTAGGAAAAGAGGCCAATACTGATCACATTCTCAAAGAGGTGTCAGCATTGCTAAATACTGATGACAACGACAATGGCTGGGCTGTATTTGGAAAAGGATCATCACCTGATATCCTAAGGTTTCGAGGAAGGAAGCTCATGGAATGCTTGAACTTATTTCCCAAATGGGGAGAAAATGTGGCAAAGTTTGGCTTTGTTGGGGCAATTAGAAATACAGTTGAACCACCTGATCTTACAGAATCCTGCGACCACTCTAATGTGATTCCTTATGCTGAGGGAATTGTCGTATGTGAAAAATGCCTGCGCCTCCTAAAAGAGTTTGTAGTTTATGAGTGAAATGTAATAAGATATCTGCAACTCCAACTGGAATGCCTGCACTTGGAGACATTCTATACTACCGAAAATAATTGAATGTTGTTGACCTTTAAAGTACTGGTACTGCAGTTTATGACCGTTTTGGACAAAATCCAAGTTTTCTCGTCAATAACTATATTCATTAGCTAATATTGAAAGAGAACTGTTTTATTATGAACCTCTAACATAAATAATTACAATTATTTTATTTGCCACCATTTTTTTTTTTGAAGTAAATTGCCAAGAATATATCAGTATCCTTCCATAGACTATTATAGGTGAGCTTTATGCTAGATTAGCATTGATTATCCAGGAAATTTATTATCTGCTTAAAATATGTTCACTTTATATTCATTCCTGGAAATTCCAGTAAATGCTAATTATTATTTTCCTCTAAACTCTTTAGCTTATATATCTGTGTGAGTTTGCTTTGCCTTGAATTCTTCTGTTATCCTCTTCGCATTAAAATCTATAACTTATACAACTTGTTTGCAGCGAATTTTTGGTATGAATTATTGTTATAAAACATCAAATGACTATTTACCGTTGATTGATTTACGATGTTTCCATCAATATGAGAAAATGCATTTTTTCTCACCATTGTAGAATCTTGACCTTATAATCCCTGGGACAGGTGAGAAATTTGACTGTTGACGGTTGAAGCTAAAAGAGTAGAAACAAAACACTTGTTGCTTAAAATTCAAAACTTGAGACTTGTGATTTATAGTTGACAAAGTTCAAAACAGTTGTCATTGAATGCAACACTTGATGATGATACCAGATACTCAAGAAATTTAACCTATAAACTTACAAATAGGGTGGACAGCAGAAATCTAATTAAATAAAAGGCGTGGAAACACATTTTTTTAAGGAAAACTGGTTTGCATACAAACTTTTTACCCCAATATTATTGATGACTCCCACTTTTTCATAACATTGGTGACTACCTTGACAGTAATCTGACACATGTTTTCCCTGAAGTCTTTACAACTTAACATTGATCCTGCCCTACTAAGATTTGCAGTAACAAAACCAATCAAGGGTTTATGCAACCAGCCTCATTAACTTGCAGCTACTTGTTTCAATGGCACAGAATCCCTGCATCCAATCCTTTGCCTTTACATGCAAGACATCACCTCAACTAAATTGATTCACCCTACAAATCCCCTGGAAGTTCTTACTTGTTCAAAGCATAATTTTTTTGGTTTTTACCCAATTCCCATCAACTCAACAAGCCGTTGATTGTACTAATATTTTCATTTCAGTGTTTCAGAAGTCATAGAAGTATTTAAGTTCTGTTGTTTTCCTTGAAGCGACTAAAGATGGTCAAGGCCTCTGATTTGCTCAGCCTTTTGCTTTTGTGGACAGTATACTGTAGACAGTTGGCCTCATGCCATTAGCTGTCTCACATTCTTCTCTTTATGCTAAAGAAGAGAATTTCAGGGCTTTCCCTTTTTTTCCGATTTTATTCTTTAATAAGGTAATTAGTGGGTCCGTGTGCTTATCCCATTAATAACCTTTTGCAAGCTGCTAAGCTAACAAATATCCTGGTAGACCCCAAACATAGTTCATGTATGGCCTGTAGATTTTTCAGTGCCTTTTCAAAAATATTCTTCCAGGCCCCAAAATAAGATTATTAAAACCCTGGAACAAGTAAGGTTGCAGCGTCATGATCAAAAGGGACTTGGAAAATTGACAAAACATTATGCATGGCATCTACAATAGTTCTGCTAGACTTTCGCTTTAATGATGCAAAGATGCTTATCTCACTGTTGCGGAAAATCAGCCTCCATAACAATGTTCTAACACTAATTAATTTAATCAAGATTGCGATATGATAAAACTATCAGATTTTATCAGATAACACAAACCAGATAAATAATAAACAAGTTTAGAAACATAAGAATTATATGGTTCAGCAAAATTGCCTACGTCCACGAAGCAAACATATATAAGGTTTTTAATTAGAATCAGAAGATATGATCTGTACAAGATGACTTTTTATTGCCAAATCACCTTTCTTTAGTTTCTCTCTCTCCTTTCCTTTTTCCCTTCCAGTTTTCGTTTTACCCAAAAGGTCTAGAGTACAGGGTTTTTATAATGTCCCTAAGTATCCCAATTCGAGTAGGTCTAATATCTTAATTCTAGTAGGTTTGTTATCCTAATTCAAAAAACTTTGATATCCTTTTTAGATCAGGATAACAATACCTTTTTAGGTACTCGAGTACTCGGACACCAGATCAGACCCTCTTCAAGTTAGGATGACTACTCCACCTCATGACATCAGGTCTTCGGGTACTCGGACACTAGATCAAATTCTCTTCAAGTCAAGATAATTGCTCCACCTCATGACATCAAGTACTCAGGATATTCAAGAATTTGAAGCATCTATTCTTCACAGTCACAAAGTTGCCATGTCTGAGTACATGTTGCTAATTTGAAATATCAGATTTGCTGGAACAGGTTCCAAATTGTTATCAGACACAAAACAATATGCATCCCAAAATATCTTGCTGTAAATTTACCTGACACAGAAGTAATTTTGAATCACCCTTTGATCTGCCTACATTCGCTATCCTACAAAATTGTTTTATGCGAAACAGGCGCGATTATTCAATGATTCAGATAAGTTTCACAGGATTGAAGTAGTAGATTTGCATTTCAGCATATCCTGGAACAGCATTCCAAGAGCAATTAATCATACGGAATAAAGAAAAGAATCCTACGACAGTAGTGTCATAAAATAGTCAGATAATGATCAATTATGTCCATTGTAAGTTAAGAAATTGCGTGCAGTAAGAAAAGTAACATGTGTTTTGTGCATGGATTAAAATAAACATTCCATGTAAGCTAACAAATTGTCTGTAGTAACAACTGACTCGTGTTGCGCACGAATAAAAGTAACTCAACATTTCTGGTGTAGGATTCTCATGACTGACCTGTAAAGGGAGAAGATATAGTTACTGGACTATATTTCCAACCCCTATCCAAAATTCTAATCCTCCAGTTGTACTTTATGTTTTAAACCGAATCGGAAGCAAGGTAGCAAATCCTGCGGCCTTTATTCTAGTTACTGAACTATATAAGGCCTATAATTAAACCAAATGCAGGCCAACCCAAAGCATTTGTTCTCTCCCTCTCTTGTCTGTCTTTGAAAATCTTTTCCTCTATCCAGCTTTAATTGAAATGGCGATGGTACCTCTTAAGCAACAATTCAGGGGTGATCGACATATGTTCTCCTCTTCGGACGACAATGCAATGATGAGGCAAGTTCAGGCCACTCATGCTCCTGATGGCCGCGAATTTGCCGTCAAATCTCTTCTTTACATCATTGAAGGCATCTTTCAACGTGCTGCCCCTGGTGTCCCTGGAATTATTCAGGTATTTATTATTAAATTTTCTGTCTGGCATGATATGTACCACTGCAAATGATAGTTATGGTTTGAGTGATCAACTTTGGCTATATATATAGGGAGCCCAAGGACAACAGGATGTATTGGATGACAAGAATTTCCAGTCAGATTTTTTTGATATGCTCGATCTTTTGTCACACGCCATCAATAAAGTTTCATGCGAGGTTTGCTCTACAACTTATCTTATTTACACTAGTGCGCTTGATCCGAGTGAAAAATCCGATGAAGCAACTAGCGTAACATATAACATACTTATGTTTTAGTGAAATAACTCATAAATATGTAAAACGACAGATTTCCTGCAAGTGTTCCGGCGGTGGAGATGCCCATGCAACAACTTTGGGAATCTTCAACATTCTTTCAAGCTACGACTGGGATGCAAAAGTTGTGCTAGCATTGGCTGCATTTGCTTTGAATTATGGAGAATTCTGGGTGGTGGCGCAACTGTACCCTAGCAACCCCCTTGCCAAATCGGTGGCACTGCTCAAGCAGTTGCCGGAGATACTAGAGCGTGCCGATACATTGAAACCAAAGTTTGAGGCTCTTACCAACCTCATCAAGGCCATGGTTGACCTGACCAAATGCATTGTTGAGTTCAAAGAACTTCCACCTGAGTACATTACCCCTGATGCACCAGAAATGCGAGCTGCCACTGCTCATATTCCCACTGCCGTTTACTGGATCATCCGCAGTATTGTGGCCTGCTCGGCTCAAATTTTGGGCCTAATTGGCATGGGACACGAGTACGTTGTCGCTGTTTTTAAGCTAATCTATACAGTCATTCTCATTCCATATTTCTATACATATGCTGCCATTTCTCTTCTCGGTGTTTGTCTAATTAGTTCAAACTAAATAATTAAGACTGGCATCTCTTGGCTGCCCTCAGGTATATAACATCAACAACGGAGGCATGGGAGCTATCAAGCTTAGCCCACAAAATCAACAGCATATACAATCATCTTACGCAGCAGCTCCGACATTGTCATCAACTCATAGGTGACTCCCACTGAACCTTCAAGATCTCAATTGTCATGATGAAAAAAATACCACGTGCCTGATTAGTTAACAAGTGATCTTGGTTTAATGCAGATGAGAAAAGGCAAATCGAGGCATATCAATTGCTCGTGCGACTCATGGAGACGCCACATATGGATAATATGAAGGTTCTGAGGGCATTGATTTACGCTAAGGACGATCAGCTGCCACTTTTTGAGGGTTCTACAAAGAGAAGGGTTGGCTAATTTCCATCACATTTCTGTCCCCAAATAACATTTGCTAATCACTGCTCTTAACCACTTTCATTGTGCAATGATTGACAAATAAAACAGGTTAACATTGAGGTGCTGAGAAGGAAGAATGTGCTCCTACTCATTTCAGACCTGGACGTCTCCCATGATGAGCTGTTCATTTTGGAGCAAATGTATCAAGAATCACGTCAACACCCAACAAGGACAGAGAGTCAGTACGAAGTGGTGTGGCTGCCAGTTGTGGACAGATCAACACTATGGACAGAGCAAAAGCAAGATAAGTTCGAGCATCTACAAGGGATGATGCCATGGTATTCAGTGTACCACCCTTCAATGATCGACCCAGCAGTGATCAGGTACGTCAAGGAAAAGTGGGACTTTAAGAAGAAGCCTGTTCTTGTGGTCTTGGACCTCCAAGGAAAGGTTGTCAATGAAAACGCCTTCCACATGATGTGGATTTGGGGTAGTCTTGCTTTCCCTTTCACCAGTGCCAGGGAGGAAGCTCTTTGGAAGGAAGAGTCTTGGAGAATTGAATTGTTGGCAGATACCGTGGATGCAGCAATCCCCATTTGGGTAAGATAGCACCAATAGGACATTTATAATTAATTAGTATGGATAAATTGACTTGTCGACATTATTTATTTGTGCTGGTTCAATGACCGTCTTTTTCTTTTTGCAATTTTCAGATTGGGGAAGACAAGTATATATGCTTGTATGGTGGAGAAGACTTGGAATGGATCAGGAAATTCACAACGACATTACAGGCAGTGGCACAGGCTGCACGCGCTCCATTGGAAATGCTTTACGTGGGTAAGAGCAATCCTAAAGAAAAGGTTCGCAGAAACATTGCCACCATCAACGTGGAGAAACTTAGCAACACACTACCAGAACTCCCTCTGGTTTGGTTCTTCTGGGTGCGTCTAGAAAGCATGTGGCACTCTAAAACTAAATTTAGGAGAAGTGTGGAAAATGATCCCATAATGCAAGAGATTGCAACAATGCTTAGCTTCGATGGGAGTGATCAAGGATGGGCTGTGATTTGCAGAGGACCACACATGGCTAAGGCCAAGGATCAAACTATTATAAAGTGCTTAAATGATTATGATGCATGGAAGACACATGTGGACGAGAAGGGTTTCGTTGTTGCACTGAATGATCATCTTCGACAACTCCACACTCCACATCACTGCAACCGTCTGATCTTGCCAGGGACCACTGGAACCATCCCGGAGAGGGTAGTGTGTGCTGAATGTGGGAAACCGATGGAGAAGTTCATCATGTACCGCTGCTGCACTGATTAAGCTCATATTGGTATTGAAAATATTATCCATCAAGACTGCGAGAGGAAGAATAAGTACTATCTATGCTATTATTGCTAGATTTTAATGGAGGAACTCACTCATTTGCAGTGCTTGTTTTCCTCCATTGCATGTGTGTTGATTTGCTTTAATTTAAATTTAATATAATACTATTATGTATGAGAGGCACTAGTTCTTTCAGTAATAAAAAATGTATGATTTCACCATTTGCCAAATTTTCTTCTTTCGCTTGAGAAGCATTGGAAATTCTCAATACGACCATGCTTGCTGGGCTGGGGTGGGCTCGCCTAGCCAGAATCATCGTTCGGTAATAGCTATTTTAAAAATTATCTCATATCTGAATTATGATATTATTTGATTGCTTTGCTCCTAACGAGAGTCGACTTATTTATCCGACACTGATCAAGTACAGAATTGATATACAGGCATGTATCTACCCAGACCAAGAACACTGAAATCGTCCTTTCACGGGGCTACCAGGATTGATATACAGGTACTTCCGATTCTTATCGGTTTATAAATATAATTATAGGTATTATCCAAGGTAAACAGAATTCTTGCAACGACCAAAATCCTTCCGAGTCTGCGTTATGGCAGACGGTGTCTAATATTAACACTTCAAAATAAAGTTTTCAAAAAAAAGAATGAAAATTCACGTCATATAGACGCCAAATCTTAAAAATACATTAAAATAGAAATATTTTCGGATGCTGATTCCAAGCCCATTCTCAAAGTTTATTAAAACATAAAAAAACTACATATATTTCAGACATTAAAAAAGCCAAAAAGCCTTAAAGATTTACCAGGAGACAGGTAGCAACAGTGCAACTGAGTATACACAGCGCTGTTTAAAACTGGCAAACGTATTAATCTATGCTTCGGAAACATGAACATCCCTCACTGTTATTCACTAGAGAGAGTTCACCAGTAAGAAGCAACGCACAGTTAATTCGATTAAATGAACAAACAAATTTTCGAGAAGTTACAAATAAATGGCAATCCACCCTTCAAACAAAGCTACGACCATTAAGCGTAGCCTGCAGTTAAATTTAGAAAATGATGGGTAAGAACTGAGATTTATTTACGCTTCCGTTGACGCGCCCCTCTGGATTTGGAAATCCACCCGAGGAACGCAACGCCTATAGAAGCGATTTATCAAAAAAATCGAACAACACAATTAACTATGTTAGAGAAATAACAAAAATTGAATGAAAAAAAACCTCTGTGCTAGCTTCGAAGTGCAGAGTACATGATTGAAGTAACATACAGGGCGAAGGCAAGCCGCCACTAGGGTTTTACCCTCGGCGACATCGGAAGAGGGCTGGGGTTTTATAGGAGCAGACAACTTGGGGACGAAAGACTTGTCGACAATAACGAAAATGCCATTGGAGATTCCCTGTTGGGCTTGATTTAGAGTTGGTGGGCCTAATCAAAGGTTTAAGATAACCAAATATAATAAATACACCCTCTTTTACAACGAATTTCTTTCCAAAGAACACACCCACCACTTATCGACAACGAAAGTTTCATCCTTCTTTGGAAAAGAGGTTCTAAGGCGAATCCTCCTAGAAACACTAATCCCCAAGGTAAGAAACCATACCACTTTTTATGTATGTCCCTCGTTCTATAAAAAATTTTGTGGTTTTTACACTGTTATAAAAATCAAGTTTTAACTTTTATTAGTAGTTATATATTTTCATTTTTACTTACTATATATTTTTTTTAAATTTTAAATTGATTAAATATTTTTTATTATTCAATAAATTTGTCTTAAATTGATAAAAAAATTCAATAACAATTTGGCATTACGTGAAAATTTGTGCACTACAAACTAATTGGGTCTATTTTAAAGAGTAAAATTTAATTAATTAATTTCAGTCAAAAAAATTAGGAGTACTACAATTTGCGAAAAAGTATAATAATGAGAGGTTTTTAGAATTAATGAAATAGTATAAAAAAAATTATTACTTGAATATTTTAATAAATAAAAAAGAGAGAAATTTTTATTCAAATTTTGAAAGGATACTATGATAATTGGGGAACTCTATCTGATCATGCATAGTGGTGGAGTGGGCCTGGAGCCCAAATTTATTTATATATTTATCGATTCTTTCCTGCAAAAGCAAATTAACGGCCAAAATGTCTTTGTGAAAAGCATCTCAGTCGATGATTTGAATTTGATTATTAATGAATAAGTAAGAATATTTGATTATAACAAGTATTAATATTAATTAGCAAGCCACCTGTTTGGAGGGTTCTGGAGTTGGAAACAGTGTGGAACATGGAAGTTTAAACAGCATTAATTGAGGCATCGTCGTTTCGCCCTTAAATCTTAATTATGTGTTAATTAAATGATGCATAATTTCAGGCACATTGACCTCTAAATGAAAATAACAATAGTCCACAATAATTAATCAAATGCAAGGCCCACGGAAACAATCACAAAAAAGTGGCGTGACGAGAAAATACTGTAAGGCCAAGAGAAACGCTTATTTGTTTAGATCTAACTAGCCATATCTACTTTTATCAACGGCACATTATTAACGTTGAAGACAGCTCATAATTTCAATTATATATAGATAAAATTGTCCTGTTGAAAACTGCTGCCTTATTGAAAAGGACCATTTATTTCTTTCTTTGTTGTTTGCATATATAAAGACACACAAAATAATTTTCTTATTAAGAAATAGTAATTGATGAAAACAGATGACTTACTTTTATCTTCTTCTTTTTTCATTTTCTCCAAGTCCTCGATATACAATTTGTATTAAATAAGCAAAATCAACTCACAAATTAATTAATTAATTAAATACGTACAGCTTGCCAATTATAGAATTCATTTATTTGGATTTTGGAGAGAGCTGGCGTAGCAAGTTGCTTGTCAAGTTGACTGTGCAAGTTGGTTAATTTGGGGTCATGCGAGAAAAGCGAGCAGATTAGAGAACTGTGGCCACACCGTTTCAACACCCAATCGCTAGCTTCACTGCTCTCATCTCAAACAAAAATATTTATTCCAGGGTTCTGAAGGACCAATGGAGTTGCTGCAATTAATATCCACCGGCAAACAAAAAAGGCTGATAAATTAATTTTGTTATATCTTTAAAGTCATCCGAATGCCATGCTCGCTTTTAATCATACATTATTATGTCCCCTTTAGAAGAATACATATAATTGGTTTGAATTCTTTAGTTTATCTTCATTCTTCCAAGCCCACCTACTCGTTCAATTCAAACAATATTATGAATCTGAATGGCGTATCCACACCACACAGCGGCAAGAAACTCAGTTGGCCCTAACATTATAAGTCAAAAATAACCAAAACGCGGTCTGTTTCATCCACACTTTCTACCAAAGCAACAGACCTGATTCAGCTTTTCAAATTGCAATATCGGCATGGTTACACATTCTCTGCTCATGGGTTTTCTTGGCTTTGGCAATCCAGATTGTTACCTTCTTGTTCCTAGTGCATATATCCATGTTAAAGCAAGTTAATTAATTAATATTTAAATTATAATAAACCCTAATATGAGGGTTATATACAGCAATGGCAAATGATCAGGAAGCATGCATTTAATAAAATTTTTTTTTCTTGAGATCGTTGACCTAGCTAGCTAAACCATTTATTATTTGTCTCTTAATATTAAACCTGTTTACTACTGTGGACGGGTGCTTTAGGTTTCGTTTTTCTATATACGTACAGATTGGACTAAGAAGAAAGCGGGAGACATGTTCAAGTGCTTTTCATTAATTATATCCTTATTTTCGGGTGTATGCCTATTAGTGCACGTTAAGTAGCTACGCTATTAATCTATTAATTATATTTCTTTAATTAATTAATTCAATTACATATATATAATGAATTTTTATTAAGACTGTAGGTTCTGTATGTCCTCTTTATTTTATTTTTTAATATAGATTTTTGGTAGATTCTAGAAAGAATCAATCACATATATATATATATATATATATATACACGCGTCTAAATTCGTTTGGGCGTTAGTGATAGGCATCAAAAATTAAAAATAACAGAGTCGGTAGTCGAATGACATATCAAGAGTAATTGTTTGACGTGCTTGTAACGATTAATTTGTTTAAGATAATGAAGAAACGCCAATTTAATTCCATTATAAATTACTCAAACAAGGAAACCACTGCCACTTTGTCCACTTGTGCATTAATTGTAATTTAATTAGGAGATGAAAGTAGTAAGATCAACATCAGTTAGATATTTCTTGAAGCAGATATATATCCATTAGTAAATTTCATCTATATATATTTCCTAATTAGATATATTTAACTGCTCTACTTGTCCCTCGTTATTGCATGAATAACTCAATTATGTCGTGTCCTAACAAATAAACATATATAATAATTTAAAAAATAAAACAACTTTGACTCAATTATTACACACACATATGACATACATGAACCTCATTCGTTCATAGTTCTGACCAATAAGATAGTTATGACCGTGGAGCACACCTAGGTAGAGTCCAAAATCGAAACACTGGATTGATATATACATTACCATTCAATTAAATAAAAGAAGAAGAAAAATTAAGAGGTTAAGGAACGCAGCCAATGTACGTAAAATGACTAATCATACCATACATGTATTAACGTATTCAAACAAAATGCATGAATGTATATATGGACATGTACAGGTAATAATAAACGTGATCATATATATATATATACATACATACATATATATATATATGCAAATAATATTGTGCATTGACTTTGACTATATATATATAAAGAATACTATTCCACATATCAATCAGATGATCAGCAGCAGCTCTCTGCTTGCTTTGGTCTTATCATCATGCTCTCAACTTGCCAACTTGCACGCCACAGAACCAGCTCCAGCTGCGAGGCCAGAACTCGCTCTCTCTCTCTCTCTCTCTCTCTCTCTCTCTCTCTCATATTATATAATCTCATCTGTCTGAGCAACCAGCTAGCTTCGTCGACGCAACTATTTGATTTCATATAAATGGTTTAATTTTAATTTATGTATTTATGTATGTAGATGAAGAGGAATTAAGCGAAGAAAATTATTGAGCGGTCTGTGTGTCGACATATACATTCATGCATTTGGACCAAACGTTTTCGTCAATATATACATGATTTTGGCAACTTGCTTAATTTCAAAGTAAACGGAAATTAAAGAAACAGAAGCTTCTCAATTTCAATAGTCAAAAATCTATCGATCGCTGTATATACATGTAGATGGTCCATTTTGTTTGGTATATCTATTCTCTTATCGGAAATATGAGAGTCGACCATTATTATTATTATTATTATTATTATTATTTTATCTTTTTGAATAAAAAGATATCAGCACAGGAGCTGAAAGTGAGAGTAACGTAATAATCCCATGCAAAAAACCAAAAAAAAAAAAAAAACACTGTACACTCGTCCTTCTATATATGTATGCTTTTCTTGGCTCTAGAATATTGCAACAGCTGGCAGCGGCATCAATTTGGCTTGACTGCCTCACATCAAAAAAAAAAGATGCCATACACGTCAGTATGCATCTATCAATCACAACTGAAATGGGATTTGCTTCTATCTATCTATATATACATAATATCAGCACCAATTTGGTTAATTTCGATATATATAGGTCAATAATATATATTGTGGAATACTGAGATGTACTGATGGGATATGATGATGTGTACCGATAAAAAAAAAAAACCATTATAGTATTGTCTCTCATTCATGGAGATTTAATTCAGAGCCTTTATTCCAAGATAACATTATTATGATACTGACTTTGAAAATTTATTGCCTTTACCGATTTTCATCATATAGTTATATTTCAAACTTAACTACCAGATTTAGTTCTCATTTCTCAAATATCTACCCAACAACCATTCAATATTATCGAATTTACCTACACAATATATATATATATATATATATATATAGAGATAGAGAGAGAGAGAGAGAGAGAGAGATTGCGTTAATCCACACACGTACGCCCACATAAATCTATTACATTTTTGAGTAATTAGAGCACGTACGTACATTCGTCCAAAGTGCAATGTAAAATATGCATGCATTCGTATATATTCCCTTTATATTTATACATAAAGTTAAGTTAATGCCTCCTCCTCGTGGAGTTGAGTCATGTCTGACGACGTAGCGTACGTACTCCAATAATACATGCAATTTTATTTTGCTTGTTGAGTCAAAGTTAGTTGCATATATAATTGCGTTTAAAAGGAAATCCATAATAATTGTACTCATTAATAATAATAATAATATATTCATTCTTCTTTTCTTTTTTAAAAAAGGCTCAACTAGCTGATCAAGAATCCAGACGGCACATACACACTTTTGATTTTGAGCAAATTAATCTCAACATGTGATTTAAAAATAAAAGGTAGATGTAAGAGATATACACATATATAAGATATTATTTTGTTCTCATCGAAAATAAAATCAAGATTCAAGAATACTGTCTAGAAGAGTCTCATTTTATTTTTTACTTTGAATTAACCACTCATATCCCCATAACCCAGTGCTTCACGGCGTACATAAAACAATACTGTTAGGCGCTAATTAGGCACGAACAAGACACTTAATTGGTGGTTATCTTATGCTCGTTAATTAAGTACAAAATTAGGGGCCATAATCTAGCTAAGCAGGAGATTGATAAAAGGGAATAATTTGTCCTCATATTCCCTAGTGGTCATAAATTACTATTTGAAAATTATACAACTTGCCGAAGAAAGGGCCCATTACAATATTCAAACAACTTAATAATCTTTTTCTCTGTTGACCAGCTTAACCTTAATAAATCTCTTAATCTCCCATAAACTTAGAGGATTAGTACTGAATCGTGTGTATATCTGGGCTTAGGCTCTACAAGTCCGGGCGCGGTTTTGGAAGTACCAACTCAATTTCAAATGATTCTCTTAATTTATTAATTAAAGTAATACATTAATTAGTAACTGAAGATTCTTGCTTTTATCAACTAATTAACGAAGGTACTCTCCACCAAGTTGGAATTAGAAAAAAACAAAACGAAACATACAGATAATAATAATAATAATTCAAAAGGGCCGGTAACAAGTTCTTTTCCTATTTTGTTTGTATTACAGCTAAAATTGATAAACTGACATCGATTTTCCCTTTTAGTTATTTGGCTAATTCGATAGATATCAAAATGGGTATCGGATAATATTAGGTTAGGCTGTAAAGATTCTTAAGTCCATGCACGGCCGTCCATGTCATCATTGAAACGGTTTAAATGGGAAATATTCAAAGGATGATTATTATCCGAATGATGCTCTCATATTCTCTCCCCTGTTTTTGCCTCACAATCAGAAAGCAATCAGGTACTGGTTTCCTGGCCGGCGAGAACAATTTATGCACGTACTTCTTGTAACATACATAGATTTACATCTAGCTAACTACAACAAAGTGAGAAAATATACTTATGTTATGTATTTTAATTTTTTTAATTATATTTATTTGTTAGCTGAGTATATGTTCTTGTTATTTAAATATAAAAATAAGAATTAATATGTATTAGATAAAACAAATAAATAAAATGATCTAAAACATATACCATAACTTATACATTAATTAACACTCATATTTACTATATATGTACAGTATTTTTATGCTGCGATCATGGCCGACTAAACTATAACAATTTTTTTGTTGATTAGAAAAAAAAAAAGATAACAAAATACTTATATACAACAATCAACAAACGTAATCTGATTGAATCATCAAAATTTACCCAAGTCACTATTTTGACTAAACAAACCCAAAAATCAAAATAATACAACAACGAATTAACAAATATTCATTATTGTGAGTAAAATCTCCAAATCGTATCCAAAAATGCAGACCGGAGACACAGCCAGTAGTGAATACAAGTCCTGTCCTGTAATTATTCTTTTTTTTTTCTCTTATACTTTACAAATTCCATTTTTCCAAATCTAACGGGCTGTTTGGATACGAAACCGACACCTGCCACGCCTTAATCTCACCGTCCAGACTACCACTGAAAACTGAAACGGTACCGTTCTGCGCATCTTCCATAACTGCCGCCAACGATTTCACTGGCTTCGTGTGACCTTCCAAAACTGCCAAGCAACCGAATCTCCCATCATTTCCTCGTTGCCAAATCCTCACCGTCCAATCAGCTGATCCACTCAGCAATAAACCTGAGACGTTGATCAAACATAGTATCGCCTTACCATGACCTCTCAAAGCTCCGGTCACCACCATGTGATTAGCACTGTCCTCTCTCTCCCACACCAAGATCGAACGGTCACATGCTCCGGAAAACAACACCGATCCGTCGTCGCTTAAGGCGAGAGCATTAACAGCGGATTTGTGCTTCTCTAGGGTTGCAATCAACACGTGCCGCTTTTCATTAAAAGGCTTGGCCCAAACCCGAATCCTCCTGTCAGCTGATCCCGTGTAAACTGTTCCGTCAGCGGAAACCGCCACGGCGTTGATGGCGTCCTCGTGCGCTTTTATGGACTCTAAGCAACGGAGATCAGAAGCGCGCCAAATTTTCAAACTTTTATCCCAGGAAACCGAATAGATCAAACCGTTGTTAACGGCAAGACCAGTAACGGCGTCAGCGTGTTCAATCCATAGTTTCTTCTTGTGACGGCGAACGCTGATGTAGCTATTGGGGAGCATGAAACGAAGCAAACGATCGTTAACCGTGGGGAGAGTGGTTTTTAGTTTGTGATGTTTACTTGGCGTTAACTGCCAGACTCGGATCTCGCAGTCCTGGTGAGCCGTGAAGATTTTTCCGTCGCAGAAAGTGATAGACTTGACGGAACCGGAGGACGAATTGGTATTGTTGAACGTATTGGTAGCAGTCCAAGTAGTGCGGTCGTAGACGTTGATTTGGTGTGAGGACGCCGCGTAGAGTAGGTTATGATGAACAGAGATGCAGCTGATGGGGAGCTTAGATGCGGACTTTAGTGAGGTAGTGCAAACATGGGAAACGGAGAAGTTTAGGGTTTCATCTGGCGAGAGTTTTTGGAGGGAAGGGACAGACGGCAAAGTTTGAAGAGAAAGGTTGCTTTGGAGGCTACTATAGCTGGTGTCGCTTGGTGAAGAGGAACTTCCGGCAGTATCAGAGGAACTGCTTGTCTCCGAAACTATGTGCCGTTGACTCTTAGGAAACGACGACGTCGAGTGCTCGGTAGTAGTGGTGGTGGCGCAGGAGGCTAACCATGATCGAACCCTCATGTCGGCTTGGTGTTTCTAAGAGACAAAAATTGAGTATAAGAAATGGGGTGAGCGCTGGAGGAGTTATATAAGATTAAGAAGGTCGTGAGGGAAGAGCTGGAATGGGATCATGCCACGTGGCAGGAAGGAGTACGATTGGTCCTAGGTAATGAACGACCTAGCAAGGGCATGTCTATGTGTGCTGTGCTTGCTGACGGTGAAGGAAAACAGCGAATCATATCGCGGCTTGTAGGATAAGCGAGATCGTTCGTATGAGGGTATTTAAGTAAATGAACAAAAGTGATAAAGTGGGATCCACGTCCACTAGAGTATTTTCAATTGTTGCTTTACAGTAGAGGGTACGGTTGGACAAACGCGTAAAACAACAAATTAAGGAAAAGATATAATTTTTTTCTTAAAAAAAAAAGAAGAAAAAAAGAAAAGAGAGAGATATTTCGTTGTTGTTGCAAGATGGGCCAATTATTTCTTCTAGCCTGGGTTGTTGGTGTACTATCGCACTATCGTGATAGCAAAACAAGCTGTCTGAAATTGATTACGAGTACTGTTATAGACTATTTTATGTTTTTGTCCCAAAACTTTTTGAACTTTTCGGAAGGCAAGATAGACGACGACGGTATTGCGATGACAAGGTTCTGTATTTTTGACGAGTTTAAAACTGTTACAGAAATGGTGTGAAATTGGATGATTCCTTTGAATGAGAACCTGTTTACTAGACCAAGAAAATAAGCGGACAAATGGGTCCGTGTCATGGAAAGTTAGCATTGCTTAGACACAGACTTAGATTGCTATGGAATGTTGTGTTAGACCGTAGACCGAAGGCAATAAGGTTTGACTGTTGAAACTATGCTTTGTTTAGCATAGTCCATTAGGATTATACAATGTCTGACTTGATGAGGCGAATGTCGGGTTAATGATAAAAGCAACAAGGCAGTAATAGCCGAAGCATCAAGCAAGAAAGTCGTTGGAAATCCGGTTAAATTTCAAATCAAACATCAAAGTTACATAAAAAAACATCTCTTCAATTTGGTGTTTTTTTATTCTTTTTTCTTTTAAATTTTTCTGACATTGGTGGTAGGCTAGGACATTTCCCTATCAACAAAGATAACTATCAAATATTTTAATTGCACTTTTTTTTTTTTTTTTATTTTAGCCAAACTTATGGATAAATTTATGTCACCATCATTGTAACAAAACAAGCATGTCTTCTCAAAATTTAAATAAATAAAGTTTCTTATGTTATTGAATTTATTTTATAAAAATTATTGTTGTCAGGTCACATAATAATCAATATCCAACTTGCAAGCTAATAATATTTTAGTGCCATTTTTTTTTTATTTAAACTAATGGATATTTGATCGACTTGACGGCAGAGAAATTGAAAAAGTATATGAAATCGTCAATAACAAGGACAACAGTGCTAACAAGCCATTTGTTTACTAAAACATCGACTCGCTTTTTCTGGGTTATGTTACGCCATTGATCTTGTTCTATAGTGGAAGCTCGTTTCACCAACCATTGACTTGTTCCTCTCCATGTAGCTTGGAAAAGTAACTCTTGAGTTTTTACATTATTTATTGTAATTAATCAGAGTTAAGCAGATTGAAGCTGGAGATAATGATAGGTTTGTTTCACCCTCTCATACCTATTCTTAAAATCATGTGATTATTATATTTTTTGGCAAAAGAAGATTCTTATTTGGCTGTAAGTACAAATTCAGAGATAATAAGAGACAAAACTTTTTTCTGAAAGACAAACTGAACCATATCATACATCCAGGATCTCTTAAGAATATAAATTACAACTAGATATCTTGAACAGGATACACAAACAATGTCTAGTAATCGCGCTACTGCATATTAAACAGATAAATTGCCCCCAAGAAAGGGTACGTGTCAATTGCGCTATAACTATTTCAAAGTGTTCCCAATCTCGTAAAAAAAGTAGGTTGGTTTTTTGCAAATGTCATTTTTCAGATGCACATGGGTGCCGCATAAAATTAAAATCCAGTAGAGATACATGATAATCAGGAATCGGTAAACGGTAAAGGCTGAACATTCTTTCTATTTGGTGGGGAGATAGATGCCTGATTTAGTGGAATATGTAGAGTGCTTGCATTCATTTGCATCACATGTTGGTTGGGATCTTGGAGCTACTTTAAGTCGGCAAGAATCAGATCAAATTTGTTTCAGTTATATCTACTACATGTGTCAGTATATGGGTTTGAGTTTGGTTCACCAATTACATTCTAATGGTTCAACTTTCAGGGATCTGTTTTGGTCTAAAAGAGCATTGATGTAATGCAAAAAATGTGATCATCGATAATTTATTCCAACTGGTACTTTCAGGATAGTATGTGTTATGGGGTAAAAATAGGCTAGACACGTGGCGGTACGTAAGCCTACGACACTCTAGTCGGCACCTATGGGACGATCCATTCATGCTAAAACCCACCTTACCTCGGAACCTTACACTACCTGAGGTAGGATCCGACCTCAGGTAGTGTAAAGGGTGTTCACATGAAGGGTGCCACGTGACCTATAACCAATAGTTCACATAGATAGAGCAAAACGAGTGGACCCCACTCTGAAACAGCCCCAAAAATAAAGAGATTTGGTCCCCCCGAAAATGTGAAAAATGTGTCCTATGATCCTAGGTCACCTGGAGGGACCACCTGAAATTGCCCAAAATGGAAACCTGATCAAGGAGATAGTGTAACACCTTGGTAGCTGAAAAATGGAGCCCACCTGACGTGGTCAACCTTTGAGGGACCACAAGTAGGGGCGAATGAGCACTCGCCACCTGTGCGCAAGGAATAATGTAATCCCCTACTCGAGTTAAATCGTGCCACGTGGCACGTAATCTTGAATAATGTCTTAAGGACCAATCCCTGCTCACCACGTGTCCCTAGTCTTGACTCCGAGCTAAGGTTTCAAACATGGGAAGGGGAAGGAAAGGAGGAACTAGGGCAACATTGTTTAGCCAATCATGTGTCCACAAAGGTATAATATAAAAAGACACTTATGTCAAGGTAAGATAGGTCTTCTTCAAGTTTGAACTCATTTTTCTACTATTCTCACACTACAAGCACAAGTCACCTCACTATTGTTCTCTCTAAGAAATAAAGAAACAACCTTAAACACCCATTGAAGGTTGTCCTTTGAAGTGAGCTTACTGTTTACCTTCCAAAAAGACCACACTTATTCTCTTCTCCATGTGTTTTATGTGCCAATTTGTCAACTAGCTCCTAGCTACATACTCCTCTACATATTAGCTATTTCAAGCTATCAAAATCGAGCCATAACATCACCCCCTCAAGGTACTGACTTGAGCGTTCGAGTGGGCTCGCCGGAAAACCTCCGGCGCCCCCCCTTTTGATCGTGTTCTCTGCTGTAGGCGTCCTCACCAAGTTCGGGTCCGAGGTCAACAAGGAGAGCGAGGCCAGGAAGATTTCAAGCAATTTGGCCCGGGATCAACGAGACGTGACAGGTCAGCTTGGGAGCCTCCGGGGTTAGGACGAGACTAAATCGAGTGCGGAATACTGAGCTCAGACTGTTGACTGGGCATCCATTTTCAGCTCGGATACTAGATCAGCAAGGCATCCTACCTCACCTTAGTTGATATTTTCACGCATCAACAGTACGTAATAGAGAAAAGAACAGAACAAGTATAGCTTGATCCCACTTTGAATGAATGAAAGTCTCGTAATCTAGCTAGCTACGGATAATAAATTTCCGTAATGACCGTGATTGAATTGTGCTTATGAAGAATCTAACGCAAACATTTTTGTTTATTTGTTATGCTATTTGTGGGAAGTGATCAAATGAATACTCCCTCTTCAGTAAAGAAGCTTTACTAGCAGTGCTATCCCTGGACTATTGTTTATTAGGAATCATAATTTGAGGCTCCAATTATCTGAGTGATCAGATAACCTCTGCTATACTGAACTTAAATTCTTCTTTAATGTTCTCAATTTATGCAAAACGTCAGTGTAGAGACTGTTATTTATGCAACTCATCCTTTTCTGTTTCATTTGTCCACTTATTATCAAGTTTTAGACCATTATCTGCTCGAAGCTCAAAGTTTCATTGGCCAAGCTGTCCACTGATATTGCAGCAAGGTTTTCAATCATCTTTACAGGTAAAAATGTCATAAAGCTTTGGTCCTAATGGATGCCAGCTTATAGTTTAAATCTTGGAAATATAGATGGATAAAATAAAACGTGCCATACCTAAAAGGAATTGCTCTGCTTATATTGCGGCTTGTTTGTGCTCCTACAAGACCATTTTCTTTATAAGCTTGATTTCAGGGCTTATACAAAGCAGTAACATGTAAAGAAAATATGGTTATATTTGTTGTAGTTTGTATGAACTCATGATGACATGTAGGATCCATTGTTATGGAAAAATTCCTTAGTCATTCTTGCTTAATAGAAGAGCTTTACTATTGTTAAACATCAAAATTGTTTCCTGCTAAGGATTTATTTCCCGGTAGATCTGTGATTTACCGTTTGAAATCTTGCCATATTCTAAATGAAAATATTTACATATTCCAACTCAGTAATGCCAGTGCCTCACCTGTAAGGAGAAAGACTGCCTTGTAACTTAATTAGTGAGAAGTAGGCTCCTGCACTCCCCATTCCTAACAGACTGGAATGTGATCCTTCTTCCACGACCTTGCCATTTTTTATCACAGCTATGCAGTCTGCTTTCTGAATTGTGGACAACCGGTGAGCGACAACAACACATGTTCTTCCAACCATCATCTTCTCCAGTGCTTCCTGGACAAGATTTTCCGACACACTATCAAGTGCACTGGTTGCCTCATCTAAGAGTAAAATCACAGGATTCTTCAGCATTGCTCGAGCAAGTGCAATTCTCTGTTTCTGGCCTCCTGATAGCTGGACTCCTCTTTCCCCACAGTAAGTATCATAACCATCTTTCATGGAACTGCATCATTGGTCAAATGAATATGTTTCAACAAAAGTAAACGTAGACCTACTGTTGTAAACTTGTAATGTTCTCAGAGAGATGAGTACCTTATAAATTCATGAGCATTGGCTAAAGTTGCAGCCCTCCTTATTTCAGCTTCTGTTGCATCTTCTTCACCATAAGCAATATTCTCGTGAATAGTTCCTGCAAAAAGGGTCGGCTCCTGACTCACTAATGCAATACATGACCTCAATCTTCTCAAGTTATAACTCTTGATATCATGTTCATCTACCAGGACTGATCCACTTTGGGGGTCGTAAAATCTTTCGATTAGCCCTATAATAGTGGATTTTCCTGATCCACTTTGTCCCACAAGTGCCACTGTCTTTCCTTCTTCAATTTTGAGACTTAGGTCCCTGAAAATCGTTTGTTCAGGTCTTGATTGGGTAGCTGAAGAATACATTCCTTAGTTCTATGCGTCCACGTGTGACCTTTATATTCTTCATTGCTTTAGGATCTTCAGGCTCTATCTCACTTTTCCTATCCAGGATCATAAAGATTGTTTTGATGGCACTGCCTCCTTTTGCAATATCAGAAGTCATGGTTCCTGCATCAGCAATGTTTTTACCAGTGCTCATCAATAAGAAGAAAGCTTGAAAAAGCTGCTTTGGTGTTGCTAATCCTTGATTCATTATTCTCCCCGCATACCAGTAAGTCAAAGCTACAGAAGCTGTTGTGAGAAACTGGGAGCTGAACAGGCCAAAACCTGAAAACCATGATTGTTTCATGCTCTCCTTTTTTGGACCTTTCATTGTTTCTCTGAAGAGATTCAATATCCTGTTTTGTGATGAAAATGCGGTAATAGTCCTATGGTTGATGGTAGCTTCACTTGCAAGTTGGCTTCCCTCAGTTTGTGCTTTCTGAGCTTTTTCTGACATACTTTTCATCAGAACACTCCTTGAATAGAAAGACCCAATTATTAGAGGCTGAATGGCAATCATGACTATGGCTACCCTCCATGTAACCACCAATCCGAGTGTAAAAGCCAGTGATGCACTGAAGGTAACTTGAACTAGTAATGACATACGGTCTGCAATGAAGGATCTAACCAAGTTGGCTTCATTAGCTAGTCGTGCACAGATTGCTGCACTTGTATTCTCATCTTGATCAAACCACCCAATCTCAAGAGTGAAAATTTTTCCAAGCATTTTTTCTCGCACCTTTTTTACCATTTGTTCTCCCATGATTGCAAAATTGTAGTGTTGAAGGAGATTAGCGAAGAAATTTAGGACCGTTAAGCTCAAGAAGATGAAGCAATAGAGCCTGATATCTCTTTTGAGCCTGGAATCATCATTATTAAAGAACGCTGAGACAACTGATCCTAAGCAGTACGCATAAGATGGATAAATTGCTCCAGAACCAGCTGAACCAATGCACCCAAGTAGAGTTCTCTTCCACTCAGTTGCACTTATACGCAGCAAACGTAGTATGGGAGAAGGAAAATGAGAATAATTCTTCAAGTGTTTATCGTTTTGGTTGTCATTGCAATCCATTTGGAATGAGTGTGTCATGCCGATTGAAAACAATGGGCTAAAAGGGTAGGCCGGGCTGTTTTGACTACTTGATATCATGCTATTTCGGCTACGTGGGGTCATGGAACTTACCCAGTTATGATGGTTTCGACCTTCTGTTGGATTATAGATACCAGAAGAGACTTCATTTGTCATTGCTGACTTCTGTAATTCCACCATTCTGCTGTAGGCACCGCCTTCTCCATTGTTCATTTGCACCAGCTCATCGGGAGAACCTGATTCAATTACTCTCCCAGATTGAAGTACAACTACTAAATCAGCATTACGAATTGTGGAGAGGCGATGTGCTATAATAACTGTTGTCCGTCCTTGTGAAGCCTGGTCTAAGGCTTCCTGTACTATTCTCTCAGACTCTGCATCTAAAGCGCTTGTGGCCTTCATCAAGTAGAAGAATTCTTGGATCTCTGATCAAAGCCCTAGCTATGGCAATCCTTTGCTTTTGACCTCCAGACAACTGAACTCCAAATTGTCCTACCTGAATTTTTTATGAAGGCACACGGAGTTATTGCAGCATGGAAATCTATTTTCAGATTAAAAGTAAAAACTCTGGCTTACCTTAGTTTCATACCCATCGGTTAACTTGTCAATGAAGTCATGCACATTCGCGGCCTTAGCTGCCTTTACAACTAGTTCCATTGAAGCTCCTTCCTTGCCAAACAGAATGTTCTCCTTAATTGATGTTGCAAAAAGAATTGGCTCTTGATTTACCAATCCCATCTGTGATCTCAACCATTTAAGCTGAAGCCTCTTTATCTTGTGCCCATCAAGAAAGATGTCTCCGTTGACAGGGTCATAAAATCTTTCGAGTAAAGAGATGACAGTGGACTTGCCAGAACCACTTCCTCCGACAAGACCAACAGTCTTTCCTGCTTTCACTTTAAGGCTGAACCCTTGAAGAATTGGGGTATCAGGTCTCGTTGGATAACTAAAGTCCACCTCTTTAAATTCAATTTCTCCTCTCACATATGCCAGGATTTTTCCATTTTCATCTTCAGAATCTATATCTGGAATTCGATCAATCATCTCAAAAATCCGTGTGGCCGCAGTAGTTGCCTGAGAGATAAAAGCGAGATTGGGCAGAGCACTCATAATTGCCCTGAATGTACAAGATTGAAACTGTTAAATCTATTTTTTAGGTAATATGTTTAAAGGACAGTTAAATAAAGCCCATTACAGAGATGTTACAAGTTCTCGCCGGAGAAAACTTGTGCCTATGTGTGAGAGAGAGGGAGGACCAGTGAATCAAATTTGAATACAGTTGCTCAGTTTTTGTAGAATTCGTCATAGTTCCATTTATACAAACATTTGTGTTCTCTTCTACTTTTTAGGACATAATGTTTTCTAGTTCCTATACCTCGAGAAAATTCGAATCTTTGGAACTTAAATGATAACAGAAGAGAGAAGAATATTATTTCCAAATGTTAACAGTAATAGTTGCATCGTATATGAGAGATCAAGTGAATGGAAGACAATCAACTTACACTCCTGAGAGTACTTGTACAGATTCCAGTAACGAAAACAGTACCGCCCTTTTCTCCTCTCTCAGTAACAAGGACGCTACCAACCCAAGCCTCAAAAGCCCAAGCTGCATAGATCATTCCCATGCTCCCAAGCAACAATCCTTTTGTCAAACCTTGCTTTATCCCAAACTCCATGCTTTTCTTAAGAGCATGGCTAAACCTTTCCAGCGTTTGGTGCTCCCCAACGTATGAATAAACAGTTCGGATCGATGATATAGCTTGTTCTGCAATCCCACCAGCAATCTCGTAAGCATCCTTACCCTTTGCTCCTAAGTCCTTCAGCACCTTCCCAAACACTAGTCCTGGAACGATGAACAAGAGGCAAAATGGCAAAGCAGCCAGGGCCAGCCGCCAAGAGAGTATGAAAGCAACTGTGAGGCTGCCGATGAATGATGTGAGGTGAGCAAGGCAATTGGGTATCTACAGGCCAAGAAATTCAAATGCGATGAACAAATAAGCATACAGAGGAGGGAGAAAAAAGGGGTATATATTCAGACAATTATTAGTTAACCTTCTCGGCAATAGTGTCCTGAATTGAATGGGCATCTGCCGTGATAGTGGAGACAACTTGGAAGGTTGTAGAAGAAGCAGTTTGATTCATCGAAGAAACCAACTTCTTGCCTGAGGACTGATTTTAGGTACTCAATCCTCATACGACAAGTCTGTCTCTCTGCAGTTCTTGTCCAACATATTCCTTCTACAAAATGAATAAACACAGGCATAGAATGGAACTATAAATGGCATAGGCATGGTAATTCAATCTTTATACTGGAAGCAAATATTGCTCATTCTTTCTTATTAACCACAAACATCATTTGTAATCTGTTTAAACCTTGAGCTTTAAAACTTTAGACGGAGAAAATCTTGAATATATATTCTAAACTGACAAGTTTGGGTAGCTCCATGTTAAGCTCAAGCAATCCGATAGCCAGACTTACAGCTTGCAACTCTAATAGCCTGTCCCCAGGTAGTAATACTATAAATCATGGGACTAATGGTTTCTTTGTTGTTAGTTAATTAGATATGATCAACAGCAGCAATGAGAGATTAACAGTTCAGCGGGACTTTATACTTCGGCTTTCAAACACACATACCACAGTTGATTTTTTCCTAATCTGAGCACCCTTACTCCAACAAGCGAAAGGCTGATTTGGAAACGGATGACTTGAGAAGAAAGTAACAAAATTGAACATACCTATGAAAGCAGATATGCCAACGAAGATTGCCACACAGAGCAGCCTGATCGAGTACTGTATATGGGATGAAAGACAGGTGGTTAGCAATCCAATAGATGGATTTTTAAATGTAGGTAACAGCAATTCCACTTTGAAATACCTTGTCAACTATTTCCTTGGAGAGTGAAATATCTGAAGTTCCAAGCTCGTCGATCACACCACTGAGCACGTACATCGTGAAGGGAGTCATCAACCCATCTCCGATGCTGCCCAGGGTTCCGAAAAACAGCAGCAATCTGTCTATGTCATCAGCATAGCGGAAGAGACCACCTTTGGCTCCCATATCACCGGCTTCATGCAATTCCAATTTCCCACGTACAACAAATTGTTTACTTCTCTGAATGAGCTTTTCTACAATTCAATTTATTCAAGTAACAGAGTTTTCAGATCCAAACACGTAATGACTATAGATATGCTTCTTTAATCTTATGAAAGCCAAATGTAGAGTAAAAACACGCAGGTTGAGACCAATATGCACATCCAGGTTTTCTTGTTAGATTAGCCGGCAATCCTGTTTAATTTCTTTGGTCATGAAGGTCATTTTCAATAATTTCAGCTGTTTCAGGTTTATAGTTTTTGGGTTTTTCCCTTTAAGTTTAGCCGTTGAGTACATTGGTGTCGTATACAAACTGAGAATTCTTGTCTCTCTTGAATATTGTCAGTGTAATCTATTGGGGAATATTGTGCCTGACCGCGATGGGGTATCTATTCTCTGTAAGTAGCATTGCATAAAAAGCCAATGTTCCATCAACAATTTTCATAGACAACCTACAAATTCTAGAGGATTAATTTGGCAGCGTAATAATTCAGGATTCGGAATAAATCGGAAACTTTTAGGGGTACAGAGATCGTGTAGAATTTTAAGCTAAACATTTTCATTATCATAAAAAATAAAAAATATCTTTAAAATAGTTTACCGAACACATTTTTTTATTTTTAAATTACATTTCTACAAAAATTAATACCACATTTTTTAAACAATTATCTCAAATTTTTTTTTTATATCAAGTGATGAGATGGTTCAATAAATAAGTTCGAAAATTGTAAAAATTTAACACATAATTTAAAATAAAAATTTTCGAATAATTACGTCAGATATCTGTACCTATTTTCAAACTGTGGAAATATAATTTTATTTTTTATTTATTGTCATTAAGAAAAACAATACTCGAGAGATTTTGAATCTATATCCAACGATTATTGAAGAGAATGGGCCTTTTGGACTGACGATAGAATTTCTTTCCAGCCATTTTCTCTGCTGTCCTTTCTATTTGTATTTTTTTTTTTTAATTTTTTGTTTTTGGACGTTATCTTTAGAGAAGTACATAAAAGGCTTTTTTGAGTTCATCATTGAATTACTCTTGAAATTATACAATTTATTATTTAATTAATTAACAACACATCATTTGAATTGGAGAAATAAAAATATCAAATTTAGATTGTACTAATTAAAATGAAAAAATGATCGTTTGATAATTAATATCTTTTTTAAATTCATAGATAACGATAATAAGTTTTATGTTACTTTTAAAAATTAATAAGACAACTATATCTAAGTGGGCTGGGCCAGTCTAGAGAATCAAACCCGGGCTTTCTTGTTGCTGAAAATACAATGATCAAATGATCATCGCAAATGCCGTGTGGACAGAAACCATGGTGTGTGTACATTAGCAATAGTAGACATCAGTTTCAGCGTATAACTCCTCTTCGACCTTCAGTTTTCCTCCCTTGCATTGAATAAATCGTAATCAGCAAAATCAACAGCAGCAAAGACGACAAAGAATTACGAAGATGGTGAGAGTGGTATCATACTTCGCAATGTCATTGGGCGCCTTCATCTTCTGGCAGTCCATGGACAAAGTCCACGTTTGGATCGCTCTTCATCAGGATGAAAAGGTCTCTCCCTTTTTTTCATTCTTATTATGTATCTCTTTCACAAATTAATGACGATCATGGTAAACTTCATTGGGTTAATAATGCTAATCAATAGATCGTACTTCAAAATTTATTTATTGTTCGATTTCATTTCAACTTATTACTTCCAATTTATTTATTGTTCGATCTCATTTTAACTTGTTTCGGAATTTTGCAAAACCCTAATGTTTTGATTCTTTAATTTAGGTGTAGGTGGTTGTTAATTTGGATTATAATAAATTAATAATTGAATTTTTGATGTGACAGAAAGAGAGGTTGGAAAGGGAAGCGGAGATCAAGAGAGTGAGGGAAGAGATGCTAAAAGAAAACAAATATCAGGATGCTTTATAATTCCTATGTGTTGCTTTTTTTTTCTTCTTTATTTAATGAATTGTTATCTTGACTCGGTTGAATTCTCATAAGCATGACAAATACTGTAAGCTCATGCCCTCATTGTTATAAACGCATTGTTGTTTTATCTCTTTAGCTGGTAGAATTTGTGGTTTATTTTGCTTAGATTGATAGTTTATGTGATTTTGTGTATGCTTTAATAATAGAGGCATTGCATTGTGTTAACAGATTTTTTTGGGGTTGAATGTTGTAGGATTGAACTGCGAGCTTGTGTTGTTGATTGGTTTTGAATTATGAACTACAGTGTGAGTACCTAGGTTTCACGAATCAAATTAGTAAAGAAAGAGCAAGGAGTTCCTGCAGCATGAGTTTCGTCCATTTTGTGTTCCTCTGTATTGCTGATGCATGCCCTTTTTGGTCAAATATAATGTAGATGGATTTGAATGAAGCCCTCAAGTACAGCATTAGATTTGAGCGTCAAAAGTTAGTGGCTTCTTCTTTCTATCTGATTGGTTTCTTCTCTTTCATAAATTTCACCCAATAGTTCTGGTAGGGTGGAACCTGAAATGGGAGAGAATTCTTAGGAGAAACCCCACCCAAGTCCATAGTATTAGATTTGAGCTAAAAAAAATAGCGTCTTGTTATTTCTATCTGGCTGGTTTCTTCTCTCCTTTGATAAATTTCACCCAATAGATGCAGGTAAAGTAGAACCTGAAATCGGAGAATGCTTAGGAGAAGCCCCACCCTAGTCCATAGTATCAAAAGCTTCGTTAACATCCAACATCATCCCAAGGTTACCTCCTTGCATTTTGTTAGTGTTAACCAGTAAGTCGACATTCTTAGAGAGTATTGCGATACAGCTGTTGTTTATGCAACACTTAGTTAGCAAATAGTTGATCTTCACCTCCAAGCTTCTTTTTTCAAGGCTGTTTTCATGACCTTAAGATTAGAATCGGTAGGGTAAAAATGGTTATTTTTGGATAACCAACATTGACTTGAATTTGATTACTTTTTGCTGAACTTACTCTGTATAACCTTTGATGTCTTTAAATCTTCTGTGTTAATTTAATTTGTGGATCAAAGTAAAAGATGTGCTGGGAACGCTTAGGTGATTATCAAACTCAGAGTTTATACAGTGTGGCTCTCGTAGTTGCTTATGTATTCAGCAGTTACTTTACAGGATTTACTCGCATCAATAGCCTTGCAAATTTAATTGCATAATGAGACCCTGTTAGAGCCTGGAAGGAATTGGGTTACAGATATTTGAAGGAATTCCAGCGAGATTAAAGTAATATACAGCTCTGAGCTTAGTTTTACTGTTTTAAAAGGTCAGAACATTTCAGTTTATGGGGTTTGTTTGCAGTTCATGGTGTTCATTTTCTGAGATCCTTTGCAGTGTTCCATTCCAGTCGGTAACTCAGTGAAACATGTTTTAACAAATTGCCTGCCATTTATTCTTGTTTTGCACGAAATCTCAGCTGTCTATTATCTAACCCAGTAATTTGATAGGGAGCTTTTACTTGTATTAAATGTTTGTAAAATCATAAAAAATTAAATATAGTATTTTCATATGGCGCCTGGATACAGAACTCGGCGCATGGTAGCTGGGATAGTTCCAGAAGAAAGTAAAGATAAGTGAACATCTACAGCTAATGATCAAAAATACTTCGATCGGGGAGGGTAAGTGAAACCTTTTGGAGGTCCTATGACACCGGGCAATTACCCAAAATTTTCAACTGAGCAATACCATGTATATGGAGGAAACATTGCTACTGAGATAGAAAGTGTGGTGGTTATGCTTTAAACAAAAGTAAAGTTCTCTTGTTTTGGGCTCAGATTCAGATGTGAGAATGACGTTCCGCTTGAAATTTTTAGGCTACGATAGCTCGAGAAGATCAGATAGGCAGGACTAGTGAAGTGAACTGTACACGCGTCCAAGTTCTCACACCTGTCTATTAAAGTTTCTAAGCTAAAGGCATTACAGTTATGGTCACTATTCTCAGCGCTTGCAAAACATCGTGTATTGCTAGCAGCTACCAGCATAACCATTTCGTCCCCTTCTATAAACAAAGTTAAACAAACGTAACGTGGTTATCATGTAGGCCGCAGAGTGACTACACTAAATGTACAAAACCCTTCTCTAAACACAGATACTTCTAAAAAGGCCGCTACTTTTTTCCCTAATTTCTGTTTAAAGCTCTAAAACGCTATGATCACTACTCCCCACCACACTATATATTGGACATGATCACGGTTGCAAAAGTCAAACAGCTTCATTTCCTCTATATCATCAAGTTCATACTAGTTTTTCTTGTTCATGCATGTAGAACAGTTTCGAATTCAGCTGCTTCATTCATAATACCCGACTCTGCATCATGGATGCTAGGAAACTTTTCTTGGTGGGTTTATCAATGGTTCTGTTTTTTCGCTTGGCTGAGAGTTTTGATTACCAGGAGAGTGACTTGATTTCCGAAGAGAGTCTCTGGGAGCTATACGAGAGATGGAGGAGCCACCACACAGTCTCTCGCGATCTCAAGGAAAAACAAATACGTTTCAATGTGTTTAAGCAGAATCTGATACATATTCACAGGGTGAACCAAAAGGATAAGCCTTACAAGTTGAAACTCAACTGGTTTGCAGATATGACTAACCATGAGTTTATGAGCTCCCGTAGCTCCAAGGTAAGTCACCACAGGATGTTACGTGGTCCCCGGAGACAAACTGGATTCATGCACGCCAAGACTGATGTTCTCCCTCCATCTGTTGATTGGAGGAAGCAAGGAGCAGTCACCGCTATCAAAGACCAAGGCAAATGTGGTAAGAATCCTCACTCTTCAAGTTCTTTTGTGAAAACAATTTCCCTAATATAATTTATTGAGCGTAATACAACTTATCTAGTGAAATTTAAAGCATATAATTAGAGGACCTTACTGGTCTAAAATGTTTTGATTTCTGCAGTTTTCATTTGTCATGTAATTAAATGCTTTCAACCATATTTTGGAAAATATAATTCGTCAAAACTGTTTTGTTGCTTCAACAATTTCCATATCTAAATTGCTTCGGATTGTCATGAAACCAACATATTCAAGTATTTCAACAGTGTTAACTCTTGCCTGTATAATTGTTGGAAATGGCAAATTATATATATTCTAGATCATTAGGGGCAATTTTATGGTATTATGTTATGTTTGCCCAGTTGTGTGAAATTTGATGGTAAAACTTGAAAGGCATTTTGAATTACAATCTTTTCACTGTCACTGCTTCAGGTGTCTAGTCTTGTCAATAAATTATGCTGTTCCATCAGCTATGCTTTAAATTTACTGAAGTGGTTGATTTTTACAGGAAGCTGCTGGGCCTTTTCAACGGTAGTTTCAGTAGAGGGCATTAACAAGATCAAAACAGGTGAGCTATGGTCCTTGTCTGAGCAAGAGCTGGTTGATTGCGACAAAGATAACAATGGTTGTGACGGAGGATTAATGGAACACGCATTAAATTTCATCGCAAAAGCCGAGGGATTAACTACTGAAAATAGTTACCCCTACACAGCCAAAGATGGAACCTGTCAACTACCCATGGTAAGTAACTAGTAACACATCATACTCTTACCTTAATTAGTATGCATTTATGGGGACATGTAAATTACATTTGTTTCTGCAGAAGAATGCTCCTGAAGTGATCATAGATGGCTACGAAATGGTACCAGAATATGATGAGAATGCCCTGATGAAAGCCGTAGCAAACCAACCTGTAGCAGTTGCAATAGATGCTGGTGGCAAGGATTTTCAATTCTACTCCGAGGTAACACCTTTCTTCCTCATTTGACCAATGCATACATCTAAAGTGTGATTACAAACTAAGTTGTGTGATTGCAGGGAGTATTCACAGGAGACTGTGGCACAGAGCTAAATCATGGAGTGGCTGTTGTGGGATATGGAGTAACTGTGGATGGAACTAAGTACTGGATAGTGAAGAACTCATGGGGAACCGACTGGGGAGAAAAGGGCTACATAAGAATGCAACGTGGGGTCGATGCAGAAGAAGGCCTGTGTGGCATAACTATGGAAGCCTCATATCCCGTGAAGTTGCGCTCAGACAACGCTAGGCATCCTCGCAAAGATGAACTCTAGTTCACTAGATATGTGTTGTCACTCTGCTCACTCTTTTATGTTTTATGTTCACGCCCAATACTGTTTTATTATATAAGTACGTGCTTAAGCTGGAGCAGTTGTTTGTAACGTTTAATAATTTTGTATCACAATAAACCTGTTAAGAGGCTCAAAATGCTTGAAAGGGTCATCATGGCCCAAGTAATTAAGTTTTTTAAAGGCCCAGAAGCAATTAAGAACCCTAATCCAATAGGAGCTGAGTCGGGGTCTTGTGAGGCCCGTGGTGGCGAGATCATGATTTGTCTGCAAAACAGGAGTCACTACTCACTAGACCGCCATTATAATATTTCCTCGTTTAAATGCATTTTATGGAAATTGTTGTCATTATCCACTTAAATAGTGATAAGTTTCTCATGTCAATTTGGCAAATTAAGATCAAAGCCAAAATACCGAATTTATTTGAACATATGCAAATTTAATTTCAATCATCTTCATGTTTTAGTCGGTAAAAATGGATGAGAACTAGAGCAATTAAGAAGGGAGCATGACTTTCATATATTGGTGTGCAGCCCAGAAGAAGACAAGCAGCCGTACAAATGTAGTTTTCCAAAGTTCACCCATATCCAAGTATTAAGCATACAATAATAACATAAATGTGATAATGAACAATAATAAATAGTTAACCCCTTTTTTTAATTACTGTTAATTATTATCAGTATTGGGTTTTAAAGGGGGAGTTGATTAAATTAAACAGGAAGAGTCCAAAATGGCCAACCGTGTGGTCTTGATCATCACAAAAGAAGGCTCAGCCACGCACGCATACAGTCCCCACTCCCACCTGGGGCAGGACTGCTACCCACACCATGACCGTATCTTTGACCACCCACCGGTTCCCGGTCAAACCAAACACCTGGGGAAAGGACAAAAGAATCCTGTGAGTGCAAACAAATTAAGCTTACGTTGTTACTTACAGTTGAAGTTGATAGATAGTTATGGGCCTAATTAGTTCTACAGTTGATTAACAGTTAAATTATAATAATAAATAAATTATACCAAATAACTCGATAGATGTGGCTGGATTAAACTAGTAGTTGATGGAAATGGCCATAACCCAGTTGTTTGGTATTGTAGATACATACCCCATGCATTTCAAATTGCAAAATGTCTCCTTGTAATTAGCAGAGTCTTGGTCAGGGCGGGGCTTGGCTTGGCTTGACTTGACTTGACTTGAGCGACAGAACTTGTTTCCAGAATCCCTAGAGCATCCAATGATCACTTCTCTTCTTAAGATACCTAATTCCCACGTCATCAAGTTATCCTTCCACTTCCCCACTCACACATGAAAAGACAACTACTCTCAGTTGACCCATTAATCTGAATTCTGAACGCAATGCAATGGAAGGGATATTGGAAGTATCATGCTATCCCTAATTCCCCGTGTATGCAGCACAATTTATAGATTTTTTATTTCCTCCAATAATCGTAGCTCGTAAGAGAAATTTAAATGAGATGAACGTACGTATAATTTCTTTTAGGTTACTAACACACCGCATAAACAAAAATGGAATTACTCCCTCTTCAAAATTAGTGAATCAATTCTCGTAAGAGGTTTAATTAACGGAATTGTCTCTTAGAGATTGGACTTAATAAAGATATGTAACAAAAAGGAACCATCCCTTGCTTGAAGGAAAGACATTTCGTACAATAATTAACCACAGATGAATTCAGCAGCAGGTGAGGTCAGGTCAGTGGGTTAAACGTGTATCAGAATCGAAAATTTTTCGGAACAAAAGTGGTCCTGCAATTGTAAAACATGGGTAAATTTCCTTTGATTTTGGTTCTTTCTGGCCATAAGACCACTAGAGATGAGATTTGTGTCTCTTCATGGATTGGTCCACACAGTAGTAAACTGTCACCCATTATTATAATTATTGTTAATTGTTATTCCTTTGATACCAACAGTATATATAGTATAGACAAGGTTGAAATACAAAAAAGCCAAAAAAAAAACAAAAGTATCACCTTCTTTTTGGCCAACGTGGAAGACATCGATGGTCCACGTGTCATAACCCTATGAAATCAAGGGGGGGAGGAGAAAAAAATAAAAAAAGAAAAAACACACACACACACACAAAGGAGATGATGCAGAGATTGTGACAGACAAGATAGAGATTCAGAAGGCGGCATTAAATGGGGGGGTCATCAGTAGTCATGACTCGCGCGAAAGCTAGTGCACTTAACAGTGATATGTCAAGTGCTTACTCTGTACTCTCCGGTGCATAACCTATAAAAGCTTTTTTTTTTTTTTAAAAAAAAGAAGAAGCAAGCATTCTGTAGAGGATATAAGCTCTCCCACGACGGACATAGAGTGTGACAAAAACCAGAAAAGAATTAAAGAGGGGTCGGAGCATCAGCAGGTCGACGACCGAGAAATTTTGAAAAGGCTGGCGGTGTTTAGGTTTAAAGGCTAAAGTTCTGCCTGCAGCTGTTGGGCTGGAGCCTATGGTACGGATCAAAGGTCAAAGCTTGTTCAACCACAGGTTGGGGCACGTCAGCTCATTGTCCTACGTGTCATTAAAAGTTTTTAAGTTTAATAATATATATATATATATATATATATATTAGCTGTCAGCCATTCACGTGGTTTCGCTTGATGCTCATGACTGTTTGGATTACACAGGTATTCACGTAGACAAGACAATCGAGCCAAAGCACAAGCGGCTAGCTACTCAAATGAAATCAGATATATTCTCTGGAAAGGACATCGATTGACCTTACTACTGCAACCTTTACACACATCTGTATTTCCTGAGGATCATCTACTAGCAATCGCTGTATCTCTTTCTCCATCGATCTCAACGGTCATTTACTTCTAAATATGGGAATATATATATATACGGGCACTATCAGCCCTTATTTATGGGGATTATCCTGCATAATTAGTTATATGTTCCTTTTGTCGCAAATTAATGAACGAATGCACTAGTAATTTACTGCTAGACGAAGAAAAAGCCGAGGCAAACAATCCCCCTCCCCACCCCACCCCCCAACCCTAGCCATGAGAGTATATATATATATATATATATATATATATATAGTAAGGATGAGAGTCCGTCTGTCTTTGTTCAAATTAATGTGAAAACGATACACTCTATCCAACTCAAAATGAAAGTGAACCAAGACTGCATGAACCCACTTCTTACGTTCTTGTACACGTCCAGAGTTGCTATGTATGACTTCTCTGAGATAAGTTGTATAAGATTTAACGAATCCACGACAATCAATTCAAGATAAGAGTTTTGCTTGTTTATAACAAATCGTGAAAATTGTTCTGATACCTAAATCCTTTTCTTTCTTTCTTTTTTTTAATTTTGGACAGAAAAATAAAATGGTATTTGACATACGATAAGATATCTTATATATAATATAATTAACTCCGAATATCTATTTTTTTTTTCAATTTATTTGAAAGCTACAATTCCATTAGATATTAATAGTTGCAACAGATACGTACCAATGAAAGAAATACGTAAAAACCGATAAAAATTGGTAAACATACCCTGCTTTAATTTTAAGCCTTCAACCTAAATTAAAATTAACAACACACAATCAATTTAATTAAATTGACTCGGTTAAAGGACTATCACGACAAAGAGCGCCATTATATTGTGACTATGACTACCCCGCGTTAGAGTTTAGATTAGACCTCATCCGAACTATATATATATATATATATATATATATATATATATATATATATATGTTTTAACATTAGTTAGTTAATAAGATGTACCCAACAGATCTTGGGATAGGATGTAGAATTAATAATCTGATGTGGCAATATGAACAAAAGAAACTTTAGCCAAAAAGCTGAACTAAAGATAAGAGAGCTAATAAAAGCGAACAGGAGGAGGAGAGCAAAGTGACTAGAGCGAAAATGACAACAAAAGAATTGGGCAACAGTAGAAATTAAAGATAAGACTCAGTCGAGTACAGAGACAGACTATAGCTGGTGGCCATATGCTTGCTTGCTCTCTCTCCCTCTCTGTACAGATATAACGCCGGGAAAGAAGAGGTGCATGGTGCGCTCTTTTTATCCGTTGGTCAGTCCCTTCGTATCATATACAACATATAATAATAATAATAATAATAATAATAATAATAATAATAATAATAAGAAAAAAAATTACCACAGAGAAAAAAGATGCTTCAATGTTTCCAATGAATACACCAATTTAGGTTAATTATATAATACTGCACTTTTCTAATTTCTTTTCTGCTCTTTTAGAAACTAGCAACCACACTACAACTTTTTGAAAGGAAAGAGAAAAGAAAAGAAAAGAAAAGAGACTACGCTACAATATGTTTTCTCTGCCAGAACACAACAGAAATGAAGTAAATGGAGGAGGTGATAGCGGTTGGTCAGCTAGCTAACCTGATCTGTGAAACAGGCTAACATAAAGAAGAGGCTCGGTGCTCAACATGCAGCCATTGGATGTGAGATATTGCAGCACGGCAGTGATGGACATTCGAAACTTTGATTGCAGTGAAGGAGACTGAGGCCACACACACACACATTATATATAATCATAATATTTTATAATTATTATATTTTATATATATATATATATATATATTCTCTTCTCAGAGATATAATAGACATAGAGCTCGCCTCCTTTCACTTAAGCTACAAGAACAGCACTGCTACTATCTCTGTCATCATCAACCAAATCGCCGCCGCTTGGGCTGCTGCTGCAGCTGCCGCCAATCAGGAAATGGTTTTGGTCAGCGTAGTCAGAGTCGTCATTGGCATTGGCATTGGAATTATCTAGTGTATCTGAACCGTCAAACTCGTTACCATCATGATCATCATCATCATCATCAGTGGGATTAGCATCTGAATTGGTGAGGGAATGACCAGCGATGTCAATGGCCTGCTTATTGTGACCAACGATGGGGAGTGGCTCCGTCAGTTGCCTCCCGTCTCGAGGTGGGGAAAACACCACCGGCAAATAATGGTCCATCTCGCTCGGGAACTTCGAGTTCTTGAAGTGCTCTTTTAAAGCTTCCAATCCCTTCATTGTCATCAATTTCATTTTCACAGACCATGAAGGAAAAATAAATAACACGAATAATAACAACTCCAACAAGAAGGAAAAGAGGATAGAAATAAAAACCTGCACTCTTGCATAAGTGACTTCACAAATTTTTCTGGAGTTGAAGACCTCCCAATTTTGAAGATGGAAGGCCTTGTACAACCTCCATGTTGCTTCCGGCGACGTCATGTTCACAAACCCATATCCCACGTTGCACTTGTTGCTATTTCCACAAGCAAAATTATACAAATACACCCTTTGTTACCGTACTCGCGTAATAAAATAACAAATAATTCATCCTACACGAATATATATTGATACTAAATTTTATTTTCCTTTCAGATTCTTTACTTTAAGAAGGCAAGCAAGACCCAGAGTGTTATAAAGGAGGACAAGAAGGAGAATTTATACTTGAAATCAATGGGGAGATAGACGAAATCATAGGAGGACAAGGGCTGGTCATCTCCTTCGGCAATCTGCTCATTGCAGTGAATGCAGTGGTTGTCCAACATGTTCAATAACAGTTTCTGACTGCAACATGTCAAAAATAATCATATACTATATACTACAAATAATTGCAATAATTCAAAAACCCAAAAAATATATATGGTAAATTAATATACAAATAGAGAAAGTTAGAATTTTTAGAGCAACCTGTACTTATTGGGTATGTTCTTGATCATAACAGTTGTTCTGGAATCCTTGAAATTAGACTCCACCATCGCATCTTCGCTTATAAGAAAACGAGCGTCGAATTTCTTAACTTGTCTTCCCTTCCATGGTCTACTCCTAGTTTTGACTTGCTGCTGCTTAGTAGAGCCCATTGACTGATTACTTTGGCTTTTCTTGGCATTTCTCCTTGGATTAATATCTTCAATTGCATTCGCCGCTGCACCAGCCAATGAGAGAGAGGCCACTGAAACTTCGATTGGACTACTCTTGTAGCTGTTATTCACATTATTATTAGGGTTTCCCTTGATAGAATTTGAAGGTGATTTCTTTTTGAGGTAGTGGGTTTGAGAGAAAAATGAACGAGGAAAGTAAGAGGGAGAGCGAGTAGAGAAGCTAGAAGGCAACGCTGGTGGTGGTTGATAATCTGAATTTCTCGTTTGACGGGTAGATTTAATGATGCTACTGTTGTTGGTGTAAGGTGTTGGGCTAATGGCCGCGTTGGCGTTGAAGAACCTCTTGCTGTGGCCACCTGGGCGACTGAATTCAATAACCACCGGCTTACCATAAATTTCCTTGCCATTCATTTCTTTGAGAGCTTTAGCTGCGTCTCTTATATCGTAAAACTCTATAAATCTTTGATGCTTCTTCATCGGTGTCTCTCTTAATTCCTTCACCGGACCTGTTAAACGAAAACAAATAAAAAAAAAAGAAAGTGCGCTTCAATTCATCGCCAAAGCATGTCTGAAGACAAAAAGGCTCTTTCATATTTGGTCAAAGATATTAATGAAAAGGCATATGAAAAGAGAAAACGACCCATCAGATTGAACAAAACTGCACACACCACGCATTTAATCTGGAGGAAAAACCTAAGTGATAATCAGAAACTTTCAGATCTTATGAATGCTTTTCTTCACATGAAATTGAGAGGAACTTAAAAGGTCAAAAATATATATCAAACACTAAAACCCCACCAAAACCCAGAAAAAAAAACTTACCAAAAGCCTGAAAAATTTCTTTGAGAGTAGACGACGAGACCCCATAATCTAAATTGAAGACAACAATAGTGCCTTGATTGTTGCCGTCAGGAACAGCGTTACACGCCGGAACAATAAACTGGGCCCAGACGGGCACGCCTGCAACGAGCCCACGCGCCGGTGGAGGCAATGGGCGATAAGAACACATCAAACTCTCACCTTGGTCACAAAAGGGTGAATTATTCTGCACCACCGACCCACAGTAAGGGTTCTTCAACCTACTTCGTTGTTGCATGTGCTGCTCTTGAATCTCCTTCAACGCCATCTCCGCATGCCTCAGATCATAAAAATGAACAGTGACGATTCCTTCTACCACTCTCTCCATCTGAACCCCTCTAACCTCGCCAAAGACCTCCAAGTCTCTCCTCACAATAGACTCGCTCACGTCACTAGGAACCGAACTCAAGACCAACGTCCGAGTTGGCGCCGTCGAGGGAGGAGGAAGTGGTGGACAGGCCGCGGCGCTGACGTACGCCAGGTGTGTAGAGTACTGCGCGTAACCACCGCCAACGTCACAAAACGGGGCAACCTGAACGTCGTTTGACGAGTACGGAGGGATAGGAGAAGCGTACGGATAGTAAACCTGAGGCGGTCTAAACAGTGTAATTTGGGTTTGGTTGTTTATGGGGTTTCTTGGTCTGAACTCTTCCGCTCTTGGGTCCAGGTTTCCGGGAAACCGGACGAGACCGGTTTCTCCCATCGGAAAACCAGAGATAGAAAAGAAAAGAAAAGGAAAAGGAAAAAAAAGGAGTTCCGGCGAAGCAAACGGCTAGTTTTAGTGGGAGTTTTCGACAAAATCCTTCTCGCCGCTACTTGGTAAACCTCTCTATCAATCTTCCGAAGTAATAGTGCAAGTCTATCGTCTCTCGCTGTCTCTCTCTTATATATCTCTTTGGTTTTAATTAGTTTGTGTGTGTCTTGGTCTTGGCTCTCTCTTAAATTCCAGGGAAAAAGCACAAATGGGTTTGCTTGTTTACAAGACAGAGATTGCTAAAAATGTCTTTTGCCATCTAATGCTTTTGAGTGAAATGACATAAATAACCTCTGCAAATTTGCATGAGAAAGGATGTGGTCCGTACACGTGGCTGATGGGATGAATGTTTTGGTTGATGATTTAAAGGAGAGGAGGTGATGGTATGGGCAGAAGTGTAGGGTAAGGTACGTGCACACACATCACAAAATCAATACTACACAACAACACGAGACCCAATTTCAAAGGTGCTTATTAGACAGAAACCGGAGAGTAATAATTGCCTGGTGCATGTACTTTTTTTTTTTTTTTTTATTTCATGTTGGTATTTTGACTACTCGTATGCTTTGCTTTATTAATTATCAGATATCAATGTTGTTCACCTTATTTATGAATTCCTCCCCCCCCCCCCCCCCCCCCCCCCCCCCCGACTAACAATGACCCCGTCCTTAGCTTAGCTTGGAGGGGGTGTGCAACCGTAGCTCTCTGGCTTTTAGTAGTAGTAGAGACTAGAGACTTGTAATTTCATCTCTGAGCTGCTTCGTGGATTTTTTTTCTCTTTTTCTTGTGATTGTGCACAGCGTGTGATCGATGATTGTTCTGAATACGAGATTTTTGTTAATTATGGTTTTTATTAAAAACCAGACCGCCAAGCGGTCACCCAACCTAACTACGCTCAGGCAGCAATTTATTAATCTATAATTAAATTCTTACTGTATTACTAAAATAATTATCAACACTATTAATTGAGGTTTATGTGCAAACTCAATCACTTGTGCGTGTATTTATTCTAAACTTTAAGGAAACAAAAATTTTTGTTTAATTTTTTTTTAAAATGTCTTATTGATAAAACATAACAACACCACATATTCAGACGTATAAAAAAAGTATTATAATCTTTCTTCAAACTTTACGTGTTAATATTGAAGCAGGAACGTAAAAATAAAAAGAAAACTCTCCCCAAAATTGGTAATATATATATAGGGCAGGTGGTGATTACAAGGTTTAATGAATGCTTGTCACAGCTCAAATCTTTTTAGGATTAGTTATATGAGCTGGACATTAACTTAGAACAGAGGCAGGGCTGGCAAAAAAAATTTCCAATTTCAATTTCAGTTTTTAGTACCACTGTGGGTAAAGTTGAAGTGTTCTGGACATTAAAATGTTTACTATATATGTTATGTTGAAGCAGGTAATCATCCTATGATTTTATTAAGATAAATTCACTGTGAACAAACCATACATGATCGATGTTCTGTTTGACATAAATTAAGCAAGCATCAATTTGCCTTTTTTTTTTTTTTTTTGGGTGGTAAAAAGAAAACGTACTAAAAAAGTGACAATGAGGCTAAATCGTAAATTTAGTGCTTATTATGGGATTAAATGTCAGTGTTACCAATAGCAACTAGCAATATGGTCGATTCTTTTTTGTACTCGTTGAAAAGCTTCGTAGTACTAGTAAGCAGATATTCACTTAGCATGTTACTGATAAGTGATGGTATATATATATATATATTCGAAGAAGGAAGGAAGGAAGCTAGGTAATTTCATTTACGTAAAATTGGATGAGGCAGAGTTGGTACATAAAATGCAGCCATAAAATTAAGTTGAAAGAAATTAATGCATATACGTAACTGTAACTCCTTACCTCACCTCAAAATTCAACTGAAATGATCTACGATGGACTGGATTAGATGGAAGAAGGAAGGAAGGAAAAGCGAGTGAGATTAGAGAAGCGGAGCACAGCACACCTGCGCCGGAGATTCTAGTTCGCAGGTCCAACATGAGATTTCCGATGCTCGCAGGCAGTTGCAGTCCCCCCACCAAAACCACAAGTACTCTTAAGTGTTTTATTTTTTTTAATTTAATTTAATTTAATCAGCCTATTGTCTCCCTTTCCACGTCCTTTCTCGTCTCTTATTAATTTAATGACCATGTTTCTTTTATCTTTTATTTTTTCTAAAAAAATAATATTATCGATTACTACATTCAAACATTTAGATAGTTTACACCCAAACATAATTATATTTATGTCGATTTTGTTAAAGCCAACATGAGATCTTCTACCATACTAATTTTGAAAATTAATTATGTCGGCTTAAGATCTGTGCAATTTGAAGAATGTCACAATCATGTATTTCTTCTACCATGCTTATTATTATTGTTTTGCTCACACATAATTTCACATCAAACACTCAATCCTCATTTTGAAGAATGCTTGCTGCCAACTTAACGTTTGAATGTTTGAAATGGAAGTGCTTCGTGCTCGCCATCGACTCATTTTCTTACTACTAACCCTGCAAACGCCGCAAGCGAATTGAAATCTATTGTTTGTGACAGCAAAATGCGTATCAACAGATTATGGAAGTTTTGATACTTTATTACTTGTCAAACACATCTGTTGATCAACTTAAATAATAATATGTACAAGTAGCTTACTAGGCTTGTGTTGGTGTGTTCCCCATTTGCTCCACATTAATTCATGGGCCATTACCTTCCTCCACCCACCCTCTTTAAGCACATAACCAAAAACAAATTAGGTAAATGAAATGAAAGGGATACCGGATACATCCCTCTTTCCCAGCCCCCACATGCCCCATTTTTTAAGGAGATTTTACTAAATATGTCCGAAGCACTTACAAGACATTCCATTTGCGATAAGGGTTTGCATCAACATATTAAAATATATATCTATATTATATTGAAGTGACAAACAAATATGAAATATAAACACATGAACTTAGTTTTGATTTTATGTTAAACAACCCAAATCAGTGAAGTGAAGTTCCAAGTTTTATGTGTTTTTTAATTTTCAATTGGGGATGGAGATGATTAGTTATTAAGTTCACCTGGTAGAAAACTAATGGAAGTAAACATAGTACTTGTAAAAGATAAGGGATGGGAGTGATTGCTACTGTCTGCAACCTGCACAACCATAAATTGATTGGTTCAGTTTGAAGCCATACATTGGTAATTGCCTGTTTATGCATATGAAGCGCATGTTCAAGAAGAGCTTTAACTGAGACAAAGTGGTCCATGAGACCATCCTCATCTGCTCCCCCCTTGTTACCAGGATTGCTGCGGCCTAAAAAGGGTGTACACCACCACACTAGTGCTAGCATTGATTTGCGTGCGAGTTATATAAATTGTGTCCTATCATCTCATCGCGACCAGGGGATCCCTAATTGGAACATGTGTTCGAAGAAATATATATATATATATATATATATATATATAAATATATATTTTGTTATTGCGGTCTTAGATTCTAGGTAGGTAGCTTTAAGAGTGCAATTATATGTTTATGTTAAACCACTTTCTGAATAACTATTAACACTATGATCAAGAATGTTCGACCATTAAATTATATACCACAGCAGCCATATCTAGAAAACAAAAAGAAAACTACATTGCTGCTTCCGAGATTACGGTTCCATAGAGAGTTTCACCTTGGAGCTCAACAAGCAAGCTTTTATTGTGGGAAAAAGCTCTAGACCCCCTCAGATTTCAGTGAATTATCCATTATTCTTCTAAAATTTTAAAAATATTCTATTACATCTTTTATTAATTGAGATGACGAAAAAATTTAAATTTTTAGTTAAATTATAATTATATCATTCAATTAATAATAATATAATAAATGGGGAGCCACCTTGTAGACACGAGATCCATATCTTAAACATGGCGCTCATGTAACAATAATTTTTTGTAATTTAGTGAAAAAATTAAAATAATTTGAAAATTAATTATTTTATTTTTATTGTGAAGTAAATATATAATTTTTTTGTGTTAAATAAATCATTATTATATAAGTAAATAATTATTTTATATTTATATTAAGTGCTTATAAAAATAATTAATATGTAAATTTAATATATAATTTTTTTGTTTGTGTTAAATAAATATTTAAAGAAATAATTATTATGCAAGTAAACATTATTTTATTTTTATGTTAAGAAAGTACTTATAGAAATAATTATATGTAAAATAAATAATTATTTTATTTTTATATAAAGTAAGTATTTATAGAATTAATTATTATGAAAAGCAAACACGTTTATTTTATTTTTATATTAAGTAAGTACTTAAAAAAATAAATGTATGTAAAGTAAATAATTATTATAGAAATAATTATTATATAAAGTAAACAATTATTATAGAAATAATTATTATATAAAGTAAACATATTTATTTTATTTTTATGTTAAGTAAGTTTTTATAGAAATAATTATATGTAACGTAAATAATTATTTTATTTTTATATAAAGTAAGTATTTATAAAAATAATTATTATGTAAAGTAAATATATAATTATTTTATTTTTGTGTTAATAAATATTTAATGAAATAATTATTATGCAAAGTAAATAATTATTTTATTTTTATGTTAATTAAGTATTTACATAAATAATTATTATATAAAATAAATATATAATTATTTTGTTTTTATATAAAATAAATATTTATAAAAATAAATTCAAATAAATAATAGTGGACCCGAACACATATAAATACTAGTATATTAGTGGGTCTAATTACAAATAAATATTGGTTTACTGTAGTGTGGTGTTATTTTATTATTTTACCTCTAAAATTTAAAATTTTTCGTCATCTCAATTAATGGAAGGATGTAACGAAATATTTTTAAAATCTTAAGAAGATAATGAATAATTTACTAAAATTTGAGAGGGGTCTAAAACTTTTTTCCGTTGTCTCATTATTGATTGAAGGGTATAATTATAATTTAATTCAATTAACTAAATGATGTAACGAAATATTTTTAAAATCTTAGGGAGATAATGAGTAATTCACTAAAATCTGAGGGGAGTCTAGGGCTTTTTCCCTTTAATTGTATGTTGAATAGTTTGAATACCCTCGTATTTATTGGGAAGAGTAGGCCGTGGGGAGCTTGAGTCTATAATGTACAGCTTAACGGTGCAATACGCGAGACTAGACCTTGTCTGATGGAGATATTGATTATTACAGCTTAAAATAGCCACTATACACATTACCATCATGCATATTATAGTAAAATTTACTCCTATTCTACTCAAATCTTATTCAGGAAGGTGGCACACATGCGCATCAGGAAGTTGGTTACTCTCTTTGCAATCACATACATAAATTGCCGAACAACTAGCATTCTGAAGGCGTTGATAAGTCTATTACTAGTTGTAGGCAATTTTAGGTTCTTCCAACCTGCATCAGGGTAATATATAGTGAGGGCCTGACTTTTTTGGCTAAATTGCTTCAAAGGTTGAGACGCCTGAGATGGAAACTCATAACGAGTAATTAAATTATCTCGAAGAGTAGGTAATATTTAATTGCATTTAATCATATTAGCTTGAAAAGCTAATCAGAAGGGTTAATACTCCCCCATCCGGTAAGGGTCCAATCTATAGTAAATGAGCATCATCAATACCGGATGCGACACATTGATAGGTAGTCTTAGCATAGGATACACGTAACTCAAAACTAATAAATATAGAAGTAACATGGCACTTAGTAATTAAGAAACTGACAGAAAGATAACACTGTCACAGTGTCCACAATGTAGAACATAGCCAACAACTCCATATCCACGTGCTGAATGGGACGCTACTATCCTGGTCCATAAACTGAAGGAGAAAAGAGAATTTTCTTTTTCCTAAGAGGACATGTATAAGTACCCTCATGAAACTAATTAAATGTTACTAGGATGGAAAAGTCCATCTTTGAGGGTATGGAAATAAGATTTATACCTCTGCGCCAGTCCAAACATGCCAAGTGTGCCACCAGTGTGAAGCATCACCACATTCGCGTCTCCTTTCAATTCCTTGTCACTAAGGAGAGTTGCCATCTCCCAGGCAGCTAACGTATACACAGGATCTACTAAAATACCTGTTCGTTGTGCAATTTGTTGGCATGCCTCTATTTCTCCTTCCAACACATTGCCAAATCTGGGAAAGAGCAAGACAGCTCAATACAATAACCTAAACAAATACAGATGAAAATAAAATTTCTCCAGCAAAACATGCATTGATGTTAATCTCCACTGGTAAAAATGTTTACATCACCAAATATAAGTGCATAATGATGTAGTTTAAATGTTATCATCTGTAGTTTCTATTCCCACCAGTCCCCTCATAAATCTGGCCAGCAGAGATTAAAATAAAAACTGTATACATTCGGCACTCAATCAAATGGTCCAAAGAAAATATTAAAAGAAAAATTATGGTTTTTTGCTTATAATTTTTACACAACACATAAAAATCATTCAGATGCAAAGGTGTATTGAAAATTCCTTTTTGAGTGGTATTTCTAAGGTTAAGAACTAATTTACTGAAAGAAGTTGAGTTGAAATTGAAATACATGATATAAGTTTGATAGAACAAAATCAACTGAAAAAAGGGAAGAAATCACGCACTTTCTTGGTCGACAACGTTCTACCCAGTGCACAGTTTCACCATCTACTTCAGTTAACCTGCTATTATTAAGAAGAAAACCAAATAGTCTCTTGAACTCGCAAATCAAGTCTCTCTCCTGTTGCTTGTACCCATCAATTGTACCGGCCAACATTACTGCGGTTACCTCCCATGGAAGCCTGGCAAAGGCAGTAGGCACTGGTGAGTGTGCTGCCATAGTGTGATACAAAAATTCAATCCCATAACGATTAAATTTTTTATAAAGCCCCCAACGCTTTTAACTAGAAGTGTGTAATAAGAGTGGAACACACCCTAAATATACAGCTCCAAGACCTAAACCAACAGCTGTTGTCCCTGTACCAGCATCCACTACAAATTTTACAGCTCTCTTTCTTCCAAGTAAATGATCCTGGGATAAGTACTGCACTAGGCGAAAGACACCTAATGAAAACAAATCATTTGAGTCAAGCTATTTTAACAATTAACCAGTTAGAAAATCAGTGATAAAGAAAACCCAACTTAAAACCAGATAATAGATAGTAGTACTCTATAACAATGGGAACTTAACATCAAGGAACACACATTATGGTGCATCTCATTGGCTTTCCATAAAAAAGAATTAGTGTTATCAATCACATCAATTTCAAAATTAAGGCAATTCACCCTCACATGCACAATGCATAAGATCAGGCTTTATGTGAATCATCCAAAAGATTACAACTTTACTTCACCCATTCAAGCGTTATAAAACTGGAAGTGAAACCTGAGAGTACCACCAAGTTCTCAGAAGGATATGCTGATAGGAAAATGGCATAAGCCTCAGAATGTAAAACCTCTTTGGTCTAGTCTGAATCGCCAACATTCAAGATCTTTTTTATGCTGATTCAATAACATCTAGCATCTCTCAGCAAAAACCCAAAAGAATCCTAAAATATGTATTTAGCATGCATAAATAAAAGTATGGAAATCTATACCCAAATTGTGATTCTTGAGTTACCTAGTAATGCTACAGCATCTGCTGCACCTTCATTGATAATTGCAACTTTTCTTGTACAGTTATTAGCACCTCTATCAGCATCCATTTGCCCAAGGTCTGGAGCTCTAGATCTTTGAGCTGTTAAGGATTCCTCAAAAATTTCATTGCACCATACAACATCACCTTTATTTCCCGCAACTAAATTAGCATGGCTCTTTAGCATTTCTATCCTATGAACATAAAGTGATCTTGGCACATATGTAACGTTTCCATAGATTGTTGAAATCAGGTTATAGCCAGTCAGAATTTGAGGCTGTTCTCCACGCAGAAGTAAATGTGACTTTAAGCCTCTGTCTGCACATGAAACAGCTGCAAATATACACAAGCCAGTAGTTCAAATGTTGAAGCAAGACACCATATGGTTGACTTCACCAAACAAGGAAAAACTCTGCTACATAACAAATTCAGAGAAATTTTGAAGAAACACATACCAACAGCTGTTGCATGTGCGCTTTGACAACCTCCACATGTAACCTAGAAAAGGTCTCAGTCAAATGTTATCTACCTTCAGAGTCCCTAGAATAAGAAAGGACACTGCCTGGTAATGGTACTTTATGTAATTACTGGAAATTAGTTAAAATAAGAAAAACAGACACGCAAAAGGACATATGATCAGATGTGCATGCACACAAAGGCATCTCAGTTAAAGTTGGATCCACCCAAAGAGATGTCCTACTAATAAACATGACAGGGTTAGCCAAACATCTAATCTAGAAATGTTTCAAGGCTGGTATCTAGTATTTAACAAATCTGTGAAAAGGGATTGCCAAATCCCAGTTTGACTAAATGCAGACAACTATCAGCTCCCAAAAACATTAGCAAAATAATGATGAAGCCAGGTGGTGTTAGTATCAAGGAGTTGCAATTTGTGATCCTATTTAAGCTCATTTTCTGCAAAATACAAATGCGTAGCAGGGTATGTGCTATCTCCCAAGTGCAGTGAACAGGCTTGTTTCCTTAAGGCAACAATAGTGCATGCTAAAATGGGGACACCGAAGAAAGGCCTGGATTCCAGCTATGATCAGAGATTTCAAACACGTATAATGCATTAGCCATCTAATATCCAAAAAAAAATGAAATCTCACCACGTCAGTAACTAAATGATCTTTGAGGAGAGGAAGCAGTCCATCCAATTTTCGTGCTTTATTACCATTAACCAGAGGATGCAATAAATCATCTCGTACAACATAGAAGCTCCGATCTTCATCTCCCATTATCATGTCATCACCAAGAAATGGACAAGTATTGTTTAAAAAGGAAATGTCACCCCATTGTCCACCTCCATGCTTTCCATGTGCAGCAGAAAGCTTTATTTGGTGAATTATGGTATCAGGACTTTTCATTGTCCACTTTCTGTCAAGCAATTTCGACAGTAACTCTTCACCACCCGGTCTAGCGTAGCATACACCCTGACGAATATTGATCAACTTAAAGAATAAATCTACTGAAATCAATGAGGGAAGAAAAACACTACACATTGATAAAGTTTACGCTATTTAGTACTACCCTGAATAGTTATTCGTGTATAAAATCTAATATGATGTAGTTTAGGCCCTAGTCATCTGCTAACTTTTCTCAATAAAACGAATCGGAGGAATGAATGATTTGTACAAAACTATCAAATTGTGCGTAGAACCAAGACTAAATGCAACGTTAAACTATTATTCACTGATAAACCCAAAACAGATATCAAAAGAAACGTTTCTTTTCTTATTAAGGTCCACTGCGAGAAGCCAGTTTCATTTACAACAGAAAAATTAAAAATCTTGGTCTATTTATAAACACGTCTTCTACCGAGTACGCTTTTGCGAGCGTGCGTGAATGAGAGAGAGAGGACTCACCCGAGGGCTGTTCAGAATTTGGCTTGAAGCTGAGTGGAATACTTTGTTCATGACTATAAATGCGGTTTTACTGGGCAATCGTTGCAGTTGCATAGCCGTGGCTGTGACTACCAATTGAACCGAAAGAAACTCAATATCGCAACAGCGCTAGTGCAGACTGCAGGAAGACTAGTTTCGCGCTTGGGCTTGCCATCTGAATGTTATCCGCGCGCGTGCTGCTAAGTGTTGTACCTTCCCACTCTCTTTTACTAATTTTTCTTTCACTTTTTCAATTATACTAAAAAAATTGCAATTTTAATATTTACATTTTTATTATTTTTTATAAATTAGTTTTATTTTTTTTACATAGAGTATATACATTTATCACTACACCACATTTAAGAAAAAACTAATATTAAAAAGAAAGCGACAAATATTTGTTAATTTTATATTAATATATATAAAAAAATTCTATGATACTGAGATATTTTATCACAATATTAATAACTCACTTTTATTAACTTTTAGATTTTAAAATTGAATCTAAACCATTCATTTTATATTAATAATAATTAACTTACTTAACAAGTAACATGTAAAATTAACCTATTATTCAGGTAAAAGATTATTTTCTTCACTTTTTATTTTTTAATATATTTAATTTATTTTGTTATAATTTATTTTTATAAATATATTTGAAATACAAAATTATATATTATAGTATAAAATTTAATGGTAAATAATGTGTTATGCATATTAGAAATAATGTATTTAAAAAACATTAATTTAGATTTATAAAAATTTATACTTTCTTTATTTTTTTTAAATTATTATTAATAACATAAATTATTACAACTCATAAATCAATATTAAAAAATAAGACACATCTTATATATTAATCATGATGATTGTATTTATATAAATTAATAAAAAATATATGTTATTTTAAATATGTAAACGATATTATAATATTTGAGAATGATAAGTATAATAAAATAATCTTATAACTAACATTGCATTATTTTAAAAAAATTAGAATATTTTGAAATTGATAAATTGTAAGTGGAAAAGGTATATATTTAATGTACAAATATATATAAACAAGAAATTTTGAAATGGATAATTAAGAAAAATAAAATGATATTGCTAGAAATCTTAATCATATGTAATGCAAATTTAGTTTGACATAATATGAGTGTAATTATTAAATTACTGATATTTACTATTTATAAAATGATATTTTATTTAATATCATGCAATTATAAAGAAAAAGAGCAGAATATGAAAAAAATTAATTAGTACACATATAAAATAAAATTATTTAAATAATTAAAATAAATAAAAGCATCAATAATCATTTTTTATAAAACATACTCATACGTTTAGAAAAAATATATATTAAAAAACATATTTATATGTTACAAATATTTTGTTTATATTATTATTATTATTATTATTATTATTATTATATCAAACTATGTAAAATTTGTAAATAATTTTATAATTTTACGTATATTGTACTTTTTTTTACAAAATTTAATTTTATATAATAGGATTACAAGTAGAATATTGATTTACAATTCTTATGTTATATTTTTATTTATTTTATTCTATTTAAATTTTCATGTTAATTTATATTTATTTCAGTTTATTTATATTTTAATGTTGAATTTATGAAGTTAATGTTCAACTTTATTATTTCGCGTTGACTTATATTTTTTAATTTTTAATTAACGTTTACAAGTATTATATCTTTCATATAAGTTTTACGTTGTAATTTAAATTTCTATGTCAAAATTACAAGTTTTATATATATTTATATGTTTTATGTCACAATTAATTTTTTTTTATTTTTTTACAACTATATTATTGTTATTTCACAATTTTACGTTAATTTACATTTTTTATATTCAATTTATAAGTTGATGCTCATTTTTACTATTTTATGTTAGCTTATATTTTTTATGAGTATTATGTCTTATATACAAGTTTTATGTTGTAATTTAAATTTTTATATTAATATTACAAATTTTATGTGCATTTATACGTTTTACGTCACAATTAAAATTCTTTTGATTTTTTTATAACTATTTTATTGTCATTTTATAATTTCACGTTAATTTATATTTATCTCAGTTTATTGACATTTTTTATGTTAAATTTATAAATTGATGTTTATTTTTACTATTTTAGTTGACTTATTTTTTTATTTTTAATTTTAAGGTTTACAAGTATTATGTCTTATATACAAATTTTACGTTGTAATTTAATTTTCTATATCAGAATTACAAGTTTTATGTGCACTTATATGTTTTATGTCACAATTAAAATTATTTTGATTTTTTAACAACTATGTTGTTGTCATTTTATAATTTCACGTTAATTTACATTTATTTCAGCTTATTAACATCTTTTATGTTGAATTTTTAAGTTGATGTTTATTTTTACTATTTATATTGGCTTATATTTTTAATTTTTAATTTTAACGTTTATAAGTATTATGTCTTACATACAAGTTTTACTTTGTAATTTAATTCTTTATATCAAGATTATAAGTTTTATGTGTATTTATACATTTTATGTGACAATTAAAATTCTTTTAACTTTTCTACAACTATATTGTTGTCATTTTACAATTTCACGTTAATTTACATTTATTTAAGTTTATTTATATTTTTAATGTTGAATTTATAAAATTGATATTCAATTTTACTATTTTATATTAACTTATACATTTACAAGTATTATGTCTTACATACAAATTTTACATTGTAATTTAATTTTTTATATCAAGATTATAATATTTATGTGCATTTATATGGTTTATGTCACAATTAATTTTTTTTATTTTTTTATAACTATATTATTGTCATTTTATAATTTCACGTTAATTTATATTTTTTTTAGTTCATTTCTATTTTTAATGTTGAATTTATGAAATTAATGTTCAATTTTACTATTTCATATCGGCTTATATTTTTTAATTTTTAATTTAAACGTTTATAAGCATTATGTCTTTTATATAAATTATTTAATTTAATAATTTAACTCAATATTTAAACTAAACAAATCAATAAGTTATTAAATTATTTTTTTAATCCAACAAATTTCTCGTAACCTTCAACTACAAAGAGACAAAATTTTTTAAAAAAACAATTTACACTATTTTTTTAAACTATAATATTTGATTTTAATAAATAAAAAAATTAAAAAAATTTTACCTTAATTAATTATATTCCAAAATTTTCAATAAAAATAAAGAGAAAAAAATTTGACATTAATTAAAAGCTAAAAAAAAATTAAAAAATAAAATAAAACTTGTTGAGATTGATTAAATTAAAAGAAATTTGTATGACAGATAACTTAAAAAAATAATTTTAAAAATTAAATTAATATTTTTAAAAAAAAATTATAAACTATTAATCTCATATAATGATTCACACTTATTACTAAGTTATCAATACTGAAAATTTTTTTCACGCTTATTACGTTATTAATACTAAAAATTTGTTCTCGATACCGTAGAAGGAATATATATATATATTCTTATAACCGAAAGGGTTTTGCTAAGTTTCCTCAATTTCCTCCACCCCAGCAATGTCCGCCCATCACGTTATAAGCGGCCTATCACCGGAGCCTCTCTCAGCCTCCGGTCGGAGTTCCGAAAAACTGAGTCTCCCATTGCTTCAATCAAAAATGAAATGCGATCCGGATGGTTACGAAGCCGAGCTGACTCTCATTTACAAGCAATTCAATTCAGCTCTCGACTTGTTCCGGCAACAAGCGGCTCTTAACTTTGGCTCCATTAGTGGTATCGGCAGCGACCCTAACGTGGCGAAAGACCTTGGTGACCGAGCCGTGTTTCTGTCTCACGTCATGCCTTTTTACCGTAAGCAACTGGCTGAGTTTCCGAGTCAGCTCGCTGAATTTTTGAGATCGTCTGCGCCAACGTTGCCGTCGGGACTTAGGTACCACGTCACGCAAGCGCTTATTCTTCTTGTGAATCGACAGGTATTTTGTAGAATGCGGGATATAGTGATACCTGAGAAAGACACATTTTTCATATATCATATGGTGGTTGTTGATGCACTTTGCAGAAACTGCTATTGTTATTGTTTTGTGTTTGGTTGATGAGAAAATTTAGGGACAATAGGATAGAGTTAAATGTAATTGTACAGTACTGTTATTGATTGTTAATGCTTAGTAGACAAATGTTTTAACACATTTGGCTTTTTGAAGTGATATTTTGTTACTGTATTGTTTTGTGTTTGGTTGGTGAGAAAATTTAGGGAAAATAGGATAGAAATTAACAGCAATTGTACAGAACTGTTAAATGCTAACATATTTGGTTTTTGTTCAATCGATCTCTTTTAAGTACAGTATAGATAAGCATATAGTTTTAGCCTTTTTCTTTTTGCTCTTTTAGTATTTCGTTGTTTGGAAAATTTGAAAGAGAAAAAAAAATTAAATCCAAGATTTTAATATCAAGTATTGGGACCAAGAAGCTTTTCTTAAATTATTAATTTTATTATTTTATGGGAAAAGCTTCAGTGTGAAATTGATGACTCAAAATTTGTTAGTTTTATTCTTATGGTCAAAGTTCATAACTATACTTTGTTTTATTTTATTGGAAATAAATCAGGGTTGTCCGTTTTGTGCAAATTTGATTTTGACATGAATGTTTGCATTTAGATAGTTGATATCCAAGACACCCTTGTGATATTCATGGAGCTTCAAAGTCTAGGTGATAGGAATCTGAGAAAGTTGGCATATTCTCACGTTGTTCAAAGTATTAGGCACATGAATAAGAAGCATAAGAATGAGGCCAAGAATCGAGCACTTCAGAATATCGTGTTTTCAATCCTACAGGTTGGTTTGAACTTTAATCTAGCCCCGGTGTTGCCATACCATGTGAATTAATTTCAAGGTGTCAACTGCTGTTTGGATCATTGTATTTTTTTAGGCAGAGGATGAAACAAGAGCCAAGAGATCACTTACTACTATATGCGAGCTTCACCGAAGAAAGGTGTGGTTTGATGATAGAACGGCAAATGCTATCTGTAAAGCATGTTTTCATTCCTTGTCAAGGTATGCATTTTATTTTACTTTTTCTTGAATGATTTGTGTATTATTAGGTGGAGTTTAAGAAAGTACTATCTATATGTGCATTCATCAGGATCATGATTGCTGCTCTATCATTTCTTCTTGACTATGAGAAGATTGAAGATGATGATGATAGTGATGCTTCAAGTGATGAAGATGACGTGACTGCTCATGCACCACAAGTTGTCCTCAGTAAAGAGGCTGTCTATAAGGTAAGATATGACCACAATGGTATAATTCACTCATTGGTATGAATGTCAGCAAAACAAACGTTCCCTCGATGTATTTGCTGACACATGGAAAGCCCAAGTGTAATATGTTTTTTTAAGTCATTTTATCATTGTTGTTACAAGGTCCATTCCAACTCCTATAGATAGGAGTGGGGTGTACTTCCTGTAGTTCACTTATCATGGGAAACACTGGTTACAGTTTGTTGTAAAATTTGAAGCTTGTATTAGATTAATTTTGATGTTATTTGGTATTGAATCTCAGGCACACCATAAAGGTACAACTTCTAGCAAGAAGAAAAAGCAAGCAAAACTGGAGCGTGCTTCACGTCGCATGAAAAAGCAGCAACGCCTGTCATCAGAAAACAACTCTTCAACTTATTACTCACCACTTAACTGTCTAATTGATGCACAGGTCTGGCCCTTTTCATAGATCATGCTCACTAATGATATTGTGGTTCATTTTATCGATCTGTGGATATAAGGGGATTTTTATATTTCATTCGCCTGCAGGGATTCGCTGAGAAGCTATTTTCTCGTCTTCAAACTTGCAATGAACGGTTTGAGGTGAATATGTTTCAATGTTTAATTTTTGGCAGATTTTATGTTGCCTCATCTGGATTTTTCTTCTCACTTTTTTCATTTACACCAATTGATGTCAGGTTGTTTGATGTGTGTGTGTGTTTTTCTCAATGTGATTGTAAATGGTATTGTTGTTAAAAATAGTTGAATTCATATGTTCTCATTTTAAGCATGTCATCTGAGGTTTCTTTCTTCGCTTTTTAGTATTGCACTGTGGTACTGGTAGTTATGATTTTTGTTTAAGGAAAGTTGCACATAGTTTTCTGAAACATGGAAATTAGGACATTGCACTGGGTGTAGCTTATACCTTATAGTGGCAGTTTTGCAATATTTCAAGGTAAATGAGAGAGGTCAACCTTTAGAAGTAATTATTGATTGGTATTGTATATTCCATGAAAACAAGCAAGCTTCACATCTATACTTCCATTTTCAAATTAGCTTCGAAACTGAAGAAGGCTCTGCTTCTCTCTTTCAGATTTTCTTGTCAGTTGTTTATATGCTTACTCAATTTAAATAATAAAAGCAATATGTCTTGAGATTGAATAGGTCAGCACCTATAATTGATCACACTGTATTGTAATAGTGGACGAACTGCTCTGATTCAACCTATGTTTTGGTCATCATTTCACCATGCAAATTGCTGAGTCAAGGATGAGGTTATTAACTGTAAAGAGATATGGAAGTTTCATTGTGTAATAAGGGAAATTTTGCATCATGTTTCTAGTTGATTATTCTTGCCATAAGTAGCTCTTTGCATATGTGTTTGATTATTGCTCTGTTTGTGAATATCAGGTTAAAATGATGATGTTGAAAGTGATTGCTCGGACAATTGGGCTTCACAGATTGATTTTATTAAATTTTTATCCTTTTCTCCAAAGATATGTTCAGGTATATTACCCAACTTGTTATTTTGGTTGTAATTCTCATGCTCAATTGAGATATGACTATATTGGCATATGCAGCCTCATCAACGCGATATCACAAATTTGCTTGCAGCAGCAGTTCAGGCTTGTCACGATATGGTATATTTAGCTTCTGTTTTGGTTGATTGGATTTCACATGATTTGATATTCTTCCAAACCCAACACACGCCACTCGCCACACCCTCCCCCCACACACCCCCACCCCCACCACACACCCCCCACCCGCCGCCGCCCCCAACAAATTGAGTTTTAACTCTTTTTTTGAACTTTCTATAACTTCTCTTTCTGTCAACCAGGTGCCTCCTGATGCAGTTGAACCTTTATTCAAACAGATTGTGAATCAGTTTGTACACGATCGATCACGTACAGAGGTATAGCCACTTCATACTATCATTTTTAATCTATTCCAGATGTACTTATATTTTTGCTTCACTTGCTTGTGCCAGGCTATTGCCATTGGACTGAATGTCGTTAGGGAAATATGCTTGCGAATGCCTTTGGTAAGTATCTTTCCTTATCATTTGCTTTTTGAACTTTGGCTCTGTCTCTGAACCTTGATGACTTCATATGTAAGTTTCCCATCTTATAGAAATTGGGGTGATTTAATTGAGGTTGGGTAATATTTCTTTTACGAATGTTTGGACCTATTTCTTGTTCAATCTTGTCTCTTTTTTACCTCTTTTGCTTATGCAAGTTTATATTGTTTCAAAAATAATATTCTTCTTATTTGGGTGGCCTCTAGTTGATGACAGAAGATTTGCTGCAAGATCTTGTATTATATAAGAAATCACATGAAAAGGCAGTTTCCGCAGCTGCGCGTTCACTTATCACTTTGTTTAGAGAGGTATTGACAACATTCTGTTGCTTTGCTATCTTGTGTCTGTGGGTGCTTGCTCAGAGAGACTGATTACTTTGTTTGCAGGTTTGCCCTTCATTGCTTGTCAAGAAGGATCGTGGGCGCCCTATTGACCCTAAGGCCAGGCCAAGAGCATATGGGGAAGTCAATGTTGCTAGCAATGTTCCTGGTGTTGAGTTATTGGAACATGATGACAGCAATGACAGTGGGGATGGTGATGGCAGTGATGAATCAGCTTTTGATGGCTCTGATGATGATAATGAGAATGATGAGAATATTGCAGGCGATAATGATGAAGAAAACCAGTTATCTACTGATGTCATTGATAGTGAGGAGGATGACAATGAAGATGATGATGCAGAAGATGATGATAGTAATAATAGTATGGACGAAGACGGTGGAGTCAGTGCAGATGATGGTAATGACAATGAGGAGGAGGATATAGAGTCAGAAGAAGGAAATGGTTCTCCTGAAATTGACGACAATGACACCAGAGATGACAGTCCAGTATCTAAAGAATCTAAAGCAAGAAAGAGGAAACGTTCTGATTTTGATGGACAGCTTATCACTGCTGACACAAGTCTTCGAGCTCTGAAGAGAATGGCAGAAGCTAAAGGAGGCCTTGCCTCTTCTGACTTGTCTGATGGTATTCTTTCTAATGAAGACTTCCAAAGGATCAAGAAACTAAAGGTTCGCTAATTTGTTTTCTAGTATATAAATTTATCTTTGTGTAACCTTGTATATATTGAACCTTAATGATTGGACTTCTTTTTAATATAAGTTTTCATAACTGTACCACAAATTGGACATCATAAATTGTTATGTTTATTTTTTGGTTCTTGTTATCAGGCAAAGGAGGATGCAAAGGTTGCTTTGGCTCAGCAAGGGTTTAAGATTCCAAGTTCCGATCAACTTAGTGTTAAGCGTCTGGATCCAGCCAAGCTTGAAGTAAGTCTTCCATGCTTTATTGGCCATGCCTTTTTTTCCAGCTTGCTCTTCTAGTACTTTTGTTGGTGAACTGCCTCCTATATGATTGAGATGCCAGCTGAAATCTTTTTTGTGTGATTTGGTTGCTGGGTTTAAATGATTGAGTAGTCATAGGCATCTTATATCTTAGAACATAATCAGTTCTTAGATCTTCTCTTTCCAACCGTATTATAGTCTTGGATAAATCAGGAACTATATCCATTCTTGAAGCTAGATTTAACAATGTGATATGAAGCTAGTACTCTTAATGGAAAACTTTCTTGGCTGGAGGCCTTTTTCAAGTGTAGATTTCATTGAAATGCTTGTATGATTCATGCTTTCCTCGAAATCCTTTAATTTTGATGACTCTTATCTTTTCCTCCCAGTTTCTTCTTCGTGAGTTTCTGTTTTTTTTTTTTTTGGCCTTACCATATCAAATGTTCCTCATCACAAAGAAAAAACATCATGACCTGCCTGTTCATACCAATTTCAGGCTCATGTACGGCAAAAGTTAAGTAAGGAGGAGAGACTTGCTTTAGTGAGAGCAGGGAGGGAAGACAGAGGGAAGTACATGGCTAGAGCTGCTGTGAAACAGAAAAAGGTACTTATGTATTCACTGTTTTAGTGTACTTTCTTTTTGGAATTACAGTGATTTTTTATGGCTGCAACAGTCCACTCTTTTTCCTTCTTCAATTTCATTCAGATTTTATAATCCTCCATGTATTTGGAACTTTTATCGTTTAACCTGACGCATAACTGAGATTTGACACAGCTGCAAATGTCTTTTCACTTCTGCTTATGATAACGGACTATGCTTCTATTTGGTCATTGATGCCACCATGTTGATGCTTTTTTATTCAATTTTTTCTAAATATTGATCTCATGTGATGTCGTGGACAGACTGGTGGTTTGAGCAACCGTCAGAAAGAACACAAGAAGGCTATGCCTCTGGCTGCAAAAAGAGCCAAGGCTGCTAAATCTCGACAAGACAAAAGGAAAAAACAGCAACGATCTGGCAAACAATTCCGTGGAAGAAAAGCATGGAAATAATTTTGACCTTGTATTTATCGATTATAAAGCATAGGAGTTTTGTCTTTCATTCATTTTTTTGTTCCTATTAAAGGTATTCTCCGTTCAAGTGATTCTTAGTTTTACAAAATTAAATCAAATGTGGTTTTCTCGTGTATCTGCACGGTCCTGACAAAACATTATCTCTTTTCAAGTAAAATATCTTTTTGTGATTATTCTGAAGATCCAAGCACACAAGGAAGCAATCCATAGTTAATTACATTTGCTTCTTGCTTGCAGCGGATGGATTCATTTGCAAGTATCGTCATATTGGGTGAGGGTTCAACCGTGAGGCAGCGGTGCCTAAACTGGACTATACTCACGCCGGCAACTAAAATTATTCTATTAAACAACGAAGTTGTCTGATGTAATCTATTGCATAAAAACAGTAGTTGTTCAACCAATTGTGCGCTCACTGCTGTCTTTCCTCAGCGCTGAATAGAGCTTCATGAAAATAACCATTAACATTACACCTTAGAGAAACTCCATCCACTATAACTTAACAAAAGTTACAGCTAATCTCAAATTCTGGGTTCCTATTAAGCACAGACAGCAGTTCAAGTTAGGCGGGGAATAAGGATAAAAGATTATATAAAATACTTAAAAAAAAAAAAAAAGAGGAGCAAATTAAGCCACAGGACAGTCTATTCTTCAACAGAACATGAAGGTGAATCGCTGCTCTGGCCAAATATATCAGGAATTCCATCCCAATCCCTTTTTTCTCTTGCTTCCCAGTACTCTCCCATATATCGATAACAACCATCCTCATCCTTCTGAAACCATCTTGGTTGCCAGCCACTTTCCTGCAATTTCCTTGCCTGCAGCACAACAAAAAGGGAAGTTGCTCAATGTTCTTTTTACTAAATAAAAGAAACATAAGAAAGATTAATGTTTTATAGTTTCAAACAAAGTATAGAAGTTTATACAGGCAATAAAGGGAAAATTTATAATCCTCAAGCATGAATTTGTTGGGAAGGACAACTATAATACCTTACCTACCTTGAATTGGGAATCAAGCTAAGCTTACTGAGTTATGCTACAAGAACGTGTAGCTCTAGTAAAGTTTAATGGACTAGAGCCAGGATATTAGAAATCTGCTATTTTTTGCTGCAATGCTTACTTAACAATTTCTGTGTCTTTGTAGGTTGGTAGGTTATTTTTATATATATATATATAGTCTTTTGTAAAGTATTTTAGTTCCTACTTTTTTTACGTTTCTCTAGTGACAGTAAGGTCCAAATAAAATTTATTTACTATTATCTTTTTTCTTTTCTTTTCTTTTTTAACTAAAACAAGTATAGATAAAGTTCACAGGAATGTTAAGTTGAAATTGCTATTTACTCCAAGAATCATAACCTAGGATTACTCTACTGAATTTACAATCACAAAAAACTAATGACTCGGTAACATAGTGTTCGATTTTCATTGCTGCAAATATTTCATATGACAATTCAAGTTCCGAAAAGAAATATATTTTAGTGGCATATGCCAGGTTAAACCTGCTACTGATTGTATCCCCAGTCCCAGGCTAAATCACATGACTTGATAACTTATGCCCATTACTTGTATTACTCATTGACTAGATAAAACGAGAAAAAAGGGTATAAACACAACATAAGATCTGTAGGCAAATACCTGTCTCTGCAACTGTTCCAGTCTCAGCTTCTCTGCATTTGCTAATTCATATTCCCCATTTTCCAAGTATCTCTGATCCGGCCTTAACCTCGAGTCAGTTGGAGGCAATTTCTCCAATAAGCCAGGAGTCAGTTCATTTAAGGATATTGCGAATGGGGTAAGATTGTATCTTGTCTTGGTAATAGATTTGCCTCTTTCCCACAGCAACACAGCTTCCGTCATTGGATCATACCCCTTAGGTTTTGTTGTCGGATCTCCCAGAACATAGTACATCGCTTCATCCCACTTACCCACCAACATTGCTACCTTCTCTCCTGTTCTATTATCTTGCACAAATCCATGAACCTATATTGAAAACAAAAATAAATAAATAGTACGTTACAAACATGTATGAATGTATGTGAGTACAAGTATACCCATTTTCAGTTCTGCCTAATCTAGAGTAAGGCCAATCACCTAGTCACTTACAACTTTTCATTGGGCTTCATGTGATAGGTTTTGAAGAAAAACTGAGCAACTTTGAGGGGAAAGCATAAAATTCTCTACTTGAATACCGTTTTACAAACATGGAAGCATGCATAAATTCCTGATAGCATTTTATCATACCCCAGGTTGGGATCAAATAGGGCTAAAATGACCATCAATCTCCCCTCTCATCAGTGCATGGAAGTTTTAAATTTGATAAGAGAAGCATGATGCAGGGATCATAAGTAATATGCCAATAAAGTCTTAAAAGAAGACGGAAAAGAATGAGGTTGTCACTTGATAAATACCTAGTAATGGTAAAAATTGGTGCTGCCAAGAGAATTTCATCTTTTTGTCAAGACAAAGACAGAGAACAAAGAAACAAGAGTTTTGCAACAATAAAAAGCAAATTGCCGGTAAAGTGTCAAGAGTGCCCAATGAAGTGTGTAACCAGTACAAAAGTTACCTGATGTGGATTTCTGTCAATGATTGACTGTTCCTTGAACTTGAGCTTGCAGGTGTAGTTGCCGCTGCCCTTAATGCGCATGGTTCCATAGTGATCACAATAAATTTTCCCAAGTATGATATTGTATATGGAAGTGGTGACCTTGCTCCACTGAAAGGTCTCCCCATCCTCAAACTGCAGGGTTAGGACACCAACAGGGTCAAGCTGAATGGACCGGCCCCAAAATTTCCCTTTGAGATTCGAGTCTGCCCAAAATTTCCAGCCTCTTCCCTCACAGTGACAAGCAACAATCATAGGATGATGACTCACCTGAAACAAACATAGCTTGTAAGATAACAAGTGATAAACTGGAAAATGTCAGATATTGGTGTCTTGTACTCAGTAAACAACCTACAAGGCAATATTTCAAAAGCCAACTTCAATTGTATCTTTCCAACATGGTTGGGTTACATACCTTTTCGGAGAAAAAACGAAGTCCTTTATCAGGATAATCAGCCTCATAGGTCTCTCCAAGAAGAGGATTGAAGGGTTTGCACTGCCGACCTTCGGTGGATGCATAGCCAGATACAGCAAAAGCTGCAACATATAATATTCTCATCAAGTCATTCCCCTGCACCATGTAAATTCCTCGCCTTAGACATTCTATGTTGGCATGGAATACAAACACGTCAACACCCAATTATAATTTACAACATAAAATGAGTAGGATTCTTGGGGAAGCGATAATAAATTTGAATGGCATTCTATGTCCCCCTGCACCTGCACAGTAGGACCAGCTGCCTCCTCCCACAAGGGAGTGAAGAGGTTCAAGTCTTCAAGGCCTCATAGCAGCTATTAAGAATGGAAAGTAGCATGACCTGTGAACCAAGACCTAGGCCAATAATTATGAGATAATCCCCTAAAACTCCACCAAGCAATTAAAATTTATTGATAAATAGAAATGTTAAATGTGAACGAATTTTATGGGTTTTGTTATCATCCGCTAATCCATACAAGAGAGTAAGATAATTAGTTTTTTAAGAACTAAGGCCTGCACATGGACTACCGTGGATTATAATGAAACTAGCAGATCATGCTTTAAAACTGCTTTGCCACTAAAGAAAGCAGAGCAGAGGACCTGACCTGCTTTCCCCATTCCAATGCTAGATCAACCAAGCATGAATATTCCAAATCCTCAAAGCACTTCTGCAGAGAAGAGAGTGGTTCATTAAAATAAACTGGAAGACAAACCCCCGACAAGTCCTTTCCAATATTGTCCTTGATGATTGACCATAAGCCAACTGGCCTCTCTTTCTCCTTTGGTTCTGGCAAACTGTCCCTTCTTTTAACATAGGGATATTGTATTGGCCTGATTTCATTTTCAAACCCTCGTAAACGATCTGAAAACAAAAATTCTTTGTCATATATGCAAGCAATTCCCATTGTTTCCCTACTCCGATAAGAGGCACTTCTTAAAGCCTCTGAAGACAAAAAATCATTTGTATCAAAAAATATTCCTTCATCTTCATCCGTTTCAACATCTGCTCCATCATGACTTTCATTTTCAGCATCCGAATCACTTGCACTGCCCTCAGACATGACAGAATAGAAATCTGAGACATGAAGATCATAAAAATCAGTGAAATTTTAAAACTTGAACAGAGTAGAAGATATTACAACAAATTCTGCCCACAACTCTCGAAAAAGATTACACAAAAGAAAAAAAAAAACTTTCTTTTGGCAATAAACTGAATGTTCCTACTCCAGCAAATTGAAATGATTGAGAACTGGAGACCAGTTTCACATAGCAGCAAAGATAAAAAAATTTAAAAAGCTGATAGCAAGAAATCCTCACATGGCTCTTTTTCAGTTTTGCCGAGCGTCTGAATATTTTCAAATATGTAACCTTTATCTGAAATATTATGCATGTAACATCTGGACAAGTTGTCTTTTCCTTCTTAAAGAATATTATATTTGATTTCTAAGAGCATTCTGTAGTTGATTACAGACATACAATGCAAAACATAATAAATGTTCAAACATTACAATATTCAAGAATATTATAATATTTCTTTCCTTAAAGAATATATGATTTCTAAGAGTATCCTGTATATGATTACAAACACAACAATGCCTGCCCCATATATTTAAAGTTCTCACCGTATTTGCCCTCAACAAGTCCATATTCAGAGATGAAGTTTCTAGGTAGTGTTTTAACATACACGGTTTGTTGATATCTTAAGAGCAATTGATGTAGTAAATTATTGTCACAAAAGTTGAAAAGCATAACTGACCACTATATCTTCTATTCCCTTGTCCGCAATATGATTCACGTTCCTTTGTCTCGTCCACAACAGTGGCTTCCAGCTCCATTTTCTCTGTCTGCATAACAAGTTTAAGAGGAGACACCATAAGATATGCATGGGAAGAAAATACAGTTACATTGGAGGAATAAAGTAATATGAGATGACAAAAGCTGGGATACCAACAGAGTAGAAAATCATAAAATGGGGAAAGCTCAAGAGGCACTAACAAATGACAGTTTGAAGCGCAATAAATAAATGTCCTAGAAATAGGAATCCGTCTGTGACTGGTAAATAAAGAGAAATTGATTGAGCGGTTCTATTAGACACTTACTCATGTTATCTTTCTAGATGCTTGCAATTAAGAAGTGAGGGTGGAAGACACGCACAGAGAGAGAGAGAGAAATAACTAGCTACTTCCTAAACAATTGATGGCGTGCCATAATTTCAGAGAATTCAGTTAATTTACAAAAATATAGCACATAGTTGAGTAAAAGAAGCATAAAATATACCTCTAGTTGCCTCAAGGTTTCAAGTAACATTATATGTTTATGTTGAAGAACATTGAACTGGTTTTGGAGCTCGGAGTGTTCTGAGAGCATAATAGACTCACAATCTTTAATAACTTCCTCATTCACGCCTTCCTGTGATAATCGTAACCGTAGCCTCTCAGTTGAAATGATGACATCTTCAGAAGGTGAAAAATCATTGCTTGTCAACACTCTAGGGTAAAGATCTTTGGCAGTCTGCAGTGCCTCAATCCATATTGGTCTGTCCTCCCTAGATATACAGCGCAAGTGAAGAGTCTTTGTCCCAGTGAATATGGTAAGCCTTTTATCGTCTGACTTGCTTGCACGAACTGAAGATACCTGTGCAACGTATCACTTCAAACTCAACAACCACTCAAAGAGGGAAATCACAGAAAATAGAATTCATGAACGCAAATTTACTGCTACGTAGATTAGAAAATATGACAATACTTCTATCATAGCTAAAATAAATACTGTCGACATTTTCTGAGGGTGGGAGCTTATGGAGAAGAAAGGAGAACAGATTATTTTCTTAATATGCTTTAATAATCATAGAATGGCAAAGGAAACATTTGAGAATTAATAGAGATATCAATCATTAATAAGTCACCACCCAATGTTATAACAGAGCAAGAGTCACGTCAATATATGGATGAGAAAACATTTTCTCCGGAACTGAAGATTTAACCAACAAATGAACCTCCATCCATGCAGTGAATGCTTATACAGAAAAAAAAACAACTGCACATAAGTTAGGTGCATGAGCATAGCTTCGATCAGAATCACAGCTGCCAAAAAACATCTTTTTTTCAATTACTGAAATTAAATATAATTTTAATGCTTGAAAAGAACACATTACAGCCATAAGAGAAACCCACCTTGCAATAATAAGCATACTGTCTCTCTTATGGCCTTAATTTTTTCTCAAAAACTACTGAAAGTTTTTCATTTCTCAAACACTACTTGAATTCTTTAAAGACACTTCGTTTAGATTAATTAGTATCCCATATGGAGATCCCTAAAAATAGGCTTGCACACCTTGAACACTAACATAAATCATCATAAAAGCCTTTTGAATTTAATTAAATATTATTTCATCTCATAATCAACAAACCCTTTACAACATAGCTGTTTATTAACTTGGCACACCATGTAAAGAAAATAAACAAACTAATAAATAAAAACAAAATAAAGGATTTATCACTCCTTCCACCCAAGTCACAAACAACAATAACAACAAGATTAACCAAATACGCTCTTATTTTAGTTAAAACAGCATCAACTAACAAGTCAACGTAGAAATCAAAGCCTATGAGGTTAAAAAGGAATAATATAATACTCTACGCAAAAACAAACCTTCAAGTGTATTTCACCGAAGGGCTTGCAATGGCGAGCCGCAGAACCGAAACGGTGACTGCTCCAATTAGCCTTTTTCATAAACCTAAGGGAATCTTCGCCGATCACTCGAACGCCGTTATCTCTAGCTGGACTCATCGAAATCTTATCAGGTCCATGAATCTTGTAATACGACAGCACTCCGTCCTCGAGCACAAACCATCTCGACCTCCATCCTTTACCGTAATTCACCCACTTATACAAAATCCCCGCCGCGCTGGCACTCACGCCTCCGGCATTTCCGCTATATCGAGATTCCGCTACTGACTCGACAAGGACATTAACAGTTGACGATTTGTCGGAGTCGGTGCCGACGGAAGAGACTTGCGCCGACAAACTCGGTTTAACGGTTTTAACGGTGGGCGTTTCGAGCCCTAACTGACACTGGTTTGTTGATTTGGCAACGACCGGATTGGCCCGGTCCCGATCAATCGAGACCGGAGCAATGCAGCACAGAGGATTCATTTTAACCACCACAGCATTCACTATCAGAACGACGATCGCTCACCAAAACGTGTTATATCCCTTTGGCCGAAGACAGTGAGAGGAGCTCCAGATTGTGGTATTTCGGGTCGGATAAAGCGGAATGTGGACCCGATCAGAGCTCGGAGAAGTGATGGAGAGTGAAAAGAAACGTTTCAGAAATGACATAAGATCGGAAGCGAAGGGGAGTACAGAGATCAAAGTGAGAGGCAGTTACAATTTATGAATGTTGTGCAGAGCGCCCGCAGATCCATTTATGGCAGTGGTCAGTAGAATTCAGTGTAGAGCCAGAGTTGGCCTCCGAGCCTATGCAGCTAGGCTATTAAACTAAAACGCCATTATTTATATAAAAATAAATAAAAATGAAATAAAAATTCTTTTTGTTCGCCACTTATTAACATGCAACTATATTATTATTATTATTATTATTATATTATTGTTTTGATAACAACTTTTTAAATATTACGTTTTATTTTACAATTAATTATTTTTTTCAATATAGACTAACGTGATTGGTTTTATTTATAATATTGGAATCGATAACACATCATAATTGTAATATTTACTATAATAACTTTTATTTTAAAATTTTATTAATATAGTAAATTGGCTTTTTTTTTGGTTTTTAATTTTTTGGGTTCATACGGTTGCGTTTTGGTTATGAATCTTAAGAAAGCGGTGAGACAGCCAACGTGAGCATTAGAGAACAGGTAGTAGTAATTGGGGGTGGGGAAGAGTATGTCCATTGGGTGAGGGGAACGCGCCTTTTCGGGCCGTGGCCCATGGTTGTGATGGCTCAATTTAAATTACGGTTTTGACCCTTAGTGTTGTTCTTTTTGGTGAAAATTTACTGATTTTGATGTTGACCGTGGGTATTTATGTCATTTCAATTTGTGAAAGCGATTAGTTAACAACGAATGGGATCACCGTAATAGGATACCAAAGATTTGTGGGAGTGGGAAGCCGAGAGAGGTCTTTGTTTTGTGTGCGCCAAAAATGCATCATGCACAATGGCTCCTGTCTCTTACCCGCGGGCCCTTCTTAGCTCTATAATTACAAAATTAGCTATTTTCTTACAAATATTTTATAAATATAAATAAAAAAACTCTTCATTGTAGCAAGAGAAAATTTGAACCTCATACATTTATACTATCTATCCCCAAAAAAAAAAATATAATAACAATAATAAATATAAATTTTATTTATAAAAATTAATGTCTTGATATTATATCATTCCCGCATAATTATCAAAAATTAATGTAGTACTATTAATATTATTATCGTGTGTTTATATAAATTGATATAATGATATGATATGATTTATTATTATTATTATTTTATATTTTTAAATAAATAAAAATATATACAGTGTATCACTATCACTGTCAAGTTAATTTATATAAATTAATTTTTCTCTCATAATATCTTATAGTATTATAATTTATTGATGTCCAAAATGTAATCCAAAGTACATTCGGTGCTACAACAATTCCATTGCAAAGAGTAATTTGGATACTTCGACCGCTCACTTAGTGGATCATCTGTTGGTGCATTGTATCCAAGTTTTATCGGAATTATGTGACCATCGCATAGACCAAAATTGCAACAATATATTTGGGATTCTTGCCTTTTGGTATGTTGGGCTCTGAATTCTAAGGACGAAAAGAAAAGCACAATGCACCGGGGAGTGAGGTGTGATGGCTTGGATATTTTCGAGCCCTAACAACCATCATTTATCATTGGTTATCATTATTTATGTTGGAAACTTACCAAACCACTGACCTCTCTTTAAGAAACACTCACTATTTAATTAAACCTTTCATCAGTTCACTTTACCCCTCACTCAGCTATTTGCCCACCAAACTACACAGTTTACCTCTGCTCGGTGGCACCTATACGTAACGTAACGTATATTGTGCAGAATGTCACGGACCGCCAAAACGTACGCGGGATCACAGAAAACTCAAGAGTACGACAACGCGCTTCTTTCTAGACCAGCACACACAAATTTCGGATTTAGCAACCTTCTCGAAACGGAGTGCCAATTCTCGGATGAACAGTACTCGTGCGGACTGTAGGCATGTCAAGAGCGGGATGACAGAGGTGCGGAGCTGTACGAAGCTGAGCGGAAGTGTGTGGAATGCATGCCCAGTTGCCTACCACATCCAGCACAGGGGCAAGGAAGATGGGCAGGTCATAGGGTGGCAGCTTAGTGGCCCATATTGGCTTACTTAGCCTTGTGATCCAATAGGCCCAATTTCTAGATAAGTGATGGGGGGTAGGATATTTGTATATACTTGATGCATATTTGTACATTTTGGTGAATGTAATTGGCCTTTGTATCCATGTGTGTTGATTTAAGGCCACTCATTTGTAACTATATAAATGTAACCTTTGTAAATCAATAAAGCTTTTACCATTTTTCCCTTTCAATTTGTGCAGCTCGTGAGTGTTATTCTCTCATCCAATTTGACTGTAATTTAGCTTCAATTGAGCATAAGTCCTTCACCATTCACGCCCACAAATACACAAGTACATCTTGGAATTTTCTTTGGCTTACTTGGATAGTAACAGTGAGCAAGTTCAAGTGCCTCACGGGACTGGTTATATTCCGCAAAGATCAGCACGTGACAGGAAGCAGGGCTCCCAGTGTATAGAAACTCTACCATCAATTTTTTTATCATCTCGAATACATCACGTGTCATTTGTAATTAAAGCAATTTAGCTAATAATATTAATAGATAACTTAGAGGAGAATACATAATCATGCTTGGGAAACGATTCAATCATGTTCTTTAGCTAATGGAGCTACTGTGAACATCATTTGCAACGACTGGAAAATCCGCACAAGCAACAAAACAGAAGGAAAAGAGTTGGTCATATAAAATAAGACGAGAAACACCGACTGTTGTGGACAGGAAACTTGTGGTGGTGGCTCAGATTTTGCAAGCACATTTTGTATTATAAGTGCCGAACACGTGTCACGTGCTTCGCCAGAGTTAACGTGATCACACATGCGAGTGCTGAGTTGCCTGTTATATGTGTTTTGTACAAACTATAGTTTAAGGTGTTTGGCGATTTATTAAAGTTATATAATCAGTGGATTATGTTATGGTGCGTTGTTGCATTTTTGCATTGATTAGCTTTGGATTCTCTTCCCACTTCAACCGAACAATGATGCCGTTGAGTTGAATACTCTGATTGAAATTGAAAGGGCACAAAATTGGAACGTGGACCCTTTCTTCAAGTTATAGCCTTATTACAATACGGTGTGTCCACCTAATCTGGGCTGGGCCTGGCTGTGAGTTAATCTGTATTTCTCTAGGTTTCGCCGGTTGTCAAGCTACATGGTGCACCCAATCTACGTTCAATCTAAAGAGCGGCCCCAAATTCCTTAAGTTCGGCCTGTTAATATTATTATGCGTAATAATGACTTACTAATTATTTTATCGTACTTATCACAATAGGCGATGATCTATAAATTTTCGAGATAAAATCATAATGTTCAATGCGGGGAGCTTTGATATAATGTATAATTATACAAATGTTTCGCCATTTTTTTAATATTGACTCCCAATTAAAAATTTGTTACGGTCTTATTTACATCAAAATCATTGTGATATAATAATATTAAAGTAAAAAATTGCTGAGATTTGACGTAAATATTTTATTCCCGTGTTTTAGATTAAATTTATTAAAATTTAGTTTTCTATACGAAGTAATTTTGAGAAAAAAAATGTTTTGATTGCATCAACTCAACTTAAAATTAACTTGCCTCGCTTTAAATAATGTATATACATATATATATTTGCTGTTACAACTTATATTTCATAGTTCTTATTAGTAACATGTTTTTATTGCATGAACAAACCTTGAAAATTTTAATTTGACTGTCCATAAAGAAGAATGTTTACATGTGCAATTATAACTTAACGCTCACATTTATTACCATTGCTCCTTTTGTGATCAACAAATTAAAGCCTGATCAGCAACTAAAATATGAAAATTACTTTTATTAAAACTTTAACAAAGTATTTAGAAAACGAAAACAAAAGTAGAACGGATCGAGCATGTACAGCCACCGTCCACCGTCCTTGATTCTAAATTTCTCATTGGTTTTGGTGCCATCAAATTCTGACCCTTCTATTTTAAACATCACTCCCGTCGTCGACACAACAGCGCTATTCAAGGAAATTATAGTCTGTAAACGTCCACATTGTATTACTACAGCTCCCGTGGATCCCACTGATCAGATCAACATACCTTGGACGTGTATCAAGGTCAACAAATCAAACGGTGTAGATCCACCGTCTAAGTACAATACGGTCAAACGGACAGATCGCACTTTAGCTCAGACAGGGAAAAAAAAAAAAAAAAGTTATCTCAATGTTCAGCGCGCAGAGCGTAGTTTTATTGATTGATTGCTAAGAAAAGTATCGAAGCCACACAAAACAGAAAATGAAAAGACAGAAATGGTAATGGTAATGATGATGAAGTTGATGACGAGGGCTCATCGTTTTCGTGCTTCTAGTTGTTGAAATGGGTGTAGGATTTACCAACTCCAAGCGACCGAGACCAAGCTGTGCGTTGAGTCGCTCCTTTCACTTGCGATTCAAGTCTTTCGTATATCACCATCAACACTTTCTGCACGATCATGATCATTTGCCTTAAACCTTCTCTCGGATCTCAGTCGCGGATCCACTATCACCACCACGATAATCAGCTATTTTCTCTCTACGATGGACCCCACCTCTCGTCCTGCCGTCGTCATCGACAACGGTACCGGGTACGTCTCTCCTCTTCATTCATTTGCAATTGCTTGAATGCGCTCACAAACTGCTTGATGAAATATCCCAATTGGGTTTTGTCCGCGTTTCGTTATTTTTATTGTTGCACACCATCCGTTTACTAAAATTCCTCGTCTGTGTTTGTGCAGAGTTTCCTGCTTAAAGTTTCGTACCATCCTTATATTCAAAATTTTCATATATATTATTTTTGTTGGCTGTGTTGCAGGTATACTAAGATGGGTTTTGCGGGTAATGTAGAGCCTTGTTTTATTCTTCCAACAGTAGTAGCCGTCAACGAGTCGTTTCTAAACCAATCAAGAACTTCTTCAAAGGCCAATTGGCTTGCACAGTACAACGCAGGCGTAATGGCCGACCTCGACTTCTTCATCGGAGATGAAGCACTCTCGAAATCGCGATCTAGTAGTACTTATAACCTTAGCTATCCTATTAGACATGGTCAGGTTGATAATTGGGACGCTATGGAGAGGTATTGGCAGCAGTGTATATTCAATTACTTGCGGTGTGATCCTGAGGATCACTTCTTTCTGTTGACTGAGAGCCCACTTACTGCACCTGAGAGCAGAGAGTATACTGGTGAGATCATGTTTGAGACTTTTAATGTTCCAGGCCTTTATATAGCGGTGAATTCGGTGCTTGCTCTTGCAGCTGGGTACACGACATCTAAGGTTTGTGCTTAAAGTTTGATGAATGTATTGTTATATGGCGTTAATGAACGTACAATTCATTAGGATTGAAGTGTGTTAAGTTTAGTGGTTTTGTTATCTTTTTAGAATTACATATACTTATGGTAGCATTGAAGTTGGATTTTAGAATTGTTCAGTGAAACATGATTCAATTAATAGGGCTTTAAATTAAGAAAGGAATGGATTCTGTTGGCAGTACCTGCCCACTTCGGTGTTGTTTCCATGAGACAAACTGAATCTACCTGCTGTTTTAAGCAGGTGATCTTATTTTCCTTTGAACAATTTGGGTAGAAATCTTATGAACTCGACCATTCATGGCTGCAATAATAAGCGCGAAGCATCAAGTTTATAACTTCGCCAAAATGAATTAATTAATCTTCTGAACTTTTTCCGGGGAAGTCCATAGGGACATTGTGTTTGACTTGTTTGGGGTAGGAAAGATTTGACATATTACAAGATGTAGGACTTGATGGAGCTTGGAAATTGTTCATGGCATTAGGATGCCAACTCTAAGTTGATTTAAAGTGATCTTGGGCTTCTATAATTGTCTGAATTTGATCTGTAGATGCGTCTCAACTAAGATTAACTTATAAATAGATGGCTTAATAAAAATTATACTGAATAGACATTTATAAAAACAGATCTACGAGATGACAATTTTTCCTGAGTATTAGTGATTTGGTAGTTTATGGTTTTACAGTCATGAGAATCTATGTTTTCCTTGTATTCCCCCTTTTATTAAATCCCTGGTCGACATCCAAATATGTGTGTGTTTTCTAATTCTCAATACCTTTCCTTTAAGATTGACATGCAGTTCTCTTTAGTGTGAGATGACAGGAGTTGTTGTGGATGTTGGAGATGGGGCTACTCATGTTGTACCTGTTGCAGATGGTTATGTCATTGGGAGCAGCATTAAGTCAATTCCTATTGCTGGAAAAGATGTCACTCTCTTTATTCAGCAGCTCATGCGGGTATGCTTGCTTTGCCCCCCTGAGTGTAGATCATAATTTTAGTGGTCTGTGCTTACTTATTAGCTAGTCATTGTTTTTGAATAAATATTTATGCATATCTTTAAATTGCAATGTTAACTGTTTAAGATTCTTAGGTTGTAATAAACCTAGGATTATTTGGGCGGACATCCTGCAAAAACTTGTGACTCATTGATGAATCTTAAGGCTTTCACTTGGTTATTTTCGATTGTAACATTTTTATCCTAAAGAAATAAAAGATTCAATGCCATGGACATGGCCTTGTGAGTTACTGAAGCATCTTATTCTGTTGGCCTTTTGAATTATAGAACAGGCCTAATATAAACAATTAATGGCTTAGTGACAAAAAGTGACATCTAGCCTATCTTGGATATTTGAAATGATAAATGTAGTGATTAAGACGTTTAGTTATTGCCTTGGATATTTGAAATGATGTAGTGATTCTTGGGCCTGGTTTCTGCTCCAATTTGCTGTTGAATTTAGACACTTAATTGATACTCATGTAAGGAGATAGAATTTCCAACTTTGATTTATTACAGTCTATCATGCAGTTCCATTTCTTGTGATAGGATTTTCCTATATTCCAGCAATTCCTCTAATAGTGATTGTTTGGCAGAAAATGTTGATAAAACTCATTGTTTAAAAATATTGTTTGGCTACAAAAAGGGTTAATATGTGCTACTTTATGCATGAGAGACAAATTGTACAGTGATGATTCAATATTCACAAATTCTTTGTTTTAATTATTGTTTTATGTAGGAAAGAAGTGAGAATGTACCACCGGAAGACTCATTTGAGGTCGCTCGAAAAGTGAAGGAAATGTATTGCTATACAAGTTCAGATATCGTCAAGGTTTGCTTCCTTAAAGAATTTAAGTTGAAGAATTTTAGTACGATGTAATTTCCTTGATAATGTTGAGTGTGAGAAACCTAGATGATTCCTTTAATGATATCAGGAGTTCAACAAACATGACAAAGAACCAGCAAAATATATTAAGCAATGGAGGGGTATCAAACCAAAGACAGGGGCACCATACACATGTGACATAGGTTACGAAAGATTTCTTGGTCCTGAGGTTTGTTGTTTTCTGTCTCAAGCACATTTATCTTTCTAATGAATGCCACTTTGGGCATTTGTCCAATTTGAATAACTTCAGTAGTACAGGATCACTGATGCAAACATCATGTCCTTGTTTGTGGCAACCTGGGGAGATCTATTAAAACCATAAGAAATTTTTGGACTTTCTCTGCATTTTTTATGTTTTCCTTATTAATTTTTATGTTATTTTACAATTTGACAGATACAATTTTTCTCCTAATTCATGCAAGAATATAGTTTGATGTATGCCAGAGATTATTGAATAATTACCAGTGAACTATTTGCTTGTTAGTTGCTTCTCAGATGTTGCTTGCTGCTGGACATTCTGACGGCTTGCCTTGTTTGACAGGTGTTCTTTAATCCAGAGATCTATAGCAGTGATTTTACCACTCCGTTACCAGCTGTAATAGACAAGTGTATCCAGTCTGCACCAATCGATACAAGAAGGGCTTTGTATAAGGTATATATGAGATTACAAATGGAAAAGGGTGCATATTTGGTCCTTAGGTTATATAGGTGACAACAAATGATAAGAGCTACATGAACTTGATGGGGACTCAAAGGTGGTGATGGGGACTTTACTTTGTTGGTTGCTAGACCAACAAAGGCCAGCAAAAATTTTAATTTCATCCATCTGTACCTTCATGTTTTCCTTTCTTCTTTAACTATCCATGCTTACATGGATCCTAATGTAGTACCTTGAGTGTCTTTGATCTGGCTTTATGAATATTTTTATTCTGGTACAAATCAGGAAAATTTAAAGCTCTATATATCCCTTTATATTTGCGATTTTTTCATAAGTAATTGGTTTTGTTTGTTATCTCAGAATATAGTTTTATCTGGGGGATCAACAATGTTCAAGGACTTTCATAGGAGGTTGCAACGGGATCTGAAGAAGATTGTGGATGCCCGGGTTCTTGCATCTGATGCTCGACTTGGTGGGGAAGTAAAAGTAAATATTTTTCACTGTATATCATTTACCTTTGCTTTTATGTTAGATAGATAAAACTTTGATGATTATTAACAAAAGAAACAATGAGTTGATCGTGCATTTCTGCCCTTTTCTTTTCTTTCTTTTGCGGGCCTACTTATTCTAGGCACAACCTGTGGAAGTTAATGTAGTCAGCCATTCGATCCAGAGATTTGCAGTGTGGTTTGGTGGTTCTGTACTTGCATCAACACCCGAATTCTTTGCGGTAAGATCATTTTAAAACTGTGATTAATGGTGCTCACTTTTCTCGTTTCTTTGAATCTGCAAGCTCATGTTCAACTTCTCATATTCCCAAGTTTCCCTTCCTGTATACATCCTGTGGGCCCAGTTACTGCTGTTAGATTTAAAAGTTTTCCCTTGATCTAGAGATGAAATCAAAGAAATGTTTGGGTATGACTTTTCACCCCACCATCCGAAATCCTTGGATCATCATCATATTAGGTGTAATAATAGGCTGTAATTTAATGGGGGGCTTTCTGATAGTTGAATTTATGACCTAATTAAGTTGATATCAAAAGGATAGGTGGTGGAACTTTGCTATAAATGAAAGACTGTTGTTATTTTGTTATAGTTGGTTGGATTAATTAAACTGCTATCTTGTATAATAACCTACCTATTACACTGATCTGTTCTCAAGTAGACAGATTCATATGCACCCTTTTCAAGCACTTTGCTAGTTAAATTGGGCCATGATATAATATTTTGCAATTGGATTACATCTGGGGCTTTTGTGATAAATTCAGGAGCGGGGAAGGGGACTCTCAATTACTTGACAAGTTATTTAATTATATGAATTTTGACATTTAGACTTCCCTGCTTTTTTCATTTTTACTAGTTGATTTGTCAGTGTACTCATGATCACTGCTAGTGGAGTTTATTGTTCTTCAGACCAAATATTTTTTTATTCAAGTATCTGCTTAATGTACAGGCTTGCCATACAAAAGCAGAGTACGAGGAATATGGAGCAAGCATATGCCGTACAAATCCTGTTTTCAAGGGGATGTATTGATTTCAAGACCAATTTCGCTTGATTGTGTGGCCAGAGGCATTTCCTGTCGTTGTTCCATGAATTGCCTTAAACCAATGCTCACTTCCATCCTCACACCCTTTGCTGGGTGTTGCCATGTACTCATGGGTGAGAAGTGTAAAATATAGACACTGCATAATTGAGGAGAAATGATAAAGTAGATGTCTTGTATTCATTTTTTGATTAGGGCGCCACGGGTCTTCTCCCGTTTGACAGTAGGAAGCGGACAATTGTGTTGCAAGTAGGCCCTGCTGGCACTTCAGATGGGATATAAGAATTATCAAATAGGTAAACAATGATTTAGCTGAATTGCATATAAAGTGTTCAGCTTAGAAGGATGGGATAAAAATTTTTTTTCTCTATTTTTTAATTTTAAGATTATTTCACCAAGTACATTTTGAGGTAGGAAGTTTCAATGATATTGTTTGGAGCAACAGAAGTTACTGAATTGAGATAGAAATTTGTTCATGTGAAATGACTTTATAATTCATTTTTAGGTACAGGTTCTGTACATTATATCAATCCAAGAATCTTGTACAAGATTGATCATTGGCTAGAATCACAATTATTAAGAGTTACTATGTTACAGGATAGGGTAATGGAGGATTTATCGCATTTGAATGTATGTTTGTGTGTATACAACTGCAGGTTAAAGTCAGCGGGGGACTTGTAAGCGCTGCAGCTGGCTTACAGCCAATTATGATGCCCTCTTTGTTTTGATTGTTTATTCTTTTACCATTAAGGCACTATCTTGTGGGTGATTGTACAGACATGTTGAATTCTGTTTGTCTCAGGCATATGAATATTCATTAGTATGTACAAATTTAAAATTTACCTCCATCTTACTGAATTAGGTCATTGCACCCGTCAATAGCTTTTTTAAAGATCTATCACATTTTTGCAAGATTCTTTGACATTTGTACATGAATAGGGATATTTTTATTTATTTATTTATTAGCAGTAAGACTAAGCAAAACCTCATTAGGGTTATAAGTTCTTGAAATAAAAAATGAAGTCTAGTAGTGATACTTATGTGAACTTGATCATTATAAACATGTCTAAGATTCAAGAAAGCGTTGAAGTCAATACATAAGAAAAGAGTGTCCAAATTCTATGTCGTATAAACCCAATTTGTGCTGTGAACTTCGCAGAAAAAATTTGCTGAAGCATGAAAAGGGATGTGTCATACAAATTAGAAACTCGTGAAAGAAAAATAAATAAACACCATCTGCAAATTATGTATGATACATTTCTGCCCAACTGTGATTTATGAACAGCTTCTATTTCAATTTCTCATAAACTAATCCACATTCCAATCCGTTAATAGCCTAAGCTGTAAATCTCAGACTGAGAAAAAGGTATACCTTTACTTAACTCCTCTACTAAGTCTCTTTAACGTTTCCTTTTTCCTTTTACAGCATCCTGATAGCCGTAGAACTTGTTTGATTTGAAGGGTGGCATATGTAAAGCATTGAATAGAAATTCAACCGAGACTTTGTCCTAATATTTTTTATATATAAAGCATGTTTAACGGGACAGCAATAGTAGCATATTGTCTTAATCACAGACAGCACGTCACTGTCACATATCCTAAATTACGTTATTATCCCTTTTATCCTTATCTCTTTTGTGTTATATATCCTTGGGTTAACAAGTGAAATATATCTTGCCAACGTGATTTATTGTTTTATTATATTTATTTATGTTATGTTTTTATTTACTTGTCAAATATGGTGCAATTCAAATAAATCCATGCCTAAAACTGTCAAGAGTTAATAAATCTATGGTTAGCTAATATTAAATCTAAGTCGCCTGTAAACAGTTATTATACTCTTGGAAATTAAAGAAAGGCTAAATAACAAGGTTGGTTAAAAATTTAATTAATTAATTAAATATTATTATCTTTTGGGGCTTGAGATAGAATCATGTATTGGCCTACTTGCAAAGACGAAACCTGAATCAGATCGACAAGGGTTTCACTGTACGCCGGGAACAAAAATATCGTCAGACACGGAGAAGTGAGTACAATTCGATCGAGGGGTTTAATAAAAATCACAAGATAAGAGTAAGAGAACATCATTATACACCATATACATCAATCAGATTTGATTTTATGTTTCGTTTTGCTTCGATGTTCTACAGTTAACATCCCACTGGAATTTCTGTTTAGTTTGTTATGTAATATGATAGAAGTGTGTTGGAGAAATCTTACGATTTCTGTCCTTTGACTTTATGAAGTGGGTGTTGGAGATTCCTATGTTTTATGCTATTTTCCGCATGGGTGAACGGTGTTTTTGTGATTCGTGTAATTTTTTCTGGTGGGTGTTGCCGATTTGTATGTTTTAGTGATAGTATAAGACGGATACTTTTAAGTGCTTTTTGCGATTCTTGTTATATTTCTTGGTGGGTAGTGCCTATTTTGTATTAATAATGTTATGGTTGCATGTGGGAATTATTTTGCTGCTATTTTTAATCTATAAATGCGTTCATCTTATATATGGGTAATCCGCTGGTCTTCTTGTACCTTGATTGTGATTTACAATTATGTTACGAGTTATCACTTTTGTATATTAGATGCAGCATTCTGATTGATTATCTTTGATTTGAGCTTTATTTGTGCGTAGGAATGTTTGTATTTGAAGTTTGACTGATCTTTGTCTTTCAATCCTATTGATGTGGGGAATGAGAACAATTTTAAGTGTTGTTTTATATTTGGTCCTTGTTTTTTATAGGAGGAATAGAGATAATATTCCTTTATTTTGATATGACTTGGTCAGCTTAAATGGATTCAATGGCTGAAGAGCAAATAGATTATGAAGAGGAGGAGTATGGAGGGGCTCATAAGATGCAGTATCAGGGAGGTGGAGCCATTCCTGCTCTTGCAGATGAAGAGTTGATGGGAGAAGATGATGAGTATGATGATCTTTATAATGATGTTAATGTTGGAGATGGTTTATTGCAGTTTCAGCGGTCTGAGGCACCTCCCCCATCCACTGGTGTGGGTAATGGAGGAATTCAAGCACAGAAAACTGATGTTCCTGAGTCACAGGTGCAAGCTGGGGGTTCACAAGGGTTAAACATCCCTGGGGTTTCTGTTGAAGGAAAGTATTCTAATGCAGGGACCCACTTTCCTGCTCAAAATGATGTGCAGGTTGCTGTTAACAGACCGAACATGGGATCTACTAGTTACCCAGATGGAGCTTCTGTTTCACAAAAAGGGAATGTTGCAGAGATGACTCATGATGCCCAGGTCAGAAATATGGGGTTTCAACAATCAACGTCAGTACCCCCCAAAACTGGAGTTGATCCCTCTAATATGCCTGGAAGAGTAGCCAGTGAACCTGCACCTTTGGTAAATCCTGCTGCTCCTCAAGGTGCTCTACATGTTCCAGCTAATCAAATGGTTGTAAATGCAAATGTCAATCGCCCAATGGTGAATGAAAATCAGATCCGGCCTCCTATAGAAACTGGTGGGACGATGTTGTTTGTGGGAGAATTGCATTGGTGGACAACTGATGCGGAGCTAGAAAGTGTTTTGTCTCAGTATGGAAGGGTCAAGGAGATAAAGTTTTTTGATGAGAGAGCTAGTGGTAAATCCAAAGGCTATTGCCAAGTTGAATTCTATGATGCAGCTGCTGCAGCTGCATGCAAAGAGGCAATGAATGGTCATGTTTTTAATGGGCGGGCATGTGTTGTTGCTTTTGCTTCTCCACAAACATTGAAGCAGATGGGAGCTGCTTATATGAACAAAACCCAAGGCCAGCCTCAGTCACAGCCTCAGGGAAGGAGGCCTATGAATGATGGTGGGGGAAGAGGTGGTAATATGAATTTTCAAGGTGGTGATGGAGGTAGGAATTATGGAAGGGGTGGCTGGGGACGAGGTGGGCAGGGTGTGCCTAACAGAGGTCCTGGTGGTGGACCCATGAGGGCAAGAGGGCCTATGGGTGCAAAGAACATGATGGGGAGCAGCTCTGGAGCAGGAAGTGGTGCTGGCGGTGGGGGTTATGGACAAGGACTTGCAGGGCCTGGCTTTGGGGGTCCAGCTGCTGGTATGATGCATCCACAGAATATGATGGGTGGGTTTGATCCAACATATATGGGTCGAGGAGGTGGTTATGGAGGTTTTTCAGGCCCTGGGTTTCCTGGAATGCTTCCTTCATTTCCTGCTGTAAATGCGATGGGACTTGCTGGGGTGGCTCCTCATGTCAACCCAGCCTTTTTTAACCGAGGGATGGCAGCTAACGGGATGGGAATGATGGGTTCTTCTGGAATGGACGGACCCCATCCAGGAATGTGGGGTGACTCAAGCATGGGTGGATGGGGAGGAGAAGAGCATGGACGGAGGACAAGGGAGTCAAGTTATGGTGGTGATGATGGTGCATCTGATTATGGGTATGGAGAGGCAAATCATGAAAAGGGAGCAAGGTCAAGTGCTGCCTCCCGGGAAAAGGAACGAGGTTCTGAGCGTGACTGGTCAGGGAACACCGATAGAAGGCACCGAGAGGAAAGGGACCAGGACTGGGACAGATCTGAAAGGGATCACAGGGAGCACAGGTACAGGGAAGAAAAAGATAGTTATCGTGACCATCGGCAAAGAGATCGTGACTCAGCTTATGATGATGACTGGGACAGGGGTCAATCTTCTTCAAGATCTCGGAGCAGGTCCCGAGCAATGCCAGACGAAGATCACAGATCTCGGTCAAGAGATGTGGATTACGGGAAGAGGAGAAGGCTACCATCAGAATGACAGAACAAGCTGTTCATTGTTTTGTGGCATGTCATACAAGACCTGATATTCTATATCTTAGTGTGTGCTCTTGGGTTACTTCAATGCATCTACCATCACTGTCGCTGATTTTCCTTAGCCCAAATGCAGGATGGCTTCTTGAGGGAAAAGTAAGTTCTCATATTTGTAGGAAGGAGGAATAGATTCTCTCTTCTTTGCTACTGCATTCTATAGACATTATTAGTAACACTTATTTGTTTGTTAAAAACTGATGGGTGACCTTGAGTTGCATGCCAAGGTGGATATTCTCTGTGGGGTTGGACTTTTGATATCCTGCAGCTGAGTGTGTCTTTGGCTTTATGATATCTTACTGAATCCTATTTCTGAGACAATGGTTTATTGGGCTTGTGGTCTTCCTGTGCAAAGGCTGCTGGTTTTATATGGTAGTTTGAATTAGTTGCCATATACTTTTCTAGACTGGCTTTTCTTCCATTTTGTTGCTTCAGTAAAAGTGTTAGGATGAAGCAGTGTGATTATAAAGTACCAGTTAATGCTCGTACTTTTTTACATCTTTTCATTTTTAACTTAGCTCACTGGTTGAATTTTGCCTGAAAATGTTTGGTTGTTTGCCTTTTCTGTTTCTTTGCATTTCCCTCCTATATAGGTGTTATCATTTCCAGGCCAGAAGTATCTTTTCTGCTTATCATTCTCCTTGAATATAATGATCATACATGTGAGTTTTATTCATGATTTGAAGTGCCTTGTGGCCTGTGATTGCATTTGTTGACTGTAGAATATTGTTTGACATGCAAACTCATTAAGTTGCTTAACTTCTTAGGAGTATACTTGAATGTCTGAATTGCTGCACGTGATAACTGTGTTGCACTGGATCCCTTATATTGGCTTTCAAATTTGAATTTGGAATTAAGATTCATTACTGTTTTATTAGGGTAGTTAGATTTGTTGATGATGCTAGTAATTCTATATGTGTAATAGTCAAAGTGGAGGTTGCTGTTCCTTATGTGTTAGTCCCTGGGAAGTCCTACCATTTCTGGATTCTTTGCTGTGTATCAAAAATGAAGTCCCAACTTTAGGGATTTCTCTTGGATTTGATAATGTTTAATGTGTAGCCTTTATATCTTCCCATCAATTGTCCCTCCATAGCAGAAGTAATGGTTGGCTTGTAACCATGGCATTGCAATGTTTTAATGAAATATTGCCAGAATGACTTTCTGATGAAACTGAACCTACTTGAGAAGATAATAAAGGCATGCTATTTATTAAAGTGGATGTAATTCGTTCTCATAGGGTGAATTATATCCACGAGTTATGTGCAGTGTTGCTCATGCTTCTGGAATAGTGTATTTCTCCTTCATTTGAAACTGGAGGTAAAAATTAGTTGATCAAAGGGTCAGATTAGTAATTACCAGAGTTGTTGGTCTGGTGAACAATTTCTGATATATGTTTTGGATGTTAGTGAATGCCTAACTAAGAATGTCAGTGTTAAATCTCTTCTTGAAGGAATTAGTTCTATTTGTTTTCTTTTTTATCTTTCTTTTCTATTTGGTTGTTTTGTTTACTTTTTCTGTGGTTGGGTGGATTGATTGTTCCCCTATTATGTATCTCTTTATCTCCTTTTTTGTACTTCAATGTGATCTGCTCTGTTTCCCTTAAAAAGATGATAAATATACCGATAGAAAAGTGGTGCTTGAAGACTTTCCGTTCTTGGTTCTCTCTTTCTCCTCTTTGCTCTCATCTTTTATTGCTTTTCTTCAAAGTTTCAATTGTTTGATTTTATTTGTTAGTTCTTTTGAACTTCAGCATACGTTGAATGGTTAAAACACCCCCTAAAACACTAATTCTATTTCAAAATCATTATTTTACCTATATAACAAGTCTACTTCCAAATTGTATTACATTGGGTTTTAGGAGTTCTGGTATTCTGGTGGCTATGACAATATTAGTAAAATTTACAAAATTTCTAGTATATGATATTATTTTATTGTGGTATATCCTACAATGAAAGTTATCATATTCAGAGTCACAAATTTCTGCTTGATCTGTTAATTTTGGTAACTGTACATACAAACCAAATTATTGATGTATTCGTTTTATAGTTATGTAACACCCATAGAGTTGTGTGATGAAAGGGATGGGTTCATAGATGCTTGAGTTTGATTGCCATTTGATTAAGAGGGGCATATACCTGGGACTTTCATTTTCCTCTGGTATTGGAATTTGGTCCGTTTATCATGTGGGACTTTCATAAGGCCCACATTGGCATGTGGTTGTGGTTGATGCAATAATTGTTGGGAATATGGTCCCAAATTATGATGTAGTGCTCTTTGCAATAACGAGTCTTAGAGGTTTGAAGTTGAGTGGCGTCTTCTTTTGTTTTTTAAAGTCTAATGACATGGGGGCTTTCTTTTTATCGTCATATTCAGGGAGTGGAGTGGGCAACCCTCTTTTTCATGAATGGGTGAGCCTCGAGGAAGATGTTTTTGATGGGCTGCATTCATTCGCTTTCTCAAATAATGGCTTTGATCTGTCAAGTATGCAAAAGAAGCCTTGACAATTTTGGCTTTCACCCTTTTATTTTTCAGGCATCCCTTAAGAATGTGTAAATTGCTCTCCTGGAAGAAAATGCCTTGAAATAGTTGAGCCGTGAACTTGTAAAATATGGAAGGGTGTTGTTTTTAGGATTTTATACCCCTTTGTAACGCATCATTTCATCTTTTGTAAAGTTGAGTACATGTATTATGTCCACAGCATAAAGGCCTCTTTCATTGTTTATTTGAGTATTTGTGGCTCATTGTGAGCTTGTAAAATGATGTACCGACTTTGAGGCCCAATCCTGATCATATTTATGTGGTGTAACTGGAATTTAGGATAGTCAGTGATGAGCTATTGGTAAATTGTAACCCGGGATCGCTGTTTCACCTGTAATCGATTATTGTAATATATTTATAACTAGTTTCTGATACTACCATAGGAGGTAAAAAGGATTTTTGTTTAATCTATTCGTGTAAAATTTGAGGTTTACCTGCAATAGGAATCATAAATTGTGAACATCTGCTGCACCGTAGTAGGGTGGAACCAAGTATGTTGGGCATGTTCCTGATGAAGGCTTGGTGCCATGCTCCTTGTACATTTTTTCTTTCATCAAGTATAGAGTTCTTGTAATCAGATTTGATAAAGCATTTCATTGTACTGTTTTTCCTGAATGGAATTTGCCAATTTGGGTGTGTAGATCATGTCTCTGGGTTTATATGCCGTTAAATTGTATGGGAAGGAAAGTTTCTCATTTCTTTTTGAGAGGATTTGCAATGTGCTAATCAATGTGTATTAGGCTTTCTGGTCTTCGATCTTCTTATATCTGTATACAAGGGATGCCATTATCAGATGCGTGATGGCATATTCTCCCATACCTGCCTTGCTATATTGATCTGATGGGTTCTACTTGATAATACAAGCTGGGTTAACAATTTTCTTCTCCCATACCTGCCTTGCTATATTGATCTGATGGGTTCTACTTGATAATACAAGCTGGGTTAACAATTTTCTTTGCCAGCAGCTGCTATATGAACTTGCATGCTTTCTATTGCTTTGCTGTTGTTGTTTCTTGTATTCTTGTACACGGTCACTCCATCTAGTACTGGTATGTGGTATTTGTGGTTTTCGATCTGTAATTTAGTTATTTGATATGATTGTGAGTAAGTTGCGTGTACATATTTATTTTCTTCTGGCGTGTATTGTACAAAGATCTGTTTTCTGTATCGAATTAATGATTCCCCAGTTTATTTTTGGTAGTTTTTGAAATTTTGTTTACCTTAATTATTTTATGCGTTTTATCAGCCAATCTATACAGTGTAGTTAAGACAGAAGCAGACTACTGTTTTGTCCTCTGCCGACTTTGTGTCGTGTCATACCTCCTTGTTAATTTTTGCAAAGTAGCCAATGGCCTTGACTTGCACTATATTGGAAGATCAACGAATTTTGATAGCTAACTGAGGAAGGTGGGTATCAAACAATCTGAATCAAAAGATCAATGTGCGTGTGCGGGGGGTTCTTGACTTGATAACAACTAATTTCCTGTACAATTCTCTAACTTGGTGTGCTTGAGCACATGCAAATTGCGTGCTTCTTGATATTGAATATTAATAATATCATATTGATTACTGTGCTTCATGGTAAGACTCGATTCGGCTTAAGCTCAAGGTAACTATAATATAACTAATAACAACTTGGCACTTTGAACAAGAAAATAGACGCTTGATTTGTTTCACAAATATTTTACTTGGTTACTGTCCGGTAGAGTCAAAAAGAGAGGGGCGTGGCTGGGATCGATGGTTGCTCCTAAATCATAATCTTCGTGCTTGGTTTTAACGGTCTGATTACAGAGAAGAGACGCCGATTCCACCGTGCTTTAGATATTTCGGTGCTGAAATGAGCTGATCCTATTCCTAGGCTATACCAGTGTATTTTCATATTACAGTTTATTCCTTAATTTCTGAATTTTAATCAATGAGCTGCCTTCGTGTTTCTTTTAAGTAACCATGCAAGAGAATTAACGTGAGATTTCTCTTCATATATTATATAGCAATAGGATTAGGGTTGTCCAATAACCAAAGGAAAACAAAAATTAATGAATTTCACAACTTATAATTCATATAAACTAGAAGGCTCAGATGATGACAAAAAATGTTTAACATTATCTTCGATGCATGTTCACTCTCCTTTTCCAACTCATGATACGTAAAACTCAGTTTATAAATAATACAAATCAAATATCATGACATAAAATTAACTTAGCAACTAATTATTAATTAATATTGTCAATAGAATAAACCAGCGACAGCAACTCCTGCCGCCACGACGGCAGAGGCTCGCAGTGCGGTTACACCATTAGCGCTAGGGGCGTCGGCCTTACCAGGGCTGCCAACCGGTCCTGGCTTAGCGACATCAGGCATCTCACCGGGCTGAGCTGTGGGTCCATCAGCTGGTGCTGGTGCTGGAGCACTGCCAGGGGCGCCGCTGGGTGCTGCAGCAGAGGGCTTTGCCTTAGGATCATTAGCTGCAGGTGCAGCAGCGGGTGGTTGAGTCTGAGGAGGATTTGGTTTCTGTGCTGAGACCAATCCAACAATGGCAACAAAAACGAGTGCAACAACGATGAGTTGGCGTGCCATTTGTATATATTTTTGGTTTTGATTTTATTTATTTATTAATTTTCTCCCCTTTAATGCAGAGTTCTCTAATGTATATAGAGAGCACTGCAGATTTAACAAAATGATGGGGACGATGTGAGGAAGAGATTGCTGGGGTGTATATATGCTGCTGAGGTTGGGCATATTTGGTGGACCGTTTCGTGGTGCTGCTCCTCTTGTTTCCGCAAACTCAGCAATGCCCCATCCCATCCCACGGTCAATATTCTATTTTTGAATGTTTCTTTTCTTAATTTCTACGTTATTTTTCCAACAATTCTTTAAGCCTAATTATAAAACGAGAGATAAAATTCTGTTACACTCCTGTTGTTTCGAAAATATTCCGAATTCTCACTTTGTTAGACGACAGTGTTAAACATAATAATATATATATATTTAAAGTTTAGTATGTTAATATAATTAGTTTTAATAGTTTAAAAAATATTTATAAAAATTAACTATTATGTTCTTATATAACAATAATTAGATAAAAAATTATTTTTAACTTTTAATTAAAAAATATTAAGATAATAATATATATTATTTTTTTAACATGATATTTATAAATTGAATGGTCGATCTTATTTAATATTTTACTAAATTTGTTGTGCTTTAAAAAATTCAAAATTTAGATAAACTTTTATTAAAAAAAATATAATATTTAGATTGACTAACACATATAAAAAATAATATATTGAAAAAATATCATATAATTACTATTATATATAAAAATCTATCTATATAAATTAGCAATTCAATATTAATTGGGTATTACAATAAGTTCCAAAACTAAAAAAATATTTCAAATTAAAGAAAATTTGATGAAAATATAAAATATGTAATAATATGATATAACGTTATCATATAAATTTATACAAATATATTTGTATATGTAATACTAATGATATGACTTTTTCAATAAGTCATTTTTTATAGGTGTAAGTCAATATAAATAATATTTTTATATTAAATATTAAATAAATATTATAAATTATTTTTAAACACGATAACTTTATCAAAATATTAGATAAAATTGATGATCAATTTTATTATTTTTAAAACAAATAAATTATTATTATTTTATTTATTTTAAAATTTATAAAATTGGTCATTCAATTTATGAATATTATGTTTAAAAGAAATTTACAATTTAAATAGACTATATTCAAAAGATAATGCATAAATTTAAATTTAAAGTGTTATAAAATAATATATATTATTATTTTAATATTAAATTTTAATTAGAAGTTGAAAATAATTTTTTAATTAACTATTATTATATAAGGATAAATTTAAAATTTTATAAATAATTTTGAAACTATAATGACTAATTATGTTAATAGTCTAAATTTTAAGAATTTATATGTTATTATATTTAACACTGCAGTCAAATAGATAAGATTCAAGACATTTTTAAACAATAATAAAAAAATAATAGGATATTATCTCAAATAAAGGGAAGAATTGAAACTTATTTCTTATAAAATTTTGTTACAAGAAGTTATAAAATTTTGAATTTCAGTACTCTTACAACAAAGCATGCAAAATATTGTGCTGTCGAACTACTAACATTGTTATCTTGATAATAAATATACAAAAGTTAATTAATGGATTAAGAAAAATAATATTTATGAATTAAATAAAATAATTTGAAAGTTGGTTTCTAGTTATTACAAAAAAATTGAGTACTACAATTGGGGTCTAATGTATACTATGTGTGGGCTAAATAGCACTAGGCTTTAAGTTGACTTCGTACGACAGAGAATGTTTAGTTTACCCCACAAATGTCTAATTCTCCCTTGGATCAGTCAAGAGGGAGAAGTCAGTAAAAGGGCCCGACCCAATAGATAGCAAATTAGGGGTCCGCTAATTCACGCAATGAAATTACGAAATGACCACTGAGTTTAGGGCTTTTGAAAGAAAAACGCTCGCTGGGAATCTCACTGTCTGTCACTTACAAAAGCAAAGCTTGAAACTTCTATACTCTTCTTGAAATCACGCATTGTGAAGGAAGAGAGACGCAGCAGTGAAAACAAGAAAAGAAAATGGCGTTAGCGTTCGATGAGTTTGGTCGGCCGTTCATACTAATAAAACAGCAGGAAGAGAAGTCCAGATTGCGCGGTCTCGATGCTCAGAAAGCCAACATTTCTGCCGGGAAAGCGGTGGCTCGGATCCTCCGAACTTCTCTCGGACCCAAAGGCATGGACAAAATTCTTCAGAGCCCGGACGGTGACGTCACAATCAGTATGTCCTCTAGAAACCTTTTCGTAATTTATTTTTTTAGTTAGTGAAGTCAAGGCTTAGTTTTTGCAGATTTTTTATGGATCTGAGTTAGTGCTATGTTGAGAGGATTCTTAGACTGCGCAAGTGTTTATTGTCCATTAGAGAAAATTATGCTGAAGAGCACGGAGCGTTTTGTAGATTATATATATATGATGGAAAATGATTACGTGGCCAAATCAGTGCCCATTAAACAGAGAATTCTCGGGCATTCGGGTGAATCATATGCACCGTTTTATGCGTCCAAATGCATTTAGTGGAGGCATTAATTAATGTCTTGGAACAGGATAGTCGCTGTACTATCGGTGTTGAGATTTAGGCCACGAGTTAATCTTCAGTTGGCTACTTGCTTAGACATTGGAATGGGCAGTTTGGTTTTAGTGAAATTGTAGTACTGTTTTTCACTGTATTATTAGTTCTGTTAATGACTCAGAAATTACTAAAGGGGAACTAGTCTCCTTGAGGTTTTGAAGTCTGAACTGAGAAAAATGTCACTTTTGTCAGTTCACTTTATAATTGCATTGGTACTTATGTCTGCTTATCTGTCAGCATTTTGCATTTTACTGATTAAGTAACCATGAAGCCTAGATGGTTTGTAAACTGTTTCTTTAGCCACTGGGTTCCGTTAACTTCTTATATGATGCTTTCAGCAAATGATGGTGCCACGATCCTGGAGCAGATGGATGTCGACAATCAAATTGCTAAGCTTATGGTTGAATTATCTCGGAGTCAGGATTATGAAATTGGTGATGGCACAACTGGTGTTGTTGTTATGGCCGGTTCGCTTTTAGAGCAGGCTGAGAAGCTCCTGGAGCGCGGAATTCATCCTATTCGGATTGCGGAGGGCTATGAAATGGCTTCTAGAATGGCTGTTGAACATTTGGAACGTATAGCTCAGAAGTTTGAGTTTGGGATGAATAACATAGAGCCTTTGGTTCAAACTTGCATGACTACTTTAAATTCAAAAATGTAAGCTTGTTCCTGCTGCTTTTTTGCTAGCCCAATTTTATTGTTTGCAAAATTTTCTGGCTTGTTAACAATATATATTTCGTTATTTGAACTGATGATTCTAGGTGTGACAAAAATTTGGAAAATGAAATTCTTGGTATAATTTTTTTGTCTTATTTGGCCTTTCTCATTGGACTATATGAATTATCTTATGCATTTTTAGTTCATTTAACTTTCTCCTATTTGTCCAAAGAAGTGTTTTACCATATATTCTCTTATTTGTGTATGTTTAATGTTTATAATCATTTCATAAATTTACTCTATAGATTTTCCATATTGAGTACTTTCTTATCTTAAATTATGGATCTATTGATCTGCTATTTGGCTGTTTGAGAAGTCCCCAGATCTGGTGTATCAAAATAACCTATATGCATGTCAAACTCTAATGTTTGCTTGGCATGATTGTTAATGTTCTATTGAAGTTTGCATGCAAGGAAAATTATTACGATTGACAATGTTATACATGCAACATATCTTATGTATGGGTTGTGTGGTGCATATTATATTATGTTTCTTGATTCTCAAATTTCTTTTCTATTTTTCAGGGTCAATCGTTGCAAACGCAGTTTGGCTGAGATTGCTGTTAAAGCAGTTCTTGCTGTGGCAGATTTAGAGAGGAGAGATGTCAATTTGGATTTGATAAAAGTAGAGGGGAAAGTAGGGGGAAAGTTGGAGGACACTGAGCTAATATATGGAATCACCATTGACAAGGATATGAGCCATCCTCAGATGCCAAAGCGAATTGAAGATGCAAAAATTGCTATCTTGACTTGCCCCTTTGAGCCACCAAAGCCAAAGACAAAGCATAAGGTGGACATTGATACTGTGGAAAAGTTTCAGACTTTACGTCATCAAGAGCAAAAATACTTTGATGACATGGTTCAACAGTGCAAGGTGGGCAGCACTTTAGACATATGTGAAGTTTTTACCATGTTAAAATATTTTGTCAGCAAAGGACTGTATTTTACTTATCTACCAAATATAAAGCACCACCCCTCCCCCAGGTTCTACTGTGGATGTTATTATGTATCTTAAAATAATGTTTTAGATTTTAGCTGACCTGGGTTACTGATGTAGAAGTCAATATTATAATGAATTTTTTTTAAGGGATATTTTTTTCCTTGATAGATTTCTGTTTTTGATCTATTGTGAGATTGGTTCACCACTTGACTAATTTGTGTAGTTGTTGTTTTATCGTTTTGTAGGATGTTGGTGCTACCTTGGTTATCTGTCAGTGGGGTTTTGATGATGAGGCTAATCACCTATTAATGCACAGAAACTTGCCTGCTGTCCGTTGGGTTGGTGGTGTAGAATTGGAGCTGATTGCAATAGCAACAGGTTTGTGTCCATTTAGCCTAGAGCTTATGCTGCTTGAGCACCCTAATGATTGCTGCTAGTACACAGTTACATCTTTGTTACTGAAGTAATGATATCTGCTTTATATAGGTGGAAGAATTGTACCAAGGTTTCAAGAGTTGACCCCAGAAAAGCTGGGAAAGGTACAGCCTGCCCTTTTTTAACACTTTGTTTTGTTGAGGAATCTATTTTATTTGGAGTAAACACTAATTCGCATAATGTATCTGCATCCTGGGATTAATGTCTCTATCACATTTTTTCCTGTTGAAATATCAGCCTTATTTGTGTAATTTGATTTCTCGCATGGCACCTATATACTACAAGTCCAAGAATATTAATATGTTATTTTGTACATATATTTTAGGCCGGTTTGGTTCGAGAAAAGTCTTTTGGTACTACCAAGGACAGAATGCTGTACATTGAACACTGTGCAAATTCAAGGGCCGTAACCATATTCATTCGTGGAGGTAGAATCATTTTTCCTTTTAATTTATTTTAGAATCTACTTCTTTTGGTTTGTTATGTATGTTATAATTCTTTCAGTTCTCTGTCTGGATAAAATTTTCATTTAAACAAGTCTGTTAGTATGAGGATGTGAGTTTAATTGTTGATATGATTATTACCTGCATATCATTGTAGTTCCAACTAATTAGAATGTTACGTATACTTCACTTCCATCATGGTTTCAACTAATTAGTTTGCAAGGTTACTCCCTGCAAATGGTTGTCAAAGTATTTTCTGAATTAACTTGTTCAAGGATAAAAATGTAGTACCTAAGATTCCCAGTGGTAAAGCCTTGTAACTACAGCCCTATCAATGCTGTTTTGATGGCCTGGTCTTCGGTTAGTTTGTTGCTAATCTCGTGATATTACCTGCCGCCACCCCCAGTACACAGACACACACACAGGTACGTATACATATCTTTGTTGAAAGGGTTATGCCACAATGGCATATTCACTGCAGTAATGCCAGTACCTTAACATAAGGGATGGACCATTTTCATCTCTTCATTTATTATGCCTTTTTGCTGCATTGTTGCTCCAGTGTTCGATTTGACTGGCTATATTGTGTTTGCTGTAATGCAACCAGGCAAGGTCTTTGCATTTGCACATTACAGATGATATGCTATAGATAAACAAAATTTGTAGCATGGAAGAGAAAAAGGATTTGGGAAATATAGAAGGGTGCTGAGGTATTTAGCTGATCTCACTCTAGGTTATGGTGTTTCTTGATGCATTAGGTAACAAGATGATGATAGAGGAGACCAAGCGCAGCATCCATGATGCATTGTGTGTGGCTAGGAATCTGATTCGCAATAATTCCATTGTGTATGGCGGTGGTTCGGCTGAGATATCTTGCTCAGTTGCTGTAGAGGCTGCTGCAGATAGATATCCGGGAGTTGAGCAGGTAAGATATATTTGTGTTTTAATCTCGTTCAGAAATATTCTTTTGCATCTGATTAATGCATATATGGAATTGGCTTTCTTTTTTTTTGTCTGCAGTATGCTATCAGGGCATTTGCAGATGCTTTAGATGCTATCCCTATGGCACTTGCAGAAAATAGTGGTCTCCAACCTATTGAGACACTATCTGCAGTGAAATCTCAGCAAATTAAGGTAATGGGATATAAATGACAAATCTCAGCCTGATCTAGTGTTTCTTATTCTGTTTTCCAAAGCAGATTACATTCTGTAATCGCATTGGTGTGAATGGCATTGATTTTTTAATTTCATTTCTACTCATTATGCAGGACAACAATCCATACTGTGGAATAGATTGTAACGACGTTGGCACAAATGACATGTGTGAGCAAAATGTCTTTGAGACACTGATTGGGAAACAGCAGCAGATCCTTCTTGCAACACAAGTTGTTAAGATGATTTTGAAAATTGACGATGTCATCTCTCCCTCAGAATATTGATATTTCAGTTCCCGAGTTTCTGATTGACTCTGCCTCACCAAGAATGAATTTCATCGTATTGTATTTTGTTGGCTTGGTATGGACCATCTGTTCACTTGATGGGAATTCAAAGATTTTGTATTGGTTTTTGTTGGAGTTGTACCATGACCACTTCTGTGTTTAGTGAGAATTGATGAATTTTGCTTGTTTGATTATAGATTTGTAGCTCTTCTAACCGTCTTTTCCTTGTGTGTTTAATTAAAACTACTAACCTTGTAGATTAAAATTCACAGCACGCACTTATTTCCGAACGTTGTTTCTGTTGTACCACCGGGAGCACTGGGCAGAATCCTAGAATTTTCTCTCGGATATACGAGCGGAGGGGTGAAACATGAATTTACTAATTGTTAGTTCTGGGCCAGGGTGAGAACTGGATGGTGCTAGTATGCATTCTCGTAGCGCCCCCTTCTTACGGGCAGTGCGAAGCAAATTAGGGGATAAATACGATGATGGCCCCATATGTTGTCGGTTTGTTAATATAGCGCCTCTCTGGTTCACGTCCTGACCACTCATGTTCATCCTCTGTTCACGGTTCAGGCAAGCGGGTCGTAGGAAGAGAAAAAGGTTTCTGTCTGTGTCTAAATCCGCTTGATGCCAACGGCATTATTTATCTTGCATGTCTGGTCTGGGAGCTAGACCACCATTCAACGGACCCACACCCCGTTAAATTAATTGGTTTCAGTTCTGGCTCCGGCCAAAATTTAAGGAATTCAGAGATCACTATGAGAATTAGATACCAAACAAAATAGTTGAAGAAAATTTTATTTTCCCAATTTGTATACGCTGACTGAAAACGAAGGAACAATACTTCTCGCTGCAGGTTCTAAATGGATGGGGGTGGTGCTGCGGTTACGATTATGAGACTGGTGGTGTCATTTATGGCAACTGGTGTTGTCAGGGGACAGGAGCTTTTATGATCGACAATCTGTTGTCTCTGAATTATTATATGGGTGAATAGGAGAAGTGTATATGTAAATGCTCAAGCATCTTTTGTCAAACAAACAATCCTGTAGTTGTGATCCGTCCCAAAAATTAATATGGTCGCGAGATTAATTCCAAAAGAATTTTCTTTCAGCTTCACTTCAATTACAGCCACTACTACATTTACAACATACCAGTTTACAACCAACCCCATGTGAAGGCAACACCATAGTGGGGTCTAATAGCAGAAGATAGAGCTGCAGCGTTTGACGTAGAACTAGAATGCCTCGTTCCACACTCATTCCTTGATAGAATCCCAAAGTGGCGGGTCTTATAGAAACAGGCTAATGTTATATACACTTAAAAAGTTATTGAAGAAAAAAAAAAGAAAAAGAAAAATGAAGAACAATAATTTACAAGAATATAAACACTAATTCCTTGTAATTGTAATTAGCCTTATTGTTCTTTCTTCTTTCATTCTTCGCTTAGAATTTTATTATTAGCCCCAATTTGGACCAACTAGCAACGCTTGCCCTTCCTGCAACCAAGTGCACCCGCTCCTGCTGTGATTGAACTTACTAGAGAAGAAGGTCTCGCACCCAAACTTGAAGCCTTAGCATAGCTAGATGATGCTCCGGCGCCAGACGGTGTGAAAAACGCCCCATTTAACATCAAATCTCCTTCCGACCTCCAATTCCAATTCTTCCATTCACTCGCTGGTGCATCCTCATGTTTAGTTACCTGCGAAAAGTTGCATATTTAATTATATTAATTAATATTCTTCTGCTCTAACATCTTCCTGTACCACAGGTTTTCATAATTCATATAAAATAGATCATTTTGTATGCTAACCTCTTTGTTGAATCTGTCATTTGGAGCAAGAAATTTGTTGCCTTGGCTGTTAATCGTAGGATCGGCACTCCCCCCAAGAGCATACATTTCCCAATGGGTGTAGTCATTGTTCACTACATGAAAATATCCATGTCTACATCTGCAAATTTAAGTGGAAAAGAAAAATGAAACAGAATTAAAACCCTTCAAATCCATTACTGTTAATAAACCTGAATGTTATAGAATTTTACCTTGGCATTCTCTGAATAAGGCCTTCTCCGAAATGATTGAAGGCAATAGTGACTTGCATGTTCTTGTCCTGAGTATAACTATCACTGTGGCCCAAAAGCATTACTTTGTTATGGTGGGTCATGTAATTGTTTGAGATTGTGATTGCTGTCGATCCATGAATTGCATCAATCAACCCATCATTGCAATTAGACAACGAACAGTGATCAACCCATATATGACTTCCACCAAAGATCGAAACCCCATCACCGTCCGATATAGTCCTCCACCCGTAGTGACTCGGGGAGTCCCTCACATAAGCATTTCCTCCCTGCTTACAGTCATGAATATTTATTCCATGAATAATAATATTGGTCACGTACTGTATAGTAATGCATGGACCACCGGCAATGTGTACGCTAGCACCTCGACCGTCGATGGTCTTAAAGGAGTTCATGATCAACTCTTCTTTCAATTTGATCACCATGTCACGTGCAAAAATGATCCATAAAGGTTCGTCTTGTATAACCGCATGCCTGATAGTGCCTGGTTTGGGGTTCACAGGGTCATCATCACCGGGGTCTGTAACGACATATAATTTACCATCTCTTCCACCAATGGCATGCTTACCGAACCCGATCGCGCAGTCGGCTAGCCGCTGGCGGTTCTTTTCCCAGTTGGGGTCGCACCGCCAACAGTCGTCTATCGGATTGCCGGTTCCACACGACAGAAACCCCAAATTCCTCCTAGACGCATTGATGCTCCTGTACGTTAACCATAACAAAATGTTAGCATTTAATATAGTTAGTAATACAATAATCAAGTAGCAGTAAAATGATTCAAGAGGATCGTGTGTGTGTGTGTGTGTGTGTACATACTTGTGTACTTCTTCTACAACTTGTTCGGGATCTTGAGGTGGTGAGGAGTAGATGAAATTTGGAGCTACAAGAAACAGGAGAATTATGGAATGAGAGAGTGGAATTGCCATTTCTGTCTTTGCTGCAGGGTAGAAATGTATAAGAGAGAATGAGATACAAGGAAAATTATGGGAAGGTGGAGAGTTTATAAAGAGTATGAAGTTGATTAAATTAATGAAACAAATAAGGGGCCATGATGCTCCTTGATTTCTTGCTGTAGGGGTCCCATGCATTGTGGTAGTTTGGGCGTTAGCAATGGCAATAGCAATAGCAATATTTCTCTCTCATTATAAAAGCAAATGCACATATGTATAGGATGTATAGTTACACATTTATCAACCATGTGCTTTGGGATCTAGCCTCTAGGGAATACAAACCAAGCCAATTATTCTATCAACATGTTATTAATTAAACAACACAGACATTTATAAATATATATACAATTGAATAAGGATTACTCTGGTCTAAATTCTCTGTCATTCTCATATAGTTAATTAGGCACATGTATATATATGAGCATCGCAAAATGAGATTAGATTGTCTGTCGGTTGACTACTGTAATTATGCTTATATATATATATATATATATATATATATATATATATATATATATGAAAATTGGCATTGTAAGTAATAAATAAATAAATCTTTGAAATCAAGATTTAACAAAATTAAATTAATTTGAAGAGATGTGAGTAATTCTTGCGGAAGCGGCTGAAAGCAAATAAAAAAGTGTCATAAATATGGTAAAATGGACGAGAATGGAAATTTGCTATATATATAAAGATAATAATGAATGGTACACTGAGCATTTAATTATGCACCGACACTTTCTATGAATGACATCTAATGTCGGTAGTGTTGAATTTGAACACAAAACACTTTTCTTCTACCAATTAAAACTTCTGTTTACACGTACATACATACATACATATAATTTAATTATAAAAAATATATATGATGGATTTTTGCATTTTTAATTTAATTAATTAAGGATGTATATCATACGCGCAGGACGTTTGTTTTGATGCAACAAAATTAGAGTTGAAGCCATATGGCTTCATTATTTGCCTTCGACCGAAAATCCCAATAATAATAATAGCCAGGGAAAGGAAAAGTTAATTAAGGAAAGCCCTTAAAATGTTTTGAAAATCTTGTACAAGTTGAACTACTTTCTCAGCTTAATTAATTATTAAATTGGATGGATGGATGGATTCGATAGCAAAGAAATAATTAGTCTCTACATAGTTATGTGCAAATGATCGATGTCGATGCGTACTTATATGTGTGTATATATATATATATATATATATATATATATATATATATATATAACACGCACATGCGTTTTCTTTGATTTAATTAGTACGTACGTACTGAATACTGATACCCGCCAGCATTAAAAACTTTATACAACTCTTGCCTCCAGAAACATTACAAAATTCACCGTTAATTAATTAATTCAAACATTACATATATATATGTAGACGTCCTGCTATCGTCACTTGTCAATATATATACACATCTATGCACATGGGAGGGAAGAAGTATGTATGTGTAATAAATACATATACATACATATATATGTCCGTCAAATTGCTGACGTGGACGACTTTATTATTAATTTCTAATTTTCTTGGGAATGCACGTTCTCCCATGTGAGCTTTGTCCTCGGCGCGGGCCCTTACATTCTTGGCTTCTTTCTTTCTGACCCCCGCTGGATTAGCTAGTTGATAAGCTTACCCCGGCCAGTTGACCTTAATTCATTATGATTAAGCAAGAAGAGATAATGTAGAGGAGGAAGAGGCCTAGCTAGCAAAATATACCTACGGCGAGCACTTAACTACACGTACACGAAGAGCGTTCATTCTCGTCCGCTAGTTCTAACTTCATTATAATGAACGAAATATGGTACCGTATTGCTAGATATTTGTTTCGCGTGAGCTAAGTAGATACATTTTCGCTACGTGTGAACCAGTCATAACATACACCATAGAGCTGTGTGAAGGGCTTTCATTATCTGTTTACTTCAAAATCATTATCAGTATATATATATCACAATAATTCGATCTATATATTAATTTTTCATGCTATATATATCAAGTTCATTACGCATATTTCTTGATTTTGGAACAAAATTCAAAAAAAAAAAAACCTAATATAAAATATGAGGTTCACTCAAATTTCAGTAATTAAATACAATTATATATATATATATATATATATGTATAGCAGATAGACATTGGGTCGCTACCAGTTCTAGTAATAACTCATAATAATGCATCGAACTAATCGGAGCCCCCCGTCCATTAATCCAACCAACATGAACAATAATAGTTGGTTGTGGAGGGTGTGTATTATAAAATTGTCTAATTAACATTATTAATACAAATTATCAATAATAAAAGCTTCCTAAACAGAAAAAAAAAAAGGATCAAATGTCATAATAAATATATTTGTTGACGCAAGAAGGCAGGGAGTCAATTGTATGAATTGTATGTATTAATGATGAAAGGGGAAGAAGGTAAAAAAAAACATCACTTATGGGCTGAGCAAGCCATGTGCTCCCCCAATGCATGATGCTGACCCCTATCTATCTATGCCTGTAGCAGCAGCTACATTTGTTGGCAATTCATATTCATCAATTAATTAACTCCATATTCCTTCTTAGCTTTATAATTTTTCAAAATTCAAAATACTAACATCGATCCCTATTTGGATACATATGCAATAAAAGCTAGCTTAACCTTTTTGCTTGATAAGATCGCCCATGTTTCTCTGATAAAGTGGGTACCAGCTTCTCTTCCTAGCTATCTCATAGTGTGAAGCAACAGTAACAGTCTGATCGTCTTTTTCACAACAATATTATTGATAATATTTATATATATATATATATATATATATATATAGAGAGAGAGAGAGAGAGAGAGAGAGAGAGAGAGAGAGAGAGAGAGAGAGAATCCAGGCCCGATATTTTCTAATGATGAAAAATGTGCATCACCATCGCTTAGCTACTGATCATCAACAGAATTCGAATACTTTATCATGATATTGATGTGGGCATCTTTAATCCACCGCGAACATAAATATTAATTACACAAATAGAGAAAAAAATAATATTAAAGAGTGAAAATTATTGGGAGCCAATGCATGGAGGGTTGTAATTTAATAACTAGTAGAAGAGAAAAAGAAGTGGAGCATTTACTTCACTACTCATTCATTAACTTTAATGAAATCATAATGCATAATACATCATTAACCAATGGAAATAAGAAGCAATAATGTGAATTAAGAGAGAAATCAATTCCCTCTAATGATTGGATCATGTGATGGGTTATGTATGTTGATAATATCAGCATCTTCTTTATTATTTATGTTCTAATGTCTGAATTATTGATATTAATCAAACAATTGATTCACATCAGACAAAATGTTTTTTAATGGTCAAGCTTGCATTATGATTATGTAGACTTAGCATGCTAATTATCTCTTTTTATATCGTCTAACTGAAGATTGTAATTTTTTTTTCTAATAATTATAGCCGGATTTTCTCAAATGATTAATAGAGCTAGAAGATTATATATTATATATATATAACAATGTATTTACAAATATATTCTTGGTTCTTAATTGTTGATGCAAGAATTTTACTTGATCTTACAAGATTTGAAAATAGGTTTAAGTATTTTGATATGATCAATTGAACTACACCAGGTTGATGTGTCAAAGTGGTTGGTTGATGTGGTCTGAAGTTAGGCTAATACTAGGTTGACAGGGAGTCTTCTGAAATGATGAGTAGATGTCGCCCATTAACCACAAAACTACTTCGCTTCACCTCTCTGGCCTCTGAACAGTCTCAAAACCCAAATTTCGCTAAGTCGCTCCGCGAACCTCTTACAAAATAAAATACGAGTCAGACGAAGGTCGTCTTCTCCAGCGATCCACCTCCGATGTTTAAGTCAGTTTCAATCGGAGAGTAGATTTTGGGGGCGTAGATCTTGCACCTTTTTTGTATGTAGAAATGGAGTATAATGAGATAAATGAGGTCTAGAGAGGTTGGTCAAGGTCAAAGTTCTTCAACCTTAGGAGAAAATAATCCAGGAATAATATTTGTGGAGAATTTGTGGAGTATTCATAGTGGATATAATAGGTTTAAAGAATGTTCTTAGGGAGTGTGTATGTGAAGAATTTGCTTAGAAAAATAGGTCTCTTCCTTCTTGGGATGAAGATAAAAAGATGCAACTTATCTTAAACCTAGGAAAAACATGTTTATATATGGAGACGAAGTTATGTGCTGATTAGTTGATACATATTGCCTTACCTTGGCTCAACCTGGTGCACGTGGTGCTTACTTATTGGACATGGGTGATGTCACATGGCATGTTGGGATTAGTCATTTAGACATCCAGTGTTCAATGGCTTGATATTATTAGGGTAGAAGACTTGGTGATCCTCAGCTTTCAAGGTGGCATGGTCATTTTCAGCCTTGAGCTGGGGTATGGTCCCCATTTGGTTGGCAGTTGGTCTTACCTCTGTCACTTAGTATTTGGCCTAACCAACATATTTCTTACCCTTTAGCGGGTTCAGACATTATTCTCTTTTACTTTTTGGTAGTCCCTCGCAACATAGTTGTGGGTTTAAGAGGAAATTTAAGTCGAGTCAACTTGGTCTTAGGTGCACCTGGTTGCCTGGTCTTCAGCTTACCTAGGTGTAACATTTGACATCAAGCTGTTTGGAGCATATCAACTTACATCTTAAAGCGTAAATAGAGAATTAAGGGCGTTTTTTGTCCTTCTTTTATGTGTTGTGGTATGTAACCACGTCTATTATACGCGCTACGGTATATAGTCGCGTTTTTCACATGTGCCATAATATATGATCACATGGGGGCTATTATATGCACCACAGTATATGGTTGCACAAGCATTTCTATATGCACCACGGTATATGATTACATGAGCGTTTTCACATACACCAGGATATATAGTTGTATGAGTGTTTATACCTGTACCATGGTATATAGTCACGCATTGTGTTATTAACTTATGACGAATATTTTGGCAAAATGGAGCAGGGAGCTCAGTCTAAGGTAGGTCTTACCCAGCCGCTTTCGGTGTCAAATGTTCTATTAAAACATAATAAAGAGCTCAGTTCAATGTGAGTTTTATTCAATTGCTTTTGACTTGGTGATTTGCTTACTCTACATCGAGAAATCGACGAGATTAACCACTTTACTTGGTGTTTGTTCTAGGTTGAGGTAACAATGAAGTTGGCCACTTCACATAATACTTACCCCTATGTTAAGGTTGGCCACCTCACATAGTGCTTACCCTTACGTTAAGGTAATAACGAAATTAATCACCTTACCTAATGCTTGTTGGAACTATTATGAACTCATATTTTATCACGTGTCTAGCTATATTTTTTCCGTAACATTAATCATTTGATTTTGTGCATTTCACAATTTTACTGTTATTAATGAGATAGGCCTCCAATTCAAAGCTTAACTCTATTAACAAAAGTGCAACCCAAGCATGTTTAACTTTAGCTCATAATATATGGAACAAGCTCATTACAAGATCAAATGGGCCATTTTTGGGCCTTTACCCGCACCTTCAGATTTTCTTCTCCACCTACCACTCATGGCTATTCAGTACCACTCAAGACGATTCTTTATCCACTCAAAAAGATATCCTCAGAATAATACCCCTTAATTTTAGACTTTTTTACTGAATAATTCGTCTTTTTTTTTTTAATGATCTATGTCTAATTCAACATGTTCGAGATCTTACCATTTAAAATTGATTTATTTTTGTTTTATCAAAACTTATCATTTGACAAATACATACTCTGAACATACAGAGGTTGTTATTGCTAATCTTTCAAAGTGACAGACATTTCTTCTATAATTAGTTTTTTTTATATATAATATTGACATGAAGTGGAAGATGGCATATTTATATTATTATTATTTTATTAATATAATTAAAAAAAAATCTATACTCCTTTGAATGTATTATATATGGCAAGAGAAGTTTCTTCTTAGGTGATGTTTGTAATGTTGTAACTAATTAATTTTGAGAATTTTAAAAATTTGTATTCATCTAAGCGTATGGACAGTAACATAAATTGAACAGAAATGTGATCAGGTTTTATAAATAGAATATTAATTGTTTGATGCATTGTTATTTTGAAAATATACAATTTCATTAATGATAATTGAGAGTACAATGATGCTTTTAATTACCTATTTAGCCCAGTCATTTATTTTAAGAAGAAATTAACAATTCATCTATTTGGAGCAGCCAGCGAAGATTCATTAATATTAATTTCTGGGAAACAATCCAAAAATAGGCCTTGTCACATTGAAATTGATGCACCAACTACACACTCCAAGAAACAAGGTTGTCCTAATTAATTAATTAATTAATTTATTTATTTATTTCTGTGCTAAGCAAAGCAAAACCCAAATACATCAAAATAAGTAAGAAGCTTTTTAAATTACTGATTCCACGCCCTACCATCCTCGGCCAAGTTGCTAAATGAACCTGTGCATGCATGGGACACGTAAATCCTAAATGCGCCCATATCAGGAGCGGTGAATACAGTAATCATCCAACGATGGAAACTACTACTCCTCGGACATCACTATGCAGTTCCAATTCTGTTATCAGTAACCTCTCCCATTCTTTCATTTCACTCGCTCAGTCTCTTTCACTTGAGAGTTTACACAGAGACATTTCGAAAAGAAATACAGATAATGGCTCTTACTGTGGAGAAAACAACTACAGGAAGAGAGTACGAGGTGAAAGATATGTCGCAGGCAGACTTTGGTCGCCTGGAAATCAACCTAGCCGAGGTCCAAATGCAGGGACTCATGTCTTGCAGGGCCGAGTACGGGCCATCCCAGCCGTTTAAAGGCACCAAGATCACCGGCTCTCTTCGCATGACCGTCCTCATCGAAACTTTAACCGCTTTAGGGGCCGAGGTGCCCTGGTGCTCCTGCAACATCTTCTCCACGTGAGACCACTCGGCTGCAGCCATCGAGCGTGACTCGGCCTCGGTCTTTGCATGGAAAGGGGTGACTTTGGCCGAGTACTGGTGGTGCGCCGAGAGAGCTCTCGACTGGGGGGCCGACGGTGGGCCCGACTTGGTGGTGATGCCACGTTGTGGATTCGTCTGGCGGTAATGGCCGAGGAGGAGTATGAAAAGAACGGAAAGTTGCCGCTGATAACACGGAGTTTAAGGTTGTTTTAGGGTTAATTAAGGAAGGATTAATGGTTGATCCGAAGAGGTATAGGAAAATTAAGGACTGAATGGTGGGAGTTTGTGAGGAGATTACTACTGGTGTGTATCAGATGCAGGCTAATGGAAGTTTGCTTTTTCCGGCTATTAATATCAACGGTTGTGTCACTAAGAGCAAGGTACGTTCGTACTGTACTTACTATACCCGATAATTATCTATCTTAATTACATATATAATTTTATTTGTTTTCATATAATGTCATAAAAGCCTAAAATGTGTGTGTGTGTGTGTGTATATATATATATATATATATATATATATATATACACACACACACACATATATACCACTCCATTCATCAATCAAATAATAAATTTTATAATTTGTTACATTATTTTTTGCACTGATAAGTAATTTTATTGAACAGAGAAAGTATTCGCTCAATGGTACTTGAATGAAGTGCAGAGTAACGCTCGCTTGCATGTTGACAATACATGTCAGCACATGCAAGAGATAAAAGGAACCATTACTGGCCCATGACACGACACGTTTTATTGAGGTTTCTGATTTGTAACGTATGCCGGCATAAATTGTTCGTAGTCATCTTTTTCCATACTCTGATGAAAACTAATTAATTATATGTTAATTTGTTGCCCAAACATAAAGATATTAATCCCGCAAACTTGAATAATGATATTCTGCATGCTGTGTGTAGTTTGATAACTTGTATGGATGCCGGACACACCCTCCCCGATGGCATAATGCGGGCAACAGATGTTATGATTGCCGGCAAAATGGCAGTTGTGTGCGGATATGGAGACGTGGGCAAGGGCTGTGGCGCAGATTTTTTCATTAGATTTTGCACACGCATTTGATTGGAGCTCGGTCAAAAAATGGGAAGAATCAGATTGCACTCAAATTTGTAGATACAACCCTTCATATTATGTGAATGCTCAAATCATTTTAAGTATTCACCGCTAGTTGTGCTAATCATCAGTTTATTATGGAATAATTAAAGAGTATTATTGTATGTAATGCAAGAGAATTCCAATCTCTTGAACAAATATGAACTGTTCACCGAAAATGTATCGTGACTGAAACCAAATTCCACACTTTATTACGTACACCTCCGCATTGACGAAACTGAAACTCCTGGTTGTTTTCAAATAAAAACTTACCATTAGCTCTTGAGGTGTGCAATAGCATGGTTTATGGACTGAAGGGGGCAGGCCAGTTTCATTTATAGAAGACATAAATTGCTAAGCAAAATAAAAGGACATGAACTGGCAGCATATTATTTTCGGGAAACATTTTAGAGCACGAAATCCTGCATATATGGTAGCACATCAGATCTTTATATGGGTTGAAAAGTTAAGATCCTGAAAACGTTAGGCCCACCAGTTGCTCAGTGGCCGGCCAAAAATTAACGACCCACGTGGATAATGGTTCCTACTTATAGCTGTAGGACAGCTGCACCACCAATACATCTAATTCTCCCAATAGATAAATTCATGAATGCAATTCAACATAAAATAAGTTATCAATGAACCTTAAACAAATGTATCAACTATTAACAGCTTGAGGCCTATGTCTATGTTCTGTGCTAACAACCATGTTTCAACCATGCACCATTTTGCTAGGGCCCCTGGCTACCTAAACTTAAATCTTCACAATTCTGTTTTTGTTCTATTTACAAAATAGATGAGGAAATTCTAAACACCAAATATGCAAATTGTGTAATGATAAATTAGCAGATGATACTATGGTGTCAGATATGAGAGGGAAAGCCATTCGATTGCTAACTGAGATCAATATCGACCCTCTCTGGATTTCCCCTTTCCGTCTGATTGTTAACTAGTTCTATGCCTAGCTGCCCCTTGTCTCCTGCACCAAATGCATATAGCTTTCCTGATTCAGTGAGTGCAAAAGTGTGAGCATTCCAGTATATAGAATTGGTCAGGCTGATCTGCACAACCCGCTCATTGATCTGCTTCAGTGATGTTACAAGCTCTGGAGTCAACACGTTTGCATGTCTATTTCCCTGCAAATGCAAAAAGAAAGATAACCATATTCAGTGACCATGAATTCACACACAACAAAGACAATGCCAACCATAGAAGGGCATGTTGCAAACTATAAATACAATATCAAATACCATGTCACGAAATTACGTCGAGCCAAATTAATGAATACAGAGATATTGAGCGAAAGAGGAGGAAAGCAGACCTGTCCATCTGCAATAGCATTGTGACCAAGACTGGCTGATTCGCCACAACCAAATGAATAAACATCACCATCATCAGACACCACAAAGGTTGTATAATCCCCTGTAGCAACATGAACTGCTTTGACATTACTCAATGCTTGCACCACCTTGGGAACTGATTCACATTCTTCATTTCCATGACCCAAGCATCCATAACGCCCCCAACCCCATGTGCAAACACGTCCATCCCGCCCTACAACGGCAGCATGCCAGGCACCAGCTGCAACCACCACTGGTTGCAGATTCAAAAGCTGAAATTGTTCAATAAGTCGAGGGTACTTCTCATCAGTTCTTGAACCATGTCCAAGCTTTCCACCCAAACCACACCCGACAGAGTATACGGACCTGTTAAATTTAAAAAGAAAAGCACATGGATTAGTAATATGTTCTCACACAAAGTAATTTTGTCAATTTGACAATAACCATAATGCTGAAATATGCGGATAAAGATTCTGAAATAATTCATGCTATAACAAATACAGAATTTGATAATAAAATGGTTAAGAATGGAATAGAAAGATATACAATCAAGACTTTTCAGAAGAAAAAATTGAGAAGTGGCATGTTGCCAAAACAGAGAATTTTCAGCATAAGCAAGAGATTACTTGCAACATCAAGAAAACATACGAATGCTTATCATTAATCACGGGACCAATTATGTTTCACATATCTAATGTAAAGATTACTACAAAATGAAGTTTTATTTGAGTTCTGTAAATGTTTTCTTAAGGTAAACAGAGAAGGTGCTCACATTCCACTAGGTTGACAAGCCAGAGCAAGGAGGTAGCAATATCCAGCCGCAATTTGTACCACAGGTATGTTCTCCAATGCCCCTAACAAAGGATGAGGCTCCACATCATTTGGCTCAGTATGATGACCAAGTCTTGCATCATTTCCCCAAGAAAATGTATAAACCCTGCCTTCCCTTGACAATACAGCTGTGAAGAAATTTCCAATAGCAGCTTGCACCACAAATATATTTTTCAAAGACTCCACCACCTGTGGAGTTGTGGCCAGCTTAGTTCCTTGGACCCCATACTCAGCTTCACCAAAGGAGTCCTTTCCAAAAGCATAAACTTGTCCAGCATCACTAATCAGCATTGTCCGGCCAGCACCAGCAGCCGCTTGGATGATTCGAATGCCTTGCAGAGATCTGCAATATAATGGAGTTTCCATTAACTTCCCTGCCCAACAAAGTCTCTTTCCATTTCTTTCACTTACAATATCAGGTCTAAGGAGGGGTGAAGAGTGCGCAACCTGATAGGCTGAGGCCGCCATTCTTCTTCAGTGGTGCCATGTCCAAGCTGTCCAGAGCTATTAGAGCCAAAGGAGTAAACAACTCCCTTTGATGTGACAGCAATACTATGACCTGGCCCTGCTATTGCCTGGGAATTCTCTCTCCGGCAACATGCTTCTCCAGCCAGCAAAAACCGCAGCACCAGTTTCCATGAATCCCCACATCTTTGCTTCAGAGCTTGACAGTTGTTCTTCAGTCATTGGCTTAAATATAGCTCTCTTTTGGCACATGTCCAGGGCAGCAAGCTCTGATATGGACAATTGATGGTCAGGGGCAAAGTTTGCTGGCTGCCTAAAGAATGAGCATGTTGCCTGCAACACATACATTTGAAAATCAAATCAGCAGCATTATCAATTCTAACGTTTAAAAAGAGCTTGAATATTAAAAACTAAAGTAAAATGCAACTTGCCTCTAGTTTCGCAAGATCTTGAGGATCCAAATTACAAGCGGTGAGGACATGAAGCACAATGGAGGGACTAGCAGCCAAGGGAAATTCTCCAGGAGTGGACTCCCCAAAACAATGGCGTTGATTTCTTTGAAAGTTCGGTACAGGAGCAACAACAATAGCAGTAATTGGCTGGTCAGGGATGTTATGGTATTGTATGGTAGGAGTACCACTCGTTGTAGCGTCCATGGGCACTGCTAAATTTTGCAGTGCCCAAGCTTGACAGAATGAGAGATTTAAATAGCTGGAAAATTTAGAAACATGGGCACAGATCACAACGTTACTTTCCTCCTATCGCCTTTAAAGTATCAACTTTAATTTGTCTGAACACCAATTTGGAATTCAACTCTGACATAGATATCTACCTTAGATTGTGGGGACGATCAGCAAACTTCAAGTCTCAAACCTACAGATAGAAAACATATATCACTTTCACGTCGTAAATGGATTTTGAAAGTGTTGTGACTGCATACCACTAGATGGAAAAAGGAAAAATGAACAGAAACGCAATATGAAGCAAATAAAAAGATTTTGATCCGATCAATCAGAATTAAACCTTGCAAAAGTGAAAACAGTCAAATTCAGATCATCCAAAACAAGAGGAGCAAAAATAGACAAATAAGGAAACCTGAGACCTCTAAAGAAGTTACAGAACTGGCAGATATCATCAATACATGAATCAAAAACAGAAATTCAAAATTTAAGGGGAACCGAGAAAAGGAAACTTTGAAGGGAAGAATACTAGTCTTCTGTTAAAGGATATTCCACTTCCAAAAGAAACAAGAAGGAAACGAATTCCCACATCAAAAGAGACACTCCTATTCACGTAAACTCATTGTAACACACAACAAAAAAAAAAAAGTCAAAGAGACCCGATCAAAATGAACCAAACAAGCAAAATCAACCACACGAAAAACAGGGGAGAAAGTAATCGGCACTCTTGTTCCAAATTAACCCATAAAAAAAAAATCTGATTTTGAGACAAACCCAGATCATAAAATACAATCACAAGTGAACCTGATCACGGCAAAACAAATAAAGCAAAAGAATTTAACAGAAAACACAGCATGATCACATGTTCAACGGCTTTTTTCTTTCTCTCATCAGTACATTAATGATCATTACAGATCGAAACATAACAATCAGAAAATAAATATTACATGTCAGAAAGACCCACGATTGCTCAAAACCCATCTGCATCTGTCAATAACTGGAGAATTACACAAATTTGTCAACCAAAAACTGCAAACTTTTAATCAAATTCAAGAGCAAATAAGTGGGCATCTGATCAGAAGTTGCTCTGTTATTTTAAAAAGGCTTCAAAAACGGATTGTTGATCGGGTTAATATGAAGAAATTCAGAGAGAAGAAACAGAAAAAGGGCATTTTTTTCTTTTTTCTTTTTTTTTTTTGGTCTTACAAAGCTATAGTTTTTTCGATGAGAGGTGTCTCTCTTCTGCTATATCTATACGTTTCATAAAGCGATGAGGTGTCTCTTAGGTGGTGAATGAGAACTAAAATGCTACATTACCCAATATATTTATAGCCTAGTCGAGGAATCTGAACACGTCAGCTTCTTCTTAACTATGGTATGGTATGGTAATGGTATGATATGGTAACTGACTGTACCCTCTTAACTATGGTTAGAGAGGAACTCAGGTTAATTTTTGCTTTAGATAGGATAAACATAGTATTTAAGTTGCTATTAAGGTTTAAGTGGGGTTGAACTCAAAACCATTTTAAATGATTTTTCTTTTTTGTGCAGTCTTAAAATTCTATATTAAAAAAAAATGATTGTTTTACTAGACCAAAACAAAGTAGTGTGTATGAAAATTTAGATATCTAATTTTGGATTTCTAAACTATAAATTTAATAATTTAATTGAGTGTCAATACATAAAAATTATAATTATAATTTGTAATTTAAGACTATTTTTGTTGATCGAGAAAATAGATTAATATTTAAGTACATGCGTAAATTTACTGTATAAGTGAAATTTAAGAAGTGTAAGTGTTATTAAAAGATATTTATATTTTTTCGTGTAAGATTTTAAACATAAAAATTGTAGATATTTTTAGAAGAAAAGTTCAAAATTTTAATTTAGATTTGAAAGTAAAAAATTTAAGAAAATTAGTTGAGAAAAATATTATCTTAAGGAATCTCAATTAAACAAATTTAAGACTGTATGTGAAATATTATATGAATTTCAAATAGTTAATTAATAGTTGTAGCTAGATATGGGAAGGGAAAATAAAATGAAGCAAGCATGAGTGATGTGATTATCTTAAATCATTATTTTGTATATATGTCAACTACCACTTCCACATTTATATTGCATGTACAATAAATAATACATCTCATTAATTTGTTTAATTACAATTTTAAAATAATTTAATTTTTAGAAGATACTCAAAAAATTCTAACCGCAGTAGAGTGTAGAGTGTAGTGTATAAACTAAAAGGAAGATGGGTTTTGGGTGTGGTCTGTTCTGGTTCTGGTGGGGGGGTTGGGCTGGGAGCGGGAGGGTCCACAGAACAGGGAGTTTGCTTGAATTTCAATCTTCTTGTTCAATAAGACGGACTATCAAGTATGGGATTGGTCGGTACTGACAATCACGTTTCAATTTTTATTTATTTGGACTGGATGGCTGCTAGTTGATGTGATCAAATCCATAGCTGGAGTGGGCAACATCTAATTTTGCTCTTGATATTTTGAAGAATTACGCTACGTGCGTGCTTTAATCTAAAAAATATTAACCTTTTAATTAAAGATATAGTCAGTGCATGGTTCTATATATAAAATTGTAGCCTTCTATATATGTATATATATAGTATATGAATGAAAGCATGCATAAAAAGTTGAATATGAATCAACGGGGGAAGGGAAAAGGGCTCGAGTTCGGCAAATGAGGCTTAAAGAGGGACGAAAAATTGGAATTAAAATATAACTTGTACATATAGATAGATAGATAGATAGATAGATAGATAGATACACATACACTTGGAATTAAAATGAAGAGCAAACACAAAACAAAGGAGTTGATAAGAAGCAGTAGTGTGCAGTAGCTGGAGGTTTGGTGAGGTCTTGTGAAAGTAGCAAGCATATCTGTTTAAAGAGAAACATATAAATCTTCTTCATTAGCTGTCAAGGAAACACAATCTTCCATGATGTATACTTTCATTCGAAGAAAGACAACACCGTAATAATTCTCTTCAATGCCCCAGCTATTATAATCAATTAATTAATTAATTAATTAATTGCAACAGATTAAACCCTGCAGATTTTTACCATGCAAAATTACAACTATATTTTAATTAATTCACTTTTGTGTCAAATCATGCATGGTGCCATTTCTATTAGCTAGCTCATATTCTTGATTCCAACCGGAGGAGGAGATCGATCCATCCGTCATCTGTCTTTCAATCCATATGTAATTTTAATTATATTGTTTCCCAACCAACTGGATTCTCAAATAACTTAATAGTAAAGTTTTAGTTAAGCACCAACAATCATTGTAAGATTAGCAAGCTAATCCTCCATAATTTGTGCCTAATTGCTTCATTAATCACAATCACACCTTGAAGCCGAAGAATATTTTCATGCAAGCTCCTATGTATACATATGGTGGGTTCAAACACTGAACCTGTAAGTAACATCGCCGCTATTTCATTCACTACATACATACATACATACATACATACATACATACATACATTATAATTACGGAACATGCATGTAGGAATGAAGATTATTAGGAAAGAATTCTAATTATATAGATAGTATATACATGTATAATTAATTGTTTATGGGGCTAAGGGTTATCGATACGTGTTTCACGATGATTAGTGCATTCCCTTTAACATTTGTTTATTGATTATATTTTGGAACATTGAACCAATGATGAGGGGGAAATGGGGTCCATTGTTTGCAAGAAATTCACAACTTTGAATAAAAAAAAGAAAAGACAACAGTGAAATAGACTTGCAAGCATGTATCCTCCTAAAAAAGGGTTGTTATAAAGGGACTCCATTTGGTAAATTATTAATGATTGATTTAAACATTGGCTGTACCCAACAGTTTTACAGTTAGTTAACTGGAATCACATTAAATTAAAGACCACTGATTTCGGACAAGGATCAATGTATAGTTAGTAAGTAATGTTGTTTTAATTAATTTGCTTTTGCTTGCAGCATGATTAGAGGTTGGTTTAATTGGGAACAGATTTTCCATTGGAATCAGTAAAATTTTAAGATCTGGCTACCGACAGGATTGATTTCATCACTTTTCACCTCTTTTTTAGCAGCTATAGCTAGCAAGCTGCATGCATGCATGCCCATGTGTTATCTTTACTCAAAATCAAGCTTTGAATTCGATATGGAAAATTCTAGCTAGCTGAAGCAGTAACAATTAATGGGTGCATTAATATTAATTAGCCTTTTGAGAAGTTTTGGCAGGGCTTGCGGATAAATATGATTAAGCAGCAACAAATGTTTAAAGCATACTTGATTAGCAACTCAGCATGTGTGTGACTGTGAAGGAGGTAAAAGACAGCAGACACTCCAAATCTCGGGACGGGATTATTCGTTGCGGTGGGCGTGTGTTCCATAATTGCCGGACATTTGAGGTGTCAACTGACAACTACTACTACTAGTACTACTACACTTGTTAGCACATAATTCATCATATGGTATACACATTATTCATCGTGTAATGATATAATATTGTTTAAAATAAACATGGGTAATCATATTGATTAAAAAACAAAACACAATTCATTATTCCGTGAAAGTGCAAACAGAAAAGCAGGCATGCAGACATGATTCAGGTGGTGCAATGCTATATAGTTGGTTGTCTCAATATCGTGACTCAATTGATTCCCAGGGTTATTATTCTCTCTGGTCTATTTGCAATCAAAATCCAGGATAACCCTTGTTGGTTATTGAGCTAAAAAAGTAAGCCAGCTAGCTAGCTAGCATGTCCATGTCACATCTGCTAGTTCTGCTAATTATATATATCATCATCGATCAACCTGTTGTTAGCTTGTCTAATATATATTCTTCCAATATGGTAATAATTGGTTTTGTTTTGAAATAATACCCAGTTTATGAGACTTTTCTTGTCGTCTCAGGCCTGTAACTTGGCCTGTGATATTAGTTAATTAAGGAGATATGGAAGATTTGTAAGTTGCTGCGTAGACGCCAAGGCATTGTTTTCGCCAGTGAGAAAAAATGGACCTCTTCTCTTTTCTTTTCTTTTGGATTAGTCCCAAACATTAATTTAACCCTAATTTATATATTATAAAGTAGAAGAAAGTCTGGCCTCAACAAATGAATGAATGAACGAAGAATGTATGCGCTGTCATTGACTGGGAAACCGGTTTCATAAATAATAGTATAATCCACACTGAAACTGAAACGTGCACTATTTTAAGAGCATCGTTGCCAAGTCGTTGTTAGCTCGAGATTTGCAAAGCCATTAAATAAACCTTCTTCTTATATTTTATATAATAATATATCACATGATTTATGCCCGTCATATCGAACAAAACTTAAAATGTCTTACTATTACTTTTATCCCTTAAATGTGGTTTATAATTATGAGTCTAATTATTATAATATAATTTTTTACAACTTGGTATTTGGTAATAGAGTTCTCACCAATTTGTCTATTTTGTTTTACGACTACCCTCGAACGTGGGAGAATTTCACTTTAGCCCTCAATCTGTTAAAAGTTTACGTTTTCTTTTGTCTATTTATCTATTTTTGTCGATTGAAATAGCATCTTAACTTATCCCGAACTTTTGAAAATTATCATCAGTTTCTTAGACTGAAATCGTATTTAAAGCATTTTTTTTTCTTTAAAATCTTTCTTTTACGACCAAAACAAGTACTAGGCAAGACAAAACAAGAACCAAAGACGGATTTGTCCTTCGCTGGAATGGGTTAAACAGGCAGAAATATCAGTCATCAAGATTGATCCGAAAAAGTGTAAGGACACTACAACTTCTGCATATGTTCCATCTGTGTTTATTACTATTCACCAACGAAATGAAAGGCGAGAGTTACTAGAGTCAAAAAAAAAAAAACAGATATTCAATTGTCTGCTTCTATAGAGAATAACAAAAAGAAAATCAATGCAAACTACTTTTACATCTCAGCTATCGACTCACGCATATCTGGTCTTCAAAATCCTATTTGATGTTGCTAGTCATGCTCATGGATAATAATGTACGTGTAGTTAATCACACCAACCTAGCAGAAAAAGCACCAATTCTGGCGAGGCACCACCAATCACGATGTCAAATCCAATGTGGACAAGCAATGGCTTTCTGCTGGGAAAAAAAATATTATCAAGCCACTCTGAATATGATCGGTATCCACCTTTACAGACAAATGACAAGGCCTGCAAATTGTTATTGACTTGAAATACTGATAAAACCTTGACTATGCTCTTCCCCTTGTGTTGGTTACTCCCTCCTGGCTTTCATGCGCATCATCTTCAGAGAGTTTGTTTTCTGAGGTTGCTGAACTCATGTGTACTTCAACTGTTTCCTGAAATATTGTAAACCAGGCAAGTGGTATGATACAAAAAATCAGCATAAAAGCTGCAACTACAAACATACATAGATACTTAAATGAGTAGAGATGCATAGAGCAAAAAGAGTAACATTGTTTCACCACTCATAACAGAAGAGGTACAGATAGGGAGTGATGTAGATATTAGATTCAGATCTTATTCCTATCCAAATAGGCGAGCCATATGTTCAGCAATATTTCTTTTATGAAGAACAGGCATGACAAATAAGTAAAAAAATCTTTAAATTATCTGATTAGAATCTTTAAGGGAAGGATCTGAGCTACCTCCCCCTCACTATCCTCTTAATCATCTGATAAGAGTACATCAATCCCAGCTAGTTCGGTTATGCTATCATAGTAGTAATATTCAAAGGCATTCTGCTACTGTTTAGAATTAATCCACAGATATGAGGAACTGGCACACAATATAATAGTTCATGGGGAACACACCATGGAAGATAAAAGCAAGAAGAGATAATCAGGCATAACACAAGACAGCAATAACAATGCAGCATGTGGTCAAGCATCACCTGATCTAAGCTCACCAATTAATGGGCAGGCAAATTGTATATTTAAGGCAGATTTTAGAGATACCTTTTCTAAATTCTCACGTGATTGTTTCTCATCCCTCCCATTAATGTCTGAATTTGCAGAAACTTTCACTGTCCTCTGTCTTAAATACAGAAGTTGTATCCTTATCTTCCTTAAACTCTTGACCAGAGGTATTACCATTCATGAGAACTCCGGCTTCAGAGACATCTCCACCCTCTCACAGACTGAAGAATTCCATTATTTTTATCCAGTGAGCTAGCCCCAGCTCCGTTTGCCCTCTCATAAACATTTATTTCTCTCTCATGTACCTCATTGGTTGTTTGATTTCCTTTAGCCACAGCCTCTGCAGCTTTTCTCTTCTCTTCTTCTCTTTGTTGCCGTCTTCTTGCCTCCTGTTCCTTTATCTGTTTAAATCTGGATTATATCAACACATTAAAACTGCAAACAGCTAAATAATATCCAAAACACTGAAATCAATGAAATAAACAGGCTAACCTCTCACCAGGGACAGTAGCCCTTCTGCTGTCAACTTTTCTCCTTGCCTGGCCTCTAGCTCCTTCATCTGTTTAAATCTGGAGGATAACAACATGCTAAAACTGCAAACAGCTAAATAATACCAAAAGGGCTGTGAAATCAGTGAAATAAACAACTTGCCTATCACCAGGACGTAGACCTTCGGCATTCAACTCTTCTCCTTGTCTGGCCTCCTTTCTGGAGGAATTTAATCCAGAGACAGACTTCTGAATATCAACCTGGTCTTCCTTAATTATATCACTGAATTGCTTCATCGGATTTTTTGCACCCCCAAACTTTTTGAAGCCATACTTGTTGAGCTGTACTCAAAATGTTATTTGTGAACCTGGGTAAAAGATTTAAGGTAGATGTCAGCATGAAGGTTCCAAATAATATGTCATATACACTTTGCAAGCAAGGGTTTACATCTGCTCACCAATAAAGGCTTAGACCAGAAGGAACAGAAAGAGAAAAATAACCAATCATTAAAGGGAGGAACTTTGTCACCGCTTGAGAACTCTTCATGTTTGGATCATTACTCTGCAAGAAGAAATGGTAACAAATGGATACGTAATAGGCTCTCACCTCAACAAGTAAAAAATGTATCATAAATGTTAATACTCACAATGCATGTAAAGACCTCTTAAGAAAATTAGGAATCAAATCAATGAGAAGCATTTATGTACAATATCAATGACAAACAGTCAAAGCAATGAGAAGCATTTATGTGCAATATCCATGAAAAATTTAAGAAACCCCAACGGGTTGGGTTGGGTGGTAAAAGACTTTGGACACAACCAAGAGATCAAGGGTTCAAATCCCACTAGTTTCCTGGCTACCAAGGTCGTAGCGTCTGACAGTGGTCCCCAGTTTAGAACTCAGTTGACCATACAAAAGTAGAGGGATCTACCTGTGATGACTGCATGATCTGGACGGAGATGTATTGTGAAAGAACCAGTAATACAGGCAAGACAAGGTATGCAAAGGTATCCGACCATCCAAGGGGTGGATGACCGTCCTGAGAAAAATATCAGCCCAAAAACCAGAATTAGTTTCCAACTCCCAAGATGGAAGCAACCACATATGTATCTTCTATTACAGAACTACCCAGATCTAGAAGGAATATATAGTAATTTCACTGATAAAAATAAGTGTAAGCTTGTAAGGAAATAATGCTCACAAAATTCTAACAGAAATGATTCATGATTAATGGAGTAGTTTAGAGTTATGTACTACAAAAGGGAAAAGCCAAGAGATGCCACTGCCACTCTGCCGAGCAGCAATCGTAGTTGGACCAGCCAAAGAGGGTATCCAAAAGAAGCCTTCTGAGAGAAGTCCCTTAATGTTTAACACAGTGTTCAATTAGACATCAGAATTAATCAAGAAAGAAGGAAAATAATGCGACAACAGCTATAAATAACAAATCTGCAAACTACCTCATCTGCCACATTTGAAAGGGCTCTATATAGGCCAATCCATACTGGTATTGTGGCAAGGGTAGGCAGACATCCTGGCACATAGAGAAGAAGAAGGTATCAATTAACACAAGTACTGAAGGGACTATAGCTCAAATGGGATGAGAGATTCTGGAAAGTGGGGAGATAAATATCCTTTTCTCACTGGAAAGCAAAGCTTGCCATAGCATAAGTACCTGCTAAAGGATTTATGCCAGCTAATTTATATAATCGAGCAGTCTCGAGTTGAATTCTCTCCTGCATGTAATTAAAAACATCAAAGTTAGTCACTATAACAAAAGCAGCACAGTAAGCAAAAGCTTTTTGCTACAAAGTGAGTAGGATAACCAATGCAATGGTCAAAATTAAGGAAACATATTTAAGAAAGGAAAGTACAAAATTTGACCTTATCACCAGCATATCTTTCCTGAATAGCCTTCACTTGCGGCGCCAAAGACCGCATAGCCATTGCAGATTCGACCTGCGTAAATCAAATTTAATAACTATGAACACTAAAAAAGAAAACATGACATTAACTCACAAAAGGGTCTTTCACTTAAATTTAACAGAATTCGCTAACAAACCTGTTTCTTGGTTAGAGGGAAAGTAGCAGCCTTTACAAGTATGGTCAGAAGTATAACAGCAAACCCATACGAATACGGCACATGTAAAGTAGACAGCCCATCTTTTAAAACCTGAAATTATTTAAAGTTACCCGCTTAACAGAAAAAGAAAAAGATCAAATACTTTAGTAAATAAGTGTAATAACAATTGAATAACATTTATACCTTCAAGACAGTCTCCATTACATTCGTTATACCAGATAGCCAATCAGAGTTCTGCTTGGTTGTAGTTACCGTGTCGGAAGACGATACGGCAGCATCTGCTATCGTATAAAGCAAACTCTCAGCTCGACCCAATAGACCAAATAGCTCTTTAATTACACCGTCCGAAGATCCCGGGTCGGGTCTCAATCCGTATTTGGCGACAGAAAGTGAACCGCGAAGGAAAGGTTTATGGTCAAATTGAGTCCGACGAAAAAGAGGGTATTGAGTTGCGGTTCGGTGGGGAAACGGAGAGAGTACGAGGTTGGGTTGAACTGAGATAGAGGTGGCCATGACTATAAAGATTTTTTGTTTTTTTTGTAAAACCCTAGGATTTGGATTGATTGAGGAAGTTGCAGAGACTTCCGCGCAAGTGACGACGCCGGTTGCCACGCCACCTCTTTGAGATTTAAAAAGTTTTAGGAAATAAATAGAAAAGACAAAGGATGGTGGAATAAATATCTAAATTAATCACATGGCAAATCCAATTCAACGGACAAAGACTTTGGTAAATTGAAATTTTATATAATTTTTATTGAGTAATTAGAGATATTTAAATCCTAATTTAGAAACTGCCGTTGTGCTTTTTTAAAAAAATAAAATAAGGACAGAAGGAGAGAGGAAACTGCCGGCGCGATGCATAATAAACAAATTGCAGACCTTTATTATGGGCATATGCCAAGCCCAAGAAATCGCAGGTCAAACTTCCAATCGGGGCTGGGCCTCAGTCTAGAATATGGGCTTCGAAAGGAGCCCATCACCATCATAATTAGCTTAATACAGGATCAACTTAACTAAGCTCATGGTGTTAAATCTTTAATTGCAGATGTTGTTCGGTAAGAAGATGTGATAAGAACTGTGGGTGGGGTATGAAAATATGAGGTCCAAACCTTACAAATTACACTATTCGGATAAGAGAAGAATCTGAAAAGCATAACTCCATTGGTTCACATTTGCCTCGCCTGGCATCAAATCTTCAACTATCCACACAAGTCCATTTCTTTTCTATAGAGAGAAATCACAAAGCCTTCTTACATTCTCGAGCCTATTCAGAATCATCAAGCATCAAGCGATCATCAATGGCCGCAACTATGGCTTCAATGGCTGTGCTCAATGGCAAATGTTTGAGCATCAACTCTCACAAAAACGTCAACCACAACAAGCCTATTACAAAACCCATCTCCCTTCTCTCCACGCAAAATCTCCCAAAAGGTCTCACAATTTCAAAGCCATCTGATTCTTCAGTCTCACTAGCTGGTACTGCTATTGCTGGAGCAATCTTCTCAACTTTGAGCTCATGTGATGCTGCTTTTGCAGCACAGCAAGTAGCGGAGATAGCTGAAGGTGACAACCGTGGCCTCGCACTGTTGCTTCCAATCATCCCAGCTATAGGTTGGGTGCTATTCAACATTCTGCAACCAGCACTTAACCAGATCAACCGCATGCGGAGCACAAAGGGTGTGATAATCGGGATTGGGCTGGGTGGGTTAGCTGCAACAGGGTTTAATGTCAATGCCACCACAAGCATCGGCTGCAGCAAGTGAAATTGCAAAAATCGCTGATGCTGCCAGTGACAACAGGGGTCAGCTTCTGCTGATTGTTGTGACTCCTGCAATTCTCTGGGTGCTCTACAACATTTTACAACCGGCATTGAACCAGATCAACAGGATGAGGTCTCAGTGAGAGAGAGGGATTTTGTGGGAGGTGTAATGCAATGAACCTAATGTTGTTAATGAATTACTTTTTCTCGTCAACAGTTTTCTTTTTTCAATTTCCTGGGTTGAAAGTGTAATTATGTGTTCAGAAAATGATTATATTATCGGCTGTTAATTAATTAGTACTCATTGGTAGAACTAAATGATGTATAATTTGTGTATGATATAGCCAAGTGTCATTACAAACTATTATGTCCTTTAATTCTCTCTACTCCGGCACGAAAGAATAAAGAGCTCCCAACATGAAGCAATCGATTCAATTTATAGCCAACTGAAGAGTAATCATCTCTAATTAGTATCTGGTGTTATATGTGTGACTTTAATGTTGTAATACTTGAAAAATTATTTATAATTATACCAAGAAAAAAGAAGGTATATTTAGCAAATTGTTGTGAATATAGATGGATAAGAACGGTGAATGAAAATCATGTCGTGTCATGCTCGTCATCCATGTCCAGCCAATACAAATAGCAGCAAGCAATGGGCCTATAATTTATGTTATTTCCAAAGAGGGCGGTGGGCCTGGGCCATTCAGCATCATCAATCCTCGTGCTTTTTCCAAATTGATGGAGATCCATCTATGTTTTGACTTGCACGATCTATAATATCATGTAAAATGTCACAACGACCATGCTTTCCTTTTCTGTTTGTTTAATTCTTTCAAGTTAAATTACAAGCATGAGCATATACAATTAAAAAGATACGATTTCCAGATTACCCTCTGGCCCCTCCCCCAACATATTTAATATAATGTTTCAGCATACATAACTGAAAGAGAGAGATTTTTCAATTCACTTCCTATTTTCTTTTGTTTATGAGGGGTTTATCCATTTATCTACAATCAAATTCAAAACGAAGTTTTATTTTCTTTTCAATGACTTAAAAACCCACATAAAACTCTGCCTAAAATTAATTTAAAGTGAGATTGAAGGGTGTGAGAGAGAAAGAGAGTTTTAAATAACCAATTGAATATCAAACTTTGGAAGTATCGTTTGATGAGGTTAAAACGACAACAGAAAAAAACTGACGGCCTACAAATCAACGTAGAAAGTACAAAAGCAAACGGCACCTTTGACTATTGCGCTCCAGCTGTGTACTGTTTATTCCATTGGGCTTGGTTGGTTTAACCTTATTAACAGTTTCCTTCATTTTCTCTCCACATTTCAACCAATTTTCCCTCCATCTGTCTTTCTCATGCGACAATCACGCATAAACGAACCTACACTATCACTTCTTTACCGAAATATTTCCAGTTCATGAGACAATATGAAACCGACCCATTCTAAAACACCTACTTTCAGATACTTCTTAATCTCCTTCTTCCTTTCGCTCCCTTTCCTCTTCCTCCTCTTCTCTCTTCAGCCTCATTTCCATCTCGACCCCTCAACCGCCGTCCACCCACCACCGGAATACGCTTTAAATGGCACCGAAGACCTCAAAATCCGACCAGGATACTCCTCCTACGCATCCTACGTACAACGTCAACTCAACAAAACCCTTAATCCTAGACTACGACAGATATGGACTACACGTGACTGGAACCGCAAGATTCAAGTGTTCGTTAAATTCTTCGATGAGTTGAAGGAAAAAGGACTTCTTTCAAACGAATCAAAAGCTCTCTGTATCGGTGCACGTGTCGGGCAAGAAGTTGAAGCCTTGAAACGTGTGGGGGTGTCGGACTCGGTTGGTATCGATTTGGTGCCGCGTCCGCCGCTGGTTATAAAGGGTGACTTTCATCAGCAGCCCTTTGCTGACGAGGCTTTTGACTTCGAATTCTCGAACGTGTTTGATCATGCACTTTATCCGGATAAGTTCGTGGGGGAGATCGAACGGACGTTGAAGCCCGGTGGGGTTTGTGTGTTACACGTGACGTTATCCAAACGTGCTGATAAGTACTCGGCGAATGATCTGTACAGTGTGAAGCCGCTGATTACGTTGTTCAAGAGATCGGAAATGGTACACGTCCGAAAAGTTGACGGGTTCGGGTTGGATACTGAGGTTGTGTTTAGGAAGAAGAAAGATGCGAATGAGATCCAAGGGTCATGATTTGTTTTTGTTGGTAATTGTAATTAAAATAAATACGTGAGTCCAGTTTTTGTTTGTTTATATTTGTTGTTGTTACTGTTTATATGAAATGGTTACGGCAACATCCACTTTCCTCAAGTCTTCCTGTAATAATATTTTAAACTATTGCGATTTGCGACCCAAATGAGTTTGAATGCGAAAGATTTTGGCATCCGTAAACAGTGGAAAAAGCTAGCAAGTTTATGGAAAGGAGAATATGCCTATCAAGCACCATCATCGGAGAAAGTCTTAGATGAAGTCGATCTCGTTTTGTTATCGTACTCTAATAAAATACAAAATGAGAATTTGCCCGTAAAGAGAAAAAGAAGAAAGCAAGCTAAGCTTGGGTGCATTAGCGAGTGCATTTGGAATGGAGACCAGGCGTGATTGTCGTGAGTAATAATAACACTAGGTTAAGTAAGATTAACGTTACTTAAACTAAAGATAAAAAAAGAATAAAGGAATGCTCAACAGGAGAAGCAATATCAGTGTCAATTTTTATAGTCCTTTAGGGGACAAGAAAACTATATTATTATTATGATATATTCTATCATTAACATAAGGATCTGCTGTATGGTTTACAAATAATAACAAATTAATAATTAAAGTTTTTATTTAATCAAAGACGACTGCAACAATTGTTTGCATATACAGTCGGTTTAACATGGTTTCTCGCAACGAGAATGAATGTGAACCCCCGGGAGAATCGAGTTATAATTTTTTCAATGGAGAACGCATTCAAGTGAACCGAAACCCTGCAAAGTTTTGCGATCAATTCTATCTATAAATTTTGTAATCAGACGCCGAGGAATATCCATATAACTTGGCATCGATATAGGTTGCGCAATCATGTACTCCATCTCTCTGCTCAAACCAATTTGCTGCTAGGAATCATTACAGAGCTTACAAAATTTAATGATCACCCAGGACCAAAAATAAAAAAAATTCCTACCGCACAAGGTTTAGATTTTAGTATTCATTTTACTTTCACAAAATGAATCCACAAACAAAAGAGAGATCTCCGCGGGGATGTAGAAGAGGACGTAAGTTCTTGAAAACAAGGAGATTACAGGTTTGCCTGGCTGTCTGGAACAAATTCATCCGGCTGACTTTCAGTGTCCTGGAGTTGAGATGCTGTTAGCTTGGCTGCCTTGTATCTGCTTGAACTTCTTAGAATTGTATTCAATTTCACATGCGACCTGCTCAAGAAGAACCCACAACGTAGAATTAGAGCCAAAGATACAACCTATACACACACAATAGATAGGATTCAACGGTCCACTTTTTTCTTTCACAAGAAATCTTGAGCCCAAGATTTGTAAATAACTTTCTTCACTCTCTTTTCTTTTTCCCTCTTGCAGACATTTCCAGAACTCATTGAAATACAACCACAAAATTTGAAAAACATATAACACGTGGAAAGATGGAACAGTCTCTATTAATCTATACAAGCTCTTATATGATAAACTATCTTAAATAAACTCACAATTTAGCCCATATGGAAAGGCAGCTAACATGCAACCAGAGACTATGTAACTGAAAACTGGTTATTAATTGAGTTGGTAAAAAACAAGCATCAACATCTGCTCAAGCCAAGAGCATCTCCGGCATCAAGACAAGCAAAAAGCAGGGAACAAAAAGAGAAGCATATGTGCGATATTTCATCTAGCATAATATACCAAAATTTTGCATGTGAATAATTCTTAACATTGCCATCACTGTAAAAAAGTCCATTAGAATGTAGACTTTAAGGTAGTTCAGCATGAATTTAAATTGCCAAATTAGCGCTGGAAAACAAAATAGAATATCTATATCTGGTAATTAGAATTAGTCTTACTGTGATTTATTTATGTTTCTTCTTACACTTTCCTTTCTTTCTGATCTGTAAGATCCTGCAACAAATTATAATAGAAGATATTAAACCCTACAAGCTTAGACAACTGTTATTGGGGAACAAATATTACCAATAAATAAACAAATAAAGAAAATGTTATATATTAATTTTCTAAGTCAAAGCCTTCTGAGAAGGAATCTACCAGTAGTGAATGCAAATAAAGGCAGGAAATGAAACAAAACAAGAGTCTCTCTGTAAATTCTATCAATAGGGCTGCAAGATACAGCAGCCCACCAAGAGAACAAGAAGACAATCTAACATGCGTCTCAGCAATTAGACCTGAGATATCAGTTTATTGAAGGGCTGAAAATTCTCACAATGTATTAATTCATTTCCTTTATAATTCAAGCAACAAAGCAAACATGCAATTCATCAGCCAAAGCCCATGATACAACTAAGCATCCAAAACAAAGATTTTAAATTACCATTTTGTTGAGCAGTGCTACCCCCATCTGAGTAGTCAGATGACAAGGAATCATCCGATGGAGTTCTGGTGCTGTTCTCTGAGTCATCTACACTGTCCTCATCAGAACTCCCATCACTATCATCCTTAAAAATTGCGCCTGATGTAGCCAATAAGCTTTTCTTGGATTTTAAGCCATCCACGACTTCCCCATTAGCATTGTTATTGGAAACTTTTCTGACCTCCATATTTGATTGATGCCTGTTACCCCTTTTACTTTTGGGAAGTGACATTTTAGAACTCTCCAAGCTAGAGCTTGATGCTGCAATAGTTTTTTTGTTTTTATTTGAATGAATATGCATACCAGAAGCACTGACAGCATTGTCTCTTGTAGCTTCCTCCGGTTTTTCATTGAGTTTATCAGACTTATTAGATGGTGGAGCTCTTTTGCCAATTCCAGAAACTTTTGGAAGGTTTGTTTTAGCTTGAAGCTTGAGGCTATCAGCATCACCCATTGATAAGGATCTTTGCTTTTCAGCAGTACTAGAAGCGAAACCTTCAGTTTTTCCTCCATTTCCTTGATTCTCATGGAACTTCAGTGAACTTTGCATATCAGGTGAGGGGCCATTAGAATGTACATTCAAGCTTTTTCTTGTCCTTGCTAGCTATTACCACATTGTCCACTCCTTTTGTTATAGTCACCTTGTCAACAAGCATCTCATCAGAGACAACAATGTCAGGCTTATGTTGGCTGGGCACAAAATTATCATTAACAATGGTCCTATCACTTTCACAAGATACTTCAGCACAATTATAAGCCCCATCTGAAGAACCACTTTTAGGTAAATTACCATGTAGAATTTGAATAGCCATCCCCTCACCATTGCCTTCAGGATTGGCTTCAATCCCAGCAATACTATTTTCAGGTTCCCTGTTTGATCTATTTAACTGATGGTTGGAACTTGTCTTTACCAACTTGGTCTTCTTTGTCAATTTAGAGGATGCATCCACCTCTACCTCCATTACATCAGTAACTGATGGTGTTGCATTTTTACAACTGCCATCATCATCTTCTGTTTGCATATTTGGGAGGCTCTTAGAAGCAGAATTCCTTTTTCTCTTAGTTTTCTTTCTTGATTTCTCATCCCTATTTTCTGCTTTCCACGAATTTTTGCTGATGTCCTGCAAGGACTCCAACACATTTTGAATCACATTATTAGTTTCCCTATCAGTAGCCAAATTAGAAGTATCAGCTATTGTTTTTGATACTTCTTTCCCCACAACTGTGGAGAAAATGCTTTCCTCTATTCTAGATTTATCACTTGAAATATCCTTATGTGCAGGCTCATATGAAATGTCAACAACAGAACATGTTGTATGTTCTGCAGCTGATGTAACAGGATCCCGAGTTTTCTTGGACTTCTTTCTTTTCTTTGAAGATTTCAGAGGTGTCACATTTGCTTTAGCATCAAAAAGATCAGAAATGACATCTACTTTGGAGTTCACATTGATTTCATCCCAATTAGACGTGGTGCATCTTGATGGCATTGCATTTGCATCATTATTTTGTGACAATTCTCTTTCTTCTGCAACTTCAGCAGTCTGATGACTGCCAAATTTCTGATCATCATTAACAATGACATTTTCATTTCTGGAAACACCCATGTCACTGTTTAGATTATTGGCCTCTTGAACAGCAAGGGGGGAATTGCCTTCTGCTGCAATGGTATGAAGATCCTCTGAAACTCCCACTCTTTCTACTGCAGATACAGCTGCCACTTCAGGTGAATTATTTTTGTTTTTAACATTTACGGCATCAATATTTGTCGTATCAACATCTACCAACAAAAAAGGTACTAATATCAACAACAGATATCTTCTTGTCTTCTTATAAGTGGGTCAATCTAAAGATAAAAATTTGATTATAATGGAGGCAAAACTACATAGAATCATGTTAAACAAGACAAGAAACTTACCAAATGAATGGCCTACTTTATTGTTTTCTCCAGCTTCTTGTACAAGAGCACAACAATTTTCCTTAACGGATATGGGTTCAGAAGCCATTGCACTTTGGACACTTTGTCTAGGAAGTACAGCTGCATCAGGTTCTCCTTCCAAACTTTTAACTCCCACAGTATCCAGACAGCTCTCTCCTCTATCATCTTTTGCCGAAGGAGCTACAACTTGACTAGTAGATCTGGATGATTTCTTTTTTCTTTTCCTCTTCCCACTGTTTGAACTGGTTATCAACAAATGGTTCTCCTTCAGAAGTTCAGTAGATACATGGTCCAAGGTAGCATTCGTGTCCTTCTGCTTATCCCCTAAAGAGCACTGAGAAGTCAAAATTCCTGGCTCGGAGGTTTTTTTAGTAGAATCACATATCAGAACTCTGCTGTCTTTGGAAGAATTTCCATTGTCATCATTGCCCCCAGTCTTCTGCTTTTTCTTAACAACAGGCCCAGGTGAAGCTTCTTCCAGCAATGCATTACACTGATCCTTGACCAAAACATTCTGAAAGTCATATGTTACATCAATGTCAGTATGTTTTCCAGGAACTGCAGTTCCCTCATTGAGAATGTCAATCATCTGTATTTCACTGCCTGGCCTCCTGTTGGCATCAGAAGATGAAATCCGGTGAGGTTCATCAATTTCCATACTGAGAGTAACAACTCTACCCCTACCTTCACTAAGTAAAGTCTTATCTGGGACCAAATTGTCCTGCTGTGATGAATCTTTATCAGAAACATGAGCCAAAGCATTGTCTTCTTTCAAAGCACAGTCATGTACTTCATCTTCCCTCCTGTTTTTAGTTCTAAGTCTTCTCTTCACAACAGATGCATTTTTTGAAGATCCTTCCAATGATAAATCGACTTGAACATCACTGGTCATAATCCTAGAGCTGTCTTCCTTAAATTTAGTATCTCTTAGGGGGTCTTCATATTCTTTGCAACATAAATCATTTTTCTCCTGTAACTCAGGAACTGAATTATTGTTAGTTTCAATTGACGATATGCTACAATTACCATCAGCATTATGGTCAGCAGCAGGTTTCTGTTTTGCATTTTGATCTCTTAGAACTAGTGGCAAAAATGAATCATCACTATTGGACCTCTTTCTTGCAGGACCATAAGGTAGAAGATTAACCCCATCAGGACGCTGGTTTCCAGTTTGCTCCTCTAGACTCGAAGCATCGACAGAAAGAAACCAACTTTTGCTAATCCCATCAAATGCACTTTTTACAAACATGGAATCTGATAAATGGTAAAAATATCCCTTACGTTTTACCTGCAAAATTCACAAAAGCTGTCAACATAAAGGATATACTAACAGGTAATACAGTCCAAAAAATTAAAAAAATGTAAGCTAAAACAGTACACCTTTAAAGCATGAATATTTATTCCTCCAACGTTAGGAAAGCACAGTGGGTGTTCGTGCATTATTTTCTCTGCACATCAGCAACATTGATAAGTAACTGGACATAGAACTAACCGGTAAAAAATAATACACAAAATTAAGCACCAGCGAATTACAAGAGTTGCGAATTATCAATCCACGGCAAACTACACTGAATTGTATAAATTATTCTTTTTATAACTGAACCGTTGAGGTTGAGTTGAATGCCTGTAGAATGTTAGGAAGTATGCTTTGCATCGTCAAAAGCAATTTCAAATAGGAAAAAAAATGGATTTTTATGTCTAAATTTAGCGTCTGGCCAAAATAAACCAAAAAAAAAAAACAAAAGTTTTGAGATGAAAGAAAACTCGAAAACGTGCTTTTCCGAGAAGGACTTGACAGTTGTTCCTCTAGGAAGTTCAGTGGCTTTGGTAAGAGGATAGATGATAATCACGCCTAAACCCCATTACTTGAATAAGTAATGCCAATGATTATCACAATCTTATAACAATAATACTGTGCGAGTAAAGCCTCACATTGCACAATCCGATATTCATTCATACCTTTTCAAAATTGCATAAAAAGAACTACTTACTCTTGAGATCAGAAACGGTATCGGACTCAGAGACGATCAAGGCTAAGTGGGTATCGAGACTGGTGTCTATGAACACTGCGTTGCACGGCGTCGTACCGCCGGAATCCAAGGCAGAACTCGTATTCTCCATATGTAAACTCAGTAGTAATATAAGCGAATACTATTATGAACCCAGAAATGCCAGCTGACGGGAAGAAGCTGGTGCCAAGGGGCGGAGTGTTTTTCTCCGAGTTTTTCTTTTTTTCCCCCTTTTTCATAGGTTTATTTCTGTGGCGGCATATATACACAGCGGGAGGCTGTACGGACACCGAGGGACCGCGAACTCCGCGGGCCGGTCTTTAGGTTTATTGGGTTTAAAGTGCGGATCCAGGTCCGGTGTGAACTGACCGTCGGCTTCATACAACTACTACAGACCCAGGCCCAACACCAAGCCCACCTCAATCAGAAAATTGTCGTTGCCTGTCACTGTTCACCGGCATTTTCTAGATTTACTAAAATAATTTTTCAAATCAAATTTTTTAATCAAATTTTTATAAGTAAAAATTTTAAAAATTAAATTTTTAGGAATATTTTATTAATTATCATAAATAACTTCTAGATAAATTTTGTAATTATTTTAATAAATAAATTTTGCAAGACTAAGGTAATTCTTTTTTTTTTATCTGAACTCTCAATATGACTGAAATTTAACTTTAAATGATATTTTATTTTTTATTTTAAAAATATATAAAAATAAGTATTAAGTTATTTCTTTGGTAAAATAAAAAAATTAAAATTATTATTTTGACATATAACTGTTTAAATAATATACTTATATTTATAATAATTTTGATTATATTAGGCGATAATAGCTAAAAAATTAATAAATTATATTAATATATATATATTGTTTATTTATTTTGATATACAATTTTTTAAAAAAATAATTTCTAATTGATGATATAAATATCAATAAAAATTAAATAAAAATAATAAATTGTATTGTAATATAATTATAATTATATAAATATATAATTTTATTGTAATAATTAAAGTATAAAATAAGTAGGTTTGAGAAGACAAGTATAGAAAATTCATAAGTGAAAAGAGATACTTTAAAAATAATTAACGAAAATTTTAATTTTTCTAGTAAATAAATTAATAAAATAAGAATATTTTTGAAAAATAAAATATTAAATTATTCACACATTTGTTCATTTAAATTAAAATCAAAATTTTAATTTAATTATATTCAACTATTTTTAACAAATATTCATATATAAGTTAAAAAATAAACGATTTCAACAAGAAAAACAAGCAACCCCTAACTAAAATAAAAAAGAAAAATTGACAGATACTACATGATATTTGAAGAAAAAAAAATTTCACATGTTTGATTAAATAGATAAATACCTCTAAAATACTGTATAACGATGATAAATGACTATTTTACTCTTATATATTTAATACAAATATTATTTAAAATTTATTTAGTTGATTGTATTATAAATTATATAATAATAATAAAATTTTTAAATTTTTTTAAGTAATTATTAAATAAAATAAATTATTTATTTAAAAAAATTTAAATAATGATATTATTTTTTAAATTTATAATTTAATGATAATAATAAATTTAAATTCAAGTTATAATATAAAATTTAATTGATTATAAAATTATTTTTGAATTATAAATTTTTTATAATAATAAAATATTATATATATAGATTTTATATAATGTTTAAAAGAGTTATATATTATGAATTGAAAAATATATTATTAAATTTTTGTTTAGTATAATGTTAGAATATTGTATAATGATTAATCAAAGTAATTTTATTTTATAATTTTAAAATAAATTTAAGATATTTTAATAAATTTATTATTTATAAGGAAGATTTTTGTCTATTTTTATTAATTTATTTTTAATCTGAAATTTTCATAACTTCGGGAGACGCATGAATTTTTCCCTTTTTAATATTATATATTACGTATATAATTCACCGATATTACACTAGAACGAGTTAAAAACTGACGTGTAATTGTTTAAAGTTGAAACTTAGGAAGTCGTGTGCATGATGAAAAGCATTTAATTGTAACAGATGATGGGAAAGAAAAGGCGGTCCGATGCACTTGCGGGGCCCGCGGGCTGTCACGGGCCGCCGAGGCGCAAGCGGGGATGCTGCAACGCAGAGGCACATCAGCGTACAAGCTCCAGCACGCGGGCATGGATGCCATGCCTTCCGACGCTCAAGCGCGCAAGCAGAATGGTTCGCGCTATGAACAGTGCCGCGGGTGAACAGTATCCCGTGAGCTAAATGGCTTGCAAGGGAGAGTTGGATGTGTTGGGGGCTTAATGGTTGAGTTGGGGCAGTCCATTATCATGTGAGGCAGCTTGGTCCAGCAACCATATGGGCAGCTTTGCTTGGATTGGTCCCAAAACTTGTATAGGCTTTGGTTAGGGCCAAAATGGCCTAATCCATGTAAATTAGCTTTTTGGTTGTAAGTTTCCTATTGGTCCAAATATGTGAAGAGGTGGGAGATGAGATATTTCCTCCTAGCCAATTATCTTCACCCATGTATGTATTGTGGCCAATTAGGTTGCTTTATGTGTACATATATAATTGTAAAGTTTGTAAATGAAAGAGGAGGACCCATTTCCTTCTCCAAAAATTCTGCATCTTACGTATTCCATTTCTCCTCCATTTGTGTCCCAATTTGAGCACCAAATTGACATATCTCACGACACAATTGACTCACCCACTCACACACAAGTGTATCTTGGGGTAAAAGGCTTACTTGGATGGTGATGGCAAGCTAATTCAAGTGCCGCACGGGGCTGATTTCATTCCGCAGAATCGCCACGTGACAGGGCGTATTTGCACCGACATAGGGAGGGCTTCATAAATGCAAGCCCTACCGATTTTCCAAAATTATACTCGACACATAGTTTAAGATGAGGTGTGCTTACTTTTAACATTTTGCTCACATTGATATACACCGACTTGATGGGCACACCTTCTGTTCATCACATTTTCTATAATAATATTACCCTTACAGAAGAAATAAGATATCTATGGCAATAACAACTACCATGTGCATATGATATCTCTATTAAATATAATATTATATCATATATTAAATTTTATAATTAGTTTTGCAGAGACATGCACGCAACATGAATATGGGAAAGAAACGCATTGATGCTGATCATAATACAATCTTCTAAGTAATGATTAACAGATTAGAGTTCTAAGAAAATATGGGAAAGATAAATCCCAAGCATTCAAGCGTCTAGAGATAAAATCTTCCCACCAGACTGCTTATCCTAGTCAATCACCCCAGCCAAATAACACAGAGATTAGAGAGAAGACCATCTATTCCTTCTTCCTTGAGTCTTTGAGTTGTCCCCTCTTTCTAATCCCGAGATTAAAACGCAGTCGATAAGTATCGATGGTGCTCTCAGGCACTAAGGATAGCAAACTCCAGAGGAATGCATGAGGCCAGTAGGGTGTGCAACGAGGGTCATAACCTATCCACCGCATAGCTGCACGTGCATAACCTTCAGTTGACGGAACAAAGAACGAAGATCTCTTGATTGATGCCATCTTGGTTGCCACATATAATGGAACCTGCATCCACAAATCCCACAGTTGAAGAACATAGATAGAAACCAATCAAATAGATAGAGCCCCTGCTTTTAGTACCAATCTCTCAGTGCATGAACAACTCAATTGCCTGGGACACTAGTGATAAGGAAACAAAACAATATTCACATCAATAAACTAAAATTCACCCTGGACATTGGCCCTCCATTCTATCTGTAACAGATGAAAAGAACTTAAATGTGGCAGCATAGTGGTGAAGTGTATTTCATATCACATATTAATCTTATTGATATTTTCCTTAGCATGTAATGATGCCATACTCAGTGTCGTTAGGTCAGAAGCTCTATATGATATCAATTGGCATACAGATCATATGGCCCTGCACATGTTAAGTAGTACTGCTTCAGCTAAACTAATAAAAGTTAGAACCAATTAACTATTTTCTAGGATACGGTTGCCATTTTGAGTTTTGGCAGGGCAATTTTTTAATACATTCAAGGCTGCAACCAAGGACAAGAATATAGAGAATTGAGAAAATTGTAGTCAATAAAGGATTACCGTTTGATTTCCTTGCAGCAGATAGCAACAAGTAAACCATCTAAAAGTCCTGTTCTTTTAGTAACATGCATATATGAGAAGACATTACAAGAACCCAAAGACAAGCTCAGCCTAGTGCCTATTGACTCCAATTAAACAAATCAAAATCAAGGATATCCCCATTTATTAAGTAGAAACTTGGTTGGAAAAAATTTCAGCCAGAATAGATACTCTCCCGACACTGTAATTATTCAGATTTAACTGAAATAATCAACTAAACAAGGTCAAAACATTGATAATAATTTCTATCTATCAGTCTATTTAGCAAATCAGCTAGTGAGTAGATAGCGTGTCTTCATAGCATAAAGAATATGATTTGGAGAACAAAACTTCATACGTATTAAATATTGATATTAATCAATTATGGTCCCCTTCTTCTAACACGAGAAGGGGGGGCTGCTTTACCTCTATTGATAGATTATTTCAATATGTTAGCAGTTACTTAAGCAGGTAGACAAAGGACAATAAGCTAAATTGCTGGAAGGTATAATCTAATACGAGGGGTTTTAAATTTGAACAAAAGTGATTAGGAAGCCACTGACAAGAATGTTTTCTTTTAAAAGTCATAAGAACTTTACTTAACATTTAGCTTCTATTATGGTATATGCTTATGTGGCAACACACTCACGTACAAACAGGAAGATAATTTATGTTTTGTGCAAAAACTCATGTTACTTTGCAGTATAACTCTTAAACTTGATAGTGAAAATGTAAGGATCGTAACAAATGAATAAAGAATTAGATGACAACAAAGAGTACCTGACACTGCACATCGATCCCAGAGTTCTTATATTCAACATGGAGACACCTTGAGAATTGATCAACGAACCTGAAATTAACATATATAGATATTTTTTAGCATTAAATACCGATACGAACTATTTACACAACAAATACCATTTCAAAATAGACAAAAAAGTTGAAAAGAATAAGTCACAAGGAAAAGAAAATTGAAAGCTTACGCTTTTGAGGCGGCATAGACAGAGTAAAGCGGATCAGAAGGGATGATAATGGCAGCACCAGAGCCAATATTAACAATAGCACCTTTCTTCCTCTTCAACATCCCGGGCAAAACAGCTTGAGTAACCTTAGTAGTACCCTCCACATTAATCTTAATCAGATCCTTCAACAAATCCTCATCAACTTCATGAAAGAACCTCGCATAAGGATACGAAATTCCAACATTGTTAATCAAAAGACCAACATCCAAACCCTCAATAGTCTCCTTAATCCTCTGAACACCCTCATCAAGATCACCACTGAAATCAACAACAACACTCTTGATCTGGGTTTGGGGACACTTAGCTTTAATAGAATCTGAAACATCTTTCAGTTTATCCGGATTACGACCAACCAAAACCAAGTTAAGCCCTCGCTTGGCCAACTCAAAGGAAAAACCTTTGCCAATACCATCAGTTGGTCCAGTGACGAGAGCCCAAGAACCGTATTTCTTGAGATTCTTGCCAGGTCTAAGGAAATGAATATAAAGCCAGTCGCAAATAAGTATCATATGTCTCACAAGAGAAAGACAACCCATGGCGAACAAAGCAAGAAACCAAGCAGGTTGAGTCGTGAGCATGGTAAGAAACCAAGACTCCATTTTTTTGGTACGAGAGGGTGTAATCTATGGATCTAGAGAGAAAAAACACGGATCTAAGAAGTGGGTAATGCTAAGAAGAGATAAATAGCGTGACCCAGAAATGAATCGAGGAATATCTCCGCTAAAAATAGGTAAGAGTTGTTGAGCGAGAAGGACAGAGGGAGTGAATACAGGAAAAAGAGGAGAGACTGTGAAGATGGTTGGGCAGAGACGGATGAGCGTCGAAGAAAGGGAGAGTTGGATGAAGTAGATGAGCGGAAAACCACCACAATTAACTACGAGTGCTGACAGACATATTAAACTGGATTCAGGTCTAGTTTGCCTTACCTTGTGTTCTGTTCCTATTCCCCATTTTGTTCTTTTTCATTTTTCTGCTTTTGTTTTGAAAGGAACACGTGTGCAGGAGGTACTTTGTATAAGGGAATTTCTCAAAATAACTCTAATTTCTTTTAAGTAAATAACCTTTTTTTAAAAAAATTATCGACCTACCTCAAAATATATTTTTAAGACTAAATTATTTTCAATACTCCACTTCAATATTTTTTTTATAAAATTTATTTTTTAATTTTTTTTATTACCCTAAATTTTCAAACTCTCTCAACCAAACTCAAACCTATTTTTAAGATGAAGACGATATAATTTTAACGACAAAATTTTAGTCACTAATATTAAGTAATTTTTTTTATCATATATGTATATATTTTATGTATAAATTAATTAATTAAAAAAATATATTTTAAATGTGAATTTATAATTTAATATTGATTAGAAAATAGAAAGTATTGATTTAATTTTAAATTTTATTAATTGGTTATTGTATGAATGCAAAGATATGAATGATTTAAAATTGTGAAGGTGTCGTGCACCCTAACAATTATGTGGAGGAATTTTTTCAAATTTTTTTTATAATAATAGTAATAATAATAATTTGAAGGGGACGGGTTCTAATTTTTCAGTATCTCCAAAATTTTGGGTACCCAGTCTATCGGACCCGAAATTTGAGAAATACCTACAAATTACAACCCGCCCCTTCAAATTATTATTATATTATTGTTTATTATTATTACTATTATATTAATTAATTAATTTTATTATTACACTTAGTATTATTATTGAAAATTTTAGAAAAATTCTTTCACATTCATGTCTTTTACTGATATATAATCGTATTTACATTTTATTTTTTGAATATGTTAACGGATATGTTATAAAACATTGAATTTAAATTTTTGAATAAAATAATATTATAATTTTAAAATATTCATTTCTATGACAATAAAGACAATTAATTACATGATGACAATTTTAGTAATAATTATTTGTTTTCATTCATTACAATAATATAACATTAATATTTTCAGATTATTATTATAACAATACAATACTGACATTATCAAGTATTTTTCATGAACCGTTATAGTGAATAAAAAATATTACAAAATTTATCATATATATGTAAATAAATGATATAATACTACTAAAATATAAAAATTACTCAAAAAAATATATTTATTCAATTTTAAGGTAAGATCACTTTTTGGGATATGACAAATTTTGGCCTTACTAGAAATTTATTTTTTGGGTAAAAAACTCATGACTCAAAATTACACAACACCTTCACATTCTTAAATCTTCCATATCTTTGCATTCATACAATAACCATTCAACATAATTTAAGTTTAAATCAATATTTTTTACTACCTAATCAACATTGAATTATAAAATCATATTTGAGAAATTTCTCTTTAATTAATTAATTCACATATTAAAAACACACATATATGATAAAAAAATTATTTAATATCGGTGACTAAGATTTTATAGTTAAAAATACACCACCATTGTCTCTACTACTACTAAGAGAGATGATTTTGAGGAGAGGAATTGGTTTGAGAGAAGAGAGTTTGAATTTGAGAGAGTTTCAAGTTTAGAGTAATAAAAAAAGGTAAACAAATAGATTTTTGTAAAAAAAATTAAAGTGGGATTATTGAGGATAATTTAAGTTCGAAAAATATATTTTGAAATAAGTTGATAAATATTTTTTACAAAATATTATTTATATAAATTTAAAATAAATTAAGACTATTTTGAAAATTTTCCCTTTGTATAAAACAATTCCTCTAGAATTATTAATTAAAGTAATTTTGGTGATTATATATATATATAAGTGGCATAAACAAAGAATTTGAGAATCTGAAATGACTTTTTATTTTTACAACCAACACTTTTTAATAAAACATTACTAAAATTGTTCTTAAATTAGGCGAGGCAGTCAGCTAAACGAATAGCATTAATTCTGTTAACCAGCTTCAACAATAATTAGGTTTTGGGACGGCATGGAAAATGGGCGGAGCCGGGTCGGGTCTTGGGATACTGAATCCCAGCGGAGTGTCAGCTGCTGGATTTGGGCGAGGCCATATTCAAACCCAACAAAACCAGTCAAAGTCTGCTTAGTGTAAACCAAGTCTCACGTGACTGGTACAATTTAATTATAAATGGCGTTACGTGATAGGTCATTCATTAATTAAAACTTAATTTCATTTACCTTCCCACCAACCTTCTTGATAGATATATTATCACATTGAATCATGGCTATTATTTAATTTAGATGTCACTTTTGATGTACTGTTCAATTTTTAACAAAATCATTTGCTTTCTAATAAGCACTCGTCTCTCATTTCATCCACTATTTTTTAATTTATGGGGTAAATTGCACCTACACGTTTCTGAAGTCTTATAAATCCAAGTATAATGACGTTTTGTCTAAACGATAAAATTATTAATTAATTTCTTTGTAATTGGCAATTAATTAATTAATTAATTAATTATTAAATGATCAATGAACACCAAAAAGAGTCAGTTGCATCGTATTATTTAGTTTGAGCAGGGTATATTTAAGGAGAACCAAGAGGAGATATTATATATAGTTAAGATACTTAGCTGACTGCGTCTTCGAGGATGGAGTTTCACCAGTTTGTCGTTTCAGCTGTCAGTTTCGTCGGTTTCATCCTTATCTTCAAACCCATTCTGAGTTTTCTCAAGTGGGTTTGGGTTATGTTCTTGAGACCGGCCAAAAATCTCAAGGATTATGGCTCTTGGGCAATCATTACCGGCGCTACTGACGGAATCGGCAAAGCTCTTGCTTTTGAATTAGCATCAAAGGGTCTCAGCTTAGTGTTGGTCGGTCGAAATCCTGAAAAACTTGAATTGACATATGAGGAAATACGCCAAAAACATGAAGTTGATATCAGAACTGTTGTCATCGATCTTGCAAAATCTAGCGGACAGGATATATCTAGGGCGATAGAGGATGGTATTGAGGGGTTGGATATTGGCATTCTCATAAATAATGCAGGAGTTGCATTCCCGTATGCTAGATTCTTTCATGAAGTTGATTCGGAGTTGATGATGAGTGTTATGAAGGTGAATATAGATGGATTAACATGGGTTACGAGGTCAGTTCTTCCGGTGATGCTGAGCAAGAAGAAAGGAGCCATAGTTAACATCGGCTCTGGTTCTTCAGTTGTTCTTTCTTCGTATCCTTTGTTCTCCATTTATGCTGCCACAAAAGCGTAAGTTTCTCTAATTCCCCCAGTCCTCCTATTTGCGATAACTATTCTGTTAGCTAGGAACTGTGTAGATCTACAGTTTTAAGGCTTGTTTTCATTCATTCTTCTCTGTTGAAGTTATGAGTAGAACAGGCTTTTATTGAGGTTAGTAACTATGGCTATAGCTAGATTACTCTTAGCTTACAAGGAAAAAGATTTTCTGTTTGTTGAAATCATTTTACACGCCATTGAATTAGTGTGTTTTGCCCTGTAACAGAGGCTAGCTAGGGTTTAGTGAAGGAGGCGCCGCAGGGCATTATAATTTTTTTTTTTTCAAAAATTATGAATAGAATATTTATATAATTTCTCTAAAGAAGGAAGTGCACAAGGTAGTTCTAATAAGACCGTTTAATAACAAACTGTCACTAGTTTCCAAAATTTTGGATTTATCTTATCAATAATACTACTCGACTCGATCAATTTTAAAATGACAGCTTCTGAAATTTGTATCCTATCTATTAGCAGCAATCTAATACATTCTCTAAAATACAATATATGTTGTCACGGACGTGCAGTTATCTTGCAATGTTTTCAAGATGCATTTATTTGGAATACAAGCAAAAAGGAATTGACGTTCAGTGCCAGGTATAAAGGGTCTCTCTCAAAATTCATCATGCAGTCGGGATTTCATGTGACAAAATTACTGACCATGTACTAATTCATTGAGTTGCACGCCCTTTGGTGTGGGCAATTAATATTCAGGTTCCATTATTTGTAGCAACGAAGATGTCAAAGTTCAAGAGATCTTCCTTCTTCATTCCATCAGCAGAGATGTACAGTAAAGCGAGCATACGATGGATCGGTTATGATCATCTCTGTTTGCCCTACTGGCCTCATTCTTTACAATGGTTCGCATTACATTCGTTGCCAGATGCATTGGTGACTCGCTTTATCTTTAATTACTTACTTGGGACTAGCAAGAAAGGCCTACAGAAGGACTCCATCGGGTCTCCTAAGCTCGCTTAATTAATTACCATTAATGCTCTGTTTCTTGTTTCATACATATCTATGCTCAACTCTTCCATGGAGAAATAGGTTGTTTGATTTATGAATAACCAAATTCAGTAGCTTCAATTCCCAACACCAGATGATGATTTTTGGCTTACGATCGTATGAAACTATCCTCTTTTGAGCCAACTGCAAAATAAGAAAAAGATTAAAGGGAGCCGGGTTTATGGATGAAAACCCTCTATACTTAAATTAGACTACAAATTTTCTTTTTAAGTAGAGTTCTGTGTGAATTTTAGTAGAGTTTCAGTAGTATTTTAATCAGAAGTACCTACATTTCTTTTTAATTTTACTTCATTTTATAGAAACTTGGTTGGGTTAACAATCCCATTAGATTTGTAACTAAAAAATAATAATTGAATCCTTATAATTGAGTAATAACTGAATTAAATTTGTTGGAGTTACGATTCTGCACTTTTCCTTTCGGACTTTAGCCTGAGCCGAACAGTTTTTCTACAAATTTCTATTCAACAACCATATAATTACCACAACAGAAGTATTAAATCACCTTCATAAGTGTGTAATGGCCCGCATTTATGACCTAATTTCTCTGAAACAATTATGATATTTCATTTATTCACTCTTATTTAATGTCAGTTCCGGTAAGTAGTTGTGATCCGGTCTTGTAATTATCTTGACCAGATGAGCACAATATGTTAAGATTGTTGACCTCTACGACATGAAGTTGTTGACTTTTCATGACCCTGGGTCCATCACCCCCAAACAACTTCGATCCTACCAAATGAATGAATGATATGTTTTGCTATCAGAGATTCGATCCTTGTATATGAAACATACTTTATTGCTGTTTCATATATAATATATATATATATATATATATATTCATGAAGGCGGGGGTTTTCCTCTCCTGCGGATGCCGACAGACAGACGCCAAGAATCAAGGACGGAGTCCGGCAGCAAGCGAGCAAAGAACCATTGAAGGGAGTGAGCCCAGTAAGGTGTGCAGCGTGGTTCGTACCCAATATGGCGAATTGCGGCTCGAGCATAAGCTTCAGGCGACGGTGTAAACAGGGATTGTTTCGTTATGGAAGCTACGCTGGACGCCATTTTTGTTGCTACATATAACGGTACCTGGCTCAAATATATGGTAACACTCCCTTAGATGACTCGATTCTTGATTAATAATTATATATAATTAATTATTGCAAAATATGGGTCCAATACTGGGCGTCATACCTGACACTGCACATCAATTCCATAGGTTAATTTGTATTCAACGTACAGCGATCTGGAGAGTTGATCAACGTACCTGTATATAAAGAAAAATAATAATAATAATAATAAAAACGTGCGTCGGTTGCATGCACGTTTTGTTGTAGTATGATCGACTAGGAAGCATCTGAAAACAATATCTTGGTATTATATTGAAGAGTTTAAACATTAAATCTCATCACCAAAATATCGTTTAATTTCTTTCCCTCTTTTAGTGGATGAGTACAGCAATCATGAACGCATCTTAAATAATCATTCTTAATATTTATGTCTATTCACATTTTCCTAAGCCTTCAGTACTGGTATTCACAGATATATATTTTTATTTGAATAAATACAAGATTAATGTTAGTAAATAAAAATGTGAAAATTTAAAAGCAGTTTTAATTATACAAAATAAAAAATGTGTACGGGCATTTTGAAAAAAGAATTAATTAAGGAAACTGCATCCTCACACATCATGAAGCATATATAGCACCTGTAATTTTGAAATGTCTTTAGGTTTATTTGTATTAATTAATTATAATTTTAATAAATCTTTATTGGTCATAAAAAAGAGATATATATGTATTCAAATAGTACTATTATAAATATAAAAAATTCAAGATCATATAAGTTAATGTCATAATAAGATATTATTATCACATGCTCTAGAGGATATAATTAAATAAGAAAATTTCACACAAACTAAAAAAAATAAGGTAAATTATATAGACATATGATAATATGTAACTATATCATATTCACTACCATTTAATATGTACACAGACATTTTGAATTATTAATTATCAAACCTTAATTACTAGTCACTATGTGAGATATGTTTAGAGATGACTATGGGGTGGGTGGGAGTGGGAGGCATTTCCAATATTCTACCCTGTGTTTTTATTTTAATTCTCATTATCTAATAAATTTAACGAGCTTGGAACGAAGGTGTGAAGAATAGATTCTCAATCCCACTTATCTTTTTTATTTGTTTATCTTAAATATTAATTAAAACTATCATTAACATAATAGTATTATTTATATATATTAACTATATTAAAAATATGAACTTAACTACTTGATATGACAAAAATATTATAAAAATTAATTTTTTATTTATCAACCTATTTTTTTATCACATCATTCCAACTACAACAGGATATGTGTACCTAGGAGAATTTTATCATCCCTAAAGTAGGGATGATAAAAAACAATTAAAGTGGTGTTGTTACAAAATTGCCGATAAATATGTTTTAATTACTAACTAATTAATAATTGCACAGAGCTTGTTTTGAACTTAAGTTTCCATTAAAAGAGAAAAAGGTGTCATTTGTTTGTTCACTAGAAAAGGCCAAAGAAATTAAACCTGCGACAGCACTAAAAAAGAATAAAAATCAAAGAAATATGTGCTTACGCTTTTGTAGCAGCATAGATCGCGTAGAGCGGATGTGAAGGAACAACAATGGCGGCACCAGAACTAATATTGACAATGGCACCTTTCTTCCTCTTCAGCATTCCTGATAAAACAGCTTTCGTAACCATAGTTGTTCCCTCCAAATTAACCCTAACGATATCCATCCACACTTTCTCATCAACCTCGTGAAAATACATTGCTGTAGGGTATGTGATCCCCACGTTGTTTATCAGAACACCTACTTCCAGCCCATCAATGGCCTTCTCTACGGCTCTGACGCCGGTTGAGACATTGCTAGAGAAATCAAACTCGACAATGGTGATCTGAACGTTGGGATTTTCAGCTTGAATTTTATTTGTAGTGGATTTCAGCTTGTTGTAGTTCCTGCTGACCAAGATTAGGTTTAGGCCTTGCTGCGCTAGCTGGTGGGCAAAGGCTTTCCCAATGCCGTCAGTGGCGCCAGTGATGAGAGCCCATGAGCCGTAGCTTTTCAGGTTTTTGGGAGGTCTAAGAAATGTAGCGAAGATCCATTTGAGAAGAGAGAGAGAGTGTTTGAGGAGGAAGATGAAACCAAGTGTTGAGAGAAGCAGCAGCCACATTCGTGACATTTTTGCTGAAACCTAGTGGGTGCTGCTTCCAAATTCAATTTGAAGAGTTGGCTACCTGCTTTTCATTAAAAGATAAATTTCTCGACAACTGTGTTAGAAAGAAACTGTACGTAACCAAAGCTGCCATTGTTGCCAGCGTGGAAATATGCAGACCACAAAATGGGGTACACACATTAACAGAATTTAATTTTCGATCCGTGGAGGAAATATTTCTGTACATGGAATTAAAACTGATAATGAAGTTCAACAGTATAGTATATAAAGGTCGATAAACAGGGAAATCAGAAATGGCTAGTTTTCGTTTGGTAATGATGTTAAGTAGCTTATTAGCTTTGGCAATCTCAATAATAATGGCGGGAGTTGGAGTTGCAATTAACTGCAGTTAGCCTCACCTAACGATTCATGGATACTTTATGAGCACCGCTTCAAAACTTTTGTCTGTGCATCTGCAGGATCCACTTCAGCATATGATCATACAATTTGATCTACTTATTGCCGACTACTCCGAGATACGTGTTATTTGCTTTTCCTTGCAAATAAATTGGAATTCGTATTCCTATACTGAATTTTACGGGAACGTGTTTACAGCAACTGATTCCTTCCGTCAGGGTTTTCCTTAAGATCTAAAATTGAACCCCTTATTATTGAAAACTGATTCTTAAACATCATGATAGATACATATTTCCAGTGTATTCCTTTTCCAGTATTTGGTATGACATGGAATCAATACAAGTGACACCCTTCCCTTCTTTCCACCTCCCTATCATAATCATTGCATTGAATTATACATTGACGTGTTCCGTTGGACATCAATAACCAAATACATCTTGCAGTTGTTTCCGCTCCAATAATTAACCAACACCTCCCATAAACAAAATTAATGTGATTTTACCAACTCGGCAGTTAATCTACAATTTCTCCTAAACTGGAATTATTGATTATCAGATGGTTGGTATACTACTTCAACTGCTATACTTTTAAGATGAAACAGGAATATATATGATCCATCACGGCAACACTATCCTGTAACAATCACATGAATTGGAGAAAAAAATTGGAAACAACTGATGCAAGATACAACAGAAATGTAAGCAGCAAAAGCCTCCTCACGGTGGCCAATTCAAAGATCAGATCAGGATCGTTTCATTGTGAAACTAGTAAAGGTGTCCGGGCAAATTGAAGAGTTATATAGATACAACAAAATTGATTTCCAGTTCATTGTCATACAGTTCTTCTTAACACTACCCATTTACAATTTGTTGAGGGTTTTGTGGTGTGTCTGTACAAAAATTAATGCATATGTCATATTTCCCCCATATTTTCCATACTTGCTACAAATCAGATCATACTTTGCATCTTAAGCCAATATGATTTAGAGCAAAGCCTCAATGTACTTAATAGACCATGCCCGTGTGGAACGAAATTAAAAAAAAAAAAAAAGAGAGAGAGAGAGAGAGTCTTGAGGAGTTTATGGGTCTGAAGCATTACCACAATGACCAGAGCCCTTTGAAAATTGTTGTTCTTGGTGAAAAGGATCATCAGCACAATGTACAGAACTCAATCGAGGAGAGAAATTCCAGCCTGTCATCTGCTCCAGCTCAGGGCCAGTCGATCTCATGCTGGCTTCTTCTTTTAACTTGATGAAATACATGGAGGACCAGTAATCTTTTACCAAGTTCTTCATGATGAAAAGAAGAGAAGTGAAAAACATACTTAAAGAGACGAATGTACTCTAGTATCTCTAAAAAACTAAAGGAAGACAGCAACAACAAAGTAAACCTTAGTAGATAACCAACCATTTTCATCAACTGTATCAGTTCATTTATGGCGTTGTTAAAGAGATCAGGGTGTGTCAGATTGGGAGTAGTCAAAATTTCTTGTCGGGTTCGATGAGATATATTCAACTCCATTGAAGCACCTGTACCATGCAATATTGAGCAACACAAGAAATTTCCCAAAAAAGGAAGAAAAAAGCAAAGGCATTCCCAAAGGTAAACAAGATATATGGGAACTGCTAGGCGACAAGAACCATACCAAATTCATTTTACTGCCAGAAGCTTTAGTTTAGAGCATAGAAACCTATACTAGAACATTGAGTGTGAATTTTATTCATACCAAAGACAATGCTCAGCAGCTGTATTTGTTGTATAAGAAACCTTAGAAAGATATCAACTTGCACTTTCCGTATGAGAACTAAGACTGAACGTAATGCACGGGAAGTAATAGTTAACATATAGCTCAGATTTCCAGGAAGTAAAAATCACAAACCTGCAACAACGTATTTCTCAATAATATGCCGTGCCATGTAAATCCTTCCGACATGGTCATCTACTGGAATTTTTCCATGCTCATGCACTTCCTCATAGAAATGAACACTCTCCCCAGCTAAACAACTACAATCGAGAGGAAATATCTAAGTTATATTCTGAGGCAATTCTTTTAAATCTTTAATACAATCACTGTAAGCTTGGAAGAGATCATCAGGCCTCTTGGTTGTTTGGACAAAACAAAATAAAATAAATTTATCGACAATAGAATTCTTACAAAAATAATTCCAAAGTAGGAACTTGGTAAGGAATTAAATAATACCTGTCGGCAAATGCCATAAAGGACTGCCTGAACATTTTGTTCTGAAGAAGCTTATCTAGTGGTTCGTTTGGATCTATGACAAGAATAGGTTCTCTTTGCGACAACAGTCCGCTATCAGGTATGCCCAGAGCCTGACCCATCGTTTCAAATTCTTTAGGTTCCATTCTCGTCAAGCTGATTTGTGAAAGCAGAGGCTCTGAACTTGATATAGAGAAGAAAATCACTACAAGAATACTTGCCTGCAAAAAACCTCAAAATTGTTAGCGAATACAGATACGCTGGAATAATTGAATTTTAATATCTTGTGATTACAGAAACTATTGTCACAGCAGGTGCATCAAATATGCAAATAACAAAAGAATTACAAATCATACCGTAACTAACAGCAGAAACCTGGATGCAACTTGAAGCCATGAGATATTGTCATGAGTTTCATTCAAGACGTAAGCAAAAACCCATAAACCTGGAATTATAGCACATGTTAAAAGATGCATGCCAACAAAGAGACATCCTATTCACTTAAAAATTATATTATTCATAGTTTACATTGTCGACTAGCTAACAGGTAACATCAATAAAGATATAATGACTATCTGTGTTTGCTAATATTCAAAATTCATATGTAATACTTTTCCGGCAGCCATATAATTACACCTGTGTTTGCTGACCAGAGAAAATCTGTCAAAACCATTAATAATATAAATAAGGCTAATTGATATTGATCATCCATCAGACTTTTTCATTCCACAACCATGGATTGATTTTGACTGAAATGCTTGCTGGATGACTTAAGACTAAAAAGCATGAAATCATCGTCTGCAACAGTACATATCACATCCGAAAGTTCACAAAATGGAGACATATTACACTTCACTGCAAAACCTAGAAGAAAGTGTACCAATTGATGTGGCTGAGACTACTATTCCTTGCCAGAGGTCTTTGAGCTCATCAAACCTAAACTCTATATGCCGAATTGCCCCCATGAATCCAACCAAAGTGGCAACATACATCGTATGGAGGCACACAACTGGGATCATCCAATGAACTCCCATGTGGCATCGATCATTGAGAGGCCTCTTCATATGCATAACTACAAAATAAAACATCTTTCCTGTTAGAAACAAGCAATTATAGTACAGAGAAAGCAAATGGCATTAGCAACAATTGGTTCTAAAATCACAATAGGCTGTTGACATGTATGTGATACGATAAATAGGCAGTCAAAATTATCCACACATACAGCCAGGAAAAATGCAAAACAGACTGCATGAACCATATTGTGTATTATATTGTATCAGAAGTATGCTAGACAAAATATGCTAGACAAAATATTATTAAAGTTGGACCAGGGAAACATAGAAAATTTGATGGATGATCCAAAGCATTTTGACAAAGGAACTCAAGCCCTGATCAAACTTCCTTGTTGGAGGAAGACATAACTGGACATTCTGTTCATTTCTCCACAACAAGCCATTAACAGACCAGCTGATCTCAACACTTCGGAAAATAAAAGGGGAAGGGAGAGACACACGAATAGTCTAGAGCCTTGAACTTACTGATATGATTAAAAAAACTATTAACAAGGCAACACTTGGATCATTTTTCAACTTCATCAATTTCACAATAAGATTTTAAGTACTTGGCAGTGTATGATGAAGATGAAATGCATTGGTGAGAGACAAAGAACATGAGAAACAGTGTACTTGTTGCAAAGGTTTAGTTTAGTACATACATGCTTAGAAGAAAGCAGAGCACACTAAGAACAAATCAAGCAAATATGATCTAAAGATGATACAAATTCTGAAAGTGATGAGTTGCATGTCTACTCAAATAAACCAACAAAAAGAGGCAAAGGGGAATATATCATGAATTTGAAAATTACTACTCCCAGACTTGATTAATCTCATTGCAGTAGCACGAAGCCCCCTCAAAATGGAATTTGAAGAAAGTAAAATTATGCAATTTTAGATTCTTACATGCAGCCCCAATAATCCATGGTAAGTGAATTAGTGGAAGAAAAATATAAGATCTGATAGGGGGTAAACGCCTCCTGAAATATCAAAAGAAAACAAAATTGAGCAAGACCGGTTAAATAGTATACAAACAGCAGGTATAAAACCTACATCACAGTTAAGTGCTCTGTAGGATATACAAGTAATACTGTTTTAGAAAAATTGCACACTCATCAATTAGCAAGTCATAGGTCTATGTGTGAGAATAAATGTCTGATGTAGCCTGAAGAAAAGTTGCATTAATTGGAAATAGTCCAATCTGTAAGTGATTAAAGCTGCTTTGTTCATTTTTTTTTTTAAATTCTTGTGCCTGAATCAACAACAAAGCATGTTGTGCAGTGGTTTAATGGCCATTGCCATGTTGTCCAAGAGAAAATTCCCCCTTAGAAACCTTTTCACCTGATTTTAGCTTGCATCCTTTTTCGTCCAGTTTCAGCTTGCATAGGAGAACTATCCTTCAGTGATCTCTTATGCATGATATGAGATGATATGAGTTGTTTTAAAAGACAGGGAATGCATGATATGAGATGCTATCTAGCAGCCAGACAATCAGCAGATTAACTAGGCTAGATCACCGCCTGAATATGTGGTTCGATCAAGTCTACCAAAAAGGTTTTAATTTCTTTATTTTGAATGAAGGCCATTCACCTGACAAAAATGTAATACAGTTGGAAGGCCTGTGCTATCCGAGTGCTCAGCAGCAAACCAAATCCAAAAGGACCTTCAATCCACACTGAAACCAAACATACCTCAGCTTATAATGGAAATGTAATTCACAGCAAAAGGTAACGATGGAGGATAAATATAAAACTAGAAGTGTTCTAGTACACAACAAAATCCTAAAGAACCTGCCCAGACGTAGCAAGACTGCCACTGATGTCTCCTTCCAAATTTCAAGAAACCGGCAGACATCTGCACAAGGAATAGTTTTAATTTTGAAACAATTATGGTAAAATATGCCCAGAAATAAGATTTTGGTTTATAAGGACATAAAAGAAACACAAACATGAAACCTATAGCCTACCACAATTGACAACAGAAGGTTCAAGCTGGCAAAAACTTGAATTACTGGAAACCAGAAGCCACTGCCTATAAAACGGGGAACTTTGTGAACCAGAAAAGGTACAATGAACCTTGATAGAAGCCTGAAAGAAAGAACGAAAACAATCAATAAACGTCTAGGACAGAAATAAACTTGCTACATTGTTAATATTGCAGCGTTTTCCAACCAGAACAATAAATAAATAAATAAACACAGAAATAAACAGATTACAGTCATCTCCTTTCCATGCCCAGTTGCCCACAACGCAAAAGAGATAATTGACAACCTAAAAATGGAAGCCCAATACAGCTATACATACAGTCAAACATATACCGTTCATAATTCAGGATTCAGGCGACAAAAACACATCCATGAAAATAATTAAGCTGCCAATAAGGGGAACTCAATTCAACAGGGAAAGGATTGTAAACAAATAAGAGTTAAGTCAATCAGACACAGACCCATCATTGTTGAACTTAAAATATAAAATTAAACAATCAATTGCCAGAAAAAAAGAAAAGGAGAAAAGATGAATAATGAATGAAGAAGGTACAAAATGAAGAACAAGGCAGCGATGGCGATGGCTATGTAATCGGTAGGGACAGCCTCCTTCCACTGCGCAGGTTGCCATGATGTAGCATTTGTTTCCGTACGTTTGGAGAATGAATTAATTAATGAATCTGAACAAAGAATCTATCCATAATCAGTTATAAGGTTATGAAAGGAGAATTCGGTTTGGTCGTATGTCGCTTGTTGGAGCTTAGAAACAAGGAAGTGTACGACTAGTCTATTCCCACGTGACTGTTGACTCTGACTGAACTGAGACAGAACGGAGTTGGAGGTGGGGTCACTGCTCTGATTAATTAAACCGAGCTTTAATAATAAGGTGACACGTTGGCATTGTTAGAAAACAATCAGAGTCAATATGACTTTTCCAGTTATAAATAAGTGTTCTGCAAGTAAAATAAGGTGCACATACGTTCTGACAACTATGAAGTAAGTCATCATATCATTAAAGTTGCAGATTTTCTTTCTTAGTAAAATTATTAACAATAATAATATCTTATTATTTCGTGTCTCAATGGGTTTTGTTTATTTATGTCTTGAAGAAACATTTTTTTATCAAGATTTTGAACAAATTAAGGCATAAATTTAGTTTTGTATATGATTACACACTCGATGCAGTTCAAATGAATTTATTAAATTTTGTTAATTTGCAGACATGACCAAGTCAAAAGTGTATTTAAGATTAAGGTAATAATAATAATAATAATAATAGATATAATTTTTGTTTAGATGGTGTTTATTAAAATTAGAAAAAAAATCGAAAATGCTCATGTTTTGAATAGAAAATTTAAAAATACCCTATCCTAAAAATTTTATTCAAATATGACGTATTTTTCCTTATTTAGGCCAAACTACTCTCTTTAATAAAAATTTTAAGAAACTAAAATACCTATTTTTATTTTCAAAAGTCTTACTTGAAAGTTGGTTTCCAACATTTTACTTAAAATTAATTTTTGAGTAAAATACAAGTAATGTGATATTTCAATTTATTCGAAATTTAGCATCGAATAAGGTGATATTCACTTTACTCGAAATTTGATATCGAATAAGATGAAATTCATCTTACTCGACACTTACTTAAAAGTTGATTTCGAGAAAGATTTTCGAGCATGACAATCCAATTTGGATTTAAACTCTACAAAATCTTATTTTCTCAAGATCAATTGTCAAATATACTTACTTTTAAAATAAATCTTGTAAATTGAATCAAAATGATTTATTACCAAGATTTATTTGAAATTAATACAAATGATGAAATATTATGATTTTTTATTGAAGTGGTTGGTTGAATAAGAAGAAGAAGACAAAGTAAAATGTATGTGCTTTTATTGTGTGGGTATAGAGGTACTTTTATCCGAAATGATAAAAAATGGGTATTTTTATTGAAATTAAGGCGGGTGAGTATTTTTAATTTTTTTTTTATCAAACAAGAGTATTTTTGGTTATTTCTCTTAAAATTATAAGGTATTGTACGCTCTAGTCTGTCAGTCTCTTGTACAAGACACTAAGTGTTGAGTTGAAGCAAGATTTTTAGGTGTGTATGATTTTAGCCACCACCACGAGGTATTATCCATTTTGGCTCAAACTCAAAAGTCTCAGGTTTGACCCTAAAATAACTCCCATGATGTTATTATTAGTCCTCCAATATTATCTTAAAACTCCCGTACTCTTTTAAATAATGGTAATTATTAATATTTTAATTTGATAAATATTTCTTTCTTAAATCACTAGCTCGCTCCTTTTTCAAGTGTAGTAAAAATACAAAATTTTCTCAATTATTCTACTAGTTAGTAAACACTTAAAATGAATTGAATAATTTTATTTATATTTTTACGTTCTTAATTTTTTTTTGTTTAAAATAGATATGAAATGTTTTGTAAAATATTTCAAAACACTTATATATATATATATATATATATATATATATATATATATATATATATATATAATTAATTCAAGGAAAGCAAAGATAGCTAATAGATGTAAATGTAGATGATACATCTAACGACAGCATTGCTCGCAGACGGGCGGGATCTTTCTAAAGTTGCAGCTGCAGCGAGGCCACAACGACGTCGGATTGGTCAAGATCTTTAGTATTTATGGTGAACGGCAATCAATCGATCCATTGCTGCTGCTGCTGCTACTACTCATTTCACTAACAAATAAAATGGCCGATAACATTAGCATTACTATTACTAATGATCTCTCATCTTTTGCAAAACACACGCACGCAATTACTAAATTGAATTAATTAATCAGTTAATTACCATCAAATAATAGTATGATTGGTCATGCTTGTGTTTATTATATGAACCCGTGTAATGGCTACTCCGGTGCTGATTTTGATGTGTAACGCCATAGAATTCCTCCAACCAGATTATTCAACGCATGAGAAGCCATAGCCACAACAATGCTCTTGGATACTATTGTCGCATACCCATATATCAACCCAACAAAAGTTGCCCTGGAAAAGAGGTGAACAAATAAGTCACCATTGTGCAAAATGAAATTCAACAGTTTCAACACTATGTCAACAACACAATGAAGCATTTCTCCAAATCCAGGCTTGGAAACTCATAAGCTGTAAAAATGGTTCTCACATATATATTTAAGCATGAAATCATTCAATAGTCAGTCTTTATGAATTATGGTGTTGGTCAAGAGAAGAAAAGATGGGGTAGAAGGGCAAGGCTAGTGATAACGGACACTAGCTGATGAGCATGCCAAACATACGATGTAATTGAATGAATGGGCCAGCCAAGTGTGATTAAAATACATGTAAGCAATATTTTAGAAAATAATTTCCTTTAAATGAAGAAGATGAGTACCATATTACAAAGGAGTACTTTCGACCACTGCCCAAATGAAGAATACCAAATATGATAGCGACTGCCAACACAGTCGTTTCATTGATTCCAAAAAGAGGTAGCAGTGCACCACGGAAGAGGAGTTCCTGATTCAGCACACAGGGGTAAGCTGATTTCACACAAGTATAGGAAAAACAAAAACTGATGAAAGATAATTACACGGCTTACCTCACTAATGCCTGGCAGAAAAGCAACAACTAAGTAATCCAAAGGTTCTAGAGATGTAAGGGCCTGCATTCAAAAACGTGCTGTTTGACTTCTATAGATACAGCTTTCTTTCAGAGGGATAGCCAGCATGGAGATGGTGTGCAAGTGGAACAATTCAGTAGACCACCTTCTAATAGTAAAATGTACAAGATAAATGACTACAAATTGTACATACAATATTTGAAGGAATAGAGTTACCTGCTGATTGGCTGCTTCACTAGACTCGGCAAAATCCGGCCATGCATTCAACAGTAAACATCGGCAAGATGATATCAGTATAACTAGTCCTGCTACCAACCCAAGATGCCATAGCTCAAAACTGACTGTATATGTGCAAGGCAAAAAAGAGCCTCTCTTTAGAGCAATAGAACTGCTAGAACTGGTCAATAACAGAACAGCTGACAAATTATTGAATCATAGCATCCAAAAGATAATTCCATATCTGAAAGGTATTTTAGAAACCTCAAATATATGGCATTTGAAAATGAAAATAAGAAACTAATTTTCAGTACATCAAAGTTGTTACTATTTTTTTCCATCTTCGCACAAAGATGCAGAACATTTCCTCTCATCAAGTTTAATGTAAACAAGCTTTTGGACAACCAATTAGCAAAAGAGGATGAACATGAAATTTCTACATGATACTTCCGCGGAGCAGTCAAGGACTGGCAGTCCTTCCACTGAGGCAACATGAGATACCTACAAATTACAAATATGTGATAACATTTAAAATGCAGGTCATGGACCAAATTAATTCATAATTTATAACAGCAAATGCCTTGCTTTTCTATGTATATTTATACAGAAGCAAGAAATGCAGTGTGCAAAACAAGTCTCAAATTCATATTCAATGACAAATTCTCTAAAAGTAAAGAGTTAAGACAAGCAAAACAGGATAATTTTATCAAACCTGTCGAATAATGACACCCAAAGCAGCTATCAACCCACATGTGACTGTACATGCTTGAAGCACACTATTCCTGGAAGGAATGGCTACTAATTTCTTAGAGGCCAGATTATCTGCAGAGGAAGCCTTATTTCCATCTTTAACATAATCAACATTTGTAGTAGTGGAACTATCAGCTACTACATTGGCTTCTTCTGCTAAACGCAATTGTTTCTCTCTTTTGATTCTCTTCACTGACTTCCGACTTGCAAAGGCCCTGGTCCTAAATTTTAAAGCCTTCAAAGAGAAATTCAAGTCAATCAATAAACTACAATTTTGTCAATGCAATTAGCTATAAGGTTAAAACAAAAACATGAAAAGTTGATCATCTCACACAGTGTAACTTGGCACCACTAGGAAGGCCAATAAACTTTGCACCTAAATAATGTAACAGGTTATGAACAATCAATGCAAGAAGCAAGACAAGTAAAATAAAATAATAATAAAGAAAAGGCAAAAGGGTCCGTCAAACTCACCCATGGAGGTAGAAACAGGCCAAAGTGGGTGAGTTGTGGAACCATAGTTCCATATGGTCGAGCAATTGTTTGTAGCGTTTAATCCCATAATCGATATATATCAGCCTCCAACTCCAAATGGGTGTACTTCAGTTAGTTGAACCTCAATTCGTATATTCATCATAAAGACCCACCAAAAAATGAAAAAAGAGAGGCAGAAAATTAAAATGAACTAGAAACACAGAGAGAATCTGTAGCGTACCTTACGGGTTATGTAGCTTTTTGAGTGCTAAAGCTGGAAAATTAAACAGGAAAGTCATCCCCAATAGACCGCAAAACTATGTAAAAGAATACAAACGGAAAAAAATAAACCAGATTTGCAAGTGAGTACTTGAAGGAAACACAGTGCTATCAAAAACCAATAATAATAATAAAAAAAATTCCTTGCTTTTGTTTTTTTTTTTTTCAGTTATTCGTTATCTTCCAAAAATCCGCCTTCATTTGCCACGTGTATGCTTGAAGGGAATGAGAGGTGCACAGAGTTAGAGAGTCCCACGGTTTCGCAGTGTTTTCGCTGATGAGAGAGATTGGTCTTTTTTGTCGTCGTTCCCCTTCCCCTTCTTGTTAGATTTTTATTTAGACCAATCATATCAGGCAAAGCCATTTTTAAGTGGGATGGCATTGCCAATTGCCATTCCACAGTGGACAAAGAATATAAAGTTCACAGATATTGAAACCAAATTGACCGTATCATAAAAAAAGATTTTTACATTCATCTTTGTTATGCATTAATCTATTCAAAATTCCAATTTTTGGAAAATATAAATAAAAATAAAAATGGAACAAATATAAATTAATTTTACAAGCTTTCAGGGCATGGGTGTTTCTCAACAACCCCTAAAATGCGATTGCGGAGAAGGAATTCTATGAACATTTTTGGGCCCTGCAACACTACGGATTTGCAAGAGTGGGTAAATAAATAGGGGAAAAAAAAAGACTACTAGTACAACTATCTATGAATATGATACAAGTTTCTGTTGCTGAGGAGAAATGTTGTGGATGATGATGACCACAGATTTGGTTACAAGATGGTTCCCAGCAGCCACATATGCAAAAAAAGCCAGTAGGCAATAAGGCCTAGCCTTGCTCCTGGTCGACTCATCAATACGCGACCACCAGATACCCTGTGTAGGATATTATTAAGAGCAATTCAGTTTTTATTTGAGCACTTAATTGTCCTTTTTCATAACACGCAATATTCAGTCACAATCTGATGTAATCTATGTATTCCTCTTTTTTATATATAAGAGGAACATAGCTATAATATTTCACTAATATAATTTCTTTTTTCTGATAATTTAAATAGACAAATATCACAATTTACCAAATTCCATCAATTCGATCTGCAATCATCTTTCCTTGCTTTGGAACGAGTCCTGATGTGTTAAGAGACTTAAATACATGGCCTGCAGAAAAGATGCAAGTAAATGACAATAGAAACGTATAAATTGTTCAATCTTCAAGACAATAATTGGGAGAAAAATGCATACCTTTGTCCTCATCAGTTTCTTCGCTGTTAATCAAATGAGCAGATTCAGAATCAATATTGATTGTAAGATGGTCAGTAGACCCCTTCCGCATAGTTCGTGCATGAGCAGCAGAGGAAACAGGAGAAATTTTTTTCTGCCCACGCGTTCCCTGCATAAGCATCAGAAATATTGTGAGTCACTCCAGAGCAAAATTTGGAATAGCACACAAAATCCAATCTGTAGCAACTCTACAAGAATGGTGTGAATAAGTGTGATATATAGTTACACTGGTGCCAAAATACTGCTTTTGCAATTTACATCCAAAGGATAGCAAGCTATATTATTTTGAAATAAGATATAAAGGCAGTGCAGAGTTGCCATTCACAAATTTAAACTAAACCATTTTTAAGTCTAAACTTCAGATAACCATAGACCTAACATCGTTGAAAATTGAAAGGCTACACTGTTTATAACAAGCTAATAAAACATGTATCCAAACAAAGCAGGTGCTTCATGATAAGATAGTATCAAATTAGAAAATATTTGGAACAGAAGTTCTCACCACATCTTCGACTTCAGAGATCTCTGACCCAGTGGGCAATGAAGGTGCTTCAAAAATGCTCCTTTCCTGGACAATCTCTGGCTGAACAGTTGTACCATGAAGTGAGTCTTCAAGTAAATTTACCTTCGCTGTCAACTCATCTACAACCTTTTGGCTTCCAAGCAACTTGGAATCAAGCTCTTGGACTTTGGATTTTGAATTTTCTGCTTCTGAATGCAGGGCCATAATCTGCTTCTCTAACATTGTTAAGAGCCCCTTTGGACTGGCAGATTTTTGGTCTACAACAATCTCATTACCTCCCAACATATTAACAACTTTTTCCAAACCAAATGTGAACTCTGAAAACTCCATTTCCATCTTTTCTATGTCCGGCTTATTTCTAATGTGTGTTTCAATTTCTCCCTTCAGATGTTCGATTTCAGCAGTTTGCGTTGATAGGATTGACTGCAGTCCTTGTTTCTCATGCTCTGATAAATTTATTTGATGCTGCAACTTGGTCACACTATTAATAATTGAAAATAGTTTCTTCACATTAGCTGAACTTTCAAGCTCCACATCTGCAACTGACGTTGCATAAGGGATTTCAATCCCATTTACTTTCTCAAAAAGTATTCTCATCTGTGAAGGTGACAGGAGGAGGCCTTCTGCCTCTGTGACAATTAAATAAAGTAACTTCAATATAGTCAAGGGCAGTAAATAATAAAAAATAAAATCGATGTGTTAAACAAACTCAAATTAAAAAATATAATCAATAATCACCTTGTTCTTTCATTGACAATCTATCATATAACAATGAAATTTCTGCCTCCTTTTCTTTCAACTTTTCCTGTTTGGCTTGGTAATCCTCTGCTTTAAGCCTCAGCTCTCTACAGGAATGTTCTAATGCAACTACATCAGTCTCCAACTCTGAAACCTTGTTTTGGTGTAAATCCCTTTCATCTATAGCTTTTTCAAAATTTGTTGTGGCTTCTTGCAATTTCTTCTGCAAATCTTGAATTGTAGAGGCTGCGACATTACTTGTCATATCAAAGAATTTAATGACAGTCTGTGCTTTCCTTACAGAAACTAACAACTTTTCTGCTGTCTCAATGTATATGTTGCCATGAATGCTCTTTTGATGCTCTATTCTGTCATATCCACCAGCTTCTCTCTCTTCTTGGGAAAAAGCATGGTTCAACTTTTCAAGATCGGGAACAGATTTTAATTCTAGAAGGTTATTTTTTACTTCGAACTGCAGCACTCTTGTAGCATCACTACAAACTGACAGTAAAACAGTAACATCATTTTGTAAGGTCACCATAGCTTCCTCTTGCTCCTCTTTATATACTTCTAAATCCTTGACCTTTTGTTCTAAAGATTCCATGCTTTCAGTCATGCTTACAACTTCATCCCTTATTGTCTGCATTTTTCTCAATAGAGTAGCAATAAACCCATCAACGGAAGTAGAGAAATATTCAAACTTATTAGTAAGAATTTTGTTTCTCATCTGGAACCCTTCTGCAGTCTTTCTAAAACATGAAGAAATATTATTGGCATCTGCTAATGTCACCTCACTATTATCAATCTCAATGTTGTCAAGGTCATTTGCCAAGGATTTAGTCACATTCAAATTTTCCTGGAAGAAGTTAAAAAGTTAAAAGAGCTAATAAGAAGAAACCATCGACAAATGAAGCCAAAACAGATGAAGGAATAAATGTGTCCTCACCAAACTACACATAAGAGAGAAACAGAGAGAGAAAAGAACAGAGAACTTGCAAAATGTAAATGTTCTTGGATAATGAAAGCCGCACACAAACTAACAAGAATATTCTATGAGCAAAAAGAGGGGAATGGGGGTTTGGAAGTGGTGCATATTACCTCAATGGTTGTAGATCTCTTGCCAACAACCCCATCTCTTATATCTTCAATAATGAGGTCCAAATTTTGCAAGCCCTCAATTTTCCGCTCAAAGCACTGTTTTACTGTAGAAAATAGCCTCTCATCTTTCATATGCATTTGTAGATCATTAAGATGTCCTATGAGCTCTATGGACCTGCTTTCTAAGCTGCCACTTGTTCCAGCCAACTCTTCCATGCATGCATTCAACTTGGAATTAAGTGCTGATACCTCCTGCTCAGCGATTTTCTTTTCACCTTCAAGGACAGAACTATCATTCTCTGCCTTCAACAATGCATCTTCTAATGATTTTATAGTTGCATGCGCATCTGCCAGATTAACAGCCTGTGACTCTACATCATCTTTCAGCTCCTGCAGCTCATTCTCCAGTGTAGTTCTTCCAATTTGTTCAACGTTATTTTGTTGAGTCAGCATAGCAACATTAGCCTCTACCTGGGATAGTGCATCTTCTAGAGACTTTATTGTTTTATAAGCCTCTGTTAGTTTGCTGGTCTGAGAAGCAAGTTCCTCTCTTTCTTGCTCTAGTTCTTTAACTGCAGCAGCTCTGCTAGCTTGAGCCTCTTCTTTCTCACTGATTAGCAATGACATGTTATTCTCTGCCGCTGACAATTCATCTTCAAGTGACTTCCTAGTTGCACAAGCTTCAGAAAACTTGCTAGCTTGGATATGAGCTTCCTCTATGGCTTTCCCCAACTCTTGTTCAGCATTTATCTTACCAGCTTCTACTTCCCTCTTTTCATCAGCAAGTTGAGTAATCTTATCCTCTGCAACTGACAATGCATCCTCCAGAGACTTCACCCTTTCTTGGGCTTCTGCTAAGTTGCTTGCCAATGTACTGGCTTCTTGTTTTACATTTCCTAGCTCTTGCTCTAAATGTGTTTTGGTATCCTGGCATTCATTGATGAACCCAGCAATCCAGTTGACCTTTTCTACAGGCTCTTCAAAAGTTGAATCAACAGGAAGAATGATGCGATCAACAGATTCAATTACTTTCTGCAAAAGGTTATTACTCTCTGCTAAGAACTGCTCAAGATGATCCCGTTGATCTCTCATAGAAATGAGATCAGCCTCCAACTTCGGAATGCAATCTAGATCCTTAGACAATCTATTGATCTGATCCCTGCACTCAGAAACTGTAAATTCTTGTTGCTGTAAGTTGAGCTTCAATTTCTCAATTTCTTTGTTCTTTTCATCTAGTTGAAGTTTCAGGTTTTCTCGATCTTGAACCAACCCCTTGCCTTTCTTAATTGCCATGGATAACTTCTCCCGTACGAAAGCAGATTTCTCCTCTGATCTTTCAAGATCTTTCAGCAGAGAGTGCTTTTCCTCCTTCAGTGCACCAAGTTTTTCACAAGCCAGTCTTAACTTATTTGATAGATCATTCAACTGCAATCTGGCCACTGTCTCTTCCTCAAGTATTTGCTCGCACAGCATCAATTCATGGTTCCTTACATACAAGAGACTTTGCATTCTTTCAAGCATTTCAGAATCAGCCCTAGAGGTATCAGATGACGCAGAAGTTTGTGTTCTTATATTCCTGATGCATTTATAAATGAGTGTGGCCAGATCAGAAGAAGTGTGATAGATCGCATCTTGATCTTCCATTGTCGTCCCAGATTCCTCAAGTAACACCCTCACCATATCATCCTTCTCCAGAGAGACTTTATCTGCTTTTTTAACAACATCCTCATAAATGCACAGTAGGTCGTCCAACTCCTTTCGAATATAATCCTTCTCTTGTAATTCAGCAGACAGTGAAGCACTTAAGCGATCAATTTCATTACGCGCGGCTTCTTTCATTCTATCAAGTTGATCTAGCAACAAATTTGTTTCATCTTTGGCCTGATAAAACGATTCCTTAAGCCAACCCAAACGAGACTCCATATCAGGAAATGAAACAGTTTCCGGTACATCAATTAAAGAAATGGCATCTTTCAATTTGTGAAACTTCCAGAGAGACAACTTTCAGTTCGTTTGTCTTATTCACGAGCCATTTGATCTTCTCCACCATATCCAATGATTGAAGTTCTTCAGGTACATCAGCCTCAGAGAGGACTTCTTGAGATTTTTCAAGAATCAAATCACTCTGCTGGAGTGTTTCTTGCAATGATGCAACCAAGTTTTCGCTTCTGAGGAACTCTTCTTTGCTTTGCTCAGCAGCCTGTAGGGCACTGGATTTCTCTTGAAGTTCAGCTAAGCATTTCTCGAGCTCCCTTGTTTTATCAGCCAGAGACTGCTTCAATGAGTCCCGCTGCTGAACCAATGCCTTCCCTTTTGTCACAGCCATGCTAAGCTTTTCTTTGGTATTAGTACACCTCATCTTCTCCTGCTCAAGTTCTGTCCTTGTTTTGGAAAGTTCTACATTGACTGCCTCGACATTTTCCTTGTCCTTCTCAACTTGTTTGACCAATTTTCTATTTTCATCTTCTAAATGGCTTACTTTTTCAACCAATTCTACTTCCCTCCTTTTGAGCTCGAGTAACTCCTCACGAGCAGCAGCAAAGACTGTCCCGAACTGCTCTTGCACTCTAAGATCAGGGTCAGTTTTCGATAAACACTGCCCCAGTTGATAAATTTCATAGAGTATCTGATTATACTTCTCGATCAAAATATACGTGCTTTTCTCAACATGACTGATTTTCCCAAAAATTGAATTATCCAACAACTCCTCCTGATAAACTACCATAGCAAGATAGGACGACATCCTATCTGCAACTATCTCAACATATTGGTCCTTTTCAAGCTGAGCCTCAGACGCTATGCCTGCAGCAGAATTCAAATAAGTAGCAGCTACATCATGTGATACTGAAAGTTCAGTGATTTTTGCATTAAGATCCTCGATCTCTTGATCCTTCTTATAAAGAACTGCATTAAGTTCCCTAATCTCACTCTCATTCTTTAAACGCTCTTCCCAAGCACTACTAAGAAACTGTGAGCATTCACTCATCAACTCATGCAATGGGGCATCACCCACCTGACTCCTTCCTCCATTTTCCCCTTCCTCTTTAACACTAACGACATCACCTGACTCACCATCATTTTCACCCAGCAAGTGCTCTTTATTAGTGAAAACCTTAAGCTGGTGTCTGAGATTAGCCAGTTCCCCTGCAAAACTCTCTCTTTCTTCCTGAAAGCATCACAAAACCAATTCAATCAATACTAAAACCAATTATCAACAGAAAATTAATCGATCATTCTTTAATAGAAATAAGTAGTCAGACCTTGTAATCCTTCTCCATACTGTCTCTCTCGCTAATAGTCTTATCCAACAAATCACGCAGACGTTCCACTTCATCCACCAATAAATGATCATCTCCAGATCCATTGTCAGCTTCAACAAGGTGATTCTCTTCCATATTAGCATGTTTTTCCTCAGAATTTGAGGTCTCAGTTTCATTACTTGCAATAGACTCTCTATTATCAGCATTTCTAGCATCATCTAAATCATCGGATGCATCAACAAATAAATCATCTTTACTTTCAGCATTATGCATACCAACCATAGCTCCTCCTTCCTACATTCATTCATATAAGCAACACTTCAAAACCACGTCCAACTTTTTAACCGAAAAAAAAAACTAATTAGCAGATTTAATCAACAAGGAAACGGATTATTCCAATTCTTACCTGATTAACTGACGACTCGGAAACATCTGGACCATTTGATTCGTAACTTTCTGACATTTCGATCGATCATAATCTAATTGCTTCTTCTTCAACCAGAATTAGATCTGCCAAATCAGTCCAACACGAACAAAGAAAAAACCCTAAAAAAATATTTGGGGATTTAGTGATTGACCTGACCTGTCAGCTGAGTGCATCTACCGTTACTGCGCGAAGCAGGGTATTATTTCCGCCAAGTTTTGTAGTTTTAATTACTATGTTTTCCGTTAGGTCGCGTGACACAATCTCACCAATGAAATCGCTACAACGCGACTGTGCTCAGTGAAGGGCAACGGTGAAAAACGGCCAGGCGTTTAGCGGCTTTACAAATGCGGAAACGGTGACGTTTCCATTTGATTAAACGGCGCCGTTGCCATGCGATCTTGTTAAACGAGTTTGGTAGTCGTTGTATGTGTCTTGTGAAATGTAATTGACCACTAAGTCCAAAATTGGATTAATCAATTGTATTTGTTTTATATTTTCGATAGTCTAAAATGATTTTTTAAAAAAAAATTACAATCATGAAAAAGGAAAAGATTGATCTTTTTTTTTAACTTATTATTAATACAACTAATATATAAGTATAAAATAACAAATCACTAAAAAAATAACACTAAATTATGTAGTATTGATTTTTCATTTTTTATTGTTGATAATTTAATAAAAAAATTAAGATTGAGAATTAATTAATCCATGCCTTTATATAGAGAAGATCCTAATCTCATAAAATACTAGTCTAGATATAAATGAATGTGATTGACCTATTAAAATATACCCATCTCCTAACTTCAGATTCTTCAGATGAATTTTTATTTTAAAATTAGATGAAAGTAGATATCTCTTGTTGAGTAACATTCATTTACAAATTGAGAGTCCAAATTCAAGTGTAGTTTTTCAAACTATACCATACATCTACCAAAATTCCACTCAAAAAATTAAATTCGATAGATTTTTTCAAATTAAGTTGAAAATCTTTAAATTGAATTATGAGTTGGATTAAGAGGACAAATCGATTATTCTAAATACAAATTTTCGAGTTACATTATACACTTATTAAAATTATTGAACTCCTAATTAAGATGCCGGTACTTGAAAAAAAATAAAAATTTTAAAGGAGTATATACAAAAAGATTTTTGTTTTAAATTTTTAATATTATGTTACATATCTAGAGAGTTACTATTCTCATTTTTTCTTTGGAAAATTGACCGATGTTCCCTCAAGTATAGGAAAAGGACAAATGTCCCATTGGGGTATTAAAAATGACAGATACCCCATGACTCTATTGATACGTGACATATACCCTAGTGTTAACTTGCAGTGAGTTGATCAGTTAGCTCATTATCACTTATATTCTTAAATGTTTATAAAATAATAATATAATATATATTTTATTTAAATATAATAATATAGCCTATATTTTAATATTTTTTATAATTTTAATAATTTAGTCCCTATTTAATATTTTTTATAATATACTCAAGACTAAATAAATTTTTTAATTTATTATTTTAATAATAAAATCAAAATATATAATTATTAAAAAAATTCAAATAATGAGTTAAATTACACTCATACACTAAAATATTTTTAACTTTCTTCTTTTATTTTTATAATAATAATTTGATATTTAATTATTAAAAAATTTAATTAAAATATTTTTTAATATTTTATTTTTACATGTAACATATTTATCTAAAAAGATTTAAATTCACTATATACATCTTAAAATATATGAAGATTTAAATAAAAAATATAAATAATAAATACATGTTATAATATATTTATATACTATAGATAAAAATAATCAAGATTTGTTTTTAAAATTTTATTTATATTTTCAAAATATTTAGTATCATTTGTCAATAGAATTAATAATTAGATATATTTTATATTCTTACTAACTAATACAATTTAATTTTAATTAAAAATAAAAAGAAACATTTCTCAATTATCTATATAACCAATACAATTATATTCTTTTTGAAAGGAGTATATACAAAAAGATTTTTGTTTTAAATTTTTAACATTATGTTATATATCTATTGCATGCTATAGTTTGAAGTTATATCAATATAGAGTTACTATTCTCACTTTTGCTTTAAAGAAAAACATTCTGTTTGTCTACAATTAAAAGTATTTTTACCATGTCATAGCATGAAATTTCTCGTAATGATGTGTGATACAATGAAGGTTGTTTTATCATATTGAAATATGTATCTAACTATCAAAATATGTATGGATATAATTAAGTTTTGATAGTTGAAAATGTCACGAGATGTCTTGGACGTGTAAGATGACCCAAAATCATGGGCTGTTCTCCAAATGTTGTTGCATACTCCATGAAAAGATTGTATGAAGAGTAGAGACTCAGCTGAAGGTCAAATTCTGAATTCGCTAGAAAATGTGGTTCATTTTGACCGAGCAACTGCAGAACAATAAGGTCCCTATTCTCTCCTACAGCAAAGGAGCAATTCACTCATCAAATTAAATTCCATCTCTCATAGGCACATTACTATATAAGTTCGTGTCTTGCTATACAATTTCACACGACGAAAACCAAAAGCAAAACAAAAAACAAAAACTAAAAACCAAAAAAAAAAAAAAATAGTTACTAAGGAGAATGATGAATTCCAAGTATTTCTTCCTCCATATTACGCTATTGATCCTTTTCTTATCCCTCCCTCTTTCCTGTGCTCATACCAAGAGCCAACATCATTCTCCAGAGTCTAATGATAAAAAATGCCAATGTCCATGCCCATGCAAGTCACCTCCAGATGACAAAAGCAATAAGTCTCCCTCTCCCCCTCAAAAATCAAATGATGGGGATCATCCATCCTCTCCAACTCCAGAAAAAGATATACCACCACCTGAAATGCAAGATGATGGCAATCAATCACCCCCTCAAAAGCAAGATGGGGACAATCAATTTCCCCCTGAAAAGCAAAATGAGGGCAATCAATCACCACCTGAAAAGCAAGAGACCGGCAATGAATCACCCCCTTCGACACCAAGTACCAACACTCAGTCACCCCCTTCAACTCCGAGTACCAACACTCGATCACCCCCTTCAACTCCGAGTACCGGAAAATCCCCTTCAAGTCTGAAAACTAACATTAGCTTTGGAGGTAGTTTCACTAAGGTATTTGCCTTTGGAGATTCATTTACAGACACCGGTAACGCTTTCCTATTGGGTGGCCTTAAATCCTTCGTTGGTTCATTGATCTCAACTTTGCATGGAGGAAGCTCTCTGCTACCTGGACACAGGCAATGTAATGGCCGCTTGGTTGTTGATTTCCTCTGTGAGAACCTCGAAATACCTTACTTGCCACCCTATAAAAAGACCTCCTCGGACTTCTCTTTTGGTGCAAACTTTGCCGTAGCGGGAGCAACATCTCTTACAGTTGACTACTTTACCAAGCATAGTTTTGGTCAGCCCCTAATGTGGAAGGGGATTCCGTTGAACTTTCACATGCAATTAGATTGGTACAACAAGTTTATTCAAGGTTTTACTTGCAAGGGAAAGAGTCAGAGTGAATGCAAGGCCGAGATAGAAGGTGCACTCTTCTGGATTGGTGAAATGGGTGGAAATGACTATGCTCGTACTTTTGCTTCTCCTCTTTCCAAGCGATGGCTTACAGACCTAGCTCTTGATCATGTTCACAAACTTCTGAAGGTATGCCTATATAGTTAGCATACAGGAAAAATTTAAAATAAAAAATTTGTGTTCTCAAATGCTTAATATTGTTGACTTCAAACTGCCATTCATGAATGGCAGGCATTGTTAGATTCGGGTGCAAAGTACATTGTGGTTCAAGGGCTACCCCCGATAGGATGCTGTCCAATAGAGATGTTCCTGGCTAAAATGACTGATCGGGATCCAATGGGATGTGCATCAAGCGGCAATGCATTGATACAGGCTCACAACGAGCTCCTCCAGACTATGTTAGATGGCCTACGGGCAAAATACCCCGGTTGTACCATTGCATATGCTGATTACTGGAATGCATACAAAACAATATTGGAAAATCGACAGAAGTATCATTTTGCAGAGCCCTTCAAGGCATGTTGCGGTGGTGGAGGTGGTCCTCTCAACTTTCATATGAATTCTTTATGTGGATCAATAGGCACATCCACTTGCCAAGACCCGAGTCAGTACATGCACTGGGATGGCCTTCATTTCACAGAAAAAATGCATAGTCATCTAGCTGATCTCTTCCTTCACCAGGGTTTCTGCAAACCATCATTCCATGATCTGGTTAAGAAGAAAATGGGCATGTAGGCGTTTCGTTTCTACCATATAGAGTAGTAGGCTGCGCTCTGAACGTATGCATTCATGAAGCGAGATAATAAGTTCAGTTTCAGAACTTTCTTTTAGTTTTAATTGATACAATAAGTTATTAATTTATTGAACAGTAACATATGTTGTTCACGACAAAGACAACACAACGATGAACACATGTATGTCTGTTTTTTGTAATTCAATAAAGTCAGATTTTAAGCACTTTGTTTTCTCTTTGATTCTTAAGAATTGATTTCGTTCATTATAAGTTCCAGTCTCAGTAAGTTCTATTTCTAGAAGATAATTGTCCATAATGCTAAAATTAATTAATTACGCAATCAAATCAGAGTGGAGATGCTCACGTAACCCTCATGTGAAAACTGTTGCATGAAAATATGGTAAATTGTCTTCCAACTTTTGCTTTTTACCTGACTGTTTCAGGTTGGAACGCTATTCCATTATTCCGTTCTCCGGAAAATAATTTAGAAAGCAAACAGATTATGGAACATTCTCATAGTGATTCCGGGAGGTTGATCGACAGAGATCCTGGACCATCCACAAACTCATCCAAGATGTATGATGCCCTCAATTAGCAATTTTAAGTTATGTAAATATCATTATTTTAATCATAGTAGAGTCAGTGGCAGAATATCATGCTGCCAGAACAAACAGCATTCAACAGTCAATATATTAAACTTAAATACACTCCACATGCTGCACAAAAATAGGCAAACAAGGATACCAACTATATAACCACCGAAAGTGAACATACACTTAATCTTCAAACCACTATTGTGAAAGGGATGCTCAGTGAAGCCAAATCCAAGAGAAGTTTTATACAGATTTGCCTCATGATTGTCATTCGGCCATTGAAAGGCGTAGAAGATATTTACTGATAAATCATCATAATTCAAAGAACTTCATGCAGCTGATATCAGAATTTTGATATTAATAATGGGGATGATATTCCCCAATGCTCATAATGTTCAGACAAGCATAACACAGGATTGGTTGCTTTTGTGTAAGAATGAATTTCCCTTACCAGACTCTATTTACATTTGAAGGTCGGCCTTTCTATCTGTACATCAATCTTTTCACTCATTTATAATCAGATTAGGTATTCATAATACACTAGGAAAAGGGCATCTGGGTAATCTTTTGGCAGGCTGTTGATATAGAGATAGAAACGCAACAAGTCCTCCTTCGAAACTGTTTCTGGATCAATCACATCATTGTTGCAAGTGAGCACCCATAAGTCTTCTGAGTTAACTCTCTTTAAGCTACCACGACAGAAAGGACAAGACTCTGACTTTGTGTTCCTGTAATTTTGAAGGAATTCAAATTAGTGAAATGAATAATAATTCTTTTCAATATCAAGTTTTCATGGCAAAAGCATGAGAGATAAGAGGGTCCATTAGACTTACCAATTGCGGTAGCATTTGATGCACATTGCATGACAGCAATTAGGCAACACCATTTTGGTACATGGCTCCAAACAAATCCCACATTCGTCTTCTCTTTCCAAATCCACACGGCCAACTCGGATATCTCGTTCTACTTTCCTACCAAAACTCCCCATGTCAAGATGTATTTTCTTACCATTATCTAATTCCCCCAAACTACTATGGAGCCTTTGAAGAGAGGGTAATATAATGCCTGAAGTTTGGTCATCATGAAGAGTCAAGATACAGATTCATGCATAAACCATAAGCAACCACTGATTCACAATAAATTCAATATGAACAGGTAGAGTAAATTACACACCATAGAATTCCCTAATTGTTGCTTTCCTTCCATGAGTAGACAGATTTGGTCCATCGTCTGCATATACCTGTATGAAACAAGAGAGCAACTAATAAAAACTTGCTTTATTTTCAAGCAATGAGCATGACCTAATAGACCATAATTGAAGAGTCATGATGCTACAAGAGAGGACCTTATATACAAGTACATGGAAGAGGTTTAGATATCTGGGGAGTACACACATGCAGGAAGAATTCACCCATTGTAGCAAAAACCAAAAAAGGGGAGCCCAGTGATTGTAAACTAATTTCATTTGAAGACGTGCACCACTCTTAGCTCTTGGAATTGCAGCAGCCCTACAATTGCAGGTTTCTAATTAGAAAAACTAAATACGGCTGAATCCCTGATATCAAGTAAGCCTTTATAAAAAAATGAAATCATCTGAACATGATAATAACCAAACAAGCAAAAAATGCTGCCTTGGAAACAATTAGCTTCTACAACTGGCAAAAAAATCCTCCATTCAGTAACAAGACTCACTTTTGCTCTCAACCAACAAAACAGGAATCACACTATCAACCTCAAATTTCATCAATTGTGCGCACGAATACGCACTGAAGCATACAACGAGGGAGGAAATTTGCAATTTTTCTAATATCTTAACCCAGAAATTCCCACTTGGGCTCATTAATTGCATACTTAAATCAAATCCAACATAAATAGTAACTATAATATAATACCTATTAGGTACTAAACTCTTCTCTTCCTCAATTAGTATGATGTTGGTCATCATAATAGTGATCAAGTACATGAACAAACAAAAACATACACAGACAAAAACAACCAATTTAGCAAAAAGACAACTGCTTCAAAATCAGACACAACAGAAATTAAAGACCAAAGCAATACTTACAAAGCATTCGCATGCTGTATATCAGCTTCCAAGACTTTGAGCGAGTCCTGATATGAAGACTTGGCCAATTGATAATACAGCATCTCCATATCTCTAACTCTCTCGAACAAATAAACAAAAAGCAAGAAACTTTATAAGGTTGATGATGAATAACAACTGGGTTTTGTTTGGTTTTGGGTTCTGACTTCTGAGAACCTAATCCACCAAAAACACAACAAAAAGTTTAAGAGAGAGAGAGCAAAGAAAAAGGTTTTTGTTTTCTCTTCCCCTTCTTTAAATTCCTCTAACTTTTATCCTTCAATTTTATGGATGAATTTAGAGGGCGGCTCTGATAAAGACTGCTTTTTCTCCCTTGCTTCGCTTTTATGGCCAGACAAAGAATACAGGATACGTACAAGAAAATACGTTTCTTTCTAAACTCTCTGCGTGTCTGTCCTCTGCACTGGGATGCCCTCATTTAACCTTTTCATCGGGACAATAATTTTGAGATCCCTAATTTATTTCAATGTTTCCTAGAAAGACACAAATTTTAGTTAAATGACTTAAATACCCCTTAGAGTTTCCAATATGTATTAATATTATAAGGAGAATTTAGTTATTTCAAAATGTATTAAGGGCCTATTTAATATATGATCATACATTAATGCTTATTTAAGAAATTAAAAAGAACTGAGGATTTAGATGTTATTAACCCAACTTTTGATCTTATCTTGATCTTTGCTTTTGCAACAGGTTTCCATCTTTTAAATAAGGCAAAATTCTTTCTTTATACACCTTCGTTTATCATTAATAATATTACATAACGAAGAATATCAATTATATTTTGTATTTTTATATATTTTATACGATATGATTACCGATACTTCTAATCCTCAAAATATTTTATCTGGGGGGGGGGGGGGTTCTGATTCTCTGTGTGCGTGACCATTGGATAATCTTTCAACTGTGCGTGATCGACCGTTTGTCTTGAGGTTTCATTCACTGATTCAACAATTTTAGGTAGACCCCTTCATAATTGGTTTTTAATTTTTTAATTAATTGCATCATTAATAAGTATGTTGTGATGAGAGAACAGTGAGTTAGGGTTGAAACGAAGAAATCACTGAAATTTTGGTCAAATAATAATTTAATTTTGTGTTAGACGATTATGTTTTCCTGATGATTACGCGCCACTGAATGAAAAAATTATCGAAAATTTGGATGAGATTAATAATTAATTATTATGTTGAAATTATTATAAAAAAAAGATAAGAAGTAAGCGGGAGGATATAACACGTAGACATTATTTGTTATATTATATTGATGTTCAATTTTGTACAACATAAGTAATAACGCCTACTCATTTATTTTCATTTGTTTATTGTTATTAGGTGATCCAACTAAATCTTCTAATACATTAAAAAGTCAAGTTTTGAGAATTGACTGCTTTGATTTTTCAACTGTTCAAAGTTTTATGAATCAACTTTGAACTACCCAATTAATACGTCATATTTATCACTATTTTTAAAGAAATTGACTGGATTAAATGGTCTGTTAATAAGTAATTTATTAAAAAAAAATTTCACAACCACTACGGCCTTTGGTCTGGTGGTAACACACAGTCACAGACTCTATGGAAGTGTTCGAGTCCTATTCCTATATCTCACTTCAAATGTGACACATAGGTGTGCGGAGATATCTTTAATATTATAAAAAAAGGTTGCAAATTTTAAATTTCTTGAACTTGCATTTTATAAAACATAAAATATTCAAACTTAACTATACATTCTACACATGTATATAATTTGAGTTAATTGATAATATGTATATTATGACAAAAATACTATCCAAAATTTTTTAAAAAAATTCGAATATTTTTACTATTATAAATGTTAGAAATCGAACATACGAGTGTGTTCTAATCATTAAGATTAAGTGCTGATAACTATAATTTAACTTAATTTGATTAAAAGAAAATTGACATGAAAATTTTCAACATTATATAAATGTGAATTAAGTTTTTAATTAACAAACACCAACAGAAAAACAAAAAAAACAATCCATGTATATTCCGCTTTGAGTTTTTGTAACGTAACGAGTGCGAAAAAAAAAAAAACAGATTCTATTACATGAAGAGGAAAGCTTTGCTGTTCCTAATCATAGGCACATTAGGTACAAGCAGAGTAGTATTTATGATTACGATAACGATAGTGATAATGATATACAGACAGACAGACAGACAGAGAGTATTAATTAGTTGGGGGTTGCTGAGAAATTATCTGGCAGATGGGGCTAGGCATCCATTTGATAAATCAGGGCTCTCAATTTCAAGAAAACTAGTCAACAAAGTTTTCCGTGAAGATTGTGCCTTGGAACTACCAGAAGATAATTTTTGGTCCCCACCCTTTTCTATCTTGATTGCATCCTGTATTGCCAAAACTATTTCCTGCATCTTTGGCCTGGAATATCCTCTCTGCTCAACACATTGTATAGCTACTTCAGCTATTCTCCATATTGACTCGATTTTAACATTTCCAATTAGAATAGGATCTATAATGCTTATCACATCCCCTTTCTTAATCAATGACCTTGCCTGCATGTAACAATGTTTAGTATTAATGAAAGATGCTAAAGGATTTAACTCTAAAATGGAACGAGACTGACTGACAAAGAGGCATACCCAGTGAACAATGTTCAATTCAGCACCGAAATCTTCCACCGAGACAGGTTTTTTCCCCGAGATCAGTTCCAGGAGAACAACCCCAAAACTGTACACATCACTCTTTTCAGTCAACTGCTGATTTGCATAGTACCTGTTAAAATAACTAGCTAAGTACATTGAAAAGAGGGAGATGATCAATTTAGGCGCAAATGATAACGTAAGTATATGGTTTACTCAGGGTCTAGGTAGCCGACTGTTCCCCTTGCTACGCTTGATATGTGTGTTAAATCTTCTTCAGCTTGCCTTGAAAGTCCAAAATCTGACACTTTCGCTCTCATATTAATGTCTAAGAGAATGTTGCTTGTTTTTACATCTCGGTGAATGATAGCCGGGTTACAGCCAGAGTGCAAGTACTCGAGGCCTACAAAAATCTAAATTTGTGTTTATAGTTGCAAATTTATATATGCAAGACTATCAACTACTGGAAGTTAGATTGTAAACCTTTAGCAGCATCTTGTGCAATTTGTAGACGGGTAAGCCAGTCTAAAGGCTTCTGGTTGACAGAACCTGTCGGCAAATTATGTCAGGCAGTTGTTTTATTCAGGAATTAAGAAAACTAGAGGATGGAAAATGATCAATGGATTGAATGGTAGAAGAACAAACCGTGTATACGGTCACCCAAGGTTCCATTGTGCATATACTCATAAACCAGTATACGTTGATGTTCTTCCTCACAGTATCCAATTAAAGGAACCAAATTCCTGTGATGAATTCTTGACAAGAGGGCAACCTGCAAGTATGTTCTCACATTCAGTGATATATAGACATTGCTTAAGTTAAGGATCTCTGCTTTCTGGTTGGACACTGATAAAAACTTACTGCATCGAAAAACCAATTATTAATCCTCAAATTTCATGGCTCTAAATGAATACTTGGTATAGATCTACAAAGCCAACTCTGAAAGTACCTCAGTCACAAACTGCTGTGTCCTGTGAGTGGATGAATCAGCCATTATCTTGACTGCTACCTCTTTTCCATCTTTCATTTTTCCATGGTAAACAGATCCAAAACTTCCCTTGCCAATTTTCTTGGAGAAATTATTTGTAGCTTCTTCTAGCTCAGAAAGTGAAATATAATATGCTACGCCTTCATCCATAAAATGCCCACCTCGTGCAATTGAATAGGCAGTTGAAGGTTTTGTGCTGGCTCGCAACGAATCACCTGATTGGCACACAAGAACTTACTAAAATGCAACACTTTATCCAATGTAATATGAAAAGAGAAACTGAGATCTACACACCTTTCTCATCACTTTTTTGGTTTGATATTTTTCTCCGAAGATTACGCAGTAACAATAAACTTCCCAAGAACAGAACTAACAGAATTGCTAGTACTGCTATTGAAATGCCAAGTATTAACTTAAAGTGTTTCCGTTGTGACTCTTTATGTAGTTGAGGATTGTGTTCATATCTGCCAGAGAAAACAAGTAGCTGTGTGTAAATTCCTCTGATCTAGAATATATTACATCGGCTTATCTCTTTGTGCCACCACTATTATGACTATTATGCCTGGATGAGCATCTGCAGGCAGTCAATGCATTGATAGGTGGATGCCAGGTTAACTTGGTTCTCTTAATACTTGTCTTACATATGCAGCCTTTTCCAACTTGGTGATTGCAAACTCTCTTTATGTGAGCATTTTAGCATGTAATTGATGTGTTTATGCATATATTTTATTACAAGGATTGATTTCAATCTTTTAACATCACACTACTTCCGGCCTTTGTAAAATGTTAACTTCATTTAACAAATAATCAAGGCATACTTAAGGCCAATAGAACTAAAAGCATACTCACTTGAAAATAATTTTAGCCGTTAGCAGTGCTTGAGGTATGTTCCCACAAAAAGAGTTGTTCTCAATGTGCCTGCCACATGACAGATTTCGCAGTTAGATTCAAATTTGTAGAAGGGATAACATGCATATATCTGGTTGAATACATCAGTTGATGTTTGATATAATTCTCCATGAAATAAGCACTGTCAACTATGGCAGTGGTTATTGATGATTTTTCTTCAAAAATTTCCCATTAGCACTTACAGTTCCTGTAGACTTGGCAAATTACCCAGATATGAAGGTAATGAACCTGTTAATTTGTTGTTCTCCAGATGGCTGCAGGTGCATAAAAGAAATAAGGTGATGGACCAGTCAGATTTTCTTTCTAGATGTCAACATGATCACAAAACAAACAGCATTTTGTATTTCAGTGAATAAAGCATAAAATCATGAATAGCTTACACAATTTTTAAATTGATAAGACCACTCATATCAGGAAGAGTCCCCGTGAGGGAGTTACCATCTAACCACCTAAGTCAATGTAAAAACCATTAGACAGAACTACAATAAGGATAGACTTAAGAGTAAGAATTCTGCTTTACAGCATTGTAGGCACTTACAGCTCTGTCAACGCATCCATATTTTTAAGCTCAGATGGGATTTCACCCTTTATATTCTTTCCTGACAAGGCACTGCTCAGTAGGTCAGTGTAATCCATCTCTAGTTATAGCTCATACTGAAAACTAGAGTCATTAAATTTCTAAACAAATGAATTTCTGCATTCATGCTTGAATATTTATGATGCAAAGATATGCTTGTTTCTATTACGATACCCTTTCATATATGAGGTTCTACATTATATGTTCATACTTTTCAAGTATAGATAACTAGCACGATTATTGTTCGATATATATTTTATCCACTTAGAGAGCTATTCGTCAATGTAATTTCTGAAAAGGGATGTTAGACAGTTTAAAAGTCTGTCAGACACTTGGATCAACAGAATGATCCAAGTATGAACCAAAATTTCATGCAAGAAATGTAATGACATTACATTTTTGTAATTCTTGGTGGAGTGGTTGAGCTACATGTCACCCATTCCCAGTGGGCCGGGACACAAGGATCACCTCTGTCATTTGTCCACTCACTTTCATCAGACATGGAGCGAAAGGCATCAAGTACAGTCACTACCAATTGAAAACATAATAGGAAAATTATTCATCAGTTCAAAACTTTCATCCACATTCATAATTTTTCACTTATTTGCGCGCAACTGATCAATTGCAATTTCTTCAGCCAAATGCCAGATATAAGCATATGAAAAGTTGGAGCAAATTGTGCTATGCCAATATCTCATACTTACCATCTAGCCTGTCTGTCTTTGCAGCAATCTTGAGGTATTTACTTATCTCCATTGCATTCAAGAGTGGTCCTAGAGTAGAATCTCTGGTCTTACGGAAGGAGAATGACAGGACAAAATCAAGAGTCACATTCATATAGCTGGGTTCATAAAGCGTGTAGCTCCCATTGGCATTCTCAGCAATATTTACCACCGCATTGCTGTAGTCAGATATGTAAGGTTGCTCCAATTTGAATTTCCGAGTCTCATTTTGATGCAAGTCTTGAATTTCAGCAAAATATGCATAAGCTCGAGCATTGGCAGGAAAATCTTCCAGGTTTAGTCTATAGCTCAGTAATCCTTCTGTTCCAACAACTGCAGTTTGCATTACTTTGACAGGTGGGTATTCTCTTGTCCTTGTGTCTATGTTCTTTGTTGTATTGATCCTCATTGTGCCAGGGGCCACTCCAACAAGAAAATTCTGCCTCTTGGAGAGATCTGATTCCCAGATTCTGTCATAGGGATCATCAGGGTACCTGAGATAACAAATCAATTCAATATGTTCACCGATTGTACTAATGCAGCAAAACCTATCTTCTATGCACAATTGGTTATGATGTTTGTGCATCAACTCCATGGTTCATTTTGTGTTGTGTGTTACCTATGCTTTGTTGCTTGCACGAACTAATTGCACTTAATTCTTGAAAGAAGGATCATGTTGTTAATCAGTTCATTTTCAACTTTTGAACATTTGGAGGGAACTTACCTTATTGCATCCTTGGTTGGGGCGCCAAAATTAACTCTAGCTGCTACTTTTAAGAAGAAATTATCCTCGAAATCTGTTGCATACATAGAAAGATTCAATGGCCGCAACTCAAGAGTGGATATGAAAGGAGAACCCGTTATTCCACAACATATGCACACATCAATAGAATCTGAGGGTGCTCTGATGATCATTTCCTCTACATACACTCTTGAAGCATCCAACACTGTCACAGTTGACCACAAAGTTGCATCCAAGAAGAGCTGAAATTTGGGGTACGAAGCTTCATTTCCAGAACTGCTGTATTGAAATGTTGCACGGACAAGATATCTTCTTCTCTCTTTTGTGCCTAAAGTATAACAGTATTTCTTGTTGTCTATGGGAAAATCTCTGCGTGTTCGGTATTGCATCCGGTTTCCACTTGGGTTTTCTACTTTCACTGATTTCCCACTGTTCATGATACCAATGTCTGATATCCATGCTAATCCAGCAGTTGGGTCAGTGTAGTTGCTTGTGCCCCCGCAGTCTATACTTACAAACTCTGCATGTTGAATTCATTACACCGGTTAAATATCGGTCTATTGTCTCTGTAAGATCTCATAATTCAATTTCTAAACAATAAAATTTTCTGGGCTAAACAATATCATAATTCTGCCGAATCAAAATTGAAAACGAAGAACAGTCTGCAAATATAACTTCAGGAAGACCATACCTGTAACTTGGCACAGAACAGATGATACAAAGAGAAGATATATAACCAGGAAATGATGAGAAAATATAACCATTGAAGGGGAGGAAGACAAACCAGTCCTTTTGATATTTTCCAGGTTGAGAAATTCAGTGAGTGATAAAAAAAAAAAAAAGGAAAGAATTGAAATTGGTAAGTTAAGCATCTAAGTTATCTCTTTTTCCACCGCTTACCATTAACTTTTTTGATTGATGAGTTTGGCTTTAGCAATGTACATTCACGTTTGTTTCTGCTTTTAATTTTGGAATCTTCCTTTATTCCAAGAAATAAAGATTTTAGGCTCCGCTTTTTTGCCTTTGAAATTAGTGAATGACACAATCTGAAGCCATAAAGTTTAAAGAAAATATCAACTTCGAAAGCATTAATCTGCTTTTACTTTCAAAAAACGTATCAGACAGGTTCCTGGTGCATTGACTATGACATTTGGTAACCATCAAACTCGCTGTATGCAGATGCACAACTGGCAGCATTTTATTATCTTCCTTGCTGCTTCTCAGATGATGATTGGAAAGTTTTATTTCCCCCTAAAGCAAGAAAATTTTACCACAGTAATTGATTTAAGATGAAAACTTTTGAATTCACTGCTTGTAAGAAGCTATTGAGAAGCAGAGTGAAAGCATCATCTTTTAAACTAATTCACACCTCTAAAATCTGATTAAAAAAGAAATACAATTAATCTTATTAATTAGCGGAAAGGGGTGGATACCAGTTGAAGATCTGGCCATGCAAAAAGCATCATCTTTTAAACTCTAATTAAAGAAAGAAAATAAACAAGATATACATGTAACACCGTAAAGAAGAAGGAAGATGAAAGATGTAGAGCATTAAAAAACCTTCTTTAGCTTTAATTTGCTTTTGCTTTTGCTTTTTGGTAACTTTAGACCCACTTGTTTGGAGTAACTTTATAAACTTTGACAAAGTATGAAGATGATGGACGCATATGCTGTCTCTGTACCTCCTCGACAACATTCAATTATGGTCCCATTTGAATAGGATAGCCTTCTCCATCGCAATTTATTTATGCTACCTTTAACCAAATTGCTCTTATACATTATGGCAAAGCAACCCGTTATTACTAGTTTTACATTCTTAGGGATATATAGTAAGCTTTTACAATGTAAAATACGAAGTTTTTACATACAAACTTTTACATTGCACGTTACAAATTATGTACATGATTAATGTAATAATTGTATTCAGTCAACATTCATTAAATTTAAATAAAGAATTAATGAACGCGGCAACCTGTGTGGGGCCCATTGGTCAATGATCGCTTACTATTAGCTGAAAATCCGCATGCGGCATAACTGGCATGCAAACTAATCAGATCTTCGGGTGGGCCCGGTCCCAATCAAAAAATCGAGAGTTTAGAACTGGATCCTATAATGGGCCGAATCTCATCTACCTGCTGTCCAAAACATAACAATCACATCACAAACTTGCGCGCGCTACCAAATTAATGCAACGTTACGTAACCCACTCATTGCTTGCGAGAATTCTTTATCAGGGCTACTACATACACGAGCTTAATCTTATTATTATTATTTTGACATTTTGGTCTCTAAATCATAGAGGTTTTGACTCCTCTTCTAGTGGCCCATGAGGCACCGGCCCATACGTTGAACATGATGGGCCTGTGTAATGTAATGGAGTGGAGTAGGTTAGACGTTGATAATTGCCATTCAAACAGTAATTAGATATTCCATGACTGCAAACCAAGGAAGGAGAAGGAAAATCTGACACTGTTTTTTGCTCCAAGTAGAAAGAAGGAAGAGAATTATTACTATCATTTTCATTTGTCACTGTGACTGGGGAAGGAGTAGCAAAGTCAGACTTTAGAGACAAAATGGTAAACATATTTAGTATTAATAACAAAGTAATAAATAAATCAATTAGAATAAGAAGGGTATGGTGGCAGCACAATCAACAAATCACAAATGGCAGTTGAGAAATAAATATAATGAAGGGAAGGCAAAAGGGGGAGGTGGGACAGAGAGAGAAGGCATTCCTTTCTTTCCTTCTAGTGTCAAAAGGTTTAAATTCTAAGCAAACCGCTCTCTCTAACTCTTCCTTCATCAGAAAAAGGTCTCCATCTCATCTATTTTCATCTTCTCTTTCAAATTCCAAAATTTCTCTAAACAGGATAAAAAAAAAAGAAAAAGAAATTAAAAAAATTCACTCCAACTCTTTCAAAAGCCTGTTTTTTTTTTTTTTCTCTCTCTCTCTCTCTCTCTCTCTGTTTTTCTTTATTTCTTTTTCTTACAAGGACTACTCAAAGCAGAGACCAAATGTTGGTAAAACAACCCAGCAAATCTTCTTATAGAGAATCTCTCAAAGCTCTTGAAGCTGATATACAGCATGCCAATAGCTTGTAAGTTCTTTTCTTTTGTAATTATGTATGACAATCATAATTACTCACCATATTTGGTAGGTAAATGTAAATAATCAGGGCTGAATATATTAGAAACAATATGTTATTCATTTACATTCTCCTGATTCCACCTGAAATGGGTAAACGTTGAAAAACTGGTTCTTGCTGCTTCCTTTTTAAGGGTAGTTATGCCAATCAAATTTGGGTGCTAGTTAATGGAATTTGTTGTTGAGAAACGTAAAGTTTGAGAATTTGTTTGTTAGGCATATCGGTTTGTGTCAAAAATAGTTTTTTGAAGTGCCTTTCATTTAGATATGACAATCACAATTTGGTTACAGCTTGAAGTCCCAAATTAATCTGTAATTTTGCCTCTTGATTTGTTACATTTGATATTTTTGGTGTTTGCCCAGATAAACTTCATTTTTTTTTCCCCTATCTAAATGTATAACACGAAGAGTGCATTTGCCTAATTTTTTCAGGGCCGCTGCTCTCCCAAGAGATTACGGTGGGGATTATATTCAGATGAGATTATCTTACAGCCCTTTTGCCCCCTTAGTTCTTTTTCTGGTTGAATGGATGGATTACAGTTGTACAGATACCCTCCCCTGTTGTTTAGGCCTTCTCCACGTTCTTGTTTACAAGGTGACTTGATATAAATTCAGCTCATTCTTATTTGATTTATCTTTTCCTGAAACAGATCAAGAAAGCAAGTTACATAGTTTCTTTTTCCTTTGTATCTGTTTTTGATTTTGTGTTTTTGAATTGAAACTCTTCATAAATATCCAGGTATATGTTGATGGAATGCCTGCATTGTCCTCAAAAGAAAGGAAAGCTACTCTAAGGGAATTTTATGGTCTTTTCTGCTCTCTGACATATTGTTTCATAAACATCTAATTTCCTTCACTACCATGTTAAAGTTACATTTGAATGATTAAATATTCTTGCAGCTGTTATCTACCCTTCGCTCAGACAACTTGAAGGTGAGTTTCTTGAGTTGGAAGATAAGAATAAGAGAAACCGATGCTCAGAAGTTTTAAGCATAAAGAGAGCTGAAGAAAGGAGGAAGTTATCCGATAAAGATCTAGATAGAGATGATGAATGTGGTATATGCATGGAAAATTGCACCAAGATGGTACTTCCCAGCTGTGGGCATTCATTGTGTGTTAATTGCTTCCATGACTGGTACCCTCAACTATCATTTCTGCTATTTATTTTTTGATGAATTACTGAACATATTTCTTCTTGAGAGATTACCAATATAAATATTTCTTCTGTAATTGTTTTGATGTTGAATTACAGGAATTTGCGATCTCAGTCCTGTCCTTTTTGCCGTGGCAGCCTTAAGCGAGTAAGCTCTAAAGATTTATGGACTCTCATTAGTAACATCGATATAATTGACATGGTTACTGTTGCAAAAGAAAACCTGAGGCGTTTCTACCTTTATATTGAGAGCCTGCCTCTCATAATACCTGAAACACATCCCTTCATGTACGATTACATGCTCTGACTAACAGAGGAAGAATGAAGTAAAGAACAGTTCAACACTCCAGCCACCCTATTGTACATAGTGTAAGTAAATTTGATCTCATCTACATTGGCTGGTTGCCTAGCTATTCCACTATAGCTGTATACAATTAACTGAGCAGATGAATTTCTAGTTTGTGAATCTCAAACTAAACAGATATGGATTCAGGAGGTACTGAGGCTTCCTGGACGAAATCAAAGATTATGTATATATCCACAAGTATGTGCAGGAGTAACAGATGTAAACATAAAAATATGGTATGCTTGGCATTCAACTCAGCTTTTTGGAACCTGAGTGTTGGAATGAACATGCCAAGGAATTGAATGATAGTTGGTTTCTGCTCATTATCACATGTTGTATGACAAATATGATGGATGAAACGTATTTTTTCTAAATCATATATTTGGTTGAATGAGGAAATACTGTGATTCACTTTGATTATACTTGAACTGCAATTTCTGAGATGCAAGATGAGTAGTAATCAATTGGCAATTGTATTGTTTCTTTTAAAATGTTTCTGCATTGTTTAACCATTGCATAGAACATTTACATTTCTTTTTTGGAATACAGCTTTAAATTTGGTTTTAGCAGCATTCAGGAGCTTTTGTGCAGCAAGAATATTTGGGTTGATCTTAACCAAATTGTTATTTTTATAACCCCCGGTGGGAATAACTGTGATTCTGAAGCATCCATAACTACTAACAGCCCAAGAAAACTACTCTTGGTTAGGTGATTACCGTATCTAATATGATGCCTTACAAGATTTTCTTGGTATACCTACCTTGCAACGGTGAATTAAATACTTATTTATTTCCTAAACTGCAAGCCAAAGGTTATTCTTATATGTTAATCTTGGTTGTTTAAACTCGGTTATCTTATCTTGAATTGCCGTGGCTGCATGACTAAGAAACATCTGTGGGTGAATATGGCCTGGATAAACGGTTACATTTTCCAGTTTTAAGCCTTTAAAGTATGGTCGGCGCTGTCTTTCTGTATATGTAAAGCTGAAATAATTTGGATTTCCCTGTGTCCAACCCTGGAAAATGGTTATGAAGATTTCGCAATTGCCCTTGGAACGGAAAGCTGTTAAGTTTCTACAAAATCTATACCCCTTTGAATTGGGCCCCGTCAGTTCTAAGCCATGAAAAATAAGAGGCTAAAATTCTGCACACGGACAGGGCATTTGGGTTAACCGTACACTTACATTGACAGCCTAATGTCTAATTACAAAACAATAAAAATGAAAGGGGGAATAAAGTTTTGTCAAAAAAAAAAAAACTCATGCTAGAAGCTCCGTCCGGACCTCTTTAACAGGTGCCACAATGTAGGTGGTTGGTACTGGCATATTCCCGTAACAAATTGCTCATTTCTCATTGCATTATTCAGCATCTTCATGATCGTGCCAGTTTACAAAGAAGAAGTGAAAAATTAAAATAAAAAAGTTAAAACGAAAAGAAAAACTGCCCATGAAGGCATCGTAGGAGAGCACAGCTGCGCAAGGGGGAGAGAGGGAGGCTATATATTATTCTATCCTTTTTAAATTAAATTAATAAAAAGCAACACCCACTTATGTGAAGTTGCATGGAGTTCATCCTCCCAATTTGTTTATAAAACCAATCATGCTAATCTCTCTCTTTAAGTAAACAATTCTCTTTGAGATAAAAGTATTTCTTAGTGGGCATTTCCTTTTAGAGCCATTAGAGTCCTTTTATTTATTTATTTTTAATTGAATGTCCTTCCCTGCCCCACTCTCTAAAAGTATGCCTTTAAGCCCTCATTATTCAAAGTTGAAACCCCCGTAGAAGCAAAAAAATATCTACTTCAAACTTCAAACTAATAGTTAGTGAACAAAACTTAAAAATTAATTATATTGATTGGTCTAATCCCAGTCCCAGAGGATTGGTTAATTGGATTAAACCCACTAATGACACAAATTGAAGTGGAAGAGGAAACTTGCTCTTCCTTCTCATCCCGAAATTAAAGTTATTGATCATTAGTGCTATAGAATTCATTCTTTAAAATGGGAGTTCTTCAAAAGAAAGATGCCACCTTATTATTGGCACCAATATGAAGCAAATGGCATTATCTTAGCCTTGGTTTTAATTTCTTTAATTACTTAATTAATCCTACGTGGCCTCATTGGACGATATATATTAACTTAAAAACCCCTTCTAGATTACTTGTTAATTGCCATCATTTTCACATCTAAACCACTAAAAAAGTTTGATTATTTATGCATCATTCTTCCAATAATCGTATAGTGGAATCATAAATCTTTCTTTCATCCATCTATCTACCAACTCACACTACATATGATTTTTTTACGCATGAACCACCCTCATGTCATTTGCCTGCATATATGTCACCCATTTAGAGGGCTCATTTTCTGTGGTTTGTAAGTATAGCCATATTTATATATACATGTTTAAGCTTAGTGGAAGAAGTACTTGGAACCTTCATTAAAAGTTATTATTCCCATCATCAACTTAAAACAATAATATATTATTTAATTAAGTTCTCCCAATATTGGCTTTTTTTTTTCTTTTTCATGATTGAAGAAATGATAAATTTCAAAGCGTGGAAGCCACGCTCCGGTAATATTCAGACATATATGATATAAATATAAGCATTTTCTGCTGGTTTCTAACATGAGTTGACATGGATGTTTTGTCCTTGTGCAGATGGATGGGTGGATGTAATGCTTGAATTCTTTTGTGGGTCTAATCCAACTCCACAGCCTGTTCAAAATTATATTTTTTTGGAGGTCTTGTCCTGTCCTGAGGCCGGATTTTTAGTACCATTTTCATAGTTAAATATTGAACAAATATAAAAGACAACAAGCCAAAGCCTCTCTCTTTCAACAGCATTACAGCAAGTACACGGAAAGATACTTTATATTAGCAGAATTATTGAGAATTCAAAGAGGGGCTTCAATACTTGCACTAGTTTATTTTAGTTTTTGCTGAAGCGTTTCGGGATCTTTTGATGGCATTTGAGTTGGGAGAGAGAGTGAATGCAGATGCTGTGTTTGCATTGGCTCCGGACAATAACAAGTCAAACGAACACAAAAAGAAAGGGTTGTTCCAATATGTTGGATTTTGTACCAATCCCACTCCAGGTTAGATGGTCAATTATTGTCCTTCTCCAGCTCACGTGCTTCTGCACTAAAACTTTTCTTCCAATAATTCCCCCCACCCCCATGAATTGAATTCCATTTTGTTTGTCGAGAAGTGAGTAACATTGCTTTTTAACATGGTGTACACTCGTATTTTTTTTTTTTTTCCCTTTGTTTATTCCAAGCCTTTTATATTAATGGGGAAGGTAAAAAGAATTCAAGTGATATTAGAACAAAATTATACGTCAGAGTACAATAAATAAATAAATGGGGATGATCCAAAATAAAGAACAAAAGAGGAGCAACTTTATCTTTTTCTCTGTAGATGTTAACGTAACAACTCTATAATCTTTTTCACTTTTAAGGACCAATTTTGTCAAACATTCATCCATACATGCCACCTCCAACACACATTTATCTTCATTGTCCCCTACCAAAACAACTAACCAACAACAATTCCTATGCTAAAATTTGAGACATCATTGTTGCTCATTATTGAACACCCCCTCCCCCTTCTTCATAATCCGGCTAAAACATCCGCATTTCATACATTATTCATTATTTATACACGAGATTACTTGATCATTGCTCAAAGAATATTTGATACATGCACATTTAGCATGTTACACTCGAAGACATGATCGTTAACCTACTATTTTGGTGTTCTAAATTGCATCAAGTTGATACATATGGTCAAAAACCAAACTGTGTTTGTCAAAAGTATTGCTTTAACGTATCATAAATTATGAGATGCTATTTTCATTCAAATATTCTTTCACACCCACTTTATGTTATAAATTTCTTACCTCCTTTAATTAATTTTATGGGTTAGGCCAGAATCTACTACTACTATAATCCCCACCACAATTACTCTTCACACAACAATTTAATTACTCCCTTTTTTTTTAACTTTGGAAAATAGAAAAGAGAAAAAAATAAAAATAAAAGGAGAAAGAAACAGCGAGCCGAAAGACGATAAAAGCCAACGTGTAGCACAGGGACCGTTAATAGCCGGCGCCAAATATTCGTTGTTTGTTCTTCTTCTCTCTTAAAATCCCAGACCAACCCAGTTTTTCATTTTTAAAACCCTTCAAACTAAACACTTCTCTTCCCCATTTTGTTGTCTCAGTTACTCTCTCTCTGTGTTTTTTTTTCCATCTTAGTAGTTTTCTTTGTCTGGCTCGATTTTAAATTGGTCTTTTATTGGCTTTTTCCATGATGGAGAATGGTTTCTCTTCTCCTAGAAACGACAGGTTTAATCCTGCCGATCTCCGTGTTCTTGTTGTCGATGATGATCCAACGTGGCTCAAAATTCTTGAGAAGATGCTCAAAAAGTGTTCTTACGAAGGTTAAAAATTTAATTTAAGCAAACAAACTTTACTTTGTTACTGTTTTTGTTTTCTTATATCTACTTGTCTGTGTTTCTTGTTATTGTTGTTATCATTTCATGATCATCAAATTTTGCTACATGAATTTTACACAATTTTATTTTGTTATATAATTGTTGAATTCTGAGGTGGGTTTTTTGTGCATGGGTTAATAGTGAAGTGTGATGGTATGTAAAGGCATTACTCATTTCTGTTCTTTTTTTTTCCCTTTTCCTTGAGTTTTGAAGATAGCTTCAATTTTAGGCAATTTGTTCATGTCGAGCACAAAATCCAGCTTTGCATGCAAGTAATTGAGCAATATTTTTCATATGATGATGGAAGTGAAGGAACAAGGTTCAGTTGGATGCTACGATGTTATCGTGTTTTTTTTTAAATTGTTTTGATTCTTCTTCTTCTGCTAAAAATATTACACGTATTAATGGTTTTTGTTGATAATTTTACTGATGGTTTCCTTTTAAGGCGGGGATTTTCTAGACGCCAGATAGAGATTTAAGTATAGGAGCTTGATCATCTAATAATGGGCAGATAAGACTGAGAATGTGATGAATCCAGGAGAAATTGTGGATATTTTAATTTGATTATCACAGTGATTGAAGTGAATTAAGATTTTTTTTTGAAACTTCAGTAATAGCTGAGTTTTGATCCATGTACTGAGTCAGACTTTGATTGATGCTAAGGCAGTTAGGAAAAATTGTTCTGATGATAATAGGGCAGTACTAAGTCATGGATATTTTAGGCATAAGAATGTTTGCTAGTTTTTGGTATAAGATGTTGATTTCTGAATTGATTGATCAAAAATACCCTAGCACTTCTGCTTAAGAAGTTGGAATTTCTTCTCAGAAAAGAACTTGTTTCAGATCTTTTGTTATATAGCAAAATCCATGTGGTAGGTGAACTGCTGATATAAAGGGCTTCATGAGTTCATGTGCTCAAACAAACTTAGTGATGTCATCTACAATACTTTAATTACAGAAGGCCATTATTTAGAGACCGGTAAACACATGGAATAAAATGGGATTGGAAACCTTTTCACCTCCTCAATTTAGTAAATATGAATCTGGCTTCCATCATTTTTATCTTGTGCTGCTTCTTAAGCAATAGCCTAGACACTGTGTGTTGGCTAGATAACCACCTTCTCATATTTAGGCTTGGCTAGTTAGGATGCCTATATCAATCAGTCAAGCTGAACCTAAACCTTAAGCTTTGGGCTTTTCTTATTTTTCATATTTTTTCTATTAGAAAATTGAACCTGAACTACAGACTATTTTTCTCTTTAGGCTGGAATGCTAGGAAAATATTCAAGTAGTTGAGACTAGGCAGATTAGGCTTCAGTTTCACTCAACTAATACAAACTTTAAGCTTCTGAAGTTTACAATATTGCTTAGTTTGTAGTTCTTAGCAACCCAATTGAGCAGAATCAGGTTCAGAAAAGGTTCTGAACGTTTGACTTAGGTATTATCCTGGTGATGAGGTTACTAGTAACATCATTTTGATTTGAGGCTGTTATAGAAATAATTAGCATGATTTGACTGCTGGGTCTCCATGGTGATTAATTTTTGTGAACTTGGTTAGCTAGATTGGTTCACCCATGGATAAGCTTGATCGTCTGAGAATATGGTTGGGTGTTAACTAATTCTCTTTATCAGATCCTCTTGAAGCATGAGATTAGCTTAAGCTTCAGGTAGGTTCCGCCAAAATACAATTAAACAGACCAAACCTTGATTTGGATTAAGATTAGCCCATTACTGCCCTTGGGTTTGCTTCATGGATGTTCCTCATAATATTCATTCTAGGGCCATATTCACCATTGATGCAGACAAAAAATTCGTTCAGTTCCTTGTGTGTGCTTCTTGGCTTTCAGCCATTCAATATGATTCTTTCTTAGAATCTGTGCTTTCATTTCTTTTTTGCTGCTGGTGCTGCCTAAGACCATCATTGCAGACAATCATACTTTCTCATTTAACTTTTCCAATTTTGTTTCCTGTTACTGCCAAGTATTTCAAACAGTTCTGCTATTGATCAGTTTCTTGGTTTTGGCACATTGTCAATTTCAGAGAAATCTTTAAGGTATCTATGTTTATGTGTCTCAATGAACAACCTATAAATTTTTAGCAAGTTGAAGTTATATTATTGATCTTCAGTAGCACATCCTTTTGAACCTTATGGCCCATCAGATAGATCAAAGGATTTCTTAGCATTGATATGCCCTTGTGCAGTAACATATAATTTTCTTTGTGTGCAACTGAAATTCAGTTAAAAACTTGATTATGGAAATATAATATCACATTTCTTCCTTTCTCTAGTTCTTTTTTTTGTTCTGGTTGGGAGAAAATTTTGTACATGTTGGCTTTTTGCTTTTTGGGCAGTATACCCAGGTTCCAAAATCACATCCTCATATTTCATTTACCATTCTGACATTTATTTTTTTCCTGCTGTTGTATATTTCAGTCACCACATGTGGTTTAGCCAGAGATGCACTGAGCTTGCTTCGTGAAAGGAAAGATGGATATGACATCGTAATCAGTGATGTCAATATGCCTGACATGGACGGGTTTAAGCTCCTTGAGCATGTTGGGCTTGAGATGGATCTTCCAGTCATTAGTGCGTTTTCTGCTTTTTTTTTTTTTTTGGTCTAAATTGCCAACTTTTTCATTTATTGATTTAAGTTTTCGGACATTCAATTGGACCTGCTTCTTACTGTTCGTATATATGTAACTTCACAGTGATGTCTGTTGATGGAGAAACAAGCAGGGTCATGAAAGGTGTTCAGCATGGAGCATGCGATTATCTTCTTAAACCTATAAGAATGAAAGAACTTAGGAATATTTGGCAGCATGTTTATAGAAAAAGGATACACGAGGTAAGAGACATTGAAAACATTGAAGGATTTGAAAGTATTCAGATGACAAGAAGTGGATCAGATCAGTCTGATGATGGACACTTCCTTACTGGAGAAGACTTGACCTTTGCAAGGAAAAGAAAAGATGCTGAAAGCAAGCATGATGACAAGGACTCTGGCGATGCTTCTTCAACAAAGAAAGCTAGAGTTGTTTGGTCTGTTGATCTTCATCAAAAATTTGTGAAAGCTGTAAATCAGATTGGATTTGATAGTAAGTGATCCATGAACTTCCACTTTCAGTATATAGTCTCTGGATCATAATGAGTGAGAAATTTTAATCTACTTCATGGAAGTTAGTAATATTTATTTTGTCTTTACGTGTTTTTCAATGATATAGCTGCCATCTTTATCATGCTTCCACAGAGCCATAACATATAATATGTGTTTGGCAGAAGTTGGTCCTAAGAAAATTCTCGACTTGATGAATGTGCCTTGGTTGACCAGAGAAAATGTTGCCAGCCACTTGCAGGTAGATACTCTTGGATTTTGCTGTCAAGTAAAACTTTTCATCTACTTCCCTTCTTTCATGTTTCTTTGTGCTATCCATGGTGATGTGGAAGTATCTTTTTTTACTTGAATTTGATGGATGTTGTACTTCCACTATCATAGGTTTAAATGATGATTCTTCTTTGTTTTGATTATGGAGATAATGTAGGTTAAATGACTGTCCCACCGTATAATATTTCATAGTCTACAACTGTGCTTAAAATGAATAGAAAGGGTAGAAAATAAGTGTTGCATTATGGCTAATAAATTTTTGACATCATGATCTCTTTAATGGAGTGTTTCCTTTCTGCAGAAGTACCGCTTATATTTGAGTAGGCTCCAGAAGGAAAATGAATTAAAATCTGCTGTTGCTGGAATAAAGCAGACAGATTCACCTTCAAAAGATTCTGCTAATAGTTTTGGCCTTCAGAACTCAATCAGCGTGCACCATCACAATGATGTTTCAAGTGGAAGTTATGGATTTTCTGGTAGTAACTCACTTGTCCAGAATGTAAATCCCAAAGGCCTTGAAGGTGACTTGAAGGGGATTGTTACAATTCCTGTAACAGAATCCAAAAGACCTTTGACAGTTGATGTACCCAATCAACGTAACGTCAGGAGTTCCAGGAGTTCTCAAATAGGCTTCGACTGTTCTTTTGCACCAGGGGAGTCAGAAGTAAGCTTCACAGCATTTGATTCTACCGTCCCATCACAATACCCTTGGTCTGATGTTCCACAGACTCAATTCAAACCTGAACATAAGCCGCTTCAGTTAGAGGATGGCTTCAGCCAGTTATCACTACCTGCTCGAGGGCATCACATCCAAAATGATAGATTACAGTCGTGTCCATCTATTAGTCCGGGATCTTCTGTGGCTGACAGAGACAATAACCTGAAGCCCTTGGATACCATGTACAAAAGCAATTATGCCAGTGCAATTTCAGTGGGAACTGCAGTTGACTCTTTTCCTGTTCAGACCAAGAGTCATATGGTAAATCATCAATCTTTTGAGGCCATTCCCCCTGCCACATCAAGCATGAAAAGTCACGGTTTAAATCTGAGTAGCATCTCTGATTTGGAATCTGCCCAACGAAACATAAATTGGGGAATTGGGTCATCTTTGGCAGCACTAGATGATGACTTACAATTTTGTTGGCTGCAAGGTGATTGTTTACCTATGAATCTCGGACTCCAAGACATAAATTGTTCAGGGTACAATGATCCAGGACTCATTTCTGAAGTACCATTCCACCTTTATGATACTATGAGGTTTGATTATGATCACCACTATGACCCAACAGAATATTCTGTAATCGATCAAGGTTTGTTTATTGCATGACCTTGTTCAATCTGTTCACGTCTGCAATGCAGGATGGATCCTTTGCTATTTCATATTAGATGGTCGATCTATAAATGGAGTATAACTACTCTTTGGATTGGGATGTTATTTTTTTCATCATCAGTTTTAGACATTTTGAAGCATGTATAATATGAGTGATGAAAACATTAACCATAATGCTCTTGCTTCTTCAAGTTCTTAACATGGGTGGTTAGTGTTGTATATATGTCTTATGTAAATGATGCTATTTCAGATGGGTGCAGTGCAATTATGGGTGACAATGCACAAGGGCAAAAGTGAAGTGGGTTGTTATGGGTGCAGACTCTAGCGTACTTGACTACTCACAGCTGTGTGATAGTCATTAGTGGGAGGATTCAATCACTAGCACTGCAAGATAAGTTAAAACCACAAATTTATGGAAGAGACATATAATGACCCAAAATTAGTCAGTGTCTGCAGTAAGCTCTAGACAAGCTGCTCTCTAGCCGCCCCTAGAAATTAGCAGCTCAAGTTCTTACTCTTTTTATGCACTATACTTTTTATCAAGAACAATGAATTACTTCAAATTATATGCAGGCTAAATCTAAATTTATACTAAGCTAAAATTACATTAGAAGCGATTCATAATAAACAGTGATTTAAACTAGTAACACTAAGTAATATATTTATTTGTCTCCTCAACCAAGAAAATCACTTGATACTCTTAAGACATCGTTTGGAAGTGCACAATGGCAAAAGTGTTTCCTGACCACTCATTTTTTATTTTTTATTTTAAATTTAGTGATTTTACTCACTGTAGCTTCAAATACACAATATCTCAATTCTAAATATAACCAATATTTCAATTGATTATAACTACTCTTTATTCAAGTGAAAAGGACCCAACGTACGAGTATTTGAATACAAGACAATTCTCCAAATTTACAAAACTCTCTCTGGGGTGGCCAGCAGCAGGGTCAATTAAGGTGAATAAAACCCCTCTTTGGAAATTCAATGCTGGATATTTGGAGAAGCATTCTCAAGTGCATTCTTCTTTGGCAGTGAAGTGACTGACCGAGTTGTGCTTGGGTTGTTTTTCTCTATAACATGCTTAAAGCTTGAAGTATTCATTGAAGACCTCCATGGTGGTCGTGTATTTGCATCCTGGAATGCATTGGAAGTTGGCCTCCTTCCAAGTTTTGGCAGTGAAGTAACTGAGCAAATTGTTCTTGGCTTATTTTTCTCTGTGACATGTTTGGAGCTCTCGGTATTAACTGATGGCCTCCTGGGAGGCCTAGAGCTTGTATCCTGGTGGACTGCTGTTGGAGTTGGCTTCCCTCCAAGTTTTGGTGACCAACTGCTGAGAAAGTAGTTTCTGCAAGGCAAGATTTGCCGCATTAAGCATCCACAGATTAGATAAGTATCTACTTGTGAATAAAACAACATCCCTTCACCACTATACCCAGTAGAAAAACTTATGGTGGTAGCACCAATTAATCCTTCGTAAATTTCATTATGTGAATTGCATGCTCTAATAAATTATAATAATATTGGCATCATAGTAAAACAAGTAGGTAAGAGCAAGAACCTTTCTCACGTGATTACTAGGAGAAGGTGGAATGTGATGCAAATTTTCATTTGGTTTAATTTTGAAGCTGGTACTCTGCCACAGTTTTTTAGTGTCATGCTCATCTTTCACCTGCATAACATGGAGGCAAGGTTAAATTTTTTAACAGTTGGCAAGAGCACAAGGGAAATGATAGAGATAGAATGAAAAAATGCACTCTTTTTGTCATTTCCTGTAAGCAACTAAACACATGTAATAAGATTGAATTCCCATTATAATGCCATATTTCAGAAAAACACCTGCCCTACTTATGGATTAACATCTAAAACATAAAAGGTAGCTGTTACAGACAAGTAAATGCATTTTATAAGATATTTTAATCCACTATAATGGTAACCAAAGATGTCACATAAACCTTCTTCATGTGATTATTTGACAAGTGAGCTCCTCGATATGAATACTCATTCTGTTTAGCTTTGAAGCCTGCACTCTGTCGCAGTTTCTTACTGTCTTGCTCCACTTTTTCCTGCATAATATGGAGAGAACAAACAAATACTAATTTACCAGTATGACAAACAAAAAAGAGAAAAAATGCAATCATTACTATAACTAATTGGACCAACTCAAATCTTTTGCAAGTTCATACTTCTACAAAAACTTCTAAACCTCATTAGAAACTGGCAGGTAGCAAATTTTTTCATCTAGTAATAACTATATCATAAATACATCAATAATACATTAGAGCCCATGTGAGGTAACCTTCGCTCTTGTTTCCAGTAGACCCTTTTCTGCTTCCTTGGAATTATTTTTCTCTTCCAGCTTCTCAAAGAACTGGCACATAGCAATCAAAGAAACATATCAACATCTTGAAACATTAGAATTCTTAACATGGTAAGAAGTAAAAATTACAGAAGTGTGCATTCTTGCCTCTTTCCGTTTTGCTGCCCTTTCTTCACTCCTGAAGCTAAAAGGAGAAGATAAACATGGAGATCGTGCCTTTTTTCCATTGGCACTTGAAGATTTTGACCAACTGCCATATGAAAAGTACAATTGAAATGAGAATTTTCCAAATGGAAATGTTATTAGTGCTTCTGTATCTCAGTCAATAATTATTCTCCCTGTATAGAACGTGGAATCAGGAAGAGTTTATAAATAATGTTGAATAAAAAATTTAATATTGTGATCTCCAAAGTTCATTTTAATAGTTTTCAAGTAAATGTTGGCATGATTAATTCTAATAGTTTTCAAATACATGTAAAACATGAGAACAACGAGACATGCATTTAGGTTAAATCAAGCAATAGCATGACTAATATAGGCAACAAACCAACCATATGCGAACATTACACAATTAAGAAGTTGGAGTAGGAAAAATACTCACTCCAAGGTAAATGACTGGAATTGCTCATCTTCGGTTATCCCTTCTGAAACTGACTTTCTAACTAGTGCTTTACTCCTGCAACAAGAATTCTGGTCATATCAGTGAAAATGTTCACACATTTTGATGTTGCCATTAGTGAGTCTTTTCAGTTGCTTGAGAAAGTTTCTGGAGGTAGAAATACCTCTTGTCTTCTGACTGGAAAAGTCTGGAAAGATGCTTTGATACCCCATTAACAGAAGCCTGAAGTTCGTAAATAAAATTTGCATTGGTTATCAAAAATTTTTAACAACACTATGATTTGTGTATGCTTGAATGTGCTGTGAGTGCATGGATAGGTAAATGAGGTTATGAAGGGAATAGAAGTTACTCTGCTTGGGGTTCTTGTAGGAGTTGAACTGTCGTTGGGCTTTTTGAGGGAGGCTTTACTAGTTTCATTAACATGAGGACTGAAATTGATCGACTTATGGAGGAAATTTGGAACTACTCTCCTTTTTTTGTTTGAGTCTCCTACAGACTCCTCACTGTTTGTGGCAATATTCTCAATGTTTCTGGCTGGTAAGGAAGGAACTCGTTTGGCTGAATATGATGTAAGTCTGGATACTCCACTTTGAGATGATGACTTTGACGAACAGCTGGACTGTTTTTTCCTGCTTGATGAAGCTGAATTCTCCTGGACAGCTTCCTGAAATGTTGAAAATAATTAAAATATAATACAATAAAGCTAACATAGAAAAATGAAAAAAAAAAAAACAAGGCATAACTGGGCATACAACCTTATTGGTTACTCTCCCAACAGGGCTGGCCTCAATCTTGTTTTCGACATCTGGATTCTGAAGCTGCTTTAAATTACCACCTTGAGTCGGGCTCTCCGCATTTTCAGCATTTTCTATTGTTGCTTCACTTCTTCTGATATCAACATCTTCCAAATTGTCTCTCGTATTGATCGGATAGCATGCATTTACATCAGCAGAATGAGCCACCTCAGTTTCTGAACTGTCTTCTTTCCCTCGTTCAGCAGTGGCCATATGGCTCATGTCTGCTGATTCTGTATCTGTGGCAGAGTCAGTGCTGGAATTGGTCATATATTGCTCTTTCTGTTCACCGATGGCCACATGGCTGCTCGTTTTCTCTGACTCTGTATCCACAGGAGAGTTATTTGGAATTTCACTGACAGGTTTTAAGTCAGGGACATTATTAGCAGCCACATTTGCTTCTTGGGATGCTGCAGCTTTCATGGCAGCTTTTCTCTTGTAGTGAGCTTCAAAATATGCTTTCTTCTCAGCAACAGTACCTGGTTTGGAAAACTTCTCTACTTCTTCTAAGTAACGATTGTGAGAGAATGTTGACCATTTTTCCCAAGCCAGAGATTCTGACATAAATCTCCCGAAAGATATCGATTCTGTGAGGGCGCGAATGGGATCACCCTGTAATGTAGAATTATAATGTGAGTTCCATCTCCATGTTCTTTAAAGTCCTATAACAATATATACACAGAAATAGCAATAACCAAAACTATTAAGGCTGCCTATCAGACCCCTTAAAATAATTTACTGATTTCCGTACCTAATTCTTCAAAGTTAAGCCCTAAATTTTGCGCACACGTATCTAAATCCAAAAAATAAAGGCATTGAAATAAACGGTCTCTTGCTAAAGTACTAATACATAGAGATATCCATGACAGGGAAACCTAATTAAGTTGCCTACTACCCTGATCATCAGAAATGTTAAGAATTTGAATAATTACACATATGATGAACATGAACATGATTGTATACAAAAGGAATGAGCAAGAAAGAAACAAGAGAACGCCGATCAAAACCTGCATTAAAGCAAATGTATAGAAGATACCAAGGGTAACAATCCTCAGAAAAATACAAATCATTGAGAAAATTGAAGAATCAGAAATTCCTCGTTGCTTCTTGGAAAATATGAAAGAAAAGGAAGGACGAGAAACTGCTCAAAAGGGACTTCGTTCATACTCATTTTCATGCATTTTCTCTTCGACTCTTTTGCTCCTCCCCAGAACGGAGGTTATGTAACCACCCAACGGGACCAAGAACTAAAAACGGAACTTTCAATGATAGCTCGGCGGCCAAAAAGAAAAAGTGGAATAAAAATCCAATCTGGGATCATATTTAAAGCATATGATGGCATATTAAAAGCATCCAAATAACTGAACATCAAAATAGAAAACGAAGAAATGCAAATTTCGATAGCTTTTTGAAGAACCGACCTCTCTGGCCTCACGGGAGGCATCAGAAGGATGAGAAAACGATCTCAAAAGCACAGCTGATTCACCCATTAATTCTATTATACTCTCTCAAACAGCGACACCCTTTTCTTTCTCGTTCTTGTTTTCTTGCTTACTACCGATACACAGCGCCCGCTCTGGCTTCTCCACTTAGTAATATCAAGAAAACCCAGAAGGGAGTTCACTCAATATATTCTCTTTGAAAAATTTGAATCACACTCTAACAGGCTCATATGGGTCCATTTCAACTCCACAGAACCAAAGCAACCCACATAACCCAGAGACAGGGATGACTGATATTTGCAGGGAAAAAAGCTTCTCTTTTTATGTGGGCAGGCTTCGATTTGCCTTTAAACCGCAGGCTCTTCTCTCTACTTTGATTAGTTGAACACAAAACTCAAACGTGTATATTCCTCAAAAAGGTTAAATCTTTCTATGGAACATGAATCTGTAAGATGAGATTTATTACAGTAACCATTTTAAATTGTGGGTCGGACCCATTAAAGCTTTTCCCAACGTCTAGTTTTCTTTTATTATTATTGTTATTTATTTTTCGAATACATATATACCAACATAGTGAATGAATGTGGATTCTTAAGATTACGAGAATCTATTTACTTTTATTACCAATTTATTTGGCAAGTGATGTGATGTGATTTGAATTTGAACCAGCAAAACACGATCGAGGCAGACACCCTCTCAAATATTGCAATTTTTGCAACGGCTTTTGTTTCCAACGACTCAAATCGGACACGTATGTGCCGCCGTTAGTCAATTTTATGGTGTATGGTTGCGATCGTGGTGCAACTGTGTGGACTTAATTCATCTAATTTAAAGGATTGTTAGATGAAATGAAAGGGATGTCAGACCAATGAATACAATTTGAACGGCAAGATTAAAAAATAAATAAATAAATCATATTTTGAAACTAAATTTTTCAAATTGCTGCATGTGATAGAGATTTAGGGGAGAAAAAGGTTCTCATTCCAGAGCTACATTATCGTGAAATTACCAGACATTCCGAAAACTGGTCGTGAAGTTTCGATGTTAGACATTATTCATGGAGCCTTGGACTGTGGTACATGATGGATAAGATATTTGTGTTATAGGCTCACTTAAAAACACATTATCATCCGACACTTTCTTTCTAGCTCTGTTAATAGAATATGAAACTTCTAAATATCTATTGACCAGAAACAGCAAGTCGCAACACTAGAAACTTCATATACTACTTACAGTATAAAGATTCCAAAACTTTCACCTTTCTTATAATTAATTCTAAAACTGCTTTTATTCGCACCACAATTTCATTTTCCGGAAACTGGAAAACAAACGAACTGTGCCATCACTCAACATTGATATCCAAAACTCTGCCATTATTACTGGCCTTGGGGATAGTTATGTACAAAACCCCATCTTTAACCTCAGCTGTAATCTTCTCAAATTGAACGTTCTCAGGCAAAGCAATTCTGCTACTGTACCTTCCATAACTATTAGCAGACCACTCTTCTTCTTCTTCCTCGACCATACCATTGTTATTCACTTGACCTTCCTTCTCCTTGGGAAGCTTCTCAGCCTTGACAACAAGCATTTTCTCCTCAACCCAGACCTTGACATCTTTTTTAGTCATTCCAGGCATGTCAAATCTCATCTTGTACTCACTTTCCCCTTCTTTTATCTCCCATGGGGTTCTACCTCTGCTGTTGTAACCTCCCTTCTCGTTTGGCAATGGCGATGGCCACGTGCCTGAGTACGTAAACGGGTCCTCCATCATCCTCTCCATTGTCTCCATCATCTGCTGCACTGTTCTCGCTGTAGGAAACCGGTCCCATAACCCTGAAATTGACCTCAGTTTATAGTAAAAACAGATTAGTACAGAAAATTCCTGAAACACAAATATTCACATTCAGAAACGGAGATGAAGCTGTACCTATTGGTGCAACTCGTTTCTTGGGTTGGGGTTGACGATGCTTGCTGGCGCGCAGGTGGTCAAGGTTATATCTGCTTTCTCCGGCTGCCATGGCCTTGAAGTTGAATTTGTTGCAGCTAAAGCATCTGTTATCTGGGGGGAAAGAGTAGGGCATAATTCCTGAATTTCTGGTTTGTTTAGCGGATAAAGGGAGAGAGATGCTTAAATTGGAGAGAGCTTGAGACATATTTGTATCTTCTTGTTCTTGTATGTGTGTGGTATACTAATTGAAATGTAACTTACGACCTCTGCTATAGAGAGATTCTAAGGAAGTTTTCAAGAGAAGACAGGATTAACGATATCTCTGCTCGATCGGTTCGGCTAATATATATAATGAGAGAAAGAGACATTTCTAGAATGAAAATTGGGATGGAGGGGACTGAATTTCTAGATTTCTCCAGAAATCATTAATTAGATAAGGTTTCTCAGGGCTTTGATGTCCTTTCTGTGTCCTGAGCAGAATTTTCTAATGAGTAACAAATTACTTGACACCATCATGAATCAGAGGCATACGTCATTATTTTATTTTATTTTTATATTTATATATATTTTTTGAAACAGAACAGGGCACGCCTCCTCCTTTCCTTAAAATTGTGATAGGGGAGTCGGTCGCAGCAGCTGGAAGTTCTAATGCATGAGGATTTTACAAAATGTTTTTATCTATTTAGAAATGTGTTTTTGAAAAAGTCGCGGTGCATTTAGAAATTTATAAAGTGTTGGTCCCAGGTTACATCTAATTGGGCTAAGATTCAACTTAGCCTATTCCCAGGCCCAGGTCCAACACTACTCTCCTTGATCGAGGGTGGGCAAGGATATTTCAGTCAAAACACTTGTCGGATCCTCTTCGTAAAAAGCAGGCTGCAGGCCTCTGAACATTTCATTTCATTTCATTTCAAGGTTGCACCACCATTACAGAGGAGAACAAAAGTAGGAAAATGGACAATTTTGCTCTTCAAATCCCCTTCGTCTCACTCCTACTCTTACTCACCCTCCTCTACTACATCATTCGCCGAAAATATTGGAACAGAGAGTTACAGTCACAGTTGCAGTCGTCTGTCAACCCACCGTCACCTCAAAAACTTCCCATAATCGGCCACCTTCACCTCCTCACAGATATGCCGCACCATGTCTTCACTCAACTCGCTGACCAACTCGGTCCCATAATTTACCTCCAACTCGGCCGAGTTCCAACTGTTGTAATCTCCTCATCTCATCTCGCTCGACTCGTTCTCAAAACTCACGACCATGTCTTCGCCAGCCGTCCACAACTCCTTGCGGCTCAGTACCTCTCATTTGGATGCTCTGACGTAACCTTCTCCCCTTACGGCTCTTACTGGCGCCAAGCTCGTAAAATCTGCGTCACCGAGTTACTCAGCTCAAAACGTGTCAACTCTTTCCAAATTGTTCGAGATGAGGAGGTGAACCGGTTGTTAATCGCCGTGAAAGCTCAGTGCGAGTCAGAAATAGACATGAGCAAACTATTTTTCACCCTAGCTAATGATATTCTATGCCGGGTGGCTTTTGGGAAGAGGTTTATGGAGGGTTCAGGGGAGGGGAAAAAGAGTTACTTGGTGAGTGTTCTGACAGAGACGCAAGAGTTGCTAGCTGGGTTTTGTTTGGGGGACTTTTTCCCTGAGTGGGGGTGGGTCAACTCGGTGAGCGGGTATAAACGAAGGTTGATGAAGAATCTGAAGGATCTGAGAAGTGTCTGTGAGGGGATCATTGATGAACATTTGACGAAAATGGAGAAGAGAAAGTCAACGGGTAGCGAAGATTTTGTAGATGTTTTGCTTAGAGTGCAACAACGAGATGACTTGGATGTGCCCATTAGTGATGATAATCTTAAGGCTCTTGTTCTGGTATGTACTATGTACTGCTCACTTTTCTTTCTTGTTTTCCTGTGAGTTTGGTTGCAGACTTGAGAATCCAACTCGGAACTCAGTCCTGGTTAACAGAATCGGTGGAAATCTTGTTTGGGGTACTTGAGGAGGTGATGCAATATTTGTCCTAGTCCTATGTTACGATAACGTTTGATATGTTGACATATGAGGTCCAATGAGAATTAGTATAGACTTTGACAATCTTTAGGTAACTGCCAAATCAATTCACTCTTACAAACAGTTGAGTTGAGCATTTAATAGAAATAAAATTCTAAGTGATTATCGACAAAAACTGCTCATCATCATCTAACAAGGTTAATGAAATTGTCCTAGCAACTCCAAATTTTGAGGCCGAAATTACATATAGATTGTTGCTAACATCCAAGGCAAGCTCAGGCTGATCCTCCAATATTGTATATGGTGTAATACAGGACATGTTTGTTGCTGGCACTGATACAACATCAGCGACTTTAGAATGGATAATGACAGAGCTCGCTAGATACCCAAGAGTGATGAAACAAGCACAAGAAGAAGTTCGAAGAGTTGCTTCTGGCACTCAAAGAGTTGACGGGAGTCATATCCAGCACCTCCATTACTTGAAAACTGTTATTAAGGAGACAATGAGATTGCATCCACCAGTCCCTTTACTGGTTCCCAGAGAGTCTACGGAGAAATGCACACTTGAAGGCTATGAGATACCGGCAAAAACTCGGGTTTTTATCAATAGCTATGCAATTGGGAGAGATCCCAAGTCGTGGAAAAATCCACTGGAGTACATTCCTGAGAGATTTGAAGGGAACAGTAAAGAATTTATGGATCAAGATTTTAAGTTTCTACCATTTGGAGGAGGAAGAAGAGGCTGCCCTGGTTACATTTTTGGATTAGCAACTGTAGAAATGACAGTGGCTCGACTTCTGTATCATTTTGATTGGACATTGCCTCAAGGAGTTGGGGCCAATGATGTCGATCTTCAAGAGATTTTTGGGCTTGCCACTAGGAAAAAATGTGCTCTGGTACTTGTCCCAACGGCAAACAAGGATTATGAACTCAAGAAGAATGATGCTTAAGTACGATTTTCTAAAATTCAAGAATGTTTATTGTAGTTATGGGCTGTAATAATCAATCTTCCTTGAAGGAGCATGTATCAATGATGCATTATCTTTGAGAAATAATTGGGAGCTCACGAGTCACCCTACTTCGTGGCTATTCTTCTTTATCAACAAATATAAAGCTGCATGAATATTTCCTTTCAAGATCAAAGCATGCTGAATTTGCATTTAGATGTTACAAATAAAACAAAGATTTAGTTCCATAAACAAAATTTACAATCAAAACTGTGTAATCAGCATGTATGTGTGCGGCCATCAACTCTACAACAATTGCATATTACAATGCTTCTCAATCCCACTGAAGCAATTTTAGTGCATGTCAATCAAATGGTTTCTTGACCTTCAGCCTCAAACCCTGGTTAATGAAAACAGAAAACCCAGAAAAAAACATATAATACTCATTTTATCTAGAAACCACTACTTCAAATTCAGAAATAATTATGTGGACGGCTGATTCTATCTTATCTTAATTTCTGTAACAATAATCAAGAAATCAAGAATATTTAATTAACTTACTCAGCCTTCTCCTTTGAACTTTCCCCTGACTCCTCAGTTGCGGTTGAATTTAGTTCTGTTAGCTTTCCAAATGATTCTTTAGCATCCCCAAAGAAGTCTTTTACTTTATCAAGGACTGTTTTTAGCTGGTCTTGTGTTGGAAGCTGAAATTTGATTATAAGCACAATAATATTAGTCCTTACAGGCCAACAGCTTCAACCTACATCTCTTCTAAAATTGTAAATATATTTTTCATAATAATCCAAGCAACTCTTAAGGACTTACCTCAATTACATCAGTGGTAGAAAGTGCAGCTCTCAAATTGCCATTTTCCTGCATAATTGGCATTTGAAAATAATAAGAACTCACATAAGTAAAATTGCTCTTCATTGTGCTTGTGCACCCACAAAGCTTTGATGGCAAAATGTAAAACCAAGTGAAATTTAAATATAAATAGTTGCAAAGTAGAGGTCATGGGAGCATTACAACAAGCTTGTAGCCATATCTGAACTCAGTAGCTGACCGCAGTACACGAAATTGCTTGAATGCTGTCTTCTGTATCTCCTTCTCGTCCTATTTCAAATAAAAGGAAGCAGTATATGACAAAACAGACCTAGAAGTAAATTGATCAAGAAAGACTAAAGAGAACATGCCAATGGAAACTGGGAACTATATACTCTCATAGGACTAAAGATGGAATACTGATCTAAGAATTAAAGCTGATTAGCTGAAAACAACATATGCCACCTAATCCGCTTAAAATGGCTATGAAAGAACTAGCAGCTACATTAAAACTTCAAAAGAACATCAAAACCAATGAATAGTTTTGCTCGTTTCTATGTGTCACGCAAATTGACAAACAGCAAAAGTAATAGAAGTTAAATTTGGTAAAGCTTTTCAAAATTTAAAAAAAAAAAGAAGTTTTGTCGACCATGACAAACAGACTTGTCAGCTTGTTTAAGGAGATCATTGATAGCAACCCTGAAGTTACTGTAGCAAAAAAAAAAAGCCCATACAGCGGACACTACTCCCTTCTCTTTTCTTTTTGGTCGTATTCTCTTTTCAAACAACTGCAGAACTAGATGGAAGGAGGAAAAAGTGAAAAGCCTTGACGCACTTCATGATCAAACAAAGAAACAGGAAAGTAAACTATTGAGGATGCAAGCAATGCAAACAGGATTTTTTTTAATAAAAAGGGAAAACCAAAAACATGGATTTCTAATACAATAATGCAAAACTAGAAATAAAATAAAGGAAAACTCAGCCAGAGAAGAGCTCACTCTATAAATAACTGCTGCGAGATTTCTAGCAAGTGTGTCTTTGTAAATATACTTCCCCAAGAAATTGTCTTTGGCAGCAACCATGATTTTGGCTGTGGTGCCACCTGTAATTATACTAAGAGGGTACCAAAGATAAACCTGCACAAAGCGTAAACGTTTGATAATACAGTTTAACTATAAACCATTCCAATTAAAAAGAAACCATATGATGACAGATGAAAGTCTACTCCAATTATGCTAAATTACTACTACCCAGAATCTACTAGCAGTTACTAGAAAACAAGGGAAATACATGTCATAGAAAACAGTCTGTAAATCCAATATCAGCATATTGATACATCAAACAATCAGGAAAACAAAAAAAGCGGACCTTTCATGATTCTCTTATTATCAAGTATCAAGAAAAATAAGAAAAAGTTGTACTTGGCAAAATTGAGGCCATGATACAATTTAGAATATATTTGGATAGAAATCGGATAGAATATCATAGAAACCAGCCAAACTATCTCTTTGTAATTTTAAGATTGTAAACTTGTGTTTATGGTTGTATCCAAAAAATTATTCCTGAAAACTTTGAAAGCATTTTCGTACAATGTTCTCTCTACCTTATTTTCTAAAACAAAGAATTGGCAACAACAGGATTAATTGTAAATCAAACAAGCATTACTTTCCTAGTTACCAGAGCACAAACAGAAACTATATCAAGTGAACATCAGAAACAGACGAAGAAATGTGACGAGACTGAGAGAACAAACATTGGCAATTCGAATGAAGATGACAAAACGCGGGTTGCCATCATCCTCAATCTTGGGCAAGGAAGGAGGTGGCGGCCTTTGAAACTGACGAGATTGCATGCCCCTCTTGCCCTTAGCTTGCACCACTAACACATGTTGTGGCCTCTCTCGTCCAGAAGGCTTCTGGATTGCCCTGGAAGAGAAGAATGAGTGCTTGACAAGCACATCTTCGTGCGTTCTTGAACTCGACAGAGGAAGTCGAACCAGCGCGTTTAGAGACATGCCCACTTCAGTCTCAGCCCTTCCAACGCAATTTTCTTCCTTTATTTTGTGTTAACGAACTGTATGTCTGTGTCTGTGTCCGAGTTGCGTGCGTACTTGTGTCTTTCTTATCCGCAGAAGAGGTTTCTGGGTGAAATGGGGGACTGTGACACTCGAGAGTTGCGGAAACTTTTGCGCCATACACGTGGCAGATGTATAGTGGAGAAATTGTCTCCACATGAAACGGCACCGTTCTGCACCAACGTCGTAATAAAACTAGTACCACCCATGAAAGATATAAGTTTGTGTTTTTCAAAAGGGAGAATGTCTTAATTCCCTTATTTTTTATTAATATTCAATTATTTTCTTATATTTTTTTAATATTTTATTATTTTTTAATAATTTAAATATTTTAATCAATAATTTAAATTAATTTTTTAAAAATTATAAAATAAATTAACATTATAAAGATTTGAATTGAGACCTATAAAAATAAATTAATACTCTTATTATTGTACCAAATATATATTTATGATAAATTATTTAATAAATAATCATTTTAAATATACATAAAATAAATTTTATTAATAATAAATTTTATTGATAATAATTTTTTTAATATAAAAGATTAATAATTTAAAAATAGTTTTATAAATATTAAAATTTTAAAATATTTTTAATTTAAAATTATTATAAATTTTTTAAATTTAATTTAAAATTAATAATGATTTCAAAAAAACTTTAATTTTACAATAAATTTGATTTATTTTTCTTAATAACTTTAGAAATATTATAAATTGATAAAATCATTATCATTAATGATGATTTTAAAAAAATTATAAAATAAATTTATAATTTTAAAGTAATTTTATTTTTTATAATAAATTAGATATATTTTCTTTAATAAATTAGTAATATTTTAGATTAATTTTATAAATATAAAACTATTTTTATTATGTTAATAAAAGTAATTTTTATTTTTAATAAAATTTATTATATGTTTAGAAAAGATATATGTATTAAAAATTAAAAAAAATATTAAAATAAGTCATTTAATATAATAATAAAAGTATTAAAATATTTTATTTTATTTTAATATTCGAACACTTACAAGTAAATTTATTTGGGATAACGGAGTATTAGTAAAAAGAAAAAAAATATGGGAATCGGAGATTCTCCCTTTTCAATTTTAATTCTGAAATTTTTCAACAAAAGGTAAGGTGCATCATTTCTCATCAAACAAATAATCGATGCGGCTTACATATCACATGCGTTTTTTTAAGCACTTATTTTCTTCCATTATTGCAAGTCTGAGACCTTTCATGAAAGACAGCATAATCGTTCCAACTTTCTGTTGCTTTGTACCTCTGAGGTCATATGTAGGCTGGCATGGATGTTGTATTCTTGGTGTTAAAATTCAGAAGAAAGCAGTATTTCAAAACCAGAAAAATCAGAAGAAAGTAGGGAGTCATAATTTTTTCAACTGCTTAACATAACCATAAGTATGTTTAATGTACATATATAAATGGCTCCGGAGTTCTCATTCCTTGTTCTTCTTTATTTAAAGTGAATATCAACATGAAAACTTCACTAGTTTTCTTATTCCTTGACATTCAATTCCAGTCAAACCATGAGCTGTTATAATCATAGTTTATCAAGTTTATTTAGGAGCATTTCCAGCAAGAAACTGCAATGATAGGCTTTGATTTCCACCCCAGAACCAAGCATCCTTTCTCTTCGATGATGGTGTAGCCCTCGCAAATCTGGAACTTCTTTAGCCACTGCTTCGCCTGAATTATCATCCTGATAGGTACTGATTGGAACCCAGCACGGCTCATTCTCCTGCGCCATTGGTCAACCCTTTCGTGCCTCTCAACCCTCGCCGGCCCCTCACAGCTCACTATGTTCTTGATCTCCTCTGCAAAAAAGAACTGCTCCATCTTGGCTCGTCTCGTGTCATACTTGGGTAGCATTGCATCCAGTGAATCAAAGATAGCTGAATAGTAATGCAATGCCTCCATGAACCTCCCTAGAAAGAACGGACCGTTATGGCTCGAGTCTTGCTCAGCTAAAATAAACACTTTCGGTGATAGTTTGTTTAATCTTTGCAAAACTGAGTTCAATGCTCCTCGGCTTTCTTTCACCACACAATGCAAATGAAGAATGCTATTGATCACCAGAACCTCCCCATTCTGGACATTGATATCTTTGGCTTGCAGGGTTTCCACGTTCTTTTCCACGATTAAAAATTCAAACTTTAACTTCAGGCTGTCTGCGTAGCCTTTTAACTCGTCTCCAATTGATTGGAGGCGTTCAGTGCAGTTTCCAACGCCGGTTATTCTCAGACGGGTTGGTGGTTTTCCTGAACGGTTGGTTAGGCTATGCATCAAATTTCGCCATTGGTGGCCAAGGGGCAGGCCTAATGTCATCCCCAAATCCACAACATGAACTAAACTCTCTCCCTCAAAGGCTTCCAATATCGATGCATTTGCTATGAAATGACCGAATTGGATTTGTGGGCAAATTTCATAAACAAGGCTCAAGGCTTCAGCTTTCTCTGATGTAACGGCCATTGATTTCGTTATCGGGCCTACGACTCCTACTGCTCCAAGGGATTGAACTAGAGCAAGGCGGTCAGAAAGTCCTTGAACAAAGCAGGAAGCCACTCGCTGAAATGATGTTCCAAAGACAAGGGCATTAGCCCTGAGTTCTGATAGCAAAGCTGAAGCATGTACTTTGTCCCGGCAAGCCACTGCCTCTGCACAGGCAATGAGCTGTTGTACTAGTTTCATTCCATCTCCATTCCCTTGATCCTTCACTTCAGTTTCCTCTCCTCCCATCATGGCTAGTGCTGCTTCTTCCATGGCCTCAATTGCCGAGTATCTCTGTGTATAAGCCCATATATGATCGCGGAATTGGAGCCTCGGCAACGTATTCAAGCTACCAGTAATCCTATTGTTACCACCACTGCAGCGACTACTATTGCTTCCATTGGATTCATCGTTCACAGGTGTCTTCTTTAACCTCTTCTGATCTCGTGTTTCATCTGATATGGACCAGGTGCAAGAACTGCTCTCTGAAGTGGAATCATCGAAGAACGAATAGAATCCAGCGGCTGAGAAGTTGAGGTCAAGGCCAAGACCGAGGCCAATAACCTCATTGTTTTTATCATCAAGATAGAATCCCCGGGGACACTGGAAATCAGGCGCCATTACACTTGTAGCCTTCTATTGCTTAGAACATTTCTGCAATTGAAATGCTCGAAAGACCCATCAGCTACGCAATGGCTATTTATTGTGTTTTCTTGCTCAGGTGAATATAACAAGGCCATATATTTAAATCCAAGGAATGGTAACCTATGCAAAAAGAAATCAATTTAAAAAGGTGTCTTGGTTCAGCTAGACAACTACACATAGTCTAGAGCAACAATGTTAGCATAGAGCAATAGGGGTACATTTTTTAAAATTATTTTTATGGAATCCCTAGAGGTTCGGAGAGTTAAATATCTTGACACACTAGGCCCTGTTTCTGTCAACTTTAGAATATGATTGTCATTTTCTGATTTACAGAAATCCTTTCATGTATACATGCTAGTGTTTTAATATTATTATTGTTTCTTTTAACAGGATGAACATGGCAGAACATAATCCCTGTAGAGACACAAAGTACGTTGTCTGCAACTCTGCATCTTCATTTTTTATCGAATTTTTGTTTTCTGTGTACGAGTTACAAAATCGGCAACTACTACACTCTCCTGTTGGGTCTTTTAGTAGGCAATGATTAGAAGGTATTTATAAGTCTTTCTTAGCGAAAATAGAGAAAACAAAGAAAGAAAAAAGAAATGCTCAGAGGCATATTCTAGCCGGTCAGCTCAGATGCTGTTATTATCTATTATTAGTTTATTCATGGTGTTATACACTAATGTGTGGATTACATGTGCACAGGTAAGCAATGTAGAATATACTTTCAGATTGATTGGCTTGTTACAATGAATGACTCTGCCACCATCAAATTCCGGGCTACATAGATACAAGCTTGGCAACGAGTAATGCACACATGAAAATTGCTGAAATAATCAGTTGTAAATTTGAGGAAAATGATCCCAAAGAAAGAAAAAGGAAATGAATTTTATTCAGTTTAATTTATACATACAACATATAATACAGGGAAAGAATGTGAACAAATGAATGTACCCAATCACTAAATGTTTCCCAAAAGCTCAGTGGAACCTAGCTATTAGCAGACAAACCCTAAATGCTTTGCAACAAAACAACAGCATTGCCATGCTCTCAACCAGTAAATTGGTCTATGCAATGGGAGTAACCTGAAGCCTATTCCTCAACACACAAAAATGATGTTTGTTTTTCCTTCTTTTCTGATCTATTAATATGAAAATTCATGGCCTCTTAGTGATATATATTTCTTGACCCATATAGCAATATCCTCTGCACAGGCTAGGGCTTGTGGTGTCTGCAGGAGGATATCAAGAGTAGCAAACTCATGCACAGCGTCCTTGTAATCAAGAAGTGGTGCATCCACATTAACCTTCCGCAGTTCCTCTGAGTAGGTGATGGCTCGATCCCTCATCCAGTCATGCTGCGCAACCACTGTAAGAGTTGGGGGCATGTTCTTTAGAGGTGGTTCTCTACCAGGGATTAAGGGGTTGGCAACCGGGTGATCCAGGTCAAATTCTTCCTCAGGTAAGAAAAGTTTCCACGCCTGTAAACACATAGCCTTGTCGTAGATGTAGGAATTTGATAGCTTAATTTCAGAGTTCGTGGGAACACTCCCAATGAAGAAAGGGTACATGAGAACTTGTGCTACCACCTTAACAGGATCGAGAAGCTTTCCTGCTTCTACAGCCTTCCTAGCCACATAGTCTGCTATGTTTGCACCACTGCTTACCCCAAGAAGAACACACCTGTTCTGATAATAGAGCAAGTTATTCAAGTATTTGAAAAAGAAAGAAGGATGTAAAGAACACATGGAATAAGCAAATTAAGGCAAGAACGAAACCCGAAAGCTAAAAGGAGACTGCAATTATATACTGGGTGCAAATCAACTGAACAATCAATATTTGTAAGTACGTTATTGGCACTTCATTAGGAATAAACTAATGTAACTCTGTTACAGAATATTTTTCTTAGACAATCCAGTCTATAACAGTGTTCTCATCGTTGAGTACCAACACTGGTTTTGCTGCATTCCAGATTTAATGGCTACAATCAGTCTTGAAAGTATCCTAAATTTCACATGTTCCTTGATGACTTCATCTGACATGGTTATCTCTATAAATGTATTTACATCAACTCGTTTGTACCTATTCAAATCTATGAACAAAGCATACAATGCCCCAGGTAGAACAGAGTACTCTCAGAGGTGTTACAGAAAATCAATATATCGTTCCTGGTTCTCAGTTCAGAAATTGATTTCTAATGTCATACTCAAAATTCACGCATGGTAAGACTAAATAACTGATTTGGCGTACCACCAACACATAAATATACCAGAAATGCATCATAATCACAAATTGAAGAACAGACCAATCTAAGATTAAGCTAAGCTAAGGGAGCAAAAAGAATACCTTGAAGGATCACCATGAGCAGCCAACCAAGGCTCAAGCATTGACACGCCAAACTCATCGAAAACGTGTTTGTCTCGTTTACCGTCAAGTCTCTTGCCATTTCCATTCCCAAGCTGTGCCAAATTAGCTTGCTTCTTTATCCAATTCAAAGCCTTAAGCCCATCCTCAAACGACGCAGGATACCTACTCTCTGGCGCCAACCTGTACCCGACTGCCACAACAATCACATCACACAACTTAGCAGTCCTCCTGCAAAACGCATCGTTTGCAACCGAGACATTGCTTCCACTCACAAATCCCCCGCCGTGAAACTGCAACATGACAGGTAGTTTCTTGTAAGAGTTCTTCCCCGCTGTTACCGGAGAATAACCTTTGTAAACATGAGCGTTAGCCAATGAGGAGTTGACAACTGTGTCGGGCAGAAAGATACGCAGGCTGAGACTAGAGAAGGGGTCCACGTGGATGTCTTTAGTTGCCACCCCATCAATGAAAGTGGGGTTGCTGGCTGCCACGGATTCGTCAGGACGACAAGTGGTGCCAAACGTTTTGGTGTTCTGCAGAGATGAGCGGGTTTGTGTTCTGAGATTGTATAGCAGGTGCTTCTTGCTGAGTTTGAAGAAGATACTATAGAGTTTCACAGCTAAAGATGGCATTTCTTCAGAAACAGATGTTGAGAAACGTTAATGGAGCTTTGGCCTTTTGGATTTGCGGACAAGTCATCGACGAGGCACGGAAACAGACGGAAGGAGGAAGAGACTGACTGGTTCAATTCATATTGTTATGGCGTCTGTGACTGCGACCATCGGTCAGAGAAGAAGCTTCTAATGACGCTTCATATGATTGTACGTTTGACTACAGTTCGCAGGAAACAAGTCTTGTTTTCAAGGTGTACAAGTGGGAAAAGCGAGAAGATCTGGGAGTATGCTAGGTTTGAGTGCAGGGTGAATTAACTGTGTACGGTGTGAACAGCTGGGACGAATGATGATGTGGAGCTTAGTTGGATCGCGGTGTCCAGATTTGTTAGCCGCCACATGATTGTCACTGTAATGATGAAATAAAAATATTTTTTTTATGGACTAAATGGTTGCTACAGAGTCCAGTCCAGTTATGATCTCGGGTGTCGGAGTATGGGCCCCAATCACCTGTAGTCCAACAAATCCAATAGATCACAATTGACAGAGAAATCTTGCAGATGGTTTACTAAAAATACCGCAAAAATGTTCTAAGGAGACCCAAACAAACCTTTTCCAAGACCATCTATACTAAAAATCAACTTAATAATTGATGTTCGAGAATTTTTAATGCGGCTGTCATCAAATTGGTTTTGACTTCTGTAATAACCTTTTTAGTTACGGAGCTATCCCCATTGGCCTGGTGTTACGTGTATTTACAGCCTTAGCAAGTGATATTGATGCTTTCGATATATGTAACGTTTCGTATGTAAATGTATCAAATTATTGCATTAAAATATTCAGAAGAAGATTAAGAACCCTGCTCAGGTTGCAGAATTAAAGAAACAGATAAAAAAAAACTCCTCTCCTCCGTGTACCTCCTTTTTAATTCCACATCCGTTTCTCAGTTTTCTTGTCAGTCGGGAAATCTTCCATCTAATTTACACGCCAAATTGTGACAGACCAACAGACGCATTAAAGAATCGACTGAATTAAGAAATGCATTGGATACATAACAACTGCAACGTACATATAAAACAAATTAAACAAAAGATCCCTATCATAATCTCACAGGGTGAATTAATTTTCATTGATTTGCTGCATGATTTTGTCCTTTATTTCAAGAAAAGAATTGCTTGACCACGTGTACACACACACGCACACACACGCACACACATATATATATATCCTGATGATGTAATTTGAAGTTGGAGATGGAACTCAATGCAGTACCGCATCTGTATTAATTTTGAAAAATGACGGGAGCAGAAGAAAAATTATTAGTGGTTGATAGGGACATAGATGCATTCAGTGAGCTAAGAGTGTGGCTCGGGTAAACCCTCACACTGAACAAAGGATTTCGGGATCATCTTCCCCAGCAGCTATATATATATAATTGCAGATGAGTGCAATGCAAAATTGAGCTCACATAAACGAATTTACACACATTTGGTCGAGAATATGAAACTTGAAGTTGAAATAATCTCAACAGAAACCATCAAACCATCTTCTCCAACTCCTCACCACCTTCGCCATTACCAGCTCTCTTTTCTCGATCAAATATCTCCTCCTGTTTACAACCCTTTGATTCTCTTCTACCCATCTGATCAGATCAATAACAATATTACAGAATTTAGCAATGTTGAAAACCATTACGACCATCTTAAACAATCGTTATCTGAAGTTTTGACTTGCTTCTATCCTCTAGCAGGACGGATTAAGGATAATGTTTTCATAGACTGCAACGACCAGGGCATACCCTTCAAGAAAGCTCGAGTCAAGTCCCAACTTTCGGACCACCTTCAAAATCCAGTCCCCGGTGAACACAACAAACTACTCCCACTTCCACTAGATGATGCTGGAGAACTGCCTGTTGGCATCCAATTCAACATTTTTAACTGCGGTGGAATTGCGATCAGTGTCCTCATTTCTCACAAGGTCGGAGATGCTCTGTCATTTTTCACTTTTGTCAAGAGTTGGGCAGCCATTGCTCGTGGGGAGAGAGACACTGTGCGTGTGGAATTTGTATCGGCTGTACTCTTTCCACCGAAGAACATATCAGGGTTTAAGCCAAACACCGGTATCACAAAGGAGAATATAGCAATCAAGAGGTTTGTGTTTAGCGCCCAGAAGATAGAGGAAATCAGAGCAAAATACACTGACACAAAAAGCTTGGAAAACCAGAAACGCCCCTCTCGAGTCGAGGCCTTATCGGCTTTCATGTGGAGCCGCTTCGTTGCCGCCACTAAGGGATCGGAATCAGGCCCTGATCATAAGTTCCATGCAGTGGTTCATGCAGTAAACCTACGTCCCAGAATAGAACCGCCGCTGCCGGATTATTCTTTTGGAAATCTCTACCGAATAGCCATGACAATTCCTTCAATGGAAACTGATCATGAAGAGTGTTATGATCTTATCAGCCAAATGAGAGAGTCGTTGAGCAAAGTTAACAAGGAGTACGTGAAAAAACTGCAAGACGGAAATGAACACTTGGATTTCATCAAAGAGAGAGCTGAAAGATTCCTGACAGGAGAGATGGTTTCACTGAACTTCACAAGTTTGTGCAGGTTTCCTCTGTATGAAGCTGATTTTAGTTGGGGGAAGCCCGTCTGGGTAGGCTCTGCGAGGTTGACATTCAAGAATCTAGTAACATTCATGGACACTGTATCTGGTGATGGAATTGAAGCATGGATTAACTTGAGGGACGAAGACATGGCTAAATTTGAAATTGACGAAGAGTTGCTCGCATTTGTTGATTAAAACAGATACCGTCTGTAAATTATTAAAATCATATTGCTGCAGGCAGCAGGCGAACCGCTTATCAATGGACATGTGCTTGTTTATCGTGTTGATAATAAATAATAATAGAAGAGTTAACGTTTTATTATTCAATATAATTTTATGCAAAACTATATGTTAAAGCAAGAAAGAACTCCCATACTAATTATAATATTAGTTTCTATCTTTTTTCAATTTTGTTAGTCTTTACGCAAAAAGTTCAATTAATTTATAAAATGCAATCCTACATATTTTTTAATTTAATTAATTTATATCAAGCAAAACATTTGAGAAGTTCTGATCGAGGGTCCGCCTTTCAATGTTAGTCCTTTTTTTATCGTACACGTTGCCTCTTTGCCAACGCTAACTGTCATGCCGCCGATTAGCCAGCGGTAACTGTTGCGTCGTTGATTAGCCACTATCGCCAGCTTGCTTGTATTCACATGTATTCATCGATCCCATCGCCTCCCTAGCCAAACTGTCGATTTTTTTTAAATTTTTATCATGATGGTGGGGCGCTGATTGGTGGAGGGAACAGCAATTGATTTGCTCTTTTTTTTTTTTTTTATTTAGTACGAAAATTGATGTGTTAATTTTTTTCGGTGCGGCAGCTCATACTCATTTGTTTATTATTGTAAAGTTACATAGGATGTTATTATTATTTAAGAATAATTTTTTAAAATTATTAATGCTAATAATAATTTTAAAATAATTTTATTTTATAACAATTTAATTTTTTTTAATAATTATAAAATTATTAGTGTTAATAATAATTTTAAAAAAAATTTATTTTATAACAATTTAAATTTATTTTTTTAATAATTATTTGAGAATAATAACTATTGTCCTCATTTATATTTATTTCTTTAAATAAAATAGTTATTTTACTTAACAATTGTTTAAAATTATTAGTGTTAATAAAAAGTTAAGAATAATTTTATTTTATAATAATTTAAATTTATTTTTTAATAATTATTTAAGAATAATTTTACTATTATTATTATTTGACAATGATTTTAATTTAAAGTTATTTTATAAAATTTTAATGATTATAAAATTATGTTTGAAATATATTTGTATTATCAATTGAAAAAATATATTAAAATTGTGTGCTTGGTGAGTTGGTTAAGAGTGATGGCACTTATCTTCACTTGTTCTGAGTTCGATTCTCATTGGACTTATTATTATTTTACAATTGTTCGCGGATATTTTGGTCATTTTATTATATCTTAACAGATAAAAAACGTCGTAGGGGTGGTTTGTGACCCTTTTTCTAAATATTTCGGTAAATTGAAATTTTCACAAACCTCAAGGGAGGTATGTGAAAAACCCCTTGTAAAATTATATAGGATGTTGTTTTATTTTGAATTGTAATTAAAAAAAAAATACGGAATGAAGTTAATGCTTCATGGATCTTTTTCTTTTTTTTTTTTCATATTTATCTAAGCCTAAACCTGAGTCCTGGGTCCTGACCCGTATCATGTTTACCCTTTCAAAATTATAAAATATAAATCATTTACGATAATACCCCCTTATTAACAATCAATAACTTGTCAACTTCGATGGTTTTAATGTGCAAGGAAAGTTTGTATGAATTTTTACAAACGCTCTATTACCTATAATTTTCACAAATTAAAGGGAGGTATCTGAAAATACCCCTTACTCTTATTTTTGTTCAAATTCGGGAAGTAGGCATTTACGAAATTGGTAGAATGAATGTGTACGTTTAACTAAACTTACGAATATGGATGCTTTTTTCAGTAATATTCCTGATCTCAAATTTTATCAAAATTAAGAAATTTCTATCAATAGAATTTTTTTAATTCATTTGAACACTCAAATCCTAATTCATCATCGATTGAGTAACCCACAACTAGGAATATAAATAAATTTATTTTATATTAATTATACCATCCAGTCCGCAATTTGCTTGACAAATTTTAATATTACAAGCCGGAAGGAAGAAAATCAGCAATTTCTGGTAGAAAGCTGAAATTCGGAAGATTCTAAAGAGAAGATTTTAACAACACACTGGGGATTGACCGAAGCATATGCAAGCAGCTCTTCGTCACGTTCGAACAACGCCATGTCTTCTTCCCTCAGACTTACCCAAGCTTCAACTGATCCATCTCCTTTTCTGGCATCAACCAATTGCACAACGTTCTTCTGATCTCTGCTCCCCCTAGGGATTGTTACCCACGTCGGCTTTCCCCATCCGAAATTGATTTCGTATAATAAAGAATTACAGTACAGATTGCTGGATATGTACAGTTCTAAATCGTGGCTTATTAGAATGCTTATGGCGTCTTTGAAATGCTCCGTTATCACTTCCAATGCATCTTCTCTTTGGAGTTTGTTTATATAGTTTTTGCTGAATTCTTGTGTTTCCTTCCGTAGCTCATGGACCAATCCTTGTAATTCTATGTCGCTCTCGTCTTTCTGCGCGACGAAGTACCCGACGAGGTTCCCGACGGAGTTGTCAGGCAAGGGAGGGACGATCTTTTCGCGTATGTTTACGCATTGAGACAAAACGGAAAGCTTGGAATACCCTGAGTTTGATCTCGACGCGTTCGTCGCACATTTCCAAATCAGCGCCGTCACGGCTTCTTCTCTTGTGGGTTGCTGCACGCCTGTGCTGGCGGAGATAGTCTGAAGAGCGGCTATCTTTGCGGCGTCGAAAACGAACCTCTTGATTACGCATTTGTCTTTTGTGAAGTTAACGTCTGGTAGCATCAGGGAAGAGAATTCTCTTGGCGGCAATAACGCCGACGGGTCGTACAACCGAAACACTGCTTGGCCGGAACCGAGAGATGCGGCGGCCCAGCCTTTGACGAACGTGCTTAAAGTGGCTGCATCGGCAATCTTGTGCGAAAGGCAGACGCCAATTGCAAGACCGCCACAGTTGAAGAAGCTGGATTGAACGAGCAGCAAAAAATAATCGGCGTTGACTTGTTTTGCTTCAAACTCAGCAGGAACAAATTTTCTAGCAGCTTCTCCGTCAGGTTTTTCCAGAAAGTCAGCGAGCCGGCAGTTGATTTGTGCTTCCACATAAACAGCTCCAGAATCGGTACAATCGATTGTCAGATTGTCTTTGATTCTTCCGGCAAGTGGGTAAAACCGGGTCAACGCATCAGACAGTGATTTCTTTAACTGATGGGATCGGTCGGAAACTGAGACACGATGATCAATTATGTCGGAATGATAAAAGAGAAGCAGAGACTCATAAGACGGAGGAGCAAGCTGATCCAGAAGAGATAGCCTGAAATGTTTTGAATCATCTGGGGTTGGAGAAGAAGGCTTGATGATTTCTTTTGAGACAATATGAAGCTTCATATCTGTTCCCCGTAGATTCTCATAAAATTCGAAGTGGTTGTGTTGCGGAGACTTAAGCAGAAAGTGTTTCCAAGTGCTGACAAACAGACGGAGATAATGCAGAGGCATGTGATTGTGAGTTGTGGTCAATACTAAATTATTAAAAAAATCTAATTAAGAAGCTAGACTTTTCCAAAATTTCTAAATTTGTGCGTCACGAGAAGGTAACTACTTTCTTTAAAAAATTAAGAGAAATTAGAAAGTAATCGGAACATATCTGTCGGCTTTGAAAAACCACGCAACCCCAAAAAATAATTGAAAGAAATGTTAAGGATCCATTTGTATGTTTTTGGGAAGTAGAACACGTGGTTATCAATTACCATCTGGAATTTCATTCAATCTATTTTTTCCGCCTTGACATAATTTGTCAAAATCAAATTATGACTAGTGTTCATGGATTGTGATGACAAGAATGATGGCTGTAAAAAAAAGTAAAACATGGAGAATTTTATATAAAGCACGCCTGTTCTGACTATTAAGTATTAACCCTTGAAAAAATGCAAAAAGATTTTTGAGTACAGAACAAATTTCTTTGATGCAGTAGTTGTAACAGCTACTGTTTTTTCATCCCGTCTGGACAAATTCTTGAGAGTTCTTACTAGACTGGGGTAATCAGGGTCTATAATTGACAACTTCGAAGACAAAAACCCTTGCTACAGAAGACTACCCGTGAAAAAACCAGGACCTGTCGCGTCACACGCCTTTTTGGAGGCATCAAATATTTTTCAAGATAGAGCTGCTTCATCACCCATTAGCATATGTAAAGAGATAAATTTTCTACATCAAGAAGGTGTTTGCTTTCCAAACTGGCTATTGTGGACTGAAATAGCCATCTCGCAGAGCATTATTGTTGTTGTTCTGAGCGTCTCAACTGGGATGACATAAGGAACATTTTCAATCTTCGAAAATGATTCTATGCGTATTGGAAAATCTAAAATGGGAAAGATTAGCAGGAAATTTACAAAACGTCTTCAATGCTATTATACTGGCAGCAGAAGGAAGCATCTGAAATTGAAGCATTCAATAGATCTTTTCACGTTGCAGAGGAAATACATAAGCAAGTAGTCCGTGGAACAAATATGTTGCAAGGGGAGCCAATTCACATCTATCAATATTTGTGCATACAAGAATAAACACAAACCATAGGTTTCATTTATAAGAATAATGTACATATATATATATATATATATATAACTAAATACAACATAGGAAATGAGTCTGAGCATTTCAGCATGTAAAATCACCTGTAATTGTAGCCTAGCTCCTTCATGGAGTTTCTGAAAATGTCAACCATCAGAACGCAAAAATTACTCTCCACGCCTCTCAATGGGAAAGTGGAGTTGAGAAGTAGGTTTGGTGAGTCACCAATGGTATCCATGCAAACACCAGAAAGTGGGACTGTGTTGCTGCGCATTGACTGGTTATGACCATGAGAGTACTGACAATCCAAAATTAGGAGTGTAAGCAGTATAGACATTGACCCACAACCATTTCAGGGGTTACCGCACTAGTCCATAGAATTGCAACCTTCTAACCACAAAGATAAGATGTCTTCTTATTACTAGCTTGAAGATGTTTGCTTAGGAATCATGTAGGGTACAAGAACCGCCTTATTCTTTGCGCCTTTTGTTGCAGCAATCTCTTCCAAGTGCTTCCATGTCGCATCATGTCTTGTTTTGATCTGCTCTACTTTTGCTTCAGTCTCCTGGAATTTGTGCAAGCACTCCTCAAATAGCTCAGGATCAATTTCAGAGAACATTTTGCGAACATTAAGTGTCAAGCTCTGGACCACCTGATTCCAGTGGTTACAACCATTTTTCTCCAAGGCAGGGAAGATAATAGGCAGTATAACTTTCCGGTTTTGTCTGATTAAATTCTCAATGTGATCATTGTTCCACAAATACAAAGCCCTCTCCGCCACCTGCGAAAAAACAAGCATAGGCCGAAATTTAATTCAGAGAGATGGCTCATATAACCAAAATTCTTCAGAAGTTAAGGATCTTTATATGAGAATACAAAAGGAAAAAATGACAAAAAAATCCAGAAGGAATCTCATTAGGGAACTTGAATTTGATAAGAGAACATCTGCCCAGATGTGAAAGAATGTGGAAAAGTGTGACAATTGAGTCAAACTTAAAATGATTATAGAAAGGAAGAAAGTTTGCTAATTACTGGCCAGTACAACACAATAGCTAGAATATGGATTTAAAGCAATATGTTTTAAGAAGATTCTACTCCAGGACGCCCATATCTAACGTAAGAAACAAGCAAACTGTAGCGAGACTGGTAAACTTGGATGGTCTTACCACCCAATCAAAATGCACTAGTGCTGTGGACTTGACCACACTACTACCACAAACGTGGGAAAACTTAAAGCCATTTAACAACATGAAAAAGCACAAGTGATGCACACCAAAGATCAAACTAACTCCTGGAATATACCTAACTCTTTCAAATGTCTGAACCAAATAGGTTGATAACTGGAGATCCTTTATTGACTTAAAAGTGATCCTAGTGTACTTAAATTCATTGGGCTCAAACTCATTCTCTTAATTATTTCAAATTGCCACCAGCTACCTGGTCAGCATAGAAGCACATAATTTCCATTCACCATCCTATCCAGGAACTGTTATAACCATTAAATGTTTACAGAACTGTGACGCAACACCAATTACATACGATCCTAACATAGCATCAGTAGATTTTGATATTCCACTGTGATAAAAAAAAAATTCTTTTTGGGTGTATTAATTAATATGCACTTCCTCTACAGTGAAAAGGTTTCATAGATCTGGAGGTAAATATAAACGGAACTTAGTATATCTTTCACAGCAGCCAAAGTCAATTAACATGGACGATTTAGACATAATTACATGGTTCCATTATGGTTATGAGCTCACAACCATAGAACGTGCAGAAACATTGACAACAATTTTAAAACTACTGCCGATAGTCCATGCCTTAATTAATGTGATATAAAAGTACATAGAGAGAAATTGACCAAAGGAAAAGTCCAAAAGAAATATAAAAAAGAAAACAGGAAATCATAATTTTCAAGTTTGACTAGAAAGATTATCTATAAGCCTTTCTTCCCACTTCTGATAGCGAAATTAATACTCAATACAAGATAAGAGCATGTCCACATATTCATAAGTGAAACTACTGCAGAAAAAGAACCAAAAATGAACAAGTGGAAGTAAACACAGTATTTGACAACTTTCTTCAAGATAGCAAGTCCATTTATTGCAAAATGAAAAAGTTTGTGGTTTACTACCTGAAAGTGTGAACTGCTCAAGCAACGGGCAATTTGATGGAACAGGGGCACCATACATCTTTGAAATTCTGCCGGTTGAGTTGCTTCTAAAACTTCCTCCAGCTCACTTAGGAACATAACCTCCTTCGAACTATTAGTAATTGGCCAATACTTCAGCAAACCCCTGATCACAGTGTCTGCAAGCTTGTAATCTTTCTCCACAAATTGTGTAATGCAGTATGATAATGGCTGATGGTACATTGGAAGGCACTTTGGTTTGTGCAGAGGAATTAGAGCCCGTACAAGGAACAATTTGTGTTCTTCTTTAAGTGGCAGGGCAAAGCCATTGATTATACTGCCCAAAACCTCTAACAGCTCAGTTATCCCATTATGCTTCTCCGTTTCAAAAATAAAACGAAAAAAGATATTGTTGATAGCTTTCCTAATAAATGGACGATGCACCATAAACTTTCCATAGATGCGATGTAGAATTGTTTTGAGATATTCCCTTTCTCTGGGATCCTCAGAATCAAAGAGCTCTAACAACTTGAGAACAAACGAGTGATCGATGTACCTCTTAGCCAACTTTGCATCCGTCTCAGGAGATGCAACAAACCTCAGAAAGAACTCATAAACAATTTGCAGATGAGGCCATGCAGGGTCCATCAAAGGCTCTTCTTCTTCCAGATCAAAGGCTTCTAAAACCTTGTTCTCACGAGGTTGCGGTGCAAGTGACCTAAATAAATTCACAGACACCATCTTTATAACTTCTTCAATGACGGTCTCTGTGAATTTCCCATTTGCAGAAGTAATATAATCGACAAGCTCAAGCAATGTCTGCCGCTTGATGTCCTTTTCTTTCAAGTTCTTTGTAGGATCAGAGAAGTCAAACACAACACAGCATAGATTCAGCTTTCTTACAAACAAATTTTGCTTTTCAGAGCTTGAAACATCCCTAAATCCAGGCAATGCTTCATATGGAGCAACTACCATGCTTCCATTGAGTTTCAAATTTCCAATTTCAGGAAATCTACTCCCCTGAGCATGTCCTAAATTTGAAGCAGGATTAGGGCCTGAAAGAGGTATATGGTCTGAATTCACTGGCCTATTACTCACAAGATCACTGCTTGTTGAACTGCTAGTAGCATTTGAAGGAGGGACAGATGAACCCCCAAAATCTCGATTTTCAGATTTCGATGGCTTCCGTGGAAGCCTGCCAAGTATCTGCTTGATCATAGCTCAAATATTGTGAACACTGAACAACAAAATTCCTTTGATAAACCCAGCTGTGAACAGAAGCTACTTTAAAGCCGAAGCCACACCATCAGAGAGAAAAGTAATTTATCACAAAGGAAGATGAAAACCCCGTATGCATAAAATCCATTTCAGGCCACAGAATGAACACACCCAATAATATGAATCATATTACCAGATAAAGAAACCCACCCCCGGAGGAAGATTCCAGCACGTATGAAAGCGTCAGAATAGTAACTCTTGTTTTGACACATCATCCTCTTATAAATCAGACAACTTTCTTCAACTGTACGAAATTCAAGAACAATAAATGACACCCTTTGACTTAATATTCAAGAACCCGGATGCAGAAATGAAAAATAACAAATTAGACATAGCCAGTAACAACTTTATACACACCAGAAGGCTCCCGTCTTCTCATTAACTACTGGAGACTCTTCCTCCTGCTTTTCTCACAATCAGCAGCTAACCCAGCTGGGACAAGCAATGAAAGAATCTGGGTTCAATCAAAGACACCAAAATAACATTCCAACAATTACCAAAAAAATAAAAATAAAATAGAGAAGTTAACAGTAAGAGAGTTACATAGTAGGAGAACAGAAGACAGAATATGAAGCAAAAAGAGAACATGAAGATATGAGAAGAGAGTAGAATGATTAGTAGTACTTACAGACAGTAAAAGCTTGAAAGCTGTAAGATGCCTAGCAAGCAAAAACAAGAAAAGCTTTCCCTAAGATTTTCTTTAGTTATTACTTTTTCTTTTTTTTTCCAATCACTTTGGGACACACAGAAAAAAAGAAAGACGGAAGAATAATAAACCGACCAAAGCAGCGAGAGCAGCAGTAGCTACTCTCCTTAGATGGAAGGAACATTGACTGTCCGTAAATGGCATATCTAAGCTTAACAAGATAAAATAAAAATAAAAAATAAAAATAAAAAAAAATAAAAAGTTTGACAAAAGACAGGATCTGGAATAAAAAACTCTGTAAGTAGTATTTATGAATAAGAATATCAGCAGATGAGATGAGATGAGATGAGGTGGATTAGGTTGGGTTAAATTTGAAGTAAACAAAACAGCAACCACCTTAAACTTAATTTAGATTTTATTTCGTATACTAATTACAAATATTGCTTTATTTATCAAACATTATCTGCCTTAACAACTGTACCACATATGCAAATTCAGAATGTGAACAAACTTCCTCATGTGATGGGGACCGGCATCTACTACTCATTCAAGGATTTATAAAATAAAATATAAAATATATATATAAAAAAAAAAAAAAAAGGAGTCTAATCCTATTACTTCTGGAGCTTTTGTCCCAAAAAATTCATTTTGCTTGATAAATTACATCGTACAATTTGAGCATATTTTTGCATGATCAACGTTTAAATTAGATGTGATTTCATAGGCATGGGTGAAATTTGGCTCCCATTTTCTTAGAAAAAATATATATCTATACATATAACATGGGCTTGTTTAAATTTGTAAATTATTAACTTTTTCTTTTAATTTTCAAATATAAAGGATATTTTAATTCTGTTTTTAGATTAAGAAACGTAAGCTTAAGGGCCCATTCACATTTTGAACCATTTTATTAAAGTCCAAACATGCCCGAAAACCCTTAAAAATGAAAAAGAAAACAAGTTCGTGTTCATACTGCAAACAAATCCCATCTAAATTGACAGTAGTGCCTGATTAGACATACAATGACAACCATTTCATTCTGTCCCATTTCGAATTAAAATAGGTCGACTTCTTAAGTCACTGCTATCCTGCGGTCCAATTACAGACAGGGCAGTTCACCTCTAAGCTTCAGGTGGGCTTCCCCTTTAAATTTTTATTTATTTTGAAAAAGAGAGTGAGTTCTAACAGGGGCGCCTTTGCCGTATGTCCTCTAAAATCTGAATCTGACTCTCTTTAAGAATTAAGAAAAATAAAACAGACAGGTTGGACCAATAAATTATAATCAGCTTGGCCTTGATTAGGCCTAATTTAGAGTAAGTTTAAGCCGGTGAGAATGAATGATTTCATCATTGTAGTTGTAAGTGTAAACTTTAAGCTAAGGAATAAAATCAACATTATCTAAAAGTCTTAGCTGCTCTTGCACTCTATTTTTAAGAAACGTTGAAACTCATGGACAAATATTTTTAGTGAAGACCATCATTGCAGAGATGGGTATTTCATGATTGTAATGATCATGAATCTTGAGTGGAGTTTAGAGTGAAGGGTATCCGTTAGCTAAACGTTCCCACCCACCGCAGACATGAATGTAAATGAGTTTCTCATAGTTTCACAGGCCATTTTCATTTTAATGCTTAGAACTTCAAAAAGTTGAACTAGACAATCACAGAATCACACAAGCAATCATCAACACAGTTCCTGTAACTGATACAGTTGAAAGAAAGATGCAAGAAAGAAATAGATTAGTTGCATGACTTCAACATAATCTCATCTCATATACACAAAGGCAAAAGGCAGAGAAAATTTATCACAATATCTAAATAAAACAACTTTCTGGCCAATCAGATCAGCTCACTAAGCATTTTGCAAAATTGATCCTTTTGCATTTAGCTTCTACATTTGCTCCAATGCATACTTTAGAAGTAAGTATTACTAATAACCCTCCATTCATGCCCTCCCCCACCCATGTGCAAGTGAAATTATCATGCACTCATGATAGGGAGGGAACAATAAACCTAGAAAAATTTTCTTTTACAATTTCAATCTTCTACACGTACTTTAGCACAAAAGGAGACCAAAAGGAACAGCAAAAGTAAAAAAGAATGAACTCAATGCCTCTATGCATTTGATTTGCTGGTTTTCTCCTTTTTTCTTTTTCTTTTAACTGATTCCTTATTCCTTTTGGCACTACCAATGCATTTCAGATGTCTCATAGTCATAGGTAAAAAAGCTTATGAATAAAAGGATCAATATCACCAAATGTTCACTGCACTTATCCCTCCATCATCTCTTGGATTTCTTTCAAGGTCGTTGACAATACATGAACGTGCCATTCAAATGATGTTACCATCTAAATAAAAAAGTTTACTCTCATTGAAACTATCAACCAATATCTCCCTCCCTAACCTGAAGAAGGCAAAGACTGTACTTTTTGAGGAACAAGTAGTGACTTGTTACCCAATGCTTTCTCTTCAGCAAGTTCTTCTAAACGTTTCCATGTGGCTTCACGTCTTGCTTCAATCTCATCTTCCTTCGATTCATCCTCCCTAAACTTAGCTAAGCATTCTTTGAACAGCTCTGGATCAAGATCAAAGAATATCTTGCGGACATTCAAAGTCAAACTATGGACAGCCTGATTCCAATGATTTCTAGCATTTTTTTCCAAGGCAGGGAAGATAATGGGAAGTATGATCTTACGATTTTGTACAATTAAGTTCTCAATGTGATCATTGTTCCACAAGAACAAAGCTCTCTCTGCTACCTGAAAAAAAGTATCAATTGCATAAAATGAGATCTGGAGATCAAAGACAGTGATTGATGGAATCTATCAGCTCTCAGAAGTAATATCACAATATATTAAGACATAATTAAATCATACATCAAAGAGAATTAATAATTGCCACAGAAAGCTATTGTTTTAATATGCACCAAACTTTGACAGAAAGACTGATCTCAAGTCCAAGAAATCGACAGTAGATTTATCTAAAAACTTGGTCTAGTCATTCCACCAATTCTGATCTAGTGTGAAAACCTAAAGTGTATCACGTCTGCACTTGCGTTGTATATAATTTTCAAATATGCATCTATTTGATCTCTGTAAAAATCCCAGAAAAGCATCTTATTGGCCTAATTTGCAGTTCTCTATGACAATGCACATTTATGATTTGGATTCATCTTTTAAATATTGCTTTTACTTAGCTTGACTGCCCTTTATGATATCATGACCACTTCAGCAGATATAGTGAATCAGCATATACACAATATCACTGCTTCATAATTTGGCTCCCAAAGTTGTCATAGGAGCACACTTCAGCATCTTATGATATGATATTGCACTTATCAGTTTATTTGCTATACAAGAAACTAATTTCAGAACGCTTCAGAACGGTAGATTCTGACTTTTGGTATTTCAATTTGATAAAAGACCAGCCAAAGAGGAATATACATTGTTTAACTTCAGCATTTGAATTTAGCTTCAATCATGAATTCCTTAGAAGAGGACCAATATTACAAGAGTAAAATAAAGAAATAAGAACAAAGAAAGGAATTTTCACTGTTTTGAGGATAAAAGACACTAAGAATTAGAAAAATAAAATTTATTATTCTCCATTTACTTTTTGTTTTATTTATTAAGGCCTACCTATTCTGAGAATATAGACAGGTTCCCCAACACTCTAAAGTCCAAATATACTTGAAAAAAGAAATATGGAAGACAAACACCACAAAAGTTCAGGGTTTGATGCTTAATAACAACTCAAACTAATGCATAATAATGATATGCCAAGTATTGATTAGAAAAACGAATGTAGCAGTAGACCTCTGCCTGTATGAAAGCAACTTAAATAAAATCCATAAAAAAGATTCTGATCATGTTTCATAATTGATGACCAATAAAAGGAGAAGTTGTAACAAAAATTTCAAGCATATAAAAGCAAAGCAACACCAGACATTGTAACCTTACTACCTGAAAGTGTAAACTGTTCAAACAGCGAGCAATTTGCCGAAACAAGGGCACCATGCATCGCTGAAACTCTGGTAATTGGGTCGCTTCTAAAACTTCCTCCAATTCATTCAGGAACATTACTTCCTTCGAGCTATTTGTCACAGGCCAGTACTTCAATATACCCCTTATGACAGTATCTGCAAGCTTGCAGTCTTTCTCCACAAACTGTGTGATGCAGTAAGACAATTGTTGATGGTACATTGCTAAGCACTTTGGTTTGTGCAAGGGAATCAGAACCCGAATAAGGAAAACTTTATGCTCTTCTTTCAGTGGCAAAGCAAACCCATTAATTATGCTGCCTAGAATTTCCAGAAGTTCAGCTATTCCATTATGCTTCTCAGTCTCAAAAATAAATCGATAAAAGATGTTGTTTATAGCTTTCCTGATGAATGGGCGATGTACCATAAATTTACCATAGATGCGGTGGACAATTGTTTTCACATATTCTCTCTCTCTAGGATCTTCAGAGTCAAACAAATCCAGCAACTTAAGAATGAAGGATTGATTTATGTACCTTTTGGCCAATTTTGCATCTGTCTCGGGTGATGCAACAAACCTCAACAAAAACTCATACACAATTTGCAAGTGAGGCCACGCAGGATCCATAGAAGGCTCCTCTTCTTCTGAATCGAGACCATCTATAATCTTGCTCTCCCGTGGTTGCGGGGTAAGTGTCCTGAACAAATTTGCAGAAACCATTTTTACAGCTTCCTGCATAACTGTCTCATTAAACTTCCCATTTGCAGAAGTCACAAAATCCACCAACTCCAACAACGTTTGTCGCTTGATTTCTTTTTCTTTAAGGTTCTTCGTTGGGTCGGTGAAGTCAAAAACAACACAACACAAATTCAGTTTTTTAATAAACAAGTTCTGCTTCTCCGAACTTGGGGCATCCCTAAATGCGGGCAATGTATCATAAGAAGAAATCACTGAATTCCCATTCAGCTTCTGATTCACACCACGTTGAGTTTTGTTAGCATAATTTTGCACCCCATCTGAAGCAGAATCATGTACCTGCGGAGACACAATATTCAAATTCCCTGCTTTACTTTTCCCCAAATCACTGCTTCTTGAACCAGTAGAAGGAATTGAATGGGTGACAGAGTTTCCACCATGTTCACGATGATCAGATGTCTTGGACGACTTGCGAGGAAGCTTCTTTAGTATCTGTTTGATCATTATTCACATAAATACACACTTCCCACCCCCCTCAAATACACAACACTAGTTCTCTATTCTCCACCGAATCCGTTCAATGCTAATGAAAATTCATCACAGAAAACGAAAGCCAACCCTTAAAATCATCTACATATAACACCCAATTATTTATGTTCCTAAGAACCAGACCAAACTCAGATTCCTCTAATCTCAATCAACCAATACAGAAACCATTAACTCAGCTTATATACACACTACCCTTATCTGTTAACCAAAACCCAGGCGCCAAAATTAAAAACTTTTGACCAGAATTCATGAATCCAGATGAGTGAAGTCACTATAAGCATAAGATCAGCAGCAACGTCTTGAGTTAAATGCAAAATCTCTTTTTCTTTCTCTGTTTTTCGACTTGGCAAAGAAAGGAAAAAAAAGGTAAGGAAATTCAAGGTACATTCACCGCGTTAATGTATGGTAACAATCAGGACATGCTTTTAGGAGAGAAAAATAAATACAATAAAATCAGAATTGGAAAACTAGTGCACGAAAATTTCAAATAAAGCACATGCAAGCAGATAGAGAGCTCCGATATAATAATAGCAATGATTATGAAAACAATAATGATTATAAATATAATAGTGAGAATAATACTTACAAAGAAAAAGAATTCAACTTTGTAATGCTCTGCCGTGTTGTTGTTTGTTGACTCGGAAAATATATATATATATATATATATATATATATTTGTTTTTTCGTGATTGGTTTCCTTTTATTCTTTCTCTGGAAAGTATTCAAGTTTCTGTAATTTCTACTCTGTTCCGGGCTTCGTAGTAGTCAAGTCAAACAAAAAAAAAAATAGGCACAAAAATCCAGAAACCAGAATCAGTAAAACCAGAACATGGTTTCTTGTACGACGTCGTGTGGACACTACGATTTGACATGAATCCCTGCCTTCTCTTACTCTTTTTTATTTTAATGCAAATATTTACTAACATTTAAGAGGGAGATTGGGACTGTATAATATATTTCTTTCACCACCTATTTGTATATCATATATGACAATTCAAACAATTTACCATTCTTCTACTCTATTATTTTAGAAAGGATATTTTCTTTTAAAAAAAAAAGGCACGAATCTGTTATTTTAACACAAAAATATTCTAAAAAGAAAAGGGGTGGGCCGGCGGGGCCCGCACGACTCATACACTTCTTGCCCGTTTGAAAAAAAAAGGTCCAACTTTAATACGTAAATGGCCTGGCATAATTACATGTTATAAGACTCATTTGGTACAAAGGAATACGCTAACACCTGTTTGGTGTCTTTAATGATGGATGCTGGATTCAAAATGTAGCAGAATTCGTTTTAAAAAAAAAAAAAAGAGGTACTGAAGATGACGGAATTTGTACTACCATCTGTTAATGCCGTTGATCTTTCTTTTGGTCCCCTTTAGACCGTTGATTTGGAAAGGACCTTATCTATCCGTTTTGGGGGAAGCAATCCTCTTGCACTGCAACATTGATAGTTTATCTCCATTGGATTCTTCTGAACTCTGAATCTAGATGATAGTTTATCTTGCTAAAGTTTCTCTTGTTTTTCCTTTTTCCTTTTTTATTGTTTTGGTAGAACAAGCAACAGACATAATTCATGAAGCAGAGCAGGACATTGAATATCAAGGCTTTTAACTAATGAAAAATACATATTATGCACATGAAATTAAAGTTTTTTTTTTTTAAAGACTTCAACTGGCATTCAAAGACAGGATGCTAATTGGACTTCAAAGCTAGTCGAAGCACCTGCAAAGGGTTGCCATTCGTAGAACCATCACTTTGACCACTGAAGGCTTCTAGAAATAGAAGCAAACTTTTAACTAATTTTGCTTGGCAGCTAATTGCAGAATGCTGTGTGGATTTCATCTAGCAGCGGCGATGGATGAGGTATGAACATCAAAGATGTGAAAACCCCCTCTGCATCACAAACTATATTCAGCTCTGCTGTCTACAAAAGCCTGAATTGATGGTTCTCTTCCAAGAAAGTCTGAAAGGATTTCAATGGGCTCCTTTGATCCCCCTGGAGCCAACACCTGCCAATAAATTAAAAGTAAAAATGTGGACAAAAAGCAAAAGCACGTAAGTTGTCTATGCCATAGTACCTTAAAATGTTTAACAGTAATATATTACACTTCCCAAGTAATAATCCCAAGGATATGGTAATCATTAATAGGATGATAAATTCTTACAATTTTCAAAATAACTTACTGCCCCATCTCACAATCCCATTGATGTGTAGTATCACTGAATTTTTAATCCAAGAAGAAAATAATTAAGGCAAACAAATCTCCGAAGTTACTGTGCCAACTCTTAGGAACTAACAAGAGGATTCCGACAAACACAACAGAACAAAAAACAGCACTATTCCAACTCTAGTTTCAATTAGATAGAAATTAATGAAAGAAAGTTAAAACAAGTTATAACCATTAGCTATCTCATCACAGTAACTTACTTTGTTCCTGAACTGCATCCCAACATACTGGTTTGAAAGACAATCATCACGAAACTTAGAGGCAAATATATCAGCTGCAAATACCTATAAATAAAAATTATTAGTAAACATTGTAACAAGCTGACAGGGATGTAATTCTCCCAAAACCAAAGGACATATAACAGATCAAGATAACAAACAATGCGAATAATTCATGAAAAAAATAATGATCATGAATTATCGCAGAGGAATGACACCCTTACAGAAGAGTGTAAGGAAAATGGAGTAACTCAAACCTCACTCCAAATGCGACTGTAACAAGCAGCTTCAAAACCAATAGCACTTCGTGGGAAACATGAAGCTGGATTCGTTCCTTCCAACATTGGCAAACCTAACATCACCTGTTAGAAAATTAAGGGAGAAAACATGAAATAAAAAAATAAATTACAGCTCCACAAAGGAACAATGGAAACAGTTATTTTACCTTTGGATGAAGATGCCTGAATAACTCCAAAATGTCGACATTGTCGGCTGAATGTATGATTTGATCAAAAATACCTGAAAAGGATCCTCTTTTGAGCTACAATAGAAAAATATATGCTTACTTTATCATTGTATCTGATACTTCAACATTCCATCCAAGAGCATTTTCCAAATAGAAATAACAAATGCTCTAAAAGTATCTATTCAACAATTAACTCCACCATAGAAACTAAACTCGGCTCATTTCTTCACACGGGACGTGCATGTTAACACACCAAGATGTTTTTCATTTTTTGTACAAAAAACAACTGGACAACCACGTATGCAAGACTAAGGAAGGGACATATTTGCAGTTAGTAGAAGCAGAGATTTCATATGCATAAAGACCTGAGTGTGAAGGAATTTGCATAGTTGCAGGAAAAACAGGCACTTGAGATGGCTCTGAATAACTGAAACTTTGTCCTGAGTTTGATGTTAATAACACTATAATGAGGAAACAGACATCTCTCAATGAACAGACTGGAAGTGGTGTCAAGCAAGCCAAAGATCTAGAATCAATGTTCACTGAAGATTCCACATCAAGAGAATGAAGAGGGAAAAAAAAGTTTAGTGGAATCAAAACAAGAACCCTGGAATAGGTTGGCCTATACACCCAAAAAAATTTCTGCACATCAAGTCAGAAACTCGAAGTAAACACAGCAAAAGAACTAAACTCAGAGTACAATGATTACACAATTACCTACCTTAGAAATGCAAGGTAAAAGTGCAGTCACTAACAAGCACCATAATAATTTAAGATTATTAGACATGAATTTCAGAAATGCTTTCTCAAGGGACTAAAATAAATTGAAAGTTCTCAGAAAAGGAGGACTTACAGTAAAGAATTTCTTGCTTCAGTTTAAGTGCAGAAAAGGTATATCGCCATCTTTTGAGTGATTTACATACTTCATCCTTAATGGGTTTTGTTATATCCTACAAATAACAATATATGTCAGATTTAATCTCAACTAACAAAGTAATTGACAACAAAAGTATATAATAAACTGGTTCATATGACTTCAAGAAATTATTGTATGTCCAAACTAAAAGGCAAAATACAGAAGGAATAAATAAACAACAATTTTGCTGTGGGGAAAGGAAAAAAAGAAAAGTTCATGCAACATGTCAAAAATAAGTGTCACCTGATGGAAACCAGATATCAACTTCAGCGAGAAGCTTTCATAACACCTAAAATTCTCCAAAAGTAAAACAGGGTGAGTTCGCATTTCTCTAACTTAAATAAGAAAAAATACAATTCTTTACTCTTACCAGTTTTCAAGCAACTGAGCAGGGATCTCCACAAAGTCAGGATCAACACGGAGCCCAGAAAATCTAGCAAATGATGCACGGTTGCAAATATGTTGAACCTAAATGCTCAGTATGATCAAAATCAATTTATTAATGGATAATGCAAGTAGATATTAAGACATTATTTTCCAAAGAGTAACGTAATTAGTCGAGAAAATACATTAATAAAAAAGATAGTATCCAAACTGAACATACCACATGGCCAAACTCATGGAAAAGGTTCACAACTTCACAGAATCTCAGTAAACTCGGATGACCAACAATATCCTTTTGAATTTGTGATATCAGTAGCACAACTGGTATCTAGTCAAAGAAGCAAATAAATAAATTACATGCCAATCTCTGGTTTGGACAATGGATATCTGTCGCATGGTAATTTAACATGTACATGACACTCACAAATCCCAATTACAGTTCAAGCAGACCTATTTCAAGCAGATACATAAGGCCCACAGCAAGGAATTTCAACAACTATGAATCCGTATCTCAAAACCTTATTAAAATAATTCCTTATAAGCTCAAGTATAAAAATAAAACATAAATAAATTAAATAAAAATCAACTAAATGCTCTACGCATACAACAAAGAGGAGCAAGCATAAAAGAAGGTCCAACAATGGGTTTGAAGAGAACAAAGATATTGCCATCACATGGGAGCAGTGGCAGTATAGCAACTACAGCATACATCATAGTATCATAACTAATATAACCATAGTGGGTAATGCCATGCCATCAATTGGAGACGCAGCATCATGATGTTAGTTCGGCAATATTAGTTTAGTATGGTGATTGACAGCAGCAATATGAGAGAAGCAAAATCATTACCACCCAGAACATAAAATTCAAAGCTTCTTTGCTCCTAAAGTTACTCCTCAGCATGACTCTTTTTTGCCTCAATAGGAATTTATAAAAAATTCTATGAGATGTTAAGAAAACTTTAATTTACTTCAATCTTTCTATGATCAGATAGGTCTCTGTGCTAAATACTTCATATGATCCTTAAATTCCCACCATATGACATATTGAGAAAAAACCTCTATGTTCTGGAAATTCGTACGTTAATATTCAAGGAAAGGAATTGAATTAGTTACCTGCCGTGCACCAGTTGAAGACAGTGCACCGTTTTGAAGCGCCACCACACAGGTGTGACCATATTTTTCTTCCCTGTCATACAACATAAACACATTATTAATCACTTGCACAAGTCACCAAAATGAAAATACAGAGAGTAAAAAGGTAACCATCAATGTAATGAGTGAACCTTTTGTATATATCAAGGTAGAAATAACCCAGAAGTTCACTAGAGCTTATGTCGAAAACTGAGAAAACTCGAACGTCAGTATGCCAAACCTCAGCATCTGCAACTTCCTCAAATCTTAAACCTACAAGAAGCAAAGATAGCATAGCTTATTATCATATAGGATATTAAAATTTTGAGTGGACTCCGTAAAGCATACTTGAAGGAGAAATTAGGAATACTTCTAATCTTTAAATTTCTTTCTTTAAAAAAAATGCAAAAAGAAAAGATATAGTTACCGAAAAGGTCTTGGGATACTTTAAAGATCCCAGAAAGAACCAAATTGACCGGAAAGAACAGCTTAACAGCTCCAAAGTCCAGATCAAACTGCTGTTCCTCGACCCTTCGAATATAGTACAATAGATCCTCAATCCCAAATGGAAGCTCCCCTTCTTCTTTTTTCTGTCGTCTCATTACAGCCAGAAACAATAAGACGTGGAAAGAAACCTGGCCTTAGGTAAAAAAAATGGACCAAGCATGTGCTAACCTTGAAATCTTGCAACACTGTAAGTTCTCTACTCGCCAAGTCAGTTAAACTGGCAGAGATTTCCTCTAAAAACTCAAACACCTGGATGCAACAGGAATATCATTATTAAAAAAAGTCAGTTTCAGAGATAATCTGGTGGAAATAGAATATACTGTCAGATACATTATTTAATATAGTTGACAATTCTTGTCATTATCAGAGCAACTGAGTCTCCTTGTATAATGATTAGACATCCTAAATAAAGTCTCAAAAGAGGCTGCACAAATAGATACTTCTTTCAGCCCATAAACTGTGGTTTCCATTGTTATAGCGTTGTATCAAAAAAAGACAAACAGGTTTCACCTCACCCGTCTCATAAACTCGTTAAAGGATTTGTACATAATTTACTTTAAAGGATAATAATATCATACAGACCTTGGAGGATGACTTTGCCATTCGAAGGTCAACAGCATAGTCTGCATAGTTTGAATACCCAAGTAAACGAGCAAATTTATGGCGCAGTTCAACCTAAATCAGGAGGAGCAAAGGTTGATGTCAAAGGTCTTGCATAAAATTCCATTAAAAGCCAAAACAGCAAGAAACCAGAGTAGACATGAATGCAGTTGAACATTTTTGAACAAGAAATCCAAGAGTGAAACAGTTTCTTCCTTTTCCACCTTTGCCAAATCAAAAGTAAAGCTTTCAAAATTGAATGACTGTGATAAGTATGCAATATAAGCCATTCAATTAGTAAGTAAAATTATGGATTTACTAATTGATACGTAAAATTCTGGAACATTTTGTAAAAATTTATGATCTTACCAGACCTACAGCCACATATTCTATAACATTCAGAAAACTAGGATTTTCAGTACCAAGAGTTGGATTGGATCTCAATTCAATATATCACCATAAGCAAAATAAATTAGAGTTTAAGAAAATAAGAAAAGTCTGTTAAAAGAAATTGTAGATAAGCGAAGGTTTTGATGTTGACTTAATACAAATCATAAACCAAGTCTGTGAATGATTCATGGTTCACAAATTGATTAGCTGTTGGTGCATAAAGATGCCATGTTTCTGGATAAGGAAAGACACAATATTTACCAAACTTTCCAACACAGACAAATTAAGTGCTCCACATCTCTTCCCATATGCCACAGCCACTAACCTCCTAGTTGTTCCAACCTTCAAAGGTTCAAATAAACAAGGTGAATGATGCAGTCATACCATGCTAAAATCACATAGAATCTCCACCTAATCCAATTACTAACCATAGCAATGACAAGAAAAGAATATTAAAATTACGATTTTCTCTCAATATAATTGATCAAAAGACCTTGCAACACAATATTCAACAAGTTAAGATGGCCCTACTAGTCGAAAAGGCATTAAACTGATCAACCTAAAAGACTATACCTTGCATAGCTCCAGAACAGCTGCAACATGATGACTCTTCATTGTCACCTTAAATTTACCATTTTCAGCTTTGTCCAAACACTGCACAGACACAAAATCATTCCATCATAAAAGAGAAAATTTATAAACGAAGACTCAGCTGATTTATTCAGAGACAAAGCATGGACTACATGAATAATAATTGTTTTCTTGAAATTTATTAAGGTACAATTCAAGTCTTAAGGTTTTACTCATTTCATAAATTGGGTGAAGCATAGCAACAAGAATTAGATTGTGGGTCATAGAGAGCATTATCCCTTTCAGCATCTGTTTGGCCATACCATACCTAAGACTTGTTACATTTGAGGACTTTATTTGAAGCAACCATTTGCTTCTATTTTCTACAACAGCATTCCTCAAGTCACTTGCATAGTAACAGTTCATCACAGCAGTTATCCACATTCTCAAGTTCCAAGGATTTTACAGGGTTTACCTCTATCATCTATTATCTTTAACACACCTCAGGTAGATATAAAAAAAATAATGAAGACTCAAAGTTATCAGTCTAAGAGATTTCACTAATAGTAGCACCAAATAAATAAATGAACAAATAAATATTAAAATAAATACTGATAGCAATAATAAAATAAGGTCAGAAAGAGTTTGTCGGCTTTCCAATGTATGGGGATGTTTCATATTGATAAGAACTAAAAAAAATGTACAAAAAAGTAGGGCAGAAAATCAACCTTAATGAACTTGAGTGGTAATCCAACAAGATCTGACTCACTGAAGAGAAGAAACGTACTATCATCATTCAAATTTCGAACATACAGCAAGCTTAGCTCATCCATTTGAGCTCTCAATCGCTGCACTTCCTCTCTCTTGGTTACAGTAAGGTTCAATCCATTCCGCTCAAAGTCTTTAAGCTGTCACTGATCAGGAAGGAATTAACATGTGTATACCAATGAATGACACAGCTTAACAAAAAATCTTTAAGATGATAAGTATCAAACAACAAACTATGTTCCTTGATATAATGCTGATAGAACATGAGAAATTTATTACACAATCCAAGGTTAGTTGCTCTACTGTTTATGCAAACATGAGAAAAGAAAAATACAAGAATCTCTCCTTACCAGGGACTGGATGCAGCGTTTAGCTTCGGGGCTCATCCATTCTCCCTTTGCAGCAACAGCTTTGATGACGCGATATACATCTTCACGTTTACTAATCAGCTTGCACAAAATAGCATGATGTTCAATTCCAAGCTATAATAAATGAATGCAACAATACTCTTAGTTTGGATCTTCCAAAATCCATAAATCTATAGCAAGTTTGATCATAAGATGGACATGGAACTAAAACAGCTTGCCAAATCAGTTTCTTTATCCTACTTCAGTTGTTCGGCAAATTTCAAATCGTTCCATCTATTGATTCTCAATTAAAAGTTCCGAAGCAGTTGTACCTATGCTTTTATATTAACTCCTATGTATCATGACAACTGTGATAGGTAAGTACATGAAAAGAAATAGAGAGAATGAAACCTGCAAGACAAAACGTGGGCATCTATTCTGCGCTCTGCTTCAGCACTTGCTTTACGCACATCATCTGAAGTGGACACCAACTTCGGAAACTCACAAGATTGTACAAGGGGAAATTGTTGTGCCTCCAACTCTGCTAGGGGTGAAATAACATTCATATATGTAGCCTGCATGTTTTAACAGACCAAATATGAAAAAAGCTCCACAAATTTGATTTGACCACAACAATGCAACCTCTGCTGCAGGAAAACAGATCCACTACCTGCCTAATTACAACGGTTTAATAAGGATTAACATAGGCAAAAGCAATGAGTGCCCATCTATTTAAATTTCAAACACGGAGCGACCTCTAACTGAAATTGATTGAACCATGATGAATGGAATTTTACACAGCCGAATAATCAATTTTTTGACAAAAAGTTAAACTGTCACGGTATAATCATTCATTCATAATAGAATATGTAAAAACAACTGATAAATTGCAATGTCATAGTTAAACTTTCGTTTGATACCTTGTCAAGAGGAACTGAAGCGACTGCATCGTGAACTTCTTTTGACCTGGCAATAATTCTATCTGCTAGTTTCAGAATCTCAGACGCCGACAAATTGACGCGAACATTAGAGCCTTGAAGATCTGAATTTGACAAAATCATAACAAAGATACATGCATATCAAAATTATAACCAAAATCTCAGAAGAGAAAAAAGAAACTAAGGTTCCAAGCGTATGGAGAACCTTTTTTCTTGCGTCTTTTGTTGAAAGCAGTGATGACGAAATTGACAGCGAGGACGGCGACAGCAGTAGCTCCAGTGAGAGCTAAAATGTTTCTGTCTCGTCTCTGTTTAGACATTTTCTCGGCGTTTCTTTCCCTTTCCATCGGTCTCTTGATTTTATTTCTAACCAAACAACGCCAATTGCGATTTGGGAGGGAAATATTTGCCTACGATGTTCAGGCAGAAAAAACGAAAAAAAAAATATTGATTACTCCTGAGCCGGACAGCGAGTGAAAGATATTTGTTTCCAAATTTTAAAATGTCAGGAAATCAATCGTCATTCAGGCGTTACGTTTTAGATGGGCCGGCCCTCGACCATGGGCTAGTGTTTGCGGATTTGAATACCTAGGTCTATAAATTATAAACTTCTGAAAACAATTAAAAAAATTTCCGAAATAAGTTCCACGTGGTGAGTCGTAGTTGGTTGGTGGGCGAACTTATTTATAAAATTGTGCCAATTCAATGCAGTTGCTAAAATTCCTTATCTTCAATAAATTGTTTTTTCATTAAAAAAATAATTATGTTAATCTATTTCATTGTTCTATCAAAACAACAACAAACTAATATTGTCAAATAAAAAAGGGCAATTAAATTAGTTCGGGCCTAATTTTCAGGCCAGATTTCCCGATTCTAGGAAATTGGAGTATCATGATTAGGCTTAACGGGTCACCCGGTCCAAACCCAAAGAAAACCAAAGGGCAGGAAACACCAAAAGCTCTGAGGAGCGGATACCCGCAACTGGATTCTTAACTCTCCAATCTCACATTTCTCTCCTTTGTTTGGCGTCCGAGGAAATAACACCAGCACTTCTGACAACTGAGAAAATTCATCCATGGCTCCTAAAACCAAAGACAAACCAAAAGCTTCTGCCTCGGCATCGCAGCCTCCCCCGCCCATCGAAGATCTCTTTACCTCGCTTAACAGACACATCGAACGATCGGAATTTCAACAAGCCGTCAAAGTCGCAGATCAAGGTCCAATTTTTATATTTCCATTTCTAAAATTCTAAACGCTTTTCTTATCATTACTCGTGAAACATTTTGCAGTTCTTTCAATTGCGCCCGGCGATGAGGACGCGATGCGTTGCAAGGTGGTGGCTCTGATAAAGGCTGATAACATTGACGATGCGCTCCCTACAATTCAATCGTCTCAGAAGTTTCCTATAGATTTTAATTACTTCAAGGTTTTTAATATGGATACTTTTGTGTGCTTTGGATGTCTTCTTACTTGTAGTATTTCTGCCTATTAGATTTTTTTTGTATTTTGAAAAAAAAAAAAACGGTTCATTTTGGGGGAAATTTGTTTAATTTCATACATGCCTAAGCCTCATAGTCGCCATTATACAAATAATTTCTTTAAAAGTGTTAATTTAGGTGAAGTGGCGTGAATGTGCATGCGTCCTAGTTTTACTAAAGAATTTTAAATTTTTAGGTCATTGCAATCATATTTTTTAGTTCTCCATACCGCTTACTACTTATTTTAATTACTGGCCGATGATATAGAGAGTTGTAGCCATTAGAATTTTCATGTACCATATTGTTTATATTAAGTTATTGTGATAGGTTTCCTCTCTTCATTTGAATTCTTCATGGTGGCTTGGAACCAATGCAAGACAATACCTTCAATATACTCATTATTATATTGTGGCCTCCACATCTGCTCAATTGAGATTTAGGCATTTGCAATTTATATTTTGTTTAATTGGGATTATAAGCCTGGAGCATTTAGTGGGTTCAATCAAAAATATATTTGATTACATACTTCTCTGAAATGTTTGTAAGCTCCTCATATTGATTTAAATTCTCCTTTGGCTATTTTTAAATAGGCATACTGCCTTTACAGGCAAAACAATTTAGAAGAAGCATTGGAATCCTTGAAAAGCCAAGAGAACAATCCAGCAACAATGCTGTTAAAATCACAGATTCTATATAGGTTAGGAGAAATGGACGCCTGTGTGGATATATACCAAAAGCTTCAGAAATCCAAGATTGACTCTTTGGAAATAAATTTTGTGGCTGGTTTGATTTCGGCTGGGAGAGCTTCTGAAGTTCAAAAAACACTGGAGACACTTAGGGTGAAAGCAACTAGCAGCTTTGAGTTGGCATACAATACAGCTTGTTCTTTAATAGAAAGGAATAAGTACACTGATGCAGAGCAACTCTTGTTGACAGCTCGAAGGTAACATTGCTCTATTTTCTTGTAATACTGGAAAACTTTGTTGTCTATTACCTTATAGTATTATAATACTATGAATTTGCAAATAAAATTTTGTGACTCTGCCTTGTGTTTTCTTCTAAAAGAAGTATAAGTTTAATCCTTTGGGATGAATTTCTTGTTTGGAGTATTCTTAAGCTTGTAAAGCTATGTTCATTTCATATTTGCAATTTCTGCCCTTCATGTTTTTCTATCTTGCTTGTGATGAAGTGGTTGGCTTTTCTATTCTCCTACTATTTCATGTATTCCGCCGTTGTAACTTCTCAAAAGCTGAGGATATGTTGTCTTGATTCTGACATGCTTGATTTTTGTCAGAATTGGTCAGGAAACTCTGACTGATGAAAACTTGGCTGAAGATGAGATAGATATTGAATTGGCTCCTATAGCTGTCCAATTAGCCTATGTTCAGCAGGTAAATAATAGTGTTATGCAAATACTTTACCCTTTTTTTTTCCTTATTTACTTTCGTCCTCTGTCTCGCAAAGGGGTTACTTGGTGGCCAGTAACTCAAAACTGCTTGTTTTATCAGGTCCTTGGAAACACACAAGAGGCTATTGGAGCTTATGCGGACATTATTAAAAGAAATCTGGCAGATGAATCATCACTTGCTGTGGCAGTGAACAACCTTGTTGCATTAAAAGGTCCAAAAGATGTTAATGATAGCTTAAAGAAACTTGATCGCATTAAAGAGAAAGATGGTCAGAACTTTCAGCTTGTTGGTGTACTTGACTTGAAGCTGTCACCAAAGCAAAAAGAGGCTATATATGCAAATCGTGTGCTTTTACTTCTTCATGCAAATAAGATGGATCAGGTATTTAAATGGATTTTATGTTTCTGTGTCTGTGGTTTATCCATTTTATCTATTGCTACTATGCACAGATCCATCTACAGTAGGACTATTGGTTGCTTGATGTCTTATATATGGTGCTGAAATTTTGCAGGCTCGAGAACTTGTTGCGGCATTGCCAGACCTGTTTCCTGATAGTGTGATGCCAGTGCTACTTCAAGCTGCTGTGTTAGTGAGGGAGAATAAGGCTGGAAGAGCTGAGGAAATATTAGGGCAGTTTGTTGAAAAGTTCCCTAACAAGTCTAAAATTATTCTCTTGGCTAGGGCACAGGTTGCTGCTGCTGCCAACCATCCTCATATTGCAGCTGAGTCTGTGGCCAAGATATCTGATATCCAGCACATGCCTGCTACTGTGGCTACCCTTGTGGCTCTTAAAGAGCGTGCTGGAGATATAGATGGTGCGGCAGCTGTCCTTGACTCTGCAATCAAGTGGTGGTTAAATGCCATGACCGAGGACAATAAGCTCGGTGTTATAATGCAAGAGGCTGCTTCCTTCAAGCTCAGACATGGCCGTGAGGAGGATGCTTCCCGTCTCTATGAGGAGCTTGTGAAAACCCATGGAAGCATTGAGGCATTGGTTGGCCTGGTAACAACATCTGCTCGTGTGGATGTTGACAAGGCAGAAGCTTATGAGAAGAAGCTGAAGCCATTACCAGGTTTGAGGGGGGTGGATGTGGATAGTTTAGAGAAGACTTCTGGAGCAAAACATGTTGAGGGGGCTTCTCATGTTGGGGTAACTGGTCTGCAAGAGGAAAATAAAAATAAGGAGAAAACAAAGAAAAAGAGAAAGAGAAAACCAAGGTACCCAAAAGGTTTCGACCCTGCAAACCCTGGTCCTCCACCTGACCCAGAAAGGTGGCTCCCAAAGAGAGAAAGATCAAGTTACAGGCCCAGGAGAAAGGACAAGAGAGCTGCTCAGGTGAGAGGCTCTCAGGGTGCAGTCGTTAGAGATAAACATGAAGCTGTTACTGGTGGTACAAATACCAATAGTTCTATGTCAAGCCAGTCAACCAGCTCCAAAGGATCTTCACAAAATGCTGCACAGCCATCTAAGGCTTCGTCCAAGTCATCAAGAAAGAAGTCAAGAAATTAACCCGGAAGGAACCAAGTCTTTTAGTTCAAGATTTTGAAATCATTTCACATTTTACTTTTTTGTCTTTACCGAACCGAGATTTTGACTGTTTAATTTTTGGCTTCCTTGCTAACTGCAAGTTAATTTGATTTAGAACATTAAAAGATTGAAACAATGAAGGTTTCAGGACTAGGCATGAGTCATTTGTTCCATTTTACAACTGCTGTAAATTATTGTCTGGTTAGCTTCTGGCTATTTCTCTTTGGTAGTTAGCTGGATCAGATGCTTTCGGGCCCTGGAAACATTTTTTTAAATGTGTTTGTTTGTTGAATGGCTGATTCTGATCGTTCATTTCGTGGTAGTGGGTAAGTTTGTGTGTTGTCCAAATTGTCCGTAGCTTTGTCTTGAAGAATTGCTTTGTGATGCTTCTGACAATAGGTTATTGAGAACTCAAAAGTTATGAAGGATTCCTTCCGAATATAGCTCTTCTCCAGTTTGTGATAACAAGTAATTCTTTCTTGTAGATGTTCTGGTAAATTATACTGATTTCTTTCTTACAACCTCTTCAACTAATATTGTTTTTTGGTTAAATGATCCCATGATGTGCAGACTGAATTACACTCTGGGGTTCAACTATAGCAAATTAGTCTTTTGTCTGCACAAGTCAAATTTGAGAAAATGAAATATTGAGCATTATTGTTCAACCAATCCCCCCAATGATCAATGTTTGAATGGAATACTTGTCTCATCTTTTTTTTTATTATCGGAATAAATACAAATGGGGTATTATTTGTCAAGATGTTTCAGTTATAAAATATTTCTATTATAATGTGGTCTTACATTTACCTTTTATATATGTATCCATTATTAAGCTGTGGTATAATAGTGACCAAGTGAGTAAGATAATTTTATAGAAGTGTCCTAGCTTACCAAAAATTAAGAATATTTCACAACGAAAGCAATATATATTAAGTGGTCGGTTTAATACTTAATGATCTTATATATTACTAAATGTTTGTTGATACCAACTTAGAAGCGAACACGGCGTTGAATAATACCGTAATAATCACTTGAATTAATTATAATCTCTAAATGGGTCGGATCTTATCCAGATAAGTCTTAGACTCAAGAAGCGAGCCACAGGTTGTCATGGGCCCGGTTCATACATCATCAATGCTGACCCTTCACCTCACTCTTTCTTTCACTCACACCCAATCTCATCCTACAAGCAAATCACACCTAGATTTTTCGTTATCAAATTCTGTCCATCAGATCAAGATCGGACGGACACAATAAAATCCGGAGCATGTGATGATATCCACAACAGAAATAGACCGAGAGATTAGGGGAGGAACCAAAACGCGCAGAGGGATCGTTTCCGGATTCCATCTCCCGCCACATCTTACTGCGAGGAAAAGGTAACCCTATTTTTTAACTAACTGACACGTGTCGATATCTCCCTTACCCATCTCTCTCTCCTTAACCGGACAATTCACCGTCACCCTTCACTTTCTCTCTCATTCTCAAAACCAAAAAAACAAAAATAATAATAATAATAATAATAATAATTTCCTTCGTTTTCCTCTCTCTTTCTATTTTCTGTCTGCTCTTTATTTTCTTCCCTTTTTTTTCTCTTGAGCTCGGTCGACAGACTCACCCCCACATCGAATTCCCTCAACTCAGACGAAAAATAGAAAAAACAAAAAGATCCCTTTTTTTTCTAATTTCCAGCCCCAATTTGGAATCAGAGAAGCTTCTCGATTCGATGCCAGGAGACGAGACTCGAGTTTCCATCGATTGCGTTTGCGGGAGTCAAATTAGGGTTATCGTTTGGTGGTAATCTATCTTTCGATTATCGCTAATTCTCTTTCTGTGCTCTTTGTTTTAGATTTGTTGCAAACCCTTATTTTTTATTTAGTTAGTCGAGAAAAAAAAAAGAATATTTTTGAATGATTGGTTTGATTCTTTGTATAGATAATTTGGTTACTGTGTCGTCTTGTCCATTTCGTAGCTGGAAGTTATTAGGTTCTTTCTTCTTACACGAGAAACTCTGTGAAATTTTTGGTGCGTTGTTTTAGTTTGCCATCGGAAATAGAGGGTTTTCTTGTTAGATTTAGATTAGGTTCAGATCTTCCATAAAAAAAATTTCTTGCCTTTCTCTCTTACTCATTACTTCGTTTTTCTGATAATCTCCTAAACCAAAAGAAAAAAAAAAGTTGGAAGAGAAGTAACTTTTAGGGTTTGCACATTATATCATAGATTTTGTACAGAAAGATTGGGTTAGGGTTTGTGTATAATACAATGGCGTTGAACTTTTCTCATCGACCAATCTTTCCTGCACATTTACCTGAGGATAATTTGGTGTCCCCAATGAGGATTGCTAATGGATATCTTGTTGAGGGAATACCTGAAAAAAATGGCGATGGGTATGCAAAGAATTGGCATTCGAATCGGGAAATTGATGATTGCTTTGATTATGGAAGGGATAGGGGTGATAATAGGTGTGGGTCTCAGGAGTCTGTGTCAAAAGACATTCTTGATCTTTTACCATCCGATCCCTTTGGAATGGATATTAGTACTACTTTTACAGCTGCAATTACAGGGTGGCTTGAGGATTTGGAGGTGGATTATGGTGGGTATGGGAGGGATGAGATCCGGACAAGCGATGGCAATCGTCAATTTTTTGCAGGTTTGAATTTTTTTTGGAATAATGCTATGAGGTTCCAGAGTTTTCCCAGGAACACGGGGTTTGAGCATAATTTGAACGTAGCAAGTGGATCTGGTGGGTGTTTTAAGGACAAGGAAGTGGTGGAGGAGTCCTATAGTGGTGGCCTTGCATCAGCCTGTAATGTAGATGAGATGTTTAGTTTTGACAGTGAAAATGTGGGTGTTGTTGATCAGCAAACTGAAGGATCACATGAGGATGATCGAATCTGTTGTGATGGAGAGGAAGGGATTCCTCATACGGCTTTGATTTTTTCCCTCGGTTATCTTGGTGTGCGGGATCTCCTTGTGGTTGAAAAGGCTTGCAGATCTCTGTGTTCTACGGTTAGGAGTGACCCTCTCTTGTGGAGGACTATTCACATTGATCAACCATTAAACGAGAAGATCACTGATGATGCTCTTTTGCAATTAACTAATAGGGCTCAAGGCAATTTGCAATGCTTGAGCCTTGTGGAGTGCCCAAGGATTACTGATGATGGTTTGAAGCGCGTGCTGGAAAGTAATCCAAGGTTAACCAAGGTCAGATTGTTTTCATCTAATACTGGTCCTTGTATTTGTAGATTCTCATTATGATATCCTGAATAGTATCTTTTCCAGCTTGAATAATTACTCTCTAAATTTTGTATTAGTATGATATTTTACCAGGTAGTTGTGTAGCTGGTTGATGGTGTAATGAGTTGATTATGCTTTTCTCCCCCTTATTTCTTACATCTATTATAGATTTCTAAAACGATTGTGTATATTTTGTTAGAAGCTATTGTATGTCAACAAATATTGAGTAAAAAGCTTTGTACTTTGATATTTCTATTTTGGGTGGTGTATTTTGGACTGATTGTATCATTATGTGGCTAGAACTGATAATTTGATTGGCCTGGCTTTAGGAAAGTCATAGATCAGCTATTGAATCAGAAGGGGATAGTATATAGATAGATATAGGCAGTGAAACAAAGGGAAAAAGTGTTTCACAGCATATAGCTTAATGGAAAGGTGAGTTGTAACAATTGTTTTTAGTTCATTTGTTACAAACATGAAAATATTTACACATCAAAGGCTGAGCAACTATGTAATTCTATCTCTGCATGTGTGTATTTGTGCATGTTGCATTTATAGGAAAAACATCACTTATATGTTGTTTGATTTTCTGTAATCCTCATAACCAACCATGAGCATAACAAAACTAAACCAGTCACCTTCAATTTCAGGTTTGTTGGTTATATTTTAATTTTAATTGACATAATATTGTTCTACAGTTGTATTTTTGCTGTCGTAAATGGATGTAATGTATGTCCGAGTTTCATTTTCTTTGGCTTAGATGTATGGAAAACCTGAGGATTGAGTGATTGAACTAACATCACCTGGCTATCATGGGTTTAGCCATTTTGGTCAACCTCAGTTTTCAGATGTCATTAAACCATGTACATGCTATCATAGATTTTTTTTATCCTCTTAATTTAATAATGTGCTAAATGTATCTCTCCTTCTTGCATGCAACAGCTGAGTGTGCCTGGATGCACAAGACTCAGTATTGAGGGCATTGTTAACAGCTTAAAGGCTTTCAAGTCTATGGGTGCACAAGGTGTGAAAAATCTGAGGATTGGTGGGCTCTATGGTGTTACACTGAAGCATTTTGAAGAGTTGAAGTTCTTATTGGGTACAGACAGCTCCATGCAGCAGAATGCACGCAAGCCACATTTCTATCACAGAGGAAGATTGTATCTGTCCTGTGATGATGACCGTGCCATAGATATTGAAATGTGTCCAAAATGCCAAAATCTGAGGTTAGTTTATGACTGCCCTCTTGAGAGTTGTCAGGGAAAAGAACATACCTATCATGTATGCAGGGCATGCACACTTTGCATAGCACGGTGTGCTCAATGTGGACGATGCATTAATGACAGTGAATATGAGGAAACATTTAGTTTGGATTTGCTTTGTTCGGATTGCGGTAAGTGCCAAGAGAGGCAGGTCAGAAGGATTGGCCCTACCAAATCTCCTGTTCTTCATGAACCAAGTTGTGGCCTTTGTCTTCAGGGCTAAAAATTGATAATTTCTACTGTCTTCTGGTTTCACATGTGTTCGAGAAATTGCCTGAGTGATTAGTGGGCTAGGCAGCTAACATATTGTGCTCTTTCTAACTTTTTATTGTCTTCTTGGTCTGCTGACTGAGTCAAGTTCAGCCTATTGGTGAAGTGACCTCTGGGGTCTGTTGTGGGTTGTCTGCTGGGTTTATTATTCCGTTAGAGAGAGAGAGAGAGAGAGAGAGAGAGAGAGGGAGAGAGAGAAAAAAAAAAGAATGAAATAACCAATGAAATAATATTCAAAAAAAAAAAAGTGAAGAAGGCAGTGGGTGTAATTGATATGTCATTCTAGGTTGCAGGATGCCCGATCCGTGTTTCCTGTAATGGGGTCTAGCATTTGATAAAGTTTGTGCACTAGCACTTAATAAAGTTCTTCAAGCAGGTACATTGGTTTGCCCATGGATTCTGGAACTGATGAGTGAGTCTTCATCTAAGTGGGATGCACTTCTGTTGGAAAGTACATCCTACTTGTCTGCTGTGTTATGGCATCGGTCATTCTGATTGAACCTTTGTCTTCCGTTGCTGAGGCAAGCACCTGCTGATTTGTTACTTGCAAGCTTGAGCTCTCCATTGCCCAACAAATCTGCAAGTGATCAAATCTTCTTGCGGTGCAGAAGCTCTGTTGCCTGTGCTGTTTTGGGGATGCTCTACTTGATGAGGTCACTTTTAGCTCTGTTGCATGTGCTGTTTAGGAATGTACTCGTTGAAGAGGTCACTTGTATCGCCAGACCTCGGCAATCATCCTCTGGAAGTGTCACATCACTAGTTTTCTGGCCCTTGGCTTGCTAATGCTACCTGAATTATTAATAAATTTTTTTTTTTTTTAATTTTGCATTGAGTAGTGATTGATTTTTCCATCATAGTATGAGGCTTCTTACTTGTTTCTTCCATTGAGGGAGATTTTATTCAGTCTCATTCATTGATGATGTTCCTGTAGGTTCAAGTGATTTGCATCGAGAACTTTGGAAAAAGAAAAAAAAAAAAATGCTGTTGTTAGAATTTATAGCTGTATTGAAAAGTATCCTTGCTATTATTTTAAAGATTTACAAGGAATGCAATGCAATAAACTTTGCTTGGGCATCTATTTATGGGTATAATATTTTATTTGAATACTTACACTGGTCAAATCTCTAATCAGGAAATATCGTGAACCGAGTATGAGATGCGATATTAAAATTAAAATTGATTATTAGACGAAATGGGATTTATATGAAGCCACATACCTACCATATGAACGAACTGTAAGGATAGGGCTAGCAGTTCACCAAAAATCATTCACGCAGGACGCAGCCAATGGAGGCACTTGGAATCTTGATCTGGGTGGTTTTAAAGTTTCAATTAAACAGTTGCTATGGATAGTTCTCTGTTCATCTTGGTAGCTTTTAAATTATGTATACCATATTTAGGCTATTATTTGATAGCACCGTAATTAAAGGATTTATTAAACAATTCTTTTATTTGATGATAATATTTTAAGGAACTAATTAAATTTTAGACCATATTCTATAAATTAAAATTAGAATAATTAATATTGTTAAAATGAAATAAATAATAATAAAAATAATAATAAGACTATATTGCTTTTCTCCCAAAACTTGATAACACCACCTCAAAGTTCGAACGTACTGTTAAAATGACTCGTTATTATCTATTGTGACTTTCATTACAGGACTATTGAAGCAATACTGACAACAAAGACTCAGAATTCCAAGTAGGTCAGCGATTAATAATAATATGTAGTCACATTTGGATATTCCAAATAATTCAAGCCTTCTCAGTGGAAGATGGTTTTGGATAATATAGAAAACCTTTTCTATTGGAACTATTTGTAAGAGGAGAAGAGAGGAAAAAGAGAAAAAAAAAAAATTTATTCGCAGAGAAAAGTATATGAATAAGCAACAACAAATGGTGAGTGAGAATAAAAGAGAACAACAAGAACATGCTTAAAACATTCCACAGAATCCCATTAATCTGCTATCTTGTATCATTTGCAATCTCCAGTAATAATAAAACAAAAAGACAGTATTCTTTGTTGACATTGTTTATAACTTTTGGTTAAAAGGAAGAAGCAAATGAGGTGAAGTCTATTTGTTGAAAAATAGATGAGGAGGAGCAAAAGAGGATTCTCAGCTGTAGACTTGGATTATTTTTTAGGTTTCTTTCGAAGATCTTTCATCCATTTGAAGCCTAGTAACTTTGCAAACCTGCTCTTAGATTCATCCTTCTTCTTCTTTTTATCTTCTGATGGTGGAGGGTCAGGGTTGTCGTAATCCCATTGATCTGCCCACGATAACCCAGAATCCATCTTTCTTTCTTTTTTCTTATCTCTCAACCTTTTGCTTGAATAAACATCTTGTGGAATATAGAAGATCAGCTTTAGAAATCTCTGTTAACTGCCATTTGCTTATTTTATCTCCTGTGGCCATGTTCATTAATTAGTGTCCTCTAATTTCAGCATCAAAGTTGGGTAAGAGTTAGTTATGTCGGATTAACAGTTTTAGATATTTGTTGTTGTGGTCATTTCCTAATCTTAACACATGAATAAGTTTGGTAATGGTTGGTTTATTTTTTACTGCAGATTCAAAAATCTTTTTCGACCAATCCAATTTGGTTAAAAATAGACTTTTTTTTACTTGGTCTGCAGTCTACATGCACGCTGAACCTTACATTTGTAGAATCGTGAACTGGAAGCCGGGGTTTTCAATCTTTATGAATATCATCCTACTTTTCTAAGGCAAAGAATCCTAAAATGAAGGTACCACTGAGTTTTTTAATCCATCCCCAACTCTCATGGACAAACCAGGCCGCTACATGTACCCATATTCTCAGAGTGAAGAAGTCTGTGAGAATGCATGGTAAAAAATTGCTGTCAATTGAATTCAATACGTTCTAAACGTACAACATATAATGTCAATCAATGACTACGTGGAGAACCGATGGATTCCTAAATGGGAGTTCCCATTTAGGGGAACCATCATCTGAAAAATTCAACATGACCTGCGATCTCCCTACACAGTAATTTTGCATCACTGGCTAACTTTATGCTCTTCGCAATGGCAAGCCCTGTAAGTCTGTGCGTGGGTGTTGGATTATATAACTTGGTCTGCCCTTCCTTCCCCATGGACAGAGCTTCCTTAGCAGGAATAACATTTTCCCACCAAAATTCTCGTAAAATTTCATGTATTAGCTCCCAGTAACCACGCTCTCTACACACGCGAAAAATTGTGCTTCCATTTTGTGTCCAGCAATACAAATCAACCCATTCTCTATCCATTATTTCCATTTGACCCTGCACCTGAGGCATGTAATAGAAAGGCATAGTTGACCAGGGCAGAGCAATCTCAGGCTTTCCCTTGTTATATGGACACTTTACTTCCAGGATGCCACCTCCTGGAAAGCAACCAAGAAGACCATCCGGGGAAGCACCAACCCAATCCAATCGCTCCTCAGCATGGACTGCAAACCCCAATGAGCTCACATCATGACCTGTGATGCTTTTGTACCTATCTATAGCTGCCGCTTCATTGAGCACACCCCACTCCATGGCAAACCTTTTAGAATCTTCAATAACTTGTGTTTCTGAGGCAAATACTTTCTCATGCCAGAGCTCAGAGCGACGTTTTCCCTTCCAAAAACCCAAAGCAGTGCTGAACGTGCTTGTTGTCAGCTTATCCCTTCTGAGGGCAAACCATTCTTCTGACCTCTGGAGTGTATCCTTGTGAGTGAGACAGGCAGCCACCACTAGTGATGAAGGAGAGCGGACAATGAGGGAGGCGGTTGGAGAAATCCGTGGTGCCGAGAAGGTGGAAAAGTTTCTGCAGATTGTATTTCCATGCCTTCTCTTTTGAGACACAGGTGCCACTGCCCTTTTATGAATACTGCAGCATCTAGTTATGCAGGCATTGCTCATAGCTGAGAGTATCAGGCAGTGGATGATAAGTTTATTTGGTTGAAGGATCCTACAAAAGCCACACACTGCTGGAAAGATTAACTGACAATTCAGGATCAGAATTATAATGAAAACAAACTTCCCGTGCCTCATATCACTTTTAACATATATAGTCACAACAATTGATAAGATTGCATCTAATGCAACATTTTCTTAGAGGAACCAAGTGCAAACTGAATCTCATGTAACTGACATTACATGCCCAAATATCACCCAATGCCAAATGCAACATGTGGTTTTCTATGGAATTAAGAACCATGAGTTTTCACCTCTTCATGAGCATGCACGAGTTTATCAAGTACAGAGCTTCCAAACACTGCCTATGTAACAGCAGCTCCGTGAGAGATTCCCATACTACTAGATGTGATCATAAAAGACATATCTTTATCGTGTCATCTAAAATTGTCACCACCTTGGATAATTCAGAACAGAAACGAATTTTTTTAACTCAACACGAAACGAATAAACCTTTACCACGGCAAATTAAAAGTAACTCGAAAGAATAACTCAGAAACAATGTCACGCAAATTAAAAGTAACTCAGAAGAATAAAATTTCCCTCCAAATAAACAATAAACGAGAAAGACAACGCCTTTAGAACCTCAAATAAGCATACCCATTCCGCAATTCAGCTGAAATAATCAAATAAGAAAGCAAGCAAGTATATTAACATAAGGTGCTTGATAAAATACCTGAAAGAGACCTTGCATTGCCAAAACCAATGGATGTAGGGGCCGAAAGCGCACTACTTGGAAAGAGTATTCCTCTTGAATTGTTTAAAACAAGGGAATCTCTTGAATGAGCGGAAGGGACTTGAATAAGATTCATCATAATTAGTCGCTTACAAACATCACTTTCTGGTATCAATCTACCTTCCCTTTGAATGAATCTAAATAAATATCCTTAGCATTTAGGGTTTGCCTCCAAAACGATAAGTAAATAACTGTAACTCTGACGGGCTACACCCTACAGTGACAGAGTTGTGGGCAAACGGGCTTCGGTTGTCATTTCGTTTCTAATAATATCTACTAGCAGCGGCGTCGTATTACTTTCGTTGAACTATAACCACCATTTCGCTACTGCTGTTTCGATTTATTTTAATAGAAAAGAAAACATCACTTTAATCCCTAATCTTTTACGAAATTGCACTGAAATGAAACAATATAACACGTGTGTCATAAATATCCTAATATTTTAATCATAATCAGTTTTATCCTCAAATTTATTAATAATTTTTATATATAGCTTGGAGCTTTTTTAAAATCATTAACAGTTACTGTACTAACAGCATAACACCGTTGTCGTTGGAGACAAAATTAAAATTTTATAAATATTTAAAAAATAAAAAATTAATTTAAGAGTAAATATATAATTATACAATTAAATTTGTTAAATAAAAATATATTATTATTTTTATCTCTTACTACTATTTTTTTTTTCATCTCTTTATCTCTTTTCTCTCTTCTTCTTCTTCTTCTTCTTCTTCTTCTTCTTCTTCCCTTATCCCGCCTCTCTCACTCTTTATCTTTTTTCTTGATTTCTTCTTTTTCTTGGATTCATCGCTTGTAGTGATGAAATTTGAAAGCCACACACATCCCATTCTTGCTTTTCTTTTGTAAAACCAAAAAAAAAAAATCCTCTTTTAACTTGTTGCTTCTAAATTAATATAATGATATATACCTTAAAAAATATAAAATTAAGATATTAAGTCGTTAGCATATATAAATATTAAATAATAAATTAAAGATATTATTAATAAATAAAATATTTAAATTATTTACATGTTTGTTTATTTAAATTTAAGTTAAAATTTTTAATTTAATTATATTAAGATATTTTTAACAAATATTAAATATAAATTAAAAAATAAACGATTTTTAAATATTTGAATAATTAAATTTATACTTCAATTAAAAAAGGCAAGCCAATCTTGTTGTTTCAGTCAACATCACTTTAATATCTACTATTTTGATCGTATTTATTTGAGTCATTTAGTACAAATATGTGTCTTTCGATTTAAAAAAAAATAAATATTTTTAAAATTTTGAATTTAATTTTTATTAATTTCATGTGTTAAAATATTATCATTTTTATTCTTAATTTTGGTGAAATGATAAATAGAATATAATTTTTAAAATTTTAACAATTTAAGTGAGTTGGTAAACCTAAGTGATTATTTTTTTGCAATAAAAAAAAACAGGTTCATAAATTTATTTTTTTTTTGAAAAAAAATAATGGTTTACCTAATTCATCGTTAGTATTTTAGGTTAGAGCATAATAACCTTTGTTATTTAATTTTATTAAAATAATAAAATAAAATAAATAAATAAATTAATTACTAATTTAAAATTTTAGAAATGCCTCTGCAAGTAGTATTTGACAACTTTAAAACAACATTCAAAATTGAAGCTTCGTAACAATAAAACACATACAGTACAAGGCTCAAAGTGAGGTGGCCATCGCTAATTGCTAGTGGTGATGGCAGCTAGTACTCAGGATTTTTGTGCTCTGCTCGTGTTCTGGTAAGCTGAAGGCCATCACCGAGAGAGAACAGAATCAATAATAAATGGGTAACGGCTCTTGCTGCTCCCAGCCTCGGCCTGTTTTAATATTTCAGGGCCAGATCTTGGCCCTGATCTCTGGGCAGAACAGGCTGGATCCCGTGGGCCCGTACCCGGGGAGAATTTAACCATTTTTATACAATGAAATGTAAAATTATAATTTTGAATAAAAATAAGAAATTTAATTTACGAAACATTAAAATTTGTGAGAACTCCCAAACCATAAAAAACTAAATAATTAAAATTAAGAAAATTAATAAAAATTAAATTTAAAACATTTAGCACAATCTAACAACATAAGAATATTTAATTTTTTTTGTCGAAAGTCATGAATATATAACAACATTCCTTACTAGTATTACATAGTATAAAAATATAGAATTTTGAGACCTTATCTTGTATCGATGAATATTAAATTATTTCGAAATGACATCACTTTAACATCAACTACATTTTTATCGGCAATTAAAAAAAATAATTAATATTCAAAGGTGTGACGAATTAGAAAGTACAGGATACACACATACATACATACATACATACATACATACAGATAGATCGAGTGGAATCGAGACGCAGTGTGAGAGAATGCGAAAAAGACAAGTCTACTTCAACTCGCCCTCCTTTCTTCGCTAATCATTCACTAAAGCTTTTACTTCACGCTCTCTCCTTCGTTTCATTTCTTTCTGCTCCCCCCACCCCGGGCGTAATAAACTCCTCCTCCTCCTCTAACATGTAATTCCCGCGAGAAATCAATATCTAGAAGACCCATCAGAACTCTTCTCAATCTAACAGCGACGAAGCCTCTAAATAACTTAGACTTCTCTCTTCCAGCTGAAATCCCTTTTCGAATCTTCTATTAGTATTACGTAACAGCAAGAAAACATCATGTACTTGTCGGAAAAGCCTCGCCCCATTGATTTTTACAAAGACGAAGCGGCCGCCGCCGCCGCCGCCGCGGCTGCTGCCAACACGCGTGACATGATCATTGAGGTCGCATCCAATGGGGACTTGCAACCTCAGCAGATGATCCTTGGAGATAGCAGCGGTGGCGAGGACCACGAAGTCAAGGCTCCTAAGAAACGCGCCGAGACATGGGTACAAGACGAAACGCGGATCTTGATTGCGTTTCGTAGAGAAATGGATGGCCTTTTCAACACATCCAAGTCGAACAAGCACTTGTGGGAGCAGATATCGGCCAAAATGAGGGAAAAGGGCTTCGATAGGTCGCCTACTATGTGTACCGACAAGTGGAGGAATCTTTTGAAGGAGTTCAAAAAAGCTAAGCATCAAGACAGAGGAAGTGGGTCTGCTAAGATGTCGTATTATAAGGAGATTGATGAGATTTTGAAGGAGAGAAGCAAGAATTCACAGTACAAGACATCGTCTGTGCCTAATTCTGCTAATAAGGTTGATACGTACATGCAGTTCTCTGATAAAGGTATTTCTTGTACTGGGTTCCCATTGGTTTCTTTCTTTTCGTTGGGTTGGTATATTTCAGGATTATATGGTGATGGGTTTTACGCATTTTGTGATGAGGTGTGAAATTGAGGCAACAATTTTTGGTTCTTGATTGACTAGTGCTTGATTGCTTTGGTTAAGGGGTAAATTTTCAGTATAGTTTTTCCCAACTATAGAACAGTGATGCTGTTATAACTGCTAGTTCTGGATGTGAAATGGATATGCTAATGGCTACTTTCAGAAAATATTTGACAGAGATTGTGGTTTTTGTTCTTTGTTATTCCAAATTCATGTATGTTGAAATGCACTTGATTGAGTGGAGTTTGTTGGATGTCTTCTAACTGTTTATAATGCAAGCTTTTAAAGAAGGTTTGTATTTTCTTTAACCTCAGAGAAGTCCATATTTCAATCATGGGTATTTCATGGTGCTTCCTGCATGTATGGATATGGATAAGTTTAGAGTACAAATCTGCATGCAGAGGATAGTGTGATATCTGAAAAGATATAAGAAATGAAAGCATCATGGGTAATCAAATTTTTAAACATGTATGTTGATGGTAATTAATAAACAAATGACTATATATTTTACTGCTAATCATTGCATCTTTGTCATGGTAGACTTTATGCTCTTGAAGATAAGATTTTTTTTTTTGCCAGTTCTGGTTGTAAGGTGATTATCTCGTCAATAATTAGTGGCAAGAGACATTATATTGGTTTTTTGTTTATTGGTTGCTTGGTTAGTCATGTCCCTCACCATTACATGCCATTATAAGCTTCCGTTACGATTCACTGCTTTTTCCTCTATTCTTATTGGAGTGGAGAAATTTGGGAAAAATAAAATAAGAAAGTTTTTGGATAATTAATTAATTGTAAAATCAATGGATGGGTTATTGCATTTTGTGGCATGCGGTCTAATCTAATATTTGAATCCTTTAACTTGTTTTCTGTTATGGTATTTTCTTCTCCTGTTATTGAAGTGTGTCAAAACTACATAAGGGTAATGGAGCTGTCTAATTTACCATCCTAGATATTATTGATTACTCATTATTAAGTGTACAAAAGTTCTATATCTAAGATGCTGCTTTATAATAGATATTTCTTCCAGACAAGGAATGTGTTCACATTTGCTACCAAATCATATATGCACTAATAAATAGCCAGAAAATGTAGAGAATGCAGGGACCAAGTAGAATGCTTTTGATGGTTACTAGACCTTAAATTTTGTGGAGTTGTATCTATGTTGCATAATTGTTCTAGAGATGGAGATGCCTTTCCTTTAGTTCAAATCTATTCCTCCTCCCAGGGATGACAATTTGTCTCACCAAAGCTAACAACCAGTCTGCGTAGTCCCTTAATGGGGGTGGGAATGGATCTTAATCCTGATTTGGTTTCAGGTTGGAGACTGGTTTAAGACTCTCCCCTCTGCCCCATGTATATGTGTGGATGTATGTATGTATGTTTGTATGTCCACATGTGTATATTAATTAAATATTTAATAAATTTGCATTTTGTCCTTTTTATGTAGTTTTCTAAATAAAATCTCAGCCTTTCATTTGTCCTCGTTCTCTCTCTCTCTCTCTCTCTCTCTATATATATATATATATATATATATATATATATATATATATGTAGAGTACCCGATTTTTTTTTGTCTATTAACCTTCTTTCCGAGACAGACCGACCAACATCTCATGTACATCAGCGGCAGATCCCCTGTCACTAAGTTTCATGCAGAACTTTCCTGGTCACTTTCTTGGTTTATTACTTAAAAAATCTGTCCTTTGAGCCCAGTAGTGGATGTTAAGCTTGATGTTAGATGAGTTTCCTGGACTGAATGAGCAGACTGTTATCTCAGGCTAGTAAGTAGATGCTTATTTTAGTTTCAGGGTGGAGGAGAACAGTTGTCTCCTGTATCCCTCCCCACATATGGGATGAAGATGTCAAAGAGTTGCACTTGGCAGGATGGTGATGGGGAAGGACAACCAGATTTACCTGCCCATTGTCCATCCCTATTTTCTCCTATAACTCCCAATCCTAGTCACTATGATATAGTGAACTTTGTACCAACAAGCTGCACACACTAATTCTTTTAGCATATATCACATTTATCTATGCAGGTTGGCTATTGTCCTCCAAATCATGGATACTTACTTAATAGAAGGCTCATTTCCAGATTATGTATGTGAACTCTTTTTGGTCCTTCTACGTTATGGAAGATATAGAGCTTTTATCATTCTTTTAAAAACCTTGACCTGGCCACACTGTCACCAAAACTCTGAGTTGGTTGTTGAGTAGATGACTTTTTAGTTGACAATTGAGGCTGCATGCAGAATAGGAGAGCTCGATATATTACTTGTGGTTAGCAGCCCTGTGCATAAAACATCTCTATCCTTTTTGTCAGTCTGTGAATGGAAATTTGATAAAGGTTAGAAAATAATTTAAGTGGGATGTTCATACGTCCTAGACAGTTAAGGAGCTTAAAAATCTTTAAAGCAAATAAATGGTTCAGTTAGTGACATACACATATTATTGTTTTTGGCTTCTTTTCTATTTACTTCTTTGTCTAAGTTCTATGCTTTGTAGCTCCAGAATGAAATGTCGAAGTTTGATCTCTGCACATTGAAACATAAAGAGCTCTTCATGAGTTGAAACCTTGCATACTTATTTATTGCCAATTCTGCTTACTTATCATGCTTAGTGCAAATGCTTTGGTATTGAAGGAGCAAAAGTGCATACCATGAGAAACAGTTTTCTGAATGCTCATTGTTGTGAGATGTTAAGCTTGAGTTTTGTAAGTTGAGATTTGGGAGCATGAATGTACTGGATCTTGCCTTTCAAAGACACCAAGTTGGTATCATCTCTAAACATCTGAAGAATTAGCATAACTCTGTTGAACTAGATCATTGTAGTGTTTTCTATGTTGTGGAACATGTTGGGTTGTTGAACTCAAGCTTCTTGTAGATAATTTTACTTCTTGTTCCCTTTTATTGAGTAATATTTTATGCAATCTTTCTGTTATGTTGGCAGTGATAATATTAATCACAAAAATTGTGGGATTTATGCAGGTTTTGACGATACCAGTATATCATTTGGTCCTGTGGAAGGTAATGTACTCTAATATGAGTCTTAACATCCTAAGTTTAAATATTGTGTTTGTGTTAGTTAGTTTAGGTAAATGAATCAATTGATATAAAGCAACAATATTTTGAAGCAATATTTAGTATATAGCCCACCTTGACAATAGCAGATTAACTTCTGAAAGCTGCATGGCAGCGTCGAGGTATTATCAACTAGTCTTTACTGCACAAAGTGTCTCCTCCGTGCTATCTGAACTTTGGCTTCAACACATTTCAGTCACCAAAGAAGCTTAAGAAGCTTACATTTAGTTATAGAATTGATAATAGCCTTCCACAAAGCAGAGAATCTCTACTAGTTATCCATAAGTTAAGCACACTGACATTTAGAAGATAAAAATTGTACGGAGTCATTCCTGTTTATAGATTATCGGCTTGTAATGTGATGTTTGACCACAGAAGCTCGTTATGGCTAGAAGTGCTCAATTCATTTTGAGCGAGCCAATACCTTTCAACTTTTGGAAGTTTTTCGCTTATGCTTTTCCAGCTACATTTGATTGCAAATGTCCCTGGAATTCCTTTCGCTTTAGAATTCCAGGTAAATTTATCAACCCTGACCTCATCAAGTACGTTCATACTTTTCAGTTACAGTTGCAAAACCTTATGGGCTTTCTCTGAAATAGCACGAGGAAGGTGCTTACTGACCCTTCTAACTGCAACTACTAGAGCATCACAAGGTATCTCAGAGTGATCCGTATCTGTTCTCTCTGTATCTGCCCACAGGAAATCAATAATCATAATAAAACTTCAGTCCTTGTATTTTGTCCTTTCGCATATTTGATTAGAGGATTCACCTAGCTTCTATATTGGAGGATGACTTAATGTAGCTAATGACTGTATATTTGTTATTTATTTTAAAGGAGATTTGCATTCCCTTCTGGTTTAAGTTTGTTAGTGTGCAGCTAGTGGCAGGCCAACACTCAATCTTGAAAGGCGTCTAGATCATGATGGACATCCTCTTGCCATCACAACAGCCGATGCAGTTGCAGCCAGTGGAGTACCTCCTTGGAACTGGAGGGAGCCACCCCCTGGAAACGGTAATCTTTGTAAGTCTTAAGAGGACCTTTTTTGCCTGAACTTTGGAATTTTCTCAAACTATAACTTTATGTTTGAAGTGTGTGTTACTTAATGCTTCAAATACACTATGTGCTTCACCAATGAAAGAAGTAATATGAAGTCTATTACATTGCCCAAAGTGAGTGTAATCAATCCCAGTTGTGTTGTTTGACATTTTTGTTGTCTTCTTTTTATTAGGCGGGGATGGCCAATCATATGGTGGGAGGGTTATATCAGTCAAATGCGGGGATTATACGAGGAGGATTGGGATTGATGGTACAGCAGATGCCATCAAGGAGGCAATCAAGTCTGCCTTTGGGATAAGGACTAAACGTGCATTCTGGTTGGAGGATGAAGACCAGATAGTTAGATGTATTGACCGAGACATGCCTCTGGGAAATTACAGTCTTCACCTTGACGAAGGTATGCATATTGGTTTCTGTCATGACATTATAAGAAATTTTCTCGAGCAATAGATTACGTACATATATAGAAAATACGATAACTGAAAGTAACAGCTATTGTTTACAGCCTTAAAATCTGTAATGGTGGTTACAGTGGTTTCTATCACTATTAGAGAGTTAACATGTGCATTAGCGATGCCACTAGCTAATGAAGTGTTGCTTGTGGCAAGTAGTGCAAAGACCCTTAAATCATTATAGCCTTGAAATTTTTTTCTAGGCATTACGTGTATGTGTTATGTATGTGCAGGTTTGGCCATTAAAGTTTGCCTCTACGATGAGTCGGATCACATACCAGTCCATACTGAAGATAAGACCTTTTACACTGAAGAGGATTACCGTGAATTTCTTGCTCGTCGTGGCTGGACATGTCTGAGGGAGTTCGATGGTTACAGAAATGTTGACAACATGGATGATCTTCGACCTGGTGCAATATATCGTGGTGTGACTTGAAGGCAGGTGCATGATTGTAATCTTTTTATGTGCTTGCAGTGTTTGCCTTAAAATGTGAGGGAACATACTTTATGGACATAGCCTGTGTAATTTTCATATATGCTCACAGTGCTCCAGAGATTGTATCGTTAAACTGAACATTGTACCTGTTGAGATGATAAAGAGCCAATCTGGAACTAAATGGCTCAAAATCTGTATAGCCTGGTGTTTTGATGTTTCTTTTCTTTGGTAGGAAATAGACCAAGCCCTTTGGCATAAGTTTAGAATTCTTTTAGACTTATTTTTCATGGATCTCTTTTGTCTGTAAATATGTACTTCCAGAGTTTGAATGAAACAACTGCTTCCAGGTATAGGCATTTGCTGTGATTGATTGTTGCTAATGGGTTTTATAAACGTAGTGAGAATAATATGTATATATGTTCCTGTTTTATGAGTAAATAAAATTCTTAAGCTCTTGGTGTCTGCTTTGTAGGGCGGAACTGTATTTTGCTGCTATCGTTCTATTTCTTGCAAGCTGAGAGAGAAAGAGAGAGAAAAAGAACCTTCCTCAGTTATTTATATAACCAATACAATTATATTTTTTATTATTATTAATTAAAATTAAATTATAATTGTATTGATTATATAAATAAATAAGGAAGGTTTTTTTTAATTTTTAATAAAAATTAAATTGTATTGATCAGTAACAATATAAAATATATTTAATTATTAATTCTATTAATAAATGATACTAAATATTTTAAAAATATAAATAAAAGTTTAAAAATAAATCTTGATTATTTTTATCTGTAGTATATAAATATATTATAACATATATTTATTATTTAAATTTTCATATATTTTAAAATATATATATAATAAATTAAAAAAATTTAGATAAATATATTACATATAAAAATAAAATATTAAAAAATATTTCAATTAAATTTTTTTAATAATTAAATATTAAATTATTATTATAAAAATAAAAGAAGAAAATTAAAAATATTTTAGTATATGAGTGTAATTTAACTCATTATTTAAATTTTTTTAATAATTGTATATTTTAATTTTATTATTAAAATATTAAATTAAAAAATTTATTTAATTTGAAGTATATTGTAAAAAATATTAAATACAAATTAAATTATTAAAATTTAAAAAATTTATTATAAAAAATATTAAAATATAAACTAAATTATTATATTTAAATAAAATATATATTATATTATTATTTTATAAACATTTAAAAATACAAGTAAGAATTAATTAACTAATCAACAAATAGTTAATTAATACCATAAGATATGTGTCACTTATCTATAGAGTCAGTAGGATATTTATCGTTTGCAATACTTCACATACATCTCTCCTTTTTTTCATATTTCGGAGGGCATCTGACAATTTTCCTTCATAATATTTGTATACAAAAATTCTATTATTTAATGCATTTTTTATTTTACATATATAACCCACTGCCGCGCTTGCAGAGTCGTTATGTTATTTGAAAAATAAAGAAAGCCCACCCACCTTCTTACCGTTAAAGGCGCAATATAAAAAATGTTACCGTTGGCCTCGATGCTAAACCGAGAAACTAGCCGTTACCCTGCTTGGCATTTTCATTTCCTCAAACCCTAATCTAAATTTCTTCAAAACGAGATCACATCATCCTAACACCGTCGAAACTCCAATATTCATAAGCCCTAATTCACTTTCAATCTCGATTCTTTCATATTAACAATAAAATCATAGATTGTTTCGATTCTGTACTTCTTGGATTTAACTCAAGTTGGATTTTGTTTCTCTGATTCTTTCCCTAAACAAACCCTAGACTTTCTTTCAAATCATGGCATCAAAAACAGTCGCCAAAGACATCATAACTCTACGCGGTTCTGCAGCAATTGTCAGCGAGTTTTTTGGTATGTTATCCCCTTTATTTGATTGATCTGCTTCTTTATATTTTTTATGAGGTTTTTTTGGGTTTACTGGAATTCTTTTGCTGATGTTTGTGTTCTTGAAAAACTCATTTAGGTTACGCAGCGAACAGGTGAGACCACTGGATTGTGATTTTATGCTTTGCTTTTTTTTCATTGGGTTTTTAATGTAATTTGTGAGTCTAGAAACTGAGAGTTTTAGGGGATGAATTGTTTAGTATACTTTACAACCGCGGAGTTTATCCAGAAGAAAGTTTTGTGAAGGTGAAGAAATATGGCCTCCCAATGTTGCTTACTGAGGACGAGGGTGTTAAGTCCTTCATTGCCAACCTTACGGCTCAGCTTTCAGGTATTTTTCTTTCCCTTTGGCACTGTTTGGTTGCCCAGAAAACATTTACAAATTTAGAATTCCAATAAACCATTATCGATATGTTTACCTGGCTCAGTCAGTTAGTGAATGCTGAGAAATACAAAGAACAGAAATTGTGTTGAATTATAATTCTGGTTTCCTTTGTAACTTAGGGGTCTCAACAGTGTTTTGTTGTTCATATATTGTAGCTTTAGAAAGTTATGTTTGATGACTGAATATATATTTAATCTTAAATTTTGTAAAGAGTGGCTGGAAGCTGGGCAGTTGCAGAGGATTGTTTTGGTGATAATGAGCAAGGCCACCAATGAGGTTTTAGAGAGGTGGAATTTCAGCATTGAGACTGATAGCGAAGTGGTTGAGAAAGGGTAATTTGATCAACTAACTCCTAGTTTTTTGTACTTTTTTATCCTGTTCTCTTGTCTTCATGCTTGAATTTGCTTATTTGTATCCAAAATCCAAATCTGGATATATCATTTCAGTGTGTCAAGGGAAAAGAGTGACAAAGAAATCATGAGAGAGATACAAGCAATCATGAGACAGATTGCTTCTAGCATTACTTACTTGCCTTGCCTGGATGAAACTTGTAAGCAGCTGCCATTATGATATATACGAATTAGCACGATGTATATCTTTTTTGTTTTGTCAATTTTTGGGTTTATGATTGAATATTTCTTGTGTGTGTTATTGTTGTTGCTTTGTGTACTAGGTGTGTTTGATGTGTTAGCATACACAGATAAAGATGTTGCAGTACCATTCACTTGGATTGAGAGTGACCCCAAGCTAATTGCGAATCCCCAAATGGTGAAATTGCATTCTTTTGATACGAAGGTAAGTGACTACTGTGTCAAAGGGTTGATTGGATTCAAACAAGGAACTTAGCTGTGATTGATAATCATCAAATTGATATTAACTTGCCTCTTGTGTTGGGTATGCCACAGATACACAAGGTTGACACTCTGGTTTCATACAAGACTGATGAATGGGACGAGGAGTAGAGTAGAGTAGAGGGGATATGGGGAACTTTTTGTTTTCTCCTTGATTTCCAAAATGTATTGTGAATCTTTCTATTCACAGAGGGGAGCAATCAAAGAGAAATTTTTAAAATTTGTAAGTTTGAATTGTTTTTATTTTCGCTTGTTTGTGGTACAAGAATCACGAGCTTATATTATCTATTTCTTCAAACCCTTCAAGTGAGACAGTAATAATACCATAATCTCATGATCATTGTTGGGCCTGCAACGTAAAAGAAAATTAGGCCCATTTGAAGGGGCCCCATTAATTTGAAGTCCAATAATAGAAAAAAGTGGTCATGAATGAATAGAGGATTCATTGCTTCGCGTGGGCTAGAGCTTACGCAGGAAAAAATATAAGGCAGAAAAATAATAAACGGGTCTCATTTTTTACAACAAAAAATTATTTTTTTAAATCATTAAAGTTGTAATTATTTTTATAACAAAATTTTCATTCAATTTTTTAGAAATGTTTTGGTCTCCGCAGCAGAGTTTCCATTGGTTAAAATGACGAGTGGACATTATGTCTCCATTCCTTTCCTCATTTTCTTAACATTATAATACCAATATCTCGTCTTATTTAATTTAAAATTCCAAGCCCCAAATAACTCAATCTAATGTTATGCATGATGCTGGCTTTTCTTTTGCATTTTGGTCCACGGAATAATAATAATAATAATATTCATCATAAGTCTATCATTATTAATTTATAATACGATTCCATGTCCTCTCCACATTTATTTGTGAATGGTTTCTAATAAATTAAAGAATTTCAATATTAATTAACACTTTTTCATGATAGAATACTGAATTCATATCCATAAATTGAGGATTGGAATCTTAATCTAAAGTGGGAGAGATTGTTGATAAATATGAGTGAAGTGAGTGGAAATCCAGTTGGAATAAAAATACACCCACATTTATTTAATTAATGATGCTACTTTCATATTTAATACTTATATATATGCATTAGCATCATCCGACCCATTCCTTTCTTTTTCTTAAAAATTCAAAATAGTAGTAATAATAATAATAATAATAAAAATAAAAAATGGGGCGAGGATGTTTCAAAGAAACAACATTAGTGAAATGGCAAAGACGGCTTAAAAAAGTCAGCAATTCTTATTTCTTGGATGGCTGGCTGGCTATATACGAGATATTTTGTGTAATTTAAGTCAAATTTAGCAACGGATTTGGGGTGAGAAGCCAACTTCAACTCTATCCAGAGCCTCCCCCAGTTACCTTAACACCCTGTGCAGAAAAAGAAGAGGATATTATTAGATTGGTAAATTAATCAATCAATCAATCAATCAATTAAAGCGAGCGAACGCAATACTGCCAGTAGTATTATTATAAAAATAAAAATACACCACCTACCGACATTAATTGGATGAAGTGCTCTTTCATTCTGTCCCATAAACATTACATACATAACATAAAGAAAGCCTCGCCTAACCTTTAAAAATTGAAAGGGGGTTGCGGCGCTTTGGACTCCCCCACTACCATCCACTCTCTTTCTAAGCTTCATAACTTAGGAGGACAAGTATGAATTATTAGGAAAAAGAAAAAGTTGCATTATTTTGTCCTTTTGAGCCATAACTCAAAATGGATTCGTCCTTTTGCATTAAAAAAAAAAAAAGAAGAAGAAGCCATGTGGGGTGGGTGAAAATGTGTTCTAATTAGAAAGGAAAATAAGTCACGTAAATTGTTCTCCATCACGATACTAATTTCTTTGAAATAAATTATTAAAAAAAATAACTAAATTCATATCCAATCCATCATTATTTATTTAGTATATTGATATTTTCTTTTTGAATATAATTAATTCTATCCACCACGTGATAAAATTAGATCCATCCAACCAAACAAGAATGTAATTATAATATTAAATAATCCCGGTAGGTATGTAAACAGAATATGTTATATTATATTATTATAAAAATTAAGGGTAGGGATCAGATCAGATGGAATATTTGGATGTTATAATGCAATGATTATATATTATTAATCTGAATTTGAGATAATTTGCAAGTGTTGGCATAATTTGATGCTCCGGGTGGCATAAGCATCCCGCCACCCGGAGCAACAGCAGTTCCCTCTGCCTTGGTACTTGGTAGCAGAACCTGGCGCGGGGGCGGAGGCGGGACCGACAGATTGATTCTTCCAAACCTTTTTAAGTTTGAGCGTTGTCTTCTTGAATATTCGTAAAACGTGGCATCGCAGCAGCATTCATTTGATAATAACAGTTAAAAGACAGCTGGCGTTCTCTCTATTGGCACGCGTGTGACGCGACGTGTCCTCGAAGTTCCTTTGTAATCATCGGGCATTCCATTCACAGGTAATACAGCACACGAGCTGCGACCAGCTCTGCAGTGTGCTTGCTGTTACCTTCCACACGCCGCCACGTGTTCTGTTCCGTTAAAGAAACAGGAAACTCGTCTCTTTATTCAAATTACAAAACAAATATAGAGGCAGCCTCGGCTCGCCGTCTTGGTCTTCGTCTAGGTCTTGGTCCACTCTAAGCCAGCAGAAGACTACCCTCTGCGTCTTTTTCACGTGCATTCTTCTTTAATTATATATTTTATTTATTTTTGCTTAAATCATAAGATAGATTATGTTTATCAATCGACGTCATTCATCGGATCGAATCGTATACAAATTGAGTTACAAGCAACGTCAACTCATGCATACTAAATATATTGACTACTGACTAAGCAATGTATAGTTTTATAGACCAATATAATTGATTTGGTCTCATAGCATAGCATAGCATAGCATAGCGGGTGTAGTTCAAGAGTCAAATTTGGTCTACGCAAATTAATTAAATAAGAGATTTTGATTGATTTTAATTATAAAAAAAGATAGAAAATTATAAAAATTAGTCTAAAAATTGACTGACATTTAATCAAAACTAAATAAATTGAGAGTAATAGGTGTGACAATTACAATGTATAATTACATGTTGAATAGTAAATGTGTCAAATTTCTATTTATTATTTAAAAAATATATATTGATATTAGAGGTGGATAAAAATACCAAACCGAATCGAATTGAATCGAACTGAACATTTCAGTTCGATTCAATATTATTTCGGTTCTAATCGGTTCGATTTAAAATTAAAACCGAATCGAAACTAATTGTAAAATTTTTTGTAACTCGCTATTAATTTTATAAATTACAAATAACTAATAATTTGATAATAATTTATATAAATATACATAAAAATAAGAGTAAATATTAATAATATTCTAATTTTATTTATTTATTGTAATTACAATATAAATTAAGAATACCAATAAAATTTTACAAAACAAAAAGATTCGAAACTAAACTGATATTCGGCTAAAAAATTGAAGTTAGAATCAAACTTTTTCAATTTGGTTCGATTCGGTTTCATTATTAATACGTTTCGAATTCGATTCGATTTTGCTCACCCCTAATTGATATAATCTCAAAATATTTTGGATTTGGTCTCCATAAATTATGCGATTTTTTTTAATAAGTAAACGTGATTTATAGCATCAGTGTCACGATATCATACTCACTTAATAAACATAATTAAGAGAATTTTATTTTAAAATATTATTCTCTCATTCATTTTTACACCGTAATTATATATTATAGTATATATTTTAAAAATAGAATTTTTAAAAGAATACTTTTTAATATGAAAATTTATTAATTATTTATTTACCATAACTAATTTTTAAATTTTTTTTGTATGATTACTTTAGTACTTATTTTTAAAACATATTATAACAAACAAACAAATATTATTTAAAATATCTAACTTCTTAAAGAAGTTTAAAAAATTTTATGGGCAAAATCTCAAAATTTAAATTTTTTCTCATAAAAAAAAACTAAATAATTTAAAATATTTTAATATTAAAAAATTATTTTTTATAACGAAGAAGTCAAATTAATAGATAATTATTAAATGTACAACAAATGTGCAACGTGTCATTCAAAATTTTATCGTAAAACTTTATAAACATCCCATAAAAAGTACCTTCAGATGATTGTAGTTTAGGAATATTAACTTTTATTTTTATACAAAATTTTGACAGTTCATTATGACCAAAGTAAGTAATTAATTAATTAATTAATAAGCAGATTCTATTCAATTTTAAAAAAAAAAAAAACAAAGATGTCATGAAATTCAGGATCGTACCGCAGATAATCATTATATACGATACTAAAAATTCCCTGATTTCAAAAAAAAGTAAAAAAAAAAAAAAACAGACATGTGTGCTTGGGATGACAACATACTTGAAGACATCCTTCAAAGACTTAATTAAAAAAAAAAAAAAATGACATCTTGAGAAAAGAGCTGGTTAAATAAATGTAGAAAACAGGACACAGAGGCTGTTAAGATTCTGGTCCCATAAATAATAATAACAATATACAAAAATAAAAGCGATTGGGAGAATGGAGATGGAGAGGTATTTGGGATGTGACCGTCTCTTTTGTGTTTATTTATACCTACTGATTCTATAGTCCCACCATAACCAGTACAGTGCAGTCCAATCTCTCTGCTCTGCGTTGTGTCTATGCCACTGACTCCTTTAAACCACCACGTGCACCCTCCTCCATAACCTTTTCCAGGTTTTGCTTTTTTAATTTTTCATTGTTCGTCCATTTTATCGTAATGTCTGTACTTCTTTTTGGTTCTTTATCTTCTTCTTATCTGAATTGGGTTGTCAACTTGTCTTCGTTTTAAAGTTTGGATATTTTTCATCTTTTTCTTTTTCTCTTGTTGCAGGCCTTGTTGATTGGTTGTCTTCCTTTGTGACTGGCTTGTAGTTGAGTTGATTTTATATAGGTATGGGAATTTTTCTGGATTTTGAGTTATCTTCAATGGAGATATCCTTAGAGATCGTCAATGTAGCGTTTTTCATGGGGTTTTTGATATGGCTTTTGGTAGAATTCTTGAAGCGTAGGAGAGATAATGGTGACATACAAATGGGATATAATAGAGTAGTTGGAGAAGTCGAGGTTTTTAGTATCATTACTGTTCTTAGTAATGTTTTAATTTGTGTTTCATATACGGGTTTTTGTTTTTCTGAGTATTGGAATCATAGAATTATTTCCTTCAAATCTCTGTTCTTGGTTATGAACTGGGCTGTAGCAGCTGTAGTTGCATTATCTTCAAGGAAATTACAGAACTAGAGAGCGGAAAAGGTGGCCTTTAGTTCTTATTCTGTGGTGGGTTGTTTCTTTGATAATTGATTTGCTTTCTGTCTCTATTTACCTCATAACCCATTTGAGATCCATAGAATTGCCTCATCTTTTGCCAGAACCCAACCCTGTTGATTTTGTTTCCTTGCCTTTGTTGATGCTGCTTTGTTTCAATGCTCTACCTATAAGTTGTGCTAGGAATGCCAATGAACTTGAACATCCATTACTCCGGGAAGAATACAAGAATTATTCTAAAAATGCTAGTAATTTCACAAATGCTGGATTCTGGGGTAAACTCACATTTCGGTGGCTAAACCCCCTTTTTGAAAGGGGTAGGACTGAAAAACTTGAATTGCCTCATATTCCTTCTATTCCTCAATCTGAGACGGCAGAAGATGCTTCATCGCTGCTGGAAGAATCAATTCGAAAGCAGAAAATGGATGCATCTTCATTGCCCAAAGTCCTACTTTATGCTATAAGGAAATCTCTGGCCGTGAATGCAGTTTTTGCAGGTATCTATCTCTGGTTTTGAGCCACTTTGCAGAAATTTTCTACAAATTTTACATGTTTATGTTGATGTTTTTTGTAGGAATTAATACAATTGCCTCCTATGTTGGTCCCCTTTTGATCACAAACTTCGTAAATTTCTTATCCGAGAAGCATGATGACTCAAGTTACTACCATGGATTAGTTCTGGCGTCCATCTTCTTCATTGCAAAAGTAGTAGAGTCTTTAACTCAAAGACAATGGTATTTTGGTGCTCATAGAATAGGCATACGAGTAAGGTCAGCTCTTACAGTGTTGATTTACAAGAAATCTTTATCAATCAAGTTTGCTGGTCCCAGTAGTGGTATAATAATAAATATGATCAATGTGGATGTTGAGAGGATTGGAGATTTCTGCTGGTACATTCATGGAATTTGGTTGCTACCAGTTCAGATCTTTTTGGCTCTTGTTATCCTGTATAGGAATCTGGGTGCCGCTCCTGCGTTTGCGGCTGTCTTTTCCACAATTTTGGTGATGGTGAGCAACACACCATTGGCAAACAGGCAAGAAAGGTTTCACTCCGAAATTATGAAGGCCAAGGACTCAAGGATTAAGGCAACCTCAGAGACTCTAAAGAGCATGAGAGTTCTAAAATTGCTTTCGTGGGAGAAGACATTTTTGAAGAAGCTTCTCCAACTAAGAGAAATTGAGGGAGTCTCGCTGAAGAAATACCTATATACATGCTCAGCAGTTGCCTTTCTCTTTTGGGCTTCGCCAACCTTAGTTTCAGTCATCACTTTTGGCGTTTGCATATTGTTGAAAACACCATTAACATCGGGTACAGTCCTCTCTGCTTTAGCAACTTTTCGAATTCTTCAGGAACCTATATACAATTTGCCAGAGCTCATTTCCATGATTGCTCAGACAAAGGTCTCAATTGATCGTATCCAAGAGTTCGTCAGAGAAGAAAATCAAAAGAAGGCAATAACGGATCGTAAATCAAAGGCATCTGATGTTGCCATTGAGATTGAGGTTGGGGAATATGCCTGGAATACCAGTGATCAAAACTTGAAGAAGATGACAATCAAATTTACAGAGAAGATGAAAAGTAATGAGAGGTTACAAGGTTGCAGTTTGTGGATCGGTTGGGTCTGGCAAATCAAGCCTACTGTGCAGTATACTAGGCGAGATTCCCAGGATTTCTGGAGCTGGAATTAAGGTTTATGGAACAAAGGCATATGTTCCCCAAAGCGCTTGGATTCAAACAGGTAGCATTAGAGAGAACGTGTTGTTTGGCAAGGATATGAATACGGCTTTTTATGAGAAGGTTTTAGATGGATGTGCATTGAACCAGGATATTCAGATGTGGGTTGAAGGAGATTTAAGTGTGGTGGGAGAAAGAGGGATGAACCTGAGTGGGGGACAAAAGCAAAGGATTCAGCTGGCACGAGCTGTTTATAGTGATTCAGATGTTTACATCTTGGATGACCCTTTTAGTGCTGTTGATGCACATACTGGAACACATTTGTTCAAGGCAAGCAACTTTTGTGCTCTTCTTGTTTTATTCATCACTTACTGAACCTTCTTTTGTTACGTTTAGATAAATTTCCTGAATTTTGGAACTTTTTTTGCAGCTATGTCTCATGGGGCTACTGTCTGAGAAGACTGTCTTTTATGCTACTCATCAATTGGAATTCTTAGATGCTGCAGATCTTGTTTTGGTAAGTATCTAGACTTCTAGGCCGTATTTCTTAGGAATATTCACCCAAGCTTTTTTTTTATCTTTTAGTCGAATGTTTTTTTTACAGGTGATGAAAGATGGCAAAATTGTGCAATCGGGAAAATACGAAGATTTGATTGTTGACTCTGACAGTGAACTTGTTAGACAAATGAATGCCCACAGAAAATCATTAGACCAAGTGAATCCACCTCAAGAAGATAAATCCTTAACCAAGGTACCATGTCAGATTAGTCAAATTGAAGTCACAGAAGAGAGATTTGTCAGGCCTATAAGCTGTGGCGAGTTGTCGAAGAGAGGTCAAGAAGAAGATACAGAAACTGGTCGAGTAAAATGGTCTGTTTACTCGACCTTTGTTACCTTAGTCTATAAAGGGGCTCTTGTTCCGGTTGTCCTTCTCTGTCAAGTACTTTTCCAGGGACTGCAGATGGCCAGCAATTACTGGATTGCTTGGGCAACAGATGAGAAGCACAATGTCAGCAGAGAGCAGTTGATAGGAGTATTTATCTTGTTGTCCGGTGGGAGTTCTTTCTTTATATTGGGAAGGGCAGTTTTGTTGGCAACTATTGCAATTAAAACAGCTCAGCATCTCTTTCATGACATGATTACATCAGTTTTCCGAGCACCCATTTCATTCTTTGACTCCACACCCTCAAGTAGAATCCTCAACAGGGTCAGTCTTGTTGATTATGACTATGTCTAATTGTGTTTCCCATTCTTATTGGTTATGCCTATCACCACAAATTAATCTGTCTTTTTCTTTTGTTGTTACAGTCTTCTACAGATCAAAGCACAGTGGACACAGACATCCCCTACAGATTAGCTGGACTGGCATTTGCACTAATACAGCTACTAAGCATAATCATCCTAATGTCCCAGGTTGCTTGGCAGATCCTCCCTCTGTTCATTGTTATCCTTGGAATCTCCATATGGTATCAGGCAAGACAGAAATACATTTTTCCAAATTGTCTTTTCTTTAACTTGTTCTTTTAAAGAAGAAATTTTACAACACGACAGTTCATGTTTCTTCATATACGACTATCTCATAGATGACAATAGATCACATCATAAGGACCACAATAATCATATGAGCTGCATGGATTTTTCTTTTTCAATTATTTAGCTTTGTTCTCTTTTCGAATATTCAGGTGTTAAATAGTCAAGGCTTCACTATATTTTGCAGGTTTATTATATTACTACTGCTAGAGAACTAGCAAGGATGGTAGGAACTCGAAAGGCTCCAATCCTACATCACTTTTCAGAATCCATCACTGGGGCAGTGACAATTCGTTGTTTCAATCAGGAAGATCGCTTCTTGATGAGGAGTCTTAGCTTTATTGATGATTATTCTCGTGTAGCCTTCCACAACTGTGGCACAATGGAATGGCTATGTCTCCGAATAAATTTTCTCTTCAACTTTGTTTTCTTCCTTGTGCTGATAGTCTTGGTGACCTTGCCTAGGTCAGCCATTGACCCTAGTAAGATCCTCCCGTCGATTTAAATGTGACATTTTGTTTTCCATTTGATGAACCTTTAGATATCAATTTCAACTGATGTTCTGGTTGATCTGCTCTCAGGCTTGGCAGGACTGGCAGCCACCTATGGTTTGAACCTAAATGTACTTCAGGCTTGGGTGATATGGAACATGTGCAATGTTGAGAACAAAATGATATCAGTCGAGAGAATTCTTCAATTCACAAACATACCAAGTGAAGCACCGCTAGTGATTGAGAATAACAGGCCGTCTCCTGAATGGCCAAGCGGCGGAAAAATTGACCTTGAAGACCTTCATGTGCAATATAAACCTGCCCTCCCAACGGTTCTGAAAGGAGTAACTTGCACCTTCCCTGGAGAAAAGAAAATTGGAGTTGTAGGCAGAACTGGGAGCGGGAAGTCCACTCTAATTCAAGCTCTCTTCAGGGTGGTGGAGCCTTCAGGAGGACGAATTCTGATTGATGGAGTAGATATTTCAAAGATAGGTTTGCAGGACTTGAGATCTAGGCTTAGCATAATTCCGCAAGACCCAATGTTGTTTCAAGGAAGTGTAAGGACAAATCTTGATCCTTTGGAACAGCATTCTGATCAAGAAATATGGGAGGTAAGATTCAAAAGTCTATTTCTTTGAAAATACTATTATGCATATACTGTTTCACTAAAAGAAACTTGTTACACAGGTTGTCCACAAATGTCGTCTGGCAGAGATAATAAGGCAGGACCAAAGACTTCTGGATGCACCAGGTGAATTTTACTCTTCTTAAGCGAGTTGCCCATTTTAATTTTCTGGATAAATTGATAACTGAATGTTGGAAGCGGTGCAGTGGCTGAAGATGGAGAAAACTGGAGTGTAGGACAGCGGCAACTTGTATGCCTCGCAAGGGTGCTTTGAAGAAGAGGAGAATTTTGGTGTTGGATGAGGCCACGGCTTCTATTGATACAGCAACAGACAATGTGATACAGCAGACAATAAGAGAAGAAACAAGTAGATGCACGGTCATCACTGTGGCACATCGAATACCAACTGTTATTGACAATGACTTGGTTCTCGTTCTTGATGAAGGTAAGCTGAAACAATCTTTTTCGAAATGAATTTTCCTGCGACAGCTCATATTCTTAGGCTTTATGATATATGCTACCAAGTTTGTAGCTCTAACGAGAGAAGAAATGTTTTAATAACACATATTGATGGTCCGGAAGCACGAGTATAACGGTAAGAAAAAAAATGGAATGAGTATTATTCGAAGAAAGCGAGGTAGCATGTCAAATTCCATGTGCTTATTAAGTCATTCGACAGGATGTCAATAATTATTTTCATCAATGCACAGGTAAAATTCTGGAGTATGATTCGCCAGGGAAATTACTCGAGGACAAATCTTCTTCTTTCTCAAAGCTGGTGGCCGAATTCTTGAGAAGATCATCCAAAAGCAACCAAAACATGGATTTGTCTTGAGGGACCGAAATGGCAGCAACACCCGGATTAGATCCAATTGAAGTACGATGACCAATCCAACGACTGACAAGAAAATAGACGATCCATGACGGCAGACATTTTTTAACACACTAGATTCTGAAGCAGATATAGGTCAGTTTACATTCTTAACAATAGTTTTCAGGTTGACAAAGCAACTGAACAATTGTAATTGCTGCACATAAGCCAAATGGATTTCAAAGATTTTTAACATTACAAGCTCCAAATGCTCGAAAACTCTCCCCGTGCAGATTGTGGTGCAATTCAAATTGCTGTCAAGAGCAATGCTGGCTTATGAACGGATAAAAAAACGTTCCTTTTGGATTTGATAGATTTCAGCACACAGATTCTCCAAGCACTCTCTTCGCAGATGCATTGATCAGATCAAATCCACGTCAGAGTACTATAAAACATCTTAATGCTACTGACCTACTAATTCAATCCGTTAAAAATGTTAATGAGAAAATATTTGCTACATGAGCTAGCAATGAATATACATACACATACATAAAAGATGAACTTTATTATTCAAATATTGAGATCATGTGTAATTGGAACAGAACATTTTCCTCGGGAAGAAAGAATAATGTGATCCTATTAAATTAACTAGGGAAGGTCTGGTCTGCAGAAGAAGTTGTGGACGGACGGAAAGATTTCAGGAGGTCTGTGGCTGATAAACTTCCTGGGCCCTTGTTCACGCTCACCCTCTTCAAAGTTGTCCACGACTCCCGCAGCTCTGTTCTCCTTCAATAGCCTGATCATATTATACAAATGTACAAAACTCGTAACGTTATAGTCACGCATGAGCATACGGTCCTGTGACTAAATTTAGCCAAATTTCTGAAGTTGCATGTTGGATTTCTCTATATATGTATGCAGCGTACCTGAGATCAGGGTTGATGCAGATGTTTGTCACAAGCTTCATGCCGCACGTGCCAGCAGCTACACCCATAGCTGCGAAAAGAGAATACACCTATACAAAGACTGGATCAATTCAATTGGACTTTTGCAAAGATGGCTTCGAATTACTGCAAATTTAATTGAATATTTGCCAAAGCTAGAGACATATATTGAATAGGATAAACACGTCGAATGGAATTGGGCTCTAATAGTAATAGGAGTTCGTCAGAAACGACAAGGAAAGGGCGTTATCATTGAAAGAAAGAAAGTACCTCAGGCCGCTTAAGCCATCTGCTGGCCATGTTAATCAACGTGCGAATAAAATTACAAAGTAATTAAAGAGAAGAGAAGAGATCACCCAAATGAAGATGACCCCTTCTCCAAGGCAAACTTGGAGCACAAACAAAAAGAACAAAACCAAATGCAAAGCCTGTCTTACTTATACAAAGCGACGATTTCTAGAAATTAGGGTTCCTTAAAAAAAAAGGAGGTTTAAATTTATCTTGTGTGTGTGCGTATGGAAAACAAAGACAAAGTCATCAATTCAATTAGCGGCCGCAAACCTTTCTACTGAATTATAGTATGTGGGCTGTTCCTTGCTTTTTGCATCCGAATATTATTCTGATAGTTTAACATTACAATTAAATATATATGCATTAATGCTTTTTACATTGAACCGAATGGATCTATATTTAGCTAGACTACATCCGTTTAAATTGATACAAATGCAAGAAACCTATGTAAATCAGAATGTCCTGAGCTCTACAGCAACATAACATAAGCTGTGTATGTGGGAATGTCAACTTCGAAATCCAAATCATAATTATAATTAAGTTAATATATGACCATTAAATAACCTCTCAAGTTCAATGCACACATCTCAGATTCCTTCTAACTAACTACTACTTAATTATATATAATTATAAATAATCAAAATGGAGTGCTGGTATGATATTGATATGTTATTCAATCGTAGGCGTGATAAGTTGACTATACCTCCTGCGTGACCTCATGTTGCATGTGTATTGATTTAATATAAACAATTATTTGAATTTTGTAATTCATTTCTTTTATGTCGCCCGCAAATAATAACATAACATTTGATAATTAGTTACTGTCTGAAACCTTTGGGCGTGATGAGCAGCATATTGTCATGCTTCATGCGTCCTGCTTTAATTAAAATTTTAATTTTATTTTACTTTCCAATATATTTAATCATTATTATCTTTCCTTTTAAGAATAAAGTTTAGAAGTGAAAATGATTCTACATTCACCACTATTGACAGAGACAAATAAAGACAAATAATTAGTAATGTCGTATCAAAATTTAAGAAAATGCAAACAAAAAAATTGGTGAACTTAATACAAATATTAATTCATGGCACTAAAGACTTGACACGTGTTCAAAATATTCTCTAGAACTCTTTTATCTCCTCAATTTCAAATATATTGACTATTCTTGAATATTGAAAATATAAGAAAAATCTCGTAAAACGTCTAACTCCTATTTTTTCTTAAGACTAGCCTCTTTCGAGATCCATGGCCCAAGATTTTGTCAACAACTATGTTAATCAATTTACGGAAATTTCAACTAACTACTTTTCCCCTCATTTTTCTATTTGTGTAATTGTTGTCATTAATCTTTATCTTAAAATTAAAATGTTGTAATTTTAAAGAAATTTTATTTTAATTTGCGAAATAATTTTAACTGTCCGCCTATTTTTTTTTTTTTTTAATACCATACTTTTCATTGAAAAGAAAAACTATTCTCGTTGGAGAGACCGATGATAAAATTAACTTATTCACAACGCATGGAATTAATGTAGTCTATCTAGATAGATTAGAAGATGGTGTGCTACAAAATAAAAGAGAGAAAATCTAGAAGATGGTAAGTAGCGTTTCAAAGTTTTGGTTTGTTATTGCACAGACCCAGTCTCACAAGAAACTTCTGTTATTAGCTGTCTATTATGATTGGTCGATATAAAACTGTTCTCCTCTGACTTTTATCATCGAATCGTCCAACCCAAACTCAATTATAACAAGGCAGCGAAACAATAGCCTCGGGCCCACCCGTGGAGCCCACAAGCTTTTAGTTAAGCCCATTGGATCATCCTCCACGAACTCGAATATTCCCGGCCGAAAAAAAGTCTTGATCCCACTCTCATTTTATGCCCGTACTGACACCTTCCTCCCAAATTGTATAACAACAACGAGCGTGTGAACGTCAGACGCCATATATTCGCGTGAGATCGATTTATTCAATAACTAAATCAGCGGCTCAAAACAGGGACTAATATAATCAGCTGCTTAGATCTAACTTTCTTTCTGTCCAAGAAAACCAGTCACGTGACCCACCACACACATCGCACGTCTCCTTTAAATATAAACCCCTAATTAAGCCTCACTAGCATCGCTTTCAACAATACTAAGCAGCAGTCTTAAACCTCTCTTCACAGCTTTTCATTTTCGATACTATCAATGGGTAATGCATTGTTTAAGATTCAAACTCTATTTCATTTATTTTATTTTTTTCTGTGTTTTTATTAATTCTGTATATCGTTTGTTTGGTTTAAACAGCCGGAGACAAGAAGATTAAGATCGGAATCAACGGTAACTATTCGATCTATAATTTGATTAACGGAAATGATTAAGTTTAGTTTCACGTAATACTAGATTTGAGTAAATCGACAAAAATGTTTTAGGTTTCGGAAGGATCGGCCGTTTGGTTGCCAGAGTTGCTCTCCAGAGGGATGATGTGGAACTCGTTGCAGTTAACGATCCTTTCATCAGCACTGATTACATGGTAAGTTGATTAAGATCGTCGATAATTGTGATTAGAGAGTGCTTAACTGCAAATCCGATAGTAGCAGTGTTAATAATAAAAATTTTTGAAATGATTATGCAGACATACATGTTTAAGTACGACAGTGTGCACGGTCAGTGGAAACACCATGAGTTGAAGGTCAAGGACGAGAAGACCCTCCTCTTCGGTGAAAAATCAGTCACTGTTTTCGGAATCAGGTATATTATAACATTCTTTTTTTTTTTGTTTAATTGATATTTTGGAGTACACAACTATAGCTGCATTCATTTCACAATGTCTTTCTCCGGATTTTAGATTGAGTATTAGCTATTAGAATTTTTTCGGCATGCATGTGAAAACTTCTTGACCAAATGGGTTTTTTAAAATATTTTTGGTTTTATATAGCGTTCTTTTCCTTTTTCCTCGTTTAATTGATATTTTGGAGTACAGAACTATAGCCGCATTCACTTCCCAATGTCATGCTCGGGGTTTTAGATCGGATATTAACTACAAGAATTTTTTCGGCTTGCATGTGAAAACTCCTTGACCAAATGGATTTTTAAAATAATTTTCTTTTATTGATTTTTTAGAAGTAAGGCATTATGGCCGCATTCAGTTCAGGATTTCATGCACGGGGTTTTAAATGCTAATTAACTAGATGAATATTTTCTGAATGCATGTGAAAATTCGCTGACTAAATGGATTTTTAAAATATTTTTTCTTTTTCTTCAATTTTCAAAAAACAAGGAACTATATTTAGATCGTATATGAAACGGTTCTTATCCCATGATATATTATTTTCTTTGATTTAAAGGAACCCAGAGGAGATCCCATGGGCCCAGACTGGAGCCGAGTTTGTTGTGGAATCAACTGGAGTTTTCACTGACAAGGACAAGGCTGCTGCTCACTTGAAGGTTTGTTGCCAAATTCCTTTTTTTCCACGTTAGAAAGTAAAATTATACAGGTTTGGTTGTTTGTGCCCGCTAATCTTTTTGTCAAAGAGTGAGTTATCACCGGTAATGAAGAGTGGCAGTGTTAAAAGATAGAAGATTGTTAACATGGATCAAATAGGTTAATGTCTAACCCGTTTATATAATTAGAGGTTAAGAGATGGTAATTATGATGGTCGACTCATACATGTTTCTTGTAAATATGGGTCTGCGTTTACATCAATTTGTGGAACAAATTACCTGTTTTTGTCTAATGCTTATTATTTTAATAAATGTAGGTTAATTTGTTCAATGATATGGATGATATTATATAACAGAACAAGAGGCTTTCACAATTGAATAGTGATTTTTCTTTCTTGTCCTCAGTATTGATTTTGATTGTGTTGTTGTTCAGGGTGGTGCCAAGAAGGTTGTTATCTCCGCCCCTAGCAAGGATGCTCCGATGTTTGTCGTTGGTGTCAATGAGAGAGAATACAAACCAGAACTTGACGTTGTCTCCAATGCTAGCTGCACTACCAACTGTCTTGCTCCTCTTGCCAAGGTTTTTGATACGTTATATTGTTATTCCTTTATGTGTTGGCTATGAGAGTTCAGTGTTAGTGAATTATCTTGCCTGTGTTTTAATTTTCAAACCTTTTACAGGTCATCAATGACAGGTTTGGCATTATTGAGGGTCTTATGACCACTGTCCACTCAATCACCGGTACGTAGTTTAGTTTGCTACATGATGATTCATTTTGATTATCTGAGGTGAGAGCAGAAGCTTAATTATTGGTTGCTCTGTTTTTTTGTGATTCAGCCACACAGAAGACTGTTGATGGACCATCAATGAAGGACTGGAGAGGTGGCAGAGCTGCTTCCTTCAACATCATTCCTAGCAGCACTGGAGCTGCCAAGGTATGCACAATTGGTTGGGTGATTCATTTGGTTTGGTGGTAGATTCTACTTTTAACAATCAACGCAGTTTTGATTCTATAGAGAATACACATGATCTCTAATCCTAATAAATATGTAATTATATAGGCTGTTGGAAAAGTTTTGCCATCCCTCAATGGTAAATTAACTGGAATGGCTTTCCGAGTTCCCACTGTTGATGTCTCAGTTGTGGACCTCACTGTTAGACTTGAGAAGGAGGCAACCTACGAGGATATCAAAGCTGCTATCAAGTAAGCGTTAGATAGATTAGTCTTCTCTTTGTGTTTCTGTGCTATCTTGTTTCAAATGCAAACCCACGTGGACTTGCACAGGAACGGTATTTCTTTCTCCTTTTTCTCAACTGTACTTTGGTTCTCAGGGAGGAGTCTGAGGGCAAACTCAAGGGTATTTTGGGATACACTGAAGATGATGTCGTTTCCACAGATTTTGTCGGTGATAGCAGGTAATCAAAGATTTTCTTTGTTTCAATTTATAGTTTGTTTTATTGGTAGAACAGACACTTACAATCTGTATATGTGGTGTACCCTCTCCAGGTCAAGCATTTTTGATGCCAAGGCTGGTATTGCTTTGAGTAAGAACTTCGTTAAACTTGTCTCTTGGTATGACAATGAATGGGGTTACAGGTAATATAAATCTTCTCTGGTTGACCGATTCAATTTGTCTTTAATTTTTTCCAAACCTCGATATCATCTGCAATAGCTTTGCACATCCCTTGACACATGTTTTTGTTTGGTTTTGCAGTACACGTGTGGTTGACTTGATCGTGCATATGGCAAACACCCAAGCTTAAGCTAAAACTTGATGATCCAAGACCTTTTCTTTTCATGTTTCAGTCGGGGATTTCATGGTTCGGATGTTTGGGAATAAACAATGAGGGCTGTTGTTGCTATATGGTCTTGGTCTTCGTTTTCAGTTTATTATATGTTTAGTGACGAGGCCTATGTTTTTCCCTGTTTTTGGGATATCGAATGCGCTAAAGTTTGAACAATTAAATCAGTTTTTATATGAGCATAGTTGGTGCTTGAGTTACTACTTCTCTATCATTACTTTCTACACATTGCCTCTTAATTTTGTCGGACTGATATTACTATTCTTCTCATGGCGATAATAGATGTCATCCTGGAAGTACATTGAATGGGTATGATGGGACTTTTGTGCTATGTGGATCAAATATTTGGATTGGGATGAAGTGATTTCGAGTCCTATTCTATGGATGGTGTCTGGCTAAATATTTGTGCAATGAGCTTGTTATGTGCGTCAAAATTAGTTTTGATGCACAAGTTTAGGGTTAAGGGTTTTTAGTTTATGATAAAATAAAATTATTTTTAAATAAATAATTTACCCTGAGAATTATTAATTATGAATTATCTGTGTTAACCGGAGTTTAAAACAAAAAAGAGAAAATAAATAAATAAATCATGAAATCAATTTATAAATTAAGTGAAAGTTAACGAGTTATATAATATTATATTAAAAATTTGTCAGGAGTTGTGATGGAATCGGTATATGATATCATTCAATTCAAGTGATATTTTACTGTGATATCTTACTTTTATATGTAAAAAAAAATTTTACTAATTTAAGTGATATCTTATTTTTATATGCAAAAGAAAAATTTATTAATTGAATGTTTTATTCTCACATGTAAAGAGAAATTTACTCGCATTAATTTGGGTGACGTTTTATTCTTACATATAAAAACAAATTTATTAATTGAACATATTATTCTCACACGTAAAGAAAAATTTATTCACATTTTAGATTGCATATATAATAGACAGAAATTCTATAGTTTGTGTGAAAAATTACCTGGTTGGCCGAGGCTCGAAGCGTGTACTCCATCCAAACACCGAGGCAGAGTGGCTTATTTTTATATATATGTTACTTTTAAACGTTCTAGCTTGCAAGGCTCTTTTTTCATACACTTCAATTCACAAAATTTATTCAAATATATATCATATACCTGCCAATACAAATAATTTGAAACTAAATAGAACGTAATTATAATTGAGGGAGATCCAGCTAAAATCAAGGAATCAACACCGACGATGAGTAAAGGATTGTATCACAGCGAGATCCCTGTCGCCTTTAGAATAGCCAATGACAATATAATAACCCATAATATTATTATTAAAAATTTTAAAAATATAAAAATGATATTAAGAAAAAAAAATTGTAAATGTTAAAACAAATATTGATATCATAAGTAGAGAGTTACTATATAAGAAGTACAGACCTTTAAATTAATTTTCCTTAGAAGGAGGATCTTAAACAAATTTCTATGACTTAAATGTTTTTTATTTTAAGAAGAGCTGTTGATAAAAAAAAATATTATGATAATTAGGAAATAAAAAATATTGTTTACAACGAAACCTTTTGGAGATACAGGTATATAATATATAATATATATATATATATATATATATATATATATATATTTATTTGAGATTTCAAATGAAGCTAAGAGGTCCAACCAATAGTTGATTGGTATTAAACTGAGGAGGTTTTAGACGCTTAAACCCTGAAGCCTGTCGTCTACTGCATCTACTCCCGTCGCTTCTCGTTTGCTTGCCGAAGGTAACTCATTCTTTTCTCTTTCTCTATATATATCCCGCAAAAACGATATGATCATTGATTGAAATTGATTATTTTCTTTTCTTTTTTGTATAGAATTGGATATTATTGCAACTCTCAGAGTGAGCTACAGTTTTACTAGTTTAGGGTTTATACGAACTGAAATTAATTTTTAGGAATCTTTCCGAAACTACCCGCTTAGGTGAGTTGAAAACAAGATAATTTGATTATCAAAAGGTTTTAATGTGGAAGTTAATCTGAGCATGATGTTCTTTTTAACATAATTTCACAACTCGAGTGAAGACACGCTTCAATTGAAAAGATCCAATGTTTCACTTTATTGGAATATGGAATGACAAGCTAAGTAACTAAAGCTTGTTATTTTTGAACTGAGGTTACATAATGCTTTTATTGTCACTGCAGGGCTGAAAATCCGACCTATTTCATTTCTTTTTGTGTTATTCATGATCCCCTGTATCCAAAGATGCCTTAAAAGCACTCGCTTTTCCCTAAATCTGTCAATATCTGGTGCCCTTATTCATTCTTCCTCCAATAATTGCTCTCATGGGCTCTCTTATTCCCCAATTGAATCTTCTTCCTCTGTCAGATCTACATTAGATCATCCACAAGCCCTATGTGTAGACTCAATGCAGCAGTCTGAGATTGATGTTATCATTGCTAATGTTCGTGTCGGAAGCAGCGAAGATGAGGTTTTTCAATCTCTCAAGCAAGATCATGTGTGTAATGCTATACAACCTTCTCGCAACCTTGTCAATAAGTTGCTCTGCAGGTTCAAGGATGATTGGAAATGTGCATGGGGCATTTTCAGATGGGCAGGCTCATGCCCAGGATATAAGCTTTCATCAGAGATGTATGAGATGATGGTGGACATATTAGGAAAAATGAAACAAATGGATCGGATGATAGCATTATTGGAGGAAATGAGCAAGGATCATGTTGTCACACTAAATACAGTTGCTAAGGTCATGAGAAGGTTTTCTGGTGCGGGGCAATGGGAGAATGCCTTGCGGACATTTGATGAGTTGGGAACTTTTGGGTTGGAGAAGAACACGGAAACCATGAATTTGTTGCTTGACACCCTTTGCAAAGAGCACAAGGTTGAGCAAGCCCGTAAAGTTTTCTTGGAGCTGAAATCACACATTTCACCAAATGCTTACACATTTAACATTTTTATCCATGGCTGGTGCAAAGTCAATCGTGTTGACGAGGCTCACTGGACTATTCAAGAGATGAAGGGACATGGTTATCAACCTTCTGTCATTAGCTACTCAACAATCATCCAGTTTTATTGTCGCCAACACAGTTTCTGCAAGGTCTTTGAGCTTCTCGATGAAATGCAGGCTCAAGGTTGCCCTCCAAATGTTGTGACTTACACCACTGTCATGTGTTATCTGGCAAAGTTCAGAGGAGTTTGATGAAGCTATAAAAATAGCAGAGAGAATGAAAACTGTTGGATGTAAACCTGATACACATTTTTATAATTGCTTGATTCATACACTGGGCCGAGCTGGCAGAGTGCAAGAGGCTGTTTATGTTTATCAGGTGGAGATGCCTGAGAATGGTGTTCCCCCTAGTACCTCCACCTATAATACATTGATCACAATGTTTTGTCATCATGCTCAACCAGAGAAGGCCTTTTATGTCCTTGAGGAGATGGAGAAGTCAGATTGTAAGCCTGATGTTCAGACATTTTATCCATTGCTTAAATCGTGCTTTAAAACTGGAAAAACAGATAGTTGCTTGGACCAGTTGTTGGATGACGTGGTTAATAAGCATCATCTGAGTCTTGATCTCTCCACATACTCACTTTTAATTCATGGGCTCTGTAGAGCAAACGAATATGAGTGGGCTTACCTCCTGTTTGAGGAAATGATTGGTCAAGACATAACACCCAAGTATCAGACGTGCTGCATGATATTGGATGAAGTCAGGCAGAAGAATATGTATGATGCTGCTGAGAAAATTGAAGATATCATGAAGAAATTATAAATGCATGAATGACAAGGTCTGAGTGAATATATTGATTCCTAATTGCAGACCATTTTTTATTACAAAAATTATTGTGGCTTTGATTGTAGCATAGCATACATATTTATAGCCTAATTTGTTTGTCATTTTGCTTTGTATTTAAGGTCTAGTACTCCCAATCTGTATAAAAATTCAAAATAGTGGTACCCTATCATGGTGTCGTAGATACTTGATTTAGTAATTGGCTATAGTTTAGATTGAAAAATATAGATTTCAATTTGAAATCAAGAACTCCAAGTACAATAATTATTGCCCTCTCGGTAGCTTAAATTTTGCAATAGGGATTCTCTTAGTAATTGTATTATTTCATTTAATATACCATGAAACACCAAAAGGGTTTCTTCATTGTCTTAAAACTAATACAGACTACCTTAGGAAGCTGCTCCATCGTAATTATATGATCCACTATAGCCCAACTTGGGAATGGACTGCCATGCAAATTGAAAAATGTTGTAAGAGCATGATGTTAGGATGGACAGTTTTTGTAACCTCCTTTCAGTAATTTCGAGCTAGAAAATCTCAAAATGATTTGGATTTTTTGAAATTGTTGTTTGGAGTTCCATTATAGGTAAAGTCTAATAGATTATGCCTCCAGTTTCTACTTTATGTTTGTCCATGTGCCTTCATAACCTTGGAGGTTTGGCGCCTGAAGGTTCCAGGATATCATTTTGCCTTCTGTCCAGTCCATGTGCAGCTGATATGAAGTATAGTGGTGTGAGGTGCTGAGAGATATTATGGTGCAAGAAAAGGTATTGGAAAGTGGTTCTATGTGAGATAATGGTACTATAGGAGATGCAAAAATGGCATGGCTGTACATAGTTTATAATTTTGTATAAGTTCTATTATTATTATTTTGGTCCTTTTAAGAACTTTTAATTTTTTTATTCATTTCGTTATTCTAACAGAAATGTTGAGTTTCAAACCTTGGTACCTATGAGACAGTCACAGGAGCATAGATGACAGAAGTTAAATTAAGATGAAGTGGGTCATTTAAAATTCGTCCCTCTTGCCATGACTGACAAGCACACGGCCCATGTTAATGTATCTATATATATATTTTGGGTATCTAATGTAAGATGACAAATTACATATTCTGATATTGCAGGTGTTCAATAGCATGATGCAGTTTTAACATAACATCTCAGTGCACAAGTCAATTTTTTCAAAGCAGAACTGGGTGCGAGCTGTGAAGAATGTTTGCTGCATTTGCTGGCAAAGTAACAAGAGCTACGGATGTAGACTCTGTATGCTATCTGAAATAACATGCCATTTTTCATGAATGTTACTCCTGATGTTGCAGGTGTCGAATATATGGCATGCCCATTTCAATATAAGCATGTTGATAAATGCATCAGTTTTACCAATCAAGAAATTGGGGCATGAGCTGCAGGCAGTTGCAGAGTAAACAAGGGCTGAGAAGGGTTGCGTTGGGCATTTTTCAGATCCGTTCGGTTTTTTGTGAATTAAAAAATTTGAACATTCCAGAATTTTAAAAAGTACATGCAAACTGAATCGAGATGGAGCACAACTCTGAACCGAACTGAACCTTCTCAACCCTTGTTTACTCTTCATTGGGGCGACGATCAGATCAGCAGCTCTTTGAACACAAATAAAATCTCTGTGATAAGATGTCTATTTGAACAGTCTGATCGTCGCCAAATTTAGGGTTTGTTGAATTTTTTCTCTTGAATAAAATAAAGAGTACTATTACTTCTTCTTCCTTTTTTTTTTTAATCTCGTCATCCAAGTTGCCAGGAATTGTGAAAAAGCCATATAAGGTGGAAAGCTGCACTGAAAAAGGACAGTCTATTCTTGCCTTAGACGTTGGTGAAGCTGCTGCGGTCGTCGCGTTAGGCAGAATGAATATTGATTGTACACCAAAATTAACAGAACTTGAAAAGTTCATTTGGAGAAATAATATGAAGTATGAATTACCTTGTTCACTAGAAATTCGGTACACCAATATTTGTTCCTGATATGTTGTATTAGCTCATTGTGCACTGAGTCGCACTTTGCAAGATTTTGTAAATAATGTACTTAAGAAGGAGACCTTCAAAGGCATAACTTCTATCTAATTATTGAAAACCACCCCACTAATGTTGCAAGAAGTAACTCAAAATGGACTTATTCAATGCAAGAAAGACAAGTTCATTCTGAGGCTGCTTTAGTACTTTTAAGGCGGTACTGGGATGAAATGATCATCATGGAATATATATATATATATATATATATATATATATAGTGGCTTTCTGACATTGGCAAGAAACAAAATGAGAAAATTGATTTATGATTGCTGGTTTGTAATTTAATTTGTACAAAATTTACTAATTATTTATCCAGAAAAGATATAACGAGCTTAGGGCATTTTAGTAACGGAAAAAGTTTCTGGTGTAGAATTACAAAGGATTAGCAGTTACATTCATAGCGGTGACACCAATTCGGTAAGTAAATCTCCATCGATTCAACTTACAACAACATAAAAATAAAAAAAAAACACTGGCGGGCTGCTAATTTCTTAATCTGTTAATTTTTGTCAGTTTGACTCCTTGTTGTACATGGGATCAGATGAGATATCACGTGATATTTTCTTTTGGATTCGGTAAATAGTAATCTGAATCAGACATCTCGTGATCCAATGCCTCTTTGAATGATACGAGAATAATATGGACCCAAGCACTAGACCCACAAGACCTCCGTAACCATGTGCTCGGTGGGTCACTTGTATTACCAACTTTGTTAAATTGTATAACCTCTGTCTTTTATGTTTATTTTTTTGGGGCCGAGTGATCACACAGATCGACCTAATGACCCTTGTCCTCTCCGCTTGTTTATTTATGAAGGTTCTCCCCCCCCCCCCCCCCCCCCCCCCCCCTCTCTTTGCATGCTTGGTTTTGCACTTAAAATATTATCTATTCATACAAGAATCAAAATAGAAGTGTTGCTTTCATGGAGTCGGCTATGGAACATATTCCTCTCTAAACTCATCACAAATAAGCCAAAACTGGGTGCCAACAGCACAACAGCACGCTACTTTGCTGACATTATCAGAAGCTGCCATGCCATGAGGCAATGCTTGAAAATAATCGAGGCCGGTAACAAGATTACAGAATTTATCATACAAGTAAAGATTATTACAAAGCCATTTGAATGAGTCATTGTCATTCATTCATTCATATTTTAGGGTAATTGAAGTTGACCCAGGTAGGGAGCGGTGGCTTATGGTCCTCCAATGCATGGTTTTGCACCTAAAGATGGAGAAAGGGGTCTCCATCATGGATTGCCCCCTAACTACTTGCCAATTAATTGGCCAAGTAGTCAGGTCAACAATGACAGAAAATCAAGTATGTTCTTCAATTGCAAAAATGAAAATACATAACATAATCATGAAAATCAAATTAATTATAACTATTACAATGACATTTGGTTTTCTTGGTGGGGTTCTCGTAGAAAAGCTTAATTCCATTTTCAGGGATAAATAAGGAAATTACGCGTTTTCTTGGTTACCCACCAATTATTTCGATGGATTAACAAGATAATTGAGTTCATAAAATTCTTTATTTACTTCTTACAGACTAAATTTAAGGAAAATTGGCAAAAGACTTGTGCAAATGGTATATAAAAGTGCAAGAAGACAACATAAAAAATACGGCCACATGCAGATGGTATAGGAAAAGTGTACATACCTCCCCTGAGATTTGTGAAAATTCCAGTTTAATAAAAAGTTTATAGAAAAGAACATAAACTTCCCTTACAAACAGTAATTTTATTAAAATACTCTAAATCTATTTTTTTTTAAAATTATAAAATAAAATTACTAAACCTTAGTGAAAAAGAGTAATACTTAAACTATTATACCAAATATATTTTAAATATACATTTTTCAATCTTTAATAAATAATTCTTTTGAAAATATATATTTAATAATTTCTATAATAATTAAAATTATTTTGTTATGATAAAACTTATAATAAAAAAATCTATATAATAACTTGACTTTAAAATTATTATCAAATAATAATAAAATTATTTTTAAATAATTATTAAAGAAATAAATTTAAATGATTATAAAATAAAATTATTCTAAAATTAATAATTTAAAAAAATTATTTCTTAAATAAAAAAATTATTTTATTTAAAAAAATCTAAATAATGATAATTGTTTTGAAAATTTATAATTTAATGATAATAATAAATTTAAATTCAAGTTATAATATAAATTTTAATGATTGTAAAATTATTTTTGAATTATAAATTTTTTATAATAACAAAATAATTGTAATTATTATAGATTTTATTATATATGTATTTTTAAAAGAGTTATACATTATAAATTAAAAAACATATTATTAAAATTTGTTTTAGTATAATAGTTAGAGTATTGAGGTATAATGGTTAATTAAAGTAATTTTATTTTATAATTTTAAAATAAATTTAAAATATTTTAATAAATTTATTATTTATATAGGAGGTTGGTGTTTTTCTTCATAAATTTTTTATTAAACTGAAAGTTTCACAAATCTTAGAAAGGTGTGAACTTTTCCTATTAGAAAAAGGGTTCTTTATGAAAGAATCCAATGAAATCTACAGTGTGCGTACCCAACTGTTTCTCCTGTCTGTTTTTTTTTCTTCTGCTAATTTTCCTTCATTCTAATATATTGTATTAATAACTGAATCTATCAAGATTTCCTCACAGCCAAAAATTCTAGTTCACATAGTCACCTAGATAATAATTAGTCTCTCTCTTCACTACCCTTTCACGGATAAAGGAATCTAAACATACTCTATGCTTTTAACTTTTTTCTCCACCGTGAAGAAAAGGCAACCAAAAAACTACGATAAATTGATCATTATCGCTTTGTTATGGTCTGCAAACAGTTAAAGTAGGTACTTCTGGATTGGCTCCATAATTTCCACATTTTAAAGTCCACATGTTTTGCTTCTCACCTGTACTATATTTCCTTGTGAACCATACTGCTCCTCTTTGCTTCATTTCTTCATCCTAAGCAGCCTGTATCAACTGTTCATGGTTGGACAAACATTGATGGGTTCTCTCTGATATAGTCAAATAAAAGATCTCTTTTCTACAATTTTTTATTGCTGTTTATTGCCTTTTCTTTTCCCAGAAGTTTCTCTCTTGTTTCGTGTGTCCAGTCCAATCCCGGAAGTACTCTCTGTCCTGTTCCTGGATTTCGAGATTCCTTGTGGTTATACCTTCTACAGTTTCACTTCACAAGCTATTGAGTTTATTTGCTACCAAGTTCACAACCCCACCTTAAACTCTTGAAGCGGTCTTTGTTTTCTTGATAATATCTCACTTTAGGTTCAGTAAATTCGCAAAAAAAAAAAAAAAGAAAAGAAAAGAAAAGAAAAAAGACTAACCTTATTTCTCTGCTAGAATGCCACCTTCATACTTCCCTCTTCGTTGGGAGAGCACAGGTGATCAATGGTGGTATGCTTCGCCTATTGACTTTGCAGCAGCAAATGGCCACTATGAGCTTGTAAGGGAGCTTCTCCACCTTGACACCAATCTTCTCATCAAACTCACTTCTCTTCGCAGAATTCGCCGCCTTGAAACTGTGTGGGACGACGAAGAACAGTTTGATGATGTTGCAAAGTGTCGTTCTCATGTTGCAAGAAAACTACTCCATGACTGTGAAACAAAGAGAGGTCACAATTCTTTGATAAGAGCTGGTTATGGTGGTTGGCTTCTGTACACTGCTGCCTCAGCTGGAGATGTGAGTTTTGTTAAAGAACTGGTAGAGAGGAACCCTCTGCTTGTTTTCGGAGAAGGGGAGTATGGTGTCACTGATATTTTATATGCCGCATCCAGGAGCAAGAATTCTGAGGTTTTCAGACTGCTTCTTGACAATGCTATCTCGCCAAGTAGTTTCCTTAGCAGTGGTGGAGAATTGGAGGAAAAATTGAGTGAGAGTCATTCAGTTTTTAAGTGGGAGATGATGAATAGAGCTGTTCATGCTGCTGCTCGAGGAGGGAATTTGGAGATTTTAAGGGAGCTTCTCGGAGACTGTGGTAATGTTTTAGTTTATAGAGATGTCCAAGGATCTACTATTCTGCATTCAGCCTCAGGGAGAGGTCAGGTTGAGGTAAGGAACCATTGGCTTTTATACTTGTTAGGTGCCCTATGACTTGTTCATGCTACATACTTGTGTTCCTTTTGTTTGCAAATAGCTACTTAGATGCAATTGTATCAACATCTCTAGCATGTGAGAGCTAAGGAATATTAGAGTGTTGGTTTTTTCAAACTTAAGATTATTATTGCTTAAAAATAATAAAATTGCTCTGTTTTTTGTACCAAGTGAGCTCCAATGAACTCCAATGTCCTTTGGGACTGTGAGGGTGAAAAATTGATAACATATCCTGTGTCAATGTTGTTAAACTGGGAGCGGAGGACCGAGAGTAGGAGGAAGAGAATCATTTTTCATTGAGAATACGACTTGTAGCAATTGGACAGTAGGACTTGTCTCTTCCAATAGTTAGAGTTTACTCTGTTGAATAGATGCTGGTATCGTCCTGTGCATGATCAAACTTGTAGGTCATACAAATTTCTTAGCCCGAAGTGTTGAAGCTGCAAATGCTTTATTCATCAAATCATTTCGTGGATAAGCTTGAAAATCAATGTCCTAGGTCTCATGTGTTACAAACTTTAGACCTGTGTGACCACTTTCTTAAATTTGGACTAAAAGGTTTATGATAATACTTGAGATTGTGCCATTCATTTAGAATTACATTCTCACACCTGTTATCTAAAGGCAACACGTTATACACTGACTATTCTGTTTCGCTGTGCAAAAGCTTAAAGAATTGGGGGGAAAGAGTGTAATTATGAACCAATGGTCATTCATGCGAATTACCTGTTGGCATCTGGGATGAAATGATTATACTTGTAGTTTTTACTCATTGCGGTGTATATAAGGCTCTTCATCTTGTGAGGAAGACGGATCATTCACCAGTAGTTTTCACGTTAATCTTGACTACTGAACATGGAAATTTTGTATATACTTTGCTAATTGAATTTCACATTGGGAATACATTTTCTGATTAGAGATGGCCAACATTGCTAACTTTTAATGTCCTTGTAATGATAAGATGTTCATGACTGTGGAATCAACAGCCTCCCAAGAATTGCTACTTACATTGTTTTCCATTCTGCTAATACAGGTAGTGAAGGATCTTGTAGAATCCTATGACATCATCAACTCTACAGATAGTCAAGGGAACACAGCATTACATGTAGCTGCTTACAAAGGCTACTTAGATGTGGTGAAGGTTCTGATTGCTAAATCACCCTCGTTAATCTCTGCAACAAATAGTTATGGGGACACTTTTCTTCATATGGCGGTTGCTGGCTTTAGGTCCCCTGGTTTCCGAAGAGTCGACCGACAGATTGAGCTCATGAATCAGCTGGTAAGTGGTAAGATTGTGAGCGTGCAAGATATCATCAATGTCACAAACAATAATGGAAGAACCTCTCTGCACTTGGCTGTAAGTGAGAACATTCACTGTAACCTAGTGGGACTTCTAATGATGGTGCCATCAATTAATTTAAACATCCGGGATGGTGATGGGATGACCCCATTGGATCTCCTCAAGCAACATCCAACATCAGCATCTTCTGAAATTTTAATCAAGCAGTTGATTTCAGCTGGAGGAATCTCCAACAGTCACGATAATGTGGTAAGAAATGCCATTGTTTCTCATTTGAAAGGACAGGGTATAGGTGGTAGTCCTGGATCTTCTTTTAGAATTCCTGATGCAGAGATTTTTTTGTACGCTGGTATTGAGAATGTGTCTGATGCAAGCTGCGATGCAGCAAGCGTTGAATACAGTACTTCCCTGAGTGAACAAAGTGACTTTGACTCAAGTAACTCCCCGCATAATAAGAAGTCAAGTTCTATAGATTATGCTGCAAGGCGCCTCAAGTTTCTCCTTCGGTGGACCAAGAGGAAAGAGAGAAAAGCTGATAGCTCAGAGTTAGGAGATGATGATTCTACGGAGGCATCCAGTATCTATAGAAATTGGAGAAATAGTCCTGTTTCACTCAGGCAAAAATATCAGAAATCTCTGTCCCTTCCAAACAACAAAAGGGTCCTTTCTATAAGGAGTGATTTTCCAAGCCCATACACCAAAAAGAAATTTACTGCAGGGCTGATGCATGGTGTGATTCAGACATTGCCGCATTTAGCTGTTCCAGCTCAATTATTGTCAAGTCCTTTATCACAATCCTCCATAGCTTCGCCTGCTTCAATAGAGAAACAAAAGGCTATTGGTATTTTGGATCCATCTTGCTTGGATGAACCATTGGGCGGTGAAACTCCTCAAATGAACCAAAAGCAGACGTCCTTCAATAAGAAGCTGATGAATCAGTATTTCTGTTTCGGAGCGCAAGGCCTGGCAGTGGAAGACTCCATGAGCTACACAAGGCCAGTTAGGAGTTACAAACATGCTGGTCCACTAGTTGCTTGAATTTTCCACTTCTAAGCAGTTGCTTGATCTGAAAATGCTTATTATTGTGTATCATGTGAGCTTTCAAAATGTTCTCCCCATCCCACTTTTCCAGCTTTCACTGTTAGATTACGTGCTTGTCAGTCGTTGTCTAGGTAAATATATAGACAACATCTACACTTTTCTGAAATGTCTTCCGGGGATGATGCTAAGAAAGATTTTTGCTATTTCCAGTTTCTCAGGCTAGTCGACAAATGCCTGTTAGCTTTTCCACTTGTTATCTTTGCATGTATCATCATAAAGCTAATGACAGGTTTCTGGATACTATATATGATGCCTTTGAAATTTGTTTATTTCATATTAATATTTTTCATGATGTTAATATAACCTCATTTTGGTTGACAATATTTATTTATTTATTTCATATTAATATTTTTCATGATGTTAATATAACCTCTTTTATTGACAATATATGATTTGTAAATTAATCAATTTCCTTCTTAATTTGCACCCAATTAGTAATAGATTAAATGTCCCATTTTCTACCATATAATCCTAATATTATGGCCTTATTTCATATTAATATTTTCCATGATTAACTACTTAACTATTTACCTATTAAAAGGCATTTCCTTAAATGGGCTATTGCAGATAAAAGAAAATTAATGGGATCCAATATTAGAAAATTACTAAGAATCCGGGCATAAGTGAAGACAGGAGGACATCTACCAGTGTCCGAAATCTCAGAATCAGTAATTATAAATAAATCCAAAAAACCTATTTAGAGTGAAAAGTTTACCAAAAGACCAAACCAAAAGGCTTAGAAACCTTAAACAACAAAGGACCGAACGACTATCTCAACTAAAGGTTTTCAAAGATTCAAAAATTGGTTAAAATTAGAAAAAGCAATCCAGGCCACCAATTACATCGAACATATCTGCTAATTATTAGCATGCTATTTTTGGACTCAATCTCTTGATGCCTGAGCATCTCTGTTTATATATATAAAACTTGTATTTGTGCTCCTTAACACAAGACAAGATTGTTTTGTAGTTATAATTGTCTAAATCTTTATATTCAGGTTAGCCATAGTTGAATCTTATCACTATGGCGCCTAATACTAAAAACCTGACGGAGGAAGAAGAAGCTGCAAGACAGAAGAAACTTGACGAATGGCTTCCGATCACCTCGTCCAGGAATGCAAAATGGTGGTATTCAGCATTCCACAATGTCACCGCCATGGTTGGGGCAGGTGTCCTCAGCCTTCCTTACGCCATGGCTGCCCTTGGATGGTACTGCTTCCTTAATTATATTTATATTTGTTTTATGTAATGTAATTGCTTCATTGGCTTCAGCTTTGTAATGGGTTTCCGATGAATAATGAATTACAGGGGTCCTGGAATGGTTGTGCTAGCACTTTCATGGATTATCACTTTATACACCCTTTGGCAAATGGTTGAAATGCACGAAATGGTGCCTGGAAAGAGGTTTGATAGGTACCACGAGTTAGGGCAACATGCATTTGGTGAGAAGCTTGGACTGTACATTGTGGTACCCCAACAGGTTATTGTGGAAGTGAGTACCGATATCATCTACATGGTCATTGGAGGAAAATCGTTGAAGAAAGTCCATGAGACAATGTGCCCCAGCTGCAAACCGTTCAGAACTACATATATGATTATGATATTTGCTTCAGTCCATTTTGTGCTTTCCCATCTTCCCAACTTCAACTCCATGTCCGTTGTCTCTTTAGCAGCCGCAGTCATGTCTTTGAGCTACTCAACCATTGCTTGGGTAGTGGCTCTTGACAAAGGGGTTCAGCCTGATGTGGACTATTCTTTCAGATCAAAAAATACAAGTGGAATTGTGTTTGATTTTTTTACTGCACTGGGTGATGTTGCCTTCGCCTATGCTGGTCACAATGTTGTTTTAGAAATCCAAGCAACTATTCCTTCTACTCCTGAGAAACCATCAAAGGGTCCAATGTGGAAAGGAGTTGTTGTTGCATACATCATTGTTGCTATCTGCTACTTCCCCGTCGCTATTGTTGGTTACTATATTTTTGGAAACAGTGTGGAGGACAACATCCTTCTCACTCTTGAGAAACCTGCTTGGCTTATTACAGCTGCTAACATCTTTGTTATTATTCATGTCATTGGAAGCTATCAGGTTCAATGCATTGAATTAAATTAAATTAAATTAAATTAACATATATATATCCTAACTTAAATTTCTGGGAATTAATTAAACTGCAGATATTCGCAATGGGAGTGTTCGATATGCTTGAAACTTACCTAGTTAAGCAGTTGAAATTCTCTCCTAGTTTTAAGCTTCGCCTGATTACCCGCAGTTTGTATGTTGGTAAGCTAGCCATAAAATTGTATTTTTTAATTATTTTATGTATATTTATTCATTCATTCATTCATTCATTCATTCAAGCTTATATTTCAGCATTTACGATGATCGTTGGCATTTGCATTCCTTTCTTTGGTTCCTTGCTTGGATTCTTTGGAGGATTTGCCTTAGCCCCGACATCATACTATGTAAGAGTTACTGTTGTTTTGTAATTGACCATATGACATATATGCTTTGATCTAACAAATTAAATTAATGTTGTTCTCTTCTCTTCACATCCCAGCTACCGTGCATCATGTGGCTTGTCATCTACAAACCAAAGAGATTCAGCTTATCTTGGACCATAAATTGGGTAAGTTTTCCTCTTATTCTTTTAACTCAGACAAATAATGATCAATAAAATTGACACACAGTTACGTATATATATATTTATGAATTTCTGTTTGACATTATTTCAGATATGCATTATTCTCGGTATTCTATTGATGATTGTGGCACCCATTGGTGGGTTAAGATCTATCATCGTTTCAGCCAAGAATTACAAGTTTTTCTCGTAAACACCTTGCTATTTCGTTTGATCAAGATTCAACAGCTGCTATGCTGCTGGTGGATGTTTAAACTTAAGACATTATTGATGACCGCACAATGAGCTGGTTACACCCTGCAGGCTTTCATTTCAGCTTTGTTCATATATTTGAATCATCATTTCAAACAGAAAAACAAACAGAATCAGGGAATTTTTCATTGAGAAGAAGGAAGATGAATTTTTTGTTATATAAACATCCCGTGTTGTAAATTTTACAATTCATTTGTTGTAATCAGCATTATTGTAGCCTTCTGTCCGTCTGTCTAATCAAGCTCTTCTCAGGTTTCATTCGAATCGCATCTTTATTCTTTTATTCCTTCTTCCTTATTCATATCTTTGTTTTAACATTCTTCCATGGTCATGATTAATTTTTGGGTTAAAAAGAAGGACTTTTAATTACTCATTCCATTCAATTCGATTGTATAGAGTGTAGGGACTTTTTCATAATAATTAGATAAATGTATCTTTATTTATAAATATCTTAAACATATGGACCTAATGTTATTGCGATATGTTTTTCTTGTTTAATTTTTTTTACGTTAAATTGGGAATTTGAAATCTTTCGAAAAAAAAATAAATTGGGAATTTGACAAGTGTATACACGCGCGTACGCACGTCAAGGAGAAGGGTATAATAGTAATAAAAACAACCGCGCAATAACCCATTATCTAATTTATTTTCCCACCCTTTCATTCTGGAGCTCCCAAAGCGAAACTAGAGAAACCCTAGACTAGACTAGAGTGAAAAGACGGCAATCGCCATGGAAGAGGAGATAAAAGCAGAATTTGAAAGAATCGGATTCGGTTTCGACGACGAGGATGAAGTCTTAAAGAAATGTAATTTCCTTTCCTCTTTTGCCCTTTGAATCCCGCCTGCATTTGCAAAAACTGACGCTGCAGTTTTGATTCTTGTTGATTTAGGTCTCACTTTCTGCATTAATTATAATCTCAAGCCATCAGATCTCGTCTCAAGCTGGGAAGTTTATTATCTTAATCGGTAAATTTTACTTCATTGTCTTTATGTTTTTTCTGAAGAAAAAATGTGATTTTATCGATTATTAGCTAAAAGTTGCCTCTTTTGATTTAGCTTTTTTTTAACTACTTATTTGGTCACTAAGAAAATTATAAATTTTTATTTTTATTTATTTCAATAAAGGAAAACAAGCATAGTTTTATCTCAATTAAGCTGAATAGGGGTCCTAAAATTTAGTATTCGATGATTGTAAATTTGGTGTCTTTATTTCCTATGATTTCTCACTTGCTTCGGATGATGTAATGAATAAATTTTTTGAACTTTCTAGTAGTTGTTTAATGGGTGATTTTGAGGCAGGCAATTGGATGAATCAACTGTTAAAGATGCTGAAATGGATGGCTTTATGCTGCATTTGCAAAATGAGCAAAAAGAAGCGGTTATTAAAGAGGAACCTGGATTGCATATCTACTCAAGTAAAGATGTGGACATGTAAGCAGTTGCATAATTGTTCTCACTCATTCTATTTGTTTGTTTAATTTGTTTTATGGGTGGTTGAGGAGTCGCATTAGGTGATATTAGGTATGTAATAATGTGGCCTTTTAAGATTTAGGATATGGTTTAGTCACTGACTGACACTGGTATCATTTTTCACCGTGTGCAATTTGTCGCAACTTTTGTTGTCCTAATGTAATTATTATTGTTGTCATATGTAGTTAATAAATGTAGCCAGCTCCATGTTGTTTGGTGACTGCAGTCGGATGGACTTTGTTGGTGGTAAAATTTTGTAAGCAACAAGAATTCTGTTATGTTCCTGTGATACCATAACCAAGTTCCAACCATTATTTTGTTGGTCTGCATAGAGTTGATTGCATATTTGAGTTAGAATTCTTAGGTAATAATTCCTATTACTGTGAATAATTGATAAAGAACCGTTTTCCCTCTCTCGGGGTTTTCTTTCTTAGTAGACACCTGGTCCACATTACTGTACTGATTCTTTGTTTTTTAATACAATCTTCAGTTTCTGATTGAAAAACAAAAATGAATATTAAAGAATCTATTGTGCAGGATTTTGAATGATGAAGACGAACATATAGCAGAAGATATTTTGGGCATTCCAGTTGCCAAGTCCCCAAAGTCCTATTCAGAGCTATTAGATTCAGCACATAAAACAAATGGAAATGGTTATTCTTCTAATAGACCATTAAAACTTGTGACACCCTTTGGGCAGCGAACAGAAAAGTTTGTGGTGAAATTCAACATCAATAATCTGCCAGATACAGAGAATAGAAGTAATGAGCATGATGATGAGAATACTGAGGATGACATCATTAAAAGGGTTAAAACTGGCAAGAAATGTTCCTTGATATTTCATGGATCAGGACCAGAACCAGGCTGCAGGTTCATGTATGACAGGATTGAAGACAGGGTATCTGATGCTCTATAATGTAATACAGTCATTTTTCTTTACCTTCGTTTATGTGTTGCACTAATGAATTTATTGCTTATCTAGTTTAATGCACTAGAAAATCGCATTAGAAAGCATGCAAATGCACTTGTTGCATCTGGGCTATACGAGGAACCAACAGACCCAACTGTTGCTTCACAGGTAATACTACTGCTGCTTCATTTGGCTGTTCCTCTGTTATGTTGTATGTTTTATAAAGCTATAAACCCATGCATCTAATGGAATCTATTGCTCCAGAGAAGTGTATTTGCTGTTGGAATGATCTGTTGTGATGGCGAGGGCCATTTGAATGATAAATCTGTCTTGCTGCAAAGCAGGTAAAAATGTCTTAGACTTTTCCTTTTCATGTGCATCAAATTATATGCAGAAGGTAGATAGGCTTTTACCCTGCTGTTCTAACACCTGGGCATAGTTACATATGAAAAATTCCAGCCACTTAACAATGAGGCCTTAGGTATGTGATATATCATTGTAGGCATCCAGGCCAAGCAGGGCCCAGATGTGCCTGGTTTGTAGATGCATTTGACTTAGCATGACCAGATGATAAGCATCATCTTCCTGGATGTTTTCAGTTGAGAGAGAATTACTTGATCAGGACCTGGTAAATGCAAGGCCTGATCATTTCACGTTTGACATCTTGCATGAGTTGTGGAAGCATTACTAATTCTACCCTGGCATGAATTATTTCTTACTGTTCATTTCAAGTACAAGTCTCATTCTTATCATATTTCACAGCGTTGAACATTCTGGAGGGCAACGTGTTCGACTAGACTTGCATAAATTGGGCCACTTTTCCCTTTTCCCAGGCCAGGTAAAAGCATAAACCAAATAAGACTAAAGAACCCAATCCATATGTTAAAATTCTAAATATGGCATTTGTGCAGGTAGTAGGCATCGAGGGGCACAATCCAAGTGGACACTGTTTGATTGCATCCAAACTAATAGATTCAATTCCTTTGCCGGTTGATGATGATCTGAATCTGCATCCTGCGAAGAAGCAGGCTTTGGATCAGGAGATACAGTCAACTAATGTAATCTCCAGGCCAGAAGAGATATCAATGGTGTGCAAACTTTCCTCGTATATCATTTTAAAACATTAAAGTAGCTGCATGTTTATTGCTAAACTATCTATCACCTCTGTGTCAAATGGCATGCGTAATCTATATTGGCATGTCTAATACAAAAGAGATTAGAAGTGCGAGAATTTGAAGAATTTTAGATGGACCACAAAATGATAAACATACAACTTGAAGTTAGGGATGCTGATGCATCGTTAAGAAATCAGTCAGGCAAAGACTCTTTGGAGGGAAAGCAGGTTTGAAATACTTGAATTCAGCAAAATATATAAGGTTGGCTGGCTGGCTTACATGGCTGAAATATTTGCTGTAATAATAAGCCACAACTCAAAAATTGTTCCCCTTTGATGCTCTATACCTTCTTTCAATCCCTGTGGATACTTACACAAACTTTGATTTTGAAGTAGATTATTGCGTCAGGCCCTTTTACTACAACGGACAACTTATTTTTTGAGCCTTTGATGGAGCTTCTGTCATATGCAAGACGAAAGCAGCCACAGTTGCTTATTTTGGTATGAATCCATTGCTCTTTAACTAAATGGTCTTTTGAAGAAGACTGCAATGTTTACTGACTATGGAAGTTTTACATCATGACTTCTTGACTTCTCTTCAGCTGGGCCCATTGGTCGATTCTGAACATCCACAGATTAAGAAAGGAACTATAGACACAAGCTTTGATGAAATATTCTATCTAGAAATTCTCAGAAGGGTATCGGAAAAATCAAATTTTTGCAATTGGTTTAGAATAAATGCTAATTTATGTTTTCTTAATCATTTCATTTTTGTTTTTTGTATTCTTCAGTTGCAAGATTATGCAGAGTGTATGGGTTCTGAAGTGCGTGTGATTCTTGTTCCATCTATACGGGATGCTAACCATGATTTTGTTTTCCCTCAGGTGATCTTATTACTTATGAAGGATAATGATTTTTCTCTGCTCAATTTAGTGATATTATTGAAGAAATGACTAGTACATAATAATGATAATGAAATTGTACATTCTGCAGCCACCTTTTGATATTCATCCGCCTGATAGCAGACATCAGGTACATGATTTCAGACAGTTCATTTGTACTTTTCAGGGCTTCCAGATCATTTTTCATTACTTATGGTTTCAAATCTATTCTGCTCTTTGTGCAGATAACCAGTCTTACAAATCCAGGGATGTTTGAGGCAGATCAGGTAATAGCAGTTGCCTTGTTCTTAAATTCTGATTTTTCTAAACTTTGATCCACAATTCATATTTTGTACCAGCTGCATTGTGAAATATTATGATATCAAAATTCTTGAATTAACAAATCTAAAATTTCATGGGACATGAAAGACCTTGAGACTTCTAGCTTCTGATGAACCACTGAGCTGGCCATAATTTTTATTGCTGTTGCATAACTTGAAACTTCCATATATTTTGCTTGCCAGTTTTTCAGTTTACATTCTCTCTGATTTTTGCCTGTTTATGACTTGCTTGAGTTCTCAGTAACTGTCAAGTCATAGCATTTCTCCAGTCAAGGTTCAAAATCTCTCAGTTTTTGAATCTCTTATAGTATTTTGAAATTACAATTTGTTAACATGAAGTGCAACCATTTTCCATTTACGGCTTGGGGTTTCAGGTCAAAGTGGGTTGCTGCACTGTGGATATACTTAAACAGCTTAGTGGAGAGGAGATGTCTAGAAATTCCAAAGACGGAACATCCAATGATCGCATGGGTAGACTTGCAAATCATATTCTTAGCCAGCGCAGGCATGTATACTTAATGGAAATCTATCCACTTGATATATTACTAATCAATCTGCAGCTTTTTAAGTGCTTAACACACTAAAAATTTTGGAGCAGCTTTTATCCTCTATATCCACCAGCAGAAGGTATTCCATTGGATTTTTCACTTGCTCCGGAGGCTCTTAGTATCTCTTCAATTCCGGATATCATCATCCTACCTTCAGACATGAAGTTCTTCGCAAAGGTTGGTAATTGAGCAAAGTACCTCTGAGCTCCGAGCTCTAGTGTCATTGTGAAGAAGAATAATATGGCAACAATAATCTAATTATAGTATTTCTCTGATGAAAGACGGTTTTTGAATTATAGTATCCTTTGTAATTTTCCCCTGGGTGCAGGTGTTGTCCCTTGGAGGATGCAAGGAAGGGGAAGGGGAAGAGCAAAGGAAGTGTGTCTGCGTGAATCCAGGGAGACTGGCCAAGGGAGAAGGAGGAGGCACCTTTGCAGAGCTTATCTACCATGGGAGTCCGGACATGATGAATGCTTCAATTATCAGCATTTAGTTCTTGGACTGAAGTAATCAGCGTCTCTTATGATGATGATCTGACTCTGGTTCCCGGTATTTGAAATTAGAGATTTTATGAAAGATATATTGTCAAAATTGTGGTTTTAACCTTTGGGTTCAAAAGGCTCCTGCGGCAGGCAATTAACTAAACCAGCAGAGGCAATTCACATTCAGTTTGTTGAGATAAGAGGTACTTGTCCTACCTGCTTCTAACAACAGTTAATTCATTATAAATTCTATAATATAATTATTTTCCTTAGCTAGTAAAGGAGATATTTTTATTATTATTTTGTTTAGCTCTCTTCCTGCGTCCGTTGATACTGCGTTTGGATAAAGCCAATATAACGCCATACAAGTCAAAATCAGAAGCCAATCAGAGAGATATCAACCAATTTATAATATATAAAAATTATAAAAAAAATAAAAATTTACACATCTAGTACAGAACATTATGCAGATGATTAAGGTTATTAAGATTGATGCAGATGGCAGCATATTAACCCCCTTAATCACGAAGTTCTAGTCAGACGATGTTGCAGCTAAATTGAAATTTCCTTGAACTCTTACCTCACTTTCTTTCCAGCCCTGTAGCTTAATTCTCTGTACCAGCCAATCCAATTATTCAGAATCCACAATATGCTAAGCAAAACTCCAGCAATTATGACAATCATCCAAGAAACCCGTGCCCATTTTGGAATCGAATGATCGGCTGCCCCACTCAGATAAAATACCCACATCTTATAAACAAAGAGAGGTCCCATAATCCCTCTGACAACAGAATAGAAGGTATAAAAAGGAGGCGATAAAAGTTCATGCAATTTGGCGGAAGCAGGTACATCAGCTTTACGGAAACTGGCGAGAGACCATACATTCTGACAGGCACTTGTAACTTCGGCAAGAATTAGAATCACAAGAATTTCAAATGCTCCATAATGAACAGCGTAACGGCAAGTCACCAATACATACAGGGTGGCTACATGGTGGAGTATGAAGAGAACATCACGAGGAAGGAATATAATGTAGTGAAGCAAGTCCATTAAGAAGTAAGCTATACTGTATTCAAGAACAAAGTTTTGGAAAATGGTGTTCGGAGAGGCTAAAGTGCGTAGGGATTTTTGGGTGTTTAGGGTTGCATAGCCGGCCATGAAAACTGCAGGTGTACCGTGAGCTAGAGAGATGAAGCAACTTGAAGCTTCAGCACGATGTTTAGGACCCCAGTTGTGGAAAACTACGAAGTAAGCGAAGAGATAAATCAAAATAAACATGAGAAAGAATGTAGGAGTGTTTAAACTATAAAGATTGAAGGTTTCCATGAAGTAAGAACAGGAGAAAGAGTGCTGTGAGCAGTTGTGTTAATATTGGTTCAGAGTTTGTCCATTAAGAGTTCTTTGAGTGATGAGTTGAGACTAGACTTCGGATGCAAACATGGAAAAAGAGGCAGAACCAAGGGTTTTATAGCAGATCTTGAAGCTAATGGAGACAAAGATGGAAAAAACGATGAACATAACGAGTGATGAGAAAATGCAGAACTCAGGATGAATTATCTAAGCATATCAGAGGGATTCATACGATGAGAGAACCAGTTGCTACAGTAATGTAGTTTGAAAGCTCAAACGATTATTAAAAATAATGAAGAGAGTTGTTGCTTCACTTTACCATTTGACTACCTCAGCGGCACCGCCAATCAGCTGAGGACACGTAAAGACGTGAGCTCTGGATATTTTAAATTGGCAAGTTATAGTTCATGTTCGATGGGATATTCGGATATTTTAATGTTCAGGAATAGGAGTCCGGAGGTTACTCGGAGAATCAATATATTTATACGAGAAATTTCAAATACTTTATTACATATTTTTACGAGTATAAAGATATTTTTCTAAGTCTGGTTAAATAATATCCTTTAATTTTGTGAGAAATAACTAAACAATTTTAAAAAAAAAACCCCCGAACGATAATGTGTGATCCTGAGTTATTATTATTATTATTATTATCCACAGACGAACATAAAATACGACTAGAACTATCGTCGACTTGAAGGAGAGACAGATGACTTGTCATTCGTCATTCTTAGTTGGAGTTGTATTCGTCGTCCTTTATGATTACCATTGAAATGTCTAACCTTGATAAGATTTGATCAACTAGTCGTTCACTTATCAAACAGCAAGCAGCTGCATATTCCGTTCATCACAAGCAATCAATGAACACAGAGGTTATCCACAATGTCAAGAAGCGAGTACCTTAAATATTAAATTCTTAATATATTATTTTCCTTCTCCGCCGTGATGTCGACATATGTAACTTTTGTAAGCAATTAGAGAACACTGGAGAAGATAGCAGTATGAATCATCCAACAACTACATTTTGATCAATACCAAATGAAAGCCGAAACCAATACTACACGTCTCTTGTTTGGTTACGGGAACACGTTTAACCGAAATGCTACCAAAACTTGCCTTAATTTTTATTGTATAACAGGACTTGTAGGATCATACAGCAAACAAGTTCAACCCTGTCGACCGTATAGTATGAGAGCTGCAGATTAGAACTGAAACTAGACCTGGCATAATAGGTTGACTTACATAACCATTCCTCCATCAATGGTGAGCACCTGCAAGAAAATAATATCAACTAAGCAACCATACCATGTACATGAAATGGGAAGAGAGAGAGAGAGAGAGCTAAGGTAAAATAGTATCCCAGGAGGGTTTGGAGATGACATGGCTATGGCAAGACAAGACACTGAATAGCCAAGCCAAAGGCAAAAACCAAGGAAGGGATATCTGGACAAGACAAGGAACTGCAGAAAATTAGTGTACATCTCCATGTGAGCTGCTTGTGTTTACACAACAAATGAAGTACTCTCAATTTGAGTAGACAGGTTCAAGAATTGCAAATCAATGCCAAAATAAGTTATCTCATGCCCAGTAACAAGTTGTTCCATTCCTCCAGCTGCATATTGAAAGCAAAGCCAAGCAAGGCACGGCCAACACAAGGGAATTTATAGTACAGCGAGGCAGTATAATGGAATAGATTCAAAACCTGTCCAGTTATGTAGCTGGCAGCAGGATTCAGGGCCAAGAATTCCACCAGTCCAGCAACTTCTTCTGGTTGACCATACCTTCCTGAACGCGTAACAAATATTGTTACTGTTTATTTCTTTTGCTAGACAATATTTTCTGAAATATAACCATTGTTTAGCATCCTGTTAAACTTAACAGATTCCTCATGGAATCAGTGAAAACAAGAGATTTATAAAAGGGAGGATTCACCACCATACATGACCAGGAACATGGAAGGATATGTTATACAAATACTCTTTAAGAATCAGCAAAGATCTGATATGGTGAGAGTATCGAGTATAAGTCACATGAAAACTTCAAATCCAGTAGTAGAGACTCAGAGGCTTGAGCAGATATTTGAAGATACAGAATAGAAAATAAAAGGAAACTTCTAACTTGTACAATCATTGCTCACCTAAGGGGATTGTCTGCAAGATCTTCTTCTCTAGGTCTTCCCCAAGCTTGGCAGTCATATCAGATGCAATGAATCCCGGTGCAATAGCATTGACCTGGAAGAATATAAATTGATAAGAGTGGATCTCATATATGGCATCAGCTGCATGAACAACATTTGGAATGTGTCTCATGAGAACCCAAAAAATAAAAAACAACTCTGGCAAACTCACATTTATATTTCTGCTTGCATATTCTTTTGCAACAGTTTTTGTAAACCCAATAACACCTGCTTTTGCAGCACTGTAATTGGCTTGGCCAACATTTCCAACCAGACCAACAACAGATGCTATGTTGATTATCCTTCCCTGCAAAATTGGAAGTTGAGTGAAATGGGAATCTTATTGTTAAATAAACATGTATAAACCAAAAGTCATCCCATATGAATGCTCTTTTAAGTTTCTTTTTCTATCTGTGATTTTTCATACTCGAAAACATTTAGTTCAAAGGTAAGTAAGCCACTCACCATTTACCAGTGATAATGCAAAAGAAATAAAGCCCTTGATTACAAAATATTGGTTTTAGTCCTAAGTTTATTAGCTTCTCTGACAAACACTCCATGAGCTATATAAAATTACAGTGCAAAGTCCCATAGTCATATTTCAAGAAAACTCCACATCACTATTTTGGCACAAGTGTAGCAAACAAGCTCCAAAGAAGAAAAGAAGCAAAAAGGAATGAGAAAATGACAAACATGGCACATTGGAGGGGTATAAAAAGGCCTCAAATCTGTAGCTCACTCGGGTTGATACATAAATAGCCCCAAGATAGACACAACATTATACCTTTTTCTTCTTCATCATGATTTTGGCTGCTGCCTGCAAAGATAAACTGCTTCAGTTCCAATAAACTCTGGCATCCACTAGCATAACTAGAAAGATCTTAGGAATGCACACCTGGGTACACAAGAATACGCCTGTGAGATTCAAATCAATAACCTCCTGCCATTGTGATTTCTTCATTCTCATCAGCAATGTATCCCTAGTGATTCCTGAAGTCATGGTAGATAATTAGGAACTAGATTGAAATCTTTAACCGATGACATATTAAGTGAGACAGTTGGATAACCTGCATTGTTAATCAATATATCAACAGTTCCCCACGCATCAGTGGCCTGCAGATTCCACAGTCATGAGAATATCATGAGTTATGGCAATTATACACTATCAGTAAGCCAAAAACTATTTGCTCACAGTTTTAATCATCGACTCCACATCAACTTCTTTTGAAACATCTCCTCCAAAGGTAAGAGCCTGACCGCCAGATGCCTCGATCTACAAAATATTGTTATATAAACTACTAGTAATTTCAATTAAGCAGGATGATCTAGCTACAACACCACTGCCTAAAGAACATGAAAGATGACAACAGGTGCAGGAAGTACAGCAATCTCTTGAGTAGAAAGCAATAGAACAAAATGTGAACAAAATCTTATGGATACAAGAAAAGGTTTAAGTAGAATTCCCAATTTAAACTTAAAAAAGCAACACATATTTTGTCTTTCCTTATTTTTCGGGTTACCTTGCCAAGTTCACCAAGTCTGTCATATGACAAAGAAAAAGAGATGCAAAACACTAGCAGGAAGGCACCAAATATCCCACTATCAAAGAGCTAGACTTTCCTTTCTAAATAATACAAGAAATGAACCACACCACTTCCCAACCCATTGTGAGGGGGGTTGGAACCCCAAAACTCTTATACCACCCAACAGATTTTACAAGTTGAATCAACTAGAACTCACTATCAAAGAGCTAGGCATGTATCCATTCTTTAAAATGTATAACAGCATATCTTCAGATGAGCTGATGAGTATCTTTAGCTTACAAAGGCAAAAAGATACCACTCCTTTCCTAAAATATAAACTGGCAAATGAAAGGTGCAAATTTATAGCCTGAATTAATTCAGGATCACCAGTACCAGTTAAACCCACAAATTATCTTGGATTCAGGAAAGCAATATCATAGACGCATAGAAAATCTCGTCCAAAAAATTTGAAAATAGAGCTGTATGTGTTCTTAAGACACTAGTAAACTGTATTATCTTAAATCTAGCAAAAGTTATAACAGTTGGCTTCTACAAAAATGTAAGCAAGAAATTCAAGAATGCTAGATGATGAACATCAATAAAGATGATCCAGACAATTTATGATGCTTTCTCAAATAAAGAAGCAGCCAAAAGTTCATAGATTGAACAGGATTATCACAAATACTCATCCATATTTCTGTAAAACAATTTTTTTACCTCTTTGCAAACTTCTTCGGCCTCCTTTGATGACCTAGCATAATTTACCAGGACCTGTAATGATGCAAAAATAATTGCATTCACTATTTAAAGTATCAAAAAATTACATTTGCAATCATTAACAGGATTTTCCACAGAAGGTTTCAAGATACCGAATACATGGCTTCAGCCATCCCAAGTTAGTTGGTTTTCATTGCTTTATCAAAAAGCAGCCAACTTAGTTTTGTGACGGGACGAATAACAAAAGCCTGCTAAGTACAGTGTGCCTCAATGTGTATGCAGATGGACCAAATCTAATCAATCACATACTAACCTTGCAACCAGCTTTTCCCAACGACAATGCAATTGCTCTACCAATACCTCTAGAGGCTCCCGTCACTACAGCTACAGGAGCTTCCACATTTTGAGCTGCTTCAGTGCTTGCTTGTTCAATGGTGGCAACCTGAGCTCGTGCTCCTGTGTGGACCATCACAACCAATGAGTTTTAGATTATAAGATGCTTGATTTTATCTATATCAAACAAAATTGCAGAAAATTAAAGGATTTTGGACATGTTACACATATCTGTTTCTACAGACCTATTTTGCAAAGAGATATAGGGACAATAGAATACTCTAGATTCTTTTCTCTAAATATTTTTCTATATACAAAGTAATTTTACTTGTAAATCGGGTTAAACGAATTCAAAGCAGTTAGATACTATATATTACTAGAATTAAAAATAAAATTTGGAATTCTCCTTTAAGAAACACATGAAATGTATTTTAGAGAAAGCACTATTTGGACCATAAAAGTACTCGAAATGCTTCGGGCAGAAGTATTTGATAGCTGCTTTTGCAAAATGTGCACTTCATTCCCAAACTCTCATTCATATAAAAAACAGAGTACTTTCCGCAGACTGAAAACTAGTTAATTTTTGTGCCTAACAGTAACTTAACAAGATTGCTACAGAATTAAATTGATAACTAGAAAATTGTAGATTCATATATTTATTCAACAGTAAAAATCTCATCATAATTCCGTAATTCTCAAATTAATTTCAAATATTGGTTGAGAGTCCGAATCTTTCCGGTGCCAATTAGATCCGAAAATCGAACCTCAACTCCTTCCAGAGTTATAATCAATCCAATTTTTTACTCCAAGAACACAACTAAAGCAGACATTGGAAAAAACGATGACAGAAACATGAAATATAGTACCAGAAGAAGCGAGTGAGCTGCTCCATCTACGCTTGAGCTCAAGGCAAGGCGGAGGCTGAGCCTGAACCGGAACCGTAGACCATTGACGGAATTGACCGATTTTACGGTCACCGAATTTCGCGGAAGTTGCCGCAGATTTGAAGGCGACAATGTTGGATCCGGCGACGGCAGCCATGAGAGATTTTCCGCGAAATGAAATAATCGAAGACAAACGAGTAGCCAGAAATGAAGTTTAGCGAATGCTGTGATGCGCTTTTATAAAGCAAAAACTTTCTAGGTTTGAGTTTTCGCTTCGCTTTGGAAACTCAGGAGACTGTTTAGGGTGGCGATACGAACGAAGTTCGCGTGACTTTAGTGGGTAGCTGTGTTGGTACTGTATTTGGTGAATGAATATTCAATCATCAGGTCTTGTTTTGGAATTATTTACCATGCAACCAATGTATTTAATAGAGAGTTATTTACTAGTGTGGCAAGACTGTAAATTTGAGGATGGTAGGATGACTTGTCTGAGATTTCAGCAATTAATGGAAACCAAATTAGTTCATCGCCCTAACTGATCAAGTTAGCTCCCTTATTTTCTTCTTTTCCTCGAAAGTAACCTTCACAAGTTAATTCTTTTTTATCAAATTTTTTAAATAATTTCATGAATTCGTAAATTCTCTAATAAAATATCTCTTCAGTTGTATGATTTCACGTAATAGCAAGCAAACGCCTCAAACTTGCCTATATCAATTCAAGGGCCAACAAGCAATTCTAGACTGCATGCAAAAGCAATATCTTGCTCTTCATTTCCTACGAGTAAAACTACTTATAATTTACATTCAAAACGCGATTCTCTTCAGTTTTTACGCATGTATCATTCAATATTGAATTTGAAGACATAACAAACCCTAAGCAAGTTACAAAAGAAAGTTAATTACGTCACCAAGACACGAGCAACATTCATGACAGCCAACAATTTCAAAATGTACATCATCCCATCCTCTGTTCCTTGTTCACGAACGACTACAGGTTTTGGGGTTGGAATCATGACGGATAATATTACGCATCCACATGCTCCGAAGAACCGCCGTCTTACATTTTTCCGGCACGCAGCAATTGCAATCCTGGAGCTCGTTGAAGGAGACGGGAGCTGGAAGCCCTGTTGCTTGAACTGATTCCCCGTACGCAGCATGATGATTCTGTAAACATGGATTCTTACAACGTTTCAAGAATAAATAGGCGGTTCCATCTCTAACAAGCCGCGTTGTATATGGGAAACTTATCTAAGGATGCATGCTCGAAGACATAATCATCTTTCCCCACTTTAAGAAATTCTCTGCAACTCAGTTTAACATGATTAGTATGATCGCTGACTCAAGTAGAGGCAACCTGAACAATAATCTTTGTCAGCAACTCCAGGGCAAGAGATTCTATGAAGCTTTAACGAGAGAAAATTCACCAAGCCAGACAGTAGTACAAACTCGAATGCTATGGATAAATGGGGTGGGGATAAGCATATATGCATCTCATTGAGATGTAATTTCAAAACCACGTCATCTCAATCTTAAGTATTTCTTTTCAAAACCACGTCATTCAACATTTCCCCGGGCTTTTCAACAAGTCTGATTTCTGTGTCTTATGTTTATGTATGTAAAGATAATTACTCTCAAATTTCTTTTAGGAGAATGGTTAATCTGTTTGTGTTTGGTTTAATGTTTATTATCACTTTGTATTTTGTCTCAAATGTGGATCTTTAGAATAATGCTCGATTCTTTTTTATTGGTTGACCTAATACCCGATACCCCTTGTTAATTTTATAATACTTTGAATCTTTCTTTATTACAGAGTTAAGAATAATAACACATAAATTCTTAAAATTTTATCTATTAACTTATATAGTAATAATATTATTAAAAATACTCACAAAAATTTTAATTTATTCAAAAATAATAATTATATCCTTATTAATAAAAATTAAAAAATTATATATTTTATTTTATAATACATTGATAACTAAATATTTATTAATATATTATAATTAAAATATAAGTTTATTTATTTTATAATATATTAAAAACTTAATGGGTCAAATTTTAGGAGTTCGTATGTCATTATTTTTTTTATAATTTAAAACAATAATAAGTATCAAAATTAAAAAGAAATTAATATTTTAAATTAAAAAATATATTTTATAACTAAAAAAATACTTTATGAAAATGTAGAATATGTAGTGATATGATATAATATTATCATGTTAATTTATATAGATAAATTTATATATGTAATTAATTAATATAATTTTTTAAAATATATATATTCTTCATATGTGTTAGTCAACATAAATAATATTTTTATATTAAGTCAATATAAATAATATTTTTATATTAAATATTAAATAAAATATTATAAATTATTCTTTAAATAAAATTTTATTTAAATTTTAAATTGTTTTATACATGATGAATTATCTAAATATTAAATAAAATTGAAAAATCAATTTTATTATTATTTTATTTATTTTAAAAATTATAAAATTTTATCATTCTATTTGTGAATATCATATTAAAAAGAAATTTAAAGTTGAAATAAATTTATATTCAAAAGATAATTTATAAATTAGTTATTAATATGTTATAAAATAAAATATGTTATTATCAATTTTTTTTTAATTATTATTATATAAAGGTATAATTGTTATTTTTTAATAAATTAAAATTTTTGTAAGTATTTTTAATAATATTAAGACTATTAAATTAATAGACAAAATTTTACGGACTCATATGTTATTATTCTTAACTCTGTCAACTAATTGAGTGAAATTCGAGGTATTATAAAAACAATAAGAAGGTATTAAGATATTAAGTCAAAAAACAAAGGAAAATCGAACATTTTTCCTTTACAATAATTAGTGTTTATAGATGACTTTGCATATGATTTATTATTTTATTTATTTGTTGCTCATTTCTATTTTCTCTAATTCGTAGTTGGTTTTGCTTTTCGCTTTTGGTTCTAATTGTACTGAAGGGGAAGAGCAAGATAAACCTAGTGAATTATCTCAATCGAGCTAATCATTATAATCATAAAGTTCATAATTTAATTTATAAGCAATGTTCTTCTTTTCTAACAAAAGTGAATGAACTTTCTTGTTAACCCAGCCCTTTTGTACTTCTATATTAAATCCAGAGCTTGCCGCTTAAACTGATTGAATAAAATTATTGCTGTTAGATTATCCATAATCGGCAAGTTCCTAACCTATACTATTTTTTCCCTACATTCTACCGGATTCAAAACTGCCTCGGTTTGCAAATTGCAAGCCGAAATAAAAAGATAGAAGCTCGAGACCCTGTTGCTGCTCAGAACACTGTCCCTATCTCGGCTGCAAGCCCAAATATTCAAACATGTTATTCCCCTTTATGACGCTAGGAGCCGTACCCTATCGAGCCCGTTTTATTTTTTCAAAAGAATCTGTTCAGTATTAAATATCAAATGCTCGTCAACACACGAGCTGCAGCCTTCAAAATTCAAAAATAGATGATTATTTGCGATATGGTCTGAAACACAATACAGACCCAATCCAATAATCTCTTTTCCCTTTCTTCTCTGCTATATTTCTGTTGCTGTTGTTCACGAAATGTCAGACACAGAAATGAAACTATTTTACCAAATCTAACAGAAAATAGACAGTGGACAATGGGAAGCTGCAGCTATATAATATCCAAACTCTATAAAAAGGACTATCGAGTAAATATGTTTTATTCACATATCCAACATAGAACTTCATTGTGTAAGAAGCAACAATTGTGAAACCCAGATGCCGGCTCATAAATCACCCAAACTAAGCACTTGTTGCAGCTGGCTTTTTGGAATTATTCTTGCGACGGACCTTAACAAAAGCTTTTTTCAAATCCTAAATAGGCCAACCAAAAGAAGAATGTTAGTTAAAGGGAACCACACACAAGTATTCAAAATCTACTTGAAAGGAATTTTGACTGGAACCCAATTACTGTTGGGATTTCTTTCTTTTTTTCCCCCCTTCATAATACACAACCAATTACTCACTATTTGACCCAAGAAAGAAAGAAGAAAGAGAGCGAGATAGAGAGTTTTTGAGTTCCAATCATAATTAATTGATCAACTACAAGGGAATCTTTTGTTATGCACAATATTTAGTAGCAAATGATATGAATGCCCATATTTTTCTCTCTACTATCTGAACATTGCCCGCACACCAGTACTATGTCCTCCCCTCCCTCACTGCAGACATCAGAATGACTTGAAAGTCACCAGGGTGCTCCAAACCGAAATGTGGAGCAAAAGTAGTCTCAGAAAAGAGCTATCAATTCCCTTAGATTTCAGTCATCCAAAATTTTGCCTTCATTTCAATAAACCATCTATCCAAGTTGATTAGCTCTCAACTAAGAAGCTAACCAAAAACTTCAACCAGTGACTCACCGTCTATTTTGATGCCATCAGGTCTAAAATAGTGAAAATTAGAAGTGTGCATTCCACATGAGTGAGTAAATGACTCCAAAAGAAAGAAAGATGCATAAAAAACAATAGCAGTTTTCCATAAAATATCCACTTACCTGAACTGGCTCTGGCCGTGATGTTTCCGTGGTCCAAAGATTTTCCAAATTGTAATACTCTCTAGCCTTCTCATCAAGAGCATGAATAACCACTTTGCCTAAAGGACAAGGAAATCGACCAAGACAATGTATATTAGAATCCAAAGGCTTTACTACAAACTAGCTAGATAATGTCAAAATTTAGCAGTTATCCTGCAGTACTTAACATCCCTTTAGGCTTCTATGTAGGTTATTGCATCCCCTCTAAACTAGCTTGCAAGGAACTTAATCAACTCAATATTCCAGCATCATAAAGAAACAATTAGACATATATTTACCAAATTTATCATGAAGATATGCGTTTTCACGTAATAGCAAGCAAATCACTTCAAAACGGCTGTAGAATTGTCTAAAAGACTAGAGAATGCAGCACTAACCCGAGTCAATTACAACCCATTTTCCTGTTGTGCGCCCTTGGACACTTGGTAGCATCATTCGCTTAGCTCCTATCTCTTTTTGCTTTTCCTTAGCCTGTTTGCCAACAAAAAATCACATTTAAACAATAACCAACATTTACCAGCGTTTTGGTTCAGTTAGCTTCTGAAAAACATATCAAAACAAAAATTCAAATCTACATCTATTTGTTTGAAGACAAACCAGAAATTCTACCGTGAATCCAAAGTAATAGCTTGACTACAAAGTTATATTCAATTTTCAACTCCTACGGAGTAAACAATTTAATTGAACTTAAAACGCCATTTTCTTTTGTTCTGATAATTATTTAGTTAAAAGAAAAGAAGTAAAGAGAGCATCAGAGCAAGCGGAGCTACCTTGTAAATAAGGGCACTGGCTATGTTCTTAACGTGCCAGGTGGACCTACCGGTGGCAATCACCATGAAATCCATCCAATCGCATTGTTTTCCCACCGGTATCACCTTAACGTCGTCTGCTTTCACATCTCTCAACACCTTCTCTACTTCTTGTAAATTCAGTAATCCTTCCTCAATTCTCGTAACGGTGGAGAACGATTGATTCAGACCTAGAAACCCCAGCCGATTCCATGGTAGAAGTGATTTAGATAGATCGAAAAACCGGTTCCGTAGAGCCGCCGACATCAGATCGCGCCTTCCCTCCTTCCCGCTGCGGGGTTTATGTGTCGTTTGTATCCGCAACTATTATTACAGCGTAAGAACGTCGCCGTTTTGAACAGAAAGCAAATTTTCGAGAGGGTAGTCTAAACGACGTAGTTTGCACTTTGACTTCTGGGATGACTGAAACGATCCAAAGACTAATCAGTCAGCGCCGATAATTTATTTACCTTTAACTTTTAGGTTTAGGAGACAAAGCAAAAGGCTAATGAGGTTTATCTACCGTTGGATCTGTAATTAGAAGTACGATTTGACTCGAGAACAAACCGTCAGAATCATAACACGTGTGATTGAAGAGACACTTTGATTTGCTAACTTCTAACTTTCTTTTCTTGGCTGGCAAACTGCCGTTCGGTCATTTCATTCATCATTGCCTAGTAGGAGCAGTAAATTGTAGCAGCTGAAGCCCACGGGCCTCACGTGTGATTCGAAAAGAGAGTTGAAAAAGAGGTTGAAACTGAAACTGTGTTCATCGAATCTTGTTCAAGCACTTCTCATGATCATCATCAATTAAAGCAGCCTCTATAAATTCGCTTAATATATATATATATATATATATATATTTTATTTCCTCCCAAAAAAATCCGAATACAGTTGAGAATTCATTTAAAATATTAAGGCCAATCTCAAATTTATCTATAAACACCCATACAAAAATGTCACCTAATAGTTTGATTATGACAACTGTATTTATGTAAAAAATAAAAAATAAAATACCCCTGAGACTTAGTTGCCAAATTTTTTTTATCTTTGTCTTGTTATTATAATTATTATAATCCATCAATTATAAAAAGTAAATACGTACGTCCTAATCAGATTATTAATACAAATGCGTCCGAATCAAAAGTTTTTATGTCATGAAACGCAAAGAGGTTTAAGTAACAGATCAGGGGTCAATTTCTAATTAAGTTTAATCTTTATCCAGATGATGCAACAACAGAAAGCTTAATAAACATTATTTAATTGGTGGAAAAGTGTAGTGTAGTAGCCACCCCACCTAATGCAAGCCAAGGCATAATGATAAAGATGTATTAAACAACTATTTGCTCATTGCTTGTCTTTGTTTGTTTCTTGTTTTATGGTCTTTTTCTTTTTCTCTTTTTTTTTTTTTTTTTGGACACAGACTACTAGTAACTAGTAGAGGAGCTTGTTATCATTGCAATGAAACAGTTTTTAAGTTTTCTCCACCCACCAATTAAAACGACATCATTCTAAATCTTTCCCTTACTTACTAGTACATAACTAATCATCGCATTATACATCAACTGAACTTTGCTGCCTATTACCCTCTTTCTCGTAATTTTACAACCTAAACTTCCGACCGTGAGAAAATTACAACTACAACTCCAATAAATAAATAATTATTAAGTAGGAGCCATTAAATATAAATGGGAATATTTTGTAATGAAAACATTTAATCATCCGAATTTGGTTGTTAGACATCTTCATTTATTATTACAAGTTTTACAATGTCTGGTTTTTTTAAGGATTTCCCTAACATAAACATGTTTAAATACTAACCTGTATAAAAGAGTGAATTTAGTTTGTTGTGCTTTATTTATTTATTTATTTTCTGAATTTCAAACAATACTGACAGCTGCGTTTGATGATTTTTATTTGATTAAATGCGATTTAAGTAGAATTAACAAAAAGAGAAAAAAAAAAAAATTACCGAAAAAGCGAAAAAGGAAAAAAGAAGAGAAAAATCACAGAGCAGAGAGAAACCGAGAAAGAAAAGAAAGAAAATGAAAGCTTGCTGCGGAGGAAAGAAGCAAATCTAAACGACGACAACAGCAGCAGCAACAAAAACAAAAATGTATTAATGGCAGTGGCAGAGAGAAATGCGAACTTCATTGGAACCGATCGATCTCTCCAGTCCAGTAATCGATCTGTGCGCATGACAGCGCATTAAATGCGTTAGATCCAAGTGTCTGGTACGACATTCGTGGCAACTGTAATTGGCATTTAACTTCGGCTTTTTATCTCTTCAAAATTTGAGATCTTAACTCGTAGTTGCACACTCAACGAGCTTTTATTCTCTGTTTTCTAGATGTTTTGACTTCAATTTATGGTAAGTCGAGTTCTTAAGCCATACGAGGGCACTGTTAATTGGTGAATTGTACTTGTCTGTTTCGACTTAGCGGGAGGCTAATTAAAGAAGTTGATATTTTAGCTAAATTAGGGTTTTGTTTGTTAGTTATTGTCAGTTATTGGATCTTCTGTTTGAGGAAAATTTAGGGTTTTAAGATTCAGGAGATCAGTTTAGGTGGTGTTTACTTTGGAAACTAAGTCTGCGTTTGGAATGTACAGTTGTTTCAATTATTTTGTTAACCCATGTGATTAGTGGCCGTGCTATGACTAGTGAGGGTTCTGCATTTGATTTTGGTGGCTAAAATTGGAATTTAATTGGTTTGTTTAAACTCTTGTATGCAGCTATTTGTATAAATTAGCTGCTTGCTTTGTGAGTTATATCTGGATGTGAATGATGCACCATTGGGGTTGGCGCGAGGGTTCTTTGGTTTCCAATTTTGAGGAGAGGTCAGAGTGGTGATTTTGTGACTGGTGGGTTTGTATTTCTGAAGATGCCTCCTTCTCCTGCATTGAAGTGCTCTCCTGGGAAAGAGCTCAGAGGGGAAAATCACAAGCGAGGGCGAAGTTTTGAGAGCGGGTTGCTTTTGCGAGAGAAAGATGATGACCTTGCTTTGTTTAATGAAATGCAGACCAAAGAAAAGGAGAGCTTTTTGCTTCAGTCTTCGGATGACTTTGAAGACACTTTTTGTAATTTTCTAAACTGAGTTGACTTCTGTAATTGGGTTTATGTTGCTATGAATGGAAGAATTTTTACTTCTGTCAGTTTCCCCTGGCTAACAGTGCTGAATTCTTGTCTCTGATTTTGGATTGTTAAATACAGCTACAAAACTGAGACACTTTTCTGATTTCAAGCTTGGGATCTCGATTCCTGTTCGGGGAGAGAGTAGTGAACTGCTTAATGCGGATGGGGAGAAGAACGACTATGATTGGTTGGTCATTTATTTTTTCTTTTTACTTCTATTTTAAGTATTTTCTAGTAGATTGGTTCTCTGACACTCAACAAACCTGTTAAGTTCTTGAGTAAGTAGACAAGTAGATGAAGTTTACAGCTAACAGAGAGTTTTCTTGTTACCCATGTAACTCAATAATGCAGTTATCTGCTGATACTCTTTTCGTTCTTTTTTGTCAAAAGATACGAATATGCATGTCAGCAGTTGTCAGTTGTTCTGCTGTTTTAAAGTGAACGCCTTATCATTTTATAAGGATCACATTGCAGTTTATCACCTGTTTTCTTCTATTGAGCTAATTACTTCTATTTATTCTTGGCGGTTGGATGCCTAACAGTATTGATTTTGAAGGTTATTGACTCCTCCCGATACACCTCTTTTTCGTTCCTTGGATGATGAGCCAGCGCCAATCAGTGTTCCAAGGAGGGGCAGACCTCGCAGTCAGCCGATTTCTATATCAAGATCATCAACTGTAGGTCATCTGATTATTTATATGGATATAAAAATGCTTTCTTGTATTTCTGTAAAAGTTTGTGTTAATGCAATTGGTACATCTGTATTCCTTATCTTTAACATTGGACACACATTTATGCTGCAGATGGAGAAAAGTTACAGAAGCGGTAGGGGTAGTGCAAGTCCAAATCGCTTGAGCCCATCACCTCGGTCTGGGAATAGTTCATTCCAGTCAACTAGAGGAAGGCCATCTTCAGCACCTCAATCTAGTCCAACTCCTGCTCCGTGGTCTGCTACTCCAACACGGCGGCCATCACCTCCCCCAAGTAAACCCTCAACACCTGCTTCGAGGTCTTCTACTCCAACTCCACGAAGGACGAGTACAGGGTCCCGGGGTACTGTGGCCTCATCAGGTGTGAGGGGAACTTCACCCATAAGGACAAGTAGAGGTAATTCTGCTTCTCCAAAAATAAGGGCGTGGCAGTCAAATATTCCTGGATTCTCTCTGGAAGCACCACCCAACCTCCGTACCTCCTTGGCTGATCGACCAGCTTCATATGTGAGGGGATCCTCACCAGCATCCAGAAATGGTAGAGGCCGGCAATCAATGTCTCCAACTACTTCTAGAAGTGTTAGTTCTTCACATAGTCATGATCGAGATCGATTTAGCTCTCACAGTAAAGGTTCTGTGGCATCATCTGGTGAAGATGATGTGGACTCTCTACAATCTGTTCCAGTGGGTGGCTCAGATTACTCAGTGTCAAGGAGAGTTGGTGCACTTCCACATAGTAGAGCTCCGACCTTTTCCAAGAAACCAGCTAGAATTCTGTCTTCAAGTTCAGCTCCAAAAAGATCATCCTTTGATTCTGCTCTGCGTCAAATGGTATTTCATTGCTTAAGTCTTTTGGTCAATGTCTTTGCCTTCTAATGGCGTGCTTTAATCCCGTGTTTCATGTTAATTTTAATCTAACTAATTTAGCTGTTTCCTTTATCATACAGAATTCTGCCACTCTGTGATGGTTTCTATAACTTGTCCTGCGTGTGGGTGTGTGTCTGTTTGCTTTTTGTCTTGAATAAATACTTGCTGCCAACTGTTGAAGTTACCATTTGATCTAGAAGTTTAATCTGATACGGAAGGGTCTGATAGTAGCATCCAAACTGTGCAATGGAAGTCATATTACAAATGGGCATATACATTTCAATATGCGCTTTGCGATATAAACCGTGCAATGGAAGTTATCATTTGTTGTAGTAGTGGTGACATCTGAGCACAGGGATATGATTGTTGGTTGGAAAACAAACTACATTTGTAAATATGATGAATTTAATGGCTTATATGATTTTAACATGTTATTCATTCACTTAAATACTTTATATGGTATGGATTCCGTCTTTCTAAATTAAGGAAAACGATTAATTTGTGCTTTTTGACAGAGTTGCTAAAGTATGTTATCATATACTTTATTCACGTTCTGTAATTGCACTTATTTAGAGAGCATAGGTCTAGATATCTTGGATGTTATAATAATCAATTTTTTGTGTAGGATCATCGAAAAAGTCCTCAGAATATGTTCAGGCCGCTTTTATCTAGTGTTCCCAGCTCCACTTTCTTTGTTGGGAAAGGCAATTCTCCACATCGTTCTATGATATCTCGGAATTCTTCAGTTACAACCAGCAGTAATGCAAGCTCCGATCAAGGTGCAAGTGTTGCACATGAGACTGAAGGAAGCGACCACCACCAGGATGATATGACAAGCGATGGTGGGAAAGTACTGTATCCTAATGTTCAAGAAGAAGTGTTTGCCTTTGATAAGGTGGATGCACAAGATGAAGAAGTTGAGCTTGACAGACATGATAAGACGTCTAACCTTCGCATTGGTGGCGTGGATATTGATCCTGCTATTGCTTGCAACCCTGATGCCTGTGGAGATTTTAACCACCATGGTATTGATGTGGAAATAAATCCAACTTCTAATGCTTTGTCTGCCCAGGGTGATTCTTCTGAAGTTGGTAGTTATGAAAATACGAGACTTTGTTCTAAATGTGGTGTTCGGTATCGTGTCATTGAACCGATAGAAAGGGACATTTATCTTTGTACAGATTGCCGAAAGCAAAATGACCTTGCGACTGTCATCAATCCAGAGACGATTATGATAGTTGCTGAAAATTCCTCAATGTTGTCTATGAAGATTTCTGAAGAGATTAAACCATTTGATGAATTGAAACCCCCAATGAACATACCTGAACTGCCGTCCGAAGTTATTGATATGGTTGAACATAGAGTTTCTGAGCAAGAACAGAATATTGTGCAAAGCCCGACTTCTTCTTCTGAGCAAAGCCAGAAATACTCACGAGAAAATTCTCTTGTAAGGTCTCTTATGGAAGGCGGTGAGCAAAGGCTGAATTATGCCCAAGAGATGGGCCAACCAAGTGTTGTTTCTGATCTATCTGATAGGGAAACCATAGGTCAGCAATTGCTGATCTCTAATGACTATTCAGATGCGAAGGTTGACAGTTCAGAAGGTGCTGGCATTTCCTTATTGCTGAAGAGGTCAAACAGTAGGAAGGGGCCTGTTGTTCAAAGCAGGACTTTCACTGCCACTAATATACCTTATGAAGATCTGTCTTATGCCAGGGACAGTGGAAACAGTTTGAGAAGCTCAATTGGACATGGAAGTGGCTCTGTTTCATCTTCTATTGATTTCAACTCATCTAGACAATCAGAGACACGTGTACAGCGACAGTTAAGTGGCAGGAAATCTGACATGGAGAATTACAGATATGATGTAAATACAAAACCTCAAAGCATTGGGTCATTTTTATCCGGGAGTTCAAACTACACTCATCAAGCTTTTGGTCTTGCAAGAAGCATGCATGAAAATTTTGAGATTTCAGTTGATGATATGAAATGTGATGATGTAGAAGGGTCAATGGTCACTTCTCAATCTGAAGTGCTCACTTCGGAAAATAAAGAAGTAGATGTTACTAATACATCTTTTACTGATGCTGCAATTACTGAGGAAGGTAATTTTGGATGTAATGGGAGCGGTAGAACAATGGATGCTTCTACCTCAGAGTTGTCAAGCCATACAGCTAGCGTTCAATCAGAGCAAAATTCAGTAGCATCATTTCCAAATTATGAAGACTGTGTTTCATATGAAAATGGAGAAGACATTACAAAGATTACAAGGAGCATCTCTGATGGGGAAGCATCGGTTATCATTCCAGAGTCTTCGCATGGGGAAAAACCTCCCATTCTGGATGCTGATCTTGATGGAGTGGATTTTCCAGAAGTTCCTGCTTACAGCTCTTTGGCTACAATAACAGAAATAGAAATTGAGAATAATTGTCAAAGTCTCCCTAGCTCACAGATGGGAGATGTCTCTCCTAAGTCAATAAGCATCGTAAATGAATTTCAACAAAGTTCTGTTCCTATGTCTTCAGACAAGGATATGACAGCTGTTCCAGACCACAATACCTCAGATCATGCACATGGCATTTTAGGTATGTTTTGTCTCGCTCCCTTTCCTTTCATAGTCTCAGTAGATTGATTTAATCTCTCCATTTCTGATTTAGAATACGATAGTCTTTTAGAGAAGAAAAAATAAGGGGTTTTTCCATCATATTTCTTTTTGACAAGAATCTTTACTTTACGATACTCCTAATGGTCAAGAAGAAACTAATCAATAGTTTCATTAATATTTATTCAAGTGCACTTGGATCGCGGCCCTTTAAGTTATTATTAGTATGGTATTTTAAAGAAAAGCTCAATTAATAGTTGATAGTAGTCCTTCCATGCTTAAATTTGGGTGCCTAGTAAGAGGAGTAATATTGGTTAAAGATTCTATTCGGCAATTTTCTTCCTCATATGGTTTCACTTTTCAAATGTTCATGTTTCTCGTATGCACTAACGGTGTTTTTTCATTGGGATTTGCATTTTCTAGAAACTATTTTTCTTTTTTGCATATTTAGCTTTTGTATCCTTTTATTGTTGTTGTTTCTTATGAGCAGCTGCTAGCCCTATGTTCACTATTATTCCCCTTAAACAACTTACTATTCTATATTGCTTTTATTTTTGAACTGGATCTTTTTGGAAAATATCTCCCAGCCAATAATTCTTTGTAAATGTCTCTATCTCATCCTCCATCTGTCAATGAGCAAATGGGTTTTTCATGCTTGATTGATCTTCCAGAAAGTTTCATGATCATTCTGTATATCACATTTTTTATTGTGCATTTGCATCATCTGTAAAAAGCTATGTATACTTATTTGTCACAGTTATCCTCATAATAGGTTGCTGATTCAGTAAACGAATCTGTTGAAATACTTGTTTCTTGTAGTTGTGATATGATTGATTTGAACCCTGTATTGTATGAAAGATGACATATGTATGGTTTTTCAACCAAGAAGCTGATCAAATGGGAACTGCAGAAACTCATGTTACCCATTTGGCTTGTTGAAAAGAATAGTATAATTTATTTTTCGTTGATTAGTTTTCACGAGATGATATATTTTACTTATGGTCACAACATATACAACCTTCTGAAGCTTAGTTTTGAGATAGGAGATTTAGGCTTTAGCACAGCTCTGATGAATTCTCACACTTGGCAGATGAGTCAACTGTGTTGGTCGATTGTCGGGGAGGAAGTAAGGGAAGAAGCCTGACACGAGAAGAAGCAAAGGATGCAATACTTTTCTGCAGCTCCATTGTCCATGATATAGCCTATGAGGCTGCAACCATAGCAATAGAGAAGGAAAGTTCAGTGCCATTGGAAGGCTCTCGGCCAACAGTTACAATACTGGGAAAATCCAATTCTGACAGGAAGAACCCACGTGGCAGGATTGTGGGTAAACACGCTTCAAAAGCGCTAAAAGCCAGGCAGAGGCGGTTGGAAACAAACGCAAAACCCCCCATTACTGATACTGAGAATGATGAGAATGCAGATGAATCTATGGTGCGAAATGTGGGGCTTCCTAATAAGGGGGATAGTTTGAAGCCTCCAAAGCTGGAATCAAAGTGCAATTGCACAATAATGTGAAAAGTCTTTCACTCAGACTATACTAGCGGTGTTCCACGATTGTTACTCTGTTAGTCGCTCCAGCCTATATGGGAGGGGAGGATGCTGAAATGAATGCTTGTAATTTTATTGGTTTTGTGTTTGAAGGGCTGTTTGGATTATTGCCAATTGGTTTTTGTTGTTACCAATTTATTTGTAAAAAAAGAAACACCACGCGTTGTTGGTGGCATAATTGTAAAGTTCCTATTGTTATTAGGCTGATGATATTAGTGATAGGCATTGGAGGATGGTGTTTGCTCCAGTCGCCCCATTCCAATCTTGTATGTTATTTTTTGGTTCAAGTTCTCTACTACAACGGGTAAGTGTGAAATTCAAACTCACTCTTTCATCTTCATTTCTTACTGTTTCTTTAACCCATGTATATTGTTCCCTCCTAAGAGATGCAGAAGTGAAAGATTTGTGCCTTCTTTTTTTCTTTTAATGTTACAAAATATAAATCTAATCCTTTCTTAATTTGTGTGTTGAGAGTTAAAGCTCTGGACCTCTTTAACCTCTTGTTCTATTTCAAGTACTACATTTTCTTGACCCAGTTCGAACTTTGAGTAAGTACGCTCTACATGTGAGAGCCCAACTCTTTTGGACCAAATCGTTGTCGCACAAAATGTCATGTGGTCCGTCGGACAACAGTGTGGCCCAAAACTTAAAATTTAGGTGTTGGCTACATAGCATTATTAATTAATTAGCTGAACAGATTAAGACTTTATTTAATTTTAATATTAGAATTTAGAATGTTGTAGTTCTAAAACTACCATAATTATAAATTTAAGTAAGTAAAAACAATTATCACCTTCCAATATGATATGGAGAAGATTTTAGATGTATTTCATTGAAAGTATTTATAATCTATTTTGAATGGTTGGTTGAAAAAATTAATTTCTTGAGAGAAAAGAAGACTATACTTTTTTTTTTTTATTATAAAAAAGTTGAAGCAAAGTATTTGATATATATTTTTAAAGTTGATCGTAAATATTATATAAATCATACCGTACAAATTTACATATATCTCTTTTTAAAAGCGCCTTGTCATTAGTGCTCCGGATTATGTGAAAGAAATAAATAAGGATACTTTAGACCTTTCCTAGGCAAATAAAAATTTACAAAAATAATAATATTTGGCGGGAAGAGTGGAGTAGACCGTACGCCAAAGCAAAGAGCCCATCTCAAATTTCCCACTCATTTGCTCCGAACCAGTGATGGAAACCGATTCGGACTCCGACGGCTCTCATATCTCCGCCACCCCTCCCAGATACCAAAATCCACCGCCACCAACCAATCTTCTCAACTCCACCAAATCTAAAGCTAAAGTCAAACCGTCCTCTCGCTCAGAACCCAAAAACCCTGCCAAACCTAAAACCTCTCAACCGGCCCCAACACCACCCAACCCGACTCCCCTCCCGACTCTACCCTTCCAGATCTGCCGTTCATTTGCTCCAAATACTTCAACCTCCGCCGTCAATTCCCTCGAAACCCTTCCCGCCGGTTTCTGCTCTCGGCACGCTTCTTTCTCAAAAATCCAAAAATCTTCTCTCAATTTCGAGAATGACCAATCTGTCCCTACTCCGTCAAATCTCGAAAGTGCTAAAATCAGAGGTGAAGTTCTCACGAAGAAGAAGCAGCAAATTAATTTAGTAAGTGTTGATGTGCCTTTGCCGCCTGTGAAATTGCGAAAATGTAACGGTGAAGGTAACTTCGTAAGGCTGAATCTGAATGGCGGTAAGCGTAAATTCGTTAACAAAGGTAAAAGAAATACATCATACAAAGGTAAAAGAACTTTTAGGAGAAGCAAGAGAAAGTTAAATAAAAATGAAACGGAGAGTAAAGGGGACGAAGATGAAGATGGTTTAATTATTGAAACTGTAGAACATAAACAAAAAAATAACAGAGCAGCTAGTGAATTGGTTGATGAGGCGGTGAGAGCTGTTAGAAACGAGGTGTCTGATGAGAATCTGGGGAGTTTGTTGAAGCTTGTGTACGGTTATGATTCTTTTCGTGATGGGCAGCTAGAGGCGATCAAAATGGTGCTTGATAAGAAATCAACTATGCTGGTTTTGCCAACCGGTGCAGGGAAGTCACTGTGTTATCAGATACCGGCTATGGTTTTGCCAGGACTAACGCTGGTTGTGAGTCCATTAGTGGCGTTAATGATTGATCAGTTGAGGCAGCTGCCTCCTGTAATTCAAGGCGGTTTTCTGAGTAGTAGTCAGGTGATTTATCTCGCTATTAATCTTTCTCCAGTAATATGTATACATATATTCTGTTGATTAATTTCTCCATGTGATGTGTTGTATTGTTTTAGAGACCTGAAGAGGTTACCGAGACGCTGAGGCTGATTCAAGAAGGGGCCATAAAGGTGAGTTCATCTATAATTTCAATGATACCTTTATTTTCTTTTTAATTGCTTCTACCCCACAATTGCTCGAATATTATATTGCAATTAATTAATTTATTTATTTATTCTCCAAACATGTGGCTGCTCCACATTTATATACATTTATATTTCAGCTATTAGTTGTGTTGTATCCCTCTTTTATTATAGTAAGGCTTATAAGAAACAAGTCTTTAATCTTTGCACTATTGCCGGAGGTTAATTCTTTTGTTTGATTTGTACATCAGGTGCTTTTTGTTTCACCGGAAAGGTTTCTAAATGCTGAATTTTTGTCCATATTTTCTGCTTCTTCATTGATATCACTTCTTGTAGTCGATGAAGCTCACTGTATATCTGAGTGGTAAGTGATTGTGCTGCCTCTTTTACTGTTGGATTTTGTTTATAATAGTGTTTGTGGGCTCTTTGAACTTCTTTGTCTTCTTTAAGCTACCCGCTTTACATGAAATTTCCGTAGAATCTTATTAATAGTGCATATATCAACAGGTCACATAATTTTCGTCCCTCTTACATGAGGCTTAGGGCATCTTTACTTCGAGCAAGGCTCAACGTTAAGTGCATTCTTGCGATGACTGCAACTGTCACAACTACTTCTTTGCATGATGTTATGTCTGCTTTAGAGATTCCATCAAGCAATCTCATTCAAAAAGCCCCATTAAGGGATAACTTACACTTATTCATATCTTTAAGTGGAAATAATAGGCAAGTACAGATGCTTCTTTTATATTTTTTCTAATCTACCATCTTCCTTATGTGAGGATTAAGCAAACTGTTAATTTACTGATTGCTGTCTTCAATTTTGTAGAATGAAAGATCTACTTATGTTGATGAAGTCTTTTCCCTTTAAAGAAGTTCAAAGCATCATTATATATTGCAAATTTCAGGTAAGCATGTGCATCTGTTTCTTTTTAATACTTTCCACTCCTTGTTCCCAGTGCTAATTATGAGACACCATAACTCTGTTTGGTTGGTTATTCTCAAGGTAGTTTGGTTCCCTATGATGCCATTTATGTAAATGCTCATGGAGCTTAATTCTGTAATAATATGCTTCTATCTTGTATATCCGTTTCCAATATCCAGATAATGAACTATGTATCTAAATTCTGCTGGGAGGAAACAGAATATACATAATTTTTTCTCAAAAATTGTTTGGATTGGGTAGATGATCTTCTTTGCTTGACATTGATTGGTAATTAACACTTGGACATGGACTTTGCAGTCTGAAACTGATCTGATAAGTAGATATTTATGTGATAATGGTATGTCCGCAAAGGTGAGTATTTGATATTTTCTCAGTTGCGCTATACTCTATTTCTTCATCTAACTGAATTGTTCTAGAGTTAAGTGGTAAACCCTGACAAGCTTATTGGTTATTGGTTTTAGAATTACCACAGTGGCATCCCTGCTAAGGATCGAAGCCGTATACAGGAGTTGTTTTCCTCTAACAAGATTAGAGTGGTGAGTAAATTTTCCTGTAGCCTCTGGAGCCTGAATGTCTGTCCTAGTTGTACGATGTCATGTATATGTTTCTCCTTTCTTTATATACGAGTTTTACATTGCACTAGCAGTTACAAAATTAACTGACTTGCATTATTTTGCAAGGTTGTTGCAACCGTGGCATTTGGCATGGGACTTGACAAGAGGGATGTTGGAGCTGTAAGAAGAAAACTATACTCATTAGTATTATCTTGCTAGTGCATTACATTCACATGCAACATTTCATGTATCCACAAAATAGACCATCAGGGTTTCATGCTGATTGCCATACGAATCTTTGGTGCACAGAAGGGGTAGGCCAATATAGATGGCTTCAGTGCTCCAACTATTTGAGGGTCACCTTTATTCAAGTATGATTCTTATAGGGATATAGTTTGCTGAAAAAATTGCTTGAATTGGTAGAATTGATAATGGAGTTAATTTGGTTTAGAAAGCCCTTAGAATGCTCGTTCCGTGTCTGTGCACATACTTTGGTAATTTGATTGATTATCCTTGTGAACTTACTGGTGCTCTGGAATTATTCAGCTGACTTTATTTACTCAAAATTCCTGCAACATGCTTAGCTGTCCTTGGCAATATCTTTGGATCTCAAAATGTATTGATCATGCATTCTCATAAATATTAATGCTGAAATACCTTGTTTTCTATCTAGGTGATTCATTACAGCTTGCCAGAAAGCTTGGAAGAGTATGTACAGGTTCAAATTTGCTTCTGAGCTAAAAATGGTTTAATTGGATTTTCTGTATGTCACATCGTCAGAAAATGAGTGATAACATTGTGTAGGAGATAGGACGTGCTGGAAGGGATGGGAGGTTGTCCTATTGCCATCTGTTTTTCGATGATATCTCATATTTCAGGCTCCGTAGTCTTATGTACAGGTGGTTAAGACTTCGTTGTATCCTTCATTGCTTGTATTAGGATTAGAAATATATGGAAATTGATATAAAATCTTGTGTTCTCAGTGATGGAGTAGATGAATATGCAATAAACAAATTTCTCTGTCAAGTTTTCACCGATGGTGTGAATTCATGTGGGAAGCTTTGTTCATTAGTCAAAGAGTCAGCCTCCCGCAAATTTGATATGAAAGAAGAGGTTCTTTGCTCGCTCTATTGTTGCATCAACTTTCCAAATGTTATACAATTCACCAACAGGAAAATTTTGATATATGACCAAAATTATTGATTTGCATCAAATAGCTTGTGTTAAAAATACTGAGCAAGTTTTATATTATCTCACAACAATTTTCCGCTGTTTCTGCATTATGTTGGTAGTCTGATGATTATCAAAAAATCTCTCTTTTAGTATGAGAAAAATTTTGACCACAGAATAATGTAAGCTATAAAACTGAGTTTGTCTGCGTGCATGCTTCCTTATTTTTATTTGCTTTTGTTTCTAGAGCCACATCTGGAATATTGCTTGGCAAGAATGATTTCTGTTTTCAACTCAGGTTGCTGCATTTTGCATCCATAATGCCGTGATAGATATTCAGACACGTTTCTAGACACGCATACACAAACACAAACACAACATCTATTGGTGCCTGAAAATTGCATACAATTGTGAAATAACTTATGTTGAATTGCCTTCGGCATGTTCCAAAATAAGCAGTGTTGCTGTGTTGTGATTCTGTCAGGTGATGCTTACTCTTTTGACACGCTTGGAGTTGGGTGAGGTACAGTACTTACGATTACTTCCACAGCTGAATGTGACTTGCAGTTTAAATTTCCACAAGGTAATGTCATTAGATTTATGTTGTATGCCTCAGACATGTATAAGCTCACTCGTATACTTTAATGGCTTTAGGGGGTAGTCAGCAAAGTTATTCAAGCACTTCAGGTGCATTTGCTGCACTATTAAAGCTGTGGAAGTAAATTAAAGGGTATCTATTTGGTTTGACAAGTTGGATATAGCATTCAGTTTCAGAGTATGCTAACACAACAGAGTGTTTGATAATCTTACTTGCTAAAAACTTTAGCCTTATAGTTGTAGATTGTAATTCTCTCCTTAAAGTTTTGGGAAAGAGGATTAGTTTGATAAGCATCATTTTTCATAATATGCTATGATGTCATGTGCCATCATGCCTGAAACTGTGGTAATTTGCATAAGTGCAGACCACTCCAACATTACTCGCCGACAAGGATAAGATGGTTGCAGCAATTCTAAAGAAGTGAGAGTGATATCTACTCCTGATCATTTAAAGCTTTCAAATCTACTTCAGGTCATAAAATTCTTGATAAATCAATTAAACATTTCATGAATTTTCAGGTCTGAGATTAAGCAAGGGCAATATGTCTTTGACATACCCAATGTGGCAGATAGCATTGCGAGTACAGCTGTTGATGTATCAAATCACTTGCTGAATCTCAAGGTTGGATTACTTGAGTGTTAGTGTGTAGCGACTGTACATAAGTTTATTATAGCAGAAGCATTCTTATTGTTTACCAACTTGTTGAATATTTAATACCTACAAAATTCTCCTTTTTGTTGGATGTCTTAGGTGAGGGGAGAAATAACGTACGAGTTGAAGGATCCAGCCTACTGTTATACAATTATGGAAGTCCCTAGTGATTTTTGTTCTCTATCAGCACATCTTACCAAATGGTTGTCAGAGGTTGAAAACTGCAAGGTGATTATTCTAGCAGTATCAGTTTAAAGCTAGTTTAAGTTGCAGTATGATGCCAAACCAACATTCACCGCTTTACATGGGACAAATATCTGCTGAATTGTGTAAAGAATCTATGCTGGCAGTTAAACCATAGACTTATGTTGTACACTAATTTTTTATTTTCAATGAATGCTGCATCCTTCATGATAATAAATCAATCTGGTCAATTCCTTAGGCCTCTTCTGGCCCCGGACTTGTACTACAGAAGAATTATCAGGTTACTTAGCACCCATTGTGAACCTATTAGTTGTGAAGTACTTTTGTCTTGTTCTTGCTGCACTTCAAAAGCTTACAAATTTCATTTATAGCAATTCATTCATACTTCTTATTGTAGCCTATCCCCATGGTCAAACAGATAAGGCTTTTCCTTAACTAGGCCTAACTATATAAATGACCATATAAACAAACACAATCACAGAGACATGCTCTTCGTGAATGCCATGAACCAGTTGATTGGTCTGTTTTCTTTTGCGTTTGTTTTTGTTTCTTTTTAAATATTTCCCCAACCGAATATGCTTTCTTCTTTGGTTTAGGTACGCAAATTGGATGTAATGTACAATGCTGCAGTCTTTGCAGTGGATGTGTGTGAGAAGATGAATGGTTGCGATGGTTCACACCATACCCCTTGCTTACAGAAGAAGATTCTGGATTACTTCAGGGGTGATGATAATTGCGATGTCATTAAGAAGATTGGCCGAAGCAGGTAAATATAACTTCTTTCAGCCTTATTTTGCATTCATAGATAGCAGAGATGAAATCCTGATTGGTTTTTATCTTTATACCGTATGATATTTAATGATACTTGATTATTGAAATTTACACCATGCAAGTCATCCCTGCCTGTCTGCTAAATTATCTCTTTCCACTCTCAGATGTTATTTGGTCATACTAATAGAATTTTCATTCACATTTGCAGCCCATTTTTACGAGCAGATATAAAGGTGATTGTTTGCACTGGTGTATTCAGACTCCGATATCAAGACAACTCATATTTGGTGGTGTTGAGATGTTTGTTCTTTTTTGGCATACCAGGTGTTTCTGCAGAGTAACTTGCATGCCAAATTTACCCCTAGAGCTGTTGCAAGGATAATGCATGGCATTGCAAGCCCAGCCTATCCTTCTACAATTTGGTCTAAAACTCATTTCTGGTATCTTAAAACAAAAAAAAGCTGTTTTATTTGAATGCTTTTTTTTGGCCTTTTCCTATCTGAGGATTCTTGAATGCTGGATACATTGGGAAATTTATTTCATGTTTTCCACCAAGTGAAAGCTGAACTGGTTAAGATGATTGTGGGCTACAGGGGCAGGTATATGCAAATAGACTTCCAAGCAGTAATGGAAGCAGCAAAGGCAGAACTCCTGAATTTTGTGGGGAAGGATGTGGTCTAGCAGCTAAGATCAGGAGTAGCATCCTGTAACAGTTGAATTGGAGGGCCATTTGAAGGTAACGCCATAATAGCAGTGTGAATTCTTGTTTTCTCTAGAAATAATACCTTTTTCCTTCTGATTTCACTGTCAATTGTTCCCAAATTTCCCCACAGAACAATCTCCGGTGATCAGAACTGGATGCACAACATAACAATGTATGATAACAAAGGAAACCACATCCTTGAACCAGCTTATATTTTTACAATGACTTGACTAATCAATTTGCTGACGTATATAGCCGGTAAGCTGCTTAACCCGTTCCTTTTTGTCTCTATTCTGTTTTATGCTAGTTTAGTCAAGCCTCGACAGCTGACCTCTAGTTAATATGCCTGAATGAGCAAAAGTAATATAATCCACGTAACATATAAAATCGTGAATGAATGTCAACATTTGTTTTTAAAACACGAGTTAAAATACATTGACAAGATCCTCAGCATCGTAAAATAAAAAATCTGTTTTTGAACTCAACTTTTACCCTCCTACACTTTGGACTTCCAAAATTAGAAGAGTGATTTTTCAGTTTTCTAATGTGATTTCTATCAAAATTTTGTTACTTTTTAAGAGTACCTAGTCAGCGGGAATAAAGCCTAAAGCAGGAACATGTTAGAAATAGCCATATTACCTATATTATTAACATCTATTTGATGATAATTCAGCAATCTTGTCTCGAAGTTCATTTGGCTGACAGTAGGTATTCTATTAATAGCCTTCAATTGTCAGTTTGCACGATCCCGCAATCACCATATGCACAGAGAGTAATAAAAGCGAACTGATGGTTTGGTCATTATTCATTGAATGTGAAGGTTTTTGGCAGTGTCCTGATGCATTCGCAAAGCCATAATAAATCCGCACGAAAATGGGGGAAAAGCAGAGTTTGATGTTGGAACTTTCTCAGTTCATTATTCCAAGTGAAGAAATCTAACAGTTGCCTTGTTTGTTTGAGGATATGGCGATGTTTTCCATTTTCAGTTGGGAACGAATGAGTGTAATAGAAACTGTTGGAATTGCAGTACACATAGATAGATAGTGATCTGATTTTGTTGAGAATAAAACAAAGGGAATCTGGAGTATGCCATGGTATAATTATAAACAAATTCATAGTCAGAAAGATTTGAATTGGTATATTTGGGTTGGAAGCAAAGTAAACTATTTTATCAGTCAAAAAATAAAATAAAAAATAGTCTACTACGAGTGGGTGTTGTACACGCTATGTTTGATTGAATAGAATTTTCTACACGTTAAAACTCTACTATACAGAAAGTACAAGAATGACTGAAACTGCCAAATGGGTAATAATTCTCTATTGGCCAATGAATTTTCAACTTTATATCTATGAAAATTTAACATTTTTTATTTGTAAAAAAGTTTGTGAGCGTTTTATATTATTTTTAAGAAATTTTATTGATTAGTTGCAATGAATTTTAGGTGTGGGGCATTAATGACAGTCTACCTAAATTTGTTTTTAGAGAAAAAAAGAATCAGAAAATTTAGAACAACCTACAATGTTACAATGGGTTAGGCGAGGTTGACATTTCTATTCAAATATAATTTCAATTTGATTATCCTCTTATTGTCAACCAATATATATATATATATATATATATATATATCCTTCTCAATTCCACACAGGTGAATAATCCAAGCAAATCTTCGCTTATGAAAATAAATTGGATCTTCGTGATGATAAATTTTTTTTAACACTATTCACAATATATTTAAAATTCAAGAGTTTGTAAACTTTAATTTATTTTATTATAAACTGTCAAATAAAAATACTACTTTGGGATAATGTGATTAGAAAAGGGAGATATTCTTTAACTTTTTTTTTAGTTTTACCTGACTTTTAAAAAGATTTGAGATACTCTCATAAAATACTATTTATCTCCTAACTATTAAAAATATATAAAATAATTTAATTATTTTTATTTTTACTATATAATAATTAATAATATATTATTATAATAATTAATTTAAAAATTATATTGATATTTTGATTGTTAATTATTTTTTAAAAAATTTGTTAATATTTTGACAATATTAATTATAAATAATTTTATCATTGATCATTTTATTAAAATAATTTATTTTAAAAATTATATATAATAAATATTGTTAAAATTTATTATCAATTTTTTACAACTAAAAAAATTTCATATTGTAAATTTTTTTAATATTATAAATGATGTTAAAATTTGTTTACAATTAATGTTATAAAAGTAGGAGAATTCTTGTTTCCTCCCTGTTGTTTATTCTGATGCCCCACTTCCTCCCTGTTATTTTATAAATAGTCTGATTCTCCCTCCGTTATATAACACTATTAAAATAAATATCATGTGAGTCTTTATATTTTAATCTATTACTTAAATAGTCATAATAATTTTAAAAATATTCATAAAAAAGTAATTTATTAAAAAATTACGATTATATCCTTATATAATAATAATTAGCTAAAAAATTACTTACAACTCTTGTGTGAACATAAAATATAAATAATAATATATATTATTTTATAACACATTGATAATTAAATATTACTTGATATATTATAGCTAAAATATAATTTTATTTATTTTATGATAGATTAACAATTTAATATATTAATTAGGTATTATAAAATAAATCATAAAAAATACTAATCGATAAATAAAATGTGTTATAATACAATATTTATATTATTGTATTGTAATATAATTTTAAAATTTTACAATATATTAATAATTTAATATTACATAAATATTAGAAATAAATAAAATTAATTATACATTTGATATTTTTCTTTATTTTTTTTAGCTAACTACTATTAAATAAGGGCATAATTTTTATAATAATTTGAAATTTTTATGAGTATTTTTAAAACTACTAGTCATGTAATTAAGTTAATGGGTTAAACTTTAAAGACTCATGTGTTATTAATTTTTTTTATAATTAAAAAAATAATTTTAAACTAAAGTATTGGTTTCACAACTAAAAAATATTCAAATTAAAATCATTTTATAAAAATGTAAAATATGCAGTAATATAATATAGTACTATTATATCAATTTATATCGATAAATTTGTATATATAATAGTAATGATATGATATTTTTTTCAATGTATTGTTCTTTATATCTATTAATCAATATAAAAAATATTTGTTATATTTAAATATTAAATAAAATAGTATATATTATTTTTAGAATAAAAAAGTATCTAAATTTTAAATATAATAAATTTATCCAAATATCAAATAAAATTAAATGATCAATTTTATAATTTTTAAAATAAATAAAATATCAATGTTAAAAAAGTTCAAAAATTAAATAAATTTATATTTAATATATTTTAAAATATATATTATTATTTTTTATATATTTTTATTAGGAGTTGTAAGTAATTTTTTAGCTAATTATTATTATATAAGGATATAATTATTATTTTTTAATAAATTAATTTTTTATAAATATTTTTAAAATTGTTATGACTATTTAAGTAATAGTTTAAAAATATAGGAACTGACATGATATTTATTTTAACATTGTTATATAATGAAGGAGGAGTCGGGATATTTATAAAATAACGGAGGGGGAGGCATTAGGCTAAACAACATAGAGGAAATGGAAATTCTCCCTATAAAAGTTGACAATTAAAAATATTTTTAATAATATTAGTTATACATAATTTTTAAATAGACTATTTTAATATAAGGATAATTAAATTATTTTATATATTTTTAATAGTTGGGAGGTAAAATAGTTAGGGTATATAAGATTAGGAAAAAAGTTAAAGGATATCTCTATTTTCCTAAAAAATTCAGTATAAATCACATTATTCTTACTATTTTTTTAAAAAAATATTAATTAAAATACTTTTCAGGGAAATTGACATATATCCCCCTTAAATATGGGGAAAGGACAGATATCTCCTTGTAGGTTTGAAAACGACAGATACCCTCCTGACTCTATTGATAAGTGACACTTACCCCCCTGGTGTTAGTTGACTGTTTGTTGACCGGTTAGTTTATTATCACTTGTATCCCTAAACGTTTATAAAATAATAATATAATATATATTTATTTAAATATAATAATTTAGTTTATATTTTAATATTTTTTATAATAATTTTTTTTAATTTTAACAATTTAGTCCCTATTTAATATTTTTTACAATATACTCAAGACTAAATAATTTTTTAATTTATTATTTTAATAATAAAATCAAATATACAATTATTAAAAAAAATTCAAATAATGAGTTAAATCACACTCATATATTAAAATATTTTTAACTTTTTTATTTTATTTTTATAGTAATAATTTGATATTTAATTATTAAAAAAATTTATTTGAAATTTGTCAATATAATTAATAATTAAATAGATTTTATATTTTAAAAAATATTTCAAATAAAATTTTTTAATAATTAAAAAGTTATTTAGTCTTGAGTACATTATAAAAAATATTAAATAGGGACTAAATTGTTAAAATTAAAAAAATTTATTATAAAAAATATTAAAATATATACTAAATTATTATATTTAGATAAAATATATATTATATTGTTATTTTATAAACGTTCAGAGATATAAGTGATAATAAACTAACCAGTCAACAAACAGTGAACTAATACCAAAGGGTAGGTGTCATTTATTAATAGAATAAGAGGAATATCTGTCGTTTCCAAACCTCCAGAGGACATCTGTCTTTTTCTCATACTTCAAGGCAGTATATATCAATTTCCCTACTTTTCAAATTAATTAAAAACCTAATTGTCTCAAAAATAATCTAAATATTAATCATAATATTATTGTTATGATTAAATTATATCGATACAATTTATTTATTTTTATTATCTACGGATCCTGATCCTAATTTAAAGTTGAGTCGACTCAAACTGTAAAAAAAAATTATCTATCGATTTTTTAAAAAAAAATCTAGTTTTTAAAGATTTAATAAATTAATTTTCTTGATTATATATGGTATGGTGGACCGGATTAATTTAAAATCAAATAGTACGTCACGTCTTTATGAAAAGTACGTAAAAAGAAAGTGAGAGAAGATAGAGTAAGAGCGTAGTATCCAAAACAAATAAATTACTGTAAAATACATAAATAAAATTAATTAATTATATAAAAAAAAAAGAGCAAAAAGAAGTTGAGTTAGGGGTATATTCGAGACATGACTTGAAACTATTAAGCATATTCAGCTGGGGGAAAAGGGCGATGACCGTTAGTTGTTAACAGGAAAAAAAAGTTTTTAGTTTGTTTCTCCATTGAAGGGGAAAAAAAAAAAGTCGAAACAGGAAGAAGAAGAAGAAGAAGAATTGAAGAAACCAGAACATACGAGATGTCATCTTTGTCCTAAGTCTTACCAGAAACCCCGCAAGCTAACCCTTCCCTCTCTCTTTTTCTTTTTCTTCTTCCAAGAATCAAACACCTACCTGATTTGCTTAAAAGATTTATCCATTTTGACTCGCTTATAACTCTCTGCAACTACCTTTTCATTGAAGGAGCGAGGGAATTTTGAATGAAGATGGATGATTACTCTGGAACATCAGGGTCGATGGTAGGAGACTCGGCTTCATCGGACTCTTCTACTGCTTCTTCATCATTCTCTATTTTCACGAATTACCCTCTCATTTCCGCTATTGTCGCCTTTGCCATCGCCCAATCCACCAAATTCTTCACTTCCTGGTATTTTTCTCTCTCTCTCAATTGGGTTGTTAATTTCGAGAATTATTGAATCGGGATCTGGGTATTATCTTGGTATTGTTTTAGAATTGCGTGTTTTAGGCGATTTTAATGTTTGTTGGCAATTGTGACTGGTGGGTTATTGTTTGGAAGATGGTCTTTGCTTTGTTGCTTATATTATTATTATTATTATATCATTATTATTATGATTATTATTTACGGTTCTTCAATGTGGGGATGAATAAAAAGATTTTGAAAATCATAAATGCTAAGAATTATTGCTTTGCCCAGATCTTGAAATGAAAATGAGCTTGCGACTAGTTCGTTTACTTCGGGAATCAAACTCATGTATTCTTGATAGCTCTGGGTTCTTGGGGTGAACAGCATCATTCCTTTTCAACATTCTGCAATACTTTAACAGTCGTATGTAACTCATTGCATTGTGGGGTAGCATAAATCTTTTTTGCTTTTGGCCTTTTTTGACCAAGCTCTTTCATATTAGGAATCAATAATGTAGACAATTAGTTGTTTATCATTTGTCTTTTGCAAATAATACTTTTATTTATTTTGCTGTTTACATTCCGGTGCTATCTAATATTGTAGTGAAAAGCACTTCTTCTTGGGAATTTCAACTGTCTGTTTCTTACAAAATGATATTCAAAATAGAATCTTGGTAGAGGAAACTTTATTGGGTAATCATGCAAATGGTAAATTTCTTTGGTAAATTTTGAATTATAAGCCAGTAAAACTTAGCAACTTGAAGATAGTAGCTACTTACCAATTTACGTAACTTACACTTCTGCTCACATTAATGGGATCCTCTTTTGTTATTTAAATTGTCCTGAGAAGCTTAAGGTTTGCTAGATTTGCAGGTACAAGGAAAGACGATGGGATCTCAAGCAACTTGTTGGATCTGGAGGAATGCCATCTTCCCATTCTGCAACAGTTACTGCTCTGGCTGTTGCTGTTGGGTTTCAAGAAGGCTTTGGAGGGGCACTGTTTGCTACTGCACTGGTCTTAGCATGTGTTGTATGATTCCTCTTTCCATCTTGTTTTAACTGCCATACAAATTACTGCTTCCACTTTAAGTAGTAATATTGGAAGACCTCATTTAGAACTAGGTTGAGTTGTTGTGTGTACTGCTTTCTCTGTCTCTTCACCAGCTGTGTAATTGACATATTGCTTAATTAGTGTGAATTTGTTTATGTAACAATGATGACGATATTGAAGATGCCATTCACATTGATGAGTACTGCCATTTTAATTTTGAGAATATTGTGGCAGGTGATGTATGATGCAACTGGTGTAAGATTACAGGCTGGGCGCCAGGCAGAGGTTTGATGCTTTAGCTGCTTTCAGTTTTTCCCTTTGCTCCTCAATTCTCACCTCATGTATTTAAACTGGATTCAGGTCTTAAATCAAATTGTCTATGAACTTCCTGCTGAACATCCTCTGGCTGAAAGCAGACCATTGCGCGAACTTCTTGGTCACACCCCTCCTCAGGTCTGGTATATTGCAGTGAATTTTTGCCCATAAGTAACTGATGATTCCATATATTAGATATCTATTACTATTGAAAGTCTTCAAATCTATACGTGTTGTCCATCCATTGTTCAAGTTTTCATTGAAATAATTAGAGAAGATGATGGTGAAATTCCTGTGAGAAAAAATGGTGTAATTAATTCCTATTCTTCTTTACTTTGTTTCATCAAAATCATATGTATTTATACTTATGTTCGAAAATGAAAAATTAACATTCCGATTACCCTGAGACAAACTAGCCTTTGAGGAAGGTACTTTTAGTTATCCCATGCTAATGAAGATATGATGTGGTTAAAATTTTACCCTATTTCATATGAATGCCTTCTATACCAGCAAATACTGATGGAAGTTTGTTGAGAATTCTTTATACGTACAATATATATTTACGAAATTTGTGAGACTCCCATTGCATGATAATCCCTGATTTTTATTATATCTCACTGTCTATTGCAGGTCATTGCCGGTGGGTTACTTGGAATTGTCACTGCAGTTGTTGGCCATCTGATCATACTAGCTACTAGCTACTAGCAAAACTTCGAGCTCAAGTAGATACTACTGGATATCATCTTATGAAATCTCTGACAATTGATGGTGCCATAGAACATAATTGAAAATGCAGATCTGTCACCAGAATCATTTCCAAAATTGGAATGCTAAGCCCGTGCTTTTTATCTTGGCATGTTCTTTCATTGAACTCTGTTCTCTTCATTCAAATGATAGCATTTGTGAAAGTGTAATTTGATTGATTGCACTATCTGATGTAAAAGCAACGTCTGTTAAATATCAGCAACGAAATGTCAAAAATATTTGCATCTAACATGTGCAATGATATTCCCGTTTTATAAAAATGGCAGTCTTAACTTATTTGTTCCACAATATGAATAGATAATGAAATGGCTTAGACCATAGAATCTTCTAAAATTCATACATTTATGTGTGCATATATATCTGACTATTACTCTCTGTGACTTCATTCTCCAACACTGGAAATATACTATATGCGCATGATTCATGTTGACAGACCAACTAGAGAATCTCAAAACATATTTGAAAAGAAAAATCAATATGTGGTTTCTTCCATGTTGACTGACTTTACTCCTAGTACAGCAGAGAAAGCCCTTTGCATCTCCAATTTGGGATTCCCTGTAATAGCCAACTTTGCACGCCAGGCTATGTGGTCATCAGGTCGGACCAAGATGGCCCCCCTGTCATTCATCTGACACATACTCCACCATGAAAATGCATCTGATGACCTCTTAACTTGGACAACATCTACGCAGTTCTTCCAAGGTGCCAATTCTGCCTTGCTTCGGACTTCAACTTCATTCGTAGTACCAGCAGGCCACAGTACACAAACCTTAGTAGAAACTTTAAAATCCTCGGCCACCTCGAATGCAGCACGAGCAAGGCAGTAGGACTCCTCTGCTGGTGCTATTATGAGGAGAAATTCAACCTTATCTCCAGACACAAGATCCAGTGTAGAGATAGTATCCTACAACAAGACAGAACACAAGGTTAAAAAGCATGGAAGAGCAATATGCTGCATATGTACCAGGCTTGAATATCTTGTGCAATTTGGCATTTAAAAAAACTATTAATTCTAGAAAATTAGTATTTGCTAAGAGAGATGGAACAGGAAAATCCTGATTTACAGAACTATAAGATCAACACATGCAAGGCCAGCAAAATATATAGTCCAATACATGATTTGGAAATAACTAAATTACATACCCCACTTGTTAAAGTTGACAACACCCTGACATTCATATGGGGCAGCCTTGACCCTGGATCCGCAGAAGGAACATAGTCCCTGCGTCGACCAGTTGGTGCTTCTGCAGTGCCTACCTCACCATCACTATCAGGAACAAGTGCTCCTTTAAGGTACCTAATAGCAGTTAAATTTAGGCAGTAATTCATAAACTCCAAATTTGATCAGTGTTCGTCTTAAAGGTATTGCTTATGAATAATTAAATTTCTCCTGAAATGAAAGAAAATCACAAAAGAAAGAGATATAATAAAACATAATGGAGTCAATCATTTGTTTTGCATCATATAGCAAGCTTAAGGGGACAACAAATGAGCTGATGATCAAAATGTTGAGTTTGGCATAAAGGATATATGTGTTTCCTTAATTAGATTGATGTAAAAAAATTTGAGATTGAAGTAGCTGTAAGGTGAACCCCAAGGGGTTGGGTTGCATGGTAAAAGACCTTTGGATTCAACCAAGTGGCCAAAGGATACCTGAAACCAAGATCCTCAGCAGGAAACTGGAGTTGAAGACTCTTTCCTTCTTCAAATATCCGCCTTAATTTAGCAAGCCTTGAAGATCCAAGTGGGTTGTTTTCATTCAGAAAAAATTCTGAGAGCTGTGCACGACCTACCTTAAAAATTCCATCCAGCATTGCCCTCTGTAGTACAGGTGGTAAAATAGGACCAACTGCTTTATTAATTATCTGATGCACTGCAAAAGCAGAAAATGATAACATGTCACTAGCAAGCTCCACACAAAAGCACCTCATTGTCAGAATGCTTGGATGAATGATAAGGAAAAGCAGCAACAAACAAAGAAACAAAGAAGACTAAAGATTGATTTGAAGCAATAGCTATGCTGGTTAACCTGACTTCGCAATAGTTGGATCAAGACCAAGAGAGGAAGGAACTTCCATAGCTGCTCTGAAGTTCTGGACGCTAAGCGCAGTATTGAAAATGGCAATCTGAGAATATACCATGGAGGTCAGGTATCCATCTATGTCAGAGCAGAAAGATAAAATGGAAGATGGGAAAGGTAAAACTAATACCGGCTTACGTTCTGTTTCGTAAGTATGAAGTATTGAAGATGGTGCTATACCCTGTAATACAGAAGCTAATTTCCAGGCAAGATTATGAGCATCCTGGATGCCAGTATTCATTCCTGCATATAAATTTTTTCATATAATTCAATTTTTATATACTAATCAAAATAATTAAGAACAATTTTTTCACTATCCATTACTAGAACACATGAAGCAGGATTTGAGACCTTCACTTAGATTTGCATGAAGGATGCTTTCTATGCTAAACAGCAAATGCTATATCAGAACAGTGATACTGGATAGCCGCTGCAAATACATTTTTATTATATAATCACTTTTAACCATCAAATGTTTAAAAAGAATGTAACAATTCAGTTGCTATCAGTTAAGGCATGGAATTAATGGAACTTTTATTGTCTGCGCAAAATGTGGGAACTAACCAAAACCACCAGCGGGAGGGAACCGATGAGCAGCATCACCGGCAAGTATAATTCGATTGTCACAGCATAGAAACTTCTCAGCAACTTCAGCATGCATCACCCATGGCTTTATGTCAATCACTTCTACGTCTGAAAGCTCTCGACCAACCAATTTGAATATTAACTTCTTGCATATCTACAGCAAGTTGTATCTTTCAAATAAACTGTGAAATAACAGTGGAGCAAATGTACTTATTCAAATAATGAATCTTACAACTACATCTTATGATTGCTAGACATGTTTGCCACAAGTACGGCATTAGTATTGCTAATGGATTCCTTTGATTCTCTATCTAACTCTAAAATATTGTTGTCTTTCATACTTGACCGCACAAAGAGAACTGTGAAGGAGTGGAGTACAAATATCCCATCTAAAAACCCTGTCACAATAAAAGAAAATTACCTCTGGGCTGAAATCTTCAAGGTTTTGCTGAGGCGGATAAAAAGGCATCTACAAAATGATGAGCAAGAATTTATGTCCAGTATGTGATGCATATAAAAGCAGTACCGAATCAAAACAAAATATTCCAAACAATTTCAAAGCCGGCAATACCTGCAATACAAATTCTCCTTGCTTGAGATCATGGGCTACTAAGACTCCAATAGCTTCAGTGTTGAAAATGAAAAATAGCATTCCAGGTTGCTCATTGAGTAGGTAGTCTCCAAGGTATCTGCTCAGAAAATGAACACTGACAAGCTTTTGCAAGTCTTTTTCACCTTTTAGATCTACTCCTACAAGCTTCCTGACAGTACTTCCAGCACCATCTGTACCAACAAGGATATTACACTGGATATTTCTCTCCGTATATTTCCCTTCCTTGAGAAATGCAGCAGTCACATTTATATGTTGATCAGTAGCATTGATGGATACACACTCATGCCCTGTCAAAATTTCCCTTCCCTGGAGGAAGTTACTGCAAAGGCCTTCCAAACCTTTTGATGCATGAATATTAAATTTGAGATTTTCCAGCTGCTTAAGCAACAATCTAATTAATTTGTACTGCGAGAAGTGTGCAACAGAGACTGGGCTGACAATTTTCTGAAAATCTGGTGGAAATAACAACAGGAACAATCAGTAATAAAGCATGCTTTAGAATACTATAGCTTTCTCCCCTCAGCCCTCAGCCCACTGCCCGAAAGACAAGCATATATATTTTATTCATTCTACACAGATTACACAACGGACGCTAAACCCTATCATACTTTCATAAAATGCAACAAATTACATGAAAAGATAAGAATGCCTTGTAGTCATATATTTATGGTCCTATGGAGCCATGATTAACACTGAAAAGCCACATTCTAATGGAAAAATAAAAATTACTGAATCGTTCATACCTTGAGGTTGCATGTGGTCCACTGACCCAAGCAGTGAACCTGTAAGTGATGTACAATATATGAACTTTCTCCATAAATCTACCGGTGGTTGTGAGCTTTCAATCTCCTCTGCCAACCCATCCAATTTGCGAAACACCTATCAGAAAAAACATTACATTGAAGACTGAATTCGTTTAGAGCAACTAATGAATATATCTTCCATGCAAGAAATCAACCTCCATAGATCGATTATTGATAAAATGTGCCTGCGGGTGCTTAGAAAACGCCTTGTTTTTCTCCAAGATGGAGCATTTTATCCCTACAAAATGTCATTGATCGGAATTATATTTCAAACAGCACCTCCACTTTTCCCTTTTTCTACAAGAAAAAACATAATCTTTAGCTATCAATTTGCTCTCCATAAGAAGTAAACTTTAAATAAAAAGAGCTTGATAATTTCATCTCAATTATCAAATTGATATGCCGTATTAGAATTTTTTTAGTATACGAATAAAAAAAAGAATCATCTAGAGCACAAGCTAAATAACGAACCAATATAATAAAATAACAGGGAAAAACGAAGAAAAAAACCACTAGTCACCCCAAACGAATGGCAAAAGCTAAAAAGCTTTGAATGACATTCTCACAGACCATAACTCAAACACTTTACCATCAAATATTTTTTCTTGCTTTCTTTCGTTTTCAGAGTTTCTTAGCAACTAACCAGAGAATTTGATGAAAAAGGAAAGCAGGAGGTTTTAAAATGTACCCAATTTAGTTAGAAGTATAGATAGAACGAGGCCGACGGGCCCTGCCCCAACGATCAAAACTGGAAGTACGGTGTCGTTGCTGTTGATAGTTTTGGAGTCCGATAAAGGTCTACTTTGAATGTACCCGTATGGGTATGTTTTGTTCCTGGCTTTGCTTTTGGGGAAGCAGTTAAACCTTCTGATAAATCCTAAAATCCCCATCAGAAGAACACAGAAATTGAAATTGAATCAAAAGAATGGATTGTCAAAGAAAATAGACATGGGAGAAAGCTGAAGCTTAATTTGCGATCAACTGTTGCATGGTTAGTTTGTCGGTTGGTCTTGTTTGATGTTACGTTTGCTTCCAGTATCGGGTATCGAGTTCATTTGGGCTTGGGCTTCGGCTCACATTCCAAAATTTACCGGCCTCTGATAATTATTGGCAAATTAATTATTAAAGCCCAAACTCGTATCACTTCTGTGACACTACAAAATATTATAAAACAGAGATTAATACTATAAATTATTTTTAAATCATATAACAAATAAGATTGAATAATAAATTTTATTATTTTCAAAAACTTTTAATAGCTTGGATGAATGAATGTGTTATATCACTTTTTCTATCATATGGATGTTATAGGTTGATTGATTATATTTATAGGTTCAAAAACTTCTTTTGTTGAAATAGGTTGATAGATTATATCTATATTATGTGAAAATACAACTATATTCATAAATAACACGAGTTATTTACTATGAATTTTATTGTGAGTTTTTTTTATACATAATGAAAAAAATATTACGTACGATGAATTTTTATAATTTATCATATCATCTTATTATTTCATTTAGATAAAAAAAATTTAAGATAAAGGTAATGTTCATAAATCATGAATATAAATAAATTTGCATTAATATAACAAAACGTTTCTCAACATCTCTTTTAAATACTTGTACGATTATGTATACTTGTATTCTTTCTATTATCTTCACATAACAAAATTTTATGAATAACACAAATGGACTCAAGCCTTAATTATAAACTTACATTGAGGGTTCGTGCTTTGTCAAATATATATATATATATATATATATATATATATATGTATTATTTTCACTAGCAAATATATATACAAATAAATATAATATACTCAAAATATTTTTATAGAGTATGTGTAGAGCGATTCCAATCTCGTACATCAAAATTATATTTTGCACGAACTCATGCATGATTTGAAAAAAAATAAAAAAAAATAGTGAAAAATGAGCTTGTGGCTTAGTGAATGGATATAAATTATAAAAAATATATATATTTATACATTATTATAATATACCTTTAAATCATGCTTAAATAAAAATATTATTCACATGTTGGGAATATATATCATCACAAGCAATTCAAGTTAAACTCAATTAGTACTTGGGAATCATACTTGACAGAAATATTATCGTCCAAGTGAAAAAATCATACTCATATGCTACGATCTTGTCTCATCACCTGAATGGAATACAATTCACATTCATATCATATATGTATATATGTTTTTTTGCCTCCCAAGGATCTTAACTTTGTCTCTGGACCATGGATACATATATAACAACCACAAACAATATTCAAATATATAATAATGATTCTCATGAAACTATTGAATATCACACATAATTTAAATATTATTTTTCACGTAACACAATTAAACACACCTACATGCAATTTAATTATGATATAATTAATATTTTGATGTATTGAAAATATATAATAATTTAAAAGTATCTACTCACAGCCTAACAAAATTATCACACCTTAATATTAAAAACTTAAATTTTAGGTTATAAATATCATCATAAGTTTGATTTTAATAAAATATATTATGTTTTAAAACACAAAATTTCCATTTTAGCATCTGTTTATTTTTTAAGTTGAAGTCTAAATATAGTTCAATTATAATCATTCAAAAGTTCTAAAAATGTATATTTTCTAAATTATCGCTAAAAATATGGTAAGCGTCTTGATAAAATAAAATAAATTTTTTAATTTAATGTTCAAGTTTGAAATTTAAATAACTTTTTTAGTTGTAATAAGTTACAATATCTTCATAAAAAATTTGTTTATTTTCTGATATATAAAGAATTTATCTTAATTATTTATAAGACTATAACAAGTAAATTACCCATTTTTAAATATTTATGTTTAAACATGATATACATAAAAAAAAATTATTTAAAATATTCAAATTTGCATACTTATGTTTCGTATCAATTTTAATTTCAAATGAAAAAACAAACAACCCTTTAATGTGATATATCTCAGTAGTTTAACCCTCACTTTCTACTTTCAAGGGTTTGAATTTACTTACAAGTCATGGCATATCATATAATATCTAAGTAGTCTAAACCTCATTTTTCGACCTTTTAAGACTGAGATTGTGTTATAAGTTATACTTCTTTATAACTAATATATGACATATTTATGAAAAGAATAAGATTTCTCAATACAATCTCTTGCTAATTTATCGATTCAAAGGCAACCACCCTAACATAAATGGCTGGCTTTTTGTTATTAATATATATATATATATATAAAATATATATATGTGTTGTGTGAACACAACTCATTTAATGAGGTATTATCCTATACAATAAGGTGCATGGACCCACGTAGTCTTATTACATGGACAGTGCTGGCACTACGTCGTTCTACAGCTTGAAAAGAACGTGGTGGTCCCCGTATCATGCTAGCAATGCCGACATGGCAACATGTGATTTAATGCCGTTGCATTGATCACTGTCCGGTAGTACCCAAAGTCCGATCAAATCGGGTACACACAATTCCACATGCACAGTAGACTTATTCTTTAACCAAGCATAATCCAGTGGGCCCACGTTGGCGGCCCATCACAGCCACGTGAAAAAGGTCAGAGAACGCATCGTCGTCTAAAACAACTCCATTATCTCTGATCATTCTGACACAATTCCAATCACTCACCGTCCACGTGTCGCCATCGAGTTTACACCCACTATACCAGTTACCGTTAAAAGGACAACCGTATTTTAAAAAATAACTCCTCTCTCTGGAGAACAGTACAGTTCTTAATGTAATTCATTTATTTATTTATTTTTGCCGCTGAAACTCTTCCCTAGATTCCGTTGTGAGTGAAGGCTAGTTTACTGAGTAATAAAAGGTTGCTGCTTTCTATGTAAATTGTTACTTTATGAGAAATTTTTTACTGCTGCTGCCATGTCTGTTGGCTTGGCTGGTTCAAGTTTCGACAAGGAACGGGTATTTTTAGTATATTTTAGTGTAGAGTGGATCTGGGCTTTATTATTTCTTAGCTCTGTAAATCTCAAAAATCCATGGCTTTAAAGTATTATTCTCAGTAGCTTTGCATTTTTTTTTTTTTCTGCAAAACCCTTCTGGCTTTTGTGTTGTTGAGTCTGAATTATCACTCTTTTCAGTGTGTTGGTTGAACACAATTATGAAGCTTTGATTAATACTTGTTTAGTTTTAGGTTCAGTACTGCATACCACATGCATGCCTTTAGCTTTTTAGCTTTGTGCTTGGGTGCTTGTTTTCTTTAAGGAGTGTTTAATTTTTCTTAACTTTGGAGATTAGTTATCTGTGGATGAATTCCGTGATGGGGCCCTTGATGCAGTGAGAGAAGGTTCAGATATTTTTGGTGTTGCTGCAGTGCATTATTGCTTTTTGTTTGATATAACGCATTTGGCAAATTGTGTTTTAATTGCTTTATAGGTAAATGACACCATTTTTCCCAATCTACTGTATGGGGAAGATTCATAAAGCTTTCCTACGTAATTGATCATATATGTGTTAGAAACTTGTTTGTTTTCTGTGATTAGGTTTCAAGATGGTTAATTTCTCTTCTTGTTATTTCCTTACAAGTTCATAATTTTGTAGGAGTAAGTGTTTTGACTGTTTTCCCCTTTGCTTGGGCGTGAATACAGGGCCTAATTTCTAAGCCCCAGATCTGTTTTTGGACACAGTTAAGAGTTTCTGAAGTGAAAACCAACTTAGAAGTCAAGATAGGATCTGGACCATGTTTGTTTTTTGCTGAGTATTAAGTCTTTTCTCTGTAGCAGGGTTGGATTTTTAGCCTAGAGAGTAGAATGGAAACCTGGTTTGGTAGTCAGTTCTGTGCTGTGTGAGAAAAAGGGTGGGTGAGGGGGTGAGTGAGTGAAGAAAAAGAGCTTTGGGGAGAGATAATGAGATCTATAGATGATAAGGAGATTTCGAGTAGCAGTACTATTAGTTTTGAGTTTCATAAAGGGAATGGAGCTAACCGCAGTTCTCACCATCGAACAGCCTTAGGCAAACCAACCCCATCAAAATGGGATGATGCACAAAAATGGCTAGTTGGGTTATCAAGAGGGGGAGATAAAAGCCAATCAAAAACCAAACCACGAAACTCTAATGCTGATGACAGGAGACTAATAGCTCCTGTTCCACAAAAGGAGCAAGACTACTCAAGTGATGACGATGAAGGTGATGCAGAACAAAATGGTTGCGTAGATGCAATGGCAGCTCAATACGAAGTGGAGACAAAGAATGTTGATTGTGATGAATCAATTTGGCGAATCAATAAACCTGCGGAAAATTCAACTACAGCTATTAGATCAATATGTGTGAGGGACATGGGGACTGAGATGACTCCTATTGCGAGCCAAGAGCCTTCAAGAACAGCTACGCCTATTAGAGCCACAACTCCTGCAGCAAGGAGCCCCATTACTTCAGGATCCTCAACTCCGGTTAGGTGTCAACATGGGGTTCAGGGCACCGAGGGTTATCAAACAGGTCTAACATCAACAGAGAACAGAGGTGAGGCTTACTCTACTGCTGGCAGGGCCTGTGCAGCCAGAAAGTATGGAGATGATTCAAATTGCTGCAAAATAGCAGAGCACACTTGCTCTGATCAAGAAAGGAAGCTGAACAATTTAGAGACGCGAGCAATGGCTTGGGACGAGGCAGAGCGGGCTAAATACATGGCAAGGTGAGCTACAAATATTAAATTTTTCTGGCTATTAACTAGATTGACTAACAAGCAACAATTAGGTTACTCAACTAGCTGAAACTAAATGGCAACGATGTTGGAGTATTTCCCACTCATGTTAAGATTTTGGGTTGAGTTTGCCCAGATTTTGTCGGTTGGATACAACAAGCCTCAGGAGTTATTGACACATCTGTTAATATGATATGCTTATAATTTTGTGTTGTAGGTATAAGAGAGAAGAGGTGAAAATACAAGCATGGGAAAATCATCAGAAGAGGAAAGCTGAAATGGAAATGAAGAAAATGGAGGTACTCCTGTCCTGGACTCCTACAAAAAGAGACTTTGTTCTAAATAGACGGAGTTTACAACAGTGATAATTCTATCTAGACTATGAGTGATCACAGGATAAATATTGGAAATGATGTTGCAATTCACCATATTGATTGCCTTGCAAGCATTTCATAATTTTTGCCTAACAATTCCTAAGTTCCCTATTATGCAGGATATGTCTCATTTTTAACTATTCAGTGCTGCTTTAAAGAAACAGAATACATTTATTGACCTTATCTATCTCATTTGGTATATAAATTCCTCAAATTAAGAGAACAAGGAAAGTAATACAGTGATTTAGTTGTATCCTAACGAGGAATAAGAGAACATGAGAAAATTGGCAATAGCTATAAAATTATCCTCGCTGAAGCAAAACTAATAATCTTGCGGCCATTTAGTTTACTTAAATCAGCGAATGGTGGTTTCATACTGGAGAGGTCTTTAAATTTAGAAGCTTGAAAATAAGTGAATCGAGAAGCAATTTGTCCTTGCTCTATCATCTTTTTTATTTATAGACACATAGGGCGCGTTAAAGAACCCTTCTCATTGATCTATTTCAAAAAGACTTTTCAGTACTTGAAAAGTTTCAGTTGTCTGACTATTTGCATTGTATCTCCAGGTGAAGGCGGAGAGATTGAAAGCTCGAGCGCAGGAGAGGTTGGCAAACAAACTTGCCGCCACAAGGAGAATAGCTGAAGAAAAACGTGCAAATGCGGAAGCAAAATTGAATGAGAAAGCTGTAAGTACTTCTGAGAAAGCAGACTACATAAGGAGGACCGGTCACTTGCCCTCTGCATTTTCTTTTAAGTTAACTTCCCTTTGTTGGTAGAGATTCTACAGCAGCACAATTTAGATTTCAACTCTGCCAATAATTGTTGTTCGACCAGTACATCTTTTTGAAATAGTTATGAACTTGTGAATTCAGTTGGGTACGATAAAATGCTTTTCCATGGGGTTAGTGCCTTGAATAAATACTGGACATCCCATTTTTGACTAAGGCATTCTCATGAAGCAAAAGTCTAAATCCTAGTGCAAATGTTTATATTGGCAATTACAAATATTTCTTTATTGAATATTAATTTATGCCTTCTCATAACTGTTCCAATGATTACTTGAAGCAAAGCTAACTTATTATTGCGGTAATAGTGATAAATGCAGCCTAGAATGATCAGTCATCTCAGCCCTAACTGATAATAAATTAAGAAATCCTTGCATTCACATGCACATTAATTAATGAAAAGAAAAAGAGAAAAATTAAGCAAGTGCATGAATATGCAAACTCCAAGAACTCTCTTCGGTAGATAAGGGGACTCAAATTACAAGTATGCATATTTTCTTCGTCTATCATATGTAGATGTAGTCCCTTAGTCAAACAAATGGGAACCTCCTGAACGACATATATCTTACATGAGGAATGTTATTTACAGAACGAGAACGACAGCGGCAACATATTTTGTTGGTTAAAGGCATCATTTACTCGTGCATGCTCGGAATGTGTTGGTGAAATTGATTTTCTCTCTCACTGGAAACAACATAAATAGAATTAGAAAATGTTCCAACTTCAAACATCTCTCCTGTAATTTTCAAGCAAGTTTCGTACATTCTAGTGCGATATGACATTGATACAAATCTTTTTAAAAAAGTTAAAAATAAAAAGGAAAATTTGCAACTTTAACTACATACAAATATTATATAAAGTACCAAAATGAAATACACACCCTATAACTATGGATGCACAATTGCACGCTTGCTTTGCTACTAAAATATGAGCCCAAAATTGGGCACGCAAGTTGTTTTCTGTCCCGCCGAAGTAGAGAGAATACCAACAGTAATAGAGATAAGTGAAATCAAAGTAGGTAGAATGGGAAACAACAATAAAGGAGAAAGGCAGTCCCCATTCAGTGGCACCGGTACACTGAACAAGGTCTGAGCAGGAAAAAGGAAAATTAAAGTTACATGCGGCCTGAAATGGTAATTTTGAAGAATAAAGTGCTCCAATGATATTTTTCCAAGCTATAAGGGTGTGTCACGAAATATTCCGTATTATCCGCCCATAACTTAAAAAAAGAAAATAATAAAAATCGAGAGCCATCATAGTATCGCGATCACAAACGCGACCTAAAGTACTATCTCGTTGCATCTTTCTCTCTCGAAGCTGCACTTAGCCGCCGACTCCATCTCGCTCTTCCCGATTGGTAAGCGCAATCCAACGTTGTCTTGTGAGAGATCGAAAGATTTAATCTGTCAATTCCCCCCATTTCTAGGGTTCTACTCCTCGTTTTGCGCTTGAATCTCTAGGGTTTTCACTTTCGATTTCGCATTATATAGCCGAATATCGAGTGATCTTCTATTGATTTTTTTTTTCTTTTTTTGCTTTATCATTTACTGTTTACTGCCACGGTGCTTGATTTTGTATTATCTGTAGATTTGAAACTCGTTTGACTTAGGGTTTCAATTTGTGTTTTCTTAAATTCTTGAAAATTGGAAAAAGCAAAATTGTTCTGATTGTACCCTAGAGCTAGGTTTTACTGGGAGGAATTGAATTGCGATTAGGCTTTCTGCTCAAGTTTAGCTTTTGATAAAGCATATATGGCTGCTGGGAGACATGGGGGTTATCGTGATACTGAGTTCAGGGACCGAGAGTCCGATTTTGATGTGTCAAGGCGTGAATATTCTTATTCGAAGGATGAATATGATTATGATCGGATTAGGAATAGTAATAATGAAAATAATGACCGGGGTCGGGTTCGTTATGTAAGAGATAGAGTTAGGGTTAGACAAAAGGATATTAAGGAGAGAGAAGTAGTAATAAACGGTGGCTACCGCTCCTCATCTAGTAAGAGTGATTCGGGTAGTAGTGGTGGGGGTAGTGGAAGTCGTGGGGCTAGGCGATCTGAGTTGGTTGTGAAGGCTGTGGATAGGGAGCCCGGTGAGCTGTCAAGTGAAAGTGGGTCTGAAGATGTGACTGAAATTGAGTCTGGCTCAAAAGGTAAGGGTAATGAGGTTTCCAAGGTGGTAGAGAATGGGATTTCCTATCCTTTAGAGAAGAAAAGGAAGTTCTCACCCATAGTGTGGGATAGAGATGATACTGAAGTGGGCAAAAGTAGGAATTCACCAGTTGTGACAGCTCTTCCTCCTCCGCCACCTTTGCCAAAGGCATATCGTAAATCACCTAATGTTGTCCCAGAAGGGGGTGTGCATATATCATCCCTAAAGAGTACGTTAAACCATAACTTGCAGTCTGTTTCACCGAGTATGCCTCCTGTGGCTTCTAGCTCGGTTGAATATGCTGCATCTGATTCTCCTGTAAGGTCAGCTTCCACACCGTCAAGGGAACAGCAATGGGGTAATGAACAGGAAGTTGAGCAGCTGGATGATGAGGATTATGCACCAACTCGGAATATATCGTCTTCAAGATGGGCAGCTGGAAATAGTTCTCCTGTTGATGAAGGTGAAATTTTAGAAGATGAGGAAATGCCAAAAAGGAGGAAGAAAATGCCTGTTCCAGAGTCTTTGCAAACCAGAGCACGGAATAAATCTATCAGTCCAGAGCTTGGTGAGCTTAAGAGTAGAGGGTCTGAAAGAGCTAGATCGAGGTCATCTGACTCTGATGAACGAGGCAACCGTGCTAGGTCATTGAGTGGTGATGAGTACCGCGGTGATGAATTAGAGAAGGATGACTGCATGGAGATTGATGAGGAGCATAATAACAATGACAGTGTTAGTGGGTCTGATACAGATTCTGAGGATGAAAATGATTCTCGTGAGACACCAGAACCTGCAGCACCCCCTCAAAGAAGTATAAATATGCTTCAGGGGTGTAGAAGTGTTGATGAGTTTGAAAGACTAAATAAGATAGATGAAGGCACTTATGGTGTTGTATATAGAGCTAGAGATAAGAAGACGGGGGAAATAGTAGCATTGAAGAAAGTAAAGATGGAGAAAGAAAGAGAAGGTTTTCCGTTGACTTCTCTGAGGGAAATAAACATTCTTCTTTCTTTTCATCATCCATCAATTGTGGATGTTAAAGAAGTTGTTGTAGGGAGTAACCTGGATAGCATTTTTATGGTAATGGAATACATGGAACATGATCTCAAAGGACTCATGGAGACAATGAAGCAACCATTTAGTCAGAGTGAAGTAAAATGCCTAATGATCCAGTTATTGGAGGGTATCAAGTATCTTCATGATAATTGGGTGCTGCATAGGGATTTGAAGACATCAAACCTGCTTTTGAATAACCGGGGTGAGTTGAAGATCTGTGATTTTGGTCTGGCTCGTCAATATGGGAGCCCACTGAAACCATATACTCATTTAGTGGTTACTCTTTGGTACAGGTGAGCTGCACGTGCCCGTCTCTCCTTTCAGGCTTACTTTGTATTTGTAAACTATACTTTCGAATATTTTATTTCCTACTTTTGTTTGCTTGTAAGCACACACTAAAGAATACTCTATTCCCTACCTGTTCTTTGCATGTTAGCACACACTATTGACATACTTGCATAAATACATATATGCTCATCTTCCAGGGCACCTGAACTTCTATTGGGAGCAAGACAGTATTCAACAGCAATTGACATGTGGTCATTGGGTTGCATCATGGCGGAGCTATTATCAAAGGAGCCACTATTCAATGGAAAAACTGAATTTGATCAACTTGACAAGGTAAATTCAATTATTTAATGTCTCACATTTAAGTAACTCATCTTGATAATTCTTCCCTCTCTAATTATTGTTTTATGGGATTTCGTTATTATTTCAGATCTTCAAAACCCTTGGCACACCAAATGAGACAATTTGGCCTGGATTTTCTAAGCTGCCTGGGGTTAAGGTCAACTTTGTCAAGCATCAGTAAGTATTAATTTTGCTTTTATTTTTCTTCAGAACCAAGTTGGCCGTGAAATTGAGGTTTTCTTATTGTTGCCACTGTTTTCCCAGGCTTCCAGCTTTGGGTGATTCTGATCTGGCTGTCTGGCCTCCATTGGTGACACTTTCAGTTACACAGCAATTTTTTTTTGTTTGTATTAACCACTGACGTTTACCTTTCAGGTATAATCTGTTGCGCAAAAAATTCCCAGCAACATCATTCACTGGATCACCAGTCTTATCTGATGCCGGTTTTGACTTATTGAACAAACTCCTAACTTATGATCCTGAGAAGGTAGTTTACTAATCTTAATCTTCTATAGCTTCTGTATAATACTTCAGGAATGGTTTAAGAATACTAAGGGCATGGTATTATTTGCAGCGGATAACAGCTGATGCTGCTCTTAATCATGATTGGTTCCGTGAAGTTCCTCTCCCCAAGTCGAAAGATTTTATGCCTACTTTTCCTGCTCAACATGCTCAAGACAGGTACCTTGGCCCCATGAATTCTAAAGTTGAAATGTGAAGTGTTAGTTTTCCTATCTACTTTCAGCTTCCTTTTTTAAATTTTCAAAAATTTCCTTGGGGTTATGGTCAGGCGTATGCGAAGAGTTTTGAAGAGTCCAGATCCTTTAGAAGAGCAGCGTAGAAAGGAGCTGCAACAAGGGGAACTAGGTACTGGTGGTTTGTTTGGCTAAGAGAAATTAATTGATTGGCCAGCAGCGGTGAAGTTTTCTGTCCTATAGATTTCTGCAGTAGTTTGCTAATGATCATGGTTGAGGTGAGGGACATGCATTCAACAGAAGTTGCGAACATTCTTGTCAGACGATCATTCATGCTGTTTTTTAGCAGGCACCTATAGTGATTTGGGTGGAGAAATTATTTGGGTCCTCCTGCCAACCAAATTCCTTGCAGGTTAATTTTGTTCTCAAGCGCTTGGGATCATGTAGAAATTCATCTGTGACACTGCTTGCATCGCAAGGTGTGGCATAACAGCTTTTCTTCTTTAAAAGATCACTTTCAGCTAGAACTTGTGTATGTAACATATCTTCATCGGCACATTGTAAACAATTATCTTGAAATTTGGTTTTGACTTAGAAATATTATGGATTTTACTGGCTACTATGATTTCTATGTGTTTTAATATTCACATTGTGTTTGCAAGAGACGATTGGTGTGAAGTGGAGGGGACGTTGTTAGCTTTTCATTGACGAAGAAATTGACAGTAACCATTGTGCTTGGAAGGTAATTTATCAATTTAATATCTGTGGAAATGTCATGTGGGATTAGGATTATGCTTTCCTTCCGAGGAGTTGTGTCTTCAATTTAAAATGGTTGTAATGTCATGCTCTGGTATTCAATGGTAGGTTCAGGTTGTCTTGCTGTCAATTTTTTTCTTATTCCACAAACTCTGATCAGATTTGACATTACAGAAAAGATTATTTCACATTTGCTGTAAAGTTGTACAAAATAAATTGTCTTGAGATTATTCCATGAAACTGTTATTAAATTTTGTTAATTGAACATAATCTTTGCATTTTGATTTTAGTGTTTGTCTGATCAGGAGGAAAAAAAAAGTTTTGAGTAACCTCCAAAATGATTAGCTAATTTTGACACTGCAATTGTTATAAAAACTATTGAAATACTACAAAAGCCGTCTCTCTACTACCACTTTCTTTTCAGTGATACCGAGTTCTCGACCAAGATGCGTCCTTAATCTTTTATACACCATACGATTTAACCATGGCATCTATAAATGCATCTCGTGGTTGCTTATGATACTGAAGTTTCAACTGAAAGAAATGGAAAATGAAGGAAACAGCCATTGCCAAGTAAATAGATTTTCAATTTCTGACGGAGAAAAGAAAAGAACCACAAGTGGAAACTTAAAATGTATTTGGAATTATTTTTATTTTATGTTTTAAATGTTATTTTAATCATGTCTAAATCTGTGTATACGAATTTACTAATGGATTCTATGATCTGATTTTCTATCAAAGAATGTGGTGTTGCTAAGTAAATTATTTGAGGAGTTTTTCATTTAATCATGTTGAAAGCTCCATTTGTACTCTTTTGTGTAGAACTCTCTGATGGGCTTCACACTGATACTGTGGAAAAGTTCAAATTACCCCAGTAATGGTCTCCATTACGTAATGTAGAAAGATTATCTCATGTTGCAAATTTTGGTTTTTAATGTTTAATGGAGTTTAAGTCACATGTTTCAGTTATTTATCCAAATGCCTTTGGTTGCTTGAAGTTTCATTGTGCTTCATTTTTCCCATTTTGTGTAGTTTGTTATTGAGAAAACTGAAACTTTAAGAAGGAAAATATCAAAATTTGTATCCCTTTTTTATTCATTTTCTCATTGATGGTGTGAGAAGATTCAAACTTTCATTAGCTGCAGAATTTTTTATGACATTGTCTGCAAATGCCACTGCAGTCTCAAAGCAAGCAGGTTGAGGAGGTTACCTGTATTCTGGATTTTATAGAACTTCCAATTAGTTGTTCCTTCAGGCTCACTAGAGGTACCTACAATTCTTGGTTTGTTTTTCATGTGTCAGATCAATATGATTTGTTTGTTCTTATTTCATGCTTTGAAATTTGGTGTTTGTTTTGTTGCTATCTTCTGCTAGCAATTTGCATTGTCTAAACCTGTAATTACTATGATTTGTTTGTTCCTGTCATCATGGTTATCAGAATTCTTAGTTGAATAGCTTATTGAGAGGTAGATAAAAGTTATATCTTCTTATTCGCAACATATTACTATATAATATTGTTGATTCATGTTACTGCCTAAATGTTTTCCCATGATCGGTAATTTGGAAATGGGAAGTATACATATATGTTTTCCAAGCTTTGTCTACATAATTGCTATTTTTTTTTTTATTGGAAATGTATAATGCCTCCCTATAGTTGTTAATACCTGCAAATTTCAAATTAAACAGAGATAATTGAATTGAAACGGTTCACAGGGATGTATCTTAGGTCATGAACTTTATATTCCTGAACATCAAATGGGAAGTAAGTACGCAAAATAAAGTTATTAGTTCTTAAGACATTTATTGGTATTGTTATATGCAATATCCTTTGCTGATATACGTTATTCGATAGGCATTGATTTGGTGGGGCACTAAGGTGAGAATTTGTAAGTTATTGGGGGTTGTGCTGGGGGCAAAAAGGTTGTACACTGGAGGAAAGATCAATACAACCATTAAATAATGAGGTTGTAGTTCCTACATTTGCTAGAAAGATGAGACAAAATGATAAAAGAGGAAGCTGTTTATGCAACAGCCTTTTGTAAATTGTTCTTTATTTGGTGCCATTGCTGCATTGTATGTTGAAACACTTGGTTGTATAGCAAACACGAGTTTATTGGAAAAATTGCATCAAATACAAGGATGATGAAGTTAAATAATGCTCAATGATCTTGTATTATTCTCGTAAATTCCTCTAGTATAATTATGAAATGACTACTGATGATCATCAGTTGGTATGACTATTAGTCGTTGATGACAGTTGCAGGTATGGATCTGTACTTGAAAATTTTTGCATATCTACTTCCTAGTCCTGGTTGGCTGGCTGGATTGTGAAACTAGCTTGCATTGACAGGGTAGAAGTTGCAAGGATGTATGTTTGCATTGACAGGGTAAAGTGTAATACAGCGTGTGTTATACTGCGACAATTTTTTACTAGATTTCCCATTGACATTTTCAGGACTCGGGTATTGCGTGGCTTATTTCTCGGGGAACTTGGGAGAGGTGAAGTTTTGACAGTTATAACATTATACATCATAATAAGAAAGAAAATAATTTTAAGCACAAGGGGTCGTCCGAGCCTTAAAACCTAGTTGTGGGCACGAGCAGGACGTGATACGACATCTTAACAGTCAATTAGTACGTGGATCTCTCTCTCTCTCTCTCTCTCTCTCTCTCTCTCTCTCTCTGTCGTTTCAGTGTTTAAGAAAGAATTGTGTCGCGAGGATGGATTGGTAGTAGGAGTGAAGAAGTCCTCTGATCATCCTCAAAAGGTAGGAGACGACACGGGACGAGGCCGCTCAACAGGCTGTTTTTCTAAAAACATATAAATTATTAATAATTGAAGTTGACTCGTTCACTCGGGCGCTGGCCGGCTGTATCGTATCAATCAAGCATCAACCAGCGAGTGGTTCATATACGTTTTGAGAGCTAAATTAATGAATAATGTCTCTTCGTCGGTAGTTAAAACAAGTTAATGATCAGTAGTGTTATTACTAAGAATTTTAGGTAACCTGAACCCTATGAAATGCGAAATCCAAACAGAGCAGTTGTCATTTTAGCACTGAAACGTGGAGCTTGAATTGGTGCGTTAGGTTTTGGCTGGAGGGTGTTACATTGCCACTACAAGTAACGAACGGTAAGATGTAAACCTTTAAACGCGATGTAAAATGAAATAATAATAAATAAAAAAAACAAAATATTTTTTCACACCCTCGTGCTTTAATCGATTCTTGGCCAATGACACAATAAACAGAAAATAATCCATCAGAAATTTTACATTTTTAACTAATTATAAAGAGATACGTTTTGCAACTAACTCGAGAGAGTTGAGAAAAATGTAATATAAAATTTAGTGAATGTTAGAGAATCATATCTCACTATAATTAGGAATATGAATCTAGGTTTAAAGAGTGATTTGTAAAATACATTGTGGTGAACATAACGTTTTCTTTTTGGACTTGATTGCGACACTCAATCAAAAGCGGATACTTGTGATACGTACATGGTTTATTCCAGGTCCAAAGTATATAGAAGATGACTGGCTCTATCAAAAAATCATCTACTGTTCTATATTATTAATTATATAGATAATAGATGATACTCAATGTCAATACAAAATTGATGACTCGGGTAGGATTTGACGCTGTGCAAGTATGTGGGTAGGTTGTATTGAAAGAAAAACGTTGCCAAAACGTTTATCAGAGTAGCATTTACTTACAACAGACCAGCACTTCTTCCCCTCTCTCTCTCTCTCTCTCTCTCTGCCTTCTTTCTCTTCTCTATCTCTGTAGTAGACTAAGATGCAAAGAATAATATGGCTGCTCGCACCAAACAACTGCATCATTGTACCTGAAAATTTTATTATTATGATTGCTCACCAACCAACCAACCATGCTGTGGAAATGCCCTGAAAGTTTCACCAACCTGAATTCAGAGGGATTTTTTGCTGAGGTACAGTGAGAGAGCGATCCATTGAGCAGTTGTTCCATGAAGAAAGTTACTTGGAAGCAATAACTATGGTCTTTCCAAGCACAAAGGTTACTAGAGTGAGTTCAATGAAGAAGATTGTGTTTATAAGAGCCCGATCAACTGTCCATCCAAATATTGTAATGCCCCCAGGATTCATCTGTAGGTATGTTACTGCATAGCCAAGAAAAGTTACTTGAGCATGAGTCACCTATAAGTGTATGTTTGCCCAAGAATTTATCAAAAACAATGAAACAGAATTCATTCGACACGCAGAGAAAAATGCAGGTTATCTATATGTCATTTAACCACAGGTATAAAGAAGTCAAATACACTGTAAATGTGTATCAATGATCTCTAGTGCAAAACAAATATGGAAGTAGTAACATAAAATTTAGTTGTTCCTATTCGGCAATATCCACAGTTATCGTTCTGTCCATTCATTGCCCATAATTATGTCATCACAGTAATTAAAATGAGAGATAGTGGAATAAAATTGACATAGCAACAAGATTTGAAATCCATACCAAACGCTTGTCTCCGGTGATACGAGGACATATATGAAGCCAATTGTGTATTTGTCGGCATTGCAACATAATCTAGAGACTCCAAATCGCTTTCAGAATAATTCATATATACTGAATTTAATGGACTGGAAGCTTCCAAATTTCCCGCACTGTTTGAAACTCTCAGTTGAGAAGATTCAGCAGAATGGCATGTTGCCAAAGCATGCCATCTACTTGCTAATGATGCAATGTTTTGGGCTCTGTGAGAAATTTTCGTGGCTGCATGCAAGCAGAGAATTATGCCAACAACCTGCACCATTGAGGACACCTGGAAATTATAGAGAAAAGAAGGCTATGAGAATTGAAATTTGAATGTCTGAAGCAACAAAAATATAAAGCATGCTAGCTTAAGAAAAGAGTTGCCAAGGATCTAATAATCCATTAGAGATTTTGGATGCTATTTCAGTATTTTTTAAGTGTCCCATCAGAAGAACTATAGACAACTTTCATAAATCAGGACCATGGAAGCTAAAATCGCTATGATCTACACACAGTTCTTGAACAATATAAAAAACTTACTGCAAAATCACCACCATTTATGAAGGTGATTATTCCACTATACCCCGTTGTCTGGAAAAGAGTCACAACTTGGCTAGCTGTGACAACCAAGAACTCTAAAAGAAGATAAATACGGAACCTGTGGCTGATCTTAGACAGATGGTACCGCAGTCGAATATGTTCCTCTATTAGCACCAAAACATCAGATTCCCTTTCCAAGAGCTTCGCGTAATCGTCAAAGTGAATGAGTTGCAAGTTGCAGATTATATGAAACAAAATGCTGGCTGATAGAGATATTGTACTCAAATAAGTCCAGGATAGAATCAATGCGAATAAAATAGCAGTAGACAGCCACCATGATTCATGATGTACATATAAAATGCGGATGACCTCACGTGCAGTCTTCAGAATGAAACATGGCAGTGACCAGAATATAAGCAAGCGTAAAGAATCCTGTATAGATTGTTCAAAACCAATTCTCTTATCACAATACAGATTGGCATATTATGACTTAAATTAATTGTACCGTACACTTGAAACAAATTTAGTTTCTCCTTTTAAGGCAAGGAAACAGCAGTAAGTGGAGTCAAAAACTGATGAATGAAATTGGAGAGTAAACAAAACATAGAAAGCATTGTTTGATCTCTGTTCGTTCTAAAATACTCAACTCTATTAAACTTTAATCCTAAATAAGTCAGGCTCACCTATGTGCACCCTCTTCCTCCAGTCTTCCCTATCCTGGACAGTAAATTATGCAAACCATGTAGATGATTTACCTATTTTTTTGGCATAGATATCCTTTTCCTGATAAGTCAACTTGGGACCCATAAAAGTTGATATGGTGATTTCTGAAACCATGAAATACTTAGGTGAGAAAGTAAGCTTGGTTTTTGGACTCAGCTTACGGCCTTATATGTATAGAAAACATTGTAACCTTGGCGAGCACATCATGGCCAAAAGGGGAATCCTACAAGCCTTCCTGTGCGATTCTTATCAACAACAAATTCAGTTCTATGAATCCAAGTTGGCAATTCAAACCCTAATATGAGGAGCATAAATCTGGATTCTCAAATTTCATTTCCAGCAAATTAAAGCAAACCATCTAAACTGGAATCAATCAGTAAAATTAATTGATTTATTATCTATAACAATTGATGCAGCTAATGTTCCAGCAATACAGAGACCCTAATCAATACAGTCAACACCTACCTCTGCACCCTTTAAACCCCAGATAGTCAATCATAACATATCACTTCAATGAAAGTACTTGTAAAGCTGCAAAATTTATCAATAAATCATCTCAATTCTCAATTGAGCACAGAAACAATAGAAACACCAAAATTGGAAATTCTTACCTTTATTTGCTGAATATACTGGTAATGAAACCGAACCATGTGGCCACTGTAGCGATCAACGAAAAGGAACCTCCTGATACCATATTTACGAAGATTATGCGACATACAAACCAGAGAAATGGCCGCTAAACCCGCTTGCGAGGCAACGATAGCCAGCTCAAAATTCTTAATTTGACTCTTTTCACATCCCGGACAATTAGATAGTTCAAGTATCACTATCGGGAGCAACACACCTATTAGTACAAAAGCCGACCAAGACAAGACGAAGCTCAACGCTGAAGACTGGTTGAAACCCATAAACCACAGAAAAGTTTCAAGCTTTTGGAGTGTCCGGTCGAGATCGGTTTGTGGGGCTTGATTCTGATGATTTTGCTGCTGCTGTTGCTGTTGCTGCTGTTGTTGTTGACTGTGATTTTGGTTTGAATTAAGAAGTGGTGTTTGTGCGGGTGGTGGGCCTGTTTGTAAGTGCGAGTGAGGATCAGCCATGAACTTGTTTCAGCAAAGTTTCAATTCTTTCTTTACGAAGAATCAAAATTTATGATTTTGGATTATACCCAGTTAAAATTTTCTCGAGAAAATTTGTTCAATTGGAGAGAGACAACTGGTTTCCTATTATAGATCAAAGTAAACTTGCGATCTTCAGTCATCCTTTTCTTTGTCCATAATCTACCCGGATCAATCATAGATGCTGAAATGAATTAAATATTATATTGAATCTTGATGGGTACGAAGCGTAGCATTAGAGAAATTTAAATTTTTAATCTTTGATGATCAAGGGAAAATGCCCTAGACCCCCTTAGGTTTTGCCTAACTGCCCAACACCCCCTTATATTTTTAAAAATATCCTGTTACGTCCAACTGTTAGTTGAATTGACGGAAAATAATAGTTTTACCATTTTAACCTTTATGCTGCAAGGAGATAACAAATGAGACTCATAAGTTAGCCGTGGGTCCCACGAGTAAAACAATCTTCATGCACAAAGAAATTGAATTGAATAGAATTCAACATATTTGTTGTTGACATCATTCAAACACTGGATGCAGAAAACATACTCACCAGAAAGCTTGTTTTCTAATTTATAGTCACACCAACAAACTGATCTTCAAAGAAACCAAATCTAAATCAGGGATGAGTTCGGTGACTTTTTCTGAATTTGATGATGGCTTTAGATCGTCGAACAACACTAATCAAGCGGCAACTTGTGGAGGCGGCAATGGTGGAGTTAGCGGCTGTGAGGCAATGCATGCGGCTGGGCTGGGAAGATGTAGTGTTAGGGATTTTAATTTAGGGATTTAAAGGATATTATTTTTATATTTATTTTATTATGTATTTTAATTTATAAATTATAAAAAATAATATTAATAAAAAAAATAAAATTTTTAATATTTTATTAATATATTTTTTATTTTTTATTTTTATAACGTCAAAAGACGTTTATTCTTAGAAATTCAATTTCATCGTTAGTCACATTAACGATTGGACGTAACGAGATATTTTTAAAAATATGAGGGGGTGTTGGGTAGTTAGGTAAAAAATGAAGGGGATGTAGGGCATTTTCCCATCAAACCACATTGGGGTGCTCTTTTGATTGACCCTTTCAACGGTAATCTAGAACATCGTGGAAATCATGTTGGAGAAGCTTTGTAATAGGTCAAGGTACATGTAACATGATGATACGCGACGTATGGAATCAGGATTTCTGGATTTTGCTGACATGTCCATGGAAAGCTGTCATATGGGAAATTGGAATATTTCTTTTTTTTTTTATTATTTTAATGAAAAATAAAATAACAGACAAAAAGACAACTATTACGTTGGCTACCGAGTCCTGACCCAAACAAAGGGTACATCTACATCTACGACATGTTGTATTTCAGTACTATATTGATGTCTGTGAAGATATATATTGCAAATATTATATATATTTTTAATATAATTATAAAAAGTTTATCTAAAATAATAATAATTTAGATAATCAACGCATACCTCACTTCAAATTTTAAAAACTTGTGCTTAAATATAAAATTTAAAAAAAAATACACTTACTTCTTTCTCCTTAATCCTTAATTGATCATCTAATTTTTATAAAAAAATTAAAATATTTCAAATATTTTTTAATTCTTTAATCAAAATAACACCTTTATATTATTTTACATATTTATATATGTATAATGTGAATTTTATATTATTTAAATTTTATTATTTTATACAATATATTATTTATTTATTGTATAGTAAAATAACATAATAATTTTTTTAAAAAAGTTAATAAAAAATTATTATTCAATTGATAATATAATATTATTTTATATGAGATATAAAAATTAATATTATAATTTTTTAATTTTTAAAATGTATAATAAGAATATAATTATTAATTTTTAAATTATAAAAAATTTTAAAAATAAAGTAATTGACTACTTTTTTATGAATACTTTTTGTTTATAACGTTAAAAAAATATATATTAGTTTAATTTATAAAAATTATTTTTTGAATTTTAAACTAAATATTGTTAAAAAATTATGAATAAAGTGATGATATTAAATATTATTATTTTATTTTTAAATTTTAATTATTGACTTACACAAATTAAATTATTAAATTGAATGAATTGATAATATTAAATATTATTATTTTATTTTTAAATTTTAATTATTGACTTGCACAAATTAAATTATTAAATTGGTAGAATGTCTGAAAATATTCTTAATTTTAATGGTCTAAAAAAAGTATGTATGAATCTCTCTTATTCTAATATCTCAGTGTAAGTTTTTCAAACTTATGGGAAAACATGTGTTAATTATCTATAATAATTTTTGTATTAAAATATGTTATAATTGAATTCAACTTGAAGTATTCCATTTCGCATAATTCTTAAAATAAAATTTTGATAATGATATTACTGATTTTAAATTAATTAATTATTCTAAATATACAGATACAAAATAATGCAATTAATTAATTAGACTTTTTGAGAGTATTTATACTGGAATTTAGCTAGGGAGCTACTGTACATGTGCAAGAAGAGTTATCTTAAAAAAATAGGTCTCCACGTCTTCGAGAGTGCGGCTGTGTGTCACGGGCCGCCAAAATGCACGCGAGACCACAGAAAACTCAAGAGCACGACAACGCGCTTCTCTCTAGACCAGCGCGCACAAGTTCCGGATTCGGCTACCTTCTCGAAACGGAGCGCCAACTCGCGAATGAACAGTACCTGCGCGGACTGTAAGCGTGTCAAGAGCGGGATGGCAGAGGCGCGGAGCTGAGCGGGGTGTGTGGAATGCATGCCCAGTTGCCTACCATATCCAGCACAGGAGCAAGGAAGATGGGCAGGTCATGGGTGGCAGCTTAGTAGCCCATTTTGGCTTACTTAGCCTTGTGACCCAATAGGCCCAATTTCTAGCTTTGTGATGTGGGTAGGATATTTGTATATACTTGGTGCATATTTGTACATATGCATAAGTTTAATTGGCCAATTTGGTAGTGTATATGTGTATTGATTTTGGCCACCCAAGTGTAACTATATAAATGTAACTTTTGTAAATCAATAAAGCTTTTACCATTTTTCCCTTCCAATTTGTGCAGCCCGTGAATGTTAGTCTCTCATCCAATTTGACTGCAATTGAGCATAAGTCCTTCATCATTCACGCCTACACACAAGCATAAGTCCTTCATCATTCACGCCTACACACAAGCATAAGTTAATTCTTGGGGTAATTGCTTCCTTGGACAGTGATAACAAGCTAGTTCAAGGGCAACACGGGGCTGATTATATTCCGCAAAGGTCAGCACGTGACAGGCTGTAAGTCTAAATGCTAGAACAATCTCATTTCATCTCATGTAAATAGAAAAATTTTTGTATGATAATAAAATATACAAGTCATGAGAATCTTCCTTCAGTCTATAATTATAATATTTTCAAGCGTAATTAATGATATAAAGAATAATACAGAAAACTCTTAAGTCAAAACATGCATAATTATATTATTTTTAAAGAAATTTTTGTCCTTGTAAAATAATATTTTGGTGCAAATAAATTCTGTAAAAGTATTCTCTCCAAAATATAATAGTTATTAATTTTATAAGGATGTACTCTTAAATTTAAAACCTTTAAACAACACCAAAATTATTTACTCTCTAATAAAGTTTTAGAAAGTGATGAGAGATCAGAAGGCTAAAATATTTTCTACTCTTTTTCTTCATGTTTCTCTATTTCTAAGGCCAAAATATGATATTTATTAATTTATAATCACACATATACCTCTTTATTAGAGACATATATCTTATAATACCATTTTATTTATATAACTCCCATTATATACATAATTTACCATATTAATATATGTTAATATAGTTACAACAACAACAAATATATTATGAAATACTTTGTATATTAAAAAAAATATACAACAATCCCCCTCTATTTCAATATATATATAAATTATTAGAGAATATTTATAATTTAATGCATATATATTGGTGTATATAAGGCTATGAACTAGTCATTGGATAACTAATCGTGTCTTATAAGAATTTGGTGAAACATATAGTTTTTATAAACCAAAGTCCTTTACGGTAAGTTAGAGGACTAATTATCCATATTAAACTCTCAAAGTGAGTGCTGTTTAACGGTTCAACACTTTTGTGGCTCTATGCCTACTTGGAATTCATGAATACTTTAGAGATGCATGCCTAAGCTCTTATAGAAACTGACATAGTTTCACATTTATACAGGTGAACCCTCCATCAAGCACGTCCTATAGTTTAAACATGTCACCATACAATATTAATTGAGTTATGGAGTTCATTAAGAACCTAAAAGCCCATCTTTTGTCACTATATTTTTTAAATACTATCTTGCCATAGGGAGTAGTGACTCAACATAATTATATATAAAGTTGATAGTACAACAAGACAATAGATGGCTTGTTATTACCCTTATAAATCTATGTTGTGAGATTTTTGTATAATGTACAAGTGTACACAATCACACAAGTAATATAATGGTAAGTAAGTTATTGTCTCCTCAGGGATTGTCCAAATAATAAATTATCAAAACTAACTCTAAATAATTTAGAAATATCTAATGAGTCAATTGAGATTTAATGGAAATTAAATCAATTTAAAACTAAAAATAATATATGTTATAGAACTCAAATTATAACTACCCAAATTTCAGTAAAGAACATGAGCACAATGAGCTAGAATCGTTGAATTCCTTTAAAATGCAAGGTTGGTAAAAATGATATAGCAATATGGACTTTGTTAATTATAAATTCTAAATAAGTTCATAGTCTTTTTCCAAAGTGATTATGATTTTAATTCTTTAATTAAACGAACATATTTTTATGCCAATTTAACTTCAAGAATGCGGTGATAAGCTCCAACTCCCTTCAGTTATGCAAGGTAATAATATATTCCTATATTATCACAAATCAATTTCAAATAGAAAAATGAACTTGCATCAATCAAGTTTTAGTCCATTAAAATTAACCATTCCAGTATTAATTTTAATTCAGCAACTCACTAATGATGGCCAAACATAAGTAAGTGTTAATTAATATTTTCACAAGATTGAATAAAATTAAGCTATTTTAATATTCCTTGCAGCAAAATATTCTAAATTTATATTATAGGGTTCATCAACAATTCTAGCTACCAAAAGATTAGTTCATATTCAAAAGCTTAAAAATATCCATATACAACTTAATTATTGTTCCACAAGAGTTTAAGAGAAAAGAGAATGAAAATACTAAAAGGAAAGTAAGAAAGATTAAACCCAAGGTTGATGTCTCAAGTTGATCATTTTTCTCCTTCTTCCTTTCTTCAACAACAATAGCCTTTTCCCCTAAAACTCTCCTCTTCAAAACTTTGTTAAAAATGTGGATATTTTGTCTTTGACGGCTAGACTCTTTTTATCTTGAGTCAGGACAATGCCCTAAAAGAAAATTTTCCTTTTTTCTCCCTTCACGTCATTCTATTTTGTCCAGCTCATTAAGTGGTTCAATTGTTCTCCATATCATCCAATTCATTCCACCTACTGATTTCTTTGCTGCGACAATAATATTGTAGTATTCTGGAAAGTTCCTTTTTTATCAAGTCCTATTTTTAATGTTTCAACATTAACATAGATAAAACAAAATAAAAAGAACTTGGACTCCTACATAACATAAAAGTAAAATTAATCAAATTGAGTATTCACAAACACAAATCACTCCAATTAAATGACTTTTTAAACTTAAAAGCATCCTAAATAACTCTACAATTTAGAGTTATCAATCTACTTCATGAGATCTCCAATCATATAGGTGAGGTTCCTATCACTTTTGCCTTTTGTTTTAGGTATAGTCCCATCTTCTCAGCTTTTAAAAGCCACAAATCTCTAATTTTTTTTTCAGCTATAAATGATTGGCCAATATTAATTTTCACATTGTCACTTAAGTGATCACATAATGTCTTTTAAGACTTTTTTTTTCGATCTAAATGATATAAAGATCGAGATATACACATTGTTTTTAGTTGAAAGCTTTTCGCTACATTCATCTCTACTAAAAGCAATTCAACATCAATATATCATTTTTTACCATTCCTATTTTTAATGGTAGAAGATCATCATATTACATACTAATGCTGCCTTTTAACTTGTTCAACTATCTTTATAGGTAATCCAATAGTCTAATTGGAAACTATAAACACATTTATAATTTACCAAGAAATATGATAATGATGCTTAGAACATATGAAATCATATTTCATACAACTTTTATTAAATATAAAATGCTACCATGCCATATATTTTGTTTAATAAAAATGAGACTAATATTCAATTTAACATACATATATTATATAATAATTACCCTTTCTCATAATTAAATTAGGAGTGATAAACTATAGTCTCTTTTATGTCACTCATGCTAGCAACCAATTCAAAATTAGTAATACTAGCATGCAACAAAATAATTTCACATTTATAAACCAAGGTCACGTAAATATATAAATATAATTCAAGATCATATTAACATTATAATGAATTATATATCATAAAATCTTTACATCAATACAAAAATATTATACCTAATATGCTCAAAATAATAAATTATTTAACAAATACTTTTATGGGTTATATTATAAACAAATGGAAGTCAAATAATAACTTTTATGGGCCATATTTGTATTATTTAATGAATAATTAGGTCAAAAAATAACTTTTCAAAAATGTTAGGTAGAACCCGTAAATATCTAAAGATTAGCCAATAAACACAATTAATCAATAGATATTGACATGAGTGATATTTTATAGCTGGACCCAAACGTAATTTATCATCTTCTTGCTTTCAACAAACCGGACTCATCAGTGAAATTTTTAACAGACCAGACTTAATGAAATTAGACTGTTTGAATCCCAGACCAGATATCCACATATATTAATTACTTTAGAATTCATAAAATAGTGTACATTGATTATAATTATCAAATTCGAGAAAATATCTTGCATTCAAAATATTTATAACATTAGAGTCGTGTACCTGATGATTTACAATGAAAATATACTTGTCAAAGTGTCTTCCTACTTTTCTTATTCTAAAATAATTGTCATAGCTTTGGGCAACTAGCATTTCATTCCATTACATACCAACAAATCCCATGTACATTGATTACCAATTTCTTTAAAATAGAACTGGTTATATTTGCAAAAGTATTATTTTCATCTTCGAATCAGAATCTAACAAATTTTTTTTTCTGATTTCAATGAAACAACTCAGACTCTAATCGAGATTGTGTTGGTATTTTGGTAGCAGTGAAAGTCGTGTTTTATTTTTACTATTGGTATAGCATTGTTTAACTATCTCAACCTCAATCTCAATGGCAGGCAAAATTGTCATTCAAATGCCTCTTGATTTTGCACACTACATGTTTGTTAAAAGACTCCGAAAAATTAACGCATAATCACCCAAAATTCATGCACTGAGCAATCAAACATGTAAGAAAGACAACACATTTTGGGTGCCCTATAATTGCATAATTTTTTACAGATCTCTTTGGATTAACAAATATATTTCCAGCCCAAAATCACTTTCCAATGTTTGTAGTACATCATCATCAAGAAGAAAATTTCCTTAAGATTGTTGAATTTTTTTAATATAATTGATGATGCAAAGAATTATACAAAAAAACTCTTAAGTCAAAGTATGCATAATTGCATTGTCATTAAGGAAAAATTTTTGCCCCTCTAGAATAATGTCCTTGTATAAACATGTTGAAATAAAAGTAGTTGCAAGCTCATTCTTTTTCCTATTTTTGTTATTTCTTTCCAAGTCATGCAGAATTTTGTGCAGGGTGCAATTTTGTAAATGAGGTTGTGACCACTTTATGCATGTTGCATGAAATATTTTGAACATGTCATGTATATATGTGATTATGTATATATGTGTGATGAGACATGAAGTCTTAATGTATATTAATAATAGAGGCCTGAGGTCATTTTCTTTATTTATGAGTTTTATTATATAATGTTTATGAAAAATGATAAGTGACATGTACATGTATTTAGCAGGATTCGTCTCGGACTCTTGAGAGGGGTCAGAGCGGGTCCTATCACAGGTTTTGTGACAATATTCCCTCTAATATACAATGATTATTAGTTCTATAATGATGCACTCCCAAATATAGAACTCTTAAACAACACAAAAATTATTTACTCTATAACAAAGTTTTGAGAAGTGATGGGAGATTAAACGACAAACATTTTTCTAGTTTTTCTCTTCATGTTTCTTTATTTTTAAGGTCAAAATATGACTTTTATTTATAGACACACATATACCTCTTTATTAGGAATATGTCTCTTATAATACCGTTTTATTTATATAACTCTAATTATATATATATATATATATATATATATATATATATAATTCACTATATTAATATATGTTAATATAGTTACAACAACAAATATATTTTGAAATACTTTGTATATTAATAAAATATACGACAGTTATATATGACAATAAAAAAAAGAGAAGAATGTATATAGTATATAGTTCTGGACCAGCCATTTTCATACAGTTTTTTTTTTCTCTCTGTATATGCATTTTTTCAATTTGAAGGAAGCCGTAAATGGCCAGCTTCGATCTAAATTAATGATCACTTGCGCATGCGCATATATTGACCATTTTCTCTGAGAAGTAGGAAGTAGAAGAGGTAGTTGTCGCTGATGGTAAAAATCTTTTCAAACATTATACAAGGTTCTAAATACAATTATTATTGAAATTAATTTGATGAGCGAGCCATACATTGCATATGCAGTGGCTGCATGCAACTCTAGCTAGCTACCTACCTACTTACCTAGCTACCTACCTACATATATAGGTGCATTTGATTTGAAGACTATTATTGCATTAGATTAAAAAATTGATCATCTCCTTGCACTTGGGTTAAAGATGCTATTGTTATCTATTATATATGTATTCACAAAGGGTTTACAGTGCAGTCACTACTACAAAACAATTAAAAGAGCATACTTAACAGAAGACAGTTTACATATTTAAGGTGATTTATATAAAAACTGTCTTTAATCCTAAAAAAAAAAAATGAATTTTGTAAACCGTTTTATAAAATATATGTTTAAAGTCTAAAATATATATTTAAAGAACGAGTTTAATAAATAAAATTTGATTTTAAAATGTAAAAAACAGTTTTTAAACCGTCTTCCTTTTTTTACATATTTAGAGAAAAATTTTAGTAAAAAGAAAACCGTTTTAAATTGTCTTTGATTCTACCAAAAAGAGAACCGTTTTCAACCGTCTTTTTAAATAAGTTTTTAGAGCTCAGTATTCCAATTATGCTACAATGACTTGCCATAATATTTTGTTATAGTGATTTACTAAATAATTAAAACGACGGTGTTTACTAAATAATTAAACAATGTCGTTTGGTATAGTGATATGTTACAGTACAATAATCAAAAGACGTTGTTTTTATGGAGTTCGCTATAGTATTATATATACAAAGCCCTAAATCACAAAAGCTAAATCACAAACCTTTGTTCGCACTTCTGCCATTTGAAATCAATTCATTGTTTGCACTTATACCGCCATTGTTCGTACCAATATCAATCGTCGTTCGCACTAGTAATCATGTATATGATTGTGTCAGTAGTATTTGTGAAATTATTGGTAAATATTAGAACTTAAGAATTTGAAATTAATATCGGATTGAATTCGGAGCATATATGCATTGAACACAGAAGCAAGAAAGTAAAACAAATTATGAATTCTTTATTCTAAAACAATCCCATAGATGACTTCTTTTTATTCGTTACAATGTTCACTGATTTAGTGTGTACAATACTTTTAGGTTAGGTTTAATTAATGAGCTTTGCTTATATGATTATTGGGATTGAAGAATATTGTGAATTAATGTTGATTGGTAGTAGCAGAATAATGTATTTTTATCCTATAGTTGTTTAAATTTTTTTACTTCATTCTAATTCAGTTATATTACTTGTTCATCGTTGGGTGAAAAATCTTTCTAAGATGTGTTCTTTTTTTTTTCTTTTAAAATTTAAAGCTTTATAGCCTTTATTAGCTGTTTCTAATTGTTTCCCTGGAAAATGAAATGAATATATAGTTCTGGGTTTAGCAGAATATTAAATTTATAATCGTAATAATTGACATTGCAAGTGCTTGAATATGACATTTGAAAAAAGTTTGTTCAATATTAGTAATATAAGTACTACTGCGTGTGGAACAGAAGAGTAATGCATTTGATCAAAATGATATTGAGACCACTTTAATAATTTCTTTTATAATGTTAAATCCACGGACATACATTTTTTTAATGCTTTATGAATTCATGCATGTTTTTTTCAATCATTTTAATGAGGCCGATTTATTTCCATATATCTATCTATTTTTTATAAGAAAAGAGGCATCATTAGACCGCAAAGTAAATGATATGGTCTTTTTTTATTTGTCAATTTTCAATTTTGAATATTTTACTTTTATTTTTTTTAATCTATAAAATCTAATTATGTGTTTTTTTACTGCAGAATATCAGAGTAACTAATGGAGTGTCAAGATAATATTGTCCAATTATTCTTTTGTTATGCTGTGATTTTGCTATTACTATTTACAGTACTATTTTTAAAATTTAGGATTAACGGTAATTAATATTAGTCTATATTTATATATTTTAGTTATTATAAAAATTCTTAATTTATTATTATATTAAGTAATATTAGTTATATATTTGTAGTTTTAAGTGAAAAATATGTTTGTAAGAATGAATAAAATTTTCAAGTTTATTTTTAATGTTTTAAATTTGGTAAGTATTTTATTAACTTCAAATCTTGATTCTACTTTTTATTTTAATTACTATATGTTTTAATTTCTATTTTGTTTTTAATTTTATATTTTATTTTGCAAGAAACTGCTTCAAATTAAATAAAGAGAACTTTGTTATTATGTTTTTGCCTTTTAGTGTGTTTACTACAGGGATTACTTTTTTTTTTTTTTCCGTTACGGAATATCATGAAGTTGTTTTTGCACTTACTGTATTTGTTCTTAGGAGATGTTAGCTAAATATTTTCATGTTTGTTTATTTTTACAAATTTGTAATGATACAGGCTCTTTTAATTTAGATTTTTTTTTATCAATATTTTTAAACTCATGTATTACTTTTTAAACTATTAATAATATACATATATATATATATACACACATGTATAAAATATTATCCTCTTATAAATTTAAGTATTATTAAAAAATATTTTTTATAAATTTCAATACTATTTAAAATTATTTTCTTATAAATTTAAAATTAATAAAAATAATCTTCTTATCATAAAAAAAAAATAATTTTTAACATTTTAAAATACGTTAAAAAAAATGATTTGTAATACGTTATAAAAAGATTTTTAAAATACTTTATAACACTTTTATATTTACAACATTCTAGCCATGAGTGGAGATAGAGATATTCTAAGGAATTAATAGAGCTCTGACTTAATTAATTAGTTAGTTCAAGTGAAAGGAAATTAAAATGAATTGATTGCATTTCTAATAGCATGGTTTCTTAAATCTTTTTGATGAATTTCTACGTGTCACTGGTTCTCTCTGTATTTTCTTTTTCTTTTTTTTTCTCTTTTATTTTACAATTTTTTTATTAATTAAATCAAAATCAAAATCAAAATCAAAATCAAAATCAAAATCAAAATCAAAATCAAAATCAAACTCCCCCATCTAATTTGGATAAAATGTTTTCCTAAACAAATTTACCAAACAACTATCAAAATTAAGCTCCAATCGCATCACTCTATCAAAAATCATGCCTCCATTTATTCAACTTCCGTTCAAAAAATTCAGAAGCACATCTTCAAAAGAAAGCCAAAAATAAAAAAAGAAAAAAACTCTCTAATGGCCAATCCCATCTCCATTAACGATAATCCATCATCAATAGATCCTACAAGTGGGTTCTGCTCCCAGACCAAGATTTACTACAGCCTGCGCCCCTCCGTTTTACTCCCACCTGAAACGACGCCGCTTTCTGTCACTTCCTACGTCTTTTCAACCCTCAATTCCCATCCTCCGCTACCCACTACCTCAGCCCTCATTGACGCCGTTACCCGCCACCGTATACTCTTCTCTGACCTCATTCTCCGCATCAAAACTCTAGCTTTCTCCCTCAAAACTAAATATAAACTTTCCAGAAACGACACCGCTTTCATTCTCTCTCAAAATTCCGTTCGCATCCCCATTCTTTACCTCGCTCTCTTCTCCCTCGGCGTTATCGTCTCTCCTTCCAACCCTTCCAACACAAAACAAGAAATTCTCCGTCAAATCCAGCTCTCAAAACCAGTCATTGCATTTTCCACGAACGACACTGCTCACAAGATCCCTTCGCTTAAGTACGGCGCTGTTCTTCTTGACTCGCCCGAGTTTGAATCATTCATGACGAGCCGCCTCAGCGAAACGGCCTTAGACGTGGAGCTAGATAAAACTAAGGTTTTACTATCTGATCCAGCGGCGGTTTTGTACTCTTCAGGGACGACCGGGATGTTCAAAGGGGTGGTGTTGAGTCAAGGGAACTTGGTAGCCACGGTGGCGGCAGGTTATGCGCTTCGTGCTGCGAGGGAGACTCCGGTGAATGCGCTCTGTGTTGTTCCGTACTTTCATGTCTATGGGTTTGCCTACTGGTTAAGGTCGTTGGCTATGGGCGAGACTTTAGTCTGTATGGGGAGGTTTGATTTCGAGGTTATGTTGAGAGCTGTTGAGCAGCTCAGGGCTAGCCACGTGGCAGTGGCCCCACCTGTTGTTTCGAAAATGGTCCTAAATGGTGAGGTGATGAACGGCTATGATTTGAGCTCGCTTGAAGTCGTGTCAAGTGGTGGGGCACCTTTGACGTTGAATGTGATTCAAAAGTTCAGAGAAAGGTTGCCTAAAGTGAATCTGTCTCAGGTTACCAACTAAATTCCAATCTCTCTTTTTTCTTCTTCTAATAATTTTTAGATTCGATATAAGATATGATCTTTACTTTAACGCGTAATTTTGGTAAAAAAGAAATATAACAAGTGAAAAGTAAGAATCGAGCATTGAAGAATGATGATAGTATTCTTCCAATGTTATGAATGAAGGCATATGGTTTGACTGAAACAACGGGGCGAGTATTCGGAACAGTGGGTCCGAAAGAATGCAAAGTAGCAGGAACCACGGGAAAGCTCTTGTCCAATTGCCAAGCTAAAGTTGTTGACCCGGAAACCGGCATTTCTCAGCCTCCTTGCATGCCTGGAGAGCTTTGGATTAGAGGACCTTTCGTTATGAAGGGTAAATTTATGTAACAGACTACAGTTCTTTCACTTGACGAAGGATTGCCCTCCATTCTTTTGTTTTATTTAATGTTTATTTCCTATAGGTTATGTTGGTGATGAGGAAGCAACTGTAGCTATTCTGGATTCAGAAGGCTGGCTAAGAACTGGAGACCTTTGTTATATTGACAATGAAGGCTTTCTGTTTTTCCTGGACAGGATTAAGGAAATGATCAAATACAAAGGTTACCAGGTATTGGTATTGGATTGCGGAATCTAAATTTTATGTGCCTTTTTTTCTTCTTTTGTTTTTGTTTAAATGTTTTTGGTCTGCTGACAAAATTTTGCTTGAATACTCTTATCGCTATTTGTGTCCATGTATTAGGTTGCCCCAGCAGAACTGGAGCATCTACTTCTATCCCATCCGGATATTGTTGACGCAGCTGTGGTTCCGTACGTCATTTTCCTTCAATTATTCTGTGTCAAATTTTTTAAGTTTCAATATCATTGGTCACGACTTTGGTAACCAAACTTGTGTTTAAAGAGAAAACATGAGGGGCTGGAATCTGACTCAATGAATTTTGCAGGTTTCCAGACGAGCTAGTAGGTCAAGTACCAATAGCTTTTGTGGTTAGAAAGCGTGGAAGCATCCTTGATGAATCACAAATCAAGGATTTCATTGCCAAACAGGTATATCTTACTTAATTCTCATCATGTGGAGAACAAAGAATCCTTGTGCTGATAAATCTTTACATATGACATCTTTTCTCCTGCTATTCTGAAAATTCTGTTGTAGGTTGCTCCATACAAGAGAATAAGACAAGTGACTCTAATTGATTCCATTCCTAGAAATGCACCCGGTAAGGTGTTGAGGAAGGACTTAATCAGACTTGCACAGTCAAATGTTACTTCCAAGTTGTAGACTTCTATTTCTTCATATTTGACATAAGATCTGGCATGTAAAACTTGAAATAGAACTTTGTAACGAAATGCAACTGACCATATTAAACAGTATAAATGTGCTCCAATGATAGAGTTTCTTTCCGCCAAATAACCCAATGCCCAAAACCTAAGGGCGAGGATTGCGATAAGTAAACACAGCAATAGGACCTGCTAAACAGAAATATTTCATTTTTTCTCTTATGCTATTAGATGCACTGTTCCATTGTATCAGTGGCAAAACATAGTATGTAACCTTTACAAGATCAGTTCACATACAATATCAAGATAATCCTAGTTTTTTGTGTTCTGTAACATCTTAGCTGCAACTGACAGAGCTTTAACATCAAACAACCAACTGCAAAACGTTTATTGAAGGTCCTTACCTTACAACCGCACAACATTGAACTAACCAGTAGTGACAAAAAGGTATCTACCAAGGCCTCAATTCAGCTAAATCCATCAGATAGAAATACTATTGGGGATTCCTCGACCAGTTACTCCCGGTCCTGAGGAAGGAAGGAGCAGTTCATAAGGGGGAATGCCAGCACCACATCTGCTTTTAAGATGGAAATCCTTATTTCTTTTATTTATTATATTTTCTATCTCCTCCAGCTTAGCAGAGAACTTATTAAACATTTTCAAAACTTCAGGGTCATTGATCCAATGGCTATGTAGCTGGTTAACCTGTCCCAAGTACTCCTCATCCGGAGAGTGGGTGGAAAGGGTGTCTTGAACAGCCATCACTTTAGTGGCTTGAAGTTGAGTGGGCAGTGAAGACAGAAAAGTATGCTGAGGGTTTAAGATGAATTTCTCATAACCGGGCTCGTTTTCTTGTGGGATGAGTTTTCTCATGAGAGTAGGACGGTTAGGGACATATCCTCCAAAAGGATACTGCCCAAAGTTTATGGCTGCATGCTGACCTGATGCGATCCAGATCATTGTTGTAATTATCCCTGACAAGTCCTCTTTGGTGTCGAGTTTGGGCCACCAGGGTTCATCCCTTTTGTCATAGTGCCCTTTGTTCTTAATCTCATCCCACCAAGCTTGAAGCTCAAAGTCAGATGTCACAGAATTAGGCTCCGAGTAGAAGTGTGCAACATATGCCTCTACCCACTCTTTTATAGCAGACCAGACGAGAAGCCCATCTGCTGCATAAGGGTAGTCTTCAATCACAAGTTTTACACCACAGGGCATTGAAGGATCCTCCACAGCCAAACCCCTGAAAATTTTCATTAGTATTAAGTCCTCAGCATGTTTGCTCTATCAGAAAGTAATAATGATTTTAATGTAGATGAGTTGGAAATGGTGATAGTGCCAACAAGCAAGAAGGAAGAATGAAGGTAGATAGAATTGAAGGTTTTAAGTCATCAGAGTGATTAGATCCTAACCTTCGAATAAGATCTGTAGGCAATGCCTCCATGTCAAACCTCCACAGACTTTTGTAAGCTGCAGAGCTTAGCTCCATGGCATATTTTCCCGGGCTGAAAGAAGCCTCAATTATTCCCCCTCCATTTATTAAACTTTGCCGTGCAAGGGCATTAATTTCTAGAGTGTAGCGCATATGAGGGTGAAGCAACTTGTAAATGGGGTGCATTGAGCTAAGATGTCTGTGTGTTGCAATTATATAAGGCTCCATAGAAGCATGAGTTTTTAACCTGAGAAATTCAAATCACTAACATGTTAGAAGAGTACAGACGTTTATATTTCATACAGCTCATAAATGTTTCATAACATCAATTTCCGTCTAGTCTAACCAATGTTTCATGTGCAAAAAAGGAAAAATAAAAGATAAAATTACTCGGTTATCAAAGCAAGGCTTGAAATCAATCCAATTCCAATATTACATAATTCAAATTCTGCAGAAATTAAATCAGTTATTATTTACCAGTGATTTACTAGTTGATGAATTCCAGCATCATTTGAGCAAACATGAGCTTTGGCCAGCTTCCAAATCCAATGTGTTGTAGCATCATGCCCATGAGTGTAAACATGTTTGTTCCGGGGCGAAGAAGGTTTTGGAGGAAGGGAAAGCTCAATAGCTAGTGGCCTCAGCATACCAGCCTTGTTGTAAAAGAAAACTGTCCTAGACGCATAAGCTTTTCTATTGGGCAAGGAGTTTATTTTCTCAATAAACGGCAAAAGCAAGTCATGGTAATCAAGAATAAACAATCTCTTCTCCTCAATAGCCTGTATCATCAGATATTAGAGTTAGAAAGGAAAAACAGAAATGCCCTTCTTGACCAAGACCATATTTTGTTTTTTATTACTCTCCATAATCTGTGTTTGTGCATGGGGTGGGTTGGGGTGGGGTTAAGGGGTGTGATAAAGAGAACAAAAAGTAAAGACAAGACTATCTACACTCAATTCAGTAGTGCCTCAAGAAAATCAGTAGTATGATGAGAATCAAAGGATGAAGCCAAATGTTGCTCATCGATAAGCACACTAGAAAAAGAAGGGGATGTGAACCCATTGACATAGTGAGGGTGAATTCAATACCTTTTCTACACTCAATCCATGAAGTTCTTCTTCTATTAATTCCTTTGTAATTGCTGATTCTGGAGGTCCATAAATAGCAGGGTCTAGTTTGCTGAGAATTGGGAATTCCTGTAGAATAAAATTGAACTTTAGACTTCCCAAGATAGAATAAAACATAGAAAGTAACAGACAGAAAATTGACTTGAATGATTACCTTCAAAAGTTCAATGTTCACCGGATTGACACCAGCTAAAGTCTGGCGTGCAAACTCATTGTCTCGCAACCATGCAAATCTGTCCCCTGGACATTGTAATGGCAAACGGTGCAGAAGGAAATCACGTTCCAGGACGTGAAACTTTTTTAACAAAAAAAAGTTTATTATTTGGACTGAGTTATGTTAACTCTATGTGCAAGTAAAGAAGCTACTAATAACCTCAAAGCCTACAGTAAGAGATTTATGGATAAATGAGGTCTGAGATTATCATAACAGTGATAAATATCTTTAAAACAAATAACCAAACACATGAACAAGTATTTATATTTCTCAATTTGTACTTATGAAGTGCAGTATATGAGCCCTTAGCTGGTTATGTGCTTATCCTTCTTGTTGGTTGTATTATATATTTTTGGTTTGAATCATTCATTTCTAAATTCTGATAATAAAATCAGGCTGTGAAAAAGCTCTACAGCAATGAAGCTTCTAAAGTTTGGTAAATATTTTAAACTGTTCCAAGGAATGAATTGGGTCAAAAGAGAGGTTATTATGGGGCAGGAAAGAATAAACTGGGACAGTAGATAACTATTTAATAAGCCTCACTTCAACCGTTTTTACTGCACTGAAGAGAGAGAAAGATGGTGAACAACTTACTTTTTATAACAGCTGGCGTTTCATATTTCAATAATCTATCACCAACACTAAGAACCTGTTTCATCAGACCGCCAAGAAATTGCTTCTCCCTCTGTTTTTGCTCATCATCTTTCAAGACAAAACCACTATTATATAGCTTATCAATATCGGAGAAGCATGTGAAGGGGATATCTGAACTTGATAATGAAGCAGCAATAGATGGTATGAGATTATGAAGCACAGCCTTCAACCTCCCCGCAGAGAAAGTGTTCTGCTTGATCTCCTCAAAAGTTTCATCACGAGGTACATAGACCGGATGGGGCTTTTCGACTCTGCTCTCATAACGTGGATCTAAATAAATTAATGACATACAACACATACCCAATTACAAGAAGCTTATGAAAAGGAAAATGCAACACAGATAGAGTAAACTATAGTAATCTTGAGAATACCCGTCTTGGCTGGAGGTCGGCCAGTTCTACAGCGCCTAGGATAAGGCCTTTCCTCGCCAGCCAGAATTGGTCTAGCAAGATCTTTGTCTTTATCAGGATTACCCAAATCATTGTAGATTGCATAATCATAAATTCTATTATGAGGCTTTCTCTCGCCCTTTCCATTACCGCGAATACTTAACAAGTCTTCACGTCTTAGATCTTTAATGCCTAGAGGTGTTTGTGATGGCAAGTATGCCTGTTCAGAACAATGTAAAATTAAATGCTTCAGAAAAACCATTCGTCACAGATTTAGTGAAGGCGGCCACATAAAAGGGGGGAAATTGCTCTTACATGGTTCTCACCTGATTTTTGAAGAGTATTCTACTTTCAGGATTATCTTTCCGCGAATGGATCCATGTATTTGCTGGGAAGAAGAAGGGGCCCTCATCAAAACCGTGAACCACGATCTCCACCAAGTAAAACTCCTTGCCAAGAAGGTTAGTAATGAGAATGGCCCCAGGGTTACCAAAATCAGATGGGACTGTGAAATTAGCTTCATATTCAACAATGTTGAAATGGCTTGAATTTGATGGCTTTGGCAACCATCCCCTCACTGCAGATTCTACACTCTTCCCTGAGTTGGTAACTGCGAGCACGAAACAGTTGTTTTAGCTTATTTAGAGAAAATTAATTGGTTGATGGTAAAAAAGAAAAAAAAAACTTAAGCAACACCGTGATCCCATCCCTCTTTATGCAAAGATCAGTAAACAATCATAAACTATGAACATTTTAGTGCTCTTTTAACAGTGTGTCCTATCTCAAAAAATAAAACAAATAAATAAATAAATACTTCAACAGTAACCATCAAAAACCCCACCTGCAGTACATTTTTTCTTTTCGTTATTGCAAGAAAGAAAATATTAAGATTAAAATGAAGTAGTTAGCAGAGAAAGCTAACCAGGATCAATCTCTTCACTTATGAGCTGCATCGTCATTCCTTGACCAATCCCATTCATGAAAAGCTCCCACTGATCCTCTACTTTTTCTATGAGCTTTTCTTTCATCTTCTTCCTTATCGTGATTACTGCCTTCACATCAATTAATCCCTCTTCTTTTGAAGTCGAGCTACCAACCAACAACGATCCATTAACGTCTTTTGCATTCAGCGACTTTGTAGCAGTTTCTGCAGTACTCTTGTTTTGATCACTATTTACCACCGCTCGGATAAGCCCGAACTTGGTCCTGGACACTCGGACGTGTCGGAGATTCCCATTACTTCCGGCGTCGAAGATCGACGGAGCTCGCCGGAGTGCAGGGCCAGTAAAGAGCTGTGCTTGCAGGGCAGAAGACATTGGTTTCAGTACATACGCATTCGAAGTCGCTTTATTAGTCAACACTTTATAAAGAAAGGTGGTATTGATATTTTTTCATTTTTTTGCTGAGCTAAACGATGTCGTTTGCTCTCTAGCAAAAAGCCAAAACTCAGAGTTGGAGAGGGACAGTGAGAAGGAGACAAGTAGTATCCTTTAGCGGCAGTGTTGACTGTTGAGTTCATGCGTCTAACCTTGTTTATTCACGATGCAAAAACCGACAGTCTCGCCTGAAGCGCGTAGCATTAACGTACCAATGAAATTGGCAACACAGTCAAATGCCAGTGCAAAGAAAAGTACGTGAAGATCGAATCGGTATAGAGGAGCGTGTACGTGAAAGGTGTGACGTAACTTTAACGGCAACGTCGCCGTTAGTTAAAGGAGAAGTGTTAATTTTTCTTTAAAAATTGTCCTGGACAGTTGAGATCCCCGCAAAAGAACTTGCTGGAACGAGATGCCTTTTCAAGATTTTGCAGGATAAATATTTCTGTCCAGAATAATTAATTCTCTCATTATTTATTTTGCCAAGAGTGTATGCAATACATTGAATACATTCATCAAATAATTATAATTTATGACATAGGATGTATTTTTTTTTTAAATTAATTAATTAGGCAAGGCTTAAATTCTCTTCTCGTCTTCTTCATGGTTGGCGTTGGGTTGATTCTTTATATATAAAATTATAAGATTTAAATGCTTATAAAATTACAGACTGTATAAGAAGAAATCACATGGTCTGCGCTCAGTCTGTCCTAATGCTTGGTTTAAGAATATTTGGACCATATATAAAGTTTTGAATACTTGGAGAAACGTGGTCTAAAAATAAAAATAAGAGATGTAAATGTTTCACATTTTATGAATTTAAAATAGAACATCTTCTAGACTCCTCAATTTTATATTTATTTTTAATTCTCAGTTTGCATAGAATTCAAATGAATACGTATAAATTTTCTCATTGCTAGAAAATAATTTCTATTTATTTTTGAAAAAAGTGTTTTACACGTAATCTAATCTTATCTGTGAAGAAAATTTGATAGACGTGCTACACATTTTTTAGGCAAAAATAATAATTTTAATAAAAATGGCATCCAGAGGATCACGGTGTGTCACTAACGACGCGAATTCAATGCACTCGAGACTATCGAGCTAAAATTTTCTCACCAATTGCAAAAATGCAAAAGAATCTTAACTGGAATATTATCTTTTACAGGATATCACATTCTATGATCTAGGATTTTATTTTTTATTTTTTATTTTTTTGTATAATCACAATCACGTGATAAATAATTTTTACGGGCGATCAATTTGCAGTGGGGTCCCACCGATCCGTCCTCGTCGAGAAAAAACTCGACATTCGACAAATGGCAACAATTAAATAGACAGCACGAGGCATGTACATGCAATCATTCATTCAATCATATTCTATATTTTTATTATATTTTATTATTAATTTATTGCAGCATTCACATGGCATTAACAGATATTTATAATAATACTCTTTTCTGGGTCAACCCAAATCATGTTTATCATAAATTCACGTGATCTTATGTTAAATAAATTTTCCATTAATACTAGATAGATTTTTCTTTCGAAGTGCATAAAGTAATCGTGTGCATAGGTTTATAAATAATTGATCTACGGGGAATCGAAATCAGAGTTGGTGTTTTCTTGTTTATTATATAGGGTTGTTAACTGACAGATCTTAAAATATATTAATTAATTTTAGTTGATTTCTGTATGTTTGTGAATAGAGTTCATCGACTTACCTTATCTTTGAACAATATCACAAGGTTTAAAATTTCCTAAGAAATAGGTGGAGAACTAGAGGGATTGTTTTGAGTCATAAGAATTATTGTGTGGAGGAGGAATTTCTCCAAAATTTAGAAATGGATACTTTTCCCTAATCTAGAGGTAAACATTCAAGTAATGCTAAACAACAACCTACCCACCAACTATTTTGAGGTGCACACAAATAGATAAATAGACATATATAGACTTAAGCAACTTAGTCTAAATGCTTGAACCGAAGGTGTGATTTTCTCTACGAAAATTGCTGCAAGAAAAAGACGCCACATAGTGGAAAAAACTGGTCCAGCAGGCAGCCCTTGTCTTTGGTGTTTCAATGTGCATCCTAGTGTTCAATAATGAGTGGTCCCATATCTCTTATGTTGCCAAAAAGTAAAGTTGGGTATTCCTGTGGATGTGGCCATGATTCGCATTTCACCATCCTTGGGGCGAAGTTAAATAGATACAAACGCATACATCAATTCATCAATTTTGATGGTGATTTGACTTCTGGCTATTCTCAAAAAAGTGGTTTTACCTATATTATTGTAGTTTTTTTTTTGTTTTTGATTTGTGATGACATAATGATAAATTTTATAAAATATTTTAAAATGAAGTTATGATGTTGAAGCTCTACAATTTTTTTAATATATGAAGTAATTAATTTTTCTTTTTGAAAATTTTTATATTAATTATTTTTAAAAATTTTACGCCTATAAATTCATTGCTACTTATTTTAGTTTAGTAAAGCTGTAGCACAACTAAAACAATAACAAAAGACAAAAGATGTGCTAGAAGTTGAGAAGAATCATAAAAAAACATGATGCTTACAAGTTAAAAGAGGAAGTAATTCCTGGAAAGGGGAACTGTGGTAGCTGCAGTGCAAGTAAGAACCTCTTCGTTTGCTGTTACTGTATATGTCTCTGGATCTACTGTTATATTTGGGAGGGAATCATTCAGCTTCATGTCCAATTTTGTGAGTTTTCCTCACGTTGCTCACTGCTTCCACCCTCTTATTCAGTTCATATGAGAGTTTTATTCCACGTTCTACTGCTGCCTGCTTGTGACAAAAAGAAATATGGTCAACAAGTTATTAAGAGAGAGATTGGCAGAGAGAGAATAAAAAAAGAGGGAGAGAATTGCCTTGCTGACAAATGCAATAGAGTTGGCACTTCCAGCCTTGCCAAACGCTCCAAACATAGGCCTTGACATAACCTGCCAGTAATTCATGTATTCAATATATAAGCAACTTGATGCTATTAAGTTTGGCATTTTCGTTAGTACTACCAAAGGCCTGGTCGAAGTCCCTTCTAATGAAATCAACATGCTCAACAATTCGGTGTACAAACCATAATTCAGGAAAATACAGCAGAAAGTTTCAGATCCTCCAGAAATGTGAACAATCAATTGGTTACAGTCCTCTTTTAACTTTTTTTTAAGGTATGTTGACTACCTAGGCTCTTGCTGGTAGTTTAACCATAGTCTCAGACTTGAAATCATTCGCAAAACTTGCATCATTGATAAGTAGATATGCCAAAACTTGCACCATTGACATCCATTTATGATTAATCATAAGGAGTCGGTATATCTTAACAAGTCAAGCAAGTTAATCTGTCATGTAATACACATGCTTAGGAAGAAATAACATCTCAGTACTTACTGGTTCAGGGGTGGGGATGCTGGCATTTGGATCGCCCATATTAGCCCATGCAATCACACCACCTTTGATAACCATCTCTGGTTTGGCCCCGAAGAAAGATGGGTTCCATAGAACTAGATCAGCCAACTTCCCAACCTGCACAAACATAATTGTAAGTGATTCTTAATGTCAAATGTCAAATACTCTGCCTGATATTTGTAGATTAGCTGACAGGTTATGATTCCTGTCTAGAATTAGAGAATCCTTCAATTAATTGTACGTTGATCAACTGTTGCAAAACCCTTCTCCAATTGTATATGATTCAGACAGACTGATTCTCTATTTTGGAAATTCTTGGTGTCGGATACGTCAAATAGATGTTATTACTTAAGTTTTTCCTCTGAAAATTCTAGTTCTTATCTAATAATATAACATTTATAGTTTCCAGTTTAAAATGTTCGCAGCAAATATTAAATTTCACGTACATCGTACAACACGGATTATGGGATAAATGAGCTCATAGAGGTTAAAAGTTTTGTACCTCAACTGAACCAACAAACTGAGCAAACCCATTGACTATGGCTGGATTTATGGTGTATTTAGCGATGTATCTTCTGATCCTAAGGTTGTCATTGTCAGCTCCACCAGGATCAATCGATCCTCTTTGTGACTTCATCTTGTGGGCAGTTTGCCAAGTTCTGCTTATCACCTGGTATAAAAGGATTGGGACTCGTCTAAGACTTGTATCATTGAAAAATTTGAGCTTTTACTTCAAGCATTATGAAAGATAAGAGAAATGTTACACAGTGCTCAATAAAAGAATAGAGATAATAGAAAATTCAGAATCAATCTTGACAGAACAAGATGGTATCTTGCTCTCTCTGTCTCTCAACACAACAAAATTTCTTGCCATGGATTCAGGCCGAATCATTGTCCTACTTCCTTAGTAAAGTCTATGATATCAATCAGTATTTGTTATTTCAAGTGGCGTATTTGTATCTGCGTCTATCTCCATTCTTCACAGATCATTTCTCTCCGAGTCTATGAATAACTTGAAATGGTCATAACTGAATCCAAGTCAAAACATTCTCACATCTGGTAAACTTGCCCATAAGACGAGCTTCTAATATAAAATTCAACTACCAACATAACTTATTTCAACTGGAAGATTCAATTATTCATGACTAATTATAAGGTAGAAAGAAAGTATGCCAAATAATGAAGGAAGGTTGGGCGATCAAGAACCTCTCCAATTCGACCCATAGCCTGGGAATCGGAAGATATAATGCTAATTGCCCCCATATCATGCAAGATGTCTTCTGCAGCAATTGTTTCAGCTCTTATTCTTGATTCTGCAAAAGCTACATCTTCTGGAATATCCTTATCAAGGTGATGACAGACCATCTGCAATTATTTGAAGCAAACAGAGAATGAGTCATGACACACAGACAACATTCTGCGTCATCACTTGCATAATCTTTTTGTACCAGCATGTCTAAATGTTCATCTATAGTATTGCAAGTATATGGCCGTGTGGGGTTTGTTGATGAGGGCAGGACGTTCTTGACACCGCAAACTTTGATAATATCTGGTGCATGGCCACCACCTGCACCTTCACTGTCCAAGAGAACATCAATATAAGAAACACCAAGAACCAGTTAAAGGGATTTTTTGACTCTCCCCCATTTTAAGCTAGCCTGTTTTACCCAAAAGAAGAATAAAATAATTTGAGAAATATTTATAGAGCAAGCTAATCCAATTCCTTGAGGTGGTATCCAAAATTTAGCTTAACCATTAAAAATTGTTTATGGTTAGATTCTGAATGAGATATCCAATCTCTGTTTAGAAGAAACAAGCTGTAATATATCTATAATTATCACTTATATCATAGGTATCAAAATAACTTCATCAGAACTTAATTTTCAACAAGAGTGGTCTTAAGCCATTAATTAGATAACATGATATATATCAATATTTTATGAAAAACCATGAGCGAAATGAATTGGAAAGAAAAAGGAAGTCGGGTAAAAAAGTTGCTTTGGAACTTGAATCCTATCATCGTAACAAGCCAAAGTACTTATTTTCAATGGAAAGTTGTATTATAAAATGTATACAAAAAATGTGATTGCAATGCCACTGTCAAAATTAACAGAGGAGTCTACTTAGAAGTTTCATTCAATTCTACATGCAAAATCTCCATGAAGCATCTTGAAACAGGAAATTTTGCTGTTGTAACACTAGCATTTGAAGGTCTAACTATGCATTAGCACTCAGTAAACATTGAAAAACGAATAGCAGACTATGCATTTGCTGTGGTTAGCACATTGAAACTTGTACCTGTGGTAAGTATGAATGGTTCTTCCTTTAAATGCAGCAATAGTATGTTCCACAAAACCAGATTCATTCAAGGTGTCAGTATGGATATTAACCTGCCAAATTGACACATGAAGACAAAGAATATTTATGAATGTAAAACTCAAAAAAGATTATATATATACACATATATTGTATTATATATATATATAATTAAAATTCAGGAGAAAAATGACCTGGATGTCATATTCTTCTGCAACAGTCAAACAATTGTCTATTGCAGCAGGTGTACTTCCCCAGTCCTCATGCAGCTTCAACCCCATTGCTCCAGCTTTAATTATTTCATGTAGCTCATCAGGTTTAGCACTGTTCCCCTGAAGTAAATATAGGAAATTAAATAATGAAGAAGGAAGAGTAAAGTGAAGGGCCATCCAATCAGAAAAATATTAGCATACTTTTCCGGTGAAACCAAAATTTAGAGGCAGATCATCTGTTGAATGCAGCATTAATTTCATTTGCAATGGAGCTGGTGTACAAGTAGTTGCTCTTGTCCCATCAGCAGGTCCTGTTCCACCTCCCACTAATGTTGTAATGCCTACGTGTTACGAAGATTTTGGGGAAAACTTCTCATTAAATATTTTCTAAAAGATGTTTCATTCAAACATTTCTGGTTGTTCGCAAAATATAAATCAGAAGCACTACATTCATATTCTTAATTCAAATTAAGTTGTTCAAAATAACCCGAATGCCTTTCGGACCCTAGTTTGTTCAATACTGACTCAACAGAACAGGTTCTAAAATGCAACTTCATGCCCTATTATAATGTACAATCTGCAGGATGGTTGATATTGTATACACATGGGCTCTAGTGTGTGCGCTCCAGATACTACTAGAGCTATCCTTGATGACGTATGCTTTCACACTGTTAGCATTAAAATTAGACTTATTTAGTGTTACTAGGTTTAGTCTTATTAAGTATAGTTCTAGTTTAAGTATTATTAGTCTTTTCCTAGTCTGTTAAGGATTATTAAGTTTACGAGGATTACTAATTTATGTTGTTTTTATTATTTCAACTTATATAAATGCATGTTTATATACTTAGTTTATAATTCAAGAGAGTTCAGTATAGTTTTATTTTTTTCAACATGGTATCAAAGTGGGTTTGATCTTAGGTTGGAGAGTCGACTTAGAAAAATTTTTGATAGCGATGATGTGCCACCTTATGAGGTGGTTACTAAGCATGATTTAGTTTTCCACTTGCAAAATATATATATATGAACGCAAACACAAGAAAAATAGAGGAGAAGAAGAATTTTTTCTTATTTCTTAATAATAATCATAACTGGTACAATAAGTTTAATATATAGGGCTATACATTCCTAATTTAACTTTCTAACTTTAGGAAATAATCAGATTAGTATAGCTGTACAAATCAGGCAACTAATCTTAGAAATCAGGAAAGTCAACTATCTAATCTTTCCTTATTTTCTACACCCCCCTGTTGGTGCATAGATATTGATCATGCCCAACTTGTCAGTGAAAGATTCAAACTTTGGTCTGAAGTATCCCTTGGTAAGAACATCCGTTGTTTGTTGCTCTGAAGTGATGAGCAACATACAAATAACTCCATTTTCCAACTTCTCTGTAATAAAATACCTATCAATCTCAATGTGCTTCGTACTATCATGCTGAACTGGATTATTTGCAATGCTTATCGTTGATTTGTTATCACAGAATAGTCTCACAGGCAGTTTGACATCTAATCCCAGTTCTTCAAGGATTTTTTTAACACATAACACCTCACAAACTCCATTTGCCATGGCTTTATACTCAGCTTCAGTACTACTTCTACCAACCATGTTCTGTTTTTTACTACACCAAGTAACTAAGTTTCCTCATAAAAACGTACAGTAACCAGAGGTTGATCTTCTACCTGAAACTGAGCCTGCCCAATCTGCATCTGTAAAGCCTTCTACACTCCTTCGATCATTTTTCTTAAACAACAACCCCCTTCCAGGTGTACTCTTTAAATATTTGAGAATCTTGTATACTGCCTCCAAATGCTCCTCATAAGGTAAGTGCATGTATTGACTCACAACACTAATGGCAAAGGCAATATCAGGTCTTGTATGGGATAAATAAATGAGTTTCCTTACAAGACGTTGATACCTACCTTTATCCACTGGAACTCCATCGGAAACCTCTCTGAACTTCTGATTAGGATCCATGGGTGTATCACTTAGTCTGCAGCCACTCATTCCTGTCTCCTCTAGCAAGTCTAGAACATACTTTCTTTGGGACATAGAAATTCCCATTCTAGATCTTGCAACTTCCATACCCAAGAAATAACGTAAGAGATCTAAATCCTTAATTTCAAATTCCGACGCCAGGTGTTTCTTCAGCCTACTTATCTCATCACTATCACTCCTAGTAAGTATTATGTCTTCCACGTATACAATCAGGACAACCATTTTTCTACCATTTGTGTGTTTCATGAACATTGTATGATCAGATTGTTCTTGACTATATCCTTCTTTTCTAACATATCTGGTAAATCTCTCAAACCAAGCACGAGGAGACTGCTTCAGTCTATAGAGTGATTTCTTCAATTTACACACCTTTCCTCCAAACTTGTCTCCAAACCAGGAGGCACATCCATATACACTTCTTCTAATTCTCCATTCATAAATGCATTTTTAACATCCAGTTGAAACAACATCCACTCCAAATTCACAACTACAGAGGGTAGTACTCGAATAGTATTCAACTTGGCTACGGGAACAAACAGTCTCTTGATAGTCAACTCCATAAGTTTGTATGAATTCTTTTGCTACTAACCTTCCTTTACAGTGTTCCAAGGATCCATCTGAGTTGAATTTCACTGTGAAAACCCACTTGCAACCAACAATCAATTTTCCTTCAGGCAAATGAACCATCTCCCACGTTCCAATTTTTTTTAGAGTCTCCATCTCTTCATAAACAGTCTTCTTCCATTCAGGAACCTTTAGCGCTTCATGTATAGACTTAGGTATATCCACACTTGATAATTGTGAGACAAATGTATGATAAGATAATGACAGGGTTCTTATAATAGACAAAATTTGAAAGAGGATGTTGAGTACATGATCTAATTCTTTTCCTAAGAGCAATTGGAAGATCTAGAGGTTCAGAATGTACTTGTGGAAGAAGTAAGAACTCAGACTCTGTAGATTTAGAGATTATACCTGGATTTTCAAAGTCGGTGTTTTTCGGATCTGGAATTGGCTCAGATTCTCGGCATTGAGGAAGTACAACTACATCTTTCTTACTTTGAATCCGTTTTTCTTTAGTGTAAGTTTTCCCAAACAATCTCTCATCATTGAAATGTGCCTCGTCTATTATCCTAGTGTCAATTTTATGTTCAGATACTAAAGTAGGCCTCATATCCTGTTCCAAGGTATCAAAATTAAAAATTGTAGTTTCAATATTTGTCTTACCATCTAAATCATTAATACTTGTGTCAAGCTTAAACACCGAGTCTTCATATCCTTTCTACCCCTGAAGAGGAGGATTAAAAAAACTTTGAGACTTAAAGAATGTAACATCCATTGTGATAAAAAAAAAATTTTCTGCTAGAATCAAAACATTTATACCCCTTTTGTGTGAGAGAATATTCTAGAAAAACACATTTTATTGCCCGTGGATTCATTCTTATCCCTATTATGATTATGTACATGTACAAAGGCAACACATCCAAAGACCTTTGAAGGTAAGTATGAAGTCAGACGTGACATTGGAAATTTTTTTAAAAATTGTCAATGGTGTCTAAAAGCTCAAAACTCTTGATGGCATCCTATTAATAAGATATGTAGTAGTAAGAATTACTTCCCCCCATAAGTATTTAGGAACTCTAGTGGTAAACATCAAGGACCTAGCTACTTCTAGGAGGTGCTTATTTTTCCGTTCTACTACCCCATTTTGTTGAGGAGTGTCGGTACAAGAGCTTTGATGAACAATTCCTTTTTCTAGGAGAAACAACCCTAATATTTGATTAAAGTATTCCTTCCCATTGTCACTTAGAAACACGTTCTATGGCAGATTTTTCTTTGAGTAAATAGACCCAACTTAGACGTGTATGATCATCAATAAATGTTATAAACCATTTTTTTTCCAAAATTGGTTAGTGTCCTAAAAGGGTCCCCACACATCACTATGAATAAGAGAAAAAGGCTTGAATGTTTTATATAGTTGAACAACAAAAGATGCAGGATGGTGTTTAGCTAATTGACAAATATCGCATTGAAATGACGACAAAATTTTATTACGAAACAAGTTTGGAAACAGATACCTTAAATATGAAAAGCTAGGATGGCCTAACCTACAATGCCATAACATTATTTCATCATCAATAAAACTAAAGCATGCTCTAAGATTTGAAAATTGAGGTTGCATACACATAGAATTTCCATCATCAAAGTAATAGAGACTGCCATACTCTTTAGCATTGGCAATCATCCTCCTCGTATCTAGTTCCTGAAATTCACAGCAATTTGGAAGAAATTTAGCACAACACTTCAAATCACAAGTTATTTTACTAACAGACAAAAAATTATAAGAGAGATTTGGGACATGAAGGACATCATGAAGAACGAGAGTATTAGAGATAACGATTGACCCTTTCCCAACAATTGCCGAGAGGGAGCTATTAGCAATCTTAATTTTTTGATTGCCTGCACAAGGACTATAGGAAGAAAATAATTTAGAGCATCTTGTCATATGATCTGTGGTGCTTGAATCTATTATCCATGGACAAGGAGGAATAGTAGACATATTAAAGACAGCAGATTGTAGATAATTACCTTTATGAGCTAAGGAATAAGAAGAAGATATAGGGTTAGTGAATTGTGTGGACTGAAAAAGTCTATACAGTTGTTCTAATTGTTCCTCACTGAACGAAGGTGTCGCAGCTGCGGTTTCAGTGTTCCCATTCACCTCAATGGCTGAGTAGAAGGCCTTTGAGTCACGGTTTGATTGACTAAAATTCTGCAGCTTCCAATTGGGAGGTTTTTCGTGTAAATCCTAACAAATCTCCCTAGGGTGATGTGGTTTATGGCAGTGATCACACCACACCTTGTCTCCTTTCTTGTTCTGTCGTGCTTGGGATAAGGAGCTATTGTGATTGGTCCTCGTTATTAAGGCTGAAACTTCTGCAGCAGATAGGTTTTTTTCTCCTAACATCATTTTGCGTGATCCTACCTCTCGTCGTACTTCTGAAAACACTTCCCAAATTAATGGCAAAGGGATTCTGCCAAGAATCCTGGCCTCGAACTTTATCAAGGCTCTTATTCAAACCTGCCAAAAACTTATAAACATCATCATTTTCCATTCGTTTCAAATAACAAACATTACTGGTCTTACAAGCCCAATCATCTTCATAGCAGAGATCAAGCTCTTGCCATAACACCTTCATCTCGTTGTTATACTCAGAAACCTCACGATCACCTTCTTTAGTCTGCCATAGTCTCGTTTTCAACTAAAAAATCTATGATGGATTTCGAGATCGGAGTACGTTTCTCTGACCACATCCCACCAAGAAACAAATATGTCTTCCCGATTGAAGTCTCCATGGAATTGATTAATCATGCCATAACTAGGGAATTTTTTGACTTACAAGTCCTCCACGTCTGATCAGTTTTTTCGGGCTTTCATCTAGCCGGTGAGGTAGCCAAGTCTGCCCTTGCCATCGATCACTAATTTAATGAATTGTGCTCACTCTAGATAATTCGTACCGTTCAATTTGTGAACAGTTAACTGTACTGGAAAACTCTCACTTCCACTCGGGTTTCCAGATCCCAACGATAGTAGCGCTTCTACGCCAACTCCAGTAGATATGGGGGTATAATTGGTATCACCAGTTACTACTGCTCCAGGTATGACGTTTTGCACCATTACAATAGAACGGAAAAAGGAACAAACACACGGAAAAATGAACAGAGCCAAACGGGTCAGGCCAGACTTAATTCTGCCATGGCTATGATACCATGAACGTAAACACAAGAAAAACAGAGGAGAAGACTAATTTTTTCTTATTTCTGAATAATAATCATAAATGGTACAATAAGTTTAATATATAGGGCTATACATTCCTAATTTAACTTTCTAACTTTAGGAAATAATCAAATTAGTATAGCTATACAAATCAGACAACTAATCCTAGAAATAAGAAAAGTCAACTATCTAGTCTTTCCATATTTTCTACAATATATATATATATATATATATATATATATATATAAATTTTTGGAAACTTTATTCAAGGTATGCCTTCGTCTATTATTCTTTGCCTATGGAAGGCGTTACAAGTATTTTTCACCTACGAAAGACATTACTTTGCCTATGAAAGGCACTACAAGTATTCTTTGCCTATGAAAGACAATATCAATATTTTTTGCCTATGGAAGACACTCTTCGCCTACGGGAGGCACTATCAGTATTTGCCTATGAAAGGCACTATCATCTTTGACTATTGTCTTTGGGATTTTCTTCTCAATCGCATTGGCTTCCAAACTCAAGCTTACTCTACCATCTTGAGTTTGAAGGAGAGTGTTAGCATTAAAATTAGACTTATTTAGTTTTACTAGGCTTAGTCTTATTAAGTATAATTCTAGTTTAAGTATTATTAGTCGTTTCTTAGTCTATTAAGGTTTCCTAAGTTTATGAGGATTCTTAATTTATGTTACTTTATTATTTCAGCCTATATAAAGACATATCAATATACTTAGTTTATAATTCAAGAGTTCAATATAATTTTATTTTCTTCAACACACACCTTCAATTACCAGTTTAATATGCTCTAATGATCCTAGGGCATATCTTTATTAAACTTCATAATATCCAAGGTGCAATCTACTTTTCTTCCAATTTTCATCAGTGAGGAAAGAAAGGATATAAAGGCAACAACTCAATAAATTCACAGATATCTTCAACTGTTCAGATAATAGAATTGACGTAATCAAACAATATGTGTTTTTTATAAGAACACAACAGCTTAAGTACTTCCAACTATGTCACTCACCACTTGATATTGCTTCATATGCCAATTGAGGGCATATGAAGTGGACGTGACAGTCTATGGCCCCCGCAGTTACTATAAGTCCTTCTCCCGCAACAACCTCAGTGTTAGCCTGAGAAAGAATGAGCAAGTGTAAGTATGCAGCTAAGGACACAGTGGGAAATCATTCCTTGAATGCTGCTTCTACATTCCAGGATGGAACTTACCCCAACTATCATATTAGGACATACATCATTCATAACGTCGGGATTACCGGCTTTTCCAAGTGCAACAATAATACCATCTTTAATACCAATATCTGCCTTAAAAATTCCACTATAATCAATAATCACCGCATTAGTTATTACAGTATCCAGAGAGTCAACAGGCTGATGGCCACATGCCTGGCCCATGCCCTCTCTTATGACTTTTCCACCTCCGAATACACATTCATCACCATAAACAGCAAAATCTCTTTCAATTTCAGCGTACAAGTTAGTATCTCCAAGCTGAATTTTGTCACCAACAGTGGGACCAAACATGTTGGCATAAGCCTCTCTAGAAACAACGGTAGTGAAACAAGGACCTTCTCCAGCTACACCCTCACTGAAAAATTAGAACTGAGGTAAGTAATCATTATTCAGTTAGTAGTCATATAGATTAGGAATTGTGAATCAAGGATCCCACTGATAGCTATAATGTAGTTAAAACAAGCGACAGAGAATTGCTAAGCATAAATTCTAACCTGGCATTTGCTTCTTCTAGGTTTCCAAATCCTCTTTCATTTACAGCTTCCATAGCTGTCATGCAATTGGCGTCATCGACGGGACCATCAACAATTCCATTTCCACCTCTAATCACTTTCTTACCTCCAATGCTTACAAGTTTGACAATTTTACTTTCCCCCGGCTGTCAAAGTAAAAGAAGTTTCATTAAAGGACTTAAAATGCACAGTATGCATTGGGTTTAATAGATGAATATGCCAGCCCATGAATAAGCCTAGAAAATACCATAGTTTCAATAACAATTTTAATAATCATAGGTGAGGTCTTCTCCTAGCAAAAGATCACTAATTTCAATCCTTAACATCTTAAAATCTGACCTACAAGGTCTTTTCACAACTATTCCAACCAATCCTTATTATGGGCATGTTGTCAAAAGGATAAGATGAATTATTAATTGCATAAAATCAAGAAAATAAGTCATATCATTTGAAATAGAATAAGATTCCATGATTCAACCTCAAATCGCGCAGCTGTTCCTGCTGGTATATTCAAGCGCATTCCAAATGCTTTCTTTCGATCAAAAACCAAGTAGGGGTTGACCTCAATAAAGTGATAGTGACTACCAACCTGGAAAGGAAAAAGTGCAAAATGATCAATAAGCAGAGAAAATTTTCAAAGTAAAACAACAAACGCAATGTTGGCAGTTAGCTTGTTTAATCAGTTAAAACTGTAAGTTGCTTCTAGGACGCATCTTGACACATAACCCTATATGAAGAAAATACCTAAACAGAAATATCAGCTTGCAATAAAACAGATTCAATAACCAATAACCAATGGAACTCCTGAAATCTAAGATTAAATAAGCAAATTGTACAACTGGTTCTAGCAAACACCGGCCCACACAGTCAACTAAAAAAGAATATAAGCATTTTTTGGGTCAAAAGTATAATTCAAGTTTGAAACATAATGAATTCTTATTACAATAAGCAACCAATCTGTAGCAACTACACATTAATTAAAATTAGCTAAAAGGGATAATCCAAGCAGCGAAAAGTACATAAAAGAGCAGAGGCAATCAAGTAAAGGCAAGCACCTGAACTGGCCTGTCTCCCGTGTTAACAACTTTGAGGATTATAGCTTTCCTTCCATGATTAAGAGTAATACTCCCACCTCTAGGGACAATCCTACCAGGAACATTATTATCTTGTATTCCAGGAAATTTGTCTAGGGGAGGCACTACAAAATTAATGCTCTTGTATCAATGCCAATTTGAATTGAAATGCAGAAGAAATATACTCAAATTTTGTTACTATTAGCAGAAAACTCTGGTGCATTACCGATAAGATTATTTGTAACTAAGAAACGTATTTTAGAAGTTTGAAGAATATTCAGTATCAGTTAAGCTTACGCTTTCAAGTTCAAGGAATATTTCCTTGGATAGGAATATAACAACACTGATAAGCTTCAGTTGTATTATGACACATGGAAGAGAGTTGCTTCAATTGATTTTCAACCAAGTAAGCTGTCCTAGCTGATGCAGGTATCACAATCTTTTTCGTACAATTATTAGTGCTTTTCTACATCATTCTCAAATTTCCACAAGCCTTTCCTGGAAATAACTTGTGTCTACAAATTTGGATAAACATATCGTAGCTCCTTATTAGCCCTTTAAATTCACAAACACAGCAAATGAGGACGGTAAGGAGTGAAGAGTAAAGAATACAACAATGTTGAGGAAGGGCCTGCCAATCATAGTCGAAAATGAAAGAGAACTTCATGCTTAATAATTTGTTATAGACCGTACACCAACTCTTGATTTTCAAGGTAAGGACACAAAACACCTTCAAGGAAGCTAAGATGATTCTACTGATAAAGAGAGTTCAAATTCCAATTACAGAGCCTAAACCAGAGGTCATTAAGGAATATTCCAATTACAGAGCCTAAACCAGAGGTCATTAAGGAACATTCCAATTACAAACCAAGGTCAGTACTCACCCGGAAGAAAAGAACCATGTAAAGCTAGCTCAAGATTTCCATTTTCACTTGCAACTGGATCATGTATGGTGATTAATTTTGTCCCGTCAGGAAATGTGCCTTCAACCTGTATCCATTTTTCTTAATAACTGAAATATGAAGGTGAATTTTTTTACAGAACTACAGTATCACTCCTTCTAATTCCCTATAAAACTGAACGTACAACAAGTTCAAAAGGAAGCTTCAATATTAGCTAATAACATAGTGAAGCTTAATACCTGGACAGTATCCAAAAGATGTGCCACAGCTGGAAGAACTTGCCTTCTGTTAACAGAAAAAGAAACACAACTTTAGACCCTAAACTACAAACTAAGATGCATTTGAGAATGTCTTTGTTAAAAAAAAAAAAAAAGCACTTATGAGGCAAAGTGCTTTTTCAGAAAATTTATTTACCAAGTACTTCTTCCTAAAACACTTTTTAAGTGCTTTTCTTAGTCCAATTTTTTTTTCTTTCTTTTCTCCAAAAAGCAGCTTAAACAGTATCTATTCATACACTAGTCTGGGGGCCTTTTTGATCCCTGAAAAATGCTCTTTAGCTATTTTGTCAATTGATAATCTAACAAGATCAATAAAAAATTCACATAATACCTTCCTAAAAGTTGCTTTCCAATATCCATCAACTCTGCAACAGTCTTATCACCATCACGAACAAACTCCAAGATCTATAGCGTAATTCCATAAAATCAAAACCAAAATAAACAAAACAAAAACAAGAAACTAAAAACTACTCGTATGTATTCGGCGCATGGAATTACCTGAGTGGCTATGAGTGCAACAGCTTCAGTATAATTAAGTCTTAAGCCACGCGCCAAACGTTTCTGCGCTAGGTACCCTGCATTGTGTAGTCCTAACTTCTCCGCTTCCCTTGGAATCAGCTTCATCTTTCAATTTTCAATCATTACGCCACAACTATCTCGTCCTAATCAAAAACAAAACTAAAACGTTCATCTTAAAATACTAAGCTAATATAATGAATGGAAGATTGGCTGACGATTCATTTCAGAAATTGAAGAAACTGCGACTTGTTGAGAATTTTGGAATGAAAATGAAGGCAAATTTGATCGGAGCTTTGACTCACCTCATCCAGTCGCAGCCGCGCCGTGCTTGCGATAGCGGTGAGAGAAACAGAACCGGAGCAGCGAGCTTCCTTACCTTCAGCCACGTGCTGTTTAATAAGCTTGTAACAACCGACTGCTCTGTACAGAAAAGAGCAGGGAGAACAGTACAAATAGCTTCTATTTATATATTCGGATGAATTGGAATTTTTTAAGGTAAATTCAATTATCCCTCAATTTAGTGGTAATTTTCACACATAAATATCTTTCTAATTTTCTTTTAAAAGAATTAGCTGATAAACACATTTTCCAACAATTATACCGTATAATCACAAATAAGTTTGAGTACACAAAGAGTTTATTTGAAACTATTATTTCGAATATAAAAAGAGCTTATTTTGAACACAAAAAAAAAAAAATTTACTTAGTCATTGTAGTATACATAAAAAATTTATTCAAAATTAAAAAATTTGAAGTAGTGAAAGAGTTTAACTTTAAACTATATTTTCAGAAAGTTTACTTAAAATTGGAGTACAAAAGGAAATTTATATGACTGTAAAAATATTTCATCCAATTGCATGTTTCTTACTTATTTTTTAAAGAAAATTAAGAGATAATTATATATAAAAATTGCCAACAAATTTTAGTTATAAGAGTATTCTTCAATCTACACTAATCAATATTGATAATCTTTAACCCCACTCAAATTTATAAAAGTATTATATCATCTCCACAAGCTAACTTTCACCATTATTTTGTACAAGAGAGTAAATTTGTAATTTTAGAAACTTAAATTAATAAAAATAATTTTTTTCCCTTCTCTCTCCTTTTGATTTTTTTTCTTTTTTTAATTTATTTTTTATTGTAACCATCAAAGACTGCTCACGGTAACTTGCGCAGCCACACGTGCCTATGACTCATGGAGAAGAATTTTAGGTTTTGGGGTGAAGAGATGAGAGGAGAAGAGGAAAGAAAAAAAGAAGAAAAAAATTAATTTAAATTCTTTAGGGATTATATTATCTTTTTATGTAAGAAAAATTTTCACATACCTTCCTTAAGGTTTACAAAAACTACGGCTAGATGGAAAGAATTCATTAATTCACAGCTACTACCCCTCTGACTTAACAGCAAATATCTTTTCTATCCATTATTTGTACTTTTTTGATGAAATATCTATTTTACCCTCAACCTAACTCAACCAAAAAGCTGCCACCACTGTCTCACCATCAACAACATATATTTGAAGCTTGTAATAAAGAAAAATGTTCAAATAATACATATTATCCGTTGCAATTCCAACAACCATTTCATGCACCTATATATATTGTGCCAAACAATTTAGACTTGCACATATGTGTTTCTCAAATCGATACTAATGTCCCTTCAACATTAGCAAGCAAGTTTATCGCAATACAAAACCAAAGTTATTGCAACCAATAAGGCTATTTAATCAAGCTTTTGCCAACAAAAGAACCTGCGCTCAATAAAGACTCATTCATCAATCATCAGCAACCATACAAAAACTCCATAGATTACTCATTAACATCCATATCAAGTCTGTCATTAATGGCATCTTTATGCTCAATATCAAGCTCAAACAAAGGTAAAATAGGAAAGAAGCAGTGGAGAAAGGAAGTTAATGGCAACATAATTAGATTTGAGAATAAGATGTGCATGTGCAACAAAAAGGCTGCAATGAAGATTTCTAAACCAAGAGACAACCCAACAAACTTTTTTATTGCTGTAAGTATGATGAAAACTCATATTTCAAATTTTGGTATCCCTTAGAGAATGATTTCAGTGATGGTGCATTATTTATACGAGAAGAGAATAAAGAGAATGCTGAAAATGCAACAAATGACATGTTAAATGAACTGAGGATGTTAATAGATGAGCTAAATGCACTGATGAAGATAATGCAATGCATATATAAGAAATCGCATGGTGGTTGGCTGCCAACATTTACTAATGTTGCATTGTGCATGGTTTCCATCTATTTGTATGTAAGTAGTTTGAGCAAAAAAGTCTATATAGTTTCTAAGCTAAGCTACTTACAGGACTCGCCTTGACCCTTCTTAGGAGGTTGGGACAAATCCTGCTAAATATCTATATTAGCCACTTATCATTCTCATAAACATCATATAATAAATATCATAGATAAAGAAAATGGTTTCAGGCCTCTATCATTGTCATATATTAAGACTTCATGTCTCAACACACACATATATACATAATCACATACATACATAACATGTTTAAAATATTTCATGCAGCATGTGTAGAGTGGTTTCAACCTTATATAGCCTTATCAACTCACCAACAAAAATTGATATGCTCATATCAGAATTTTCCTTGAAAAGATGTAAAAACTAAGTTACAATCCAATTTGATGTTGCCTTATATTTGTCTATAACTCTGGGACAAGTATGTTCAGCGTTTAATGTCTTGATTTGGAATGACAGCTTGTCCCATGTAGGGCTTGCATGAATTCTTCACTTTGTACTTGCTCTAAGCACATAAATCTGTAGTCTGGTTTGGCAGGGTAACATCCACAGCATGGTTTTCAACTCAATAGATAAGTTGGTAATGCAAGGTGACCATATATGTGGTAACATATAGAATTGCTATAATCTGAACTTGGAGCTTTGAAAAATAAGAGAGCTGTGGGTCATCAGCAGGAATACAAAAATTTGGAAACATGCTGACCATAACCATTCTAGCATTAAGGGTGGTTTGGACTGTACTGATACATGTATGTTTATAGTTAGAAAACCTGTGTTAACAAGTAAGTTAGGGTATAGTATGTTAGGGCAAACATTATTCCACAAAAGTGGATGTGGGTAAACCCTTCTCTGCTCCAAGAGGAGAAGAGGAAGTCAGGGATTTAAATTGGAACAAATTATTCTCCTTAAGTCGTTGGTAGCTGATAAGCGTTGAATATGATATACTGTACATATTCTTTTTTTTTTTAAGGGATGGATAAGAGTTTTTATAGAATGGGCAAAGAAAGAAACAAGGTTTCTATGGACATGATATGGGTTTAAGAAAGGTAATTTATAAAAAAGAAGAGATTCAGAATTAGGAAAATATTCTATTTCATATAAACTAGATACTTTGTATGCATGGGTTTTTTGAAGAGATTCGTTTGAAGAAGAGAGAGCGCACTCTCGACGTCCTGGACACTGTGCGCGCTCGGGATGCGTTACCTTCTTTCACCAAAATCCAAAACGACTCTCGACGACGGATATCTCGGCTCTCGCATCAATGAATAACGTAGCGAAATACGATACTTGGTGTGAATTACAGAATCTCGTGAACCATAGAGTCTTTGAATGCAAGTTACGCCTCAAGCCGTTAGGCTGAGAGAAGATTGAGGATTTAGAACTGGAAGCTGAAGACTTGGATCTGGATAGCATTATAATGAATACTTCTTTCTACACTAAATCATAAAACAAACTTAAAAACTATTTATTTTATCAAAGAAACTTCTAAAAATGACACTCGTTTTGATATAGAAGATCGAACTAAACCATAACTATAGAGCATACTTGAATCTAATATTTTTCTTGAAAATCGATTTGGCTCTGATACAAAATGAAGAGGGAAAACCGACGCTGATAAACATTTGACGCGGGACTGCTAATATTTTATGATTAAGTTGATTACTACCAAATAGAATAGGGAAGATCGACCATGATAAATGAGGTATTCTGCTAACGGCTGTGCTTACCCTTCGCGACTTATAACTGGCAGACTGTTACGTTTACTCGAGAAAATCTTCCATGACTAATTTTATTAAAGATTTCAGATAAAGAAAAAAGAAAGAGGTTTGTTTAAGCTAACATTGAGAGAAGAGAGAGAATGAAATTCTTAAAATCACTCTTAACTTTTGCCTTCATTAAATACAAATACATTCTTTTATATAGGGAAAACAGAATGGGCGTTTGACGTAAGTGCTTACACAAGCAAAATAAAAAGAAAGACAAAAGGAGAACAATAATTAGAAGCAAACAAGGCAAACTTTATTAAAGGCATAAAAAGTTCTTCTCGTGATAGCTTTTAGTCGTCGTGTTTTGATATATTTTGGTGCTCAAAAGAATCTCTTCTAATGTGATCCCTAATTTGTTCCATGAATAATTCTTCTTCGAGTTCTTCGAGACTTTTTCATTCTTCATATCGGTTTTGGGAATCTTGAAAATATGTCAGCAGTGGTCTAAGAAAGCCATTGTCAGGATATGAATGCTTGTTAGTTAAAGGAGGTATAAAATTCTTTTTTACATGATGATTCTCTTTTGATATCGTTCTGGATAAATTTCTCATAGTGCCTTTTGAGAAAGAGGGGACTATAGCACCATAGGGATACACATGTTCTTTTCTAAGATTTTTTTTTGAAATTTTATGTATTCTGTAGGATGTTGTTGTGACAATCTTACTAGATTGTAAGGAAGAACTTTGTATTCTTCATCCTTAGGAAAATAGTATAGCTGTTTGTTTTCCATGAGAATATTGAAACCTTTTGAAGATGAGAATGACATGTTTTTGAGATTGTTTTGCTTTGATGTTTCTCTTGTTGAAAGAGAAATAGTGGAGTTGTTTGTTTGCCATAAGAATATTGAACTTTTTGAAGATGAGAATGACATATTTTTTAGATTGTATCGCTTTGATGTTTCTCTTATTGAAAAAGTATGAAAAAGTATTGATAAACCACACCGCCCATTGCAATAATTATTCATTGGGAATTTGCTTTTGTTTAAATTGGAATTTTTAAAGTTTTTAAGTTTGTTTTACGATTTTAGTGTGAGAAGAAAGTGTTTATCACCATGTTATCCATATCCAAGCCTTCACTTTCCAGATCTAGGTCTTCCTTCTCCTATCTCTTTAAATCTACTTCATCTCTTTCTTCTACCTCTTCTTCCTCTAATGAATCTTTCCAAAAAACCCATGCATATAAACTATCTAGCTTATATGAAATAGAATATTTTTCTAACTTCGACTCCATTCTTATTAATAAACTACCTTTCTCAAACCCATATCATGTAAACATAAACCTTCTTTCCTCTTTTACACATTCAATGCCCACCAACTACCAGTAATACTAGGAGAACAATTTGTTCAAATTGAGATCTTAGACTTCCTCATTTTTTTTTGGAACATATAAGGGTTTACCCACATCTACTTTGGTGGAATAAGGTTCGCCCTTACATATCATGCCAGAAAAAGACTTCCGGTTACCTCTAGAATAACCCTTGTTAACACAAGGTTTTCTAATTATGAACATGCCTGTATTGGAGCAATCCAAACTACCCTCAATGCTATAACAGTAATAATCACCATGTTCTTCAACTTCTATATACTTGTTAATGACCCACAACTCTCCTCTTTTCTGAAACTTCAAGTTCAAATTGTAGGGGTTATTCCAGAGATCAACGCCTATATGGCAACTTTGCACTATTAATTGATCTATCAAGTTTAGAACCATGCCATGGATGTTGCCCTATCAAATCATACTGCATATTCCATCTTTATCAATATGGAATCAGATTAAATGCCCAGTTGCACCTACATCCCTAAACAAATCACAAAAGAAAAGTTCAAAGAGTTTCTTCCCTCTGAATGGGTAACAAATTATGAAAGTCAACATGCTGCTCTTACCACTTCTATAGCACAAGTTTCTTCCATATAACATACTTTCAGTAGGACCAATAGTGGCAAAACAAAAGTATGCTTCGAACCAGCCAAGCCATTAGACCCCTCTTTCCCTACTCAATTTAGGATTGAGTCAAATGTACTAAAGATCTATGCCTTTACCAAAGATGGAAACTCAATCTGGTGTACAACACAATATGATCTAGAAAATCCAAGATGTTTTTGCCCTATTTGCTTAAAAGACCTTAGAAGGACTTATAAAAGTCCTATACATTTTTTAGATGGTCAACCAAGACAGCACAAAAAACTTCCAAAACCTATAACCTCAGAAGAATTCTATGAGGCCTACAAAAGGCGTGCCCTAGGATACGACACTTTTGGCGAAGACACAGAAAAGTACCAGTTTAAAGTACAATAATCAACACCAATATCATATCTCACTCCTCCAAAACCAACAAGATGGAATAATCTTCTTCTAGATCCACCTCTTAATCCTCCATAAAACACACCATTGGCGCCCATCAACATGTACCACCCAAATTTTCCATCTACTAAACTAAAAGAAAACCTAATCACCAAAAAGAAATCCATTTGGAAAATCAAATCATCAACTGCCACTCTTACTGGAGAACTTAAACCTATTTCACAAGCTGAAACAGCCTTAAAATGGCAAGTAAAAAACTCCTCCCCAAGACACACCACCGGTACCCATTAATATGTACCACCCAAATTTTCCATCTACTAAACCAAAAGAAAATCCAATCACCGGAGAGAAATCCATTTGGAAAATCAAACCATCAACCACCATATCTATTGAAGAACTTAAACCTCTTTCACAAGCTGAAACAGCCTTAAACTGGCAAGTAGAAACTCCTTGGGCAAAATGCCCATCTTTAAGGAATTGATGCTATAACTACCATATTAGAATCCCAGCTCTCCCAACAACAACATCAGTTTGCTGCACCCATAAAAGCTCTTAAACAACATACTGAACGCATGCACCACACAGTCATGAAGTATGTACAACTTTCTCTCCCTTTTGATCACTATTAAAGGGAAATGAATAGCCTCAAGGCCCAACTAGCCTCTATGGAATCAACCATCTAGCAACAAAGACCTTTCTTTTCCTATAATCCTCTGGATTATCTATCCGCCCCAACACAACCACCTTTACTACTTTCCAAGGTCTCACAACTCCTACCTATAACACAAGTTGCTTACAAATCTATGTTTGGTGACGGAGATTTCTTCCTTCGTAAAAAATAATAATTAAAACAAGAATGAGCAGCACAAAAGGCAAGACAAAGACAATCAAGAATAACAACTTCAACCTCTACCTCTCCCAATCCTCTAACAACACAACCCATTCCTACAACATCGACCTCTTTTCTAATAACCAAAGATCAACAACAACTGGTCATCAATCCCTTGACATAGTACCTATAAAACCTTGTAGTTACTAAGTTTGGCCTAGAAACAAGTGACTCTGAACAAGAAAGTAAGGATAATGCAACTGTTTTACCAGTCTATTCACAACAGCAAACTTCACATGCTGAATCCTCTACCACACATCAAGCTTCTACGGCTCAACAAACACCAGAAGTTCATGTCCTTTTAGATGAAGAAGACATGCCAGAACTCCACATTCCAAGAAATCTCCAGTCCGTCCCACATACACTACCTCTGACAAACACCACTTATTCACCATTGATGACTGCCCAATCTTATGATAAAGAAATTGCATTCATGAAATGACATCATGGTGTAATGCACAACTCCTCAAACTGGGCAGCTCCATTAAGACTGTTATTTTGGATTTCATTTCTAAAATGACAGGATCTTTGTGAGAATGGTGGTTACACTTAGGAGATTACAAACAGACATGAATCATTAACCCCGCCACAGTTGATGATTTTATGTTTTATATTTATGTTGAATTCCTTTGCAACCCAACACATGTCCAAGATAAGGCCTGAGAATAATTCTTTAAGCTTAAATGTTGTTCTTTTATGCCGAAAGGAATTAGACAAATATTTCAAAATGGTTCACCAAAGATTCCATTTTATTGGTACAAGCCTATCTAAACCAACTACCAGAACTACTTGGTGTTGAAACACTAAGATACTTTGAATTATAACGAATCAACCTTGCATAAGTTTCTCTCGGAGACTTATACTAATAAATCTAGAACCAACTTTAAAAGCTCTACAATAACCCAAAATTCATATGAAACTATTCAATTGTTGAAAAAAAGTTTGACAAAGCTTGCAAACGACCACACCTCAAAATCAAATGCAAAGAAAATGATTCATATGACTGTTTATACAAACAAAAAAAGTACAAAAATATTTTTTCAAGTTCCCACAGTTAGAATACAAGTTCAAAAGACGCTCCACCAGAAGACACAGATTCTTCAAGAAGAAAAAAACCAACTTCAAATGCAAAAGATTTTTTATTTGTAATAAACCAAGACACTTTGCAAAACAATGCCCTCACAAGAGCAATAAAGAAAAAATTCTAAAGTCAATCCATCACTACTACCTGGACATTGGCTTAGACCTTGAAACTTCTCTATCATAATAAGATTCAGAAGACCAAGATGCCTTTTCATGATCACGGGTCACTCAAATATTGAATTAGAATGCTTTTCAAACTCCTCTTCAGATTCTGAATTCATCCTTGATATGCACCATCTTCAACCTTACACATAGCCAATCCTAACCGTTTCACAACTACTCATCATCCTCAACGTGCCTATCCTCATAAGATCAACAAAATACGGCCCTCCAATTGACCTAATTACTCTCATTAACACCAGAGCAGTCACATCCATCCTTCATCCAAATAGAATCCCACCTGAATATTGGAAAAGCTACACGTAAATTTTGCAAGCAGCAAACAATGAAGTGTTCACAATAGACTTGATCAATAAACCCATCTACATTGAATTTTTCCCGGGATTATTAATTCAGCACAAGTTTATCAGCTTGGATATCCCCAACAAAGACCTTATAATTGGATTTGACATTATAGCCCAATTTTTTAAAAGGAAAGTCCATATTAAGTCCAATGGTTTAGCCTACCGATCTTATTTCCATCATTGGGTCCAGCCTATTATACACAACTTCATAAGCCGACAACAAGACATCCAAACACAAATCTTATCCACCTCAAAAGTCGAATCCAACTCTGAATTTCCAGCCAAATGCTCAAACCCTTTATGAAAAAACCAAAGTTTTGGATCAACTTGCCTTTTTAAAAACATGAAAACCTAAACCTAACAAAAGCTAGCCACTTAGGAATGAGCCCAAAACATCTATCCCTTGCAATCGCATAATTGCAAGGCCTACAACAAGAATGCCTCATTGAACAACACTCTTTGTGGGCATGTCAAGCATTATATGTTAACAAATGGAGTGAACATATACGAGGAAAAATGCGACTTGTTATTGACTATAAGCCTCTCAACCTATTCCTCAAAGATGATCAGTTCTCGATTCCAAATAGACAAGCATTTTTTGCTAATCTTACTAAAGCTAATATTTTCTCAAAATTTGATCTTAAAGTAGAATTTTGGCAACTGGAAATCAAACTAGAAGAAAGGTTCAAAACTACCTTCTGTATCCCTGATCATCACTACCAATGGACTGTCATGCCATTTGATCTCGAAACAGCTCCCTCTATGTTCCAAAAGACAATGGCACAGATTTTTGCCCACATGGCAAAAAACATGCTAATCTACATCGATGACCTTTTGGTTTTCTCAAAGGACGAAGCCTCTCACATGGACCATCTATGACTTCATGACCTATTATTATAGCACGGAATCATGTTGTAAAAAAAATATATGTTTTCTTTTTTGACAAAATTGAATTCTTGAGAATGACCATCTCAAAAGGAATCTACGAACTACAACCACACAAAGTTAAACAACTTTTGGAATTTCCAAATGAAAACTTCACAGTCAAGCTAGTCCAACAATTCTTAGGAATAATCAATTACATGGCTGAATTTATCCCAAAATTGGCTCCAATCATTAAGCTTTTACAACTCATGCTAAAAAAGGATGTCTTATCATAAAGCACAGAACAGACGGCAGTTGTACAAAAAATCAACTAGCTCGCTCAACAACTACCACCACTCTAGATTCCTTCTTCAGAAAGGCAAATCATACAAACTAACGCGAGTGACTACTTTTGGGCAGCTATCCTTCTCGAAGAACAAACAAACAAAACTAGAAAAGTTTAAGGTAATAAGAACGATTCGTTTTTCAACTCATAAGTCCATTACCATTCAACATTCAAAGAAATCTTAACCGTTAAAAAAAGAATTGAAAAATTCAAATTCCATCTTATTCCATTTTTGGAAGAAATAGATATGTCCAATTTTTCAAAGATGCTGCAATTTAAACAAAAACAGATTTCCCAATGGATAATTATTGTGATGGGTGGCGTGATTTTCTCAATACTCTTTCAATGTCTCACATATAAAAGGACGAGAAAACATCCTTGTAGATATGCTTACTAGACCAGAATCATTCAAAGCAAAAACTGCAAAACCCTTGCAACCCACTCAGTTTCTCATATCGACAATCAATATTGTTTCACTCAAAAACCCTCAACTGGATCACTGACGATCCAATGGACATTCAATCCCTAGAAGTAACCAGATTTATCTTCGATATATTGTTCTACCAGTCTAAAAAATTAACAACATAATGGCAACACTATCGAGTACAAGTTCTCAGACACCAGGGTCCTCAAGTCCTCGGTGGATTAGAAATAGTCCACCCTTCATATCCTTTCATACACATCTTCCAAGTAAAATGTATCTACAAAGACATTTTAACAGTCCACAGCCTTTAGTTCTTGTGGTATCTCTTTCATGAATACCACTTAGGAATTGAGTTTCACATTTCAGATATATTAACTTGGTTTCAGATACAATACTAGTCTCACAATACCACTCATTACATCCAGCCCAACCTAGACTCTCCAAATGACAGAATGGTTATTTTCCTAATATGATTCAAAACTATGGAAGAATGACATCAAGAGTTTAAAATTTTTTCTTTCAACAAGAGAAACATCAGAGTGACACAATCTCAAAAACATGTCATTCTCATCTTCAAAAGGTCCAATATTCTCAGGCTAAACAAATATCTCCATTATTTTCCTAAGGATGAAGAATATGAAATTCTTCCTTACAATCTAGTCAAACTGTCACAACAACATCCCATAGAATACAGAGAATTCCAGAGAAAAATCTCATAAAAGAATATGTGTATCCCTATAGAGTTATGGCCCCATCTTTCTCAAAAGGCACCATGAAAAATTTATCCTAAAACGACATCAAAAAGAGAACCATCAAGTAAAAAAGAATTTTTACACCTCCTTTAACCAACAAGTGTTCACATCCTAAAAATGGCCCCCATTCACTTTGGACACCTCATTCTCTCTTGGACCACTACCGACACATTTTCAAGATTCCCAAGACCTATACGAAAAATGCAAAAACCTTAAAGAACTTAAAGAAGAATTATTCAAGGAAGAAATCAGGAATCGCATCAAAAGAGATTCTCTCGAGCACCAAAACATATCAAAAGACGACAACTAAAAACTATCACAAGAACAACTTTTTATGCTTTTAATAAAATTTGCTTTGTTTGCTTTAATTATTATTCTCTTTTTATCTTTCTTTTTAGTTTGCTTATGTAAGTGCTTACGTCAAACGCCCACTCTGTTTTCCTTATATAAAAGAGTGTATTTATGTTTAATGAAGGTAGAAGTTAAAGTGATTTTAAGAATTTCGTTCTTTCTTCTCTCCATGCTAGCTTAAACAAACCACCTTCTTCTTTTTCTTTCTCTATTTGAAATCTTTAACAAAATTAATATTTTTAATCTATTTATTCAAAAGAAGAAACACTTTTAAGCTTAAAAATTCTTAGTTTTGGTATTAAATTCTATGAGTCATGAAAGATTTTCTCGAATAAACATAACAATTTACCTATTATAAGTCACGAAGAATAAGTTCAGTAGTTGACAAAATACCTCATGGTCGATCTTTCCTCCTTTATTTGGTATCAAAACGAAGCGTTGAGACTTGAACCCAATTGTCAGTTGATTGCAGGCAATGGACAAGTATTTGAACGCATTTTATTAGATTAGTTTGGTTTCTTAATATTTAAATCAGCCGCAGTAACTGCCAATCAAGTGAAGTATGATTGGAAAACGACAATTTAACACGAGTTCAATAGAAATACTAAGAAATATACTGAAACATAAACAATTCATCCCTTAAATTAGATACCTCAAGGTCTGCCTTTACCCTTCTTTGGAGGTCCCGTCTTATTCTTCTTACCCCTATTTTTCTTCTCAGTATTTTCTACCTCAATTTTCTGTCTTTTATTTTCTTGCTGGCCGGCCTCTGCTTCTTCAACGTTGGTGCTCTGCAGCTCTTTCTTCATCTGAAGGAAATCAATAACTCCTTGAAGTGCTATATCAGCATCATCATCACTTTTCACGAGCTCTTCGGCAACCTCAGCCGGAGTTACCTCCACTTCTTTCAGTAGTTCTTCGATTTCACTGAAGAGAGAATGACTCCTAATTCTCAGATAATTAAAAGCAAGAACTTTGAAGCCACTTGGTGTCAAGTAAGACATGTGAATGTGCATATCCATGCGGCCTGGCCTCAACAATGCGGGGTCTAGTTTCTCCTTATAATTGGTTGAGAACACAATGACCCTCTCATCTCCACAGCTTGACCACAATCCATCCACGAAATTCAGTAAACCAGACAGTGTTAACTGTCAATTACAGAAAAAGAAAACAAACAATTAGTAATTGCAAAAATTAATGCATGCTTGATTTTTCAGTAATATATATTCAGAGTGCCAAATATTTGTACTCACCTGACTTTGCTCAAGTGGGTTATATCCTCCGCATGTTCGATTCTCCAATTCAATGCTGCAATCAATATCCTCTATTACAAGAATGGATCGATTCCCAGTAGAGACCAGAAATCTCCTGAGGTCTGAGTTCCTTCTGAGACTTGTAAGCTCCATATCATAGACGTCAAACTTGAGATAGTTAGCCATGGATGCAATCAAGCTTGATTTCCCAGTACCAGGAGGGCCATACAACAAATAGCCACGTTTCCATGCCTTGCCAACTCTCTTATAGAACTCTTTTCTCCTCACAAATCTGTCCAAATCATCCAGCAACTCTTTCCTGAGAACAGGGTCCATTGCCAATGTGTCAAATGTTGATGGATGCTCAAAGTTGATTGATCCCCAAGGTCCATCGTAGTCTCTACCTAAACTTCCAAGCGAATATAATTTGACAACTTTGTTCGTTTCTTTTATAGCTTTTGATCGCTCTGCTACATATGGGAGGTAAGTGCTCAGTATCTTATCCTTGCACTCCTTGTGGAAAGTGAGGTGAATTGATTTGCGTTCAGATGCTTCTGTCGCGTAGGAAGCAGTGTCCTCGTCAAAAGATGTCTTCTGTTTTTCAGTAGAGACAAACTCCCATGTGAGTTGGATTCCTTCAAACGAGTCAGTGATCTTCTGGCCTTTGTTGATTGTGACCGTAAGGCTCTTCTCTCGCGGTCCTTAAGAAACCTTGAGCTGTTTAACTGATGGGATAATTCTTGCGCTCAAGTACAACTCAGCTGCTTGGTAGATTTCATTGACAGAAAACCCATTGGATTCATCAATTATGATCGTCAGTTGATCGGAGAACTTTCCGAAAAGGCCTTCAAGTCTGGAACATAAGTTCTCCCGGAGTTTCTATGGAATCAACTGGGTGGTCATGTTCTGGAGCTCATCAAGCACAGTCCAGACAAGCATGGCAGAGGCGACGAAGGAGGTGTAGGTTGATAGAACTGAAGATGTTGAAGGCATGTTTGTAAGAGAAAACATGATTGATTTTTCTGAGAAAGTGATTGTGTATTTTTGCTGGGTTAGAATGTAGCAATCATGTGAAGAACGGCTTTTATAGAAGGGTAAAGTTAGTCGGCTTACGTACGAAGCTATCTGAAGAGAAAAAGAAAGCTCACCCAGAAAGATAAAAAGAGTGCACAATACGAATTCAAGCCGAGTCCTGTATGCACAGCGAGTACAGAACAAATAATAAATTGTCAAGAATATGTAAACACATTTGATCCGCGTATCTCGTGAGAAAATGTCTAATTGCAAAGGCTGGGAGACAATCTTCTTTAGCAATTCTATATTTTGTCATTGAGATATTGTGAGAGTGAAGTACTCATTGTTAAGTAGAAGTTGCATAGTTAATAGTGTCAGTAGTTCGGTGAAAGTAGAAATAAAAAAAAGATTATATTATTTTTTAAGTTTTTATATATATTTGTATATTTTTATCAATATTTAATAAATTAAATTAAATTTCTTATCAAATATTTTTTAATTGAATAAAAGTTATTTTAAAAAAATTAGAAGAATATGATTGTATTTTAGATAAATTAATAAGGGTGATACAAGTTTTTATCAAGTAATTTATCCTTAAATTTTAGAGTTTTTATTACAAATTAAGATATGATATGTTTAAACTTATGATTAATTTGATATAACATTTGAATACGATTTTATGTTTTTAAAAATAAAAAATACTATAAATTCTCAAAATACGTGTTTATTTAAAATTAATTAAATTTAATCTAAAAATAATTTTTGAATAAGACTATAAAATTTAGTTTAAAATTAAAAATGATTAAAAGTCAGGTTTTTTTTTTAACTTCTCTTTTATTGTATTGAAATCAAATTTGAATACATTTTTTTTATCTTAATTATATCTTATACATTTAAAACTTTTTACTTTTTTTATAAAATAAAATTTAAAAATTAACTATTTTTTTATAAGTTCTTCATATAATATTTAGAATAATAACTATATTTTAAAATATTTTATTTATAAAGTTTTTTTATCTTTGTCGGATCTTAATACAATTCAAAAACTATTTTTTATTATTTTAAACTTATTTTTAAAATTTATTACATTTATAATAGCTCTTTCTAAACTTAAAATTCTAACAACTATACATTAATTTTTTTTATTTAATTAAACTACATTACTTAAAATATTTAGATATAAATTTATATCTAATTATCATGTATTTAGTATTTATATAATTTAAATTATTATTTTTAGTAGATAGAATAGACCCAAAAATATATAGATAATAATAAGACTTTTTAAAACTGTAATTGTACTTGTACATATGAATTAGATTTCAACTTTTAAAAATTGTAATTATATATATAAAATAAAAAATCCCGACTAGTTAAAATTTAACCTTGACCTCCATCTTTCAACGTTAGGTCACGTTACAATTTTTTTCTTTTCTTAATCTGAGGTTTCGTTTGGGATTATTAAAATGCATTAAAACTACAATTGTTATATCCATTAGCTAACCGATTTAGGCTTTGGTTGGGACAGAAGTGCTATGATCTTAAAATTTCAGTAGCCATGGCGTAGAATTATTAAATGTCAAATATAAATTAAAAAAAAAAATAGTGATTCTCACTTAAATGTTGACGTTCTGAATACAAATGAAAATGCACCGTAAATGTAGAATACAGACGAGAGGCAAAGCACAAACATCAGAAAACGTATCGCATAAAGTAAATTCAACAGGGGACAGTAAACTGGCCGGCCTTCACTGAATGACCTGATCTTGGATGAAAATCTGATTCTGAAAAGGAGACACAACCACATAAGGACATTTTCATACTAGGAAATATAGGCATTTAGTGTGGGCTTCAATTTCCAAGACTCAAGAGACTAGAATTCAAATTTACAAGCTTCCTGCCGCGTGTAAGAGCAAAAATGCTCAGTGGAAGACATAAGTCGACTATTCAGAAATCATTATATCGTAAAAAGACAATATAGATGTAATGTAACAATGGTCTGAATATTCAAAATGTTAAATTTTCATTTCTAAGTGTTGCCACGAATTTCTCATCTCCATTGTAAATTATTATTTTCTCTTGAATGAATACTTCAGGGATTCAAAAATTAAAACTGCAGCTCAAAGTCTAGCATGAAGTACATGGTTAAAAAAAATATCACTGATCAGCCGATCCGAAAATGTATCGGATTGAATAAGGGCATATTTGAAAAGAAAGAAACGACGGGTCCACTCCTACGAGGAGAGAACCTTCTGAACCTCAGCAGTGACTTGCTTCGGAGCTTTCTCTGCTTGAAGTTGGGAAAGAACACCTTTCTTGGTGTAATAATCAATAACCTGCATTTCAAACAGATTGAATTGTTAGATCAAGAGAAACAAGCAAGATTCAAGTAGAAAAGTAGGGCAAAAAGTTTCTATGTGCAGTGCTCAAGGGTCGATTTTAATTAGGAATGGATTTAGGAAAAAAATTTGTACTTCAAAAGCACTGCACGTTGACATTCACAAAATGTCTCTGCAGACCACCTACAAATAGGACTATGCATTACATGACCATATTCTGGCTCACAAGTCAACAAAACAAGCAGAAGATATTTTTCAAGAATTGAGATTCCTCAGAGTAGAATGCAGATTAGATTTGAAAAGATCAAAATTTCTCTCTAGAATTATCACGCTAGAAAAGAAATAACACAATCAGGAGAGCAAATATTAGCATATCTAACTAAATATCCTATGGTAAAACATCACAAGTTATCTTTGAAATAGGAATACATAATGCACAATAACTTGCATGCACTCCACAACAACTTTCTTAAATGAATTCAGAGAGCATATAAACCAAAGTCCAAGCATAATCCCACGTATGTACCCAATAAGTCAATTTGACACTCCAAGGTTATGAAGAAAACATTGCTGATTGCTGAATATCAACGAAACATATCCATCGATCCAAAACTTCAGCAGGTGCACAAAGCTAGAAGTGCAAACTATTCAATGAAAAATAAAGTGACATAGATAAACTATCATCATAGTTGTCTATTTCCTTCCTCACTAAAATGACATTGACATGTCAGATGCAACCAATTCAACTCCTACTATAAAGGATAAAACTGCTTCTATATGTGTATGGTGAACTTAGTTTTACCATGAATATAGTTCATGGAAATAAATGGATCTATATGGGTGGAGGCAGGAAGTCCTACCGGTTCAGTCTGCTTGTGAAATGCCTCCAACCGTGACCTCAAAACTTGTGGAGTATCGTCTTTCCTCTGTATCAGAGGTTCTCCAGTGACCTACCATTTAGATAGAAAAAAGGTTTATAACTCATGAGAGGGAAGCACCCTGCAGTCATCAATTTGGTTACAGACATACATGGTATATATAAATTAGAATAACAAGGATACATTAAACTTCTAAGAAGTATATTCTTATTTAACAAATGACTCAGAATTTTCTTAGCTATCTTTGAAAGGTTGATCCTGATAAGTTAACATGCCAAGATCATAAATTGGATCATCTGCCTCCATGCATAAATGTCATAGATTGAACTTTGGCCTGGGCTTATTGAGAACGTAAAGATGTATACACCAAAAGGCAACAAATAAGTAACTAATAAATATGACTGCCAATTACCTACTTTGCCAAGGTTTTAAACTAAAAATGTTTGCAAGTTCTCCTGCCACACCAATCGTCAATTTACAAGTAACAAAGAGATCCAAATAGGATGGTATTAGCACTAACTTACATCATCAATACCAGGGACTTTAGGAGGTGCAAATTTAGTGTGGTAGGTCCGACCACTTGTAGGGTGTATCCAACGACCTGTGATCCTCTCCTCCAATATGGAATCATCAATTGCAAAGTTGAGCACTTTGTCAATTTTGGTTCCCTGCTTTTGGAGCATCTCGTCTAACTGTATCAAAAATATAAAGGAAAACTATCACGAGAAGTAAATAATAAAAAAACCTAAAACTACAAAAGAGAAAAGAAAAAAGTTAATATAAGTTGAAATTTATCTGACCAGAAAAAAATTAAAAAAAAAATAATGGGAGGCAGAGAAAAAGAAAACGCAAAACCTTTTCTGCTTGAGTCACTGTCCTTGGAAACCCATCTAAAATAAAACCTTTTTCACAAGAAGGTTTCTTCATCGCCTCATCGATAATCCCAACCACCAAATCATCAGAGACAAGCTCTCCCTACATGATAAAAACAAATTCAGCCACACAAACAACTTACAAAATAAATAAGCTAAAAATATTGCAGGTACAAACTAAAAATTGTGTGCATAAGAATGAAATGAAAGAGAAAATTACCTTATCCATGGCCTCTTTGGCCTTAATTCCAAGTGGGGTTTTTGCAGCAACAGCTGCTCTAAGCATATCACCGGTGGCCAAATGGCACAAGCAATAGTCATCCTTAATTATTGGTGACTGTGTACCCTTGCCGGATCCAGGCGGACCTAACATTCATTCATTTCATCATAGTTTATGCACATGCAAATGAGCCAATTTCTACAGTTTGGAATTATAACCACCAACTCCAACAACGAACAAGTCTTATGTGTTAAGCGTACTTAAGTTTCAGTCTCATACAAGAAAATAACCATTAAGGAGAGAGATCAGTTGCACTACCAAAGCATTATTGCGAGTAAAATGAAAATTTCAACCGTATACTGCACTTCACTCAAGGAAATAAGAACATGGAGATAAACATTACACAATCAATATTTACAATTCATAGACATCATTACATTTCACACAACACATGGGCCACAAAATAATATCAGATCAAAAACCCCAGCACGCGCAACCATGAACTTAAACGGGTATCAAAATTTATCAACAAGGAGCACCCACAACTCAAAAGTAACAACAAAAACAATTTTCTAAAACCGTAAACCGCATAAAGAATCAAAATTTCCCTCGTAATAAACATATACTGAACAATCCCCAGATACAATATTTTCCTAAAGCAAAAATAGCAGAAATAAAATAGTACCAATGAGAACGAGACGCTTGTCAGGCTTAGAAGAGCATTTGAAGCGACGAAGTAGCTCCGTCATAATATCAACAGAAGGCACATCCTCTAAGGCCACCGAAGAGCTCGCCATTTGCTTCTTCTCTCACTGTCTCCGTTCTCCGTTATCTATCTCTGTATTCTCCTATGGGCTTCGGTTCATGCGTGCTGTATAGGCTTCTATATATATTAGATAAAAGAGCTGAAATGTGTAAATACAAATTAAACAGACCGAGAAACGCTCATCAAAATGGGCTGTGGTAGGTGATGTATAGTGATCTCCGTTTTGGTAAGGTTTTAGAGTTGGTGAAATTTGGTGGGTTGGTATTTGATTGTGGACAGAACCATGTTTCGTGCGATGATCGTGTTGCACCTTTTGATTTGATCTCACACTCGTACTTCTTTTGTGGAAGCCGTTTGATCCTTCGGACCACAACTTTAGTTGTAGGCAATAGCCCACTGGATTCGCTCCATAGGGATCAAACGAATGACAAAAATGAGAGAAAGCGAACGGCAGGCCGCTTTGGTCAACCCATTTTATAAATTGCATTTTTTCTTCTTTGTCTGAATTATAGATTCGTATCTTAAAAATCAATAATTTAAGTAAGAGAACAAGCTTTCTTTTGTAAGTTGTATGAAATTTTTTTAAAAAAATATTACACTGACATGATACGGGCTTACAGTGCACTCTTTTCTTCCTAACTAATAAATAAAAGTGGGTCTTTCCTGAGTACAAAATGCAACCACCCTCGTGGTTCCACATTTTTAAATGGATCCAACTTTTCGGTTTAAGTTAGTTGATGTGCGTCCAAATTGGGAGGACAAAAGTGTGGAAAGTCCCATAGCATTGAAATTAGTGCTTCTTAGGATTGGGTGCGACTCCAATTAATTGTTGATATCTGAAATAGAATAGCAGCCGCATGGAGATTAATTGCGGGAGTATCTGATTAGATTCCAAATCCACAATCGCGTAATGCAACTTACATTTTGTTGGATTGCGTACCTTCGCTTGTTGGTATCTGAAACAAACACCCTTCAACTGTTGCGAGTAGTGACGACTGAGAGCTTCATCCATGAAGCAAAACAATCATTATCATTCCAGCCTCTTCAATGATTCTTCTCCGTCAACTTTCACAACGGTTAATCCATAGTTCATCAATACCTAAAATCTATTTAATAGTTTTTCTTTGTTGCAGAATTAGAAACCACATAATTTTGACCAAGCAACAAACTTCAAAATGTGGGAGGAAAAAAGTGCATTAGACAGAAGAATTAGCATCAGCATAATGAAACCAAATGTCTCTGGTACAAGTTGTATTGCACATTTCATCCATGAAAAGGTGATATTTCTTCCTTCTTTTCTTCCAATTGAAGGCGTATCAATGTAAGATATGATGAAGGTGTACCAATATAAGATATGATTCCTGACTACATGCCATCCTATCGTCAGCATATTCTAACAGTTGATACCGAATAAGCAGCTAGGAACCCGAGGCAATAATCAATCTCAACAAATAGGTTGCCTTTAATCAAAGGCATGCTAGACTGTTGCATCCCAAGGCCTGTTGATCACAACTGCACAACAGTAAATAAGACCGAATCGTCATTCCCAAATGAAAGAAAGAATAATAAAGGGAGCAGGAAAGAAAAAAATTGGGGGAAAGGATGAGCAATCAAAAACAGAGTTACTGAGTGCAGGTCTCACCAACTTGATTTGGCAGGCCTTCCTGAATAGCTTCACTGAAACAGAGAACTGAACCAGCAATCTCAGGCCGACACTGATCTCCAATCATGACAGAATTTAAAGTTTAGTTCATTTATTTCCTTTACGAGCAAGGAAACGCTCTCTAGCAGCCTGAATTCTACTTTCATGATCATTAGGAACCCCAGCAGCATTGACTTCTTTCCCAGGCTCTGCTAGTTTTTTCTCAGATACCCCTTCACTATGACCAGATCCACCACTGTTTCAAACAAGCAGAAAAGCTCAAGCTCAACTTGGTGCATATGTATATTAGAGGGGGAAAAAGGACACCAGTTATGCTGTAAAGTTAAACCAGAAATACAAATACTCTCTCATGAGAGAATTTCTGAGATTAACAATTTACCTCAGTTTGTCAATATCTATTTTTTCAAGCTTCTTTAAAACAGGCATGACCCATGGCATCTCCACAGCACACACATTGCGCATATACGGACGTGAGGTAGCGATGAGCTCATGGTAAACAACATAATTCGGGAGCAATCCTTCTTCATCTGTTTTTAGCACAGATGATGGATGTACCTAACATCAAGAACAATTAACTTTCAGTTATAAATGGAACATCTGACTTTGCTTATTCAAACTTACAAAGCAGCTAGTGCTAGTCCCTCTACATACAAATGTTCACTGATTTTTCTAACCTAAATAAATACAGTTCTAGCATTCTCTTTCTTGATTAAATATAAGGATGTCATGTTATATTGGAGTCAATTAAGTCATTCATAATATGGCATCCACTTGTCCAACGATATATTGATGGTCTAGTAATTCAAACACACAATAAATCTAGTGGAGGATAAGATTAACTAATACCTGAACCAGTTGAGGCTTAAAACCTATAGTTCTATAGCCATTGTGATGAATCATTCTCTCAGCAAGCTGGCCTGCATAGCCTACACATAAAGCCTTTCTCAAGTTCCTATAATCCGGTCGACTTTCTTTCCGTCTATGATTAGCTCTTAAATCTAATGATCCTGTTTTCCAGATACAACACAAACTGTTAAGACAGCCAAGAAAGAAGTAAACAGCTGCGATAATAGAACTTCAAGATAAGAAGTTCCTTGAAGTTCTAGACCCACAAGAAGAAAATGGTAAGTGTACATCATATGCACTGTGTGGAGAAACTGAAACAGTAAACAATTATCTGTAAGATAACGTCTAATAAATTAGCATATCCATTACTGTTAGATTTATTGTCCAACAGGTTGAGGCATTAGTACGTGTACTCAAGAGTCCTCATCAAAACCATAAGCCAATTTAACATAAATGACGACTTCTCTGGAGAAAGGACATTTTTCAATGAATGCTTGTAAACGTTAAACAAGGACTCGTCTCAAGTCAGAAAGCAAATTTTTTAATGTCCATACTAAAATAAAATGGTGAAAGCAAAGATAATGAATGATGGATAACTATGCCCCCACGTAACTTATGCATTCTTTCAGGGGATATTAAAAATAAAATTAACAGCAACAGCCTACCATGTGGAACATGAGATCTGAATACTTGAACGAGAGCCCAAATGATTTACGAAAACTACATATCTTATTGGCACCATAAGACACATTAACACAGGTAATGAGTTTCATACAAGTAAGCTCCTCCATAACAAAGTATACCAACCCTTGGCTATTTTCTGCATTATCTGCGATAGCTGTTTCCGAACATCTTTGACAAACATCATCCCTCGTACCTACAAATGGAAAAAAGAAAATATTATACAGCTTTAGTTAGGTGTGTGTGTATATGTAAACGCACAGATATATAGGAAGCCTTCTGAAGCATAAGATAAGTGGGTACCTGCAGGTCATTATCTTTGACCCAATTGACATCATAATCATTGTCATCCCAGCACTCATAAATTTGTAGCAGCTGGATGTGATCACCCAAACCGGATCCATAAGGAAGTTCCACAGGAGTGTGCTTCCTCTTTTTCTCAGTACTCTTGCTGTAGGCAAAGATAAAACTTCACTATCTCAAAGCAGAATGTTGTTTTGGTTATACAGAGGAGATATTTTTTTGTCATTGTGATTGTCATTGATATCTTTATTAAAATTATACTGTCAACCAAGATTATAAAACACTTAACAAATGCACAAAACTAGGCCAAACATACAAAAACAACTGGACCATATTGTTTTAATTCATTCCATTTTATTTTAACTTTTAACCGGAAAAAATATGAAATATTCAATCTACCTGTGAAAACTTCTAAATATAGACACTGTGCTAAAAGCATAAAGGGTTCATAGGATCTCCTACTATATAATTTTTTACAGAAAAAAAACATCAATATCTGTAGCATCTATAACAAAGGATACCTAATAAAAAGATTGCAAAAAAGATTCCAGATGATAACCTTCGACCAGGAAGCAATGTGGTTTCGGCAGATAGCATGGCAGCTACAGACAAAGCCTGAGGCAAGCAACCATATTCATTTGCCTCCATCAATGTTCTCGAAAGCGAAGGTTCCAATGGAAGCTCTGCACAAACCATAAAAAATACTCCATAACTCATTCATTGAAATAACGGCAAGGCAAACTAAATCTATAAACAATATTTTTAATCAAAAAGGTTAAAGATTCGTGACTATAAGACATAAAAAGTTGAGTGAGAATAAACAATCATTCATAAAAATGGATCTTGAGTAGTTATTGAGAAGTAGACTGCATAAAATTCAGATTAGTAGTTTCATTTTGAGGGCTATAAGTTAGAAAACTATATTGTTAAGCAGGACCTCAGCTGCCAGACTAAAGATGTACTTAGAGAGTGCAACTCATATCAAGATGTTTGGGGTTATAAGGACTGACTAGGAAAGATAAAGTCTCATTATTGAGCAACCAGCTTCACTTTGAAGTAGACAAACAAAGAGATTAAATAATGGATAGGACTAAGCAGTTCATTCATAAACCTTCTATTTTGCAAGATTAAAGATGTTATAATAGTCAATGTGGTTAGCAAGAAAATTATGCCAATTCTCAAATGAAAATAACCCATGAATGACATTGATGGCACATAAAAATCATGAAATGCATTAATTTTGCCAAGTAACAGGAGCCTACTTGAACACTAATGTCTATAGTAATATAACTTGAAGAGGGAAGAAAATCAAGTACCAGCCATTGTTCTTCCAGTACTTGTAATGGATCCATTTTCATCAATTGCATCAATAAGATATAATTGCTTTAAAGCATCTTCTAATGACTCAGCTGCAGCAAAACCATTTAGATTTAGTCCATATATCTACATCCAACAAATCCAGAGATCAATTGTGAAAAGTATTCCTTTAGCATGTTCCTAACCCTCAAGCATAATTCATGTGGACATTAGTATACAGTTCATATGAACAGTGAAAAACTCTGTTCACATGTTTAAGATTTTCCATCATGAAATACAAAAGGTGGAAATATACCTCCCTCTTCTATTTTACTGGTGCTTTTTTCTCAGTGAACGGTGGGAGATATATGTATCAAATTTAGTACTTGTGACCAGTGAAATTAGCATGCATGCCCAAACATGAAAAACCACAGAATGTTTCTTACAGGACGGGGGATCAAGAAAATCAAACTTGAGAATATCCATGTCAGAGAGGTCCAACGATTTCAAATAAAGAACAGTGCCAGCAAGAGAAGATCGCTGTATTTCAGGCACTGTTACATCAAGAAATTCATCATGGTAAACAGTGGATGGGTACAAGCGGTAGCACTTCCCAGGACGTGTTCTCCCCGCTCGTCCAGCACGCTGATTAGCTTGCACTCTGAAATAGAGAAACCAAACGAGTCATTATAATTATAATCATAATAAATGATACTAAGGAAAATCACCTTGTTTCTAAAGAAAATCATTTGCAAATACGATGCAGACCATAAAATAGTGTAATGAGCAAAATGAAGGACATATTACATCAAAATCACTAGCAATGGTATTTTCTATTCTTTTTTTAATCACTTGTTACTTTTTAGTAGGTGATAAGAACTGGAATCTTAATTCTTCATCTCAATTGGATACTGTTCCTCCAATAGAATAAGATTCTACCCATATTCAATAATTTGATTTAGGTGACAAAAAGGTGGTAAAATATAAAAGGAAGCAGCACAAGACATCTGATAAGGGGTGTTATTGAAATGACTCTTCTGTGGGTTTTAACGCAGAGAGTTTACCCAAACAGCTATGTCGAACATTCTCATCAGACAACTACCAAAAATCAAGCACCACCCATGCAAAAATAAAATAACAAAATAATACACAGAAGTTCAAACATATGGACTTAAATTAAACAGATAAATTTCAAGATTTTGGCATCTTGATGGGCTTTGGTTTCCAAAAGTTTTAAGATGCTTCATTTTTCTTTACTACACACTAATCAGTAAGCTGCTGTGGACACTTTTCTGCTCTTTGTTCTGTTTTGAATTTTTTTGCAAAACTTTGGTTCTATTAGTGGACTGCTGATTCACTTTCTTCTATATTTCTCTTTTCCTAAAAATAGAAATTAAAAAATAAAAGAGAAAATAAAAACAAGAATGAAAATGTAAATCCTTTTCCTTATCAGCAATGAAACTTGAGTTATGTTAACAACAGTGTGGGGAATAGATTTTGTAAATCTGATAGCTAGAGCATCTCAAGTATAATCCAGAAAGCTTTAAGTGGAAGTATCCAGCTTACTTGCTAATTTGAACTACATCAAGGGAATACATGCCCGTCGATGGGTTGTATTGCCGTTGCTTCACATAACCAGCATCAATAACATACCTGTTTAGTACACATAACTGCAGGCATGAGAACCAAATTTGGCATAAATAAATGAATTCAATAATAACCAAGCGAAATTAGTGTAAGAAGAAAAAGATCTATCAGAATTCAAATGCAGATAAAAGTAAATGTGCCTAGCAGGAAAAGGGCACAGGGAATTCTTTCATGGAGAACAAAAATTACTGAACAAGCAGGAGCAGCTAAAATTTGAGGCAATTCTGAATAACAACTAAAACAACTTCCTATTAAATCCACCATTTTGTACCACTTCTCTCTTTCATCATTTTTAGGTTACTACCCTCTTACCTTGCTTCTAACTACAACTTTCATATGCACAAAGCTATTTATTCAACAAAGCGAACTTTATAAACAGAAGAATAAAAAAAATCTCAGTTGCTGTGCCAATTTTTTCATGTTTGATCATCAGTTTATATTCTTTGCTTCAGAAGCCTTCCATTATATTTTCAAAATAATACTTCCTTGTTCAAATTATTCATATAGCAATATTGTTCATGTAGCAAGGGATAGAGAAATGGCCAACATTTAGTTGAATATGCAGCTCCACATCATATTATTCATCTGCATACTGGAAAAACTTGATATAAGAAAAATAGGATTGTTAAGACACATAACTTCTTGCATTTAATTAAAAATAATGGAAAAGCAGCCCTCTCTTGCCCCTTCCATTATGTGAGCATGTCTACAAATGAAACGTCCAAATATTTTCATTAACTGACATCATTACAATATAATTGTTTCTGTGTAACACAACCACCCTCACAAAATCTACTTCCATCTTTTTGACATCATCAAAAAGTAACTTCATCAACAAGTTTCACAGTACACTAATTTCTCAATCTGGCTAACCAAATTTTGACTCCAACCAAAGAGAAATAAGCACATCTATGAGGCCAACGAATATAAGTAAAAATGGCATATATGAGTGTTAAAACCTGGAAATAGAAATGAATAATAGAGTATAACACGAATATGACAGCATGAATGCAATCACCAAATCAATCTTAGCAGGTATCAAGTCTCCTTACACTACACCGTCAACAGTCAAGGAAGTTTCAGCAATGTTTGTGGAAACAATGAATCGCCTACAATTTGGAGGTGGAGGACTAAATACACGCACCTGTAGGGTCATAGAAAAAAAGATGAAGTATCAACCACAAAAATTTTAAAGCTTTTGAGATCTACATCTTCAAAACAGTTAATCAATGTTTTGTGATCGAATAGTTCGCAACATTTGGCAGAAGCATATTTATATGGAGGCTAAAAGAAAGAGATGAGAACAGAGGCCTGACGCAGAAAAGAACTAGAAAATGCACGCATCCCAGGATTATTTCTACAGCAGCAATAACCATAAACATCAGTTGGTCAAGAGCAGTGAAATTGTTTTATCCTCACTTATATCATCAACATTTCTGCATACGAAATATTATTTTTTGGCATTGAGTCACTAGAAAGGGACTGGTAGTAAGTTTTAATTAACAGAAACACTATACTGGACACACTAAATTTCAGTTTGACAAAATTTTCTACCAGTAACATGGTTTTCTTTTTTAAAAAAAAAAAGAAAGAAAAACGGAATTAATTATTTGAAATACATTCCATTCAAATTAAAAAAAAAACTAGAAAATTAAAAAATACTCCACAGCAATTCTTGGAGAAATGAGTTATTGTCAACAAGGTAATTAAGAAAAAATATTTTACATTTACATATCATACCCAGTTAAAACATAAAAAACATTAAAAAAAATTCAACACCAATGCGTTTATGATGTGGTTTGAAATGGAAAAGATTTGTGATATGGAGAATTAATGATACATCTTTTATTTCTGCTTACAGAACTTGACTCCTATAAGCAATACTCAAACTCAATGAATGATTGTATGAAGCACGAAAATCAGTATTAACATGCAGCATCATATTTCCAGTTAATCAAGGCATGAGTTTTATATTCCTAAGAATGGAATCCTTGTAGGTCTTTCTTCAGCTCCACCATTTCAAATAAACCTAAACAAGCTAGAATAAGACGCCAATAGTGAGCAGTCATAAAGAGTTTTTTGCACCATCAATACTGATACACAGCTCAAAAGTAATTAATCATCTTCAACTAGAAACCCACATTTCCATAAAATACTGGACATTATATTGCCAAAAACTAAAAGCAAAATATTCCATTTGAAACAATGCTGAAATCAGTGAATACCTTGGAAGATGACTTTCATGAATTTCAACCACAAATTAAAAAAGAAGAAACAAAATGGCATAAATGACAAACTTGCCTGCATTTCAGGTGGCAGGGAACCATGAAGAGGAAGGATTATTGCATCCATGCAGGAGCCTTCCTCCAGGCTTCGAACTTTATCCTCTAACTTTGATACTAGCTTCTCTATATCATCCTATGAAAGAGTACACATTACAACCAATATAAACATGTACAACAAACAGTTACTGCAGAGTAGTACTTATACTGTAGATCCCATTCCTGAGACGGAAAATAAATAAAATTACCTGTCCAGTCATGAATATCAACACATCACCTTCTGGTTCCCGAACATGTACATCTGTAAGCAACATTTGATTAGAAAAAACTTCTGAAGAACACTTAAACATCAGATACTACTGCAAAGCTTAACAGCAACTGTAGTATGGCAACCGAAGGTTTCTCTTAGAAGTCAGATTAACTTGACACGTATTTGGGTTTTCATTCCCTTTTCTTTTCTCCAGAAAGGTGCTCACTTCTCTATTTCCCTTTCTTTTTCCCTTTTGAGCAGCAAGCTCATAAACATACAAGTAACAGAGGATTAATTTCAACAGAGAAAGCACCATATAGTGTCACCTTCTGTCATAAACATACACAAACATTCCATATTGCTGCCATAAAGATTCAAGTAACAAAGGATTAATTTCAACATAGAAAGCACCACATAGTGTCACCTTCTGTCATAAACATACAAAAACATTCCATAATTCTAGCAGCAGCAGCAATAAAACTCTTAGAACTAAAATCAACATTTAAATAAAAAAGTAGTACCTTCCTCTGGCATTATATTTCAAAAAGTCTTGCTCTATCCACACCATAAAAACCAGTACATGTGTAAACTACAGAAAGGACTGGTAAACTTCTATGAATATGTAGTTGGCTAAGATATCAATCATACCAATAGCTGTCTTCAAAGCTGACTCAAGATAGCTTGTAGGACGCTCCTTACTGTGCAATATCTCCACAGGATACAACTTTCCAGGGACATTCAGTATGGGGCAATTTGAAAAGAATTTCGAAACTTTTTCACCATCAAGAGTTGCTGACGTGATCAAAATCTTCAAGTTTGATGCTCGCAAATTAACCAAGCGTTTCACTAGTCCCAGCAATATATCCCTAGTAATGGATGTGCCCATAAGTTTTGTGGATACGTACAATGCAGTACATTCAAGAAAGAATATTAACATTTTATTCTCCTTTTTCGACAAGCAATAGAATAAATCAAGTGCCACAGTGACTGACACTAAAGTCCAATAATATAGATAATTACATGCATTAGCTGATAAAAAATGGTAGACATTTTCAGTCAATAGGGTGACACAAACTGAGCCAAAAACTGAGTCTTACGTGTTCAGACTCCTCTCATGGGCTTCATCCAATATGATTACTGAATACTGTCTAAGGTCTGGATTAGAGAGGCTTTCTCGAAGCAGGACTCCATCAGTAAGGTATCTAGTGATCCACAAAATTTCAAATTAGCAAGCAATAAACTAGGCAAAATACAAAAGACAACAGTATCAAAACTAAATCCAACAACGAACTTAAATGAATTACTTAATAAGTGTTCTATCTGATGTTCTATCCTCAAAGCGTATAGCATAACCCACTTCCTCCCCAAGCCGAACGTCAAGCTCTTGTGCAACACGTCTACAAACAAAAACATAATAAAAAGAGAATGTAAAAGTTACCATATTAGTCAATCCTGCTCAATACTAATACTCCTTATAAATGAAATGTTGCATTAAAAACTTGATCACAATATTCTAATTTAAGAAAAATAACTAAATAAAACACAGGTAACATAAGCTGGCCCAAGAATTAGCAATGCAACATCACAGGCGTAATTCTGCAATCAATTTTAAGATTGAACGTTTCAAAAACCAATAAAGTCAACTAACCTAACCTAAATATCTGAATTTGAACTTCTCTAGAACAATGAAAAACCTATTATTATAAATAATAATTAAAAAAGCTTAAATAAATTGACATTTTAAGAGTCTAACCTGGCAACGGAGACAGCAGCAACTCGGCGAGGCTGAGTGACGCCGATAATTCCGGATTTGGTGTAGCCATGTCGGTGGAGTATCTGAGAGAGCTGCGTGCTCTTGCCCGAACCAGTCTCTCCTATTACCACCACAACTGGATTCTGCTCTACTGTTTCTATGATCTTATGTTCGAACTGGAGAATTGGTAGAGTCGCCATCGATCAATTAACTCAGGGTTTTAGGATTCCTTCCGAGGAGGTTTTGCCGTTCGGGAGCGGTTTGCATAAGATTTGACAGAAGAAAACTAAAATTGACAAAAGTATACCGACCCGAAAATCTTTTAGAAAAATATGCCAACTAAACCGTGGAATTTACTTAAATATCCATGATTTAGATCCTGGAGACTGGAGATACAAGAAACCAGCGTTAGCACGGGACAGACGCCGGAATCTGGCTAATTACAGTGCCCAAACGGCCCTCTATATTTTGAAAACAATGGAAGTTTATGCTCTGGATGATATTTGCGTTGACTTAAAAACCTTGAGAGTGGCATTATCTCACAAGTTTAATTGGTAGACCTTGTTTTGATCGTCGATCACATGCAACACGGTAAAGCAGTAGAGGACAATTGCTTGTTTCTCCTAATTTTCACAGCGCTGTAGCACACAATCAATCAGCAAAAACTTCTTCCAATCGCATTTTGATTCCTATTTGGATGACATTCTCGCTCTTTCTAATATCGCAAACAATCATTATGTTCTCATATTTTTCTTAATGAATAACTCGCAAGAAAGAGCTTGATATTATGGTGTTGTTCGTACCCCGAACTCATTGATGGGAGGGTCTTTGTATCTTGACAAAGAACATGATTAGTTAGGGCCGATATTCACTTCAAACTGACTCGTGTAAAAATAATCATTATTATAAAATTTCTTGACCAGTCTGAAAATTTTTCGGTTTTATGTTTTATTTTTACTGGTCCATGGAGCACAGGTTAACATAAGATCTAAATCTTTACATTGCATTAGGAACAAGTTGCTACAAAATTACAAGAAGATGAAGTAATTCTACATTCATGCTTCACTTGCATTAGCAAAACAACTTCAAGCATCATTCACACTTCTCGTGTTTCTTACCAAAAATGGCTTGCCTTGTCACAAGTCTGATCCCCCTTACCCATAACTGGGCCATTTCAAGCCCACCCTGGCATACGAAATGCACCTCCTTGTTCTTTGTAGTCACAACACGGAACGTTCCTGGTTCTTCAACGTCAAACTTCCTCCTGCGGTTCCATCGGAATTTGTCACTAGGACCAACCTCAGCCGCTCTGCATATCACATTTCGCTTACCCGACTTCCCCCACCGCAAGACGCCAGAAGACTCCACCATCTTGAGTAATTTAACATGGGGTGATCCCTTGCCACATTTTGCGTGCTTCTTTACATAGGCGCCGCCCAACACTAGAGCTAAAGCAATCTCATCTAATATCACATTCTCAGCATCGTTGCCATAACCATTTTTCCTTGCAAGTGAGAGTGCTGTCTCATTTCTTGCGTTCTCAATGTCACATCTTGCCCCGCTTGAAATCAAGAGTTCACATACTCTCCCGTGTCCTCCATTTGCTGCTAGCATGAGCGGAGTATACCCATCACAATCTGAGGCATTAACATCGTAACCTCTAATAAATAAGGTACGTACTAAGTCAAAGTCTCCACGTTTAGCTGCACGATGTAGAGCATAAAACCCAGCAGAACCATTATGACCCTCCTCAAGTGCATACTCAAGCATCACCTTTTCAAGTACTTCACCATTCTGATTTAATTCTGATAAACTGATTGCTGTCTCGCCATAGTTGTTCTGCAGCTTTATATCAGCACCGGCATGAAGGAGCAACCTAAAGGCCTCTACACGGCCAGCGGCTGCAGCTATCATGGTAGCTGAAAATCCATCTTTATCTTGTTCATCGAGATCAATGTCTGCTCGCTCAACAAGTCTTTGCAAGGCCTCCACATTATTTGCGTGAGTCACAAACATCAAAGGAGAAAATACCGAGGCATTACTTGATCGAACAATCTTCCCTGCTCGAATTACATCTACCACCGCTTGCTGAAAACCAAGAGTCCAGCGTGTTGACTTTGCTATTGAGTTTGCACACTGACCAGCAGAACTGACCAATCCAAAGTCAGCACCTTCTGAGGCCAGAACTTTAAGACACTCCTCATGCTTATATCTTGCAGAGATCATCACTGCAGTTTCTCCAGCTGCTGTTCGGGAATTGATATTGCAGCCTGCGGTTATCAAGCATTGTAGAATTTTAGCAAATCCAAGCGTTGCAGCCAAATGAATGGGACGTAACTCTGTTTTTGAAAATGTTTTGACTGAAAATTCTTTATCAGCAGCACAATTCAGCAGCACTTCTGCTGCTCTTGCGTTATCACAAAGAATTGCGTGGTGGATGAGTGTCCTCCCATAGTGAAGGGTGTTGGGGGAAAGGTCCTGGAAGAGCATGCGCAAGATAGCACCACCTGGCTTCAAAATATTCCACAGCACACCAGGTGATGCAGTAAGCCTCAGCTAGTCCAGCACCCACTCGAAATTCTTCTCCTGTATCCATGTCCCAGGACCAGGCTCCCAATCTCACCTTGATGTCTGTCTTGACGCCAGCCTGCGTTCCAGTGTCAAAAGATGAACAAAGATTAGAATACAACTGAATAAAGTTACGGAGATTAGGCTCCCAGTAGTGGCTCCACTATCTGTCATAAGGAAAATGGTGATTGATTGCCGTGCGTTACCTGCAACAGCAATCTAACAACAGAGATCTGTCTACTAACAACAGCAGCTGCAAGAGCATTACAGTTAACGTTGGCATGCAGAGATGGCTTGGAAGATCGAAGAAGCACCCTATCAATTGCATTGGCATCTACTCCACACTGCCGGCAATAAAATGCATCAATATCATTACACTATTTCAAATTCAGAGACAGGAATATCTGACTCGACCATTGATTTTGTTAATACTATCTCAAGGGTTTTAGCAGTGGGCTATCAAATGATACCAATCACAAGATAATTCTTTACAGTGACGAAATTATTCAATACAGTAACTTTCATCTTTCATGACCTGTGAAAATGCGAAGCATTTGTAAGGAGAATTACCTTCATAAGTGTGTCAACAACATTTACAAATCCTCTACAACATGCAGAGACAAGAGCGTGGACAGCAAATTGTGGGCGGATCAAATCAGTAGCCATGAGCAGCTCAGCAGGCCTGGCCTGCCCCAAGTAGCTGGCCTCCATCAAAGCCTCCTCGCATGCCTCCTGGCAGGCACCTGCTCTTATAAGGACATCCAATATTTCCAAATGGCCCTCTCTCACTGCTGCAGTTGTTGCGTACCCTCGGAATAGCTTCTGATTCACATGGGCACCAACACTCTGTCACAAGAACATAACAAAAGGTTAATAACAGTAACACGATATTGAGAGAAGATTTTGGCCTTCATCTCGTTTTCTTGCAAGGCCGAAAGGCAGTGCCATTTTTGTGATACTGAATGCAACAACATGTCGTATCAAAAAGTTCTTAATAGTTTGAAAAAAAAAACAATTCAATTCCTCCTCATTTTGAAATCAACTTCAAATGTCTTGCCCCCACAGCCAGCTGGCAAACTCACTTCCTAGTAACACCAGGTTCCATTCTCAGTATGAAATGTTTGGAAAGAATTTTCTCAAAAATTAATCAAACCAACAGTATTCGTCTATATGTCAGCAAATTTTTAGAATGTATATAATAGGATGTATTTTATTAATGTTGATAATTTATTTATCAATAGAAAGAAAAAATTAAACTTTTTTTTTGAACAATTACAAATCTACTAATATTTTAGTCTAGATTCCTACTGTATTTACAACCAGGGATTTATTGAAATTTAACTAGGAAGATATTAGACAGTTATAAAACACCCAACATCCAAAAATTCGACCTAAATATCCCTGAGAAAAGTCCCACAAATTGTGGGACAACCTTGCCTCTTGGCAAGGGTCGAACTGGCCACTGAGGCAAAGCCTCAGTGGTTAGAAAAAATTAAACTTTAAAATAAGAAAATTAGGCACGTCGTGATGAGGCCCCACCTTATCGTATTAATACAGTAATTTAAAAAAAAAAACAGAGGAAAGAGAAAATATATTAATACGCGAATCTGTTTGTACAAATATTTGGCACTCTTTATTGTTGTAATCATGAAGTACATTTTCGCGATTCCCAAATTATGAATAAAATAATAGACGTAATTGAGTATACGGAAAAGAAACCACAGAAGTTACAGAATTATACTATCCTCTTAAAAGAAAGTTACTCGTCTAGTACGACAGCAGTTAAAAATAATGAAAAGATATTTTTTTCATCGAATAACAACACGTGGAAGAATCAATTAGGCAAAATAAGGCCAAAAATAAAATTTCTGGAAATAAATCTTCCCAGCTTCAATGGTCAGTAAGATACGAAAATCTGCAGCGTCATGTAATCTCTCGGGTGGTCAGGTTATCTGTTAGCTGTACGCTGGAGTTGGAGTACATACTTGAACAAAATATCACGAATAATATAATAAGATATAATAATTCATACACATAAAAATATAATATAATCTATAATAATCGATGGCCTTGGCCTTCCTGATATCACGTATAAATCATCATTAAATGATAAGATTAAACGGTAGATATTGAGCATTAACACCGTGATTTCACGAAATTTGAAATCGTAAGGAAAAATCTGGAACGGCTAGTACTGGATGATGATCAAAAAAATGGAAAAAATAACGTACCAGTAGCTTTCTGACAAGCGTCAGGTTTCCGGCATGAGCAGCGAGGAACAAAGCGGTGACTTCGGTCTTGAACTCCTCGTACTCGACACGAACTTCGTGAGCCGCCTCATCGTGCAAGACAACCTCAGTCCTTTTAGCTTTCAAGCTCACCGTTCCGATGAAGTTGATGTCTACGAAAGGATCGGCTATGCATTCATGAGCTCGCTTTACGTCGTTAACATGCGCGGCGTCAACGAGGCGTTGTGAAACCTCCGCTTCGTAATCCACCGGGAACACCTGCTGTTTTCCGGCGAGAAACCCTGCGCCGGAGTTTCCGAACACCATCATTTTCAAAACAGAATGGAGAGACCAAACACACGACGCTAGTTTCGTTTCTGTGTTGCTGTGGAATGGTTTAGTTGTACACTGGTAACGTCTGAGAAGTAAGAAATAACATGGCGTGAGCGAGAAGCGTCAGGGGAAGGACAAGGAGGGAAAAGCACGCGTTTTATTGGGGCCTGGTTTTTTAAAAGTTTTAATTAATATTAAATAAAAAATTGTTAAAATATGTTTGACCGGGTCGTAATTACGTTAACAAATATGAGCCTGGAGCCTAAGCCAGTGGGTTTTGCTAAACTGCACTCCTCCGATTATAAATTTCTACACTCTTTTGCCGCACCACCAACAGATTTTACTATTGTAATTAAAGCAACTGAAATTTAAATGGATAGATTTGGCTACAGAGGGATCAATTATTTACGCCGGCTTTCTGTGTATTTGGGAAAATCTTTTTTAAGAGTATCCAATGCAAATATTTTATATTTAGGGAAAATTCCACGTAACTCCCCTAAGGTTTATAAAAATTCTAGTTTAATAAAAAATTTATAAAAAGATATACAAACCTCCATTATAAACAATAAATTTATTAAAATATACTAAATTTTTTTTTAAATTATAAAATAAAATTATTAAACTTCAGTTAAAAAAAAACAATACTTTAACCATTATATTAAATACATTTTAAAGATATATTTTTTAATCTTTAATAAATAACTCTTTTTAAAATACATATTTAATAAATTCTATAATAATTAAAATTATTTTATTATTATAAAACTTATAATTAAAAAAATCTATATAATAACTTGAGTTTAAAATTATTATCAAATAATAATTAAATTATTCTTAAATAATTATTAAAAAAAATATATTTAAATAGTTATAAAATAAAATTATTCTAAAATTAATAATTTAAAAAAATTATTTTTTAAGTAATTATTAAATAAAATAAATTATTATATTTAAAAAAATCTAAATAATAATAATTATTTTAAAATTTTATACTTTAATGATAATAACAAGTTTAAATTCAAGTTATAATATAAAATTTTAATAATTGTAAAAAAAATTTGAATTATAAATTTTTTATAGTAGTAAAATAATTATAATTATTATAGATTTTATTATATATGTATTTTCAAAAGAATTATAATTATGAATTAAAAATATATTATTAAAATTTATTTAAGTATGGTGGTTGAGGTATTGGGGTATAGTAGTTAATAAAAATGATTTTATTTTGTAATTTTAAAATAAATTTGAAATATTTTAATAAGTTTATTATTTATAAGAGAAGTTTGTATCTCTTTTCATAAATTTTCTATTAAACTGAAATTTTTATAAATTTTAGGGAAGGTATGTGAAATTTTTCCTTTATATTTATATGGAGCCGGATTTGGCCTGCATGCGATGTTGGTTTTGATTAATTTTCGCCCCTAATTATTTTATAAGCCAATCGCTCTCTTGGGCACTTAGCAATACAGATAAAAGAACAAACCAGTTGACATAAAATGAACAAAATAGCATAGATAGATGTTAGATGGCCAGCAATTCCAAAGTTTCTCATGGTAGGTTTGTTCTTAGCGTCAATGGTCTTTCTTGCATTAAGTGCTTAAGACAGTTTTAAGAAATCCTTCGGCCGGTCAACCAACAAAATCTCAGATGTTTGTTTATAACATAATTTCAAATCAGAGACTTCAGTTAAAAGATTACCCATTATTTCTTATTATTATTATTATTTTGTTCATGATGGTTAATTTATTGTATCAGTTATGGACCCCATGGCCTATTACACATGTAAGGAGCAGCAAATAGGGCTCATAAATACACACTAACAAGTCACGGAGTTTGAATAAGAAATGGCAGATTTTTAAAAGATCGGCTTAATATGGACCTCAATTAATTTCATTCGACATTGTTTTATACATGCAGGTCATTGAATTCTGTCAATGATTCAATTTTTTTTTTTTTTGGTTTAATTTCAACAATGGACCCTCATGTTTCGAAGCTATACGCAGGCAAACAAAACACAGCATAGGTGCCCGAAACACATAGTTGCATGTCACTTGTCAGCAAACTACAATAAGTAAACATTGCCAGAGACAGTTCATGTACTTTGATCATTATTGGTGCCACTTGTCTGATAAGATACATGTCCTTTCTTCGATAAACATACCTTGTCATTATACTCCCAACTCATTTCATCATGGGATTTCTTGTCTTCCAAATTGATACCAAAAGAAAGAGCAAGACCTTTTTATGCTGTGCCATGTTATTGTATTATCCATAGCCCATCATTTTCTAACAAGATTTAATTTCCATTTATCTTTTAAAATATAGTAAAAATCATTTCATTTGTATATTTCTCATGACTTAAAAACTTCAATAGTGCTGAAAACAGATATGCAATATCCCAATATTGAAGTGATCAGTTCCAACCAATTAAGTTTTAAAGTTCAAATATTTCAATGATAGCTCAATCACCTTTGTTAGAACCCTTATCGGGATGTAATACAATCTGAATATTGTGGCAAATTGGTGTATTCAGCAATTGATAAGGCGTACTCGGGCTTAGTCATCTATAACTAATGTGACCCAAATGGGATTCGGCCCGGTCCAAGTTTGAAAAGAAGCCCGATCCACTTCTGGGAAAAGGACCGACCCAGAATAAATGTGGTTCCATGTCGTAACTATACTAATAGGCTAATACGTATATCGCTCAAAACCATCACAAAAATTACGGTTTATATATCTACCCTTAAATATCGCTGTGGGTATTATGTTGTCCACGATCAAAAAATCGCTGCCGTCCATTTCGTAACATCAGTACTACCGATAGCAGGAAACCGTTGCCCATCTTCAAATCTTCGTTCCATTTCTTCTCTTCTATTTCTCCATTTTCTTTCTAGAGCTAAATCGCCGACTCCTCTTCGACGTTTCGTGCTATGGTATGTCATTAATTTCGTCTGTTCACTAATTGTTTCACTTCAGTTCATGTTTTTATTTCTATGGATTTTGTCCTCCACTGTCCTAGGGTTTCGATTCGGTGCACTCTCATTATAATGTTTTCGTTACAAATTACGGTATTATCGACTAGGATACTGAATGATCGTTATAGTTCCATTTGTGTTCGTTCTAATGTAGTTTTGTTATTATTGTTTTTGGTTTGCCTCCCGCTTGGTTGTCGAGAAACTTAAAGGAAATTTTAGCCAATGAGAAGAATTTTTGGTTTTGACGGAGCTTTTATTTTGGTTCTTAGATTGAAAAATTACGTGAACTGAATTCCATGTCTATGTTAGTTTAATCCAAGGTTTTTTTTGTTTGTTAGTTTTTGGTAGCTAGATTAATTTCAATGTGAGTGAAAATGAATGGCAAAGAAACACAGCTTTACAGCATATAGAAGTTATCACTACATTGCTAATTTTAGACAAACGATGGTCTCATGAAAGCTTGAAATTAGGACTCTCGTGAATGAATCCAAGCTTTGGATTCATTTGCAGTGTTTGCAGATTAAATAAGTACGCAACATTTGGTTGTTAAGGTTGGTCATCTGCTCAGAAGTTGTTTGTGGTTTGGCCCATTGTCAGTAATCAAGTGATCACCAAAAGGAACCATTGGAATTAATATCTTGCATCTTAGGGCTCTGATATACGGTCATATCTACCTTCTTTTGTAATATTTTCTTTCACTTCATTTTCTTTGCTGGTGTATGTATGTTTTTCCGAATTTTTATGTCTCTTATGGCGGCTATGATTGATTAATCAAAAAATGTTATGCAGCAAACATGCAGTGGATTTAGATTCTAGATGTTGATCTAACTGATTCTTTGGTGCCATAGCTTTCTTGAGCGATAACTATTGGTATCATAGTAATAATCTTTCCTGCTTTTGACAATAGGCACCCATGAAGCGCATTTTCTCCCTGCAAAGGGCAGCATCGGTTAAGCATCACAGTGAGAGGTGGGGTGTAGGCTTAAGATCATTCAGCACTCAGGGTGCATCAACTGCTAGTACACCACAGCCTCCACCACCTCCCCCACCTCCAGAGAAAACCCATTTTGGCGGCCTGAAAGACGAGGACAGGATATTCACCAACTTGTATGGGTTGCATGATCCTTTCCTCAAAGGTGCCATGAAACGGGGTGATTGGTACAGAACTAAAGACTTGGTACTCAAGGGTGCTGATTGGATTGTCAATGAAGTCAAAAAGTCTGGCCTCCGTGGACGTGGTGGTGCTGGTTTTCCATCTGGCCTCAAGTGGTCCTTCATGCCAAAGGTATCTGATGGCCGTCCCTCCTATCTTGTTGTTAATGCTGATGAAAGTGAACCTGGAACCTGTAAAGACAGGGAAATCATGCGGCATGATCCGCACAAGTTGTTAGAGGGCTGCTTGATTGCTGGTGTAGGAATGAGGGCCACCGCTGCTTACATTTATATAAGGGGTGAATATGTAAACGAACGTAAAAACCTCGAAAGAGCCAGACAAGAAGCTTATGTGGCTGGACTGTTGGGCAAGAATGCATGTGGATCGGGTTATGATTTTGATGTTCATATCCACTATGGTGCTGGTGCATATATTTGTGGTGAAGAGACAGCTCTTTTGGAAAGCCTTGAAGGTAAACAGGGGAAACCAAGATTGAAGCCTCCTTTCCCTGCTAATGCAGGTTTGTATGGCTGTCCCACCACTGTCACAAATGTGGAAACCTGTGGCTGTTTCTCCCACCATTTTAAGGCGCGGACCGGAGTGGTTTGCCAGTTTTGGCAGGAAGAACAATTCTGGTACAAAATTGTTTTGTGTGTCAGGTCATGTGAACAAGCCTTGCACAGTTGAAGAGGAAATGAGTATTCCCCTAAAAGAGTTGATAGAGAGGCACTGTGGTGGTGTTCGGGGTGGATGGGACAATTTGCTTGCAGTTATACCAGGGGGTTCATCAGTTCCACTGCTTCCCAAGCACATTTGTGATGATGTTCTGATGGATTATGATGCTCTCAAGGCAGTTCAGTCAGGACTGGGGACTGCTGCTGTGATTGTTATGGATAAATCAACTGATGTTGTGGATGCAATTGCCAGGCTCTCTTACTTCTACAAGCATGAAAGCTGTGGGCAGTGCACTCCATGCAGAGAGGGGACTGGATGGCTTTGGATGGTCATGGAAAGATTGAAGGTTGGAAATGCCAAGTTGGAAGAGATTGATATGCTTCAGGAGCTGACCAAGCAAATTGAAGGGCATACAATCTGTGCATTGGGTGATGCAGCTGCTTGGCCTGTGCAGGGTCTCATAAGGCATTTTAGGCCTGAGGTTGAGAGAAGGATCAGGGAGCGTGCAGAGAGGGAACTACTGGAGGCCACTGCTTAAATTTTTCTGTTCAGGTTATTTCTTGGATTTGTTCTGGTAATAGTTGTTTGAATGGTGAAATCTGATTAATAATATCATCTTGTTCAGTAATATAAAATCTTGTTTTGAGGCCATCCTTTTATGCATTTATCTGTTGGATTGAATCTGTTGTTCTGCTTTTTTTGGGGTGTAAAATGCTTTTACACAATCACAAAATGATATCAGCTTATCAAACATTTATCAATGAAATTCAAGAAATTGAAAGTAAAGTAGTTAGGTCCTCTCAAACGGCGAGGACTCACGTAGTACGACAGGACTTTACGAAATGAGGAAAAGAAGAATACTTGTCCTGATAAATTGACAGTAGTTTCACAAAATGTAACTTAATTTAGTTTTGTCCTTGCATGTTAGATATCAGGAAGGGTGCTCCAGTGTAAGGGAGGCCTACAAGCTTGTACTTTTGAAAAGGATGACCGGGAAATATGTGTTTGATGTGTTTAAACATTATGCTCTTTCTCTCTTTTTTCTTTTCTGGACAATACAGTAGATGTGGCATCGTATTGATGATTGTTCAAGTTATCTTTTCCTTTATTTTCCACTTTTGCATGGAAGAGAAAGTAATGTCACTAATATCTATAGGACTTTTCTTCTCTTGTTTAGGAAATTTCCTGTACTGATGGATATTCTGGAATAAAGCTGAAGAAAGAATCCCAGGTACTTGGAGAGTAGGTGATTCAAGAATCTGGTGATGCTGTTAGTATTCTCTATGTTTTTAAGCTTGTACCAACCATGACTACTGTCCAGGAGAAATGATGATATGTCTTCTCTATATGGGCCGGATACTTTAAAAGTTTGTTTCATGTATTCTTGAGCACATCATTTTGACACAATTCAGGAACTTTGTTAATAATATCTGTAATTTTATTTTTTTGGATTTTGGTTTGATACACTGATCATATTTTTGGGTATTGATAAAAATGATGGAGTTAAAAAAGAGTGCATCTGATCGTAATGGGATGGAAGGGTGCAAGAACAAGCTGGGTAATGTTGGTTTTTGGAGATCTAGAATATTATTGCTCTAAATATTTACTTTCAGCCGCATGCCAAGCTTGAGTTTGTTTACAATCCTATATTGTTTGTGATCTGCATTCAGATATAGAACGTGAGCTACAAAGTAGAAAACTAGCTGAGCCCTACTGTAGCCTAAGAGGGCTCTATCCACCGGAGCAGAAGCATCCGTGCCAGTTTCGAGCCGATGTTAATTTGGTACCTGGGTAGGATCTAGGGAAATGAAGAATTTCCTTTCCACGATGAGCGGCACATGGGTCATTTGACGAAAGCACAGACTTCGTTCACCTTTGCCAGACAAAAACAAACCAAATAGTCAAACGTCATTGAAGAATTTGGTATGCTTGATATATTTTGACAAATTAACCATCTAATTGTAATCTTTAGGTATCCATTCCCTTCAGTTTTAAGGTAATCGCATTTTCGTCTGCCGAACTGAGAGTATTCGCGACACCTAACATAGGAATATGATGATTAAGAACTTTTCCCAACACAATTTGGACATTTTAACCTTCCCATTTCACCTAACTCTTTGCCTTCGAGGGAACAAAGATGCTGAAATTATACCTTGGATTTCACCTCAAGCCTGGTCTTAAAGTTGTCAATTTGCAATCAATTTAATTTCATTTTTAAATGATAAGCGCAATTCTTTTCTACCCCACACCTAACAGAAGAATTTTTTTTTTTTTTAGCCTTTTCGGTTAATTCTTATAATTAATATTAAATCGACATTAATATTACAAAACAAATATATAAATAAATAAATAATTAATTAATTAATTAAAGTGTTGCTGATTGACGCGCCGCGCCCAAAATCACTTTTTTCAATTTCATATTATCTTTTTGTCGTAACTTGCAATTCCTATATTTACGACTTTCATTTCCGCTTTTCAGTTTCCTTTTTCTGAAGCATAATGTTCTCATCTGCATCTGCATGTACCCACCACCATCCAAGTGTAAAATACACAAACCTCACTTTTAACAAACTGTTGACACCAACAACATTATCATTCTCATTCATTCATAACAGCATCAGCTGCAACATTCTTTGTCTCTAATTTCTCTTCTGTTACTCTTCCAAAACTGTAAGTTACGTCCATTTCCTTTCTTCAAAGCTTTGATCTGTCACTTTGTTTTCAAACTGTTTGCATTCTGCAAGTCTTTGAGCTCTTTTATTGCTTGGTTCTGTTCTTTTGTTGCTCTTGTCTGGATCTGCTGCTAGAACACCTCGTCTTATATTCATTCTTGGTTAATCATCAAGTTGTTCCGTTGCAACTGAGCTTTAATTAATGTAATCTTTTTTTCCATTTCTCCCTGGGCTCTCTTTAGTAACTGTCAAAACTAAGTTGAACTGGGTTGGATTATTTTATTTATTTATGTTATTCATTTGTGGAGGTCGACTTCAGGTTCGTATGATAACATTCAGTCTTGGATTCGGCTTGCTTAATTTGTTTGCATAAATAATTGAAAATGCATTAACCGAGCACCTCATACACAAAAAAAAAAAAAGAAAAAAAAAAGAAAGAAATTAGTGATTTTTGTTTCTGGGACGGACCCACGTTCTCTTATCGTTTCTTTTTTCCTTATTTTATAATCTCAACTTGCCATTACTTTTGCTTACAGTCAACCGAACTTGATCACGGTTCGCTCCGTTTAGCTTTCATGTCATATATTTGAATTTATGCTCTTTTGTTTTGTTTGATTTGCTGTTTTTAAACAGCATTTTTCTTTTATTATGGGCGTTTTATTTATGATTCTGTCATTTTTGGCATCTGTTTTAGCATCTAAGGCTTCATGAATTGAAGGCGTTATAATTGAGCATACCCACCTAGAGCAAAACCATTATTTATTGCAACAATGGTTCTTGGATTGAGAACAAAGAACCGAAAGCGCGGTTCAGTTCAGGTTGATTACCTAGTCCATCTACAAGAGATTAGACCTTGGCCCCCATCAGAACCTTTAAGCTCTGTTCAGTCTGTTTTGCTTCAATGGGAAAATGGTGATCAGAGTTCTGGGTCCTTGGCATCTGTGGTTGGTGATGGAAAAGTTGAGTTTAATGAGTCTTTCAGGCTTCCAGTTACTTTATATGGGGAAGCGTCAAAAAAAGGCACTGCCGGTGATAGTTTTCAGAAGAACTACTTAGAGTTGTACTTCTATGAAACTGGAACGAACAAGCCAGCGAAAGGTCAACTCATGGGATCAGCTGTTATAAATCTTGCGGATTATGGAATTATCAATGAATCCATGGCCATAAGTGCTCCAATTAACTTCAAGAAAAGTTCTAAGAGCACGGCTCAACCCATTCTTTATTTTATTATTGAGCCATTCTATAAAAACAGTTCCTCGTCATCATCAAAGAGCAGCTTGTTAAAAGAAGTATATTCAGATAAGAATGGGAGTGAATCTTTCTCACAGTTGATGAATGAAGGAAATGATGAGGAATGCGAGATTGCCTCTTTTACTGATGATGATGATGTTTCTTCACTTTCATCACGGACAATTTCATCTTCTGCTTTTGAGACCAGGGGAGGCTCACCAGCTCAAAATTGCAAGGTACTCAAATTTGTTGTTTTGATGTATTTTCTTATCCCATTCAAAACAAAATCTTTTTGCTCCCTATGATCGAGCATTTTGGCAAATGACCTGAAAAGTTTATCACTGTGCATCTGTTGGCACAGAATTGGTTTCAATTTGAAATGCTAATTTGCAGAATTGGCTGCTTGGATTTGGGAGCTTTGGTTATTACTTTCAATTCGTAAACTGAATCTGTAAACTGTCAAACTGGAGTCCATTGCCTATGTCCCAACCCCATCCAGCCAAAGAAAGCATCAGTTTGTTTAAGTTTGACGGTGTGATTTAAGTTTTGTTTGTGTTCCTTTTTAGTTTCTTGAAGATGAATCTTTTAAGAAGGACTTTCTTTTGGATGAGTAAACAAGATGTACCAGTGATTCATCCACGTGATGATCTTATTCAACCTTAACCACACTTGTGAAGCAAATTTTGGTGTTTAGCTGACGGTGGACAGATATTTCACATCTGCGTGTATGGCACCATAGTATCCATGGACTTGACCCTTGACATTTTCCTTTCATTTTTCCAACTGTTGTTCTGGAGTTTTAATTGGTAACAATCTTCAATAAAATTGTAGAATGGATCGGATTCAGTGAAGGATGGCACTCAAAGGGTTCACAGGGACTCTTCTCTACTGTCAAATCTAGCATCTGCAAAGGATAAAGACGTAAATGTTTGTGCATCCTCTCTGTCTTCAACAAACTCATACTCAGAAGTGTCCTCGGACATGTATATTGAGGTGGGTATCAACACAGACCAAGAAAGGTGGTTAGAGGACTCCCAGACCAATCTTGAGGATGACAGAATAACTCGAAGACGTGAAAAGAATGGCACAGAGGTTGCTAGAACTAGTAATCTATATGTTGGTCTTTCAAAGGACACAGAGAAGAAAGAACAGCATGACAATGAACAGGGCAACCTGATTTTTGAATCAAGGAAGAATTCTATAGAAGACAAACTAGTTAGTAAATTGCCGGAAGTTGCTACAAAAAGGGAAATTAAACTAAGGAGTAATACTCTTGCAAATAGCAGGACCTCTCTTGGATCACAAAGTGGTACTGTTATGAATGATAAGATAAAGCATGTAAAGTCCCAGTTGCATTTTGACTCAGCTAAGAGCAATGGGCTGGTCAATAGCAATCAATTCACGGGGAAGGAAAGGAAAAATAGTATCGCTAAAGATGTTTATAAGGGTAGTACAAGGGAAGAAACAACCAAAGGCTTTTCTGACAGCAAAGTTGAATTGAAATCTAAAATTGAAATGCTTGAGGAAGAACTGAGGGAAGCTGCTGCTCTTGAGGTTGGCCTTTATTCAGTTGTTGCTGAGCATGGAAGTTCCACAAATAAGGTACATGCTCCAGCAAGGCGTCTCTCTAGATTTTATTTTCATGCTTGCAAAGCAATGTCCAAAACTAAGAGAGCAAGTGCAGCTAGGACAGTTATTCAGGGATTAGTTTTGGTTTCCAAAGCATGCGGGAATGATGTTCCAAGGTATGTATGTAACGGTTATTCAGAAACACCTCAATCATAAGCAAGTAGAACCTTGTCGATTTTAGCCAATAAAATTTTCTTTATGGAACAGTATCACCTTGCATACCGTATTACTCCCAGTATTTATGGCACAAAGTATAATTATATTGGATAAATTCCATTATGTTAGATAGAATTCCTGGCCAGAAATTATTCTTGTTGGATTCTGCAGTAAAGTATTATATCCAATATAAACTGATTTTAGATCTGTTTTGCAAAACTGTCCCATGACTTTTCCAATGGCGCCTAATTGATATTGTGTTTCCTGCTTACAGGCTGAATTTCTGGTTGTCAAATTCTGTTCTGCTGAGAGCTATTGTCACTGTTGTTGCAAGAAAGCAAATTTCTGGGGGACTGCGTACCAATAGTAATGGTGATCAAAGGGGATTGGAGGAGAGGTATGCATCAAAACGGCTTGAGTCCTCTCCAAATGGGAACAAAAAAAATAATACAGGTGATAGTTCTGATGATTGGGAGGACCCACAAACATTTATAGTTGCACTGGAGAAGTTGGAAGCTTGGATCTTCTCCCGAATCATTGAGTCAGTGTGGTGGCAGGTCATATGTTTCTTCATTACTACACTTTTTTCTGTTGCCATTGTTTAGTTCAATTTTATGCTTAAATTAAAATGCCTTGTCATGCCCAATATTTTTTCCTTGCTGAATTTTGCAGACTTTGACTCCACATATGCAGTCTGCAGCTGCAAAAGGCTCAACCTCAAAGAAAGCCTCTGGAAGGAGATATGGATTTGGTAATCAAGAGCAGGGGAATTTTTCTATCGAGCTGTGGAAGAAGGCTTTCAAAGATGCATGCGAAAGGCTTTGCCCAGTTCGGGCTGGAGGGCATGACTGTGGCTGCCTCCCTGTGCTGGCTAGATTGGTATTTTTGCATCTTGTGATTTTCTTCTTTGAGAGGCATTATGAATGAGTTTTCTTTTTCCTTTATACTTCTTTTTTGGGTTTATTTTCCTTAGAAAGTGGAGGTTAAAGCTCATATTAGCAGTTCTTTGCACTTGATTTTCTATCTTCAGCAATTATTCCAATGTTTGTATCATTGTATGAGTCTCTTGTGTGCAAGCTTTCATTGTCTTATATGATTGCATTCTAGCATCATTCTATCATCACATGGCAAGCTTGAAATCTGTGGCCATATAGCTACAGAACTTCAAAACTCCACCTGAGAGTGAAGGCTATGGATATTATGAATTCTGTGGCCATATACCTTCAGAACTCCAAACTCCAACTGAGAGTGATCCTGTTTACTTGTATTTTATAATCGGATTCATTAAAAGACATGAAAATAGAAATTTCTGTTCTACAATTGGTTATACATTTACTATATTCTGAACGGGTTGGTTTCTGAATGATGTTGTTAAGCAATCTAAATTCACTGCAATGAGCAGAATGTTTCTAGTTAGAGCTTGCTATTGGCAACATAACTATCCTACATTTTCTTTGGATCCTTTTTAAGAAAAGCTTTCTAGTGTATCTGCTCATTTATGCTTATGATCTTTAGTGTAATTTCAATATCGTGTGCAAGGTCAGTTGGTCTTCTGCTATGAGCCATTTCACCTGTTGGTATCCCCTACCAATTCTTCTTAGAGGGCTTCAGGGTGTATGTGCTTGCGTGTGTATTATGGCAATATAATATGTTAGGAGGATTGCATTTTCTGCAGCATGTTTTAACTTTGTCTTAATATCATCGGATTTTCTTTATCTTCTGTAATAATTATCTGATTGATTCTGTTAGAAAAGCATTTCTATAGATTCTGGATCTTCTGTTGTTTTCCCAGGTGATGGAACAGTTGGTGGGTAGACTGGATGTGGCAATGTTCAATGCTATTCTTCGTGAATCAGCTGAAGAGATGCCAACAGATCCTGTATCCGATCCCATTAGTGATTCAAAAGTTCTCCCCATTCCTGCTGGAAAATCAAGTTTTGGGGCTGGTGCACAATTAAAAAATGCTGTGGGTAACTGAGCACTTGTTATGCGAACCTAATTTGGTGTTTGTGAAAAGACAATAAAAAATAGTCTCAAATTTGAATTTAGCTGTCTTGGTTTCTTTTTTCAGATTGGGAGCTGGTCCAGATGGCTTAGTGATTTATTTGGTATTGACGACAATGATTCTCTTGAAGATATGAATGAAGCTTGTGATGACAAGAGCGTGAAACGTGAAACTTTCAAGCCTTTCCCACTCCTTAATGCATTGAGTGATCTCATGATGCTCCCATTTCACATGCTTGCAGATAGTTCCACAAGGAAAGAGGTAAAATCCCTGATCTTCAAATTTTCATAAAAAATTTTACTTGGTGATTGTGTCCTTCTTTATCCTTTTGTAATCTCATTTTCCATTTATATTTTTTAAGGTATGCCCCACATTTGGTACACCACTGATTGAGAGAGTTCTTAACAATTTTGTCCCAGACGAGTTTAACCCAGAACCAATTCCAAAGGCAGTTTTTGAGTCCCTAGATTCTGAGGTTGGTTGATCTGCAAGCTAATTATTGTCTCGGCAAAAATTTTCTTCATTACTTATCGTGCTGCAGACATGTAAATTAATTGTATTTCAATTATATTTATGAGAGATCCCTTTGGCTTAGCAGTTTAGTTTTGTCTTTGATTTAGGGCCTCCATGATTCTGAGGAAGAGTCTATCACAAGCTTCCCATGCACAGCTGCTCCTACAGTCTATTCCCCACCTCCTGCAGCTTCATTGTCAGGCATTGTAGGAAAGATTGACAATCAAACTCTGCAGAGGACTGGCTCAACAGTGCTTAGAAAGTCATACACTAGTGACGACGAGCTTGATGAGTTGGATTCATCCATAACTTCGATTATCACTGACAGCTCCCACACTTCTCCCATATCATCAGCTCCCAACTGGATGCCCAAGGGAAAGGGAGGTCGAAAAGTTGTCAGATATCAACTCCTCCGGGAAGTATGGAGGGACGGCGGATGGTGATGTTAGTTTTACCTCTCGCTTACATGTATATATGTTTGTGCTTTATTTATATTAACATATAAGCTCATACAATATATGATCGCACATTCTTGAGTCTTTGTATGTTTACTCCCATCAGAGTTTCGCGATAATAGGTTTCTTTCTTCTCTAAGGAATTTTGTCAATTTTACTTCAATGTACATAAATAAGGGGCTTTCTTTCATGACTCTCTTATGTGCTTTATTTGGTGGTTGTTTTCTAAATCCTTTTCCCTTCATGATGGAACTTCTACTCCTCCTAGAGGAGACTTTGGGTTCCTTCTGTGTCCCATCAGGGGTAGCGGATGCATGCAGGTTAGTGTTATGTAATTAGATGCATTCATCAAATATACATTTATGAGATCAGTTCATCAGATATACATGTTTGTGATTACTATCAAATATTTGTTGTAAATACATAAAGAGAAACCATAAAGTGATTGCTCTTCTCATCCCTGAAAATAAACAGCTCTGAAATCTGATTATGAATATGACTGCAGCTATCATCTCCATCATCTCTTCTTGCACCTGCCGGAACGACCAAAACGAAATCTGTAAGAAGAAAATGATAAATTATCCCTCATTTGATGTAGTTATAGAAGATTCTAAGGTATGCAATCTTGCCAAGAAACAAAAATAGCAGGGAAGCTTCAACTCACAGCTTGGCCTGTGTAGCACCAATTGGACTCTGCAACACATCATAGTGTCCGTAACCATGATACAGGACACGGATAGGGTTATCCTTACCATACTCTTGACCATATTCAGCTATAATTTTGAGGCTACCATAAGTTTTTTCCCGCATGTAAACTGTGATCGGCGTCCTAAAAGTAGATAATCATGACATAACAAGCAAGAAATTTTTGGTATATTTATACTGAAATTAATGTTATTACAACAAAGTGAGAGCATTATTAAATCTATCAGTTAACTCTATTTCATTTGAACATAAAGATGACAACTTACTTGAGTACATGAGAGGACATGAGCAGCTCAGGTTCTCCTCCCCAAATGTGCGGCTGTCGCATCTGTACAACATACTTGTCGAAATCGCCTTCAACAAACCTGCCAATCCAAGGCAAAGGAATTTACTTTCTTGCTGGATAACATGTATGCAGTTGTTTACCCAGATTTGTGAATTCGATCACATAAATTTAGACCTAAAATGCCTCCTAAACCAATTCCCTTACTGCAATGCTCAATGGCCCCAACCCTCAATTGACATAAAAAGACACATGTGGCAATCCTTTCCCAGAAAAAATTATACGATCAATTCCATTAATTTGGCAAGCTAATGGAGTCCTTGGAGTAATATAACAATGTAATATGATCTAAAAGTTTCTCCAGAAAATTTACCATTCAGTGTCTGCACGTCTCCTAACGAATTCATCAGCAACCTGTCCCAACAATATGATGTTTTCAGTAAGATAGGCCAAACAGAATGGAGTTTAATCAAAGAGAAAAGGTAAATGGAAGGTTATGCGTAAAATGCAGAAATAAATTTAGCTAACAATAGAAGGAATAACAGAGAAAAATCTAATTGATAATTGCTACATTCACTTTCTTGATAACCCAATTGACGGTCCGCAAGTCATGACCATTGTAATTTACTAATGCAGCTACAGAAAAGTTTGTGCAAAAGCTGGACATCATATAAAACACTGTTTTGTACCCTCGCTCTAAGCTCATCAGCAAGTTCTCTTTGGAGGCTGTCGCTTGGAGATTGCTTCCCTGCTCTCAACCAAGCGCCATGAATCACAGATCGGAACAAGCATCTTCCATCGCCAGTTATACCTAAATCAATCAAACATACTATCATGTCACTTCATCCATTTAGTGATCAAGACAACATTAAATTGATATTTTTCAAGCACTGTTTTCGTCATATATCTTCAAAAATATGCACATAGCAACATTTGCCAAGAATCAAAGCCTTCACACATCACAATTTCAAACAAAATAAAAAGAAAAATGAGCAACCTTCCTCATAATCCATATTAACTACTGGGGGTCTTACAGAAAATAAGAAAAAGAATAAATATCACCAATCACCATAACAATCAAGTCACTTCAAAATTGTCACAAGCAAAGAATAAAGTTGACAATAAATTTAAGAGGAAAGGCATAAATAAACTTGAAAGAAGAAGGAAAATTCGTTTCTTTACTTGAAGAGTAGAATTTCATTTGTAGCAACAAATCAAATACCAAGTTCAAATTTCATTTAAACATACGAATTGTTTGAAACTGAGAGTTGTTACCAATCGAAGTTTCTGGTTTTAGCATTTTGCCTTGTGAAAATGGAAATTTAAAACATTTTTGGGCCCTGAGTGATCATGAAAACACTAATGGAATTGTGGTGCGGGACTGAGCATCAGAGAATGGAATTGGATTCCTTCTCATGATCGTCCTCTTGGAATCTCTACTAGCTTAAAAGGAGCATTTGAAAGTGATTTAGTGAAAAGGTTTTCAGTTTTTACTGCATAGAAATACTCGTCGTAGACCTACTTGAAACTTGAAAGTACTTCCATAAGATCACTTAAATCCTTTGCTTTAAAAAGCAATACTACGTACTTTACCATTTTTAGAAAATGTTTATCAAGTAATTTTTTTTCTATAAAATCATAAAAAGAATTTTATTGTTTTCATCAAAACAGTACGTAATAAGTTTTCCAAAAAAATACTTCAGATTCTCGAAAACAGATGTGAATCGACACGTGTCAAATTGTTAGCGGAACAACAATGCAGGAGCAGCTAGGTTCGACAACCAGCGAATGAGACGTTCCAGGTTCCGTTATACAACCGTTTCCGTCAAGTCGTCAACCAGATACTACCTCTAAAATTTATAACAGCCGTTCATATTTCCCGCCTTTAGCGTGAGACGAAAGGACAAGACCAGCGTGTACACACAATGTAATTGGATACCCTTCCCCACATTACTATAATCAGGTGCGGTAATTAGTTGCACCTATTTCTTCACGAATAGGAAGGAATCTCTCAGGTTTTTCAGGAGGTTTTCCCTGGAGACTTTGATATCTGCTACTCATTTTGTTTCTGAATGGTACGAGTTCTCATGATTATATTGGAAATATTATATCATTAAAATGATTCTGATAAGATAATTCATGCGGATTTCTTAGTTCAAATCAGTATCCTCTCTTGATATATGAGTAAATTAGTGCCCATGTAGAGTTAGATATTTTATTTTATTTTGAAAATTTTGTTGTTGAATTTCTTAGGGTTCAACGCTGATCCCCAGAATGAGTTCTAGACGCCGACCTTTGCATACCTGTGGAGTTGCTATCTTATCAATTGCTCATATTGCCTACTCAAGGTTTCAAGATTTCAACGGGCCAATAGGTTCAATGGCTAGAAAAATATCAAGATTAGCAAAGTTCCCTATCCCAGTAATCTATGCCCTGCAATATCAATGGTTAGCAATGCTCTCCTTTGCTGATGATCTTATCCTGGCCATTGAAAACACGGTTGAGACAGTTTTCCCACCTTCAAACCGTTTGTTTAACACGATCGATAAGCTTATACAAATCGTAGAAACTTTGCCTGGAAAACTTGATGATGTTTTAAGAGACTTACCTGCGATTTTCCACCGATGTTCATTGCTAGATTGGGCAGTGATTCAGGTTATTTCATGGCTGAATCTTTGGATTTCTATATTGATTCAAAGCGGATTTGGACATGCAACAGAAAAGGAGATTATTATTGATTCAAACAGCAATGAGTTCCTCACTGAATCATCCTCAGGAAATCAACCTGTAGAATCATCAGCACAAGTTCCTGCTGAGCCTGAATCATCGGAACCTCGAACCAACATTGTTAACAAGACGACTGTTAACTCTGATGTGATGAAGACTTCATACAAAGAGGCAGTAGTTAAAGGTAAGAGAGAAGCAAATGGCTCGAAGGATGGGAGTTCGAAGAGTAGTAGTAGCAAGGAAGAGAAGGAAACAAAAGTAAACACACAAAACGAGGATGACGGAACTATGGAAGAGACGGAGAAACAGGATGTTTCGGGAGAAGAAGCTGGCAAACGAGGGGAGCTAACTGCAAGTAAAAGCGATGAAAGCGTAATCAGAAGTGATCCTATTCTGGAATTGTTCGAGTCAGGATGGGCAATGAAACCAACAAAAGAACGTAAAGCAGGATGGCTGTCACGTTCTGTTTCATACACCTCATGAGATGAAAACATTGAAAAGAGATTCTCTAACAAAGATTCTAGTACAATTTTTGTCATCAAAATGCAATGGATAAACGACCTGTTTACTAATGTATAAAAATGTTTGTTACATATAGCACGATTATATTTTGCGGTGATTATTGAAAAGAGAACACACAATGAAGGGCTTTGATCTTTTATCTCACATTTGAGACATTAAGTACTTAATTGTTTTGTGCTTGAGACTTGTGTGCCTGTGTGTATCTCTCTTTCCTTTGGTCTTGTAAGTTGTGCCCCTCCACTTTCATAGGTCGATCAGAACTCTTTAGATTTTCTTGTTCAGTTGCTTGAGATCAAGAAATCAAACCTTCCTCTTTATTTGTCTTGTCAGTTCGGTCTTCCCTGATTAGCTTTTCGTCTGGTATTTTCAGCTTGATTTTTCGGCCGCCATGTCCGTTTTTGTGGTTGGGCCTGCCTTCTTTAAGTTAAAATTGAAAAGAGAGTTGGGCTAAGGAAATTATTCTTCCACACCCTGCTTTATCGATGTGAAATGGACGTATGAACTACCTTCGAGCAATTTTAAAACAGTTGTCATTTGTTAACACCAGAAATAGGTAATATACGATAACGGCAACTGAAGAATGAAGGTAGTGGATAGAGGTAGCAAATGGGCCGTGCTGACATAAAAAATATGAGTCGAGCTTTTAGGTTGGGTGGCACAACATATACAATAAAATATATAAGCTTAATTTAATTTACGGTACGGTTTATTGTTTGTTTTGTACTGATCTAGCCTATTAGAAAGCAATTCACTTATACTATACAGTACCACTGTACATATCAAATAGTGGTATTTTACATAATAAATAATAACTAATATTTATTATTTACGGGTTAAATAGTAATTCATATTTTTTTTTCTTAATCTACCATGATATGAATATTGTTTACAGCACGGACCTATAGATTTTTTTCTCGACCCAACCCATAGATAGTGTCGTGCTATACTGTGCTCAGGCCGACCCTCCCGTTTTGCCACCTCTAGTAGTGGATCAGATGCATAATCTTCATGAATTCATCAGCTCTAGGCCTCTAGCATTCTTCTTTCATTTGATACAAATCGCTTAACTATCTCTGGAGAGTTGGATTGCGAAGACTTTTCAAGATTTACATTACAAGAGGGGTCAAAAAAATCAAGCACTCAACAAGTTAATCAAACTCATTGTCAAAATTGTGGGAAAAAAATTTGGGTAGGTTTCTCTCAGAAATCATAATTCTAAATACACCCACTTATTAAATTACTCAATATATATATATATATATATACATTTTCATACAAATATTTTTATTTTAAGTATTCTACTCATAAAAATAAAATAAAAAGTAAAATTAAATATTTAAAATACCTTAAAAAAAATTTGAGGTATTCTTGAATGGCTTACATAAATGAGAGAAATCCTCTTAGGGAGTTCCTCCAATATCAAAATTTACATGCCGGATGCTTCCCACGATTTTTGACATCAATTTCAACGTTGCACACAACTTTTGACATAACATTCCATGCAAATAACTTCTTTCGGTGTTTAGTCAAAATAGCTCCTAAAGTAGCCAATCACGCTACCAAAAATTCCCTGAGAAGATTGTCCTGAACGTGCTGTCATTCTGCTCGTTTGAGTTGACTTAGCTCGCTCTGACCATATCCAGTTGATACTAATAATTATTTGCACTTTAAAATAAATCTTCTGATCCATTAAACATCTTCCGATGGAAGCTTTTATGAATAGAAAAGATTCTGACTTGGGTTGCTGATATCATCAAACAGCTTCCAACGGAAGATTGTGTTCTATAAAATGGTCGAATTAAAATGTCCCAGAAGCCAAGAAAGCAAAACAATCACAAAACAGAGTTTTCCATTCAATTCTTCGTACTAAAAGCATGTTTTCTCTTAAAAACATGCCTTCAACAACATCAGTTCTATCGACATATACTGCCTTCACGGCGTCGGCAATGCTGGTTCGGACAGTGATTACTGAAGTTCAGACTGTGACCAGCCAAATAATACCAAAGCAACTTCAAACTATGATGCTATCGAAACTCGGAGGCCTTTGCGGAAACTCTTCTCAAATGACTCTCACCATTGATGAGTACAATGGGTACTCAATTAATCAATTGTATGAAGCATCTGAAATCTACCTGCGCACAAAAATCACTGCATCTCTGGATAGACTTAAGATTTCCAAAACCCCGAAAGAGAAGAACCTGTCGGTAACAATCAGCAAAGATGAAAAGATTATAGACATATTCGAAGGCTTCAGCCTCGTGTGGGAAATGATTAGTCAGGAAACGAAAGAGCAATCTCAATGCGGAAGGTTTGAGAAACGAGTGATCGAGCTCAGTTTTCATAAGAAGTTTATGGAGAAGGTATTGAGCTGTTACTTGCCGTATGTAATGGAGAGATCAAATGCCATCAAAGAGCAGAGCAAAGTGGTGAAACTCTATGCATTAGGACATTTCGGCGGGGACAGCGACGGAGGAGGTTGGGGTTCAACGAATCTTGATCATCCAGCAACTTTTGACACCATTGCAATGGATCCAAGGCTCAAGCAGGCTTTGATAGATGACTTGGACAGGTTTGTGAAGGGAAGGGATTTCTATAGAAGAGTTGGAAAGGCTTGGAAACGCGGATACTTGCTGTATGGTCCTCCTGGTACGGGTAAGTCAAGCTTGATTGCAGCAATGGCCAACTATTTGAAGTTCAACATCTACGATTTGGAGCTTGCGAGTATATACAGCGATTCAGAGCTTAGAAACCTGTTAGTGTCCACTTCCAACCGCTCAATACTGGTGATTGAGGATATTGATTGCAGCATTCAGTTGCAAGATAGACAAGATGGAGAATATGACAACCATAACAGGAGGGTAAGATTGCTGTATATTTATTTATATCAATTCCCAGCTATAATTAATTAACTTAATTCATGGCTTTACCTTGGGACAGTTAACATTATCTGGGTTGCTTAATTCTATTGATGGACTCTGGTCAAGCTGTGGTGACGAGAAAATTATTGTATTCACGACCAATCACAAAGACAGATTAGACTCTGCATTGTTAAGGCCAGGCCGGATGGACATGCACATTCACATGTCTTATTGCAGTCCAAGTGGACTCAGGATTCTAGTTTCCAACTACTTGGGCATCAGTGATCATAAATTGTTTCCTGAAATAGATAAACTGATTACGGAAGCTGAGGTGACTCCGGCAGAGATTGCAGAAGAGCTCTTGAAATTTGAAGATGCTGATGTTGGTCTTGAAGAATTAATAAAGTTTCTCCGAAGGAAAAACACAAAAATGATAGAATGTGAGACAGAAGTTGGTGCTGAGAAGAGGAAGGCAAGAGAGGAAGTTGATGGAGATGAGAATATTGTCGATTTTATTAGCAAATCAAAGAAGATGAGAAGTAAGAGAAAAAAGAAATCGGACATGCTCAGGAGTAAGGTCGTGTGTGAAGAAAATGCGTTAAAACTTAATTAGCAGAGCAGGCAGTTCAGCATTTACGGACTAGGAAACAACTATGTTAACTGTCAGAAAGTTGTGTCGTCTGCACATGGTTCTTAAACCATCTTTAATAATCTTAGCATTTGCATTTCTCTTCTAACAACCAACTGCACGTTGTATCGTCTCTGGATTTATGGAAACCGAATAAATAAATCATGTAATGTAAAAAACGTGAGTACCTGGTTCTTAAACCATCTTTCTCTTCATTTAACAATCTTAGCATTTGCATCTTTCTTCTAATAACCAACTACATAATCTTAGCATTTGCACTTCTCGTCTAACAACCAAGTACTTTATGCCCTGGAGCAAGGTCGTGTGTGAGGAAAGTGCGTTAAAACTTAATTAGTAGAGCAGGCAGTTCAGCATTTACAGAGTAGGAAACAACTATGCTAACTGTCTGGAAGTTGTGTCGTCTGCATATGGTTCTTACACCGTCTTTAATAATCTTAGCATTTGCATTCTTGTAAGATGAAAAGGGAGAAAAAGGTTACGCCCACCGTGGGGCCTGAACCCACCACCACATGGTTAAGAGCCTTGCGCTCTACCGACTGGGTCAGAACGGCATTTAAAAAATAAACTTATTTTTTCCATTGGCACTGGCAAATTTTCAAGTAGATACAACCAACTTGTTTTTGAGGCAAAGTCCGAGGCTTCAGTTAATGACAGACATGGTGTATGAATTCCTACCCAGAAGAGAAAGGCAAGAGAAAGAAACCAAAATCCATAGATTACAAGGGCTGTACATCTCTTCTTCTCTATGAAAACAAAAATAAATAAATGCCCATGGGAGCAGGACAAAAAAGAAATAGAAAAGAAGATACAAGGAAAATTTACAAGGGGGCCCATCTCTTAATACTGGGAAACTGAGTAGCTCTTGCTCTTCCACAAAAAGCTGAAAGCTTTACCCATCTTTCTTCTGGATATCGATTTACATAGTGGTTTTGATTCTGGAGCAGGGTCAGAAGGGGGAGCAAACGTGGGTTTTGGTTTCTCACTACTATCAGCCTGTTGTCTGATATCAACAGGTGGATGATCTCGTTGCCGCTGCTCCCTAAACAGCATCAAAAGTTTCTGTGCCTTCTCTCTCCCTCTTGCAGTCCCATTCACTGAAATTGACACGAGTGCAGGTATGACTCCTTCTTGTAAAACCATTTGACAACACTTCTCACTCCCAATACACAAAATTAGAAGGCACGAAACAGCTTGTTCCTGCTCAATGAGTTCACCACTGTCCAGCACCGTTGCCAATCCTGTAATTAAGCCTGGGGTTGAATTCATTTCATCTTTTCCTGCTTGACTTGCTGCTAAATTTAGCAAAACCGCTAAGGATTTTTCAGTCCACATGTGGTCACCAGCTATCGCAAGAGATTGAAGGCCACTGATAATGCCAGCTGAAAGGAGGTTTGGAATATTGGAGGGGATGGTGGAGAGGTTATAAAGAGCATGAAGGGCGTCAAGTTTGCATTGGCGTTCAGTTTCACCTTTACATAGCCTTACTAAAAAAGGGACAGCCTGACTTGTGCCAATGATAGACTTGGCTGCTTCAAGGCATGAGAGATTCAAATAGAGGGCCGTCGCTGCTCCATGGGAGTTGGGGTTGGAGATCATTCTCTCTAGCAATGGAATTACTCCTGCTGCTAACATCAATTCCTTATTTCTGAAATTAAAAAAAAAAAGGAAAAAGAATTAGCATGTCTGTGATTCACAAATAAATAAAGAGAAGAAACGAAACATCCATAAAAAGACAATATTTAGTTCACCAGATACTACAAAATAGCTTAGTGTTAATCCATAATCATTATAAACCAAGTTTCAGCATCTCGCAATCAAAAATGGACTAATAGTGTTTTAAACCATCTAACTTGGCACAGCCAGATGACATTTGGTTTCTGAAATCTATCAATCATATAAATAACATTAATTCTGTGGCTTAAGAGAGCGCAAATTGCTCATGCAGGTCAATGATTTAACCAATGAAAAGATATGGCTACATTCTCAACACTAATGGTGCATTTGTTGTCTCAAAATCATTCATGATATGCAATCGTAAAAATAAAATGTAAAGATCAACACTAGTATGATGCCAAGGAACTGGAATCCTTCATTATATTCGTGTAAACAAATTAAAAATAAGGAATATAATGAAATGTAAAATCAATCTCAAATACACTGCCCTTGTGGAGTCTTTTGTTAATTACTTATGAACTTTATTTACTTCCTCTCAAGTGATAATTGGAGGTGATTTATGATGGAATATTGAGTCCTCATCCACCAAGCAAAGCTGATGTTCAGAAGAGAAATATAAGGAAAAAAATCTAGCCTCTAGAAACAGTATTGTGATTAGTGATACAGGGATGCCATAGGTAAAGGTTAGGAAGAAAAAACAACCAAGAAACTCATTATAAAACTGGTTCATACAAATAATACTTTATTGATTATTCTGCAAATGTAACTTCTGTAATTTTTCAATGTATTATATTGCTAAGGACCATATTCTATGTTAAAATACCATCAAAACCAAAACTAATACTGAAAACAACATATTATTTGATGCTTTAAACTAGGCTCAAACCTGTTATTGTTCACAGCTAGGTTAAACAGAGCCATAGCTCCAATTTCTTGAGCATAAGAATTCCTTTGATGCACAGCTGACTCTAGGAACCTCAACAATGCTTCAACAAATCCATTTGCCCCCATGAAAATCCGGGCCTCCTCATCATCCTTGAGCAAGAACCTTATTTGTTCTACAACACTGCATTTTTGACTCATGTCTTCCCCTTCATTCAGGACCTTCAGGAAATCCTGATATTTGTCAAACACATTAGACTCAGACTCCTCTTCGTGTGCACAAATAGTTTCAATTTCACTGTACTCCGTCTCCTCAATAGTACCACTCTCCTCCAAAGGAACAATCTTCACCTCCTTCAATTTGCAAGAGTGGACACTCCCAGTTGATTTTGAATTAGTGGACTCGGACTCAGACAAAGCCAACCTCCAATAGTTAAGGTCAAGAGATTCAGGAGGACAATCCGGAACAGAAACTCCATTCTGTTCACACCAGCTAGCAATAAGACCCTTAACACAGTAATTTGGTGTCAAACAAAGATGAGGTAGCTTCTGCTGAGTCTTTGGGCAGGTATTGTGCCCATCACTAAACCATTTTTCAATGCAGATCCTTTCATATGTTTGTCCAGAGGCAATTATGACTGGATCATACATAAGCTGCAAAGATATCGGGCACCTCAATTCCTCTGGTGGAAGGGGCATCTGCCCTGATCTTCTATTGTTTGGCCTAAAATTAAAAGAACCAAGTTTGGACAGCTGGCGGTCAAAGGCATGCTCATGACCACTGTGCACTCCATCCTCAAAAGAACCTTGAACAGTCGGTGAACAAGGAGTTGAACCTTGTGAATCGTTGTCATCTATCATTTCACTTCTAAATAACTTGGAGTATTTCCTCATGAGGTGCAAAAGATAGGCGACAATCGATTCTTTCCGCTTGTCTTCCTCCACACGAGCTCTTTCAATAAGTTTTTTGAGAGCCCTTCTCTCTGTAAGAGCTGCTCTGGAGGAAGTAATACCAAGTCTAGTAGCAGCCTGGTGAAATGATTCAAGCTCATTATTGTCATTAGATTCATTAAATTTTCTACCCTGCTGGAGTAATGCAATTATATCATCCCCAACTTGCTTCTCAGAAGGATCAAGTGAGAAAACAATAGTCTCAAGCTCGTTTACAATCTCCAAAATCTGAAAGTGGTTCAATTAGAAAAGGAGTTAGCGAACCTTTTAAGTGATGTAGACAAAAATAAAACTATAGAAAATTACTAAACATTGGATTATGAAAGGCCAGTATAGAATTTGGTTGCAAATTCATGAGAAAGTATATCCATCAAAATAAAACAAGAATCGTCCCTTATGTAACAAGAGAACTCTAGTGGATTGTATCAGAACCCCCTGGGAGATATAAAGATATACCTGAATTACTTAGGAATTCACCCGACAAAAAAGCAACACTAATCATCTTAGATGAAATTATGAAACCATTCCACAGATTAAACTTTCAATCTTTCATTTCTCATTTTTAAAGATCCTTCCCTGTTTCAACTACCCATTACATCAATAAGAGAATTTTTACTCAATCCCAAGATACAAAAATGAACTGGGAAAAAGTTTACCTGACACCCAATCGATTGTGGAACAATATCTTCAACACGCCTAAGACTCTCAACAAGAGCACCACGTGCTTTGTCAAATTTTAGAAGCACAGAATCCCCAGTTATAGCCTACATGATAAAAGTGGTTCCATCCGCAAATTTCAAACTTCTCCATAAATAAATATAAAGGAAAATATATGTCCTAAGAATTGAAGCCTTACTACTGAAAGATAAACATTGTTAAAATACACGTTCATACCAAGTAAAGTTTACTACATTCTGAGCAGTGCTGAAGAATATTCTTGGCCTTCTCAAGTGCTATGTGCAATGAACACAATGCTTGAATGCCAGATTTGCTCCTAGGCCGCGAAGCTTCCAATGAAGGGAAAATAGACAGAATTTTACAATAAATTGCCGACAGTCTTTTGCACATGTCTCCATGTAACTGCAGCAGAATTGATAATTCAGTAAAGAAAACTATAAAATTCAAGAGGTGATGTTTCGGCCAACAAACTAATGATTTTATAAAAACAAGTACCATTTGGATGTTTTAAATAACAGTTTGATATATATAACCACCTATCGCACCACATTTTCAACATTTTCAACATTTTCATTTAGAATTCAAATTTTCACAAAATCTGGAAAGTCTTTCTCAAGCTTAGTTAAAAGTTTTATTGATCTGATTTGCACATAGCTACTGCAGTATACTATTTGAAGGAGAAATTGCGATTCTTCAAAAGACTTACGACCAAACACGTGGACAAAAGTGGCCTGATGTCATTGAAAAGTTAAATAATACTAATTAATTAGATAAACAACAAGTAGTTGCGAATAAGCCTTTTTGCTTCTTAAAAAGAAAACAGCCAAATTCAACAAAATTGCTAAATCCTCCATTCAAAGTTAATCAATTGATACAAAGCATTCATACCTTGGCATCACTAGCAGCAAACAAACTTTCTTCAACCTCAGCAACATCCATAATTCACCTCCACCTCAGAAAACTAAAATGCAAATCTATATTGTCTGAAACGATAAAGGAACGAAATCAAAAATAATCAGCAACTGAAAATGGAAAGTCGTTTAAATTTCCTAGGCAACCAACAAACCGCAGTCTGTACTTTGTAGCCATAACTAAAATCACATGCCAATAAATATAGAATAGTTCAAATTTGCTTCGGTTGCAAAGAAAAGATGAATTTCAAATTTTTTAATAGAAAGACACTTCAACTTCACCAACTAATAGCTTAGGTTTGATTAATTGGTGTTTTAGTTTTCCAGTCTCCAATTTTCTTTGCAACCAAACAGGGAATTACAATACAAAACGAAACAAAAATAGAGAATGTAAAAATCATTATATCATTTTACCATTTTCCGAATCGCAATTGATCTGGGCATGATAGAAAGAGGGGGAAAACACGAAATAAAAACACAAAATTTGACTTAAAACATTTAATCTAACGTCAGAAAAACCCAAATTTGAAAAAATAACAATGATAATTCTAACATTTTATAAGAAACAAACAATTTCAAACAATGTTAAAACAAAAACATAAAATCTGATTTAGACATCTCATCAAGCAGCAAATATTCGGGGATTCCAAAATAAAAATGAAAGAAATTAAAGAGAATCTTACAGCAGAAAAAATAAAATTTTGATTTTTGGAAAATGACCTTTTAGGTTGAGATCTTAACCGAGACAAGAGACAAAAATCACCATCATCTATCAACACTTCCGAAAACAGAATAACACGCGAATCACCGAACTTATGGGAAACAATAAAAACAAATAAACAACAGCCAACGAAAATTGGCAACCTATGAAGCAAACATCGGCGAAAATTAGAAAATCAGAAATAAACGAAAGCGGGTGAATATACATTGATCTATTTATGAGCAGAGAAGCTACGGTTTGGAGGGAAGATGTACCGGCAAAATCGGGAGGAGCCAAGGAGGCTTCATAAAAGAGCATTTACAGAGTTTGAGCGAATTACAGTTAGGTTTTTGGTTCAAATTAGCACTTCTATAGAGAGAATTTTTGGCAAGAGTGATGGAGATGAGCTTGAGGTTCGCTATTATTGGAAGATGGTGTAAATGGAAAGGAATAATGGAAATAGTTCTTTTTTAACAAACAAAAAACTATTTTTAAAAAAAATTATTTAATTGGGGAAATAAAGTAACTGTGAGTGGGAGTGTTAATTATTTTAAGGATTAATTAATTAGTAAATCATCGTTTAATTGGGAATAGTTTATGTTTTTGAATTTGAAGGGTTTGGGATTTTGGCCGCTTATGTCGCCCCGATTCACCGGCCGACAATTGCCGACCTCCTCGTTTGTCGGTACACAGATCTGTCAAAAATCTCGTCAAATGACTCAATTGTCCTCACAGTTGGAAATTAAAATTTTCTTTATATGTTATGTAACCTTTAGTTTAAGAAAACCTAGAGCAATGAAACAATATAGCAAATCCTTGTACTTTGAACGACAATATTGATTGCAATATCACTAAGCTAAATATCAAAATATAAAATTGAAATTATCATATAACAATTGAGTCATGATACTAAATATCAAAATTTTAATTAATTCTAACTACACTAATTACAATTCGTAAAATTGAACACCTTTATAATTAAATTTATCTCAACAATAGAATGAAAAATTAAACCTATTTTTAGTTTTAAAAAAAAAAAGAGGCGAATTTTACTATTAGTTAAAAAGTGAAGTTTAATTATGATGATATAACTAACTACAAAATGTTTTCATTCAAAATTACTCTTTTAAATACAATATTATTCATAGCAATATTTACTTATTATTATAAATAAAATTAAGTTATTTATTTTAATTTTATTTCATTGATTTTTTATATCTAGTTTAAATAGTTATTTTAATTAAGTAGAGATAAGAAGTGCTAAATATTTTAATAAATAACAACATTTTAATTTATTTTAATTTTATTTCATTGATTTTTTATATCTAGTTTAAATAGTTATTTTAATTAAGTAGAGATAAGAAGTGTTAAATATTTTAATAAATAACAACATTTTTATAATTAAATTTAATGAATGTAAAATAGTTTATGCTGTAAGGGCATTTTAGTCAGTGTGGGGAACTGGGCCGACTTCATTGGTAGCGGATGTCCCCATGGAGGAGTACGGAGGCAGGAATTGCCCAACATAGATTGATTATAATAATGTGGCTTCATCCCCCTTCCACGTGGTCGTGTATTTCACCACCAATTTTAACAGCCCACTATTCCCCAATTATTACCCACCACTCAGATCCGTTATTCACGGAATTTTCTGTAGTTTGCCTTTCCCCCCCACCAATCAACGGTTTAAAACCAAATCCATATCCCACGCGCAGTAACAACCAAAACGCCGAAGCGAATTCCACGGCGCGTGAAGTATAATCTCTGGGTCCGGCGTGAGTAAATTCCGCTTAATTTTGATCCCATTATTTTAACAGTTTAGCGGTCGGGTAAACAATACCCTTCAGTTGCAGTAGCAGTGCATACACCGATGCACATTGCACAGGCGCGCATCAACATCAGAACGAAGTTACACGTGTCAATAAAATGGAGGATTATTCTGTTTGCTTATTTAAAGGAGGATATTTGGGGGGCCTGCAAAAGACAGTGGTTTCTAAATGTAGGAAAGGATAGTGCGTTGGGTGGTTCATCGATTTTTTCATATGAATACAAAGTTTTGATTGTGGGCAGTGAGGCAATGTTTTGACCTCGGAGCCGTCCAAAACTTTCATGATCCAGCCAGCAATTGGCTAACCTACTTAATTAAAATTTTAGACTCATCTCTGTGTTTTGACGAGCAGAGCTCGTCTTGAAATTCCAAAACGAGGACTTTGCTGTGCAGCAGCTTTGAAATTGAAACTATGCGCGTGTTGTCGATTTCACTAGTGTTCTGTTTGGGGTGGCGTCGTCGTGGAGGAGAGAAAATGGGTAAGCTTGTTGCGTAGCGACTATCCATATTTGTGAGGCCAAACTCTTTTGTTTGGAGAGGTCAATATAGGATGTAAAGTCAAACACTTCACTCTTTCCCCTTAATTTGGTATGGGATAATTATGAGGTGGGGTTTGTAATGACTCGATTATAAATGAACGAGAAAGCAGATTTATTATGTCATTCACGTACTCATTTAATAAACTTCTGATTAAATAATTTTTAAAACACTCTTAAACTTTTTCTTCCTTTTTTTTTGGGTGGAAATAAATTACTCTAATAATTTGATGTTACATATATGTGTATTTTGGTACATGAGAAGTTGAAAAAGTAAAGCCAATTTGCCATAACAACAATGTCTATTTTGATAAACAAATTATAAAAATAGTAATGCCCATTATCTTGCTTTAGTCTTAAAATTAGTAACGCCCATTTCTTGAATCTCGAAATAGCATGAATTTTAAAATAGTAACGCCCAAAATCTTACTGTTAATCGCATTAATTAATCACCATTAAGAAGTTGATAATTGTGTATAAATAGCATAGAACTTCGAAAATTGTTTAGGATAAGCCAAGCAATAGGTCCCCATTAACAAGAATAGGTAATGGTACATGTCACGTGGGTCAAAATGTGTTTTCATAATTAGCCGTCCATCTTGTGTACAAAGTCAGGTATCTCATTAAACAATAGTTGAGGTGCTCCTTTTCTTCTAAAAAAAAAAAGTATAATAAAAATCTTTCCCTCCATTACAAGATACGTATGATGTCAAACATATATGGAGTGGATGAACACTTCGCTTTCACTCCACTATCAATTAAACTTTTAATAATATTTGGTAACACCGTGGACTCCGCCTCCCATAAAGCCTAAAGCATATTGTAAAAATATTCAATGAATTTGAGATGGATTACGAAGTAAAATTATATTAAGTGAGTGTTTTTTCTTAGATCTTGCATATATCAAGTAAATAATTCATTAAGAAATATAAGAAAATGGATGAAGTTATGATATAGGGAAATGAGCTTGCACATTTGATGAATCTAGAGAAATTGAAATTTATATAGTTCTTAACCATAGTTTTACAATTAGGGATGATTCGAAATTTCATGTAAATGAGATAAATAATTTGTGCAAATATCAAAATAATTAATTACACTAAAATTGAATGGAAATAACTAATTATACTAAAGTAATTTTTAAATTTGTTCTTTAAATTTTCATTATTTTTTTATATGAAATTTTAACAATATTTATTGAGTTAATTGACACGATTATATTCATCAATCAATTCAAATAAATCATCTTCAATTAACTCAACAAATATTGTTAACATTTTATATATAAAAAAAATAATGAAAATTTAAAGAATAAATTTAAAAATTACTTTAGTGTAATTAATTATTTTGAGTACACTTGTCTTGCAAGACGTTGGGATAGAAATTTCTGCACAAAAGAACTAAGAATCCAACAATATCTTGCATAGACTTTTAACTACTACTTTGGATATATACAACAATAAAAAGAGGGTATACAAAATGCTTCATTTCTTTCATTAATTAAATAAAGCTGTTTCACGTTAAAACATGCTTTTAGGTACGTACACACACACCCACCCACACGCAAGGCTTGTTTTATGCAGGAATAAATCGGCAAGAGCTTACAATATATACCGAATAAAAACAAATTAAAGCAGGTGGGTTTTATTTATATTCATGTTATGCTTTGCCGATTGGTGACCACAAATCAAAATTCAAAAGCTTAAGCGAGAATTTCCAATCGGATTAACAATGATAATGTTGTTGCCTAGAGAAAAAGAGATAAGAGCAATAAAGCACATTCTTACGTCTACCGTTAATGCTATTAACTTTTTTTTCCCGATTGCCCATTTTATTACTTATGTGTACGTTGAATTGGAGCTCCACTTTCTACGTCTAATAGTATTATATTTTTTTGCCATATTATATGCTGCAGAGGACTGTGCTCTACTGATGCGATATCTTAATTTTGATTATATAATATTAATCGTAGAATGTAGAGTCACATCACATATACACTATACATCGTGAAGTAATAAAAAAATGTTTATTATAGACTAATCAGTAATCACCTAGTCACGCAACACTTTAATTACTTTAACATTTTAATATCATGCATAACAAATTATACAGTCAAATTTGATTATGACACTATAAAGTTAATTCAAGCGGACTTAAATTTACAGCTAAATTAAATATCCAATTATAATATAAACCTCCAATAAATATGATAAATAGTATGGATTTTTTTTTTAAATTATTGAGAATGAGATATTTATCAAAATTATTATAAGGAATTTCTTTATTTAATTGGACATGCTATATTTTTAATTCAGAAGAGATCTGTTCCCAAATAGAAAGGGAATTTAACATTCAGAATGATGGCACATCAGTCAGTTGAAACAAATGACAAGAGGTGGGGTGGTTGGATTGGACCAAAGAATATCAATTTTAGGCACATGAATCTGTCACATAGCAAATTTAGTTAATTAATTTCATAAACAAATATTATAACGATACTTCATTAAATTTCCGACTCAAAATTAAAATTTACCGCTAAATATCAAATACTGATATAAACTCTAATAATTAGTTTTGGGGTGAGTGCATATTTTTGTATTTAAAATTAGATTTAATGGGGGAAATCTGTTACCCAAATCAATAACTTGATAAGTAGCATTTTTTGGGGGGTTTAAATATAGAAGGTAATTTGAAAGACAAAAAGAGGACAAGTGAGTAATTTAAGAGGATACGGTGGGTGGGGTTGGATAGGAACAAGAGAATCCAACACTTCAAAAAGAGCGATAAACATGATCAAGAGTTCAAATCATGGTCTTTGTTATAGGGAACACAACAAGCAAACGTGTCACGTCTTTAAGTCGACAGCATCTAATAACCCAAAAATGAAAACTTTGGTTTATATTTGCTAACTTAAGCCTTTGGCCTATTAATAGTATATGCAACCAAATTATTATGTTCCAAAATATGAGGATTTATGTATACATTTGTGCATGTGACAGTTAGATACATAGCTCTTTTTAATTCTAACACCACGTCTTTGATGTCTGTAAATCATTCCAACTTATGTTGACTCTTGATTATGTTTAGATATTTACAGATATTTAATTCCATCGCCACATGACAACGTAATTTAATTAAGTAGTTATCAATGCTTAGGTTACTATAATTATTATGTCCTAAATGGGTGTCCCTTAATTAATCATGGAGATTCCTTAAGTTTTGTAATATCTCCAACAAATTAATATTTTATAATAAATTAAATTAATCATTTTATCTTATATTTATTTACATATTATTGATTTTTAAGTTGATGTATTAATATAAATGTATGTATCATATTCTCTTAAATTTAAGACATGACATCAATTATCTTAATAAAAATTAATATTATTGTTATTCTCTTGTACGTGTATTATAATAAAACTGATACAAACGCACCACTTAATTTTTAATTATAATATTAATTTTATGTTTAAAAAAAAAACAATAATACTAACTGTGTAGCATATTCTATATTTTTACTATAGCAAGAATTATTTTTACAGTAAAAAAAATTAATATTGTTGTTATTATTATAATTATTAGTTTATTATCAAAATTCGATGATATTTTAGATAAGGGAAATGAATTAAAATGATTAATTAGGAGAAATCATAATTACTTAACTGTATTGTCTAAACTCGAAAATGTGGCTGTATTTTTTTGAAATGCCGACATGTTCAACTACAATCATCAAAGTTTCTTAACTGTATTTTGTCATGCAGTTGATTTAAATAAAAAGTTAGGAAAAGGACAGTCAAACCCATGTGAATGTCAAATGAATTTTGCTTTCACTCCATTTATTACAAAAACCCTTATCCCCTATTACAATTATTACGTGTACGTTTAGGCAGGCAGATAAACAAATCATCACAGCCGTGCATTTCTAGCTCATCATCACCACTCATCATCTACTATGTAGATCCCCCACCCCCTGGCCCCAGCCCCAGCCTATCTGATTGATCTTACATTTACCACGTTTCCTATTGTATCCGAACTAATTAGCCGTTAAATATAAGTGTGAATCAAAACAATGATTACATTGCCGGGAACCTAATTTAAAATATTTTAAAGATAAACATTAATTATCATAGTAAAATTAATTATTTACTAAAATGTACAATTTTTTTTTTAAATTATGGTAACAACAAACATACCTTTATTTTATTTTAAATAAATAAAGAGGATAATTTAATTAGTTTGATCTCATAAAAGTTTAATTTTTATTAAGGTGTGTTGAATACCGTAAAGAAAACTTAAATTTGAAATTAACGTAGTTAAACGAAGAGAAGCAAATGACGGATCAAGTTGGGGGGGATGGTAGGGTCTAAAGATATTAGTTGTCTACAGCCTGAATGTAGTGCTAGTAGTAGTAGTAGTAGTAGGCAATAATAATGGATAAATGTGAGGTCACTTATTGCATGTGATCATCATATGGTTGGTTGAGTCCACGTTCTCTGCATGAAAACTACCTGAGCAATAAAACTAAAGGGATACATTGCATTACACTCACCCTATGATCTGTCTGACTGCTTCTGCAATTGTCTAAAGCAGACGTTTTCTTGAAGCCCATTTTGTTTCGGGACCATTTGGGCTGCTTCTGCAATTGGGTCTTTCTCTTTGCGAGAAGTGAAGAAACTCATAACATGTACCTATTCTATAATAATTTAAAGTGGAAAATTTGGAAACACGAGCTGGTTTGCCCGAGAGGTTAAGGGGGAAGACTTAAGATCTTCTGCACATAAGTGCGCGTGGGTTCGAACCCCACAGCCAGCATATGAACTATTTTATTTTATTTCATTTTACTATTTCCTATATTAACCGTCCCTCTTTTTTCTAGTAGAGTCTGGCCCAGGATCACTAAAAATGCCTAAGTGCACCCCTTTCTTTTTATACACCGCGATCACCCCTTCAAGTGAGTGCATATAGTAATGCAGTTCAAGAACATTCAAAATTCTTTCCGCCCCGGACCAGCCCTGTCCATGTTCAAAAGAACTTTGCCCGTGGCACAAGAAACTCTCTCTGCCTTTACACTGATCATTATTTATCCAAGCAATTCCCTCCATTTTATTTCCATTACAGCTTTTCAGTCGATTTCTTGACGCACTCTCAGTTAACATTGTTGTTTAATCTGACATCGAGGTACTGTTCTAGTCTCTAATTTGCTTCATTAATCTGGAATTTCATCACTTAAATCGGTCTCGACTAGTATACTAGGGTTTATCCCAAAATCGATGTTAGGTCGGAATTGCTTTTCGATTTAACTTCAATTGTTGATGATCCTTTTTTTGGTTTTAAATTTAGAAGTACGGAACATGAAATCTGCTTCTAGGTCTTAGGGTTTTTACTTCCGCCGATCTAAGTTAATTTCTAGATGCAAACAAAAATAAAGAAGTTAATATTCCAAATATTAATACACATAGTTTAATGTCTCAAATTAGTATGTTCTGTGCTGATTTGTGTTTACGTTGTGCTGATTATGGGAGTTCTTTTTTTGTCAATTTGCATCAAGGCATGAAGCTTGACACTAGCGGTTTCGAATCAACAGCTCCACTTTTTGGAGCAAGCAGCGAGCTCCGTGATGGGTTTTCAAATGCACCATCGTTTGATCTTCCTGTTACTGCTGATGTGAGTTCTCGTTCTACAAAATTGATAATCTTTCTGCACAACGTGGAAAACATCTTTGATGATTTATTTGTTTATTTTTGTTTCAGTTTGATGAATTTCAAAAGGAAGCTAAAGCTACACTGAAGCATGCAAAGGGTACAACAACCCTTGCTTTTATCTTTAAGGAGGGTGTCATGGTAGCTGCTGATTCCCGAGCTAGCATGGGAGGCTATATTTGTATGTTTCTTTTTCCTTGTGCTTATGTTTTGTTTATGTGGTGGAAGTTTTATCTGTATGCTTAGATTAACTTGAGCAATGATTTTTGTTATGGGCATTGCTTCTTAGAGATGAAAAAGTTCAATCTCATTGCTTTGGAGAAGAATTATTTTTGTTTATTTTTAGATGTGTAGATTGATTACTGTATTCTGTCTATTTGAGAGCTATTGGAAAGTTTGTACTTGTCGTCCACTTTATGTATAACAGTAGCATATAGCCTGAGCTTTGTCTTAATCAGAAATTAATTTGCATGAATGAGTTTATATAATGGGTCATTGTAGATTGATTGTTCTACCCATTGTTATTTGTGGATGCGCGTAACGTGTTGAAGATTGTCTGCATTAGCTTAAGTTGATCAAGAAGCCACTGTTATTTTATGCATCTGTTTATTCTCCATTTATGTATTTTGATGTTAACAAGCAAAGTGCATGACTATATCTTTATGTCCTCAGCATCACAGTCTGTGAAGAAGATTATTGAGATCAACCCTTACATGCTTGGCACAATGGCTGGAGGGGCAGCTGACTGCCAGTTTTGGCACAGAAATCTGGGCATCAAGGTATTCCCTAAAATAGAAGGTTATGCTTTTATGGTCATAACATGGTGATTATTTTTTGGTTATGATTCATTTCTCTGACCAGTACAGTTTCATGTCTTAGTAAATAGAAACATTTATGATATCACTTGTAGAATTTCCGAACTGAGAAGTATGGTTTCACGTCTTAGTAAATGGAAACATTTATGATATCCCTAGTAGAATTTCTAAATGGGTTACTAAAGAATTCTAGCCCCTCTCTATTTTCGTTTTTGGAGAATGGGGACACAGTTTGTACCAATGCTTGTTGTAGATATATTTTGCATAGGATTATGCTGTAAATATTTGCTACTAGATCTTTTGAAATCTGGCAGTGGCCCTCTAGTACATATTTTTTTTCTTTACTTTTTTCATAGTATTAATAATATTATGTTTCTTATCCAGAAAAAAAATTCTGAATGGATCTTTTTATGCAGTTCAAGTAATCTAATTAAAATGTACCATTTCATAACACACTTATATTAGATTAACTATGCCTATTCATCAGAAAATAAATGGCTAATTACTTATTGCATAGCTGCTGGCACTGTTATTTGAGAACTTATGATATTGAGTTATCGTTTCAAATAGTTGAGCTCAGTTCCACCCTGTATTATTTGAGAGCCAGCTAGTGTGGTTTATTTGCTGTTCCAGTTGCATGAGAATGCATAGACTGCTTTTGTTTTTATTTAGGTGCTAATGTAGCAACTAGGATATCTGTAAGACTGCTTTTTTCTTTGTCACACATGAAGTGCTAATTTGATGCTTGTTTATGTAATTTAGTGCCGACTTCATGAATTGGCAAACAAGCGTAGAATTTCTGTTACAGGGGCATCAAAGCTGCTTGCCAACATTCTCTACTCTTATCGTGGAATGGGATTGTCTGTTGGGACTATGATTGCGGGATGGGATGAAACTGTAAGTGAATTCAAATATCCATTTCTTGTCTTGCATTTTTTGTTAACTTTCTTTTAAGATGTTTTCTGTTGGTTGCAGGGTCCTGGGCTATATTATGTGGACAGTGAAGGAGGAAGGCTCAAAGGAACACGGTTCTCTGTGGGTTCTGGTTCACCATATGCCTACGGTGTACTGGATAGTGGGTGTGTATCTATTCCCCATGTTTACATGCTGCTTCATCAATGTTTTACCTTTTGTTGCATAATTTAAATTCTGGGTGTGTTCTGGAATTTATTCCTGGGAAAATGACTTTTGTCTTAAATTGTTTTGTTGGATGGTGAACAACATAATGTCTTTGGTGAATCATCACTTGTAAAAGTACAAAGATAATCATAAATAATAGACATGAAAACTAAAAAGGTGATGTTCACCATAATGCTTATATTTGCTGAGGGACTCCATTAACTTCTGTATGGCACCCAGCCTTCTTCTCCTTGGGCACAGCAGAAATTAGAACTATTATCTTGGTGATTGGTTTCCTTGTGGACTCAGCATATTCTCCCTTGTGTTCTTTTCTCTTCCTGTTACTCACCAAGTTCTGATTGGTTCATGGTAGGCTAGGTTGTGAGCCTGTTATATCCCAACTCAAGTCTTGTTGAGGCAAGATATTCAATACCTATTTTAACAATTCTACTGATCTTAAGAGTTCTGGGTGGTGGAAGTTATTAATTTTGGGATGCCCTTCTACTGAGAATAAAATTTTACTGACTACTGTTGCTATTATTTCATGCAAATTTGTCAAGTAATATATGCTTATATGGCTTTTGTGATAGACGCTACCTAATGAACAAGAATGTGAAGATTTTCTTATTTCTTGCATTGAATTGCATAAATAAGAAATTTTCCCATCATTTTTTACCCTGTATTCTAACAAAAATATTATTAAAGTGTATTTCTTTATTTTCATTTTCTCATCTGTAAATTATTGTTTTTGGCATAATGTAGATCCTTGATATAATTATCTTGTTACTCCTGTACCAGGTACCAATTCGATATGTCAGTCGATGAAGCTGCAGAGTTGGCTAGAAGAGCTATTTACCATGCAACATTCAGAGATGCAGCTAGTGGTGGAGTTGCCAGCGGTAATTTCTCTCTCTCTCTCTCTCCCCTCTTCTGTGCACCACCTGTGTTCATGAGCTAATTTTAAATTGCAATCTGTTGTTTTAATCCAGTTTATTACGTGGGACCAAATGGATGGAAGAAGCTGTCTGGTGATGATGTTGGAGAACTTCACTACAAGTACTATCCAGTAATGCCAAGTACAGTGGAACAGGAAATGGTTGAAGTAGCTGGGCAATAAGTGGGTCTTGCCATCTTCCTAGATCTAGTGGAGGAGTTCGATTCGAAGAATGCTTGTGAATCAGAACTCTAAGTATCTTGCGTTGATCCGTGAGACCACTCGTGAATTCAACCCAGATATAAGTCAATACTATGAGGACTCTTTTCTGTTTTCATATTTTCTTTGAGCAAATACAGTTTCATGAATCAGTTTGTTTATTGCTGATATTCAGAGAATTCTTAATGAAGAACTTGGTTGTTGATGATCACATTTATTTTATCTTCATATAGAATACATCAGGTTGAGCATGTGCCACCATTAGATACAGTCTTATTTAACTCGATAGGGAGTGGGTAGAGGGTACAGCGTTACTGTGACAGAAAGAATGGTAAGGTCAGGTCACACCATATAAGGACAGGGCATCTACCTCCTCACTAACAAGCTAATCTTCATCAAATATGCTCTACTTGTAATGTTATAGAGACCCACCACCTTTGGTATGTTAAGGACAGTTTTCCTGCAAGGGATAAAATGGCTGATGTGGGTAAGTTAGAAAATTGGAGCAGAAGACAGAATTAGAGAATGAAGCAGTAATCTGCTGTCTACGTATGGAAGAAGTAGTGTCAATATACAGTAGCTTAGGATCTATCCTTTCCCTAAAACTGAAATAAAATTTGTGGAAAATGGGACCCATATTCCTCGATGAACAAGTTGAATAACTAGTATAACATTATTATTAATGGTTAAATTCCGGTTCATACAATACCTATTCCCTTCCCTTGTTTGCCAAGCAAAGGAATACCTTTATTTCTGCATCGGTTAAGGACTTATATAATAATAGCGAGTATCTGAAAAATCAAGTGATCATAAGAACAAGCCGTGGGAATTTTTAGCCTATTATCTTTTGGGAGAAAATGATTTTAGCTCATGTCAACATTAGAGATGCTTGCTATTTTTGACAACATGCCATCATCTTCTCATATATAATTAAAATAGTACCGCATATTCTTGAATTTCAACAGAGACAAAAGGGAAGCAAACAATAACAATACAGAGTGGAATTATTCAATTAAGAAAGCTCTCTATACTTTTGGGTTGCTTCTAAGCATGTTTTCATCATTGAAAGTAGAGATAGAATCATCATTAGCAATCCCACTAAAACCAAACCAATACAAGTTTGTTGTGTTTTGGAATCAATCGTATAATAATATTAGACAAAGAAGAAGAATAATATGAACATTTCACTGTCACTTTGCTGGAAAATAACAAACTTCACAAAATTATAATCAATGATAATAAATGTTGAACATTATTGACAATATGAGTATCCAACTGTGTGTTTTAGTGTGTGAATTACGCTAATAGAATCTTCATAGATAATTGCCAAACTCCATTCATTAACCATAATTGATTGCAATGTATTTACCCATAAGATATTAAGAATGTTATCATTAATTGCGGAATATTTATAATTAATTTTATTATTAAAAATTACAAACATAAAATTCATAAAATAATGTTAGAATGATCACATAGGATGACAAATTGATAATAATGTTAATAATTATACATTTGTTATTCGTATTTAAAATCACTGGCGGTTACTGGTTCCTGTATTTTGCATTGAAATGATAAACAACCCGAGAGATTTGATTTTTGTAATAATATATTGCGTGCGTAAATAATGGTAACGGAAGAACCGTAAGTACCTAGCTTGCAAATAGGTCCCAATTGAATTATATTTCATTTTCATAAGAGAGTGATGGTAATTGGTTCTATTTTAATATTTTTATATATATATATATATATATATATTTTGTTGGTGCACCATAATTTTAACATCATACTATGTGACAGCCTTAACATTCTTCTGGTTGCTTGCTTGATTTATATGAAGTATAATTCTGCCATAATTTTTAGTTCCCAAACTTCTCTCATAAATATTAAATAAAATTTTAACTCTCTCTCTCTCTCTCTCTCTCTCTCTATATATATATATATATATATATATATATATGTTTCAGATAATTCCCAAAACGACGTAAAAATGCTCATTATCGTCAGGCTAAAGAACAAATGAAAAAACAACAGAAAAAAGAAAAAAACAAGAGAGAGCAGAGCAGATTAAGGACACAAGAAAAACACAAAAAACATCGACGTCACGCATGAAGCCAACATGGAAAAGCACATTTTTTTTGTCATTGCTTTTCTTCTACTCTCCTTTTCGTTAGGAAGCCAAGCTAAGCTGCCGAAGTTGAGATTGGAGACCGCTCCTCTCTCTTCTATCTATCTATCCATCCATCTATCTTTTGGCGGGAGGTGGAGCCCACTTACAATCAAAATCTCGTCTTTCTCAAGTCTCTTTCTCATAAATAACTCGACGGACCCAACCACCCTCTCTTCTGTTCTTCATCTCCTTCCTCTGTAAATAATACTTAAACACCTCACTCACTTCCCCCTATTCTCCATTTTCATTTCATTTTCTCTTATTTAATCCAACAATACAATTTTTTTTTTTTAAAAACAAAACACACCAGTAATGAAGACCCATTTTTTGTATCTCTTCTCCCTCTTTTTTCTACACTTTCAATTCCTTGAATTCTCTGTTTCTCTCTCCCCTGATGGCCTTACTCTCCTCTCCTTAAAATCATCTATTGACGACGCCTCTGTTTTCTCCAACTGGAACGAGAATGATCCCACCCCCTGCAGCTGGTCTGGCATTTCCTGCATGAACATAACCGGTTTCCCTGACCCACGTGTCGTCGGCATCGCCATTGCCGGGAAGAATATTCGCGGCTATATTCCGTCTGAGCTCGGTTCTTTAGTCTACCTTCGAAGACTTAATCTTCACAATAATAACTTGTATGGATCAATTCCTGATCAGATATTCAACGCCACTTCCCTTCACAGCATCTTTCTTTACGGTAACAATCTGTCTGGTCCTCTTCCTCCTTCGATCTGTAACCTCCCCAGACTGCAAAACCTCGATCTTTCTAATAATTCTTTGTCCGGTTCGCTCCCTGATAGTTTGAAGAATTGCAAGCAGCTGCAGAGGTTGATACTTGCTAAGAATAACTTTTCTGGGGAAATTCCAGCTGGGATTTGGCCAGAGCTAGAGAATTTAGTACAGCTCGATCTTAGTGCAAATGATTTCAAAGGCCCCATACCAAATGATCTTGGTGAGCTACAGTCTTTATCGGGTACTCTGAATTTATCTTACAATCATTTATCGGGTAAAATTCCGAAATCCCTTGGGAATTTACCGGTTACAGTAAGTTTTGATCTGAGAAACAATAAGTTAAGCGGCGAAATACCTCAAACAGGATCGTTTGCTAACCAAGGACCAACTGCGTTTCTTAACAATCCTCAGTTATGCGGGTTTCCTCTACAGAAATCTTGCAAAGGCTCCACAGACAGCCAACAAGAAACCCAAAATTCGGCCCCGGACTCCGATAAGAACAAAAAGAAGGGTCTGAGTCCTGGTTTGATCGTATTAATATCAGCCGCAGATGCAGCTGCTGTTGCAATTATTGGTTTAATAATAGTTTACATTTACTGGAAAAAGAAAGATTCAAACGGCGGCTGCAGCTGCACTGGAAAAAGAAAGTTCGGCGAAAATGAGAAAGGAAAGTTCTGTCCTTGCGTTTGCATTAACGGGTTTCGAAACGAAGATTCAGAAGTTGAGGATCAAGATAGAGCAGAGAATGGCAAAGGAGAAGGAGAGCTGGTGGCAATTGATAAAGGGTTCACATTCGAGCTTGACGAATTGCTCAGAGCTTCAGCTTATGTGTTGGGAAAAAGTGGGCTGGGAATTGTATATAAAGTTGTTCTCGGTAACGGCATACCGGTAGCTGTACGGCGGCTTGGGGAAGGCGGAGAGCAGAGGCATAAGGAATTTGTCACTGAAGTTCAGGCAATTGCCAAGGTTAAGCATCCGAATATTGTCAAGTTGAGAGCTTATTACTGGTCTCCGGATGAGAAGCTTCTTATCAGCGATTTCATTTCTAATGGCAATTTAGCCAATGCCCTTCGAGGTTAGTTACCTGTTTCTTTTTCTGGATTTAAACATCTATAAGAAGAATTAGTCTAAATTTTTTTTTACATATTTTGAGCTTTCAATCTGAGCAGTTGGAGTTACAGTGGGGAGACTGCTGTTTGCTGTGTAGTGTGCATAGGAAAAATGTGGACTTTCTTCATGTTATAGTATGAGTGATGTTGGGATTAAGTTTATATTTAGAGACATTAGTGACACCTGGTTAGTCCAAGTGGCTTACAAATGATGGTTTTTGACTCTACCGGTCCATGTGGTGTAGGTGTTATCATTTAAGAGGGGAACCCATCATAACCCATTAAACCTGCTGAAGTAGGCCATCTCCATTCCTTTATTATTGTGTATTCCCTCGAAATGCCCAATCTTTTTACCTTACCTAACCCTCCCAACATGGAAAATCTGCTACTCTATTTCCTTTCAGACAGTGATCTGCAGCTGAGATGTAAAAGTGTCTTGTGTTTTTCCAGATCATATAAGTAAAAAAGGCAAGACAGCAGAGAAGAGCATATAAATATAATTTAGCTATGTTAGAGTAAAATCTTTGATCTTGACTATTTGATGAGGTTACGTAATTGGAAAATAATTGATGGGTGAGTGGCAGTTATGCGGGGGCATCACCATTTCCAGATCTCTTTATTACAGGGTGATGGGTCAGTAGCCCGCGACTTCTCTCATTCCTTTTTCTTGTTGAGCTTTCATTCAAATTAATGTCCATAGCCCCACGATCCATTTCCTCAGCTCTAGTCTTTCATACAAAATTACACCCTTGATATCGTTGATTCCTAAGCTTTATGCTTCAAATGTTATATTACAATATTGCACATCTGAGTTTAAAGATCAGGGTAATTAAAGGTTCCCTATTCTCTGTTTTTTCCTTTCCCTTTAACCTTTAGTGAAAGAGTAACTTTTTCCAAGAAAGTTAGGCTTTAGGTTCCCTTTTTTTGCTTTTCAAGGGGAGACTTCCTTATATTCAAGACAAAAAAAGGAGGCTTTCGTTCCTTTGAAGTTCTGTCTGTCTCCCCCACTCAGGGATTCTGCATTTACAAGTTTCAACTAAAAAATTTATTCAAGCTTATGAAATTAATTCAGATCGTTCTCTTTTCCAAGTTCCTAGTTATTATTCTTATAAGAACTTAAACTTAATACGAAAAAATTAACTCTGCAGGAAGAAATGGTCAGCCATCAACAAGCCTCTCATGGTCAACCAGACTTAGAATTGCAAAGGGTACAGCCCGGGGGTTGGCCTATCTCCATGAATGCAGTCCGAGAAAATTTGTCCATGGAGACATCAAGCCATCGAACATTCTCCTTGACAATGATTTCCAGCCTTACATCTCTGATTTTGGACTCAGCAGGCTCATTAATATCACTGGCAACAACCCATCCTCTTCTGGTGGCTTCATGGGTGGAGCTCTTCCTTATATGAAATCTGTCCAAACTGAACGTTCAAACAATTACCGAGCACCCGAGGCTCGAGTCCCCGGTAGCCGCCCCGCACAGAAATGGGATGTCTATTCCTTTGGAGTTGTTATGCTAGAACTGCTTACAGGAAAATCTCCCGAGCTTTCACCAACAACATCAACTTCCATTGAAGTTCCGGACCTCGTGAGGTGGGTGAAGAAAGGTTTTGAAGAGGAAAATCCATTATCAGATATGGTAGATCCAATATTGCTGCAAGAAGTGCATGCCAAAAAGGAAGTGCTAGCAGTTTTCCATGTTGCTCTTGCTTGCACTGAGGCAGACCCTGAGGTTAGGCCAAGAATGAAAAATGTATCAGAAAATCTTGAGAGGATTGGCACATAGGACACACCGTTGGTTTAATTTACTGCAAGAAGCTGAAAATTTTCTTGAAGAGATTCATTTCCCGATCGACTGTTGAATTTTGGACATTATCAGAGAGTAAATTTTGATTCCAACATCTTCCAACCATCCCTAATTATTGCTGAAAATTTCAGCAATTTTTCACAGCATAAAAAAATGAGGCAAACAAGTATGTAGGTATCTACATTTGTAATTTAAAATTTCATTCCATTTCCGATTTAGGATATGCTTGTCATAAAAATGGTTTTTTTTTGCAATTTTAATTTGGGGATTTTAACACATATTTTCTATTAAGTTTGAAATTTTAACAATACTCTTAATTGCTTTAAACTTAAAATTTAAAAAAATTGAATTTTAATTATTGGGATATTATCACATATCTCTCTTGAGATTTTTACAATGATTACTTAGATAGAAAATATGATTAATCTATTACTTACCTCCCATTGACTGTTATTTAATTAACATTAATATATGTAATTACAAAAGTATCCTAAACTCTATTATGAAAGTAAAAATAAAATTAAACCCTAAATAAATAAAATATAAATTGAAACTAAATAAAACCTTAATACCCTTATTCCAAATTTTAGTAGTAATCGCCATTTAGTAACCGCTGCCCAAGTCAATCAAGCTCTGCCTAGCAATATTGCAACAGAAACTTCATGACGGTAGCGCTAAAGCATCCATTAACCGCTGGCCTCTTGCAAGACAGCAACGCTGCAACAGCTTCTCACCTCTTCTTCTGTCGATTAGCCGCCGTCCTCGCCCAAGCAATCATTACTCGTATTACCCTACCACCATCCATCACGCCGATGTCGTCAAGCAAGCAATTTATAATTTCATAATTCTCTACCCATGTTGAATTAATTTACAAAGTAATTTTTTTTCTTTTTCCTTAAGAAGGTAGCTGAGTGAAATGTAATGTTTTCTCTTTTGTGTTTTGTCAGCTCTTGTTGGGTATAGAGAATTTGGTATAAAATTTGGTGAGATGAGGTTTGTCAGCTATTATTTTGGGTTTGTCAGCTATAGAGAATTCGGGGATAAAGTTTGGTAAGTTGGATAAAATTTGGCGAATAAGTTTGTCAACTCTTGTTCAGGGTTTGGAGAATTTTGAGATAAAAATTTGGTGAGTCGAGGTTTGTTCTGAGTTTTTGGAGTATTGGGGGTAGTTCGTTGAAGTGTAGTTTAAAAAATTTTATGTATATTTGATGAGACGTGTAGATTTTTTATTCGTTAAATTTGAAGGATTTGATAACTGATGATAAGAGAAATTTTAGTTTGATGATATAAAAATTTGCTAGATGAATTGATAACAAATGCTGTAAATTCAACACCAATTCAAAGGAGACAAATTTAATGAAGAATAATTTTTTTTATTGTTAATTTAAGTAAATTTTTTTATTTTTTTATTAAATTTAAAATTTTAAACTTTTACATATTTTCCCTTTTAATTAATAGCCAATTAACAATAATTGATAACAGTAGGGTAGGTAAGTGATAGATTAACTATACTTTCTAATTAAGTGATATTTATGAAAACCTTCAAAGGAGGTATGCGATAGTACCATTTAATTATTTAATATTTAAAATTAATAAAATAACTAAAAATTTAATTAATAATAAATTTAATTTATTTTATTTAAAATTAAAAAGTTAATTAATGATAATTTAATTTTATATTTATTAAAATTAAGAATTTAATTAATAATAATTTAAGTTGATAATTTTAATTTATATTTATTTAATATTTATTTAAATTAGGAATTCAATTAATAATAATTCAATTAATTTTTATTTAGGTGTCATATTTATCCAAATTCTAAATTCTAATATGTAAAACAACATCCTTTTTTTACTTCATTTTTTTTCGCAAATCTTTTTTGTTAACTATATTTCTTTTAATTTTTTTACCAAATAACTCCATAACCTTCTCAACCTGACTATTTCTATAAAAACTCTTTAATATAAGATTTATCTCATATATATCCACACTAAATTCACGCTTCAATATTAATTCTATAACTTATAAAATAAATTTTAGCTTTCGGGTTTATAAATTTTTTTTTAATAAAACTACTCAACAATAGAAATTTAAAAAAGATATCAACATAGGTAAATTACTAATTTAATATATTAATTAATATTTTAATTTAAAATAAATATTAAATAAATATAAATCAAAATTATTGTTAATTAAAATTTTAATTATTTTAATTTTTTAAACATTAAATAAATTAAAATTAAATTTATTAAATTTTAATTTAAAGTAAATAAAAAAATTATAGTTATTTAAGTAAAAATAGATTATTAACTAACGGTCTAAGAGTAATAAATATATTTTATCTAAAAATTTTTATTTAAGTGTTAAAGTCTGAAACTGTAGGGGAGATATGTGTTAAATCTCTTATGCTCGGTTGTAAACCCGGGATAATTGATAATAATATTGGGCCTAAATTTTGTATTGAAGGCCCATGTTTGAAAGTCCAAAATGAAATTCAACATGTGAAGAGCCCACATCTAATCTTCTGATTCGCCTATTTCTAAGCATACCTGTACAGGATAATATAGCGTGATTGAGCAATTAAAAAAAGAGTTTCTTTTCGATAAAATTTAAAATGCATTTCAAAAACTTTTTTTAATATAGAAAATTTAGGTCATAAAAGAATAGAGAGGATGAATGATGGGAAAGAATTATATTTATTATATCCAAATTCATATAGTAATTTTAATTAGAAAACTTAATGAAGTTAGTTTAGTGGGGGCATTTAGTATCTCATTGATTTCAAGTGGGCCTAACCTAGTGAGTAAAACAAATTAAGAAAAAAATAGTGAATATGAGAATTTGGCGAATAAATAAAAAGTCGGTTAAATCTGGAACAAATAACCGGGCCCATGAACCGGAGCTAAAAGTCGGTTGAGTTTTGACGGTCCAAAATTAAAATTTGTAAAAATCTCTGCAACCCTCCCCCTTGTGAATTGTATTGTTAACGAGTTTGCCTTCATCTCCCTCCAAAATTCTACCGGGACTTGTACTCTACACGTCAACAGGTATGTCCTAAACAACGATTTTGATCTTCAAGTTCTCGGTGTTTCTGTGCATTGAATCAAAGCCCGGTGGAGTCTTTTAGTTCTGGAATGTTTTTATGATTGTTTTAGGGCGTTACTCATTGATAGTAAGACCTGACGTTGGGAGCAGGAGCATCTGAGTGTATCTGGGCGAACTCTGGATAAAAAGGGGCGTGGTCAGCTCGCCAAGGAAGCCCTTGTAGATCGAATAGCCATTGATAGTTTTAATTTGGTTATTTAAAAATCTTGCAGGATTTTAATGGAGGTTAGTGGATTAACTAATTTTGTAGCTTGTTTTATATTATTGGCATTTATATTAATGTTTATATTATTATTTTGTTTTTTCAATTTGTTTAGAAAAGAGAAGGAGCTGCTAAGCTCATTGACTTGGATAAAACAACTGAGTTATTGGAACCTGAGGAGACAAACGCCGGAGGATTATTTGTACCCAAAAAGGAACGTCCGATATTTAGAGCTCCAGACTCCAAAAATCGGTCAGGTATGATTTTTATTGACGCAATTGTGTAATCTGGTTCCAGTGTCTAGAAATAGGTAATTTATTACTTCAACTATCCTGCGTTATTAATTTTTAGTGGTGAACTTAAACTTCAGTGTGCTCAAATAGAGGTTAAGCACCCGATTTTAGAAAACTAAAACAAAATTCAAGGGGGTTCTGTTTGGTTGCTTCCTTTCCTGTCATAAACCTAAGTCAAATAGTATACTAAGTCAAGTTGAACCAAATTGGATTATGGCCAGATTAACTGGCTTATTGATTTGATTTCTTAGTTTATTAAACTAGCTTAAAAGAAGACTGGCTTTGTCACTGATCCTGCATCTAGAACTCATTCTAGAGAGTATGTGTTTGTGCCATTTTATGATATGTTATTTGATTTATTTATTCATTTTTATTTTTTAAAATTTAGGGATCATTTTTGCACAATTCTGAGATATGCTTCTTGTGTGTATTATTTTATTATCAACATAGGAAAATGGGGTGTCTTTTGATGATCAAACACAATGTAACAGGGCTAGATGTTCGTGCTATTGAAAAACGGGGAGGTTCTAATATTGATGGTGGATTCAAGATCCCAAAAGTTGCTCCTGTTGCAGCATCTATGGATGAGGAAGAGAAGTTTGAAACTTGCGGAATAGATGAGGTAGGGAGTAACATCACAAATGGTGTCCGCAGTCATGCTAGTAGACGGTATCGTGAAACTTCTGCCAGTGAAATAACTGATGCAGGTAAACTTTTTTCATCTACTTTTGTCGGCTTATTAAATGCATTCAATGATTTAAGAAAATAACTACCAGTTCTAGCAAAACTTTCGATTCCAAAAATCTTGCATGTAGTTTGGATGCAGAGATGGATTTTTATCTTCTCAAGATATCTATTAGATGTAAGTTTATTACCAAAGAGTTGTGAAATCCATAGCTTGCCATTTGCAAAATGTGTAAGAATTAATATGAAGTGCTCTTATGGGGAGAGAAATATGTGTGAAGTGCTTTTAATCAGAGGTAGTTCATGTTATGTAGACCTAGGTACTTTTGGATTAATATTTCTTGCACCTTCTTATTTTGGAATTAGTTCTTTTTTTTTTGGTTGGGGGGGGTGTTCTTTGAGGATATTAGTTGCTTTTTCACTTATAAACTAGCTTTAAGATACTGTGGGAGCTTCTTACATATATGAATTGAATCTTCTTATTTCTTGTGTTGCAGAAAATACCCCTATTGTAGGATGGGCTGGTGGTACATCTGGGACTTGTCATTCAAGTGAACGTGGATCTGTAGATGTAAGTTAATATTCCACGGTGTCTTGACTTCATGTTTTTATTGTCGATTTTAAAAGAAGAAAGAGTATCTATAGAAAATTACATGAATAAAACTGAAAGTTATGTCTTACTTGTTATTAAGCCAATGGTAGCAAATGGTTCCTCTGTCGGGTCCCCTTTTGATTGGTGAAAACTATTATTTTCACGAGGCTATTAGAAGTGTAATTGATATTGCGTAATTTTGTTAATTTAACTTGCCATAATTTCTAATTTGGCTTTTGTATTGAAGGTTTCAGCTTCCATTGGGAGTTCCCAAAGTTTCAGGTATGGCAGAGATGACCGTGGAAGCGAGAAAAAATATTTCAAGGATGATACTAGAAGTGAATGTAGGGGACAAAACAAGAGAGACTATTATGATAGCAAGGGGCGATATCAGGGAAGGGAAGCACGGGGTCGATATGAAACAGAGTATGATGGAGAATATGGAAGAAAACGTAGATATGAAGGTGCAAGGAGGACACCTGGTATGTGATTCTGATTCGCCTCTTAAATGTAATCTGTTTGATCAAGTACAGAATAATGGTTATTTCTAATGGACACACACACTTACACAAAGTAAAAATTTGGGACTTGGTCTGCTTTGGGGCATGTGATTTGAACTACTTTAGTGTTATTTTATTGTATCTTTTACATATTGTTGTATGTTCCTATCCATTTAGAATAAAATGTCAGTTTTTTTTTTTCATTTACTTTCAGCATAAACCAAAATTCTTATATTTATATATAGCTATATTTACCTTATCAAGTTGTTTGTTTCATTCTCATAATTTTCATTTATGAGAAGCCTCACATTATAAGAAACTTGTGAAAATGTAACTTGATATACTGCATTAAACACATCAAAATATATGTAAGTAGATGCTACATATACCTATTATTTGCTGGTTTACCTGATGGACTCACTTTGGATTTTTACCTCAGTTAATGGCAAGATTGTTTTCTGGCTCTTTTTCTTTTTTTTTTTGGTTTCTGTATTGAGGAAGGAAATCTAAATTTATGTTACCTGGTGTGAATAAAATGGTAAAAGGATACCTAGTAGTACTCGTCTAAAGGATACCTAATTTTGACTTGCGGAAATCTGCAGGCAGATCTGATTGGGATGATGGGAGATGGGAATGGGAAGATACGCCACGCCAGGAAGGTTATTCTAGTTCCAATAAACGCTATCAGCCTTCTCCGTCCCCAATGTTTGTCGGGGCCTCACCAGATGCTCGATTAGTTTCTCCTTTGTCCACACCTCGTTCGAATGGTATGAATTTTACTTTCCGAGATCATTATTGTGTATATTGAATTCCATGTGTTTTTAGGTGATACAAATGACTATGATAGCTTCCCTTAATTTTTAGCATATCTTTTACTTTATTCAGCAGGTTATGCTGCCTCTCCGTGGGACCAGATCTCTCCCTCTCCAGTTCCAATACGTGCATCTGGATCCTCGGTTAGATCATCGACTACTGGATATGGTAGGAGGTCCCATCAACTTAAGTTTTCTAATGAAACTTCACAATCATTTGAGGTACTGTATGCTTTTTCCCTTTGGTGTTTTTTTTTTGGGACGTTTGGGGGGGGGGGGGGGGGGGGGGGGGGGAATATGAATGAAAATTTTTGTGGAAAAGCTTTATCATATTTCCATATAAAATGTTAATAATGTCTATGGATTTTGTGGATCAATAGTGCCAACTATTTTAGTGTTAATTTTACACGGATATATTTGCAGGATGGAGAAGCAGATCAAACTTATTCTGATAAAGAACACAACTATGAGATTACTGAAAGTATGCGCCTGGAGATGGAATACAATTCAGACCGAGCATGGTAATTTGCAAACTGTTTTTTTGCTAAAATTAGATTTAGTAATTTTTAAATCAGATTCATCGAGCTAGGAGTGGGCAAAAACTGAGCACCTTACCTGACCTATTAGTTTGGATATATAGCTAATTGGCTCACTATGGTTTTATTTTCCTGCAACCAATCTGTGTGGTTTAAATGTTGGTTCACTGTTAAATCAAACTGAAAATCATGAAAACTGGTTCAGTTAGGCTCAAAATTTCATTAGTAATAAAAAACTTTTCCAAACTGGTTCTGTTTGTTTCTTTATTGCGGTTTAGTTTGGTTAAAAAATACCATGAACCGATCTGATTTAAGTTTGGTTCAGTTTTTACCAAAACTGAACTGAACCAAAGTGATCTGTGCCCACCCTTGATCTGAGCTTTGCAATTTATTTTTCATTGCTGAACTAAAGTTTGATTCTATATGATGAGGTTAACTTCGGTGATCTGTTAAACGATATTAGTTTTGGATAATTTTTGTAAGTCCTTCTCAAGCATTAATGGATAACAGATATCAATCTGTTCTTTGATGGGAGTGAACTTTTATTTCTTTTCCTTCAGTTTCACCAAGTGTAAGCCCTTCTTAGGAGTTCTTTTTAGTTGTCATTGAGCCTTATTGGTGCACTATTCTCTTACATTTGTTTTTTCTCATGGTATTCAAATATGCTACAGTCAACTAACTTTTGACAAATATGAATTTTGTTACATAGGTATGACACAGAAGAGGGGAGCACAGTGTTTGATACAGAGAGCTCATCATTTTTTCTTGGGGATGATGCTTCATTCCAAAAAAAGGAGGTGGAATTGGCTAAAAGACTGGTATGTCATGCTTGTGAAGTTCATTTCTGGCATTACATTATGCCATCTCTAGTTTGATGTATGAGAACCACTCATGACACTATGTTTTGAAGCCAATTATCTGCGCATTTTTGCTCTCTCATTTGATTTTTTTTCATGTCAAGGTTGAAGTGACTCATATTTAGAAATCCGGAAACTTCTTTTCTTGTTCTTTTTTAATAGAAGTTTTTATGTTCTAAAGTTATGACAAATCTAATACTGTGTTTAAAATATACATTTAGTCAACATAGTGTTAGGGTTCCTTTAATTTTTTATGGCAGTTCAATTTTGAAGGAAATAAAATGCACTGTTTCTTATCGGAAAAAAAAAGATTTATTTGGATTTGAGGAAGTCCTAACTATAAAGGATTACTTTTGAGTGTTGAAGTATACAGGACCTTTATAATTTTTTTCTTTAAATGTTTTTTGTAATCTATTATGGTCTATTCTCTATAAAATGACTCTTCTAGGTTGGTGTTGATCTGATGCCATGTGTTATTTGTGATACATGAGTCAAGCAAGTGGACAATGTTACCATTTTCACTTGTAGTATGTGTTTATGTTTTATCTTCTCGGTTGATATTTGGATAACAGTGCCGAAAGATCTTATTCTCCTAGTTTAATGACTTGGGGAGTACATAACTACATGGGGTTATCTATACTAATTCTTTTGTGCCATTCGCATTAATCAAACCTGAAAAAATCAAGGATGGAGCCAATGACATAGATAGTCTTTTTCCTAATGCCATGGAGGGTTGGGAGTTACTCCATGGATGACCATCAATCAGCTGCAGGGTATACAAATAGCAAGCTTTTGACTTTAGTAATGCTTTATGTTTTTTAATAGAGTTAGATGCGCTTGAGGAAAGCAGGAGATGGTCATCATCTTTACAAACTTCATAGGATCAGTTTAAAGCTGAATGCCCTTGCAGAGTTAACATTTTGTGAATTGTGAAACATATAATGAGGTGTAATGTCCCTTAAAATGTGGAAGTTAGCATAAATTTGTTATACTTTGCATACAGATTATCTTAAGTTGGGATTCTGTAAGTTAAGAGATTGCTTAGGAGGCTGAGGGAAGTTATTCATGCAATCTTTCTGTGGTACCTTTGTCAGTGGGAGAATAGTGCATGAAACATACACCATAGTTTGGTTTGCTTTTCTTGTACTTCTATACATATTCCCTTATTTATTTTCTTTTTCTTTTTTGTTAGAGTCAATTTGTGTGGAATATACCATTTCTTGGAGTTGCTTACAGATTTATGTACTGTTTTGGGATGTGGTTAGAATTTTTTGGTTAATACCCCTGTGTAGTAACTTGTTTCATATCTGACACAGGTTCGAAAGGATGGAACAAGGATGTCACTTGCTCAGAGCAAAAAGTTGTCTCAGATGACAGCTGATAATCACCAGTGGGAAGAGAGACAACTTTTGAGATCTGGGGCTGTAAGAGGTACTGAGTTGTCAACTGAGTTTGACGATGAGGAAGAACGCAAGGTTATTCTTCTTGTACATGGTAAGGAACTATTATGATAAGCATTTGTTTTGTTGCACATAAACTGCCATATGGTTTAGCTTACATTTCTTATTCCTTGTCCAGATACAAAGCCTCCTTTCCTGGATGGAAGAATTGTTTTCACTAAACAAGCAGAGCCAATAATGCCTATAAAAGATCCCACATCAGACATGGCTATAATTTCACGCAAAGGGTCTAACCTAGTTAGAGAAATTCGTGAGAAACAGAGCATGAATAAATCACGGCAGCGTTTCTGGGAACTTGCGGGTTCAAAACTTGGTAATATTCTTGGCGTGGAGAAAACAGCAGAACAGGTATTCTCTAATAAAGATGTATCATTTTGAATCCCCTTTTTAGATGTTATGGTTTTCTTAATCTTATTTGTCTTCTATATTAGATTGATGCAGACACGGCAGTAGTAGGTGAAGATGGTGAAATTGATTTTAAGGAAGATGCAAAATTTTCACAACATATGAAGAAGGGGGAGGCCGTGAGTGACTTCGCAAAGTCCAAAACCCTCGCAGAGCAGAGGCAATATCTACCCATATATTCTGTGCGTGATGAGCTGTTGCAGGTATGGCAATTTCTTCTGCAGATGCTAGCTTATTTTGCAGAGGTGATAACTTAGTTCATGACTTGCTGACTCCCCATGCATTTGGTCTCTTCTAGGCGAGTTATTCAGAACTTGAATGATAACTATAGTTTAGTCATGTGACTTTTTGTTTTGAAGGGTGAAAATTTCCTGAATTCAGAAAGGCTTTTTTATGATTCATTTCTATTATCTTCTTTATTACATGTGAGGAGAAATATACTATTATCTATGGGAAACTTGACAAGACATCCCTGCTCCTTAATTTTTTTTCTTGGCCAATCGTATGCTCTCAATGCACTCAATAATTGGTTTTAAATTGAGTTCCATTAATTTCATTTCTTCTTTGAATTAAAAATTATAATCAGCAAGTTAAATGCACTCAATAAATGGTTTTAAATTCAGTGCCATTAATTTCATTTCTTCTTTGAATTGAACATTATAATCACTGTTTTTTTCTAAATCTGTTTTAATGTCAAATGGGTAGGTAATTCGTGAAAATCAAGTGGTGATCGTTGTTGGAGAAACTGGCTCTGGAAAAACAACTCAACTCACTCAGGTATTTCCTTGAGTTATGATATTTTTATCACTAGAAACCTTTAGTTTTACTGCTTTGAAGTTTTATTGGGGATGTGCCAAATTAACTGGATCTAATGTTTGGATTTTGTTGATAGTACTTGCATGAAGATGGATACACTACAAATGGTATAGTAGGTTGTACCCAACCTAGGCGTGTAGCAGCCATGAGTGTTGCAAAGAGAGTTAGTGAAGAGATGGATACCGAGCTAGGTGATAAAATTGGTTATGCCATTCGTTTTGAGGATGTGACTGGGCCAAACACCATAATTAAGGTATTTCGTTTTGTTTATCCTCTAAAGGAAGCATTTTGAATTTTTTTTTCGGATATGCTCTTTTGATCATGGTTGTCAACATTGCCACATGTACTGAAGTTCTGTGAATTTGGTACAACATCTATGGCATAAATGTTACCCTCTGAAACCAATGACGAATTGTGCTTGATATAACTAATTATATTGGTTGTTATATCTTGTGTTTCCTTAATTGTTGTGTGGTTTGGTTATTGACCTTTTTTACTTGCTAAAATTTTGCATCTTCAATTTTACAGTACATGACTGATGGAGTACTTTTGCGTGAAACTCTGAAAGATTCTGATCTTGATAAGTATCGGTATGGGAAATTTTGATTTATATAACTTTTTGCATCCATGTTCAACTGTTCAATCTATGATCAAAATAAAATCATTTATCATCAATGGCATTACTGTTGCAGAGTTATTGTGATGGATGAAGCACATGAGAGATCACTAAGCACAGATGTTCTCTTTGGGATCCTGAAAAAGGTGGTTGCCCGGCGCCGTGATTTCAAGCTCATTGTAACATCTGCAACTCTGAATGCACAGAAATTTTCAAATTTCTTTGGAAGGTATTTGTCATCATATTTTACTAGTATTGCAATATGTTTGGCAGCTCCTGCACCTAACATAAGTAGTTCTTAATTTGTTTTGCAGTGTACCAATTTTCCACATCCCTGGGAGAACCTTTCCTGTTAATATTTTGTATAGTAAAACTCCATGTGAAGACTATGTTGAAGGTGCAGTAAAGCAGGCCATGACCATCCACATTACCAGCCCTCCAGGTGACATCCTCATCTTCATGACTGGCCAAGATGAGATTGAGGCAGCTTGTTATGCCCTTGCTGAGCGAATGGAACAGCTTGTCTCCTCCAGCAAAAGGGAGGTTCCTAAACTCTTGATACTCCCTATATACTCACAGTTGCCAGCTGACTTGCAAGCAAAAATATTTGAGAAAGCTGAAGATGGGACCCGCAAATGCATTGTTGCCACCAACATTGCTGAGACATCATTGACTGTAGATGGAATTTTTTATGTCATTGACACTGGTTACGGTAAAATGAAAGTCTATAACCCTAAGATGGGTATGGATGCTCTTCAAGTTTTCCCTGTTAGCCGTGCTGCTGCCGACCAACGAGCTGGACGTGCTGGTAGAACTGGGCCTGGTACGTGTTATAGATTGTATACAGAGAGTGCATATCTGAATGAGATGCTGCCCAGTCCTGTGCCAGAGATTCAGAGGACCAACCTTGGCAATGTGGTATTGTTGCTCAAGTCTCTTAAAATTGATAACTTGCTGGACTTTGATTTTATGGACCCACCACCACAAGAAAACATCTTGAATTCCATGTACCAGCTGTGGGTCTTGGGTGCACTTAACAATGTTGGGGGATTAACTGAACTTGGCTGGAAAATGGTGGAGTTCCCCCTGGACCCCCCACTTGCTAAGATGCTTTTGATGGGTGAACAGCTACGATGCCTAGATGAGGTTTTGACAATTGTATCGATGCTTTCAGTGCCATCGGTATTCTTCCGGCCTAAAGATAGGGCAGAGGAGAGTGATGCAGCCAGAGAAAAATTTTTTGTACAGGAATCTGACCACTTAACTCTGCTTTATGTTTACCAGCAGTGGAAAGAACACCAGTATCGGGGAGATTGGTGTAATGATCATTTTTTGCACGTTAAATCATTACGGAAGGCCAGAGAGGTGAGATCCCAGCTGCTGGATATTCTTAAGACACTGAAAATCCCACTAACGTCTAGTGGGCATGATTTTGACATTGTCAGAGAAGCAATCTGTTCTGCCTACTTCCACAATGCAGCAAGATTAAAGGGTGTTGGGGAGTATGTTAATTGCAGGAATGGAATGCCATGTCACCTACACCCGAGCAGTGCTATTTATGGTTTGGGGTACACTCCGGAGTATGTTGTTTATCATGAATTGATTTTGACAACAAAGGAGTACATGCAGTGTGCAACAGCTGTAGAGCCCCAGTGGTTAGCGGAGCTGGGACCTATGTTTTTCTCTGTGAAGGACTCCGACACGTCTATGCTGGAGCATAAGAAGAAACAAAAAGAAGAGAAAACGGCTATGGAGGAGGAGATGGAAAACTTGAGAAAGATTCAAGCAGAGGCAGAGAGAGAAAACAAGGAGAAAGAAAGGGAGAAGAGGGTCAAGGAGCAGCAACAGATATCAATGCCAGGGTTGCGGCGAGGGACTTCCACTTATCTGAGACAAAAGAAGTTTGGTTTGTAAATATAAATCATGCTTTATCAATTTGCTGGTCCTCGTTGATTTCAGGTAGAAAATAAGCAGGCATGCTGAAGATAGTAACAAAAATTGTCTCTAATCTGTAACGCTAGAAGGAGTTGTGGCCGAAAAAGAAAAAAGAGAAAAAGAAATGAGAATAGAAATTGTTATGTTTTAGTAAGTAATGGGATTCGCTACTATACAAATCAGACATCAAGTTGCAATAGACATTTTTGAAGTTTTGTAGAGGGTTTTCAATTTAGTTTTTTAAGTTGAAATCTTAAGTACTAGAATCTTCAAATTGTGGAAGTTTGTGTTAAGAGGTTTCGAAATTAATTTTGTATTGATGTAAACGTGTGTGTATTAGCCGAGCTCCAAACTTAACAATTTACAAGTGTGTAATACTAGTATAGTGTCCTCTCCTCCCTGCTTGTTTGGATTCCCAATGTTTATTATTTTATTTTAAATACCGTTTTCGCCCTTACTGTTGTTGAGGAGACGAAGAGGAGCGTGTTAGTGTTACACCAAATAATAGACGGATGTTTGCGCAACTTCATGAACGACGTGATTTTCACCAGTCGTTGTTTCAAACAGGAGGCGTTACTACACTAGTTCCTGGTGTCAACAAGATTGGAATTGAACTCGATTTCAATGCGCATGCATGGGATACGACTTATTTTTATTTTAATTCCTAAATTATAATAAAAAAATACTTCTAAATATAAAAGTAATCATTATTTTCTATTTTCTTATGAATTACGTGGCCCACCACACCACGATTTGACGACAGTCACAGACGATCTCGGGCGCTTTTTCTCTAGCTTCCCTCGTCTCCAAGACTTCCCTTTTCTCGTACACCCGAGGCCGAGGGTCGATTGATAAAATTAAAAATTAAAAATTAAAAAAAATAAATAAAAACTCTCTACTGGATACACGCGGAACTCATCATTCATTTCATTTTAACTGATCATCTGCCGTATCTCTCTTTCGCTGTCGATTTTGCTTTGATGTATTAAAATTTCTGTTAATTGCTTCTCAATAACTTATATTTATTTGTAGATCTGAAGGAGAAGTAATCAGTTGAAGGAGATTGTAGGCATGGTAAAGCCATTTTTATTGTTTGAATTTACAGAAAGTTAAGAGTTAACTTGTTTTATTAAGAATAAAGTTTTGACATTCCATGTTTATTGGATTCAACAGTCGGCACTTTTCAATTTCCATTCGTTTTTGACGGTTGTGCTATTGGGAATTTGTACGTGCACTTATATAAAGATGCAATTTCCAGCAATTCTTGAACAGAGAACCGGGTATATTTTCAATCCTTTCTAATTCGTTATATCCAGGTCTCGAGTGATAGTTTCTCATGGTTGTTTTATGTCGGTATGGATATTATTTTTCAATTTTTTCTTCTTTAAATTGGAAGCAGTTGACGCATTTCATAGGAGAGTAGGAAGTTGTATTAGAATGCTTTTGCGTGCACCATTATTTCCTCCTGACTTTTGGCCTGTTAGATTATTGCAGATTCATGAATGCTGGAATATATTTTTGTCAATTGTGGTGTCTAGTGAACGAATCTAAGTATGGAGAAGTAATTAAGGCCTGCCACTAGTTGCCTTGATCTCTCTTGGGTCCCATGTGCCACTTTAGTGAATAAAAGTTTTGTCACTTGGGCAAAGATATCAAACGCTTGCCCTTTGACTAATCTTGGGTTTTCAACATATTGCAATGGGATATTTTTTCCTTAGATCTCCTGGTTGGTTTGCTGAAATATGGCGGCAATAGGACTAACAACTGTAAAATGCTAATCTCGCAGGTTTCGTGGTTTCTTCTGGAAAGCAGCCCGGATAGGTAGGCTTCCCTAGTAATATGCTTTACTATTGTATTATTGTACTATGGTTTTATTTTAATTTTCATCTTTACCTTGTAGGCTTTATTATTTACTAGCCTTTTTGGGGTTGGGGGGTGGGGGGTGAAGGAGGAGTGTGAGGTGGAAGAGGAGTAGGAAGAAAGAGGGGAGAGGGTGGGTGGGTTCTGATGGGGTGAATTAGTTAATGAAGGGTGGTCCAGAAGAGTTTATTTGGGTTTGAGGAAACTTAACAGAAAAAAAGAAGTTAAATCAAAATTCATGTTAGGTTTTCATGCTGTTGATATATGGTTGTATGTTGTTCCTGAAAGTAGTTACACTTACACATTGTTACGTAGTATTCTCATACTTCAGAATCAGATTGTTAAACATCATTTCCTTAAGTTATATTTATTCGTACAAATCATGTCCTATATTTCTAAGGTTTAGTGATTGGTTGAAAAAGTTTCAGATGGACTAAGTACAATTACAAAGTGAAAAGAAACAGGTAAATGAAAGCACTATTTTACCTAGAGTTTTTATTTCTTTCTTAACGTAGAAGAGAAAGAAACTGAAGACAATGAGGGCCATGGGCCCTTGGGTCAAGGATTAGGGTGGGAAGGAAGTTAATGATCAAAATCTTACCTCAAGAGAAGAAAAATTATAAAAAAGAAATTGAGGAGGAGGATGTTCTGCGTCTAAGGATTCCAATAGATGTGGCAACTTGACAAACTACTCTGAAAACTTGTTTATATGTAGGGCTATTACTGGGGTAAGATGTTGATGCACTGAGTGATTAGCAGAATCTTTCAATGTGCTAAAAATTCATGATTTCAACTCTCATTAGGTACAAATGAATTGGGCTTGCACTTGAGATTTCAATATATGAGATTCCCCTGCTTGGAGACATGGCCTTGTATTTCTTAATGTTAGTGGAGTTTAAATTATCTTAATTTGGGCTGAAATTTCAGTCTTCACTACAAAACAATTGGGTATTCTAGTAATCCTTCCCAAAATGTACATTGGGGGTTTGCAACTTGTTAATGAGATTGGATTCTCTCTTCTATTTTTGGATTTGCATGCTTTTTAATCCAATAGGCTCACACTATCTTCTGTGCATGCCGAAACAGGTGAGCGTTTGAGCCCCTGGGTGGCTGTAGGATGCTTTGCAATGGGTGTGTCAATAATCTTTTTCTGAGCAGGAAACATCTTGTCAATTTAGAGTAAGGTCCGTCTTCTTTCCATGTGGGATGTTTTTTCCCCATGTTGGAAAATGTGTAATTCTTTGGAATTGATATTGTAAAGTGGTTTAAAGTGATATCTAAAGTATTCTTGACATCTTTTTGACATCTTTACTTGTTTTCAAGGCACACTCGCATTCTCTTTAAAAAATTATTTATTTATGATGCAATCTCTTATAATGAGTTATTACATATAAAAAAAGTGTAATATGCCCTAATTTGTTTTGCATTTAATCTTTGAGAAGACTTGAAAATAGAATCAGCTTTCAAATAATGCAGACATTTGGTGCTTGTGTTGTCTAAGCAGGAAGGAGTTGGGGAAAAAGGATAATCCCTTTTTGAGAAACAGTCCATGAGGGTTTTCAAGAAATCTCATTTTACAAAATCTTGATTCATATAATCTAGTTTATTTTTTACAAGAATGTTTTTAAACCAAGGCTTGTTTTATTTTTGGGAGGTTTGGGTTGGGGGGGCCAAGAATCAAATGTGATTGTCTTTATTAACAACTTCCTTTGTTGGCCAAATCACTGATTCTGTTTAATAACATTCATCAGTGAAAATAAGAGTTTTTTTCTTTGCTTCCAAGCATCTTCTTGGTTCTGTGATTTGTCTATAGCATACTCTACATATAGGATACAAGAGAGCCACTTATATGGACTGATGATGAATGGTTTTTAATTTTTTGGTCTGTTGTGTGGTGGTGGTAGGAGCAAGAGATACAAGGAAACAGTTTTAGTGAATCTTTGCTCTGTAATCACACTCATCATCTACATAAACATGGTATGTAGTTGATGTAAACTCAAGCATGGGAGAATAGGAGAAGAAAAAATCACAAGATCAAGCAGAAATTAGTGCAGTAGGAGACTTAAAGCCTACAGGAATACAAGCAATGATGTAAATCGTGAACTTGTGCTTGAATCTCCTCAGGACCAAAACCTTCCCTTCTCCCCAGTGAAACATAGATAGGATTATCTTCTTGATTGGTTTCTTCTTTGTATTCCTCTTAGTGACCACCGTCTCTTCATCGTTTTCTTTGTCTTCTCCTTCCCAGTGAAGAGGATAGCTCCTCAAGAAGACCCTTCTATTATTGTAGTCTTCGCAACGAAAGCTCCTTTTTCTCATCCCATTTTCCTCCATGCCTTTCGAATCCATAACTTCAGAGTTAAGTATTGAATAGTGGAATGAAAGCCCTTATATAGAAGAGAGAGGTTGCTATTTGCTAAAGGACAAGATGATTATAGAAAAAGGGACAAAAGAGTGATAATGATAATTAATTGAGAAAAGATGGTGAACCCTTATATCTTGGCTTTTCTATGTTTTATCAAGAATACATTTCTGAAGTTGTAATTTTAACGTGCTCATAATTTTATGGGTGCTGCGGGGATCAGATGCTTTAATATGGCATGTCTGTATTCTTGTGCATCTGATGCCAGAGAATTTTCATTTGTGTCATTGTCATATGTTCCTGTGTATAGTCAAGTAACTAAACAACGTATCTGTAAAACCCATGTTTATATTTAATTCTCTTTTTCTAGCTGTATAGTTGTCTTCGTTGGATATGCTTCTCTTATTCTCCTCTCTAGAATTATCACATAAGCAATACCGTTATGATTTAGGAAAAACATTATTGGTAGAATCTAAAATATCTAAAGCACCCAGCTGGAGATTATGTGGTTTAAAATATGCATGATTTTCAATCATCTGTGTTGTATGCAGATTAATATGTGTTTGCATTTCGCATATTTGGGACCTGATGACCTTGAATCGGATGCTTTCGAATTAAGGGTCTGCAGATCAACTGCACGCATACGTAGAGTGAAAAGAGAGAGGTTTAAGCTATGATTTCAACATAGTAGATTTTGTCATATCTATGAGCACGTGTATAGATATATTGTGGTTTGCCGTATAGGGACTTTAGGTTCATAGTATCCAATCCATTAGGGAACTTTGATTTCTTAGTTAATCCCACGGACAAGGCAAGGCACGTTGAAAACGATAAGCATATTTTAGAATGACATTTTCTATTAAATTGTTTGAGAAGATGCTTAGGGGTAGGGTTTGGAAATTCAATAGTGTTGCAGTTTGACTTGTTTGTTAGTTTAAAGTGATGATATTTTTTAATGGACAAACAGTTGCTTTAGAATGCAGGGATCATCATGAGTATTAGAAAATTTAAGAAAGAAAATGGTGTTACAATGTTATTGTCTTTAATTTTGATATTTAATCATGGGAAAGTGACAAAATGAGTAGCTGAATAAAAAGAACTGGGAGTGGAAGCGAGTTGGTAATCAACGCAAGCAAGCAAGCAAGCAGTGGTGGAGATAGGTAAATGGAGGGATTGCATTTGCATGAAGTTTGTTATTCTCAGCATTTATTTAGATATCCAGACATTTCGCAAGTTAAAAATAATGCTGCACAACACAACCGGGTAGACTACAATAAACATATAACTTATACATTAATAAACACAATAAAGGTTAAGATTTGTAATTAAAAAACAAATTAAGAATTGTATGGTGTGGCTTAATGTACTATAACCATGTCCTTATCGAAATAATTTTCTTACCTGTTATAATTTAGAACATGATATTTATAATGTTTTGTACTATAGTAGTGCATTTTAATGTTTATGTTATCAATATAACAGGAAATTTTAATGTATTATTTAAAATTATTCTATTCTATTACTTACCTCGATCAAGATTCATCATTCAAGATAAAATATAAGTGTAAACTAACTTTTTAGAAAGTATTGAATCATTGACGTAACATTGATTGTCCTGGTAATATTAGCAATAAGCTATTTGGTGCAGAGTGATCCTTTATAAAAGAGTTGGAATAAAATCTCGATGATCACATGTTCTTATAGCTAGGAAGTGGTTTGGGTGGTCAATTCATGCCATTTGGTAGGAGGACTTATGAGAAGCAGCCATGAAAGCAACCATACTTTCAATACAGAATTTCATCCTGCACACCAGTGTTGCACTTGCACTTGCAATTCGCCAGAACACGAATGATTATTATTTTGTTGCTTCATTTCAAATTCGATAACCACCAGCCACTACTTTGTCATTTCCTTCCAGGCTATTAAATTTTTTGAATAGCAATATACAAAAGGTCTAAAATTGCTCTTTTTTTTTCTTTAATATCCCATATAATGCATTATTGGGATTTCTCTAACAAAGTCAATTAAATCTATGTTTCTATTTTTGTTAACCAAATTGCGCTTGCTTAATTTTTTGCCCCTTTTTTTCCCTAAAATATATTTTCGATCACAACAATAATCAAGAAGTAGCAAACAATAATAAATAAATATGACAAGCAGAGCTCCCTTGACTGTGAAATGTAACCACCAGATAGAGACATAAAATTATATGTAAAGATAGTATTATTAGTATGTCTACATATAGGTGTACGTATCAATGCTGTATAGTGCAGACAGTTAAGATGTGGACCTCTTTTGACTATTTATGCTGCCAATTATTGCATTAACTTCGTAGTTATCGCCCATAGAACAAATTAACATTTCATTCTCATATTCCAGATGATCTTGTTTTATTTATATTTACTTTTAATGATAGAAGGTACTTGATTAGGCGTATAAAGAGATGCATATGTATGTACATGGGACATATAAAGAGATGCTTCCATTTTCCATCTGATTTTTTTGGGGAATAGTGAAGAGTTAAACACTGTAGGAGCACAAGGCTTACTGCAATTATTAGTTCAGTAAAGATAACTTTGCAAGGAAAATAATGGAACCAGGCCAGCCAATCCAAAAAGTTACTTTTCATTGTTGTCTTGTTGCTGCAATGCGGGATTGCAGCAACAACAAACCATTGAAAATTTTCTCATAAAATAAATAAGGGTCCCACGTCTGCAAATGCCATTACTTCGCTTTCAAGACCAATCAACTTCCTCTTCCCCCCACCCACTTTAGTTGTTTAACAACTTATCTCCTTCCTTCCTTCAAGCATAAAGCTAACCAAACGCTATCCCTCTCTTCTCTTCTCTTCTCTTTCTAGCTGTTGGAGAAACAGAGTTTGATGTTGTTGTCATGAATGAATGAAGAGAGCTTAGAGATTGAGTCTAGTTCAAGACATGGGCAATTGTGTTTCACTTCATAAGAACACTGACATGAAACTTGCTGTCCAAATTCAATCACCCAACAAAGACAACACTGTCATAAGCCAGCAACACATTGCTGTTGGACATACGCCTCAAATGTCAGCAATGGAACGCGTTCCTAGTTTCCCAGACCTAAGTATGATTCTATCTTTTTCTTTTTCTTTTATGTATATGCTGGTGCTCATGATTGTAAGAGTCTCGTATGGTTTGATTGTCAGTTTATATTTCTTTTTCGTTATTGATTTTGTCTCAATAAAATTTTGTTTCCCCTGAATTCATTATATTTTTCTTGATTAGCCGTTTAGTGGGAGTGACACTATTTACCTTATGGGGAGGCGAGCATAGTTTCCTTTGGATATGATCAATGGCCAAAAAAAAATGATCAGCTTTGTTAGAGGGACTAGTATGTATTACTATGTTTAAATCTTGAGTCTATGTGATCAAAATTAATAATATTTTCTATTTGATCTCAGGGAATTTTTTAATAAGTAATCAATATTATAATGGACATTTATATTTGGCGAAGAAGATCTACAATATGGTCAGTATATTGCAAGTTGTTGATAGCTCACCGAATATTGTTGAAACGCTTATGTAACTGAATTTATATGAATTTTCCTTCAAGTACTCTATCTAGTGAGATACACTCGGATGATATTCCTTAAGCAACTGAATTCGCTTGTACTGCAGATATGTAAAAGTCAGTAAGTAATTCATGACTTGATAAAAGAAAACAGTTTACTTGTTCTTTTTAAGTTTTTATTTTATTCAGGACATTGTTCCAAAGAATTAGCAGGTGATACGCTGTAGATGAATGTCAACCTATTTCTTGTTGGGGAACTTCTTGGAGTACTTTATACTATCTATCTATATATATATATATATATATTTATCGGAAATATGTGCCAACATCAAAGGAGATGATGATAATTGACTGATTGTCTCTCAGAACGGCTCGAAGTAGTTTTATCAGCAGTCCAAGCTGTCTTGAGAAGCAATAAACAATGTGCTGTTTTGATTTATCAGAGAATATTTGAAAAATGTAGTTCATAATTTCATAGGCTTCTCCTTGACTTTCAGATAAGAAGTTTATGCTTTATCTTGTTCCTTTCTGATCTGGAATATGCATATTTTCTTGCAGGTAGTAAAGAGGAAATCTTTTTGGATTCTCAACCCTGGTTAGAATCTGATTGCGAAGATTACTTCAGTGTCAATGGTGGTGGGTTGAGTTTGTTGCAGCAACATTTTCTTTTTCTGCTTTCAGAATAGAGTATTTTATTTTACTTGGATCCTCTACTGACAAATACTTCTCAAGATTCTAAGTTTCAATTTGGGTTTTTGACAACTATATACCTGTGCAGATCTCCCCCCATCTCATTCCAACTCCCCAATCCACCAGAAAAGCTTCATAGAAGCTCCTCAACTTGATAAAATTCCCCCAACGGACAGTGCACCCGATTCCATACCTCCATCCTCTCCAACAGATATGAAAAAGCAACTAATTGATCTCTTTCGTGAGAGTTTCAATGATGCTCCTGCAGATGGGAATCAGAATTTGCAAGGCCAGAAAGAAGCGAAACCAACCACGTTGGACTATCCCCCAAAATTTGCAAGCAGAAGTCCATATGAACTGGAACCAAACTCTGTTCGCAGCAGTGAAGCAACTCCATACAGAGGTTCATATCACAGGAAAGAGAATTCTGCCCAATCTGCTCAGTGCTGCATTCCAAGTTTTATGCGGAATCTGAGCTTTTCTGAGAGAAAAAAGAGGCTGAGCCCTTCGAGCACCAATATATGGTAAGTCAGTTTTACACCTTTTTTTTTGGAATGTAATTATACTTCTAAACTAGCATATCTGTAAGAAGCAAAAACCTGAAATCCATTTAACATTTGTCGCGCTCAGAAAAATGCATAATGATCTATAAATCATGTTTTGTGTATCAATATATTCCTGCAAGTACATGAGGATTTGGATTTGGAACTTTTACTGAGTTTTTATATTGTCGTAATCTGTCTGTTTTTGAATTCTCAAATCAGCTACTGTCACTAATAGACGCAAGGTAGCAATTTCATTATTTTTTAATCTGGAAAGAAGAGAGAAGTCAGAGTCTTGATTCTGAGGAAACAAAGAGGTAGAAATTATAAATTTACAGGGTACATCGAAAAATGCTATTACACTTCTTAATATCTATAGATGCTACCCCTTCACCCCCATTTGAATCAAATCTTCATCATCGGCAACTGTGGCAACCAGAGACCACAAGAAACAAAGATAGGGAACAATAAAAATTTGAAAAAAAAAGAAGCAAAACCCAGAAAAATAAAGTCGACAAAGCAGACCATAGGCCATTGTAAATGATTTTATCTTTCCTTCATATTCTTCAACTTTGGTCGTTCTCAAGTTCATCGCTCATTTGATGACAACTGGTGATGCTCACCATATTACTGCGCTGAACAAAGAAAAAAAAATGTCAGATCTAAAGTAAGTGAAAGGAGAAGGATATAAAAAATTGTATGTTTATTCTTACCTCTCACTGGCAGCCTCTCTAATCTTTCAACATCTACCTTCTTCCTAAAACTAGCCACGCACATTGTAATGGCAGCACAGAGCCTATCTTTCATCTCATCAATAAACTTAAAATAGGCACGTCTCCAAGACTTTTTATCATCAAAATGCTGCAAAAAGTCCAGTATCCGACTATGAATCCAAGTCCCATGCTAATATAGAACCATAACTTTTCAGACCCATCTTCATCTTCCACTTCTTCATCCTTACCTTCTGCATCTTTAAGGCCTGATGAGCATTTGGTTGTCAATGGAGGACCACAAAGGTAAGGATTACCTGTATAAATGGATGGATAATTGAAGGTTTGGAATTGATTGGTTGATGGAATTGGTCCTGTCAAATTGTTATATGACAAGTTCAAATGATTCAAGAGAGCCATTGAAGACATGCTTGGAGGAATGGGCCTGAAAGATGGTTGCATGAGAGGTCAATTGTTTCCAACCGTTGCAAGCTTCCTATATTCTCTGGTATCCTTCCTGTCAGTTGGTTCCATGATAAATTCAGGGAACCCAAGGCTGAGAGATTTGTTATCTCTTCCGGGATCTCTCCTATTAAGCTATTGCTCGAGAGGTCTATCATATTAACAATCGGAATTATCTTATGTATATTCACTTTGTCTTCCTTTCACCACCAAATCCAAACCCTGGATGAAAGATGTTGGTCGGCTTGATGGTGGAGACTTAAGGAGAGTACCCACATCTTTCAAAGCTTCTAAATTTCCAAGGCATGGAGGGATGGACCCAGATAAGTTATTATGAGCAAGGTCCAAGATGTGAAGATACGGGAACAGACAGAGCTGTTCAGGAATGCTTCCAGTTAATATGTTTGCTCGAAGTCCTATATACGACTCAAAGAACAGGCCTTTTACAATTGGTATGGTCCCAAAGAATCTATTTTATCCAACGTCCAGTACCAATAAGCCTGTGCAAATCCGTAAAGATATAGAAAGCTTCCCCGAAAGATCATTATGGTTCAGTTTCAACCAGAGAAGTGAAGGCAGTGAGCAAACAGAAGTTGGAATGTCTCCAGATAGTCTGTTGTTTGACAAATCTATAACTCTCAGTAGTTCTAGATCCTGCCAGTTTGAAGGGATTTCTCCAGAGAGATTATTGTGTGATAAGTCTATAGAAGACAAATTCTTCATTTCACTCATGGAGGGTGGAATGCTACCATTTAGAAGGTTCCTAGAAAGATCTAGGCGATTTAACATTGACATTTTACTGCCAATGTCTGAGGGAATTGGTCCTGTAAGTAAATTGTTTCTCAATGAGAGGTTTGTCACATTTGACCAAAGTGAAAATGAACCTTCTAAACGGTTGTATCCCAAATTAATCCATGGATTGCGGCCAACATGTATTGACTTGGGAAGCACTCCTCTTAACTGGTTATTCGAAAGATCCAACCACCAAATATCTGATAACAATCTGCAAAACCAATCAGGTATAGTGTCTGAAATTGCATCATTTCTGAGTGTGAGATCAGAGAGACGTACTTGAGTTCTGATAACAATCCACGAAGGAAATGCAGGACCCAATTTACAATCATTGATAGTTATGGAATAAAGGTTGAAGGAAGGAATCCAATCATTTCTCACAGTGAAAACCAAAGAGTTATTTCTAGATGATAAAAGTAAGATAGTTTAACCCTGTGAGATTTTGGAAATGATTTTCCGTAATGACACCTTCCCAAGAATTCCCATAGAGTTCCAATACATATAACTCTGAGAGTTGTCCATTATTTTCTGGGATTATTCCAGTCAACATGTTAAAAGATAGGTACAGTGCTCCTAAATGGGACTGATTTCCTATGGATGGCGGCAGAGTACCTAACAATGAGTTTTCAGAGAGTCCAAGATATTCCAAATAGATTAAGTTCCCCAAGGAATCTGGTAAACTGCCACTGAGTTGATTTGAAGCCAAATCTAAGGTCTCCAAGGTACTGTTATTGCACGCAGACAAAGACTCTACCAGTTCGTTTATTTCACCGCTGATATAAGTGTATGCAATATCTAGAGAACGCAAGTTACACAGGTTTCCCTGTGGAATTTTGGGAATGGAACCTGAAAATTCACAATCGAGAAAGTTGGACTCTCTCAAGGGTACTAATATTGAATAACCATTGAGGTACTGGGGAGCTGAAGTTGTTATAGGAAAGATCAATTTTTGAAAGTGAAGTAAGATTAACAAATGGAAGGGAAAGAGGAAAACTTTGAAGTTCACTGCTGGATAAATCCAGCTCCACAAGTGAAGGAAGCATATTTACATTCCGCAACTAATGAGTCGTTGCCAAACTGAGGTTCACGCCTGCTAAACGTAGGTATTTCAGAGAAGAGAGACCAGAAAGCAAGTTTAAATCTGAGGCCCACAGCTTTTTCGGATATGAAATCATTGTGAGATCAAGATACTGCAAATCTGTAAGATTCCCAATACTAGAGGGAACCATTAGAGTGAAAGATGCTTGTGAGAGGTCTAGGTACTTCAAATTCTTGAGTGAACCTATGAACTCCGGGATTGGATTTCCTTCAAAATTGTTGCGGCTGAGGTCTAAGTAATTCAAATATGTCAAATTAAGCAAAGAAGGATTTAACGTACCACCGAGGCATGATTTGCTACTAACTGCTGCTTCTTGTTCTTCAAAGGATTTACAGAAATCCAGGGTTCTAAGTTCAAGCGTTACAACATTGCCGGTCTGGTTGCCAACGCCAACCCAGCTGCAACAGTCATCACCAAGCCAAGAAGCAAGCCAACCTGAAGGATCTTTAAGCCCGCTTTCAATTTTAGGCGATCTTCCCTCTCCATCTCAATACAACTGATGCTGGAATTCCCGGCATTGGAATTGGACTTATGGCTTCAAGATATAGAGGTTTAGCTAGAGGGAGAAGGAAAAAAAGATGTTGAAGGGTGCAATTTCCTCCAGCCATTTTTGTTTTCGTGATAGCTTATTGACATGAGCCAAATATGAAGATATGCGTATGGATGCTGCTATTTAACATGTAGGTTGTAGGATTGACTTCTTGTTTGCTTACTATATTAGGTACAACTATCAAGTCTAGTTTCTTAAGATTCTCGGGATATATTAATAATCAAACAATAGCATTCAAAATCTAATTTATAGATAAAAAATGCTGCTCCATTGGAATTTTTCTTGTTGGGGCGAATCTCCTAACCTAGTAAATTGCATAAGCTAATTATGACGGACCATAGGAGTTTTTGCTTTAGAGTTGGCTAGCAAGAGATTAGTATTGTAGAAGAAAAATGAAATTCACTTACAAACCATATTGAAAAGACATTCTGTTTTGTGTCTAACAAAGTCTTTTGGAATCTTGGTATCTATTAAACCCTGCCGATCTAACTGGGTAGTCGAAGTGTCCATCATACTAATTTACTAAATAATTTATACACAGACTTAGCTACTTATCAACTAGGGATTGACTTTAATATGTAATTATATCCAAAAGTACAGCTTTGAACAATCATGCTTCTCATGTCGTCTTTGATTCAACAACCCAACATTTGAGGGTTTTTCTGAATTCCACCAAATAGATAGAGTTGACTAATGCTAAATATTTTTCTTATCATAACATCCTTAAACTTTGGCATCTAACTGATAATTTAATGGAAAATTAATTATTTCTGCTGCTGGATATGCTGTCACGTTATGTTGCTATTTAAACCTGCGATTTCTGAAGGACACGTGACTAACCACACCTCTACAATTACAAGTCGAGCAGCTCAACTTAGGTTTGGAAATAGTTAAAGGAATATTCCCTGCTGTTCAATAGGGCAAGCAAGAAATGGGCCAATGCCTATTGCAACAAAGAAATATCCAATCAACACAATAAACATCATGATAAAACAAAGAGAGACATTTCCATTGACAACTATTTTTTTGATCCGACTTTTCAGGATTAAACATGTTGGTTGAATAAACTCGGAGGCAACTTTCCCTTCATCTAGGGCGGTAAAGCTGCCAATAAAGAGGTTCATTTGATGATTTTCAGAAAAAAGAATTAATATATATCCCTCCCTTAATGTTAGAATAACTCACATTTAAATAGTAAATCTGAAAAACCCACATACTTTTTTAAATCGCTAGTTAACCATCTAATTTTTACAACAAGATCAAAATATCTTAACTAATCTTTTTATTGAATTCAAATATTATAAAATTCTCCAATCAATTTCTTTTTTATCTTTTTTTTTTTTCATTCTTGAATTAAAGACTTTCTCAACATGATAAAAATAAAACAAAGCGGATATGAAAAGGCAATTTCACTGTTGATGGCAGTTCAAAATTACCAGAACAATTGACAAGACAAACCAACAATTCTTTATCACTCAAAGTTTTTTGCAGCAGTGAAAAAACTCTGTTCACAGAGGACCATACGTTCCCATTCGAGGAAGAGAGAAATCTGCCCAACCTGCTGAGTTTAGCTAATTTTGACTAGAGCTTGTCCAGGAGGAAAATAGATTGAGCCTTAGAAATGTTGGTGGTCATTAAGTCAAGTTTCTATACACTCTTGTACCTTTTCAGAAGTTATTTTTTAAACAGCTAGTTATATCCATAAGAAGCCAAAACCTCAAAGTCCCTGTTTTATGCCTTAGTCTCAACTCTCTTGTATGGAGGTATTCGAAATGGTGATAAATCCATAAAGACATATTCGGTAGCCCAAAAGCTTCTGGAGATAATCTTATAGCAATATAAGATGAATGAAAATAATCTCACGGTGGCGCAGATGTGCCTTATGAACATTGATCGGTCTTGCTTTTCCTATATATGAGTGTGGTGAGGTTGAACCAACCAAGGATTTCTCTTAACCCAGCTTATGAAAAGGTGAAAGCTAAAGCTTGCTTCTACCCAGCTTGTGGAAATATGGTAGCTGAGGCCTGTTCTCAACCTAACTTGTGGAGATGTAAGAGCTACGGCTTGCTCCTAGTCCAACCTATAGAGATGTATGAGTTACAACTTGTTCCTAGCCCAACTCGTAGAGGTGCAGGAGCTACAACTTGTTTTTAACCTAACTTTTGCATACACAAGAGCTGACGCCTGTATTTTATTTTACATTGAGATGGGCATGGGTGAGTCACCCTATAATACGCTAACTTGGACTCTTGTGGGCTAATATTCTGTGATGTATCCAATAATATTTTTTTTCATAACATAGGTCCTCTAACTTCTAATAGCTGAGGAGAAGCCAAAGGCGTTAGAAGCTACCTATGGCTCCTCACCCTACTCTCGGCTCCTCTTTATTCCTGCTTAAGCGATCTCTCTCTTATCACTTTGGGGATAACAATAAAATCAATGGCGAAAAATATATAGAGATATTCAAAATGACGGTAAAATTTATAGATATATACCTAATGGAAAAAAATTCATGGAGATATACCAAATGAAGATAAACCGAATAGAGATAAATGCACTTGGTGAATACTTCCTTCCTCTTATTAAAGTGCACTCGGGACTTGGGCCAACTGCAGCTCTTCTTTAATTCAGGTTATTCTTGCTGCACAAATGAATAAAGTGAGCTGGGTGTGGTTAAGTTCTCAGGTGGGAGCTTGATCATTCTGACATGCTTCCAAGAAGCAAGGTAGATTGTGAGAACATGAAATGCAAGTAAGCGAACATGCTATCTTGCCCGTGAAGACCATATCAAGGCAATCCTTACTTATTAAGAAACCAATCCTTCCTTAATTGACCTGGTCGACGAGGAGAGATTGATCAAGGTAGGACGAAGTATTTGCACTCCTTTTCAGGTGTTACACCAGTCTTTGAAAGAGCTAGCTTGAACTCAGAAGATGTTGATAGAAGGTGGAAGAAGGCAATGCCGACAAATACTTGGTCCCCCTAGTTATCTGTTGAGCTGGGTAGTATCTTAAATGATTGTGTCCCGCATGCTACCCGGGTACTGCTCTCGTTGAAATGCGCCTTTAAGTTGAAAAAGGTCGGTGAAATGGTTGACTGAGGTCTTGGACTTGGGCTCCAAGTGAGTAAACATTTATCTCCTCCCTTCAATGTGAGATTTTTTTATCCTTACTCTTCATTGTATTCCTTCTTTACTGTGGTGTCTTGCTCATGTTCGAGCATAGTAGGAAACTCAAGGAGGTTGTTGCCTCATCTGAGCTCTTGAGGAAGGATGATGTCTAGGTGGTCCATTTTCGTAAGGAAGCCTTTGAAGAAGTAAAGATTCAAAGACTGACTGGTGAGCTGGAGAAAGTGTAGAGGAAGGTGGAAGATATAAAGTGCGCAGGTTGCACATATTAGCACATGAAACCTTGGGAATGGATCCTGAAAGTTGAGTGTATTGAAGATTAAGGTCTACGAGGGTACTTAAATTGAATAACCATTGATATATTGTAGTGTTGAACTTGTTATTAAGAGAGATCGAGAACGGAAAACGAAATAAAATTATCAAATGGTAGAGATTACGGGAAATTATTAAGCTTATAGCTGGGTAATTTAAGCTCTAGAAGGGAAAGAAGCATATTCACAGCTTGCGGCCAATTAGTTGTTGCGTTGCTAAGGTTCATACCTCCTAAATGAAGGTATTGCAGTAAAGAAAGACCAAAGAGCCAGTTTAAATCTAAGACTTATAGCATTTAAGGATATGAATATGCAGAAAGATCCAGGTACTGCAAGTTCGATAGATTCCCAATACTAGATGGAACCATTCCATTGAAGGATGAATAGGAGAGACCAAGGTGCCTCAAATTCTGGAGTAAAACTATAAATTCTGAGATTGGAATTCCTTGGAAACCGTTATTAGAGATATCCAAGGTGGAAAGTGAAGTAAGATTAACAAATGGAAGAGAATGAGGGATATTATGAAGATCACAATAGGACATATAAAACTCCAAAAGTGTAGGTAGCTTATTTACAGCTTGAAGCCAATTAGTTGCTTTACTCAGGTCTATGCCTCCTAAACGAAGATGTTGCAAGGAAGAGAGACCAAATAGCCAATTTAAATCCGAGACCCACAGCTTTTTTGGAAATGGAAAAGAGAGATCAAGGTGCTGCAAGTTTGACAGATTTCCTATATTGATGGGAACCGGTCCTTGGAAGCATGCTTCGTAGAGGTCAAGCTACCTCAAATTCCTGAGTGAACCTATAAATTCTGCTGTTAGAGCTCCTTGGAAATTAATCCGGCTAAGGTCAAAGTAATTTAAATATGTCAAATTAAGCAAAGAAGGATTTAACGTACCACCATACAGACATGATTCGTTTGCTTTGTATTCTATAAATAGACAGATACCGGGATTTCAGAGGCCAAGCCTTAAAAGACGGCCTGTATGGTTGCTGCAAACGTCGGCCCAGTTGCAGCAGTCATCACCGACCCAAGAAGAAAGCCGACCTAAAGGATCTTTAAGACCTTCTTTGAATTGAAGCAGAGCTTCCCTCTCCGTTTGAATACAATCGATGCTGAAATTCCCAGCATCCTAGTTGGACCCTAAGACTTCAAGAAATAGAGGTTTTATTAAAAGAAGCGGCAAAAGAAGATGTGCCAGAAGGTGAATGGTGGAAAACCTGCTAGCCATTGCCGTTTTCATGATAGCAAAGACATCAAACTGATACTGCTTATTAACAGAAAGATTGATCATTTCTTCCTCATTTTGTATATTCAGAAATTACAATCAAATGAGTCCCATCAAACATACATGTATAGTAGTAACAGTAAAAATCAACTCACGGGTCCATTTTGTTTTTTCCTCTTTTTAACTTCATTAAAGTCGATACCATAGCCTGTAGGAATAGGATAACGAAAATTCTGTACTAGCTTGTAATCAACTCAATCTGCCAAGGACCTACCGTGGGGAATTTTTAGTAGACGTGCAAGAGTGTTGCAGGGAGAAACTTGAGAATTAGACCAGTGAAAGTCAACTGAATACGGGAAAAAGAAACAACATTTTTTGTATATTCGTCTGACGACAAGATGTTAAACTTCAAATTTGATAATATACGTCAAGAAAAACTTTTCGGGGCTCGTTAGTTTTTAGTTGCCGACCTTTAAAGTCAACATTATCACTTCTGAATATAATTATGCAGAATGATGTCTAGGTATTGAAAAAGCTGATTTAAAAAATAAAGTCATCACTTTTAGAGCAAATAGAATTATGAATATAGGCAGCAGATTTAAGATAAAACGACGGGTCTTCATAGTTTATCTTGTTTTTAAATGCGTATAGTAATGACTATTCTGAAAGCAGCTGAACATAATTAATTTCTTGGAGTTTTTTTTCATATCCTCAAACTCGACTACAGAAAATTTAAATTTCTGTTATTATTAATTAATATTCCATTGAAAGGAGAGGGAAAACTACTTGAATGTTATATAAAGATTCCTTGAAAGAGCTCCTATCTGTTGATGCATTTGGAAACACATTTCACTAACAGTGGAGGAGAGTAATGACTTTTTACTCTGTGCAAGGAGAAACGCCTGAAATAACTCCATTAAAATTTTCGTCTAGAAGGGAAATGGAAACTAATGTCTTGATTTTATTGTAAAAAGAGGAAGGAAATTAACAATTTACAATAAAGTTACAGGACATGATGAGCTAGTTTAGTTAAGACACAACTTCTAAATTCTATTTATAGACCAGCCCATGATCCAGTTCATAAAATCTTCAACAACCCTTAGCCAAATTACATTCCACATTTCATCCTTCCAGCAGGTAGAGATAACTTGATGGAAATTATATCAGACAAGCAAAGCAGTGCACAATTGAAATGAGCGGAAGAAAAGAAAAGAGAATCTTGACCAAATTTTCTTATTATTAACGAAGTATTATTATTTTGTATTAAATAATATCGTAATATTTGACATTTACTATAAGTTTCAAAATAATATAGTTACATGAAGAACATAAAACGTTTAAAATAGTGGTATTGGAACGAGTTGAAACTATAAGATATAATACGATTCAGCGATTCGAATACAAGGACATTTTGGACCTCATTCTGAGTACCGGTGTAGTCAGAACATGAGTGGGGTGTATTTTGCTAATTCCATTTTTTGTTTTTTTTTTATAAAATACAGAGAATGGGCCGCAGATGAGCCACCAAACCCAGCTACAACGCTCCAGCACTTCCATCGTCAATTCGTCATTGATTTATAGTTTCGGTTATTTTCAGGATCGTTCTCAGCTGTAGACTCCACACTCCAGTGTAGACGACGAGGGGCGACTACAAAAGCACTCGAATCTTTTATGATCCTTGAGCTTAATCGACGCACTAATTAATGCAATCTTCAAAATGACTGGGACTGGCCAACGAAGTGCTCGAAGCAGAATCAAATCCTCCACAGATATCAATGAAGACGAGTCTCTCCGCAACGCTAGGATTAACTTGAGGAACCGTAGAAACACGAATAGAGATCACAGTTTACTTCGAATTTTCAATGTTGATATCAAAGTGATGTTAGGTTTTATCATTTTTGCGTTCTTGATCATTTTGTTCCTGATTCATCGTCTCGTAAAACCCGATCAAGACGCTGAAAGACCTAGAGTCATCCGGCCGTTTCCTGCACCCAAACTTATGGACCTTCCTATAGTAAGTTCAATTTTATTCATTCGCACCTATATGTGTGCGTACATTTTCTTTTTGACAAATATGTGAATCCGTTTTAACAGTTTCAAGGTGAGCATAAAGAGAGTTTGTACTGGGGAACTTACCGCCCTCATGTTTATCTTGGAATTCGCGCCAGGTATATCATTTGGTTGATAATTATTTTCCCCTTTTGAAATGATAGCATTTTATGAATTGAAAGGTGGCCATTAAAATCTTAAACAAATAATTTGATGATCAGAGTGTTTTATATTTTAGAAGCTAACCTACTGTTTGCTGACTTGTTGAGACTTATATGTTGTGTTATATTTTTTTCTTTTTATCAATTTAGAATTACTGTACTTCTCAATGGTAACTTGCAGGACACCTCGGTCTTTGGTTGCTGGGTTGATGTGGATTGGTGTAAAGGATGGGAGATATCACATGCGTCATGTCTGCCAGGACTCTGATGAGCTGAGCAAGTATGGGTGGACTCATCATAACGGCCGTGATTTTGGTCATCAAGTGCTGGTTGACCAAGACATGACCGTTGGCAACAAGTTTCTTGAAATCTAAGGGAGATGGTAGTGGCTATGGAGGAGACTGGGCAATTCGAATGCATGTTCAAAATGAGGAGTAAGTAGCATGATCTGCAGGTTTAGTATCTGCTCTCTCATATGCAGACTATGCATTTAGCATATAATTGTAATGTTCATTAGATGCATTCGACATTACTGTGATCTTGGGAAATTTACAGATCTAGGTGGGATAACAATATTCAGAGAAGTGGACATCTATTTTTCTATTTGGCTGATGAAGATGGAAATGCTCTGACTTTGAGTAGAGATATCCTGGATATTCATGACAGTTCTCTCCTGGCAACAGGTTCACAAGCAGACATTGGAGGTTGGCAGCTACACTTAAAAGCAATGGTAATTTGGAAATGGAAAGAAATGGTGAAAAGACTTGTAGTTCTACTACAATTATAAAGCAATGCCAATGAAAGAAACCTGAGAACATAAGCTACCAAATATCTTACTGGCTTTGTCTATCAAAGTAATTCTGCGTAGGCTGCTTGTTTTCTGTTGGTTTTAACATGACTGATTTTCCCAGTTTCAAAATGTTTATGCAAAACCTTGATGATGTATATGTTAGAAGTTTAAAGAGTATTATAAATATTTATGTGAGACATTAGCTTTAAGAGGTGTCTAGAATATATTTTCTAGATTCTCCAAAGGAAAACAAAAATCACTTTTGTCTTTCTCCACCATCAATCACGATTCAATTTTCCCTCTCGAGCCAATCCTCTAATGATAGTTTTTACATTTATCAATAAGGCTTTTGTTTCTTCTCGTGGATCTAATTTAAATCTAAACTTGTGTTTGTTATCCTTTTTCGCAGGATGATTTGGAAGTCCATTATGCTGGTTTCAGGACTCCTCACATTCATAACTTATCTGATCTTGTCCAAGAAAATCTCGGAGCTCAAGTATGTTAGGTTTTCATGAGCATCTGAGTTTTAAATATCATATTCATGTTATTATGTTAAAGAGACTCTGCACTTTTAATATTCTTGTTTGGTTCTTCTCATTATTTCTCTGTTTGTATGCATGCGGTACCAGGCTAGAGTCATTGGTCGACTGCAGCTAAGTGACACATCTGTTAACTCTCCGAACATTTTAATTTTTCAGGTATGTGGTCATGGAAGTTATGGATATCAAGTTTCCTTGAAATAGATCAAAGTATCTTTAGCGTTTCACACTCATGATTTTCATCTCCAGTTTCAGTTGTCATCTAATTTGCTTTGCGGTTTCTAATTATCATGCAGATTTCTGCCAGAATTCCGTTCAAAGTAGATATTGCTTTTATATCTGGAACTGGAGTAAAAAGTTCAAGGGTGGAGGAAAGACTAAGCAGCTTAACAGGTTTCTCCAGCACCATTTATTTTCAACAATGAGTCTAACGTTAGTCTGTTACATTTTCAAAGCAATGATGTTTTCTTTTTATCACACTCTTTTTCCCATTTGCATGATCAACTTTCAGTATGCTTTCTTCTCAGTATCACTATGCTTTTCATTTTTCTTTATAACTTGTCAAATTCTAGTTCAAGATTCTACCACAGCAGCAGTGTCCACAGTGACAAGTTCGAAAATTCCCTTTGATATATTTCCTTATACTAAAGGGCAATAGATGGGTGCCATTACCTTGAATAAGATCTTTTACACAATGATTAGAGAATTATGCAGAATTTTTTCTTATGAGAGATTTCCTTAACTTTTGCATGATGAATTGGAGAATTATGCATAAATTTGTCTTATGAGAAATTCCCTTAACTTTTTAGCCCTTATTTCCTTATCCTGTCAAATCTCTCTTCACAATTTCATATTGACAGAAGCTTTTCACTCCTTATTTGGTTTTTTGATTTTTACCAAATGGGAGATCTTCCTAGTTAGTCCCATTCACCTTGAAATGGTTACTCATGTAGTATATTTGATTTACTTACTTTATCTGATATGATCCAAAAGTTATAGTTGAGATGTTTTTCCATATGCTTTTAGCTTCAAAATGTCGGAGAATATTTAAAACTGAGACAGACCATAATGCACTGAAAGATTCATATGCATGTTGTGCAGTCGTAGTAATATTTGAAGGTTCAAATTGGTAATGATTGCTGGTTTCTTATTGATGAGTTATGCACTTGTGTACAAGCTATTTTGACCCCAGATACACATCAAGTTGCCTATATTTATTATTTTTCAATTTTCATACTCCAAAAACCAATGGGTCTATCCTATACTGCTTCAAATCTTCCATGTTTTGGTAGGATTAAGTTTCTTTGAAATTTTTTATCAAGTTTCCTGGAAAGTGTATAGTTCTTAAAACATATCCCCATATAGTTATATCTTTCTAGGTCTTCCCTCAATTTGTGGGGAAGCCTTTCATGTTGACTTACATGAACAGAAAATTTCTTGACTCCTTAATTCTGTATTGATTTTTCTGTTATTCCGTAGGTAATTCACTGAGCAGTCTACTAAAAGAGAAGCAAGGTGATTTTGATGCCAAATTTGATAAGTGCTTTAACATGGCTGACAAGGTAATAATCAGAACTCTTCTGTTGTAAATTTCTTGTCCCTCTCAGGGGGGATATCTGCAATTACTTAAAACCCCTATTATTAAAGAAATTTATTATCTTTTTTTCCATGGATGATTTTAATGGATGTTAAGTGTGGCTGTGATATGTTCGTAGTTTAAAATGAATTCCAAATTTATTATCATCTGCTGAAAGATATGTGCTCCATTAGGAATTTTCTATCATTCCAATCACAATTAAAAGTCATTCTGTTTTTCTTGAAGGAGAACTTTGATTCAACTAGATCTTTTTTCTTCTTGATACAAGAGATTCTCAGATAATGGTCTTTGTGTTTCAGGTTGATTCTGAATCCATGGTTGTTGGAAAGGCAGCTATTGCAAATATGTTGGGTGGCATTGGGTACTTTTATGGGAAATCAAAAATTTCAGTACTCAAAAATTCTAAAGTGGGTAGTTTCTATTTGATTTATGTGTTTATGTCTTATCATTTTATGAATTTTACAAGTTGGTGAATTACTCATTCATGACAATTATTATCATGTAACAAATTGCATACTTTATGTTACTAATTCATGTTCTAAGTTGAACAAGTTTTGGTCATTAAATTGTAGTCAGTTGAATTATTTTTTCATCCTCCAAGAATAACCTAAGAACATAAATCCAATATGCAATATAGAATGATAAAACGTTTAAATGGAGTTTGACTGGCTAGGTGTCAATGGTATGTTTGACTGGTGGTAAAACCCCAACAATCTGATTTCTACTTTTACTTCTCAACGAAAATATTTATGGAAAAGTAATACTATTGTGTTGCTGAATAATGATCTATCATCCATTTCAGCTCATTTCTGGATTCCCCGTTGGCATTTAGTTTTAGTGTCAAGAGGCCGGTAAAAATAAAGGAAATAATGTAGTGAGAAAATCAATACTAGGTGGACAGACCTTTTTTCTTCCTTTCAATACTGTTGATACTTTCATTAAGTTTTATATCTGACATAGAGTGGGCCATATTCTCTTGCAGCTTAAAAATCATGATAGTTTTCTTTCATATTGGCCAGCCGAGCTTTATACAGCTGTTCCAAGTCGACCCTTCTTTCCGAGGGGATTCCTTTGGGATGAAGGCTTTCATCAACTATTGATCTGGTTAGTCTGCTTATCTGCGAATATATTAAATGATTATGAAAATAATGGGTTTCTGATGGTATGTTGATCAGGCGTTGGGATATCCATATATGTTTGGATATTCTTGGACACTGGTTAGATCTGATGAATATTGATGGATGGATTCCACGGGAGCAGATTCTTGGTGCTGAAGCTCTAAGGTATCTCAAGCATCCTGTTCAAGTATGTGCAAAAACCTTATCGCTTTATATTTGTTCGGTAAAGTAATCTGCAAGGTCATTTCTGGTGCAACTGCAGTAAAGTTCCAGAGGAGTTTGTTCCTCAGTATCCATCCAATGGGAATCCACCAACTTTATTTTTGGTTTTACGTGGTAAGCTATTTCTTATTAATTTTGCAGTGATTGTGCTGGAATGTGTAATTTAATCATAGAATTTTTGTGAATTTGCTTGCATACTTATTCTAGAGAGATGCTTATATTGATGCTAATAATTTGGACAACTCATGGCATAATGCGGAATTTCCTAGGGGTATCCCACCATACGAGTCATATTGAGGAGGGGAGTCCTCTATATTTCTTTTCCTCCATATAGTCGAGCAGAATTATGACCGTACGTGAACATTTTGATCATGAAGTGGAAGATCCTACTAGTTATGAATGTAATAAAGATCAGATTGGACATTTTACAGTTAAGGATTTCACTGAAAATTGGAAGGAAATGTTTGGTATAGAATTTGAGAATTTCAAGGATGGTTGTTAGTTTGGAGGTCTATTCCGTGGCTTGGAACGCATTCAATCAACTAACTTGTCAGATTTGATCATTTTCAAGATGTTAATATCATAGTTACACTAGATTATGCTTTAAATCTGAATGGTAGGCATCTGGGAGATGTGGAACCTGCTTAAGATATTAGTTGATTTCGGCAATGAATCTCAAACCTTGTATCAATATATTAATTTTGAACACCGGGATATTATTAAAGGGTTATTTTGTGATCATATGGAAGTATCCTCAAAAGTTAATATTTCTGAAGTATTGGTTTCTCTTGCGTCTTCTTATAATGCTGCAATGATTGAAGAAGTTATTTACTTTGAAAAGTGTTTATCTATCTTTACTGTTCTGATGCTTACCCAAATTAGATAATTTGATATTTTACCTTTTTATAAACTCTGTACTGTTATGATGATTACCGAAGTTAGATCATTTGATATTGTATTTTCTTTTGTAAACTCTTATTCCCAAATTTTCTGGATGAACATTTACTATCATACATTATAACTGATCTGAAATGTTATATGGAACTTTGCCTCGTTCAGAACTAGTAAATGGCATAAAGAAAAACAAATTTACTGCCAGTGAAAACAATGAGATCTCTTCTTTCCTTGAGCGGGCTCTTATTCGACTTGAAGCATGGTTCCAGTGGTTCAACACTACTCAGTCAGGTATGTCAGATTTCTATTTTCTATTTTTTGGCTTCTTTTGGAGGGGTAGGTGCTTTCTCATTGCATGAGTGGTTTTACAGTGTTCACATTGGCTGTCTTGTAATTTTAGATGAAATATCTAATACAGAATTCCACAAGCACCCCTACCTCTCTTATCACTGAGCGGGTATTTAGGGGCTTTATACAGGTTGTTTCCCTCTCAATCATGAAGTTTATCCCCCATCATCTCACTGGCCGATCTTGACCCCTATTATCTTGAGGTCATATCTAATATTCAGATTTGCCTTGATGTGGAACCGCTCTCTCGGCCCACACTGAAATAGTGCTTTACCCCTAGTGTCCACTCAACTGCTGCAGCTCAACCCATTTCACGGGGAACTAGTTAGCTCTGGGTTTGATTGGCATTTGACCCCTGACCACATCTCATCCACTGATTATTCAATAACCTGGTTAAAAATAATCACAGAAATCACCAAGAAGTAAACACACTCTTCTTGAATCTTGAGTATTCGTAAATCTCAATAGAAAGATGTCTGTTGGAATAGTGATCAAGGATTTGTGTTGACCTCCTAAAGCAGTTGGGCTTTAGGCTTTCTTGAGTATTTTACTATTACCTAAATAATGGTTAGAGGTTCTCTGATATGTTGCTCAACTGGATTATTGATTATGAGATTTAGAGAAAACAATTTCAATTGTTAATGAGCTGAGAGTTGATACTTTCTGAGATCTCAATGATTTTTGGTACCACCTTTACAACACAGGAAAAGAGACAGGCAGCTACTTTTGGCATGGAAGAGATAACACAACAATCAGTGAACTAAATCCAAAGGTTCTGTTCTACAGAATTCTATATGTTAAGGGCATTAACAATTCTTTTCTTTTAAGCTTTTACACTATATTGCTTTGATCTTGAGCGTCTGTTCTAGAGGTTATAATTATCCAAAGCTTAGCATTTTCTGTGCACTACTTGACGACAAGCAGCATAATTTTGTCTGTAAAATGGCAATCTTGGATTAAATAGCATGTGTTTTTGTGTTTGTTTCTCAAAAAGTTGGTCAGATAACTCCCCCAAGGTTAATTTGTAACAGAAAGTTGCACCAAGAGTTGCAGGATTTAGTTTGGGCAGGTTTATGTCTCAATTCATATGCAAAGTAGTATCATCCACTTGGCCATTATTGAGCCATGAAACATCTGATCACTCACCTTTGACAACTGATAAACCATCAACTTGTAAGTGTATCATTCTGTAGATTTGTTTACAAATGTCATACAACTTTAGAATTGAAACATTTGATGAGTAACTAGGGCTAGACAAATAGTTATCTTGTAATACAATTGAAGAAGGGCAGAGTAAATGAACCTGGAAGAACCTCATTCGCGTTATCATGGTAGAAGTAGAAGCTAGATGTTTAATTTTGTCAACTCTTCAGTGTACATGGATACTGCTGTTTTGGAAGCAATGATTCCATCATCTTTATATCCACATAAATGGTGTTTGTATTGTCTTTTATGTTTACTGAATTTTGAGTGAACTAATGTAGGTTTTTAATTAGGTTGTCTTTGTTGAATATATTTGTGGGTAGTTAAGTCACATTGTTTCTGGCATATCCAGACTCTATCCTCTGGGTTGGACGATTATCCTCGTGCTTCACATCCGAATGAAGAAGAACACCACTTGGATCTTAGATGCTGGATGCTACTTGCAGCAGATTCCTTGCATTCTATTATTCAGGTGTTAGAGAGGGGAAGTGAACATAAAAAGGTATAATGAGCAAACATATTTAAAACCTGGAATGATTTCTTACTTAACGGGCCTTGGAAATGAAATGATGCAGGATTATGGTTCAACAGCTAAGTTGCTTTCAGATTTTGGAATTCTTAATCAGGTTTCTTCATCTCTCTCATTCTGTCTGAAATTATTTCTCATTTTACATTTTTAGTGGTTCTTAATTGCTTACATTACTAAGGAAATACATAAGAATACAAACAATTTCTCCAATGCAATAATTGTTTGATATTCTTGGGCAACAACCATTAAGCTCTAGTTAGAAGGTTCCGAACATACTTCGAGGACTGATCACATCATTTACGATTTATCTTTCACCAGATGCATTTTGATCCTGCATATGGAGCTTATTTTGATTTCGGGAATCATACAGAAAAGGTGTGCTGCTTGTTTTTTGCTATTCCTCTCAGAATACTGTCATATATTGTTAAATACTCACTTGCTAATTCTGTTATACATTTGTGCTACGAGTTGTGAGATTGTTGTTGATAGATGGCTTTCAAACATATAATCCTTCCAATTGCATTGGTTGATTGGGTATTTAACTCTTGCAGTCTAGTTTAAATATGGAAAATTTTTTTTGATTTGTTTGTTGAAATGTAGAAAAGAGTTTTCATTCTGTACATGCAGAAAATATAAGTCCTTAAGTGGACAGTGATTTCTTTAGGGACTAAAATATGCTAGGCTTTCTTGCTATATGTCTTCTTGTTCTACCATTTGGGACTAAGTGTGGACCTTTGCCATTAAATAGATTTTTTTTTTTTTCCATTTAATATAATATTGGATCTGTACACCCTATATTGTCCCTTTGATTGCAAGGCTTGATTGTTGGTTCAATTGTTCTAGGTTCGTTTAAGTTGGAAAGAAATAATGGTAGGAAATAATTATCCAACTCGAGAGCTTGTTCGGGAAGTACTAGAAAGACCAGAGTTGAGATTGGTTCCTCATGTTGGTTATGTCAGCCTTTTTCCATTTATGGAGAAGATCATTCCACCTGTAAGTTGCATAGAAAATGTGTTGAAATTAGTTTCTATCATTTTATCTTTAATGGGGATCTTGGCTTAACCTCTCATGTTTATTGATTCACACAGGATTCTTGGATTCTGGATAAACAGCTTGACCTCATCTCAAACAGGAGCATCTTATGGACTGATTATGGACTCCGCTCTCTTGCCAAAACAAGGTGATTGTTTATCTGATTTGTATACAAATAAGATCCTATGATCAATATGGTTGTAGCTGTTTCTAGAGATATTTAATGAAAGATGTTACCTTGAATGCCACAGCTCCTTGTACATGAAACGCAATACTGAGCATGACCCACCTTATTGGAGAGGTACAATTTGGATGAATATGAACTACAGGATTCTTTCTGCACTCCACCATTACACACAAGGTATGAACCCCTAGCACCCTTGAGGACTAAGCAGTATAGTAACTTATATGTTCCAAGCAAAGTTGTGCATTCATTCATTCACCTTTTGTCATTGGTATTGAATGGTTAAATTCCTGCAGTGGATGGACCATACAGAGAGAGAGCCAAAGTCATCTACGATGAATTGAGGAGCAATCTGATTAGGTATTGACACTGCCCACATTGCCTATATCGTTGGTTGCATCTCATCTGAAATTGTCAGTTCCAATAATTTTACCTCCATGCTGCAGAAATGTGGTTCGAAACTACCACCAGACAGGTTTTCTGTGGGAGCAATACGATCAGAAGAAGGGTAAGGGTAAAGGTGCACGCCTCTTCACTGGTTGGACAGCACTTGTGCTGTTAATTATGGCTGAAGTTTATGGCCAAACTTAAAGAATTATTCGCATAAAAAAAAATATAAGTTTCTAGTTAGAAATATTTTGCTAACAAAAAGAGAAAACAAGTTCAAACTTCAAACAGAGAAATTATGTACCAATTTTTCGACAGGTAGTAATACTGTATCACATGGGTTACCAAGCCTTAGCATTTGTGCGCATTTTGAGTATAATATCTTATAGGAGATAATATGCAAGTATAGTCTCTGTTAATTAACGCCTCATGACATCATGTGCTCCATGCGGCCCATTCATCACCATTCTGCATACTGTAAATTCCATGCATGTTATCCTACGGGCATTCTTCTGCGGCACTGACGTTCGACGTCAACAATGTAATAATTGTTCAAGTGGACTCTTAAGATCAGCTAAGCCCTATTTGACTACTCCTGCAGCAGCTGTTTATGGGCATTATGAAGAAATCCTCTCTCAAGGGGATACATTGATACACGCGAATTTTGAGAGAGACGAAATCACTATAGACCATAAATAATCCCGAATCCCCCAAGATAAAAGCAACACAATCACGGAAGCAATCGGGGTCAGGAAATGAAATTGCCGTCAAACTGGTGGATGTAGTCGGCCCCGTCATTCTAAAGTTTTTCATATTTTGTTCAGAGTAAATAATTTGAAAAATCAAATGACAAAAAAGTTAAAACACTCAGATCCAAGATTTTCTCTCTTCATAACAAATTCAGTATTTCCTTTAAAAATGCTAGCACAGGATGTCCTCTTGTGTTACAGTAGACTATCGAGCCAATTATACTCCCACCTCCCAAAGAGCTAGGATTTAAATGGTCATAATCAAATTATTCACTGCTCGTCTCCTTGCGATAACCTTAGGAATCCTATCCCGTTACTCTACTTTAAAAAGAAAAATAAAATACAAAAAGAAAGAGAGGCCTTGGTATGTTGACTGAGGTGCCATGCTGATCTCTGAGGCTAATAAAAAATTAACTATCCACGCCTAGTTTACCCTGAAAATTTGATTGGGGTCAAGAATCCTTGCAGTAGCAGTTGATTTCTTTGATCAAACTGCCAATTATAGGAAGTAGAATAAATACATCATGGACGATGCATCAATTGCTTCACCATTTCAGCTTACATCTTCTGTCATCTCCCTGTCCTCAGCCATCATAATTTCCATATCTCTAACATCCCGCTTCAACACATTGCCAACCCTTGCAATGGCCTGTGTCTGTTGTTGTAAGACCTGTACCCACACAAAGGATCCTTAATGTTCCACTAGTACATATTACAAATTATCAACACAGAAGCAGGCAATATCACATCCAGCTGTCAGAAAGTCACGGTTTCCACGAAGCTTATGAATTGCAAAAATTTTCATATTACACTAAAAAGAACTAATAGAATACTAATGTTGGTTTGTAGAAGTTTATAAGATGACCATCAAAACAACTTTAGAGATCCTGGAACATATTAAACTTCTTGCACTTACCTCCTGCATATCAGCAAGACTCTGATCATCTATTTTGGTCGATCCTGAAAGATAAACAGAACCACCCGCACCAAAGGCATTTGCTTGAATGCGAGATACAGTAAGCAAGTTTTGAACCCTCCTAGAGAGTTCCGCTCCGGATCCTTTCAGCTGAAATCATGTTTACTTTTAAGTATGATCTCCTGATAAAAGAACCAGAGAAGCAGGAAACATAAGAGGAGGATCATGGATGGGTAAGACCAACCTGTCTTGTTATCGAAGCCAATTTCTCAGCCAATTCAACTTCCCCTTTCATTAATGGCAATTGGCAGCCCTTACCCTCCAATGCTTCAACAATTCTCGTCACCTATGGGCATTACCCACATAATAGACGTCAAACTGACTAGCCTAGCATTAAGTTTACAAGTTACTCGGACAAAATGGACCAAGAGTGCCCTAGTAAATGCAGCATGTAAACTGTGATAGCAAAGAAACTGGACAGATCATCTCAATCAAAGAAAAAAAACAAAAAAGAGGGGGATGGGGATGGGGAGCAGAAGAATACTAAATGCTGTCTGCTAACAAAGGTACACAGGAAAGGATTAAATATCAGATACAATGCATAGAATCATCCTACTCATTTTTACAGCTTATGGATGAGGCAACTGTTCTCACCCTTAAAAGACGCCTTTGAAGACTTTGCTCCTTTTGCCTCATCCTTTCAATGCAAGGCATTGTTTCAGCTTGAAAATGCCTTTGAAGCTGCAAAAAGTTATTTAATATGAAAGCATGTTTCTAACCTGCAATCCATGAGAGCAACAGAAAGAGAAAAAGTACCATTTTCACATTGCTCTGAGTGCTTCTTAATCTCTCAGCATCTGAAAGAATGACTTCATCTTGGAGCTGCATTAATCCCAGAGTTACAATATCAGAGTCAGCAACTACAAGCCACAATATCCTCACAGAAAGAAGCCTTGAGTACATGCATGCAACTATACTTGCCACCCTGTTCAACCTTAAAAAATGGAAAGCATAGAAACAATGCAATAGCTAAACATGCTTAGTGGTATCCTACAGGAGGGTTCGTCTTCATCTTGGTATTTTATTTTCTGTGTCCTCTAAACTTAGTTTACCCTGTCAGTGAAAAACCTAACTAGCACTACCGCTTTCCTTCTCAGTAAACCCATAGGAGTTGCTGTGCTTGAGCTTTAAATGCAAAATTTCCATCACTTCCACTTGAAAATTTAGATATAAACATTGTTAATGAATTGTACTATACTATAACCAATTTTATAAAATTGTTTCCTCAAACTTATTGGTAGATGTCAAGACATCAACAACCAAACACCAAAAAGCATCTCTCGCTTGTATCTCTCACAATTCATCATTCTATTTAGCAAATGGCAGAACCACGGGACCTCCAAGAAGTGCACTCAAAGCTACTTCAAGCTTCTACCATAAGTTCACAAGAGCATGATTGTCTTCAAACTATAATCCTCAAACAAGCTACAAGCCTATCATACATGTCATTGACCCCACCAGTTCATCTATTTGATACTTGTTTATAATTAAAATCAGGCAATTTATCCATAAGACCTATTATTTACTTCCATCCTGTGTCTCACATTCAATTTCTTTCAGCACTAAAACTATTAAAAAAATCATTTTCTTCTAAATTTTTCCAATAATTTGACAAAATATGAAATATCTCCTCATCAATAACTCAACCAAAGATTCTCGTTTTCGTCTAGATATCTCAAATCATCCCCTGTTAGTCTCTCAAACTTCCATGTTACTGTTTCAAATCCACAATGTTGTCATTGCAAATGTAAAAAAGTGCATACAACTGTCACCCTAGATAAGGCATCTTAGAATAATTAGATCTTTTTCTCAATGGGCAAACCATCTTACTACTTATCATTTAGCTCAGTCAACAGAAACCCATATGATCACAAATCATTAGTTCATACACTATTTACTTCTACATCTGCAGACAATATTTCTCCATATATAAAGGTACATGAAGAAAATAAAAAATAAAAAACAGCAATAGTAATAATAACAATGACGACGACGACAACAACTAGGCTCTATCTCACATATCAACATTTAAAAAACCAAAAGTGGCTCATAATCTTCAATTGAAAATGTTGCTAACCCATTGAGCTGAATATAAAAGTCCAATATAACATGATTTCTGGCAAAGATTCCAATAATTTATACATAGGCTGAAAATAAAAGACAACAGATATGCATATGCATTTATAACTAAAATACTTAATGCCTCAAATAGATAATAAAAACCTTTAGGCGCCGCGAAAGATCTTTGAAACCTTGAATGAGTTGTGGCCACAAGCGTTCCCGGTCATTACTGTCCATACCCTCCAATTTTCCCATAGCCTCCGCCCACATGATCTACCAATACATAATATCTTACATACTTAGTTAACTCAAAAAATTATAATTATTACTAAAAAGAGCTTCAAACTGAAATGTCAGCACTCACAAAACAAGCAACAAATAAGAAAGAAATTCCCAGAAACAGAACAAACTTACATCTGAAACACCAGCTGGCTTCACTCTGTACTGCGGTTCAGTGACACTGAACAACAAGTGCTGCAAAATTGACACCACGTTATGTGAGCGTCAAAAACTCAATTTCACTAACAAACTAAATTCTGGCTATTTGAGAACATCTACTAACTAAGCAGAAGAAAAACGAACCTTAAAGGCATACTTAGGGTTTGTAGGTTCATCCTTGTACGCATCAACAATTGACTGAAAAATGTAACACCAAAAAAACAAAATCACAAATCCCGAACCTAAGGTTAGGTTTCTCGCTTTCGATAGTAATAAAAGAAGAAACAACAAACTTGAATGTCGCGATCGGCGAGAGAGAAGGGAAGTGGGGCGACGGGAGCCATCTGTGTAGTCAATTGAGCATTGGGAAAAGGACTTGGCTGCGGCGCGGCGGACGGAGTCTGAAACCCAAATCCGCTGAATCCAGTAGAAGGTTGTTGAAACGGCGTAGTTTGTAGTTGTTGCTGTTGCTGTTGCTGTTGCTGTTGCTGTTGCTGTGGTTGAGAAGAGAAGGGAGTAGAGAACAGAGAGGAACCAAACGACGACGTAGATGGCGTGCCGAATGCTGGAGTGGTCGAAGGAGTGCCGAAGGCCGGCGTCGAAGGAGGAGGGCCAAATGCCGGCGTAGAAGATGGAGTGCCGAAAGCCGGCGTTGTAGAGGGAGTGCCAAAAGCCGGAGTTGAACCGAACATTGTGTGTTTTGTGTTTGATGATGTAAGTGAAGAGCGGGGAGTGTTAGTATTATTTAAGCAAGAGCTGCCGTTGGCATTTGTGTTATTATAGGGTTTGGGGGTTTTAGAGTTGGTTCGCGGCGCCTATATTGCGCCAGTCGAGTCGAGGCTGCCGAGTGTGTGCGCGTATGGGTCCAAGTGCGGTTACGTTATGTTTCGCCAACATATATTTTTGAATCACCGGCCCGCCACGCGACCACTGTTCTGTGCAAATAATTTTCTTTTTAATTGAAAATCAAGTTTGTAAAATTAAATTATGAAAATATATTCATCAGAACATTTTAAAAATAATTTCTTTTTTTACTTTTTCTTTGGTATTAAAACTTTTACTCAAATAAATACATGTAATTAATAAATTTATTAATTGAAAAATATAATAAGTATATTTTGGTTTTGTTTATAAGTATGTACGTGGCAACAAAATTTTTTGAAGAAGATAAATTCATATAAAAAAATATATTGACTCGGCAAATTTAATTAGGTTGATCCAACACACACCCTAAAATTATTCAACTTTAAATGAACCACAATTTTTTTTATGTCCATTACACCTGAAGATCTCCACATGCTTAGTGATAGAGATTGCAATGATGATCATGTCGTAGTTTCAAGCATCGCATTAAGGAAGAAATGCGGTTGAACATTGCCAATCAAATGATTAAGTCAAGAACTAAATGAGTATCCAAATATAATGGTAAATCAATAAAAGATGTTCATCAAAACCACAGAATCATTATTCAAAGAGAAGAAGAAGGTTCCTTCCTCCGCTTGCAGGTACCTTTCTATGCGCCTTTCATTCATGCTTTGATCGTCACACTGCACAAGCACAAACCAGATGGCCTTATCTTGGAGGTCTGCCATTCTGTGCCGGGGGCTGCATTTGGATCATACAACAGAGTACTGTAACCCGGATCTTCTTCTAATGAGAAGAGTAAAAGTTTTCCATCCAGTATTCCAAACCGAAATCCAATAGCTGAGCTACCAGTCAAGGGAACCTGCACCATCTTCCATGAATTGTCCTCTGGATTAAATATGGTCAGTTTCCTCTGGTTTTTCCATTCCATACAGAAGAGCTTCTTCCCAAGCACAGCATGAGCAGTGACCATTACACAACCATTCTTCATCTGGCACCAGGCATGCCTCTCAGGATTGTAAACATCAACAGATTTTGAGTTTCCAATTGTGAAGCTTGACCTACCACCCATCACATAAAGTTTTCCATTAAATCCACAAGCAAAACAACCCCACCTTGGTCGACGCAGACTCTCTATCAGGGTCCACTTGTCAGCATCAGGATCATAGACTTCAGCACTGGAGAGACTCTCTCCATCTGTTCCATAGCCTCCAACAGCATAAATCTTTCCATTCACCTCAGCACAAGCAAAGTCATAACGAGCCACATTCATGTTTGCTAATTTGCTCCAACTGAAATTAAAAATAACGTGTTAAGCTAACAAAAAAAATTAAGCAATTCAACTTTAAAGAATGACAAGGTAAGGAGTGTAGAACTGGGTAATAAACAAAAACAGGACCACAAAAGATGATGCCTGATTAGTTAACTTTCCACACTTTTTGTTGGTTTGGTTGCATTGACAATCAGTTTCAAAGGAGTGAATATTCAAGAGCCCGCTCATGTTTTTAGAGAACTAACCATTCATTAAACTGATTTTGTGACTATTCAAGCTGATCAGTTGACTAGACATTAACATTCACAGATTCTTCAAATTTAGCAAAACACACAATTAGGATCAATTATGTGGAAAGTCACTTTATATGACTTTCAATAAAGTGAATGAAGACCTATAAATAGTAATAATTTAGCTAGTAAAACATTCACCTACTGTACAATAATCAAACAGATTAAATTTCTTGGCTCCTTCCAGCATCTAGTTATTAAACATGAGCAACTACAAACAATTTGATAAATGATCAAATTTCTTCTAATCCTGGCTGTGGAAATTGATGGAATCTATAAACTATGTTTAAATTCCAAGGCTTATAAAGAAAATGAAATAGAACCAAACCTGTTGAGGCAAGAATCATACTGGTAAACTTCTGCAGAGGCAGAGCCAGTCCCATCAATGACTGAATAGCCAGCCATAACAAGAAGCTTCCCATTAATGACAACCACCCCAAACCCAGCCTTCACAGGACCAGGCATAAGAGGAAGAAGCCCATGTTTGTTTCCCATACAATCCAAAACCTCCCATTGGCTCTGCTTTCCTTCAGGATCCATGGTTAAGATACAGAGCCATTCCTCTAGCAACCCAAGTAATTTTCGTACGGTGATGAATTCTTTGCTGCGGATAAATAACCTCCATTTCTTGCAGACTACCCCCATAGCTGGGAAATTGGAACGAGGAACAAGTGCCAGGATAAGCTTTGCCACATCATCTGGTAGCCCTGGCAGTATGGGGCTACCGAGATCATTGGCAACCTGAGAAGTTAAAAGTTGATTGCTTTTTAAATGAGGTGATTTGTCTAGCTCACTCGACGTGGAGAAACACATATTTGATTCTGTAATTCTCTTCTTCCCACTTACAACACCAGGCATTTCCAATTTTACCAGACAAGGAAATGCTGATGATTCTTGAATTTTTTATATCTTCTGACAAATATATATATGTTTTTGTAATGACAAGCAAATGACTAAAGAAATTCGTGATACCCGTCACCTATAGGGATTCTACAAGACCAAGGCATGAAAGATGTAGCAGAACGAATCACTTGAGCAGTAAACGCCAATGATTTTCTGTGTTTTGTCCAGTCTGATTCATACGCCATACCAAAATTTTTGCTCTTTAAGTAGTTTCTTCTTGTTGTTTTATGCTGAGTATCTCTAAGGCCTTTGATATTGTCTCTCCCACCACACATTTCCCAAATACCTATTACATATAGCGGTAGATAATCATCACAACTACTTTCAAGATTAGAATGAGCAAATGTTAATATTTATCCAAATATAAAATGGTGAAGAGAAAATAGAAAGATCATACCAGTCAAGGCCATAGAAATTAGCAACTTCTAGCCTCCTTTGACCTCCATTTCAATGAGGCCTGTAAACAACTGAATGAATTGCATAACACGAAAGAAAGTCAAATCAATTTGTACAAAAACTTGATTTTCAAAGCACAAGAATACAAAAAAAAAAGTCTATGAACAAATGAATGGACCTAACAACATAGATATTACTATAAATGTCAAAGGCCAGCAATTAAAACCCAGTGTAAACCTATAATTAGAAAAATTAAAAATATACACAATAAAAGAAGCTTGTCTTTGCCATTCTTAATTCAATTATTTCTTTATACTGCTTTCACCAACAAAATCATTTGGGTTTACTTTTTCTATGAACAAATGAATGGACCAAACAAACCACTTCAACAACGTTTCTAATATTTCCTCTTAGTAAAAGCATAAATCTCATGTTCACCCACATACCTACCTACCAAAACCAATGACTAAAGAACCAAGGAAAAAAAAAAAAGAAGAATGGATCTTTGAAGAAGCTCAGAAGATTCCCATTATAGGCAATATTTTAACAGAGAAAGAGACAAAAAAAAAATAATGACAAATGATGCAGTAAATCATAGAAATCAACGAACGAATCTGAAACAAATACACTGTTCATGAAATGATAACATGCAACAGCTAAATCAGATCTGAACCTGAATGCAAAACACACACTGAGAAGTGATCCAATCTAAATCACACCACCCACTCAAAATCCTAAGTTCTATTTATATTAACTTCAAACAATGAAAGTAGAAAGTAATAAATGTTGTTAACATAACAAGCATAAGGTATGTGTAAGAACTAAGCAAATAATGTCTGTAAAGAACCTAAACTAAACCCAAAAAAAAAACGTAGAATCTAAATAATGACAATCTGGGATCAAGTTATCCATAACCAAAAAACAAGAAAATCAATAACCGTTAACCAAAAAAACCGTCGACGGATCTGAAATACCAGAAAAACGAAAATCAGATATGAAGACTTACCAAAGATAGGAGGTCAGCCGCAAAGAAGAAAAGCTTGTAAAAAGTTGGTGGGATTTACAGATATAGATAGATTTTGATGAGGCGCTGAATGAGCTACGAATCAGGAAGGATTAGATTATATAAAGCCGAAGGAAATGGGATTAAGCCAAAGAGAAAGATAGAACTGACACAGCGCGACCACGTCAAGATGAGATTTTCGCTCAAAGACAGACGAATTTGTGTGTATTGTTCTGTTCCCGTAATAAAGGGACGGAAAAAAATTCTTTATTGCTTTGTCGCAAATTGGCCTTGCGGGAGATTACACAGTGTAGCTTCTTAGATGCTATGTTATCTTTATGGCCGCTGATTTTTAGAGATGGTGGGACCGGCCAAGTGGTGGGCTCCAAACAAGTGCTGCTGATCTGCAGTGAGAGATGGAGGGTAGGGGTTGTAGACTTGTAGGCCTTGCAGGGATGTGGCCGTGTAATGAAATTAGATAATTGGGAGTTAGATAAAGCCTAAAGGGGAAGATGAGATGACTGGTTTCCACGGAGTCAATTGTCTTTCTTTATTCCTTCGTTACTGGCTACCATTGAATTTAAATACGTTGCGTTTCGACTTTCTACTGATTGGTGTGATTTACAAATTATGCAATTTTTTTTTTTGTTTGAAAAAAATTTAAATTTATTGGTCCTTCTAACAAAAATAACCAAAACTACCTCGGTCGCGATTTCGAGAAATATATCATGTAATAAAAATCTAGAATAATTATAGTGGGGCGACATGGACAAGTGATTTGAATGAGGTACATGAGAGAATCAATCACCACATAAAAGTCAGTGGCGTAGTGAATCAAAACAGTCAAATTCAAGGAAACTCATTGGAGGTTATAACCAGCGGAGGCAGCCTGTTTACACATCCAAAAGGCTTTCTACATCGTCCACGTGTATGGTTAATGATTGATCCTCCGATCTGGGACGTTGGATTTTTATAATTTGTGAATAACATTAATTTGTATGCGGACGCGTGGCTTCCACGACCATGGATGAAACCCATTCCTTTGGTTAGGAGGTTTGATTTTGGAAAAAACCCTGGTTTTGTGAATTGTGATAAAACAAACAAACATCAATTCTTGAAATCTCGAAACGTTTGTTGCATAATAAAGTGGCATTGACGTGAATTCTGTTAAGATTTGAGGGCACTTTTTTGGATATGATAAAGGCCATTGCTCTCTTTGATGGTGGTGGTTCGTTTTGGGTCAAGTCAAGTGGAGAGTGGAGTCGGGTCGAAGATGACGGCGGATGGGCCACTTTGTGGGACCCACACTGGAGGGATGGAAGAATCGACGGTTGCAATTGGTTTGATTTATACAGCAGACTGGCCGTTTGGGCACCTCTTTTTTTTCTTCTTATTATTGTTATTATTATTTTGCTTTGGTTTGGTCTGAATTTCAAAGAAAACGACACGTGTTCGGCAGAATGATGGGACCCTGCCCTCGATTTTACAAACCGTTTTTTATCACTTATCGGTAGCGCTGGGATCCGGTGGATTGACCTCCTCGTATATACCCTGGACTAGCGTTTTTCCTGCACACGCGTCATTCGGAACACGATTGGAAATGTGATTATTCTGTTGCATTATACAAGATTAAGACTTAAAAAAATCTGTGCCTAATTAAAATGTAAATAAAATCTGTCCGTCCCAATTTAAGGGGTGGACGGATTGGTTATGGCGATACCTAATCTGGAAAGCAGCAATAGGAGAGGACAGTTCAACAACCATTTTCTATTGGCTGTTGCGTTTTGCAAAAGAGGAGTATTATATTCCCTCTTCAACGGCTAAAATTTCCGTAACAACACCAGCTGTTCGCCAAAGGAAAATGACAGACGCTGCCGTGTTATCTCGCGCTAAATTAATTTAATACCCGACCAAATCCGTGCCCTATCCCAAAATAGATGCACTAACATGCACCCTCCCAGACCCAGCGTTAAATAAATTTAAGCACCAACCGATGATGCCTTGTTATTAAAGTATAGACCTCATTACCACGTACCTTCCATCTCCTCCAATCGTCTACATTCACGGCCTCTTCAAATGCTTAATAAAATCTAAATCTTATCCCTTCTGTAAAGGATAAAAAATAAAAAAATTCACACCGTATATCGCTCTCTCTTTACGTCAAAGCAAGGCCTAAAAAATGAGAATACTGCTAGGAAATTCGACGGATTATAGAAAAATAAAGACGCAGAAGAAGCTATACTATTGAATTTGATATTCCTTTTATTAGTTACTTTGAGTTCTGACTTTGAAAAGGAGATGCGACGAACATTTGGATTTGATTCTATCCATTGACGGGGAAAATGAATTAAATTATGGTAGACCAAATTACTTAGTATTTTAGAGCCGACTGTGCCGTATTTATAGCAAAGAATATTTCCTGCCCATTATAACAATATTAATAGTCACGATAAAAAATTTCAAAAGTTTTCTGTTTGCATATTCTAATTATATAGAAAATGTGCTCGTACAGATTTTTTTTAAATAATAATATGATGCCTTTAGCCTATAAAAACGGGAAATAGATTGTCAAAGCGACATATGAGGGTATTGGAATGATATTCGGATAAGATATCAATTAAAAAAATTTGAACGAAAAGTTTTGCTAATGGGCACTTTATTCCAAATTCTGGAAGTGATTACTGGTTTTCTGCGACTCTAAGGTCGCTGGTTAATTGAAGACATTCACGACAAAAGAATATATGCGTACGATTTGTCAAAACATATATTCCCAACCGCTGCTGAAATATTTACAGGGGCCAGGCCAGGACAGGTCGTCAATGACTCATCGTCGGTTAACGGCTCTTGGTGTTGCGCGAGGGTTGTATTACTTTTTATAGCTGTACTTAAGTAAGTATGTCATTCATCCGTTGAACTTGTTTAAGCAAACTATTTTCCGAGTTTTAAAACTGCAGCAGTTTATGTCTATTTACGTAAGATAATTGCACAAGTCAATGTGCTTAACAAATTTCTTGTGTACGGACAGTGGGTCTTAATAGTGCATGCTGAGTACCTTTGTATAGATTAGTGAGATTAGTATTCCATAGATTAAAATAGACATTTTTTCTTAGTGATAAATATATACATATATATATATATATAACTTGAAACGAAGTCATTGGTGCAGGCTTTTGTTTGATGGTAAGCGAATTCACGCCTTTACAATAATTTGTTCGAATTCTATCAATTTCATAGGTGAAATCTTTTCACTTTATTGTAAATGCAAGACTCTCTTCCACCGTAATGGTATATTGCACCAACAGATACGAGACTTCCGGAATAAAATTGGCATACCGGTAAGGTTAGATTGATTTATGAGCTAAATCTGACATGGCACTAAACTGCATTTGATTTTTATTAAGTAATAAAACATATCGTTTCAATAATTAATTAAAATTTAGTTCAATTATTTCTTATTAGAAAATAGAATACAGAGTTTTCACAGCCAACTAATTGTCAAAACTAACAAATGTTAATTTTACTCACCATTTCTTTCTCTACTTCCATGTTTTGTCACACCTCAAACTTTCCAAGAGATATTGGAAATTATAAAAATAATTGAGAATTAAAAAAAAAATTACTCTAGCTATTAAAAAAACAAAGAGGATCCAAATCCAAAATAAAAAGCTAAAAAATATTAGTCATATAAATTATTAATGTAATAATATGTATTATGGTTATATGTCTTGTATGATTTATTATTTAACTTTTACAAGTTATTCTTTTTACTCTCAAGTAATATAATATGCGTAATAATGATGTAACATTTTTTTCTATTTTTTCTGGAAAAAATATATATATAATACTACATATTACGTTATATATAATAAGATATGTACTTGACGAAGGAACGCTCCTCTAGTATAAATGAAGGATGTTCATGATATATTTTATAAGTACTTCATATTATGATAAATTTCTATCCTCTTCTTTTTTTTTTTAACTTCATCTAAGAATCGTGGATTTTCTTTTTCACTCAAATATATCACTAATTGAATCAATTAATAACCCGTTATAATAAATCAAATTTAGGTTAATAAACGACATCAAGGAGGTTGACACATTGAAGAAAGGAAAACATAATTCAGAAGTCAAACAAATTGACCATTTTCTTTAATATATATAAAAAAAAAAAAAAAAGGACAATGTCTTCCCCGGCCTCAAATTATCTTCACGAACTGAAAGCAAAGCGAAGCCCATAAACAGAAAACTCATTATGGAAAGTTATGGTATAAAGTTTTGATGGGCTTGTTCGAACAGTCCAAGTAGGATATAGCAGGATTCGTATTAAGGGAAAGTTTAAGCACTATTAAGGGTAAAAAAATTTGTTATAGCGTACAATAAATAATGATGCAAAATCGAAAATCTGTTGCGAGTTAAAATAGTTGTAAGTTATGGCGCTTCTATTGATAATTTTTACCTAATTCAGACACATTTATTCAAAAAAAATTATCTAGTTTAACCTTAAGTATTCAAATTCCTTCTTATCTTCAAAAGATAGAAGAGAGATAAGACTTAAATTTCTTGGTCTCTTCAAAAAAGATAAAAGAGGTAAATGCATTATCATTAAGCTATTAATAGATAGCTTGAATTAATGAACTAGTACGTAGTGTGACAATAGTTTTAGAAAATGAAAAATAAAAATAACGGAACAAAGGAAGTCGTTGTTTGCTACTTTTATTGATTTGTTTCGTGTTATTTATTAATAAATATAATTTCAAAATTTTAGCAACCATATGAATTCGTTTATTCATTAATATTAAGAATAAAACATGTACTTAATCTCTTTGGTTAACTTTTCTAAGTCAGTGAAGATTAGATCCTACAATAGGTGAATCACTGATATTGTAGCCTTAGAAGGACATTTGGATTTGGTTATATATTATGTATTCTGTTCATTGTAAATACACACTGAAAAACAATTCAACCAATCTTTCTTTTTTCATTCTCTATACAAACCTCTTTTTACATGGTATCAGAGCACTTTTTTGGTGCCTAATTATTTTTTCATAATATGCCTGCAAACACCACGAAAAACAAAGATCAAGGACTATCAAAATAGTTCCTTTCCAAATATTCAAACATCAGCAACACAAATCCTAACATTGATCCTTCAAACCCATATTTTGTTCATCATTCAAATCAACTAGGACATATGCTTGTTCTAATAAAATTAAATGGTGCCAATTATCCATCATAGAGTAAAGCTATGATTCACGCTCTCACAGCTAAGAACAAAATTAAATTCATCAATGGATCAATTTAGCCACCTTCAGAAGTCGAACAACTAGTAGAATATGCTATATGGAATCAATGCAACAGCATGATCTTGTCATGGATGACCCACCCAATAGAACCCGAACTAGCCAAAGGGGTAGTTCATGTAAAGACTGCTCAACAAGTTTGAGAGGATTACAAAGATCAGTTTTCACAGAAAAATGCACCAGTAATTTATCAAATTAGAAAATCTTTAGCATCTTTCCCACAAGGTACCATGACAGTTTCATCATATTACACAAAAATCAAAAGTCTTTGGAATGAATTAGAGATATACCGAACACTCCCACTTGCAATAAGATGAAAGCGCATTATGATCAGAGAGAAGAAAATCGATTGATGCAATTTCTCATGGGCCTTAATGACACCTACAAGGCTGTTCGCACTAATATCCTCATGATGTCCCCACTGCCCCATGTACACCAAGCCTACTCTCTCATCACTTGAGAAGAAACATAGCAACAAACGACATCAGAATCAATGGAGAACTTTTCTATTACTGCTACTGCTGTACATGGTCGACTAAACAACTCCTCAAACAATTCCAAAGATAAGTATTGTCATCACTGTAATAGAGCGGGTCATACGAAAGAAAATTATCGACCTATAAAATTTTATTGCAAGTATTGTGACAAAAAAGGATATATTGAGGATAGGTGCAAATATAAAGATAAGACCTGGGTTTTTAACAACACACAAACTCAAAACTTCTTCTTTGCTGTTAATGCAACAGATTTTTCGCAATTTACATATGAGGGGTATCTAGGAGACACTAGTACTCCTGCTTATATCTCCAATTCAACGGATTCTTCAAACAACTCCTCCAAATCATTACACGGTCTTTCTATAGAACAACTTCAACAACTTGCTCATGCCATATCTATGATAAATCAAAATCATGCTTCCGATAATAGTAATGTTTATGCAAATGTTGCAGGCCTGTCTACTTTTTTCAATGCTTCAGCCAATTTTGTGTTCACAAAACCTTGGATTTTGGATAGCGGAGCTATTGATCACATCATTTATGACTCTACATTCTTACTCAACCAAAACATTCATCAATACCTCTTGTTAATTTACCTATCGGGTCCTCAGCGCCAATCACTTCAGCAGGCAGTGTATCATTCAATTTTTTCATAACCTCAAATGATGTTTTATAGGTTCCTTCTTTTCACTTAAACTTAAAATCCGTAAGTAAACTTACCACCACTTTAAATTGTTGTGTTATTAATTTCTGTGTCTTGCAAGACTTGGCTACGGGGAAGATGATTGGCTCGGGTAAACAGCGTGGTGGTCTCTATTACATGTCTTCATTGCAAATGACATATATCTCTCATAATGTCTCTTCTATTCCAAATCTATGGCACATGCTTCTTGGACATCCACCACCATCTCGTCTCAAATTGGTTTCTTCATTATTATCTTCCAATAATATCTCATATCATAATAACTGTATTGTTTGTCCCATGGCTAAACAAACCAGACTTCCATTTATTTTAAGCTTAATATCTAGTCATGCTTCATTTTATTTGTTGCATTGTGATATTTAGGGTCTACATAAAGTTCCCACACATTTAGGAGCATATTTTTTTCTTACTATTGTGAATGATTTTAATAGATGCACGTGGATTTTTTTAATGCAACATAAGTCTAAATCACAAAACATTTTGAAATCCTTAATTGATTTTGCTTACATACAATTTCATGCCCATGTTAAAGCTATAAGAGTAGACAATGGTTCCGAATTCCTATCCGTGAGAAATTTCTTTCAATATCATAGGATTGAATATCAACGCACTTGTGTTTACACTCTACATTAAAATAGAGTTGTAGAACGAAAGCATCGTCATATTTGAAACGTAGCACGTGCATTTCTTTTTCAATTCCATTTATCACTTACTTTTTTGGGGTAAATGTGTTTTAACCGCTGTCTATCTTACCAACCAATTATCATCGCCACTGTTGTCCCATAAGTCCCATTTTGAATCACTATACAATTGCCCACCATCACTCGATCACTTAAAGGTTTTTAGCTGTCTATGTTATGCAACTGTTGCTCATCCTACTCAAAAGTTTGATTCTCATGCCAAACGCTGCATATTTGTTGGATACCCCACTGGTCAAAAAGGTTATAAACTCTATTGAGACTACGACATTCTTTGTAAGTCGTGATGTCAAATTTTATGAAACCATCTTTCCCTTCTCTAATATTTTGATTCCACCTAATCAAGACAGTGTATTGCCCAATCTTTCCATTGACATTACAAATAACATGCCTCTTCAACACCCTTTCACCATAAACATTCTATCTCCTAAAACCCAACAATTTAGACCACCTAAGCTTCATAAGATTGCATTTATAGCACCAACACCTACCCACCCAAACTATTTTCCATACTGGCTTCGACTGGATCAACTTCATCTTCATTTTCAGCAGAACCAAACCAACCAACTTTAGCCATTTCAAATCCACATGAATTTGTCATTCCTCCAGTGCGACGTTCTACTCGTCCTAAACAACCTCCAACATGGCATAAAGACTACGCAGTGTCATCTCAAGCCAATCATTCTACTTCAGGCTCAAGTTCTACTTCAAGCACCAGGTATCCTCTCACCTATTTTCTTTCATATTCCCGTATTTCTTCTGCCTATCGTACCTTTCTAGCTAACATTACAGGTTACACAGATCTTAAATCTTACACTTAAGCTATCCTTGATCTAAATTGGTGACAAGCCATGCATGAAGAATTGAAAGCATTGCAACAAAATAATACATGGATTGTAGTTCCTCTTCCTCCTGGACATAAACAAATTGGATGCAAATAGGTCTATAAAATCAAGTACAAGTCTGATGGGACCATTGAACGCTACAAAGCTCGTCTGGTTGCTAAAGGCTACAATCAAGTTGAATGTATTGATTATCGAGAAACCTTTTCTTTTTCAGCCAAACTTACCATACTTCATTGTCTTCTCACTATTGCCGCTACTCAGACTTGGTTTATGCACCAATTAGACTGTGCAGAATGCTTTCCTTTATGGTGACTTGCATGAAGTTATATATATGGAGCCTCTACCTGGTCTTCACTGCCAGGCAGAACATTGTTTGTCGGCTTAACAAGTTACTTTATGGGCTCAAATAAGCATCAAGGAACTGGTTCTCTACCTTTTCAGATACCATTCAGAATACTGGTTATCAACAATCAAAGGTGATTATTCTCTCTTTACAAAGGCTCAAGTTACTTCATTTACTGCAGCTCTTATCTATCTTGATGACATTCTTCTAACAGGCAATAATCTTCATGAAATCAAACGCCTTAAAGAATTTCTTCTCAAGCATTTTAGTATCAAGGATCTCAGAGACTTGAAATATTTTTAGGGGATTAAATTTTTCCTAACCACGAAAGGTATCTTTATGTCTCAAAGACAATATGCACTGGAAATTTTTCAAGATTCAGGACTTACAGGTGACACCTAGACAAATTTTCAATGGAACAAAATTTAAAACTCAGTCCCATGGATGGAGCTGTGCTAAATGATTCAACTAAATATAAAAGATTAGTTGGAAACTAATTTATCTCACTGTCACGAGACCATATATAGTTTATTCAGTTAGAACAATGAGTCAATTTATGCATGAACCTCAAAAATCTCATTGGGATGCAGCCTTATGAATCCTCAAGTATGTCAAAGGTACTCCTGGTCAAGGCTTGTTGTTACCTTCCACCAACAGTCTTTCATCAAAAGCCTTTTGCGATTCAGATTGGCGAAGCTGTCGTGCCATAAAAAAATCAATTATAGGATATTGTATTTTCCTTGGGAATTCTCTTATATCACGGAAATCCAAGAAACAAACCAATGTTTGTAGATCGTCAGCAGAAGCCGAATATCAAGCTGTGGCAAACACGTGCTTGGAGCTGACTTAGCTACGATATATATTACAAGACTTAAAAGTTCCACAAATAGCTCTCCACACCATTGTTTTGTTATAATCAGGTAGCTCTGTACATTGCAGCTAACCCTGTTTTCCATGAGCATATAAAGCACATTAAAATAGATTGCCGCATAGTTCGAGAGAAATTGCAAGCTAGAATGATTAGTCCTTCATATGTACCTACATGCTTTCAGTTAACAGATGTATTCACAAAAGCCTTGGAGAAAGATCAATTTGTGATGTTACTTGACAAGTTGGGACTTCATGATATTCACTCTCCAACTTAAAGGGGAGTAATTAAGAATAAAACATGTAATTGATCTCTTTGGTTGACTTTCCTAAATTAGAGAATATCAAATCCTACAATTGGTGAATCACTAATATTGTAGCCTCCGAAAGGGCCCTTTGTATTTAGTTATATATTTTATAGGGATAATGTGATTTACTCCCCTAACTTTTTGGAAAAAAGGAGATACCCCTAGCTTTTTTTCTAATCTTATATATTCCTGATTTTTAAAAAAATTTGAGATATTCTCTAAGATACTATTATAAGCACTATTCTATATATAAATTAACTATTTTACCCCCAACTATTAAAAACATATAAAATAATTTTAATTGTCTTTATATTAAAATAGTCTATTTAAAATTATATATAATTAATATTGTTAAAAATCTTCTTAATTGTCAACTTTTATAACATTAATTATAAGCAAATTTTAACAACATTATTTATAAAAGTTTTACAGCATAAAATATGTTAAGAAATTATTAAAGATTTTACAATATGAAATTTTTTTTAGTTGTAAGAAAATAATTTTGTTTACTTTTATAATAAATTTTTTACAAGAAAAAAAATTGTAGAAAATTGACAATAAATTTTAACAATTTTTATTATATACAATTTTTAAAATAAATTATTTTAATAAATGATCAATGATAAAATTATTTATAATTAATATTATCAAAATATTAACAAATTTAAAAAAATAATTAACAATCAAAATATTATTATAATTTTTAAATTAATTATTATAATAATATATTATTGATATTATATAATAAAAATAAAAATAATTAAATTATTTTATATATTTTTAATAGTTATGAGATAAAATAGTCAAATTATATCTATAATAGTACTTAGAATAATGTTTTAGAGATATTTTAAAATTTTTTAAAAGTCAAAAAATATATAAGATTAGAAAAAAAATTAAAAAATATCTCCTATTTTCTCAAAAAGTCAGGGAATAAATCACATTATCCCTATTTTATATTTTGTTGATTGTAAATAAACATTGAAAAATAATTCAACCAATCTTTCTCTTTTCATTCTCTATACAGACCTTTTTTTACAATTAACGACCAACCGTTTGATTTTTAAAATTGTGAATTCACGTGCCTATTTCAATGAAAAAAAAAATTGGAAACGAGGTCGTTTCGAGGCTTGTGAGCTGTGCTTGCTGCAGCTATTAGTTAGCAAAGGGCAGTCGAAAAAGCTACCGGACACTAAAATGCCACCTTTCCTACCAACAGACAAAAAAAAAGGAACGGATAAAATGCCCAATTCACGAGAATTTCTCGCCTTCTGATTCTCTGCATTCATAAAATTGATCGAAAATCATTATCAACCCAACGGCTAGGATGCCGATCCCTTCAGTTTCTCTCTTCCGTCTCCGAGCACTCACCGTCACCAATCCTCCTCCGCCACGTGTCAACCATCCAGCACCGTCATCTCACTCACCTCCCTATCGTCACCGCCGCGGCCAAACACCAACAACAAAAATCAAGGAATAATGTTAACAAGAATCTCCTCAGAGCCAAACAGCATACTTTGAAAGAATATTCATCTCTGGCTCCGGTTCTCTCTCCGGACAATAAGCCTAACCTCACGGAGTCTCAAGCCATCGGGACTGTGGCCGCATCGCAGGCTAACTTCATGCGCGTGATTGTCCAATCAGAAGCTTCTAGAACCTCCGATTCTTCTGAAAAAACGGGGGTGGAGTTGCTCTGCGTGGTGAGAGCGCTGTTGAAGAAGATAAAACGGAGAGTTTTGGTTGGTGACAAGGTGGTGGTGGGGTCCATTGATTGGGTGGATCGTAGGGGCATGATTGAGAATGTGTTTCAACGGGGCACAGAGATTCTGGACCCTCCGGTGGCGAATGTGGACCACTTGCTCGTGCTTTTCTCGATGGACCAGCCGAAGCTCGAGCCGTTTACGCTCACCAGGTTCTTGGTCGAGGCTGAGTCCACTGGGATTCCACTGACTCTTGCATTGAACAAAGTAGAGCTTGTTGGTGAAGAGGTTAGACTCTAGAATTGTTGGTAATATATTTTTATGGGGTTTTATTCAATTATTATTTTTTTAAGTTTGCTTGCTTTTTTTTTTTTTGGCATTTATTAAAAGTATAATTTCGATGTAGTTGAAGGTAAAAGTGAAATTAGGTTAATGTTATGTTAATTGTAGGCTATACTTGCTGGTTGTAATGATGGCAATTGGCATGTAAACGTACTGTTCATTTGTTTGTGATAATCATGCTTGAATTCCGGCAGGGACGAAGACTACTTAATTTATAGTTTTTGTTTTCTATTTTCAAAAGAAAAATCTTGGAACTTGGTGGTTCGGACCTTTCCCCTAATTCTCAACCAGCATTTGATTTAATTATTCTTCATTGTTTTGACATTTCCCCAAATGCTTTAAAATTTCAAAAATAGATTTTGTGTGTATCTTGCAGTGTTTGGCTGAAACAAACAGAAATTTTCTTAAGAGTTGTGATTTTTGGAGTAAAGTATGTTTTCAGTGAAAACACTTTATTTCTTTTTCAAGAAATACTTGATAGATGTTTCTTGAAAGAGCTATTAGCGGCTCTAACAAAAGCACTTTTACTTAAAAAGCACCTGATGCAGAAACACGCAGAAACACATTATAAGACTATTAAGCATTGTTTTTCCTCTACAATGAATCATGTTACAATCCTTCTGTTATCTTGTAGTACAGTTAATCCTAAAATCTTTTGGCATTGCAGACACTGGATACATGGAAGTCTAGGCTGCACGGTTGGGGCTATGAACCACTCTTTTGCAGCGTCGAATCAAATTACGGACTTAATTTGCTTGCACTTAGTTTGAGAGATCAAACAACTGTGATTGTGGGTCCAAGTGGAGTTGGGAAGTCTAGTCTAATTAATGCTTTGAGAAGCAAACCCCACGATTCTGATGCTGCAGACGGGGATAATTGGTTTGAACCTGTGGGTTCTTCCTCATAGTTCTCATTTAGTTCTATTTTCTGTCTTTCTTGATTGCATTTGGATGCAGTTCAGTTATTTACTTCAATCTTTATACGTGCTCTTTTCAGATTTTAGGAAGCAAATGGTTTGAGGATCAGCGTGTTGGAGAAGTTTCAACAAAGAGTGGCAGGGGGAAACATACTACTCGCCATGTTTCTTTACTTCCATTATCTGGAGGGGGTTATCTTGCTGATACTCCTGGGTTTAACCACCCTAGTTTAATGAAAGTAACTAAGCAATCTCTTGCACAAACTTTTCCAGAGGTTTGTGCCATTGAACTTTTGATTATGATTCATATGCTTTACTAATTTTACTTTACCATTTACTGCACCAAGCTAATGGACAGTTCCTCCTTTTGCTTTTCTCATCAGATTCAGAAAATGCTTAAAGACAATGAGCCTGCAAAATGTGCATTCAATGATTGCTTGCATCTAGGGGAACCAGGGTGTGTCGTGAAAGGGGATTGGGAAAGATATCAATATTATTTTCAGCTTCTTGATGAGATCAGAATCAGAGAGGAGTTTCAATTGAGGACATTTGGAACTAAAAGAGAGGGTGATGTAAGGTATGTCAAATCAGGTGTGATGTGAATTTATATCACATAATCCATTCCTTGTTGAACCAAACGTTTAAGAGGTATGCGGTGTTCTATCAGCACATAATGGTCATTAATATTGGAAGTGGTGTGACAGAGAGATATTTGTGGAAAATAGCAGTCTCAGTTAGTTTAATGCTAATAATGTGACTTTGGCCACTTTAGCATAAATTTCCTTCTCCGCATGTACATAGCTGGTTTAATAACTGTATCCCAAATGTTGTTGATTTGTTGTAGGTATAAGGTGGGAGATATGGGTGTCCAGCAAGCTGAACCACGCTTGGAGCCTAAAAAGCATAGGAGACAGTCTCGCAAAAAGATCAATCAGTCAATACTAGATGAGCTGGATGATGACGATGATGAATTAGACTTGGAAAATGATCCCATTGTTAGGGCTGTAAGGAGTGAAAACCAATGAAAGGTCACTTGCATCTCTTTATGAGAAAAAAATAAAATTACTCGCAACCCGGTATACAATGTAAATAAGTACTAGTTTGACCTCTTTTGTTGCACCTCCTACACTGAACCGGCCATTACAGAATACAAATTTTACCAATCAGATTTGTAAATTTTTCTTACTGTGGATGGAGTCAAAAATCCTTGTGTAATGGCTGCTAATCGGGGTTGAATAAAAAGGTAATATCGTGATGTGCCCCACCTGCAGTGAACAAAGCAGGATAAATTTGTCAGGTTGTGGGACCTACTAGAGAGCTTAGAATGCTGCATTGATTTACTTTAGTTCCTTGATTTCTGTGATCCAGGGTCTAACAGCCTGGTATATGAATATTCCAGAGTTTCGGATCAAGGAGATTCACTACCTACAATACATTCAAAATTTTAACTTGTGAGACACAGTTGAGACCGCTGAGTGTTTTAATTTTCTGTTAAAAGTTTCGTTTAAAATTTTCAATTCTGGCGTTAACTTTTTCAACTTTTGCGTACAAGGGACGAGCTGTTGTATGCGATTTATTGTTGCCAACGCTTTGTTCAAAATGCTAATTTAAAAGACATTTTGTTTCAATCCACGACTGGAGAAGGAATGAGAATAGTTCCTCGGACTGAATATCTGCTCCCAATGATGGGAAACAGTGCGGATGTTTTGAGATCATTTAAGAGGATTGAACCGAAGTTGGAATTTATGATGCCGGGGGAATTCGACTTTGCTTTTGTCCGAGCTTGTGTGTTTAAAATCAATACGAAGTTGATAAAAGGTGCTTCGTTTCTATTTTCAATTTGCAATTTGAGAATTCTGAAACTGGAATCTCGTGTGAAATCATCTAAACTGGACCTCTGTTGCTGCCAGAAGTAACAGACAGACCGAGGATTATAAGAATGATAAGCACCATTTGAATGCAACTTGATAACAAACGTCCTGACCTACAAAGAATGCATAAAAGAAATTGCTTCAGAATGTAATCAGGAACTGTTTACCTGATCTCCAAAGCTAATTCATAGATACAACAACGAACAAACCTACTATCTCTTAACAGGAATATTTTCATGTCTACTAACCTGCTGATTAACCTTTACACTTGAGATATGTTGAAACCTAAAACTTCTACCATCCACATGCAGATTAACACTGTCATCACTCGGTACAATAACAGCTACTAAATATGACCACCCTGATATCCAATTCTTGATATTTCAGTGTACACATTTTGATGCCATCCAAAAATATGGCAAGATTTAAAACTTTCAAGGGAATCACTCCAAAATTTAACACATTGGGTGACTGCAAGCACATTCTGACACCATCCAACAAAGTGGCAAGATTTAGAGCTTCCATGGGATTCACAACCCAAAATTAAACATACTGACTGAGCATTAATATGTTAAATGATCATAGATGGCGGACGGTCTTCCCCCCAGGGATGAAGACAATCATGTAACAGAAGACACCTGATTATACCAACAATATAACATCTAAGTAACAAAGAAATAAAAGGGTTTTCCATGAGGCATGAAACCTTCATTCTAAATAATTGTCAATTTCCTGCAATTCTTGTGATAGGGTGATAACCACGAGCAGTTGCAACCATCATACGGTATTGCAATCCTTTTCCAATACACAGGGTAACACCAATCACATTAAGAGAGCTCTCACAGATACTTTCTAAATAACTCACATATTCATCAGAGTTCCTGAACACTAACACTCAATGAAGTAACACTTGAATGCTTCACTTCTCTTTCAAACTCTCAACAAAACTCTTAGTAGTTTTCAAAGACCTAAGCCAAACACTGTGAATTCAGATTTAGACAAAACTATATAAATCTATAACATTTATTTCTATTCTAACTATTAAAAAAGGTACTTTATGTTGTTTTGTATCAGTAGCAAGAATTCAAAGATTTTCTCTTTTCCTTTTTCTGAGTCATCCTCCTCAATTATCATCAGCAACCAAGACACATAATGTAAAACCAAAGCCGCCAAAAATTTGAGCACCTTGAGAACCATAAGATAATTATCCACAATGCCATCTTCAATTTTTTTTATATTCTTTATACCATTACCAGAAAGACCATGATTTCCTCCTTTTCTAGTCAAGAATAAAAGAAGGAAACTACAAAAACAATTAAGATAATAGTAATAATAATGATAGCATTTATAAAACACTCAATATAGTAATAGCAATGGAAAATTTTTCTAATCATTGTCTATAAATTCAACTTTTGAAGCAAGCAAGCAAATGCATTGCATTACCCTTTCATGAGAAAATCACAGTCACATCCAAAAGTCATGAACACCCTACCAAATGCTTTGCATTATAAAATAAGTCACGACGATTTCTTGGTAGATTTTTTCTTTGAACTGACAGCCAGCTGCGGCTTGGGATGCTTTTCAGCCTCACTTGGATCCAACCAGTTGAGAGGGTGGCGATTGAAGAAAGGCCAGTCAGGGACAGTTATCAATGTGGTGAGAACCACACCACCTGCATATATCAAAATCATTGTCTGAAATGATCCCATTATGTAACCAGCAACAAATGCCACGGCAGCAAATGCCAACAGCATTATTTGCATCAGATGCTCTGCTAATTTTTGCCCTTGCCAATCCATCTACAATCAAACCAATAAAATACACATAAAAATAAAAAAATTAAACGCTAATGATGAAATCAAACCCTAAATCATCAATTGAGATCATGGAAATCAAACATAATTCAAGCTATAAAATGATTAAAGCGAATTTTTAAACCCTGACGAGTGAAACAAAACCTCATGCCATCAACTGTGATGAAATGTGAAACACCGATTCCAGAATCTGGGTCTATATACAAAGAGTTAAAAAATGAAACCTACGAGTTCTGTTTGGTAGCTGAGAAATTATAGAAAAAAAATCCAGTCTTTTTGAACTTTTACTAAATCCAGTCGAGTCAACTAATTGCATCAGACTAAGATCAAAACAACATCTTCAATTCTTCGCAAAGCTTATAAAAATAACAAACCAAAACAGCTGGGATTTAATTAGGTTTTCCTTCACCGTTACTGATCAACCAAACAGAGTTATTTGCAAAACAATGCCAAGAAAAAATATATAAGAATGACAATTTAACAAACTGCAAGAAGAATATATAAGAAATGATTTTTTTTTTTTTTTTGTGGAAATTACAGATTGATTATAACGGGAAAATAGAAAAGTTGAGAGCTCCAAGGGTTTGAACTTACCGTGATGCGAAGGGTTCAGTGAAGGAAGGAAATGTGTCCACAAAGTCGGAACGAAAGCAAATAACGAAGCCTTGCACAGATCTGAATATATTGTAAACCACGTATGTTTAACAGCCGCACGATTGGAGTACCAAATGTACGTTTCTTGAGGTCAAGATTAAAAAAATACCGTTGATTACAATCCGTAACGCTGATCAGAGCATTGGTCAGGATGAGGCTTATAATAAGCCTACCTCTACACTCTAGTTAGGTTTTTTTTATATTATTTTTTAAGCAGAATTTTCCCAAATGATTTTTTTACAAGTGGAGATAATTTTAACAAAAATTTACTACTTTTAAAATAAAATAAAAATATTTTAAATAATTTATTTTTTTAATTTTTTATAATTAATGGACAAAAAAATAAAAAATATTTAAATTAACTACAAAATCATATCAAATGAATATTTTAATAATATTTATTTTTTTATCTGAATTTTAAATATGATTAAAATTTAAATTTAGACGATGTATTTACTTTTTTTAAACATTTAAAAATAAATATTAAGTTATTTATTTTAAAAAAATAAAAATTTAAAAATTGATAATTTGACATATATATATTTTTTAAATAATAGATGTCTGTGTTTTTTATGTAATCTCTTATAACAAATAAAGTTTTATAAAAAAAATTGTGATTTTTTTATTTTAAAAAAATCGTTAAAAAAAATTTAATCATTTACATCGATCATTCTTATTTGACAATATTTACTAAGAATTTTTAAAATTGGTTAATTAAACCACATATAATCATTAAAAATCCTCAAATTTTTCTTAAAAAATTAACTCAATAAAAATGTGAGATAAAATAATCAATTAATCAAATTAAATCAAACTAAATTAGACCAATAATCTAAGTTTATCATCTAATAAAAAAATAAATATTAACAAAAAAATAAAAATTAGATTTTGCCAAACACGAGAAAAGTTAAAAATAACCAAAAAAAAAAGGCATAAAACCCCACATAAAAAATGTGTATTATATTATGCATAAATTTTTTAATTAAATTAAGGGAAAAACTAACTTATAAATGAAAATTGAGGACGTAGTTAAGAAAACAATGGAGGAGACTAACAACATAGAAAAGACATGTCAAAATTAGTTAATTAAAATTTTAATTTTGTTAATAAATAAATTAATAAAATAAAAATATTTTTTTAAAAAATAAAATATTAAATTATTCATATATTTATTAATTTATATTTAAGTCAATATTTTTAATTTAATTATATTTAAAATTTTTAACAAATATTTAGATATAAATTAAAAAATAAATAATTTTTATACATCTAAATAATTATATTTAATTTTAATTAAAAGTACAAACTTATTTACACTTCAGCCAACAAAATAATCAGTCATTCCATCAGTTACCAATTTGCCAGGTGAAGCACAAACTTTAGGCCTACCTGTCAGTCACATAGTTTCTTCCATTAAAATTGATGTTATAATTGTAAAACAAAAAATTCTCCGATTACAGTCGATTAAAATAACAAAGCTAGGTAAGGTTGTTCAGTCTGATTCAATTTAAAAGAATAATTAATCATAAAATAATTTTTTTAATTATAATCTTTTACTTCTTTTTTTTCCCCCTTTTCTCCCCCATTTAACTTTTTTCTCTTATGGGTATAAAATTCAAAATTCACTTTATATCATTGTCCCAACTCACAGCAATCAAACCCAATCTCCAGATACATTGCTCGGCGAGTTACAGCCGAGAGGGCGGTAAGAGACGATTTCAATCCATATCAAGACGTTAAGCACAGCTTGGGCCATGTTACTTGGGTGGTGCTTAGATATTTTAGAAGGTTTCAAGCCCTTAGTCCCACCTTTTCACTTTCATGCAGCCCACTTTGTGGCGAAATTATTAATTAATTTATAATTATTCATAAATCTTAAAATCGTTGATGAATGCCCATACTCTTGCCTTTTAAATAGATACCGAGTTAACTTCAACAAAATTACATACAATGGCCCAAATAAGCAATGAACTCATAGCCAACAGCCAGCTACAAGTATTAACGCAACTAACTCTCAATATAAGGTTGAGAAATCTGTAATTTTCATAAAGCTCCATCAGGATCCATAACTAAACATAATTTGAAATAAACAAAATATGATGTCTAAATTGATTCTCAGCCACTATCAAAAGTAACAAAACTCCCTTCATGGAGAACACATACGAGAAAGCAAAATGCACTCGATTGAATTGCTAATACCCAAAATATTACTTCTTAGACTTGCTTGTTGCCAACTGGGTCTCAGGCTGCAAGAAAAATGGAAAATATGAGACAAGATAAAACAATTTCAACTTTGCAATCAGAAAATGGTGTACAAGGCTCAATTACCTCCTTCTTTACTGGTTCTTCCTTTTCTGACAAGGTCAACTCAATATGACACGGAGAGGACATATAAGCTGCAGATGTTTATCAGGTTTAATATCAACATGAAACAATAACCAGATCCATAAAAACAAAAACAAAAAAGAATTTAGAACATACGATTAATTCTTCCGTGAGCACGGTATGTGCGGCGCCTTTGCTTTTGTGCCTGGTTTACTTGGATATGGGAAATGTAGAGTGCATCAACATCCAAACCCTTGACCTGAAGTATCAATTGACAATTATTGGACCAGAGAAATAATGATGGAAACAACATGTAAATAACCATAAAAGACATACTTCAGCATTACTCTCAGCATTCTTGAGCAAATCTAGAATGAACTTAGCAGATTTGACGGGCCAGCGTCCTTGTCCATTTGGATGCCTATTCTTTGCCTGGGCAGTACGTCCAACACCACCGCAGAAGCGTGTGAAAGGAATGGCCTGTTTATGAGCCAAAACATCCTCCAAATACCTCTTAGCCTTGGTCAAAGGCAACCTCCTGATGGCATGGGCTGTCTCTCTTGTGTTCTATAAAGAGAGCAAAGATATAAGGTGTCAGAGTTGCCACATGAAAACAAATAGATTAAAAGAAGGCTAAAATATAAGTTGAGTAGTATCCTTGATCAAGAAATTATACATCATTTCCTGAACCAGTACTCAGGCACAATAGAAAATAGAAACCCAAGTTGTGCAGTAGTTGTTCTAACTCAATCAAATGATGCCAATTTCATTTAGATTTTCGTCAAATACTGTGTCAAGTAAATTAAAACTCGAAAGTTAGTTGCAGGCACTGCATGATAACAAATTTACACAGCAATTCATCAAACATGTATCACTGACTATTCAGAAGAAATAACTTTTCCTATCACAGAAAAAAACCCAATAGATCATGACTTAGGTTTAATTTGACAGCAAATGTTTCATCATTTACTGAACCTTCAGTCACAAAATCATTCCAGAGGTTCACCCAATAACAATGCAGTTAATTTTCCTGAAGTTTACGAAAGCCATGTTCACAACAGGCAACATGACTCTTCTTTTTTCATCAGGTTTCATAATAAAGAACCAGTAATGGGGCAAATCATAACCAACATTTAAGTTACCCTAGAGGCAATGTGCCATTATTTACTGAACCTTCAGCCACCAAAAACTACAGAGGTTCACCCAATAACAATGCAGTTAATTTTCCTGAAGTTTACGAGAACCATGTTCACAATAGAGGCAACAAGGCACTGCTTTTTTCATCAGGTTTTATAATCATAGCAGAAAAGATAAGGAAAAGATGTCAACGTTAAACTAAAGAAGTTTGTTAAAAAAGACAAACTCATAACATAAGACTCAGTAGCTGCATTGTTTAAAATTATTACAACTCTACACACGACTTAGAAACTTCTTTTGATATTTGCTTTCAATAAGGCAACAATCTATTCAATAAGATACCAATTCAAATTTTAAACTAGTAACCCTCTCCTAATGAAGGAAGACCAAGACAAACTAAGAACTACAGTTTATCCTCCTAGTAACTGTTATCCAAAAATATTAGCAAGGATTTTCCTTCAAAATCCTAACAAGCAGGTCAGACAATAATTAATGACTACAAGCTAGTCAAACAAAAGAATTCCAACCACAGATAAATTGAATAAATATAATACAGTATATAATTTATATCTTAATGTGACATCGTTTACTGAACCATCAGCCACTAACAACAAAACAGAGGTTCACCCAATAACAATGCATTCGTTTTTCCTGAAGTTTACGAGAGACCTGTTCACATGGGCAACAGATCCCTGCTTTTTTCATCAGGTTCTTCTTACAATCAAATACAGAACACTAAGTCAATCATCAGTTATTCAACCTTACTTGTCACATTACAATCAGTGTAATAAAAACAAAATTTTAACGTACCTTAAAATGAACCCTGAGATCCGAGCCCCTGGCCTTGCAGGCTGCAATACAAACATAAAGATGTTTTTAGAACTTAGAAAAGAACTTTTAATATCTAGAAAACCAAAATGGATCCACTAATTAAAACAGAATGAAGAAAGCACGAGAAATGGGAAATGAAACTTACACTTGGTGGCATTGTCAGGCTCTTTTGAGTACTTCACCTGAACACGAAAACAAAAAGATTTGAATTTAGAGCCACGAAGATTACAAACAAAGGCCAAAGTCAGATTCGGTTTGTCAGCAAGAGAACGAAAGACATAAGGGAGGAAGAAGTACCATGGCGGCCAATGATGGATGCTGCCTCTGTATCAGCTACGTAGGTTTTTGCTTGGTTTGCTCGAGCAGCGGAGTAGATCAGCCCCGTTTGGCCACCCTTTTATAGGAAAGGAAATATGAAACCCTAGCTGCTCGTAAACGTCGTCGTAGTCTTGATTCTTCATTTGGGCTAGGGTTTTACAACTGGGCTATGAAAGGCCCACGAAGTCTTAACATGGGCTACACCGACGTCGTTTTCCCTGGAAGGCAAAAGCTAAATATTGTAGGGAAAAAATGGACTTCATAAGTAACTTCCGCAATCAATTTAGACAAAATAGCTTCTTTTCATGCACTCATTCTTGTTTACTATTCTAACCAAATTTTTCATCCAAATGATGTAATATTTATCAGTTAAATTAGATGATATAATAAATGTTTATACATTATAATTCTTTTATTATTAAAGGATGCGTATATCACCGTAATTTATAGCAATACGTGGCTCATCCTCATAAATTAGAAACTGAATGCATCCAATGACTAGGATACAGTCCTTAATAAAAGATTACTATACATTCACAATTCAATTAACTTAAGGGAAATTTATTACAATATCTAAAATTAAATCAAGAATTTCATAAATATTCAACAGTAATTTTTTTTTAAAACTATCTAAAAATTTAATAAACATACCTTATATCTTTATTAGAATAACATTAGCCTTTTTTTATCTTTTACCCAAAATTTTTCTCAAATTATTTTTTCTAAGAGAAACCCTAATTCTTTATACCTAAATTGAGAAATCAACTAATGCCATTACTAGATCTTGAATTGAATTATAATCTTAAAATTTTCTTAAAGGTACGTTTATTCTTTACATTCAATTAAATTACAATCTTGAAAATTTTATAGTTAGATTGGATATGAATAGAGTTGGTTGTAGGATTTCTACTTTTAAAATGTTGAAAAAAAAATATAATGTGAGTTAATTTTGTTGGATTTGATAATTTAGTAGTGTTTGAATTTATAAGTTTTTCTTTTGGGATTTTAATTTCAAAAGTTTGGAAGAATTTCATGCTCAGCGCAGGGTCACACGCTGATTGTGGCCTGCAGTGGTTCGTGCAACACTAAACGATTCTCTCACCATTGTGCGAGCGACACTGACTGTAATCGGCGCTGTAGCAGACATTTCTTTTGTAAAATATCAGAGATTACTCCTATGATAAATATTTAAAAAGTCCAAAACAATTTAAAATTATATAACAACCCAATTATACCCGAAAATAGCAAAACAGTACCCACAGATTTAAAGTTAAAAATGTCCTTATGGCCCAAAATGTTTACAAATTTATGACTGGACCCTCATAAGCAACCATCAAATTCATTCATAACCAAAATTTTCAATGTTAATTTAGTTTATATTAGTAATTATGTTTATATCTATATTTTTATTTTGATACAGATTATGGATGATAATGTTGAGATAATTATTCACTACAAAAGATCGTGAATAAGGTCATCAAAAGATATGTTAAAATTGAAATCGTTGAATCCAGATGCAGCCAAGTACTTAGAGGATGAAGTGAGATGTCATAAATGGGCTAAATTGCATTTTCCTGCCTAAAGGTATGATATGTTGACCACTAATATTGAAGAGAGTATAAATGCTTTGTTAAGACATGCATGTTCACTTCCAATCATTACTTTGGTTGAGTACTTAAGGAATATTACCCGAAGATAGTTTGATGAAAAAAGAGAAAAAGTTGATGCACGACAAACTTACTTAACGGAAGCGGCACAAACAAAAGTTGCAAAACAAATTGCATTTCTCATACCATAACAGTGCAACCTGTTTCTAGATTTGAGTTTGAAGTTAGAGATGGTGTTCGAGATGAAATAGTGGACTTACAGACGAAGACATGTAGTTGTAGGCAATTTGATATGGAGCAACTACCTTGTGCCCAGGCTCTTGCAGCTTGCAGACATATGAGATTATAGTACAATCACCTTTGCTCGTGGTATTGCACAAATGAAGTAGATTTGACGGCATATGCAGAACTGATTCACCATATTGGGCATAAAGATGATTGGGTTATTCCCAATGAGGTACGTGTTATTATGTCAAGCCGCCAATAAGGCATTTTCCATTTGGTCGACCCAAAAAGTAACGAATACCATCCATAGGGGAAGACGTGGTTAGAAGAAGATGTTCACGTTGTCAGCAAGTCAGCTATAACTATCAAACATGTAGGAATCTAATTTCTCTAAACCCTAATGAGTAATGTCAACTATGAGAATTATTTTATGTTTTATGAACGAAACAATATACATTTTATTTTTATGAATAATTCAAAGTTTATTAATCTTTATTTAATATTTTATATTTGGTTGTTTTATATTATCATATTTGCTAATATATTGTTAAATTTACTTATTACACTTAAGTGTGTTGGTATCAAAATAACTTGTAAAACAAGTGATTTTTGCACTAATTCTTTACTTATTGTTGACCCATCCGTTGCTCATTATTAAACCATTCATCACTCACTGCTGTCTGTTAAATAGTCACTGTGGACCCATTCGTCACTCATTGTAGACCCAAAAAGAAACAAATACCGTTCAGAGAAGAAGACATGGTTCAAATCGTTATCAAGTAAGACACAATGTGAAACTTGCAGGAATCTTATTCCTCTATACCCTAATGAGTAATATATTAATATGCATTTCATCTAGTATGACACAACGTGAAACTTGTAAGAAACTTGTTTTATATTTCATAAGCGGAGCAATGTATATTTTATTATTAAGAATAATTAAAATATATTGTTAGTCTTACTTATTGTTAAGTCCACGTGTTAGTTTCAAAATAACTTATAAAATAGATGATTTTTGCATTGATTATGCAGAATTTCTCACTCACCATTAAATAGAAAATCGCCACTCAATGTTGACATGTTTGTCACTCACTGTTAAACCATTCGTCATTCACTGTTGAACCATTCGTCACTCAGTATTTTTGTGTTCGTCACTCACTACTGCTCTATTTTATCTATTATTATTTGAAGACAAAATATATAAAGAATCAACTGATTAAATAAACAATCAACATATAAAATATTCACAAGATATATGATCTATAATAATCGTCCACTCTATAAATTAAGAACCATTTTCTTCCTAAAAAACACTTTATGCTCAGGCCTAAAATTAAATGGTCGTTCTAATCCTAGATATGCTATAAACTTACATGTGAAAATCCTACAGTCTCTGCTATTAGGTTTCTGACATGGCACACCCTCAAGTTTACGATCATATGTGAATGGTCCTTGATGGTTTTGCAACTCAGTCTTAATCCTGTAAAAGCCTCCAAGTCACAATAAATGAGACATCATGACATTCGACAATTTCTGCTGTGAGGTGTGCGACGGTAATGAGTCGTATACTATGATTTTACGGGATGTCAAATCCACCAAAATATTCATCTCGAATTCTATTATCCCTCTCTATTTTCTCTTATGGATAATGTCTAAAATGTAACCCTGTAATCAATCCAAACTCCATGAGTGAAAAATGAATAGGAGTACCAGCCATAAGAAACCATAATTCCTCATAAACATCATCTGTTTGTATCTCGCAAAGAAACATATTATGTACTAGAATGCCAGAGAACTTTAATGTTTGAATATCTAAAAAATGTCCAAAATATATTTCTCATGAACCATCTCTATCACTCACGCACATGATAAGCTAGTTGGATAAGCTGAGAAGTGCAAAGCTTCCAGTATCTTAGCATCTTAGACATAACAAAAAAAAAGAGTAAACCTTAAATCCTTAAAAAATTTTTTTGACTTTTTAAACTTATTTGTAAAGTATATCCAAGTTTGAGCCTTGGTGTGATTTTATAATCTATTTTCTAAGTATTTCTAACTCTAAACCCGTGGGTACTATTTTGCAAAAAGTTTGATAATATATGGGTTTCAGTAAAAATTATATATCTTACGGGTGCGTGAGAATTTTTATATGGGGGCCTCAATGATAGTTTTATTTTAGGCCGTCCAGAATCGATCTCGCCTGCGTACCATCCTGTTTTCCGTCGAGAAGCCAACATCAACTATTTTTTTTACATTTTTCTAAAATATCATTCAATTTTCACAAATGTTATTCACATAAAAGTTCATAAACCTTCCCAAAATCAATCTGAACACAATTACAACTCAAATATTCAAGATTATAATAAAAAATTATCTAAGAATTATTTTAAAACTAACCTTTGTAGTGTATTGTCGTTCAAAGGATTGATTTAGGTTTTGTCCAACTTCAAATGTGAGTTAATTTGAAGTTTAATTAGGTTGTGGAAATTTTTTTGGGGAAAATTAATTTCGTAGAAAAATTAGGGATTTTTAGGGTAAATGATTTGGGAAAAATTTGGATGCAAGATAAATGTTATTCTACCAAGGGTATAATGATCCGTTTATTAAAATTTTGGATAGTTTTGAAAAACAAAATTACTGTTAAATATTTATGAAATTCTTAATTTAAATTTGAATATTTTAGTAAATTTCCCTTAACTTAAATAGATGTTCGATAAATGAAGGTCTGCGCTAGTGATCACTCTATTTGTCTATGGGATTTTAAATTGTTACTCTGGACCTAAATTTACACCTTGAGGGTAATATTATAGTACAACATAATTTGCAGCAATTTCAAGTAAAAATACGTAAAGATTCTTTTTCGGATACAAATTAATCTAACTTTGTAAATATATTTTAACCCATTTATTTATATTCCATTGTATATCCATCATATATTTGTATTTTGTAATGTGAAAGCTGACACAAGCAAATTCTAATATTGGTCATTATTGATTTTATTAACCCGACTTTTACAAAAAATAATTTTTCAAACCACCTGGGGGTATACAAGCTAGAAGATGTAGCTGGATAGAAAGCTAGAATAAGCAGTAACATCTGCCCAGTCTGGGAAAAGGCCCTTCAACTTCTTGGCTTCATCAACCAAAACTTGGTCTAGCACAGCAACCTCCACCCTTAAATACTCAGAGCTGCTAGCCTGCAATTCCAGAGAAGATTTGAGAAAAACTAAAACAGAAAACTACATATACTGAGAATCATTGAGGTAGGATTGTGGGGATTGAGGGAAGAGAGGGAAAGAATTGGAATCAAGGGCACGTTTGGTATCGGGGTGTTATGGTTGTGGAGCCACAATTACCAGGAGATGAAAACGTACCATTTAGGGAAAATTTTGAAGAGCCAAAAAATTATTATACATGAATCATAGAAGAAATTCCAGCAGAATTCAACAAAAGGAAAAAAAACAAGGATCGTATGTCAGATAATGAAGGTTTTGGACCAAAACAAATGGCTCATAAAGTTTAGCGAGGAGTCTGACAAAATGAGATCAATCAGTGCATTAAGAAAGACAAAAGTGGTAAAAAGAATTGGATCGGTCTGCTCAATCAACTCAATTTGCATACTAGAGATTCGCAGAAGAATAATCAAAAGAAATTCGGTCAAACTAGCATGCTTGTCATTCAAGGTAAGGATCTCATAAGGTCATGCAAGAAGTATAAATTTCAAGTACAATATCAGGGCGCATCAGAACAGACAAGACCACGTCTTTCTTAGCTTCTGTTTTGTTTTTCCCTGATAAGAGCCAGATCTTAATATTGATAGCCGAAAAGATAAATGGCAAATAAATTACCAAAGAAATGAAACCTTACTTCTAACCAAAAGGTCCAATTTTCATGGCTGGATCCACTAAGCCGAATTATGTATGATGGTGGGCAACCGTCAGCTTTTTCAGGATCTGTAAAAATTTCATAAAATATAAAATATGCAATGGGAGATAATGCTACTGACAACCAAAGTGGAACCCTTATGTTGCATACCTGGAAGTTTATTGTCTGCAAATGACCAACCGGATAAAGGACCTGTAATGTTAAGGACTGCCACCCAAACCTCTTCTAATGAGCTGAAAGGAAAACGATACACAAGCTGTAAAACCTTAAAGCAGAAGATAAAATCTACTAATCCTCATGAAGTATCTATATTTTATAACATCAACTAATAAACAATATGTCTAATACATACACCTGTATTATGAAGGTCGGTCTTGAGCTGGAATTTCACTCTAAAATAAAGGTTTTTTCACCTATTTTTTAGTTAACACCAGTGTGTCTCCAGGCCACTTGTTTCACTTTCTCAGTTTCATTTATGCATAGAAAAGGCTTTCATGCTACTTTGCCAAACATTTCTAAGGCTCAAAGATAATTAATATGAAGGCTCCAACTATTAGAATGAGACTGTCATACGTATATAGTGAATTTGATATCAGTCAACTATGTCAGAACTTGCTTTAGTTATGCCGGCACTTCTGTCAGTATGAACCATCAGTCAATCATGTCTCACAAAATAACTCATTTCAGCTTGTCAGACAACACATCATAATTTTTGTTTAAGGTATGTAACATTGAAACGGGATAATATATATATATATTTCATACCTGAATCATAAGATACAACTACATGTCAATTTCATTCAACTTACCCTAATGAGAGTTCCAAATAAACTCTTCGAGATCCATCACCAGAAGTTGTATGTGGCTTATAATTAGACAAATACGGGAAATAATTATATTGCTTCAAAATCTCATCACTTCTTGTAGGGAATTTCAAGCTTCTTGAGAATAAAAAGGATACTGGAAAAAGTGCCTGCAAAAGAATCAAACTCAATCCACTATGACTTCCATCAAGTTGGATTTAAAATTCAGTAATTTATTGAAACTATTGAATGTTTCGCATTCATAAGTCCTCTTTGATGGATGCCCTATTGCTCTTACAAGGAACACTCCCATACAAGTATCACATGCAAAAAGCTTTTGAGTTACACCAACCTATTTGTAGCAGCCATTTTCCTATGGTTTACAACTGTTGTAAGAAAGACAGAGAGAGAGAGAGTCCCTAGGTGATTCATGTATACATCAGCACCTTGCTTGCCATGCAATAATCCCATAAAGCTTTTTATGTATGTGATTATTGATTTGTCACAAGCTGGGTAAAAGAAAAAAAAAAACCTATGCATGCATCTAATGTGCGAGTCAGAGTGTGTGCACACACATGAGTGCAAGTGCATGAAAGAAAGAGGGACTTTTTTGAGGGGAAGGAACATGGTGATAAGAAATGTATGTCCATTCTTTTTTGATAAGAAAAATGTATCTCTGTCCTAGTCATGGAGTAACACAAGAACATTTCTTTGATGCAGTCAACACAAGAAGTAGCCTTTTACAAAATAAGTAACAAAAGATCATCTAAAATCATAAATTTGTAGCCAGAAACTTGATGTCATACCATCCAAATCTCACGTTGAGAAACAGTAGCAGCTTCAAAAGAAAACTCTGAACCAATGTGCAATCCCTTTGCAACTTCAGGTGCATACTTAAAAAGAAAGGGAAAAGAATTGGAATCCAATACAGAAATATCATAACTGGATTCCGCGATCTGATTTGCATCTGTCAATCGGATAGAAGACAAAATTTATTTTAATACAAAGGAAAGAAGAATTCTAAAAATTAATAAAGAATGGTTCAGTAACCATTTCATGTCCCAGATCCCCCTCCAGAGTCAGGATATCACCATTATCAGTAACAAACTCTTGTACTTGTTTTAGTAAATCATTAATTTAAAACTCCCAATTTATCAGTGCCCTAAATGTTTTCAGAATATTGATTCTATTTGCTCACAATACCTGCAGTAATGAGTGTATGTTGAAAAATAACCCTCTTAGGTGCATCTGTGCTGTATGGAAAGAACTGCAATGACAGAGCCAAGGCAAGCACAGAGAGATGCAGCAAGAACTGCAAGACAGATGACCTGGCTAGCCAGCGACCACAAATTGGTATAAGAGGGCCCACACACCAACCAGTTACAACTCCAATTATTGCTGCCACTCCTATATCTTGAATGTAATACCCTGCAAGCAAAGATCCAATAATCACATCAATTATTTTAAATATCTATAAAACTTGGATAATCAAACTTATTCAGCACCAGGAAAGATAGAAGTCCCAGAATAACTGACCGTAAGGTGGTGGGACAGCACCCACCATACCCATCTTCTCAATCAAAAATTGGACAAGAAACCCACCAAAATAAACCGAGTATGTAACACATGGAATTAGAGGTACTACATAGAATATCGTTGATCTGAGAAAAACAACTTCAATCAATCCCTATTTGATTCTCTCACCCTTTTAAAACCCTCTTATTATAAGAAAAATAACTTCCGTAAGAGACAATAACTAGTACCAACAAGAAAATGTAATTGGAGAAAACTTACTCTCAGAAAATGGAAAAAGAAAATTCCCAAGGGGCAAAAAGTATTCTATAACTGTTTTTAGCAATTGGCAAATAGCTAGATAACAGAAATATTTATTTATTTTTCATTAGAAAAATTGTCTTCTATATAGACAATCAACCACATAAAGACAGTTTAATGGAAAGATCATAAATACCTCATTGATTGACAACCATAAAACTTGGCTGATAGGCAAAAGAAGATCCATGCAGGAATCATAGAAGCAGACAGGATAAAAGTCAAGAAACCTCCACTCAACCCGGCTACAAGATAAGCCTGCTTTCACTTAAGTTGTTTCAGCCAAATCAACTTAAATATTTATTTAAGTAATCAATTGAATTGCTATGTGAAAGATAAGTTTATCTGAGAAATAACCACTACATACCATTGTAAGCATGGCATAAAATCCAAATGCTCCCCAAAACCTTGCTTCATCAGATAGTGCCTGCAAATTGATTGCTAGCTTTTAGCTGCTGAATGGTGCCACCAACATTAAACTTAGAAAATGATTTGGAAATAGGACTATAAATTGCAAGCTAGGCCATAATGCCACCAAATAATTTTGAAAATCAAAGTCAACAGCCTCAACAAAAAGTTAAGCGTGCGGAGAACACATCTAAATAATTTTTGTGAAATCCATTATTCTCTGTAAAACATGTCCTACCATCTACATCTAGAACAATGGAAAATTTTCCACCACAAAAATCAAGTCACCAATGAATTCAGATTTGGTTCTGATATAAGCATGTAACTGTTAGAAGTTGACAAAATCTGCGAATAACTTGTTTGCCAATTTAACACACTTGTATTCTGTCTATAATTTGCATGGGATGTTGTAATTAGCAAGAAGAAGAATAATGCATTGCATGACATTTTGATATTTCTTCAAATAGGTGGATGTGATGCAGGCCAAGCATCTAGCATAGCAGCTTAAATGGTATCCAGCATTTTTTGGTTTCTTGCAATGCATATAATTAAGTCACTAACTGAAAATATAAATCTAAATCAAACCCATGTTGCAATTAAAGCATGAGAGTTTGCAAATTCATAGATGGTAATCTTAATTATACCTCTTATGCATTAAAACTAAAATCGTTATTAAAACAGCAAATAATAAACTTGGCCCCAATCAATACTTAGACGATGAACCTAAACTTTTACCTCCCTTGATGTCTTGAGAAGTGCAGCATCTTGAGATAGGGGAAAATGACTCCAAACAATTCTTGGAATTAACAAACCAAGAAGAGCGCATGGGATGAACATCATGAAAGCCAAGAATGGATGAGCAAACCTGCAATAAAGTCCAGCATGTCAACTTCATTATGTTTCTATTTTGCTCAAGCAGTTCACGACAACCTTCATATTTATCATTTTTGAGAAATCTAAGAGCATGGTGCAGGAGGAAAAATGGCATAGGATCATCTATGAAAGCATTTTATTCCCACTGCATGCTTTAATTATTATCAGAAAAAAAAAGTAACTCACAATTGGACAAGCTACACCTACTATAGAAATATTATGGCAAAGACAAATCTCACATGATTCCAGTTATTACAACGAAATTTCACCACAACGCGCACAGAGACATATGCATACTCAGTATATGGTTAGCAAATAGATTAAAGAAATACGTAAACCAAAGAGGCGCACCAGCTCATTGCATAACTAGAGAACAGCAATCTTAGGACTGAAAAGATAATTGGAAAAATAATTGCCAGTATAATCCCAATAGTGTGGAGCATCGTTCCTGTAAAATAAACAAAGTAGACAATGTAAATCAATTTTTTACAAGAGTTGAAGTACATTATTGATATCCTCTTGAAGAGCAGACATATGATGATATTATCAACAGTCATGGGAATGTCTTCAGATAAAATAAATCATGGGAAGTACAGTCTACCTTTAACAAAATCACAGTATGTTGCAAACCAAGAATGCAGGCCAGAATTCAGCAGACGCAGAAAGAATGGGACAGCAACGAAGATGACGATGGGAATCCGATGCAGTACCATGGCTATGTCTCTTGAATAAAATATCTGAAAGACTCATAATCACAGTGAAGTAATAGTATTAATCATCCATGAATATCAAGCTAATTAAACCATGCACAGAGAATAATGATTGTTGCTACATCTTACAATGAAAAATGTTAAATAATCAAAGAAAATAGCACGTTCATCTTTGTTTTCATTGGCAGTAGCTTCAAGTGATTCTCTCTCATGGACATTTTCTAGCTTAGAAGAATTGCTGAAGGCCTTAAGTACACTGAACAAATTCTCTCCCCGCACTTGTATGCTTCCAGGTCTGTTTTGAAAACTCTTGAATATATCAGAAATAGTGCTTAGGGAATGAAATGAAATTAAAGTTCCACACAAGTAAATATATACCAAAACAGCAGATGTAATGCATACAATAATCTGTCCACTGTGTCATAAGCGGTATGGTAATAATAACCACCAAGGAGAAAAATAATGTCCAGGCCAGGAATGTTTCCATGATCTTGAGAAAATATTCTATAATCTGTATCTCCTGGGATAACAGGAAAAACATCCTGCAAAAAGAAAGTAGATGGCGTGGGTCAAAGTATAACTGTGGTCGAAATCCTATTGATAGGAATTTGAACATCCTGTATTGCTTCAGAATAATAAAGAAAGCCAAATATAATCCAATTCTTCACGCACAACCACAAATAAAATGCTCACCAGATTGGTAGGAGTTTTAAACTTAAAGAACGGATGAATAATAAATAAGAAAAACCTGTGCTGCACTATGAGCCATTGGGTACACTGCTGATTGAGCATACACTTGAGAAGGCCAAGAACTGGGGCCGGATTGGCAAACTAAATCTGGAAATCCAAAAATATGTAGGTCAGAAAGAGTGGTACGGCACCATAGAAAGAAATTAGCATTAGGCGACAATTTAAAGCAGAAGTCCATGTCCTATATCAAACTAGGTCGTGTTCTGAGACCGCATGGACAGAATGTCATGACCGGATGATATAGAATTTTATATGTTTTATATATCACCCATTACTCACTGATTGAAAGAGACTTTGTTCCATTCACTAGCATCATTAAAACATATAGGCTAATAAACATGAAGGTAACTAATATTTGCATTGGACGATATCCTACCAAGACCACCTGTCCCAGATGCTTCCACATTTATAACAGCTCCAACTGAATCACGCCATTTATGAGTCTTCATGAAGCCATGCGCACCCTGAAACATCAAAGCACAATACATTTTAAATGCTCTGTTTCTGGTAATAAATATAGAAAGGAAATTTAGATTTTCATAAAACAATAAAATTAAATAATGGATTCAGCTAGCTTAAGGCTGTCCTTCCCCTCTCTCTTTTCTTTCTTTCTTTCTTTCCTTATCAATTTTTGTTCTGAATAACTTATTCACCCCAGAAAATTAGTCACTATTGCCCATTGATGTACTCTTATCAAAATCCATAGAATCGCTGATTACTGCAGCAATTTCACTCTAATATGGATATTTTAGCTTGAAATTCCATGAAACAACCAAAGACCTCCAACTTTGTGAATATCATAACAAATAAAGTTTGAAATGTTGACAACAGAAAAGGCTGGACTCCAGTCTCCAAGTGCCTCAGAAGACTTTTTCTTTTTTAGGAAACAAAATAATTTAATTGAAAAAGAAAAACGGGATGAATAGTGCCATAGAGGTCTGCAAGGGCAACAAAATATTTCATTATAATAAAGTTTTCTACCAACTATACATTATAAACCCAGCTTATCTATAGCCCTAACCGTATATCAGTCCAAACTCACAAAAAGAATGCAGGCTACCACAGCAAGTGCCAAAGAAGATTAGATATCACTGATAGAAGCCTCTTTCAAACTACATACGATTGAAATGGTTACGGAGCAAAACAAGCATTACTATGACATTTACCAACATAAAAAGTTCTTCTCCACCATTAAATAGAAATATTATAGGCCGAGCGGGAATCCAGCTAGAATCTACAATAAGTCTTGCCAGTTCAAGCATTGATGCTGTAGAAGAGAAAAGAGATAATGAAATGATCAAATAACAGTTCCCTTCAAAGTATCCTCATTACAATGACAACATTCTTATACACACCAACACATGAACCGCAATCACCAGCCCCTGGGGAACCAAGTGGACCATCAAAGTGCCCATTCATTAAAACTGATGGATCAGTGTCTCTTGAATCTGGTGATGACATCCTACCAATAAATACAGGTTATTTCCCAAAGACATTCATGAAAAAAGATAAGATTAATTCACTAATGCTTCATTGTCTTACAAACAATGCACAGTGATCAAGTTCCTTTCACAAAGCAGGAGACCATACAAGAAATCTCATTTGCAGTACATGCTTTATTGTTTTTGTCTTGATGTGAGTAAGATAGAGTTCTCCAACCTTATTTTTCCATAAAATGCTTTTAAACTAGTTGAATTTAAATAATTACTACTTCCTGCAATCGGCCATAGCTATCATTGGTTTATCCAATATGGAAGTGTGTTTTGCAAAACTGCAGAAAATTCCAATCATTCCCTGAATGATTGATTTGCTCTATAAAATTAGTAGGATAAAAACGAAGTTCATCCTTCCTAATAACAGGGTATACCTCACGAGAATATTTGTATGGTTTCTGTACCCCAGTGATATGTTGTGGCCTAAAAACTTCATACTAAAAGAGCCATTAACAACGTTCTCCTCAATCTCAATTCTGCATATCAAACAACCAAGACAGGTAAGTAAATAAGCAAAAAAAGTAATCACTTTCAACTCTCGAGTTCAGCACTAAAACAAATTGAGCCATTAAAACTTAAACAACCTATCCAAACGCATTAAAACAAAGTAGGAACCTTAATTTAGATCCCGCTCTCTCCTTTAACATTTCCAACTGTGTTTTGATATACACAGCAGCTTCCCTCAAGCCCGGACGACCCTCCTATTGACAATTGCAACAATAAAATTACTCCAGAATAAGATATTAAGCTTGATATTACAAGTTTCCAAGTAAAACAAATTGAATTAATTCTCTTTTCGTCATCTGTTCTTCCTCGACAATATAAAATTTAATTATCTTGGCCGAAACGAAAACTATGCAGCAACAGAATCAAACTTAAAACAAACATAACATCGACTCACTTGGCGACCATCGATTTCATCGGCCAAAACACGAACGTGCTGAATGGCTCTAGCTTCAGAGAAGCGATCGAGAGGCGCGTCGAAATCAAGTGGCTTGATAAACTTCATATGAACTATCGAATACACTAGCGCCGACGTTAGTCCGTACATGATTGCTAATAGAAACAAGAACTTGAACGCAGAAACGTCCCGAGAATCGAATCTAAACGCCATTTCTCCTCTCTTCTCCTCTGGCTTTGGAAAAAACCTCGAGGCGATCTCTTTTCGCCCGGTTTGAACGCAAAACGAATAGTATAAGATGTTGTTAGGTGCAGTTTGAAATCTATTTTACGTGCTATTAAGAGACAGTACAGCAACCGGGAGTATGCGTGCGTGTCTTTGCTCGAAGATGCTATTCTCTGACTTTCTTTCAACGAAGGATGGCGTGAAGCAAACAACTTAACAAATGAAATGAAGCTCCCTCCAGTGGCGCCGGGTCACAATTTACCGAGATTTTTTACTTTTAAATTTTAAAAAAAAAATAGTCATAAATAAGATTTTGGCGGCCCATTGGATTCTTTCATTATGGAATATGGACTTCCTAATTGGGTTCGTTATTCTGATATTCTCTTCGCCAAATAACTGAGTTTTAATGCATACATACATACATCGGTAACTTCCCATGTGTGATTCCTCGCTCTTCTTTAATGTACATTCTCTGATTTAGACTGCAACCGACTTTCAAATAAGAATATAGCTGTCAACTTTTAAAATAGACATAAATTATATGGAATATGTTTAATAAATTTAGTTTTCTTTTACAACTTTCCATGTATTTTTTTAACTCAAAGTAATTGAAGTAGAAATAAATTATATAAAATATGTTTAATACAAGTCATAAAAAGTAAAATCAAAAATCAAAATATAATTGATTGTAAAAAATATACACTATCACACATCCATTAAATTTGTAACAATGTATAATAAGGTCATAAGAAGGATGTAAATATCTTCAGTAAGATTTTTTGTTAAATAATTGCAGGTCAAAATCAGCTCAATCTGAAATATACAACTAAAAATACTTACCAGAAACACTTAGAACAAATGGAGCTTGGCACGGACTTCGAAAATATTGCGTAATTAGTAACTCTATCAGCTCTAATCCTTCACAAAAGAAAACATATCATATGGTCTTTATCCTTCCAAATTCCAATAAGTTTATACATTCACTTTAAAATTAATTAATTATGTCAATGATGTGGAAATAGATAAAATTTAAAATATGCATCATCTTGACATTCTTACCTAGTTATCTTACCTAAATTTTTCTTTTTTCCTTTAACTTTTTTTAAAAAAAAACGTTTGCTAAATAAAGAGTGTTACCAACTTTCCACGTGCTATTTTTCATCATTATTTGAGATAGATTTTTTGATTTAGACAGGTTCCAACAAGCTTTTAATATGTATCAAACGGTAAAATAAAATAATTATATTTAAAAATAAATGCACTTTTATGTAATCATTTCCAAATAATTAAAATATTTAATACAATTTAAAAATAATCAAAATTAATTATTTGATTCATAAATGTCACTCCATTTTTTAGATAAATTTAAAAATATTTAATGTTATTTTTAAAAAAGTACGTGTCACATTAATGTATACACCGCCTTTTTCTTTTAAAAAATTTTATTAGTGAAAGAATGAATGTTCAATTTTTTTTTTGGGGTAATATCATCATAAATTAATGTTGTAGACGTGATTGCCAGCGAGCATAGTCGAGCGCAATGCCTGGATCTTCGAACATGGGTATTTGCTTTGTGAATGCAAACCTTCTAACGGAGTAAGACGGAGAAAAATCATGTTTATGATAGCCATTTTTTTTTTGTTTCTAATTAATTAACAGTGGCCACAACTTACTACATCTCATTGACTTAATTTGAGATCTTATCCGTAATCATTTTTTTTAAAGTAATGGGCAGATATTTGTAAAATATATTCGGGAGCTATATTTTTAAATTTTTAAAGTGAAGCAAAATTTTTATGGAGATATTGGTCTTAGTCTTACCTTGATTATCCAAAAGAAGAGTTCACAACGCAGATGCGCCATCGACGGTGATAACACGATGATAAAAATATTTTTCATATTAATATTAAAAAAAATTAAATTATGCGAATAAAAATGATTTAAAATTAATAAAAAATAGCACAAAACAAAACATGTTCTTAGCAGTTAGCAGTATGGCTATAGGCACAGTAGTATGCTACAGGTTAATAAAGCAGCTCACAGACTCGTCATTTCGTTTTGTCTAACAGAAAAACGACCGTTCGTTCGGTTTGTGTTATCATAACACTAGTTCTGGCTACCAACGAGAGAAACTCTTGATGTTAGCATTATTAACGCCCAGAGATGTCCAAAATGTTTGGAAAAGCGATACTCTCTATCATTTTCATTCTTCTTCTCGTAATTACGTACTCAATCTTCATCGGAACCGTCGATCTTCGATCACACTTCTTTCCGTTGCTGCAGTCATCCACCGCTTCGCAGTCCTGTGCAGCTCCTCTTAGAGTTTATATGTACGATCTCCCTAGGAGGTTCCACGTCGGCATGTTGGACCACAATAGTCCCGACGCCTTGCCTGTGACCGGCGAGAATCTGCCACGTTGGCCGACGAATTCGGGTATCAAAAGGCAGCACTAGTGTAGAATATTGGCTTATGGCTTCGCTTTTGTACGATGGTGCCGGTGGCGGCGAAGGTGAACAAAGAGAGGCGGTTAGGGTTTCTGATCCAGAAGAGGCGCAGGTGTTTTTCGTGCCATTTTTCTCTTCTCTGAGTTTTAATACCCACGGGCATAACATGACGGATCCAGAAACCGAGGTTGATCATCAATTACAGGTAATTATTCGATTTAATCTTTGTAGATGTTATTAGATTTGAGCTTAATTTATTTTGGTATAGTTTAGTTTACAGTTGTTCATAAGTGGGGAATTGAGAATTTGGAAAATAAATGCGTTGAATTTTGCTGTTAAATTTGGATTATCAAGTTAGAAAGGATACTGAATTTAATTAATTGGAAACTGAAGTAACTTGAGCAATAGCAACTGAAGGGAAAGTTGGAGTTACTGATACTTTGTTTAAAGAGTTAGTCCATTCGACATTACGTTGCTCTCAGTTATTGGTTCGTCAGATTTAAATGGCTGAAGAAGTAATATAAAAAATTTAGGATTCCAGACATTTCTTTCTTAGTTTTCTGAGCAACTAGATAGCAGATGAGACCAAAACCAGAGTAGATAAATGAGAATTTACAATTAAAAAATATTGTGGAAATATGGAGAAGTCTTCCAAGTGGTATATCATTAGACTTTACATTTATATTTACTTTTTGCCATTTCTGCATCACCATCTGCATGTTGGGTTTGGTTGGTTATAAATTTAGAATTACCGAGATCTGAGAGGATGGATTATAGTTCATTTCTCTGTCAATTGCAAAGTAGTATCTCCTGCTTTTTGTTGGATATTCTTGAGCAAGAATACAAGAATGTTTAGAAGTTAGATGGTGGTTCTCTGGGTGCAAAGATTGTTATGTAAACTGCCTATTAACCATGAAATGGAAAAAAGTATACCACAAAGCATGTCCATTGTTTCAGGAAATCTGCACATTTTCTTATTTTTCTTTTATTTTTTTTACCTTTTATGGTTCCCCTCTTCTGATAAATTTTTGTCGTTGTTCAAGTTCTGCACTATTTGGTATCTGTTTTTTGGAGGTTGCATCAAATCTGGATTTTCTCTGGACTTGTTTATATACATTAAAGTTGAACATTGGTTGCTTTTGATTTCAGATTGAGGTACTGGAATTATTGCGGAAGTCCAAATACTGGCAGAGGTCCAGAGGCAGAGACCATGTAATTCCTATGACACATCCCAATGCTTTCAGATTTCTTCGAGAACAGGTGAATGCATCAATTCTTATTATTGCAGATTTTGGCCGCTACCCCAGGAGCATGTCAAATATAAGCAAAGATGTGGTGGCTCCGTATGTACATGTTGTGGAATCCTTTACAGAGGATGACGCTCTAGACCCATTTGAGTCTCGCAAGACACTTCTTTTCTTCCGAGGGAATACAGTTAGAAAAGACGTATTATAGCTTAACCAATAAATAGCTTATTAAAAAAGCCATTATTTGAAATTGGAATTGGTTACTCATTGTCCTATTATGCTACAGGAAGGCAAAGTTCGTGCTAAATTGGCCAAGCTATTGGCTAGTTATGATGATGTTCGCTATGAGCGTAGTGTGGCAACAACAAAAGGCATTAAAGAGGTATGTGGTGAAGCTTTGCAGATCATAAAAACTTGGCATAATTATTTTAGTACCCTGAAAATGTGTATAAAGCCTTTTATTATATCCTCATCAAAATATTTCTGATAATCAAAAGATGTGAGATTGTTGAAATGCTAGGGTGTCAGTTTTCCAGATACCATTCCTACCGTGTTTGGGTTCCTTCTGAATATATTCCATTATGCTATGCTTGCAACATGTATTCTTTCTGTAACTTAGTGAGGAACAACCTGCTTGTGGAATGGCAATCATTGGAGACTGAGGACCTAGATTTTGTCTGTTCTCACTATTAACAGGCTATATCGTAAAATAATGGACTTTTAATTTTATGTCAAAGGTAAAATATTAATTCCTTCACTAAACATATTTCAAAAGAGCAGCCGTCTTTTCATCAAAGTTGGGGTCTGATTTCGTGAAATAGGGTTTATCTAGGCAATTTGGTTTTAAAAAAATTTCCCATTTTGTCTAATTTTTTTTTTGGTACTTCTGTCATACCAGTCTACACAAGGGATGCGGTCATCAAAGTTCTGTCTGCATCCTGCAGGAGACACACCATCATCATGCCGTCTGTTTGATGCTATTGTGAGCCACTGTGTTCCTGTCATTGTGAGTGATCAGATTGAGCTTCCCTTTGAGGATGAAATTGACTACAGTGAGTTCTCAATTTTCTTTTCCATAAAAGAAGCAGTGCAACCTGGTTACATGGTTGATCAGCTCAGGCAGTTTCCGAAAGAGAGATGGATTAAAATGTGGCGGCGGCTTAAAAGCATCTCTCATCACTATGAATTTCAGTATCCCCCAAAGAAGGAAGATGCGGTCAATATGCTCTGGAGACAGGTAAAGAACAAAATTCCTGGAGTCCAGCTTGCTGTACATAGACATCGAAGGTTGAAAGTTCCAGACTGGTGGAGATGATAATTTATCTTCCTTAGGTGACACTGTACATTCACAATCTTTACATCATTCATGATGGCGACCCCTTTTAAGGGGGAATAAGCAAAGGTAGTCACAAATTCTTAATTCCCGTTGTTGGCCGGCTTTACAATTTATGTAACATATAGAGCTTTTTTCTTTCTTTGATAATATGATTGATGGGTGAAGGCTTTGGTGCAGAATTTGGTTCTTGGTAATGTAATGAGATATGGCTGTATACACACAGAATTCAGTCTCTTCCATCTTTATGTAACTCTTTTTTGCTTTCCTGAAGAAGTCTTTTCCAACTGTCTGTAATAATTATTGTTGGCGTTTTCATAATGTTCCATAATGAAAGTGATCTAGCCCTTTTCTTTTTTCAGCTGTTGTCCTTTTTCCCCTTCCTTATTACCATAAGATATTAAGGTAGCGAGATTGATTACAATAGACTCGTATTATATTTACCTTTTTTTTTTCTTTTTTACTTTAAATGTTTTGCTATATAAAATTTTCAAGTTTTATCTTAAAAATTTCCAATTTTTATGTAAGAAGTTTTAAATTTTATGTAAAAGGTACATGCAGTGGATCGTAGTCTGTCTTCAGGTGGTAATTACAGATACAATACTGTTTCAAGTATCAACCAAACCCATCTATGCTATGTTCTCTTGTAGAGATATTTGGAAGAGGCCGAACCGAAGTAGCTACATTACTATATAGTATACTGTGGCAATTTGGTCTAGGCTGTTGGGTTAAAAACGATACAATGAACAGGCGTCCACGAGTAAGTTGAAGAATAGCAAATCTAGTTGATAGTTTCATTCTCTCGGCACCAACTAGCTCATAAGTGCAAAGATTGAATCTCTGGTTCTGATACGGTTTCCATAGCAGGGGAGAAGGACAATATAATTTTCTCACAGTGGATCTTGTCGAACTACAATCTCTAAAATCACCGTTTTATTATGCTCAGTTTACAAGATACATGTTAATATCTGGGCTGGGCTGGCGATCAGGGACTGTTTAAAAGAGATTATAGCTATGTTAGCATATTTGTTATTTGCTATTATTTTAATCAGAGTTCGAGTCGAGTTCATCGAATTTGATTTAAGATTCCATAACACGGGCTAGTAAACGTAGATAACAGATATATATATTTTTTATTTTTATATTCATTTAGGTGAATAAAACAAAAATTAAATTTTACAATAGACGCTGTCGAATGAAAACGTTTTTTCTTACCACACAAACAATAAAAAATATATCCTTAAAGTCATCACCACGGTGCTTGTTGCAACTAATTAATGACATTTGGATAACAGACCCGATAGACTCCCACTTCAAGAAACCTTATCACGCTTAGATCGGCGGGTAACTAATACTATTTTGCGCTTCTATTATCTTACCCTTTTGAATTAGTTAAGGATACTTTTAGTTATAACCTATGCCTAGAAAAAGCAGCTTAATTAAGAGGATAAATTAAGGGTGAGGAGAGGAGAGGAGTGGCGTAGCGTGGGTGACATCCATGATTCTTGTTGGTTTGTTGCCGTGCTTTTAAGACTCAAAAAAGCAGCGTTAAACCCTAATCGCCTTTTCAATTTTTAGCAATAAAGTCCACGTGGCAGTCATATCATAAACTGGAAGTGGAAACTCAAGGAGGGGCCAGTAGACAGAGACATAACAGTAAAGTTCGTAGCCAACTCCAAAGACATTACCCTTTATCTTTGCTTTTGTCGTCCTTTGCCTTTTTATTGTCAAACTTTCTTCATCTGTCCCGCCTGTCTTACGCACTTTCCCAGCGAGTAACAACTAACTGCTACCTCTCAATTGTATTTTCTTTATGTCGTGTAAAATTTATTATAAGAAATATTGCCCAACAGAAAGCATTTTTTTTAAACTAAACGTGCAGTGTCTTTCACACCCCTGAACGAGAGTGGTGAAACTGAAAGATATTTTAATAAAATAAATTCGTGAAAGAGTGTCGCCGACTCTGATTACCATCCGGTCGAGAGCTTTTACGAGACGGTCAATGCCATGTGGAATCTTAAGATAGTTTTAGACTTCTTGTCACACTAAACACTCTACACATACACAATACTTGTCTACTCCACTGTTCACCTCTTACCACAAAACTACAAAATACTTTCAATTTGCCAAATTTGCCCTTTCGATCAAATCAAGCAATTTTAATCAATTTTATTTGATGATATATATTTTTCATTATTGTGCTGTAGTCACATCAAATTAATTTTTTTCCAAAGAGGGAGATCAGAATAAATCTGACTGTTCATTCTCTTGTAAAAGGAAATGGAATGAAAAGTGTGCTACAATTACCTATAAAATCGGATTATCCATAATGGCTTAGAGGAGGGTAGTGTTGTCATTTCGCTGCACCCATTTACCCACACACTCGCTCAAAAAACTCTGACCGCGATCATCACTCTCATATTCTTCCTCCGCGCGCTCTCTCTCTCTCTCTCTCTCTCTCTCTCTCGGGTTTAATTTCTGCCTATTTACTGTACATCATTATTGAAGGTTAAAGTGTACAGAGATGAGCGTAGTTAGAACTCAGGGAAGCTGCGTGGCGATCCGTACTTTTTCTCCTTCCTCTTCCATCAACCGCTGCTCTCACGGCTCTGCTCCCACTTCTGCAGGTACTCTCTTTGTCCGCCGTCTCTTTTTGTTGAATCTCCAGCAATGAGAAGCTCACCTCATGTTCGCTACGATCTACTAGATTCACATGGCTTGTTTATTCATGCACTTCATGTTCACGTTTTCGGTTGTAATTTGGATCCGTTGCTATATATATATATATATATATATATATATATATATATATATATTTGTCGAAATTGATATTTCATATTAATTTCTACTAAGGTTTGTTGTTTCCACTTCTGAAACTACGAGTTCTTCGTTTAGCCTCTGCAATAGTATTTCCGGTGGCTTCCACTGCAAAGGAGACAGAAAATCTTAGCATAATCAAAAGAATAGATTTGTCCCGTTTCCTCTCGTTGGAGGTAGAATGCATGGTAGAATAACTGGAAAAAAAATCTTCTTTTATTTTCCTTTTTCAGTATTAGAGTTTAGAGGCAAATCTTCCCATCAAATCTGGTGCATTTAGCCAATACTACTGTTTCTTTCTGCTTTTAGAACTTGTGAGTGTGAATACAGTTGAACTTCGCTTGAGGGTTTTTTTTTTTTTTTAATTTTAAAAAGTTCTGTAATGAATTGATTGATATGGGTTCGGATATTAATGAAGAATGGCGTAATATCTTCTTTCTCCACTCTCTGATCGTGCCGGATTTATCGCAATCAGCGGTTTCTGTAGGGTTCTGGTCAATCACTTTCCGTCCGTCCATATTACGTGGACCCACTTCATGATTGACGGTCCACGTTTGGACTGGCTGTCCACTCGGTACATGGAATATTTAGCATAAATATTGTGTATAATGAAATATCACTGTTCACTAGCATTGATGTAACGTAGTATCCAAACAAGAACAAGAACCTGCCCACGTCATAAAACAACGACTCTTTTAGGGTCCCCTCTCTTGTCTTTACTTGAAATGAATGCTTGCCTTTTGTCCCTATATTAACAGCCCTTCATATTTTTCTATGGAGGTTGCAGCTCTTAGCTTTGGTTCTTATCTTATACACTGATTCCTCGGGCATATTATAATATCCCTCTTTATTTTTGGTACTTACACTTGATGTTGACTGACCATCTCTCGCCTTTCTTTTTATATAATTTCTTTCACATGCAGTCTGTTTGATGCCCCGGAATGTTTGTTGAACAATTTTTAACACGATTAAATTAGTTAATGTCGCATTTTTGCTTTTGTATTTATTATTATTATTATTTCATTATAAGAAATTTTATTATTAGTTTGAGGTTAATTTTAAGTAAAACTATGATGTTCTTCAATGAACACTTTTTTGCGCTTTTGTAATGTACAAGATATTGAAAACGATGACAAGGTATTCCTTTTGGCGAGGGTGATGGTTAGCTAACTTAGCTAAATGTTATATCTACTTTCGGTTCGTGATGGACCCATGAACCCACACTCACGGTTTGAGCGCGTTGTTGTCGTGGGTTCCAACCACATTGGATCAAGTGCCCACATGGTGGGAATATGGTCCCAGTCTCCCAGCTAAGCGCGTGTGTTCGAAACCTCTGGACTCCTTGTACTATTATGTTTGTCGAGCGCATGAAGACACAACGTATATAAAACTGTTCGGTGCTTCAATTAGTAAACCATTAAACATAATACACCAGCTGACCAGACCATGTCTCCTGATCTTCTCCAACTCTGATCATATACGTATAATTATGTTTATGCGTATGATCGTATCGTATGGACCAGAACTCGCCTAGTATTGGATTTGATTAATTCTGTCGATGGTCCCCACTACTTTGTAACTAATTGGGCTGGTTGATTGGTTCCTACATTCATTATTACATCTGTATAGAGAGAATTTTGAAGTGGTTTTAGCCAAATCAGAGGCGGGAACATTTTGATCTTCTGTGGCCTGCGAAGCAACTGAACTTGGGCCGAGGAAGCTCTGGCAGACCAGCGGAGTTTTGCTCGTTATGCCAATGACATGAAATGCTTTGGTGTAGTTTTTGGTCCAGGTTAATAGATTAATGTTTTCTCTATCTGCTTGTATAATTGTGATTAGAGAGTGTCAATGAAGTTTGAAGTAGATTCTTAGTGATTATAAATGCTTAACTAAATTATAACTGGAACTACTGCATTGATGAATACTTTGTGTGTGTGTGTGTGTGTATATATATATATATATACACGTATGTATGTATACAGATGATGCAACTTGTGGTACGCCTACTTGGATTGGCAAGGGCCTGACATGTGTTTGTTTCAAACGAAAGGGAACTTATGAGAGGATTTGCATTAACTTGACTCCCCAACAGGCAAGTCTGTAGGTCTCATTTATGATCAAGAAATGTAGAAAAAAGTTTTGAGCACTCATGCATTGCTATTACTACTATTGTAGTTTCTCAATTCAGTTTTGGTACTTGAATGGTTTAACACTGACATCTCGCCAATGATTGCTGATCTCTTTGTGTTTTGTTCATTTTAGCTGTTTCCTTTTGAACATTAATTATGTTAGTCATCTTCTAAGGTTCTAATATGCGATAGACTTGTCTGAAAATTTCCAGGAAGACAGACTCAGAAGATTGAAGCACCGAATGAAGGTTTACTTTGATGCTTCCAGGCCGGACCACCAGGTTTGTTCTAATTACGAAGTTTCTCCGATATGTGAATGTTTTCGGATGTGCTAACTTGTCAAACTAGGTAAAGTATTGTTATTGGGGTATCTACCTGGAGCATTCTCCTCAGATATGCTAATTTCTATGTGTTCTTTTCATTAATTTTAAGAAACTTGTCAGTAATTTTTTTGTGACAACAGGAAGCTTTGAGAGCGCTGTGGTATGCCACATACCCTGATCAGGAGCTCCATGGCTTAATATCTGATCAATGGAAAGAAATGGGTTGGCAGGGAAAAGATCCATCTACTGATTTCAGGTTTCTCTTGCCATGCTACTTATTTTTGCTCTATGATAATTTTCTGGCTTATTTTATTCTTATATTCACCCGCTCTAAACAATTTGCTGGTGAACAGAGGAGCTGGATTCATTTCTTTGGAGAACCTGTTGTTCTTTGCCAAGACATTTTCGGTAAGATACCAAAGTGTTCAGTCTAGAACATGAATTTTAGAATTTTATACCACCTCAAATCTTTTCCAAAACATTAGTTTGGTTTGTTGAATCACCACTGGCTGGTAAGGACTAAATCTTGATTTGAGTTTGACTCTCATCCTGCAAACACAGAAATAGTTTATTTGATTTATACTATTGAGTTGATTATTGCAGACATCGTTTCAGCGTTTACTAAAAAAGCAAGGAGGAAAGCGAGCAGCCTGGGAGTATCCATTTGCTGTTGCTGGTGTAAATATAACATTCATGATCATGCAAATGCTTGATCTTGAGGCTTGTAAGTGGAGTAATAGAATCTGTTTCCCTTCAGAATATAAATAGCACATCAACCACATTTTGACAAATTCGAGGTCTCTGTAAATTTTAAAATTGAGCGTTTCTTTTGCAGCAAAACCCAGGACATTTGTCAGATCAGTTTTCTTGCAAATGCTATCAGGTAAGAGCCTTGAATTGAACCATCTCTCAGTAGTGATATTTTCTCTGTTGCAAGGGCAAACTCGTTAATCTCAATTAATTAATTGTGTTCATTCAGATAATGAGTGGGCGTTTGACTTGCTTTATTGCGTGGCTTTCGTGGTTATGGACAAGCAATGGCTGGAGAGAAATGCCACATACATGGAGTTCAATGTGAGAAATCTTCCCTCGTCCTCATCTCTGCTTTCCAGATCTCATTTATTAACAACTTAATTGTAGAGATTATGTTTCTTACACCTCAAGAAGTGGTACTAAGGAAATTCTGTAATTTTTTTACCAAGCAGGACGTTTTGAAATCAACTCGAGCTCAGCTGGAGAGAGAGCTTCTAATGGATGATGTTCTACGGATCGAAGACATGCCTTCTTACAGTCTTCTCAGTTAGCAATAACCACCTCAAATTTCTAGTTCAGTTACTGAATATAATTTATTATTATTATTATTTTTTTTTAACTTTAAACATGTAAAATCTTTTCTTTCTCGTTCCAGTAAATGAATCCATAACCTATTTCCTGATTGGTGAATTCGGTCACTTCATCCCTACCCATCCATTTTAGAATTGTATGTAGTGGTTGGAGCTACCAACAACCTAAATTCATGAGAACTAATTTTTTTCTTTTATTCAGTTTCAGAAATTCTAAGTGATGATGAAGCTTAAGTTTCTAGTAGTTATCGTACGGAAGAATCTTTCTTTTTTTTCTTTTCAAATATTGATTTTTCGTAATTAATATGACATAGCATAGCAGCGCGTAAAATTCCTTGGAGCATCTCTTTCCCGAAACTGTTATGTGTCTTGTCGGATGAAAATATTGACTTGACTACCATGAGTAGAATAGAAGATCACAGAGTCGGTAACATCGGGACGGTGATTATTCAAATGTAAGGCAAGACCGGATTCTGTCACCCTGGGCACAATTTTATTTATTTGGTTGCAACTGAAGAATGAAGTACAAATGAGGAAAAGCAATGCGCTGTTTGTATATATAATGTCTCATTACCCCTTTCGAGGAGGTTTCAGCAATCCCTCAATGGTTTTTTCCTTTCATGAATTGTTAGGGAAGACAATGCTCAAACATATCACAGATAATAAAATTAGTTTCAGCAAACACTAGTATGAGACGGGGAGAGTAATGTGACCTCAGAGTCAGAGACTAATGGATGTTTTCATAGACTGTAGGAAATATGATCACTCACAAATTGACTGTTCGACAAAAAGTAGAAATAATAAATTGTCGTTTAACGTACCATATTGGGAGCGTAAGTACGAAGGCTCCTTTGTTGTTTACCGCATCCACATGGCATGAGCTCTAGATGTCACGACCCATTTTTGCCTTCATTTTCTTGGCAAAGTACAAACAAGTAGCAAAAGCAATAATACTTAATTTAGTTCCCCCTTTATGGTATTTAATGTTATGATTGATTGGGTCATTAACACTCTTGGCATCTAATTCTCTCTCTATCCAAACCTTAATTTAGTCTTAATTTATGACATCGATTTAGAAAGAGACCTACTTTTAATTCTTATCCAATTGTGACAAAAAAAAGGTGAATAAGGTAGAATGTTTTGATAATTATGATCCCCAATGAAATTGGATTTCATACCTAATCAACTCTAATCTCGTGCATCTTTAATAAATACAGTAATCCGACTAATCATTCTTTTCTAGCAACGATTTACCCAGGGTCAATCTATATTATAGCTAGTGCAACATTATAATCCGTTAAATTTCTAGTTATATTTTTTAAGAATATTTTGTTTTAATTTTTTTTAGTAATTCATATTTAAAATTTAAGAATTTTAGAAAATATAATGAAAACCTTAGTAGGATGTGACGCTATACCACTTTCATCATATATACAAAAATTGACGATAATTAATTAAAAAATCCATGAGAAAATAACCAGAACAATATAAATGCCAAATGGGTTATATAAGATATAATCATGAAAATGAGAAATTCTTGAGACGAACTGACAAAAAGGATTAATGATCAATGATAATCAAAACCCAGCGATGATATGAGATGGCCCAGATTTTTTTGTGCATTGGCCCCATCACCAAGGTGTTACTGATATTATTTTCCAGCCAGATCAATCATGGAAAGCAAGACTTGTTCAGGTTCTCAAAGAAAAGGACGCAGAAATATTTCCATTGGACATACAGGTTGCTTAGGAATCACGTCCCTGTTGAAGGCTTATTCAAGAGATTACCTGTTAAATACTCATCTAAGGCACAAGCGTTGTGAAAAATAAGTTGTATTTCCCTGAAAAAGAAACTCTAACTTTACATCTGAAAAGAAAAAACAAAGAAGGTTTCTATTCCATTTTTCAAAAATCTAATGGTAGGAAAGGGAAAGATAAGAGTACCTGGATGATCCTTGAACCTAAAGCTTCAGCATTACCAAACTCTGCAGCCTTGTCTTTCAAGCAAAACTCACACCCAAAGCACTCACAACCAGAACCAGAAACAGAGCTTACACCACTTCACTTTCTCTTTTACTTTCTTGCTCTCAAAATACTTGGTTTGCTTGTAAATGTACTCAAACACAAAGCGTCCAACTTCTAGTTGCCCAAGTATCTCAGCTAAACCTCCTACCTTCTACTGTTCATATCTCCGAGTTCCACTCAATACTGAAGAAGCCACAAGATGGCTTCTATCCAGTCACCAATTACAATGCGGAGCTCTGCGTTACTGGAGACTTCATGTGGATATTTACTCCAAGAATTGCAGGCAAGAGTTCTATTTTCATTTAAATTTAAATATTGGTTTTAAATGGACATTATATTTACTGAATCTTATATTGTAAACAGATGATTTGGGATGAAGTAGGAGAAGATCAGTTTGAAAGAGAGAAGGTTCTACTAGATTTAGAACAAGAGTGTTTAGAGGTTTACAGGAGAAAAGTTGACCGTGCAAACATATCGAGAGCTCGTTTGCATCAGGAGCTGGCAGAATCTGAAGCTGAATTCACCCATCTTCTTTTGTCACTTGGTGAACGATCTCTCCCTGGACGGGTAACTTATCCATCAAGCTCTGTCCAGTATGAAAGCTAGTGTTAGAAAAAATTCATTATAACTGTTCATATAAAATAGAATAATAGTCTCAAAGTCAAGATACAGATTCATAACACTGGAATCATTTAACAATGTGAGTCTGCATGGAAAAAAACAGTACAAACCATTTTAAGAATTTATGGGCTGTGGAGAAATTAACATTTGCATTAAATTTTATCACCATGGTCAATTGACCAGAAATATTCCTTACTAGTCTCAAGATTCGGCCTCCTCTATGGCTCTCAGTAAGCCAGGAATTTGCTGTAGGTAAGTCTACTAACCTGTGAAGAGAATGATGGAGGCATTGTCCTATAGTGAGAATTCACTCAACTAGAAAAATATATTCCTAGTCTTGACTCGTTACTGTCTGCAGCCAGAGAAAATGACTGGAACATTAAAGGAGCAGCTAGATTCAATCACTCCAGCTCTAAGGGAAATGCGATTGAGAAAAGAAGAAAGGGTCAACCAGTTCCGAGCTGTGCAGACACAAATTAAGAAAATTTCTGCAGAGATAGCAGGTCTATCAGAATATGATGAGTCTTCAACAAACGTCATAGTGAATGAGAATGATCTTTCACTGAAGAAACTTGAGGAATATCAGATTGAGCTACAAAGACTCCATAATGAGAAGGTACTATAACTAAGTCTTTATGATTTGTTTAGAGGATATTGTACAGAATATTCAATAAATTAATGAGTTTCATAATCTTGTTCCTCTTTCTTTGACTTCAAAGAATGACAGACTCCAAAGGGTAGAAAAATATATAGATGCAGTGAGTAATTTGTCTGCAACACTAGGAATGGAATCTTCCATGATCATAACAAAGGTCCATCCCAGCTTGAATGAATTATATGGAATATCCAAAAACATAAGCGACAACATTTTGGCAAAACTCAACAGCACTGTGGAATCTCTTGAGGAAGAAAAGCAGAAGCGTCTTGAGAAGGTGAAAACTAATACATCATGCCATCCTTCTTTCACTCAAATGTTGATGGATGGAGTTTGCATCCGAATCTGTAAAAAATACGCATGATTGGTGTTCTTTCTTGATAATAGATAGTTCTAACGGTACAAAATTGACAAGTAACTGAAACAAGAAAGATGAAATAAACCTAAATCCTGGCCAAAATCACATATAAGTTAAATGGTTCTGAGTGATTAACCTCTTTTTCTGCTTCAATGACTTGCTTTCATTTCTATTTTAGAAATATAGTTCACTATTTAGATAAAATATAGTTCACAATCAAATATAGTTGACTATTTAATTGTTTCAACTTTGCAGCTACACCATCTTGGCAAATCACTGACAAACTTGTGGAATCTTATGGATACTCCCTATAATGATCGCCGAAAGTTTTCCCATGTTACCAGTTTGTTATCAGTGTCATCAACAGAGGTATCAGAGTCTGGAAGTCTTACACAGAATATAATTGAGCAGGTTTGTACCTATGATCCACAGTACTTCAAATAATCAGAAAAATCCAGTACAAAGTTAATTTGTTTTCATGTTCCAACAACTACACATAATAATTATTCATATTGTTTCAAGGCTGAGGCTGAAGTCAAGAGACTGGATCAGTTAAAAGCAAGCAAGATGAAAGAGCTTTTCCAGAAGAAACAGAATGAGCTAGAGCAGATATGCAATAATTCACACATGGAGATTCCTTCGCAATCAGAGATGGAAAGAATAATAAACCTCATAAACTCAGGTGGGAAAGAAATTTTTCCTCTCCTTTTTAGCATCTCTTGACTTGGAAGAATGTGTCAAACATACTAACTTTAAAATTCAAAAGGGGAGATTGATCATGCTGATCTCCTCATGAGCCTGGATGAACAGATATCAAGAGCAAAAGAAGAAGCCTTTAGCAGGAAGGCAATAATGGAGAAGGTGGAAAGGTGGATGTTGGCACGTGATGAGGAGCGCTGGTTGGAAGAATATAGCACGGTAGATAATCCACAACCATTCTTAAAATGATCAATTGGCTCCAACTTTAATGCATCTATTCATACTTCCTACTTTATGCATATCTGAAGGATGAGAATCGATATTCAGTCAGCAGAGGTGCTCACAGAAATTTGAGACGTGCTGAAAGGGCGCGAATAACAGTCAAGAAAATTCCAGGTAACATGGGAAAGTCTCTCACTCTTAAAAATATCTCCAGTTGGAAGCAGGAACTTCCCAAGCACCTACTTGGATTAACTAATCATTAAAAGATAAATAAATAAAGAGAGAGAGAGAGAGAGAGAGATTATGAAAAGGTAGAGGAAAGAAGATATTTTTAAATTATGCTGAATCGCCAAATTATAGGGAAGTTAATCAAGAAGAGAGTAAACAATTATAGAATAATAACAAGATCACAAGAAATTTCTACATTCTACTTCAACAAGTTTTATAAATTTTTGATGACACATATGTCTTAGGCATATATTCATATTTTCACTCACCATTTCCACGCAGCTTTGATGGATTCACTTATAGAGATGACTAAGAGTTGGGAAGAAGAAAGAAAGAAAGTTTTCTTGTATGATGAGGTAAGATAACATATTGCCTGCAAGTAGATATTGATATAACATTGATCAGTGTGAAGCATCAACTGAGAGCGAAAAGTGAAACATTATCAGTTTTGATAAGCCACAAAGGACTAAAGTTCAGAATAGCAGAAGAAATAAACTTAGGATCATTAGACAGATTAATGGCAATTAAATGCTCTATCAAAACTGCACTTCCATTTTGCTGAATAATAGTCCATTTTAAATAACTAATCTGAAATCATTCTGTGTTTTGGTGGAATTGCTAAAAATGGAACCTTGGATCCAGCCTCTATCTCTATAATGCCATAAGATCATGCAGAAAGATTATCATCTTAAATGCTCCATGTAGTGGTGCACATATTATTAACCTTACAAATTTCTGCAAAGTATCCTCTATTGTTAAAAGTTGTCTATATCTTGACCCATGCCTCCACATGCAAGGCCATGACACAGGCAAACCAAGATTACATTTTTCTTTGTTACTCTATCACCAAAATCAGTTGTAGATTAACAGTCAAGTGCATTTATTGTAAAATCAAGTTTTCCCTAACTGCAGAACTATGCTTTGGTGTTCAACAGAGCTGCTATTTTGATGCATAAAAAACTATTAATTATGATGATGTCAAACTGTAAACTCTTTTTGCGTGTATGAAATTAGTCTTTCTCGTGAAATAAACCTTTGAACATTGTTCTTAATTTAAATTATGAGAGAATAATATTTCTTGTGGAGAACACATCTAGTCATCGGAATCTAAACCTCAGTTCATATCAATGTATGACAATTTCAAATACCTATAATATTAAATTTCTTTCATATAACAATCTTGTGTTGTTCTCTGTGTTGTGTAAAGCATTCCCTAGCTAACCAATTCGTACATGACAATCAACATCTACTGTCACCTAGGTACCCCTGCTGGCAATGTTGGAAGAGTATAATATGCTGAGGCAGGAAAAGGAGGAGGACAAGCAAAGACAAAGGGTTCGTATTCCTTTTCAAACATGCAATATGGCAAAAAGTTCCATGAATTCCCTTGCCAAGTTTTCTCAAAATTATTAATTCCTTTAGTCAATATCTTTGCATTCATAATGACCATGATATACCTACCTTCTCACTGATGAGATGGTTTTTCCCCTCAGGAAATGAAGAAGGTCCAAAGCCAAGTAGTAGTTGAGCAAGAAAATGTATTTGGGTCCAGACCAGGCACCAGCAATCGGCGTCTTTCAAACAGGAGCTTGAATGGAGGCTTTACCAATGCAACCCCTTTAAATAGAAGGATTTCTTTGAGTATCCAGCAATTGGGATCACACAGCATTAATTCAACAAATCAAAGCATATCCTTTGTTAGGGAAGGAAGGAAAGTGCAGGGACAAAAGATGTTTGCTCGACCTGGACTTGCTTCTCATTTTAGAGATGAAACAGCTTCAGTGGTCTCAACCTTTTCAGGCCCCGTATCTCCTTGAAATTTGGGGTCATATTTGTGTATCTTCACATCTAATGAAATCATAAAGCATAAGTAATCAGGAAAAAACTTATTCTCTGAGGTAATTTAACATATCGTACAGAAGAATAAGTTCAGTTTGTTGTGTCAGTCAGGGAAATAACTGTGTATTTATGTTTTGAATTTGTGTATCAGACTATTAGCTGCTCGTCTAGAACCTGAAGACAATCATGATAATGACTGAATAATAAAAGGTTCTACAATCATTGATTTTTTGCTTTACAACTGTAGCTGTACACCGTGTAGGTAGATGCTTGAATGTATTCTAAAGCATGCTTGTATTCTACAAGCTTCAATTTCAATATTTAATGGATTGAGTTTATGACTAAAAAATTGAATAGAATTTTTGTGTCAACATTAAAACAGAGCCACGTTGTAATTTGAGTTTAACTATATCAGTGCTATAAGCATTGGATGGCGATGAGCATCTGTCATCTGGACAGATTGCAATAATTATTCATAGAAAAGAAAACCATGTAATCTCTTTGAATCAAAAGAGCTCCTTATCATGTGAGGACAAACAAAATGAGTAAAATAACCTATAAAAGAAATTTATATGCCAAAAAGAAATTTACCATGAACAATTTTGTAATTAATAGAACCAAACATTAAATCCACAAGACAGTGATTGCAATAATAACCATCTGATTCCTATTTACGATGTTATTATGAATATTATCACCACTGTTGCTCAATTCCCAGGGTTTTTCTTAAAGCCTCCGCCACACTTCCGTTGATTTATGCCTCCTACAATATCAAATAAAATTTGATAAACTCAATATACCAATCATTGGCATGAACATAATCTAGAAAACAGTAAAACGCTAAAACTACTCATAAATTAAAGACAAAAGGGTACTAATACATAAAGCTTCGACTATTTAACTTATATCTAAATACACGCCACTTTTCCATGAATTATTCAGATGAATTAGATTCAGTAATTAACTGGGGAAACAGAAAACCACACGGGCATCTTCCATATTGATTGCTTGAGAGAAATGAGATGAATAACATTTTTTGAATTCCAGTACAATTTCACAACCTAATCATTGTTAATCTGAACCGGAGCTTCATCTGCGGGTTTGTGGAAGAAATCGTCTATGCGACGGGTGCCAACCGGCAACCGTTTTTCCACGACGGGACGAGAAATCGTACTCTCAGTTGCGCGGCGATCCAGAGACACAGTTGGCATGGGGAGAGAGTCGAGAAGGAAATCGCTCATTGGCCGGTGCCTTTTCACGGCAACTCGCAGGTGATCGAGTTTTATAGTTTTTTTCTTCTTCTCGATTGCGACTTCAGCAGATTTTTCGGCGACGAATCGGAGGAACAGCTCGGTGGAGCGCGAGACGACGAACAGTGCCTCTGAGGTTACCTTGCTGATGTCTTTATCGAGTTTCATGATCTTCTTGACCCGTCCGGTGGGGAATTCAGGCCGGATCGCGGCCGTATCTTGTTGTTCTGCTTCTGCCATCGATGTATGGTAAGATCTGTTTTGCAAGTCGAAGAAGAATTACGGACAAAGGCGAATTTAGGGTTTTTATTTTGGCGGGAAATTTCAGGGATTTTGGACTTTTTCAAGTTTCGGAGGCACAAATAGACCCTTCAGAGCAGCTATGAGCGTCGAAGTAGCTTGGCTTTTCCTTCAAGGCGTTTGAGGGTAGTTTAGTCTTGTAAAAAGAATTTCCGCCGCATGCGATGCCTCCGCGCCAAAAGAGACAGATTTCTTTCTGGCGCAGTTTACGCGACGTCTATATTTAAACAACAAATCAACTATTATATTAATAACAAATAATCATTATTATTCAAAAATAATAATAATAATAAATCAATATTGAGTTCATATTATGTTTTTTTCCCTTAAACGTGTATGTGTCCAAGCTATAGTGAAGCTCGAATAACCAACTAGAGCAATAAAGTAACGTTTATAATTCAGGTCGACATACCAAGGGCCACAAGTAAAATAAATATACACATAACAATAAAAATAAAAATAAAAATATCATTTTAATAAAAAAGACAAAAAGGAATAATTGTTATACCTGATCATAATTTTGCATAGAATACAAAATAAATTTTAATATATAATGATGTTATAAATTATAAACTTAAAATTAATAGGGATAAACTTTAGTATGTTTTTTTTCTTATAATTTGATATAAGGGTGATAATTATATAAATAGGAGGATGTCCAATACCCCATAATATTTTGATCAATACCCTATCACCCCTTATATTTTCTCAAATATTTCATCACTTTTCTAATTCTTATTTTTTTTTTATTTTACCCTTCAGTTTAATTGATTTATGTTGAATTACAAATGATAAAATCGAAAATATTTGAATTATTGAAGGGTAAAATCGAAATATAAAAAAATAATGAGATATTTAAAAAAATATAGAAAAGTGATGGGGTATTAGGTCAAAAAAATATAGGGTATTGGACATTCTCCCTTAATAATATAATATTTATTAATTTGATCATAATTTTTATAATTTTGGATATAGGTGTATGTTTCTATTTGATATAAATCCTGACATATTTAATTTGTTAAAAATCATTATTCAAATATTATATATGACAGTTCAATTTATAATATATTTTAGATGGATGCACTTTTTACTTTTCTTTTAATTTTTTTGATAACCAAGATGGCATTTATTTTGTTGACTGAATTTTAAATTATTATGGAATTGACTTTTTTTTGAAGAATATTGTTATGGAAAGATATAAAATAAAATTAGTTAATTTTTTTACATTTATAAAAAAATTGATTTTTTATTTATTAAAAAAAAGTTTCAAAATTATGCTAAATAAATATACTTGATTATTTAAAATAAATAAATTGAACTAAATAAATATTAAGAATATTGTATTCTATCTCTTTGAATTTTGGGAAAATGTGATATACCCTGATTATTTGAGAATGACAACATATTCTTGAGTTTTGAAAAAAAATTAAAACAACCCTTAAGATTACTATTTACATCTTAATTTGACTATGTTGCCCATTTACTATTAAAAATATATAAAATAATTATATTAATTTTGTATTTTATAATAATCAATATAATCTTATTGTAATATTTAAATTTAAAAATTATAATAATATTTTAGTCCTTAATTATTTTTTCTTCAAAATTTATAATCAAATATTTATAATATCTAATTATATATAATTTCTAAAATTTATCATATTGTATTTAAAAATTTATGTATAATTTTTTTATAACATAAAAATTGTTGTCAAAATTTCTTAAATTTTTACATAATTATACATAATTTTGACAATATTAATTATATATAATTTTTAAAAAATATATAATTAAATATTATATAAATTTAATAGTAGATTTGGAAAGAAAGAAATAATTAAAAGTTAAAATGTTATTATAACTTTTAAATTTAAATGTGAGAATAAAATTATATTAGTCATTACAAAATAAAAAATAAATATAATATAATTATTTTAAATATTTTTAATAGTTAAGGGATAAAATAATCAAATTAATATGTAAATAGTAATTTTAGGGATAGCTTAGATTTTTTCTAAAATTTAAGAGAGTATATTGTCTTCTCAAATACGTATATTACCTTTTTTTTAAAAGTTAAAGAATAAAATATAATATTTTTAAATATTAAATAAAAATAAATAAATAACAAGTATAAACCGTCTGCGAAAGTTTGTATACAATTTAGACAAAACTTGAAATCAGCTCTTTACCACTAAGATACTTATTGGTGGATTTAGAATCTAAGTTTGAATCTTTTCAAAAATCCTTTGGAATATATTTTTTTTATATATCTTTCCATATACGAGGGTAGATATATGATAATATGTTAACAAATTTTTGGATATCTCTTAATATATTTATAAATTTTTGGATAGAGATCCTTTAAGCAAATTAGTAGATAATATAGAAGATATGGAAATCCTTTAAGCAAATTTCTGGTTACATTATAGTATTTCAAAACAATATATACATTCCAATTCTTTTAGCGCAAAAATACATCCTAAAACCTAAAATGAAATTTAATTTCCATAGCAATCATCATAATTAAAAGAAATTATAAGTCTAATCAAATTAGTCCATATAAAATCAACTTCTTTTAATATTTAACGAATTCCTTTATTTCAACTTTTTTTTTAACCCAAATTTTCAAAAGCATTGATCTGCATAATTATTTTTCATCTTTAACCAAATAACTATTTTTCAGAAAAAAATGTCTCTATAATCATATTAACTTAAATAATGTATTCTATACTAAAATCCACATTTTCAAACACGACTTAACTCAAAACCATGAGATAAACTGTGCTTGAAAGTAGAATATTTAATTTACTCAAAACTTAAGACTTTTATTATAGTGAAAATCTAACTTTTGAGTATGGTTTAATATATAGTTTCAAGTCAAGTTTTGTTAGAAAGTTAAATTTCTAACATACTAGAGATTTAATACACTGTAAACCTAACTTTCAAGTAAAACTTAGGGTTTGTTTGTTTTTTTAGCTGAAATATGAATATAAATATTCAGATATATAAAAGTCCGTTTGTTTTTTAACTTATGTCTTAATATTTATTAAAAATATAAGAATACAATTAAGTTAAAATATTTGACTTAAATCTAAATGAGTAAATATATGAATAACTTAAATATTTTATTTATCAATAATACCTTTATTTTATTACTTAATATTTATATATGTTAATAACTTAGTATCTCATTATAAAATTTTTTAGAATATATATGTCAATATATCAGTTCTAATTTTTTTATTTTTATAAAAAACAAACAACTTAATATTTATATTCAGACATTTAAAATAAAAAATAAACATATTATTCATATTTAGATTTAAGTTAAATTCAGATTTCGACTATATTCAAATTTCAAAAAGAAAAAACAAACACTACTTTAATTTATGATTTTGAATTAAGTTATGTTAGAAAGTAAGGTTTCTAATACTCTAAAAACTAAACTTATAGCTACATTGAAAACTCAACACGAATTAACCTATATCTTTGAATTAAGCCATGTAAATAAGATAAGATCTTTTGAGCTCTACTAAGTCAAGTAGGTTTAGAATCATTGAGAAAGAAAGAGAAGTGTTGCTGCGTCTCCACTAAAGAATTGGTCCCATTAGCTTTCCTTTACAACTGCGACCTATGACCCTCCTAGTTAATGCTTGTCATCTCGAGGTTGATAGCGATCTTCTTTTCATGGAGGATCTTTCCTTTTGCTCTTTGATCTGCTCTCGGCCTACTGAAAATCATACTTTCTAATATAACATATAATATTGAGTCAAACCATGTTAGACGGTAAGATTTCTAATGTATTGAAAACTAAATTTTCTAGCACATTAAAAATCATACTTTCAAATATGATTTAATTTGAAATCATAGATTAAACTGTACTTGAAAGTTAGATTTTTAGGGTACTAAAGAGTAAGATTTCGATCATGATATAGGCCCATGGTTCTGAATTGATCCGCGGTCAAAAGTGTGGCATAAAAAAATAAAGTATTTTGTGAACTGTGGCTATGAGATCAGTTTTACCTAAATTATTGTTGTTTGGCTAAAAATAAAAAAAAAAATTCAATGTGGTTGTTTATGAAAATTGACTTTAAAATGTGGCAAAAAAGAGAAATTTTCGGAAAAGCCGGTGACATTCACGAGCCACATGACTCCGGTCCTGAGCCACTACACCGACTTCAGCATCGAATGAAATAAAAGGCCCTTGTTATCAAATCCGCCGTTTCCAGATCGAGCTTAAACGCACAGCATCAGACAAGCTCTAAATTATCGGACATAAGCCAGTGCCTAGTCCCGTTATTCTAGCCGGAACAAAATGTCCTATAAGTAAATTAGCGACTGTAAATAACTTTTTTTTATGCTCTTAATTTATGTTTAACGATATTTTGCTAACATTATTATTATTGTTTTGGTACTGCGCAGGAGGTCTTCAATCAACCGTCCACCAACCCCAGATGTAGACAAGGATCGTGAAAATCAAGAACCCACCCTTCAAGAAATTATCAACATCAAGGTTCTTTAAAGAATTTCACTGTTATACAGAAATTACTTCCTTTTGATTTTTTTAATTTTTTTAATTTTTTTAACGAAGTGTAGATGATAGAGACCGGGGAAAAGGAACGATTGAAGGAGCTTCTAAGAGAAAAGCTCATAGAATGCGGTTGGAGGGATGAGATGAAAGCTCTCTGCAGGTATTTCTTTTTCTGCTGACTTTCTTATTACTGCTTTTTTGTTGTTGAGTTTGCAATTTTAATTGAAGTTCAAGAATAATTTTTTTGGTAATTTACTTGCATTAATATAGAATAATAATAATACAAGGAATATTCTATTAAGTTCTTCAGAGGATGAAAGAAATATTCAACTGTTATTAGAAGGTAAACAAGGAAATCGTTCCCCAGCTAGTTGTATTTTGTGTTTTATACCAAAGATAACTCAATATTTTTAGTAAAATAATTTATATCTGTAATTTGTTCCGACCAAATTATCTAAGTGGTGGTTGCTCAAGAATAAAAAATGTGCTATATTTGAGCCATATCATTGTTTGCTGATTCATTGTGTGAGAGATGGATAAAATTTTACATGTAAACTTCAGCTTGAGTTTGATATACTGGGCAAACTGCCAAATTATTTGTATTTGTAAATTTCACATTGACGTCCGGAGACACAGTTTCGTGAGCTCTGATTGTAAAATTTATAGGAATTGGTACTGTTAAAGTTATATTTTCTAAGTTATTTATATCTTTTTGTATTATGACTGGAATTTGTATTATAGATTGCTATCACGTGTAAGAAGAATAACGTGCTGATCTGGAAAACTTTTCTGTTTTTGGGAATCAATCTGTTATATATTCTTATTTGTACTGTAAAATCATTCTGCAAATCCAACTCTCCAATTTGCTCTTTCTTGCTTCTAAAATTTTTGCTGTGATTTATTTAAGGGCATATACAAGGAAGAAAGGAAAGAATAATGTTACAGTAGATGACTTGGTACATGTCATTACCCCAAAGGGCAGAGGTGGGTTTCTGAAACTATCTGCAAATACACTTTTTTTATCTTCTCACAAAGATATTTTCTTTTATCTCCCTTTTGACTATGAGTTAACTCTGTATTTCATAAGTTACAGTTACTGTCATAAGTTTTGATCCTCATGTTATGACCCTCTTAATTAGGGGTAATCTCATATAACTTATGAGGTTTGAGAAATGAGATCATGTTTTGAAATCTGAACTTAGTTTGTTTTTAAATTAAAAACAGTAGAAGGGTTGTTGACAATTTGGAAAGTGGGGAGGGAGGGGATATGGAGAGAGAAGAAATATGAGTCCGAAGAAATTAAAGTTTATTTAACTTACTGATGAAATTATAGTGACTTACTTGTTCTGGAACTTATGGTGTATTGTTCTTAATCTCATAAGTCCTACTCTCCTGAAGAGATTAGTCTTGGTAGGATGGTCTTTCCATTTATCTTATGCAAGCAGGAGATGTAACACACAAAGTAACTTGTGAATTGTCATGCATCTGAAAACATTGTTGCCTTAATGTTTCAAATTTATATTATTGTTGATATTTAAATTTTTAAAAAGTTCAAGCTGCATTATCTGATATGAGGTTTCTGTTGGTATATCTATCTTGTGCATCATTCTCAAGACTACAACGAAATTTGTAGACGAATTTGATCTACCAGTCTGTGTCTGTTGTTGTTTAATTATGTAAATCTAAATTACATGTTCCAATGTAGATTACACATATCCACCCATTGGGATAGGTCATTTGCACGATATCTTGAAACCTTGATTGTCCTGGCCTGGCTTCAATGATCTGACACAACTTAAATGTGTAGATCCCAAAATGAGCCCCCTTGCTGTTCAGTTATATGTGGCAGGTTGATGTCTTACATATATATATCTGCCATGTAAATTTCCATGTTGTGCTGCTGAATCCTTCACGCCATAGCATTAAGTACTTTTGCTCGGATGAGTTCTGCAAATTTATTGTATGGATTGCTTGTATTTTGCAGCATCTATTCCTGATTCTGTGAAGGCCGAACTTTTGCAGCGAATCAGATCATTTCTAGCATCAACTGCTACTTGATATTGTTAGAAATACAAGTTGGCAAACTTCCCACTCAAAAGTTATTTTATGAAGAAGCATTGGTTCTCTGGAAGTTTCTTTAAAAGTGTATCTCCAGTAAATGCTTAGCAGTAGTTTCCCATGTCTGGAACCTTTGAAATGCACATGTATGTCATATAGTGTTGAGTCTGTAGCTATATGTGGATCCAATCAGAATTTCCTCTCCCTCTCTCTCTCTCTCTCTCTCTCTCTCTCTCTCTCTCAGAGAAAAATAAAGTAGAAGTGATGGTTGTGTTGTGTAGTACAGTACCACTTTTTTCTGCAGTTTATTGACATGATAATGCAACAATCCTCAAAGAACAATGAAAATCAAATTGTTCCAAGATAAATGTATTCCCGGCTTCCGGTTCATTATGTACGAAAGCAGCATCTACAGAAATCTCCGAAAAAGTCCAGGAAGTTGGGTCTCAAATATGGTCGGGTGAAATTTACCTCTACTTTTAAAAGGTGATTGGTTAAATGACTTCTACCTTCAAAGTTTTTTATTTTAAGAAATCAGGAGAGAAAGTCGTGGCTTATTTAAACATTTTATTTGATTTAATTATTAAAGATTTTCTAATGATTAAAAGACATATTACACATTAGTAACGCCAAAATCTCAAAGGAAAGCATAATTCGATTAGTGCTGTTAAAGGAGTCCCTTAGTCGTAATCTCACCGTACCACATGATACTATTAGGTCTGATTTTTTTAATCAGTGAAAATGATTTTTTTAATATTTTTTATTGTTAGAAATGATTTTTTAAAATTAAAAAAAGAATTTTTTTATGCAAGTTGGTGAGATTTTTTGAATTTTTTTTAAAATTATATTATTTAAAATTCTCTTATTTTATTTTAATTACGTTATCTCTTAATAATATAACTTTAAAAACTATATAATTTTTTTTTGAACTCTACTTTTAAAATTTATTCTTTAAAATATAACTTAATATAACAAAAAAAATCTTTAAAAATACTAGGTTAAAGCTTTATAATAATAGCACAAGTAAATTCAAATACTATTAAGATAACAACTAATTAGAAGAATACTAAAGTATAACAAAATAAAGTAATGTGGAGATTCAACCCCTTACATGATCAGGAAAATAAAGTGAATAAAACTAAAACCTGTCAATAATTTCATTTTTCTTAAAAGAAAAATTCTATAATACCGGAATTTTAATCTATGTATTAATAACTCATTCATATTGATCGTTAAATTTAAAATTAAAATCTAACCAATTTATTTTATATAATAGTAATTAATCTACTCAACGGGTAATATTTAAAATTAACTTATTATTCAAGTTAAAGATTATTATTTTTTTAGTTTTTAATATATTAAATTTATTTTTAAAAATATTTTTAAAATACAAATTCATATATTATAATTAAAATTTAATGTTAAACAATATGTTATGCATATTAAAAATAATCTATTTAAAAAATATTAATTTAAATATTATCAAAATACATATTCTTTCTTTATTTTTCTAAAAATTAGGGTTATTTTCGACCTTACCCCATATTTATTAACATACATTAGATATAAATAAAATTTTGTGAAAGTCATCACTCTACCCCTAAATAATAGTGAAATGGCTATTTTACCCGTATATTAATTAAAAATAAAGAAAAAATAATAATACTTTAGTCCCTAAATTTTAATAAAATAATAAATTATGACATTTTAACTAATTTTAACATTTTAGTTCACATCATGTAATTATATTTGTCACTATTCATTAAAATTTTTTAGAATATAATTGACTTTTTATTTAAAACAGTAAAAAATCCTAATTACGCTACAATAAAAAACTCTAAATCACCAAAAATATGAATTGAACTCACAACATATGACTTTTATTCATGATTTTTTAAAACGAACAATAACAGAAATTGTAAAAATTTTCTTGAATGGGTGACTATGGTCTTCATTGGTAATTTTTTTTATATAATTTGGAAAAAAATTTGTGTTAAAAAAAGATAGAAGAAGAGTGACAAATGATAATAAAGACTAAAATGTTAAAATTAACTAAAGTATATCTTAATTTATTATTTTAATAAAGTTTAGGGACTAAAATATTATTATTTGATTTTATTTTTAATTAAAACGAGATAAAATAGTCATTTGACTGTTATTTAAGAGTAGAGTGATGACTTTCATAAAAGTTAGTCTATCAGATATATACCAATAAATATAGGGTACGTCTGAAAATAACCCAAAAATTGTAAATAATAAAATAAATTATTGTAGCTCAAAAATCAATATTATAAATAAGACACATCTCATCTATTACTTATGATAATTGTATTAATATGAATTAATAAAAAATATATATTAATGTGAAGATATAAATATTATTATAATTGTTGAAAATGAATAGTATAATAAAATAACCCTACAACTAATATCACATTAATAAAAAAATAGAATATTTTAAAACCAATAAATTGTGAGTGAAAAAAAATACATGTAATGTACAAATATGAACATAAAATTTTGAAAAGAATAATTAAAAAAGTAAAATATAAATTAATCTAATTTTATAAAATTGATGTTAATTGTGGCGAACACAAAATTTAAAAAATCTTAATCACATATAATACAAATTTAAATTGGCAAAATAAGAATATTGTTATTAAATTACTGATATTTATTATTTGTAAAATGATACTTTATCTAACATCATGCGACAAAAAAAAAATAAGAAAAAATTGATTAGTACACATGTAAAATAAAATTATAAAATAATTTTAATAAATTAAAAATATCAATAATCATTTTTTGTCCCTTTGGTTTAGTATACTCATATATTAAGAAAAAATATTTATTTATGTGTTACATATATTTTATTTATATAATAATAATTATTATATAAAATTTTGAAAATAATTTTTATATTTTACAAGTATTATATATCTAATACAACTTTTTCATTATAATTTAATTTTCTATATTAAGATTATAACTAAAATGTTGATTTACAATCCTTATATTGCATTTATACTTGTTTTATTTTATATACAATTATAATATTATTTTTTATTAATTGGCATTCATTTACATTTAACTCATTATAATTACATTTTTTATGTTGTATTTATGAAATTGATGTCTATTTTTTCTTTTTTATGTTGGCGTAATGATTTTTATTTTTTATTTTTAACTTTTATAAGTATTTTATTTTATATACATATTATATGTTATAATATAATTTTTTATGTGGAGATTATAAATTTTATATAGATTTATAATCTTTACGTCACAATTATAATTTTTTTTTTGTTTACAACTATACTATTATTATTTGATAATTTTATTTTTAATCTTTTATGACCAAATGAAGCATTAACGGTGGAGAGCATTCAAGGACACACAGTTTTCAGCATCGTAGCACAAAGGGACCTATCATGCTTCATTCAGGTCCTCCCGTGGAAGTAATCAAATTGGCGATACATTTCCTACAATGTTATCAGAACAGGAACAGTTCAATACTCAATTCAATTATACAGCTGCACCTGTGCAAGACAAAGACTTACAGAATGTCGAGCCTAATGCTCCTTAATCTGAGGACGATGCAACCACCATGGACGGAGGTTTTTCTCCTCCTCATCGTAGACATGAAGAACAACCACGTGATCATTATGGACCTAGGAATGATATTGATGACAAGGAAGACGAGGCAACAAAAGATGTTGGTGCTCGTGGTATGTACAGAAGTAGCTCAATGGTCGGTCCATCATCGTCAAATTAATACATTCAAGCAATGCCTCATATTCCACCATCTACATCCACGACAAGTGATGCATTATCAAGTATTGGTTCTAGGGATGTGTGTGTAGGACATATTTATAGTATGAAACAGGAATTATGCGACAAATTAAGTTTTATAGTCCTTAAGAATCACTTTCAGTTCAAGATTTACAAGTCTGATACGACTCGTTTCATTACCAAGTGTAATCAAAATGGTTACAAATGGCGATTTCGGGCGACTAAGAATAACAATGATGCTTATTTCCTTGTTACTCGCATCGAACCAGTACATTCATGTCAAAATATGGAGTTACAGGACGGGCATCGATAAACAAACAGTCTGTTAATTGAGAAACTTATGAAAGATAAGTTCAGGGATGTATATCGAATTTACACTTCGAGAAATATTCGGGATGATATTTAGAGCGAGTATGAGGTTCGTCTACTATACTCAAAGACGTGGTGTAGCAAGGATCGTGTGTTTGTCTACCATACTCGAAGCCTTAAGGATCATATGTGTAGATTCGGCTGAGTCATTTAAGGAACTTCTTGTGTATTGTCGTGTGTTAGAGGATAAAAACTCGTGGATTGTGACGGCAATAGAAACGGATGAAGAAGACCATTTCTTATGCTTTCTTTTGGTACTGGGGCAATATATTCGAGGATTTCGCACCACCATTTGACCGGTTATCGCCGTTGACGGTATTTTTCTTAAGGATAAATATCGAAGCGCATTATTTGTCGTAGTTGTGCAAGATGTAAATGACCAAATCTATCATATTACTTTCAGTATTGTTGATTTTGAAAATGATGCATCGTGAGAACGATTTTACTTAAGCTTGGGGATGTCATTGGGCTGGTTGACGATTTAGTTTTCATCTCAAATCGACACAATAACATTCTAAAGGGGATTAGTTGTATCTTCTCAAAGGCAGCTCATGGTTTTTCTACTTACCACATATCCGGGAATTTGAAGGCCAAATGCCACAGCAAAAGACAAACATATTCCTTACCGCTTATTTTAAAACTGCAAATGCGTACTGTAATAACTGGTTCACCAATTACATGAGCAATCTTAAAATTATGTATCCTCAAGCTACAAAGTTCTTGGAAGATGAAGTAGGGCTGCATAAGTGGGCGAGGGCACGGTTTCCTTCCAAACAATATAACATACAGAGCACCAACGTTGCATAGAGTATGAATTTTATGCTTAGACATGCTCGTTCTCTACCCATCATTCCTTTGGCCGACTTTATAAGATCTTTGGTCCAAAATGAGTTTTATAAATGTAGAAAGTTGGCTGCTACACAAGATGGCTACCTAACTGAGGCAGCCCAAACAAAATTAGATTAGCAGACATAATTGTCACGTACCATAACTGTCCATCTGGTGTCAAGGTTTGAATTCGAAGTGAAAGAATGGGAAAATGTTGAGGTCGTTGACCTACGATCAAAAAAATGTAGTTGCATGTTCCTTGACATGCAATAATTACCATGCTCTCATGCTTTAGCAGTATGTCGATACATTTGTCTATCTTATCACTTATTGTACTCGCATTACTACACCATGAATACCCACATCGTAGTGATGCAAAGCCCATTAACCCAATTGGTAATGATGTTAACCAGGTGGTACTAAATGAGGTACGGGAAATTGTTGTCAATTTGCCTACGCAACGTCAACTGGCTGGTCAATTAAGAAAACAACGAATTCCTCAGTTGGTGAAGACGTGATTCAGCGAAGGTGTTCGCATTGTTACAAGTTGGCCACAACCATGCGACATGTCAAAACTTGATTCCGCTACACCCGAGTCAGTGATTTTTATGTATGCTATATTATTTTTAGTTGATTTACCAGCAAATATTGGCAACTATGCGGATATTTGTTGTTTCATGTTGTACAAACCATAATTGATTTGATTAGTTATAACGAATTGCCTTTAAATATATGTTAAAATAAGTTTTGATTAGATTCTGAAAAATTCAAAAGTACAGTTTTGAGTACACACGAATTTTAAGTCACTCGAAACTGTACTTTCGAGTAAGAACTCAAACTGCACTTTTGAGTCCACTTGAAAGTACAAATTCGAGTGCACATCAAGTTTTTGTTAAAATTTTCAAATTTTAAGTATATTTCCCTAATTATACAATAAATATTTAGTTGATAATAATTATACGTAACAATTACACGGATATTTATTGTAAATAATTTATTCATTTATATTTACGTAAATTCATCACTATTCAATCGCATTAGCATATATTAGTTAATTCCCTAATTAAATAAATCAATTATTGTTAGTTAACAATTTATACATCTATTCGTATTATACTTAAGTCCAGAGAAATTAATTAGAACAAACGTGGTCAATATAGTACGAGTTTCATATAATCGTAAACAAATTAACAGGAGGATTAATTCCACAATGTCAATTAACAATTTAACTAAATTATGGAATTTAAATGCGAAATTTTATAAATCCAACACTAAAAGTATAATGTACATTAATATTAAAAACTTATAAATATAAAAATATAATGTGCATAACAAAATCTAAAATAATAAATTACAATAACTATCCAGCCTATAAGTCAACTGCGACTCTCATCCGCATAAGTTCACCGTCCTCAGGCTCAAAATCTAAAGGAAGCCTTAATCCTAAATACTGAATGAATATGCAAGTAAAAATATTGCAGTCCCCTAAATCCGACCGTTGATGTGGTATGCGCTGAATCGATCGAATGTATTTAAAAGGTTCGAGACTCTAGACCACATTGGTCTGATACCTATAAAACCCGGTATGATCCAATAAGTGGGGAATGTTAATACACAATGGCTATATGGCAGTCTTAATGTCACCATCCTCATGGGCAGAAGGAAGAGAATCGTAGACCGTGATCTCTTTCCACTGCAAATGGATCTCACATGCCACCCAATGGTCATCGCCGAGATTTATAGGCAAGTACATGACATCAACCATGATCCAATCTTTGTACAACTGAGAACGTTGCCTCGTCGCAAATGACTCAATGTCCGAGTTAGGGTAGAAAGTATCCTCGGCTAAGTGGAAGTTAAAAAAAAAAAGTCAAAAGTACTAATGTAATAAAAGGCATTCATTTAGCACTTATGTAAAGATGAAGGGATGCGAAGGTCCAATGTTATGGGACCATCTCTCTGCATAACAGCTGTTGGTGTGATAACATGTTAATGTACTTATTGATATGCTATATGGTATTATGAAATATGCAAAGAAAGAACTTAAAAAGGAATACATGAAACTGTATTAGGAACTGTGTCGAGAGGCCAAATCTGATATCCAGGATCATACTGTGGCCAGCTCTGCACCTGTCCGTTTCCCATCTACCTGAATCAAGGACCGACTGGACCTTGACTTTTGGTAGACGCAACCAAATCGAATTTGGTCATCCAAAAGAAGAGTATTGATAATACGCACGCTCGAAGCCCCTTCGATGTCAACCGAATAAAAAAAAATTAGTTACACTATTTAACAATAATATTTTATGAAATATTGTTGAAGCAAAAAAATCTATTAAGTTAGCAAGTCCAAATATACTAACTTATGCATCCTGTCCAATATCTGGACGTATCATCCGCTAAATATGATTGATCAAAGCCCGTATGTTATCATGTTATCGCTGCCCTACCTCGTCTTGTCTCGTACTAAATGCCTCAAAATCAGCTCAGAGTTGACTCAAATATTACGCAATATCATATCCATGCAGAGGCAGATAAATGCGTGTATCGGAAGGCCGTTGGGCGAAGTCATCTAGGAATAGCTCATTCGATACTCCGTATGAGACGAGGGTCGATGAGGTCAAGAACGCTGCAAGAAAGTTAGCAACCAATTGTCAAGAAATCAGTAATATACTTACTTAAAATCCATGTACGTAAACTCAATCACATCCATTTTAATGAAATAAAATTACCTTCTTAGGTCTCGCTGGAGTGTATGATGTCGCGGCTGTCTAATCTGCAGAGGGAGTAGATAAATCAATTGTCACTGAAGCGACATAGGGAGATGTGTTAAAAGCATCATCCATGAGGTGTGTCTCCACTAGAGTCGAGTCGTCCATCAATATAGTTCCTTTGTACTGCCCCTCATCTATGCCCATCATACCCATAACCTGTGTTAGTACGGTTGTTTGCTCTCTTCTTCAATAGGGTCAATCTGTCATAGAATAACTAGTGTCTACAAGAAAAAAATATTTTTTGTTATGTTATTCATCAGGGTGGTTCATTAGCAAAATTATTCACGTAAAATTGACAATTAGATTAACAAAGTATAAAACAATGTTATATAATACCGTAGATGGACTCAAAGCGTACGTCGTAAACATCTCATTGTGGATGTTCTTTTTCGTTGCTATCCATCTCAACATACGTGGTAGACATTGGTTCGTGTATCGCGCGAACTCTCTACTGACGATAGGTAGCATCTCATATATCCATATCTATAAATAAAATAATAATATTTTAATGAAACTCATTATACAATATGGACCACATAACAAAACATTGAATTGTTGTCAGCAGACTTTAAAAAAAACAGACATAGTCTCCTATATAACCTAGATATACCAAAACTTTAAAAACCTGCATATAATTACTATATCACTAACCTAACCAATACAACACTTCATATTTTGTAACACCCACAATAATTCATGCTCCCTTATTGACAACACACCATATTACAAAACTATGTCAAACACAAACAATCATTGATAATACACCAAAAATCTACATCTTTTCTTATAAACGTATATCCAAAACGTACGTGGTCTATTCAAGTAAATTATAAATTAAGTATCTATGAGCTCTTATGTATACATGGAATGCCAGCGAAAACCCATCTAGATTGTATTTTGTCGAATATGTCTTACCCTCTGCCCATGCCTCTACTTTCATAACTCGATACTGGGCAGTTTATCCTCTCAATGCTCAACTCAATGATCAGTACGTGTAGCGCTAAGAAATCGATCCCCAGAGATATCTGTTAAACTCATCCAAGTCATCAACAAGGCTCATTAACCATAAGTCTACAAGATATCTCCCGGCTCGTCTGATTACCATAAGCTCAAATAAATAGTAAAGCGTGACCTTAACTGCGTCTACATCATCAATAGATGTAAAGTTAAGTGCATGGAATGCAAGATCAATGTCATCAAGATTGGGCAAAGGTTTCAATCTAAAATACAAATCCTTCAGCCTATGGCTATCCACATCTACGTTCGAATATGGCCAAAATCGTAACCTGGTAATCAATGTAAACTCCTGCTGGAGAATCTCATAAACGTCTCTTCGATGAGAAAACACATCATTTGCTCATCCCCATCTATTTCAACCTTGTGGAAAAGAATTTTATGTACAAGGTTCCTTGAAAACCCTAAGGAATGGAGATCCAAAAAGTGTCCAAAACAACTTTGCCTAAATATACGTCATTGACCTTTGTCAATTTTTCCAGTATTTCACTCTGTTTTTTCGATTTAGACAACATTGTCACCATAGTCGAAAAATGGTCCGCCTTCTTTGTTTTCAACGTGCTGCTAACTGTAACCATCACTACCTGCATCAAAATAATTTATATTACTTTGGTTAGTTCATCAATATCAAATAAAATCATACAATATACATATGATAATGTTAAAAAAAATACAAGTTAAATGATAATCAGTTCCTAACATTATGTTTTTCTCGAAACTTAGTAAAACATTCAAAACTTCAAAACACACATGACTCGAAACTACATGCAACACACGTTACTCGAAATTGCATAAATCACAAACGACGCAAATTTGAAAATATCAAAGGACTCGAAATTGAATAAAATACACGAGTCGAAACTGAAAAGCCATTTGACTCGAAACTATGTTTTTGTTATCTACTCGAAACTCAAGTTTTTGTGCGAAACTTTCAAGTTGAGGTAAAACAGATACTTTCGAGCCACGTTACAAATGTACTTTCGAGTGTAACGTGACTTGAAAGTGCGTTAGGGTTTCACAGAACGGGTTTGTCGAACATAATCAATTTAAAAAATTTCAACATCAAATTCAATCAATTTCAACAATTATTTTCTAAATTAATTACATCCTAAACATTTCTAACTAATTCATGCAAAATACTCAAGTTTATACACACAATCATGTCAATCTTGATTGCGAAATAAAAACCTAACTTGTAATTGCAATGTCGCAAATGTTGCCGCCAATAATGTCACTGTCAATGGCTTTCCATCATCTTCAAACCGCAACTTGTCGATGACTTTGCTTGCTCGAAGATGAGGGAAAAATGCTCAAATGTAAAGTACGATATCAAAACCAAAAAAAATTGTTAAGAGTTTTGTTGCTGTTGCAAAAAGGGGATGACGGCAATTTTGTTCGTTAGGGTTAAAAAATGTATTTTTGATTGAAAATTAGAGGCAATGCTATTTTTGAATTTTATTTATAAAACATGGGCATTTTTTATTATTTCCCAAAATTCCATGACCCTTCTTAAAAGAGAATTAATCGAAAACGATCACATTTTTTTTTTAAATTCAGAAACAACCATCCTAATAAATTATAATCAAATATGACAACATTTAAAATTATTGGACCACATTACCCTTTATTATTTAAAATGAAATTTCACGAGCAAACACTTCTAATTCACTCGTGAGTTCTTCCTTCGATCGACAGAGACTATAAAGGTAAGTTTCTTAAAAAATTTATTGCAATTTGTGAATCAGTAACAGAAGGAAGTAATTCAACTGCGTCGTCCATCTAGGGGGGTGGAATTCAGCTTCGTCGTCCATCCAGGAGACGAAATCTGCCCCGTAAACGAACGACACGATCGAAATCCATCTTTTCGTCTGTGTTGATGAGGGGCCGCCCTTATGTTTGTTTGTTGGAAGGGGTAGAGGCCCCCTCTTTTTTTTTTTTATGTTGGAGGGGCTTCTGCCCCTTATTTTTTGTTGTTGGAGAGGGGCTTTTACCCCCTTTTTTTGGGTGTTGAAGGGGGCTTTTGCCCTTTTTTTTTTTTTCGCTAGTGGAGGGTGGCAGAGGCCCCCTTTTTTTTGTGTTCAAAGAGGCTTCTGCCCCCCTCCCCTTTTTTTTTTGTTGGAAGAGTAAAAGCCTCCTTCTTTCTGTTGAAAGGAGGCTTTTGTCAGCCACATTCATAAGTGGCAACACTCACGAGGGGTTTATTTTTTTGAAATATCATTAAAATAGTTTTATAATTATAAAAGTAATTTGATCTAATAATTATAAATATAATTATATTTAATTATAAATTATTATGTTAGTTATTTTTAAATTGGAGAAAGAAATTGCGATCGTTTTTGATTAATTCCCTTCTTAAAACTACATCTACGAGGTCGTATTATATAGGTTACTACGAGGTAAGCTGAGGAGGAGTAACCGCAAATCACCTGTTGTTTTCAGCAAAACCTGCCGTCTTCGCTCTAAAACTCAAACATGGAGTTCTCACAAAGCGATTTCGATCGGCTCTTGTTGTTTGAACACAATCGGAAAACTGCTGAAACTAATTACGCCCAAGACGCTCTTGATGCCAATGTTTGTATCTCCTCTCCTTTTAACTACTAACTGTTTTATAACATCCATTATTTAGTTCTTTCGTCGTCTTTTTTCTTCATTTGTTTAGTTCCTTTATACCACTTTGAATTGCTTTATCAGGTCCGCTAGACGATTACTTAGGTTGTTCGTTATATGCGTTTTTCAATTTGTTTAATTCTTCGCTCAAGCATTTAATCTTTTTAACTAATACACTGTTATTTTTATGCATTAATTATGTGCAAAAAAAATTCTTGCAGTGTTATTGTAGAATCCTTTCTCAGTATTGTTTTTTTTTTCCTTGGTAGTTTTAATGAATTATTGGTCGCAAAAATATGCAGAATTTGACGAAGTGGGGAGAAGCATTGCTTGAATTGTCTCAATTTGAAAGTGTTTCAGATTCAAAGAAGATGATAAATGGTTTTGATTTCATATATAATAATTCAACTTATCTGATATTCTCTCATTCATTTTTGTTAATGGAATAAATTATTTCTGTTTATAGATGCCATTTCAAAATTGGAAGAGGCTTTGGTGGTAAATCCTGCTAAGCATGACGCATTATGGTGCCTCGGAAATGCTCACACCTCCTGTGGGTTTTTGACTCCGGATCCTTCTGAGGCAAAAGATAATTTTGATAAGGCATCAGAGTTTTTCCAAAGAGCAGTAGACGAGGTAATCTCTTAGCTCTCGAGCTCTCAAAATTTATGCTTATGCTTTTTGGATATTATAGAATTTGTTAGAAGTTTATTAATAGCCAAATCAATCGCTGTAGGAGCCAACTAATGACCTATATCGTAAGTCTTTGGAAGTCAGTGCTAAGGTATGGTTTTCCTACTCGGTCTTATTTTGTTTGAATATATTCAAGTGATGGTTTGAGATAGAAACTTTCATGCGGATCCTAGATGTCAACTGTTAAGTAGAATTCACCTAATAAGTTGTTGGGAAGTTAAATTAGAAGCTGGGAAGACTTTTTTGTTGTTGGTAAGATTATTTTTGCTGAAAGTATCTTTGTGTTAATTTTTTTTAACATTAATCCATTGTTGTTGTTGTTGTTATTATTATTTATTTTTATTATTATTATTATTATGGTTGGGGGAGGAATTATTTTCAACATTTTGTGAACTCTATGGGATCAACAATGTGTTATTAGGAACTGGAGACGCATATTAACATCTTAATAGCATAGGTTAGTTTTGTAAGAAAATTTCCAAAGTCATGATAGGCATAGCATAAATCTTTGAAGTCTTACTAGTTTCTACCTTAACATTTATGCTGTATAATATGAGTTGACTGGACATGGGTAAAAGGAGGAGCGTTTGGCGATTGCCACTACCTCATCTCTACAAACTTCAGTTAGTGTTGAATAACAATTGCATATCAGTTCTAATTAGTGATTAAATAAAGAGTCTTTTCTACCTCTGAACGGGCTGGAGTTATCAATTATTCTGTCTTCTTAGGCACCAGAATTGCATATGGAGATTCATAAAGGAATTAGTCAGCAAGGCCTTGGTGGAGGATCTTCTGCTTCTTCCAATGCTCAGGTATCCTTCCTGGAGTATTGTGTTTTTTCCTAGTGGAAGATAAATTAGTATGGGCAAATTTCTGCGTATATCGTAACTAAAGTGAAATGTGTCTTATGTGGTTCTCTTCATTAGGAGTAATCTCTTGCTGATTATACAGCAACTTTCCATCTTTGTGATGTTCTTGTCGTAGCTATCCCTCTTTAATTTGTATATTTTTCTTAACTTGTTTATTTATTTATTTATTTTTCTTGTGTCCATCATTTCTTTCTCCCGGGAAGCATTTAGGATCTTTCTTCATTGGATGGAATTACTTCACAATAAATTAATGCATATATGGGTTTAAGCATCAATTTCCTGTCGTAGGCATTTTATTGAATGCAATGGAGGTTCTCTTCATCAATGAGTAAAATGTGGATAATATTCCTGTATGAAAATTTTTTGGTATCCATTATTTTCTCCATACGAGTGAAAATGAGGGAAAAAACATGGGAACATTTCCAGTACAAAGCGTTCTCTACAATTTCTCTAAAAATCAAACTTATGGTTGATAATAGAGCTGAAATAGATATTTTTGTTTCCTACTCACATGACTCCCCTACCCTTGTTCTCCTATCAGTCTATAATTCTAATTTCTGCAGCGATAAATGGTAACTCTTCTTAATCAGGGCTAGAAGAAAGTTAAATTATTGGAACTGCATACTGGGGACATTTAATGCTATTAATGCGTATAGGGGCATATAGTTGTCAATTTAAACACCATTGTCTATCCTAGAATTGTCCAAATGAGACGATATGATGGAGAGCTTATACGTATATGCTGTTACTTCTAAATGACTTAATTTTGAAATATTTCATCTTTTGTATCCCTTGGAATTTTTTTCTAAATTGGTTTGTTTTATTTCAGAGTTCCAAGAAGAAGAGCGGTGAGTTAAAGTATGACGTATTTGGATGGATAATCCTTGCAGTTGGAATTGTAGCATGGGTGGGAATGGCAAAGTCCCAAATTCCTCCACCTCCTGCAAGATAAGCTTTATATATGCTAAATCTTTGAGATAATCATAGGTGTCTTTTTAAGGAAGGATTTGCCAAAACATGGTATTATTGACTAGTGCCTGTGGTATGCTGCCATATATTGATTTTGGCACCATTATGTTTTCCATTATTAATTCAGTTCAGTTAGGTTGATTACGTTTGATACACCTCGTTTCGTTTCAAAATAGTTGCCCTGTGGAAAGCTTTTTTGCTTTGTGGGCCTTGTTAGTTATCTGTATTTGGTCAGTCTGGCTGGCTTTTCTTTAATCATTTATGGATGGTTCTTTTAAGTTCACAGTAATTTTTCCAGTTTTTAGAGGATGATATCTCTTTGGTTTCCTTTTTAAATAGATTGTTTTAGGTGAATTGCTCTCTACTTTTTCCATTATATCCAGTAATTAATGGGATTTTCCTAAGAGAGAGATGGATGACTTGGCCTAGTAAATATCATTGTAGTCTTCTTAAGTTTAAATATCAGGGTTATTCTTTTTTTACACAATTTATCAGTCCTCTTAGATAATCTTCAATTATTTGTCTATTCATAGTTTGAAGATAGCACTTTCTGCCACTTTTTAATCAGCAATTCGCGGAACAGAAAGAAATAGGAATTTTTGTGTCTATGTCGATGCATATCCCTTGTAATTCCCTACTCATGTTAAACTTAGTCAAGAAGACTATTCAGTTGAGATGGGAACTTTGGGACCATTTCTGGTTTTCTTACGGAGTAATAACCTAATATACTATATTTAGACATGTGATAAGAGAAATGGATGGTAGATATGGAATACGGAAAAGAAAGTTATGATATTCGTTTTCTTTTAGGCCAGAAGGATGCTGAATCACAAATTTCTTTATGAATATCTTTTTCAGCATTTTATGAAACTAGATGAATGTTTAAATTATTAAATCTTTTCCAAATTGACTATAATTTTGGAGTCCCATCCAATTCCAATGAAATCTTGACCTTGGTTTCCTCAAGCACAGTTCCTCACTTTTAGTCCATTTCTGGTTATATTATCCATTTAATAAATGAATTACATTTCTTTATATTTTCAGGAATAAATTACCTCACAATGAGCTGGAATTGGAGCTTTGCTCTAAGATTGATACAGCTATTATTCTGCTGTGATTTTCTTTATTGAAATGCATTTTGGATTTCCTTAAATGTCTGAGGTTTTGTACTTCTGTTGTGGTGAGTTAATCTCTAGTACAGAAGAACTGGTTCTTGTTTTTTTTTTCTGCTTTTTTGCCTTTTCTAGTAACAATATGAATATAGGTGCATAACCGTTGATTTGGAGCACAAGAATGTAACATCTAGGAAGAGAAGGTCAAGGTGTAGTGTTAAGTTCCTGTTCCCATAGTGCCCCACAATGTGTCTGGGCTCAAAACATTTATATTTAAATTTTGTTGCCTCAAATGGGCCATTACCCTCTAACTAAACTCTCTAATCCACTTAACTGCCGGGCAGTTCCATTGCCAATAGACTTCATCAGGTCATAACATTGTATGTATGTCACTTGGCCCTGATGTAGTTATCTAACTTATCTTATTTGGGCCTTTCTTCCTGATTTTCATCCGTAGTTTCCCAATATTTGAGCAATCTGGCGGATGATTTAGGTAATGATGGATATCAACTAAATAGCAAACTAGATCCCCCTTGTTTAAGAGAATGTATTTGCTGTAGTGTGTATGCATCATATTATCCACATTATGGAATCCTCAACCTAGATTATGGTGAGTAAACTACCCCTGCCCCCCAATCGAGAAAATAAAGTCTTTAATTCTTTCTACAAAGAGCAATAAATTCATTGCAATCGTAAAGAATGGTTCCTAGGAATCCTGAAGGCTCCAAGGCCCAACAAATCAGAGGTCTGCTTGTGAAAGCAGTTCATCTCGTCTGTATCCTATATGTGACTTGTCATACAATGAATAATGCATATTTATATTTAATTACATGGTTTGTTGTGGACATATTGTTGTCCCTACTGTTTAATTTGTGTATGCTATATTTCTGTGCCGTTAACTTGTCTCCTTTGGTGTCCTCGAACAAAGGCTTTTTCTATAGTAATCGGGGTTGATGCCTGTTACATACTGGTGTTAGATGTACTTTTATGATTTATCTAGAAGTGTAATGGTAGGCCCTGTGTATCTGAACAATGGAGTGTGCTAGATTTCTTACCTTTATCATGATTTATGCTTTAAATTGTTTATGTTATCTGTTCTGTGATCTCTCATGTAAAATTCATGATGTTTTTTATCCAAGCATTGCAAATGTAGTGGAATCTTGTTGTGAAAGTTTAGCCTAATATTCTGCTGCAGCATTATCATTGATGGATTTTTCTGGCATATGCCTTCAGTATGCCCTTGATAAGATTATGCTGGTTGTACGTAAAACACATGATCGTGTTTAGTGTCAGGCTGTGTACTTTGCGTGTAAGATAATTCAAGTTTGAAGTTCAAGATTTGATGATAACATCAGATGCAGCTGAGCCTGATGATGCTTAATATTGTTAGTGTTTGACCTTGTCCCCTCTTATGGTTAAGAAATCTTGTTGACCATCTGGAGAAACTTTTCTAGCTACCATGGTCATTATCCAACCTAGTTGTCCTAGGATTCATTAGAGCATATCTACTGATGGCTACAAAAGTGCAGAACTCTTTTGGGAATAAAGCAGCACCATTTGGTAAAGTAAAGCTTTCATGTTGGTCTTGCCTTTTTTCTGGCTTCTGCCTTGGGGAATCCAGTCCTTTGGGTAACAGTGCATCTTTCCTCTTTTAGAATGACATGTATTTCTGCTATGTATATAATATTTTGATTACATCCATCGGTAACCTAAAATAGAATTTTCTTGTTTAATTGTTTATTGAATTCTCTTGAGGGTCCATTCTTGTGGCTAGGCTACGTTACTACCCATCCTTTTGATTCCAGGTCTCTCCTCAGTTATTTTCATTTTAATGTGATCCAGAAACTGCCTATGTTGTACTTGATTTTAACATTTTAGACCATCATCACCTTAAAAGCATGTAGCACTATCAATTTGCAGACTACGTTACAGTGATTAATCTTGTGGATTTAGATTTGTTATGATAATTCAGCTCTGCTATATGGTAGTGCTATACGGTAGTCACTCATTGACTGAAAGTGGATTTAGAACTTGTATTTACGTTGCTTTGACTGGCAGCTGGAGCCTGTTTCAAAACTTTCGGGTTCTTTAGGCTTCACTAGTTACAGAATATGAAGTAGTGTGGAACATTTAAGGCTGCTGCATTTGCAATGAGCCTGCATATTATTGAGATGATAAACCAATGAAAAATCAAATATGTTGCATCTAATATTTTATTTAACACCTCTGCCAGAATCGGGAATAATTTTGCTGCAGCAGGTCCACCACTTTCTTATCTTGGCATGAAGTGGTGGTAAGCTGGCAGCTTGGTGCTGGACACCTTTCCATTAGTGGAAAGTAATCTCACCAGTCAAAACAATTATGGGAATTGAGTATTTTTTTTAATATTTGCAGGTTTCGATGTGTGGATGTTGGGAAGTAGTATGATAATGTTAAAGTAATAAAAGTTAACAAATCATTCACTCCACTTTGTTTAGCTTTTGTGGTTTTCTTCCAGCGGATGCACCCAGAAGGCTCTACCAGAGTAATATTTTCTGCTGGAAAGACACCCAGCTTTTGCTTCTCTCAAATTCCTGCGCTTCAATTGGCTCCTGTTGGGTGAGGTTTTTTTTTATTTTCCTAAAGTTTCTTTTAATTAAATCTACGATTCTGTGGTCCTTTCCTCCAATAGTTGCTACGCTCCAGTAATATCGGACTTAGTGCTGTGTTTAATATTTTCCTATAACCATGCTTTCCGCAAAGTAGAGTCTCTGTAATCCAACAATAAGAGAAGCTCAGTGAGATCTTGCGGGAGAGAGATGTCCACGCGTCCTGCTTATATAAAATATTTCATAACATATGCTTCTCCAACATGATATGCAGATTAAGTTATTGAATTTATCCTCCTATAGTGCTCCAGCGGCCCAAAAATTTGGTTGTGATTTTAGATTATTTGGTGAATAGCATTGAAATGTTGGGTGTGTGCAGATTTGAAGCTGTTGATTCGTAGCTGGGGGTGTATCAAACATTTGGAGGTGGTCCTACCAGTGATGAACGTGATCTCCTTGTGGCCAATTGTTATAATTTATAATAGGTGGATTATATTAACAGAGTATACGGTAATAAACCGTGGGGACGGAAATGTGAGAAAATCTTAGACATTTGATATCTTAAAGTAATAGCAATGGTGTTGGTCAAATGAGTGACAAACATCTTTGAGCAGTGACAATCTCGTACAGTAATCTTATGGGGGTTGTGATTGTCGGTGAAGAACACACATTATGGAGAACCCACTGCCCTTGTTACTAATTAATTTTGTATGTTGTATGTTGATCGAGGTTTATATCGATTAATGTGATCGAGATAAGTTCAGACCCACTTTCTTTATGAGGAATTTCAGTGTTTGTCAGTCATGACATGGAAATTGATGGGAAGAGTCCTATATTTGGAGGTTTTCAAAGAGAAGAAAAACAAGAAAGTATAATTGCTAGGTTGGGTTTTAATTGAGTCAGGTGACTGAGCTTCATAGGTTTGGATGTCTCTTTCTCTGGTGGCATCGACAGAGATCTCAAGAGATACTGCCTTCCAGGCATTAAATCAAACGTGTCGTGTGCACAGCCAAAGTTAACATGACATTATTATTATGATCAGCTAAACCTATGGACATGCTAACACCACTATCATTGAGAAAAAGAGGACGGTTTTTATTATGGAGCTACTAGAAATCATTCTTTTTTTTTTTTCCCCTTCCTGGACCGTACACATGGTGATTCCGCATGGCGATGCAAAAAGACACATTTTCAAACATCAAGAGAAAAATGAAAAAGGATTATTTATCGACTTAATTTCTTCTATAATTATTTGGATAGGTTTTGATCCCACGGGGTCCATTCTTTCTCTTTCTCTTTCTTTTTTTTTTTGTCCCTCCTCTCGGTGGATTTTTTTTTTCACATTCTATTTCTAAGAGAGAGGGAGAGTAGGGTTTTCCTATATTACGAGCGCCCATTGATTCAATCATAGGTAAGATCTTTACTTTTTTAAGTATCAGTATGTTCCTCCCATTTTACGTGTGTAACTATTAAATCAGAGAGTAATACTTTTATTTTGAAAATAAAAATGAAAGACAGACTAAAATCTGGGTGATTTTGAAGATGCTTGAGAAGGATTTTGACAAATGCTGATGGAATATGTTCTCACTTAAATCAAAATGAAATGTATCCAAAAGAAAAAAAACGAAGAAAGGGGGACAGTCTTGCAAGTATATTATAATTGAGTGTGATGTTCACATGGTTGGTTTCTTTCCAAAAATATACGAAACAATGGCACATTGCTGGTTCAGATTTGGGTGAAAGATGTTGTACACTCACCAGCCTGTTACACCATTACACGGCTACTGCTCTCTCCCTGCTGTTTCTATTCTCTCACTTTTCTGATTTCTCAAACCTCAAGCCTTTGTCATTTCTCATATCCCTAATAATAATATTGCCACGTGAATTTTATGTTCTCAATTCAATTGCCAGTTGCCTGCCAACCCCCAAGTTCCTTTTCTCTTTTTCGGAGGCCGGCCGAAAGAGAAACGGGTCGTGTTGCGGTACATACGGATGTATGTAAATCTCTTCCCTTTATTCAATTCTTTTCCTTTTAATCTTTACAAGAAAAGAGTTGGAGATTACGTCATGTATGATACATATACCCTAGCCTTCTCTTCCCGACATAAAGATAAGAAAACGGAAAAAAAAAAAAAAAACTTAGAGCCCTTGTAAAATATTGCACTGTATGGTTAATAATGCTTCTACTATGGTCGACTGGGTGAAAGTGTACTGGGTGAAGCTTTTTGCTTGATTCTCCAATGAAAAATAAAGTTTATTTGGCCGACACTCCAAGCTTTTTTTTTAAAATTAACATAGGAATTAAAGGAGAATTTCTTTTGCCCAAAACAATGAACTAATTGCTTATGTTCCGCAAAAGCTGGCTCTTTGAAAAATAGTTTTCCTTGAGATTAATTCAGTGTAAAAGAACTAGGTTTTGACGATTTAAGGGATTTTTATTTTTATTTTCTTAAAAAAAAAAAAATCACCACCGGAAAGGAGATCGATTCTTCTTCAGTATAACTAGGCCAGTATTAGCTTGGATTTTGTTTTTTTCTTCCTGTTAAAAGGGCGTGGAGGATTGATTTGTATTGGATAACCGGGCCGGGCGTGCTGCTTTTTACTTCTTTATTATTTGTGAGAAGAAGCCGACTTTCTTTCCACTTATATTCTACTCTGTCGTAATTGTATTGTTTGATTAAATGAAAATTGTAAGCAATTTTAAAGTAGAGAACCAACAATCTTAAAATTTTCTCTCAAAGGAAAAAGAAAAAAAAAAAAAAAAAACCAAAATCCTTCATAGGGCAAGGAAACACAAAGTTGCAGACGTATGTGATTCCATTGGGCAAATATAATATTGTTTTTCCAGCTTGCCAGGTATAATGGCTTGCTAATTTTTTATTTGTTCTTTATTTAACAGATAGTTTATCAACTATCATTAATGGTAGCATTAACTCGAAGAAAAAGTTTCATTGTCACTTTGTTATAGTACAACTCCATGAAGCAATATTATTATTATTATTATTATTATGTTTATTTGCTCGTAATTAAGCTCTGCTTAGCGCGTGAACCTCAATAATTAATCATGGTTAGCAAAGTAACCGCATATTTTTAACTAGAGATCACTTTCCACGTACTATATATACAAATCATCCCCCATGAGATCTTCTCACGAAAGACGTCCATCTCTAGACATTTCTATTAGCTTTTCATCCTTCTCTATATTATCATCAATTTTCATTATGAAATTTCATTACATGTTAGCCTTCTGCTTCCTGTGTTTCTTATTATTCCTTTGTTTTTCGGAGACAAACGCAACAGCTCCATGGCCTTTCACTCTCGTTTCATTCTCGTTCTTATCTCTTTTCCCTCTTTTTCTAACCTCTTCGCTCATCCCTGGAGGCTTTGCATGGAGAAACCATCGTCAAAACTCTGCTCAACTTCGTGGCCCAATTGGTTGGCCGGTTCTCGGCATCTTGCCTCATATGGGTGCTCTAGCTCATCGTAACTTAGCCTCAATGGCTGCTTCATTGGGTGCAAACAGACTTATGGCATTCAGTCTCGGCCCGACGCGTGTGATCATCAGTAGCCACCCGGAAACTGCGAGGGAAATCCTCTCAGGTTCTTCATTTTCGGACCGCCCCATCAAAGAATCAGCTCGTTCGCTGATGTTCGAACGCGCCATTGGCTTTGCACCCTCCGGGAAATACTGGCGTCACCTCCGCAGAATTGCCGCAAATTACATGTTCTCCCCCAGGAGAATATCCGGCCTGGAGGAAGTACGACAAGGTCTAGCTGATGAAATGTTGGCGAAAGTGAAGCAACAGATGGAGGGGAAAGGAGTAGTGAAACTAAGAAAGATATTGCAAAAAGGATCTCTAAGTAACATACTGGAGAGTGTGTTTGGGAGTTCAATAAGTTTAGAGAAGGAAGAGTTGGATGTCATGGTTAAAGAAGGGTATGAATTAATTTCACAATTTAATTGGGAGGATTACTTTCCTCTGAGGTTGTTAGACCTGTATGGAGTGAAGAGAAGGTGCCATAAGTTGGCGGGTAAGGTGAAAACAGTTGTAGGGAAAATTGTTCAGGAAAGGAAAAGAAATTATGGAGAATTTAGTGGAGGAAATGACTTTCTCACTGCTTTGTTATCCTTGCCTAAAGAGGATCAGCTGACTGATGCAGACATGGTGGCTGTTTTGTGGGTAAGGGCTCTCCTCTCTCTCTCTCTCTCTCTCTCTCTCTCTCTCTCTCTCACACACACACACACACACAACACACGAAATAAATTAAAAGGCTCCGGTAGTTCACGGTATTGCTGTGTTTCAGAATATATATATATATATATATATATATATGTAGGTATGTATGTAAGTACGTATGTACGTATTACTTAACTTGAAACTAAATCTCTCCAAATTTTGAGGTAGGTGAAATTATTGTAACTCCGAATTTTTTTGTGTAAAAAAAAAAAGCATAAGAACTTTTAATTTACAAATGATTTTTGGGTGGAGAGCAAGCTTGATCGAGCTGATTGTTATATGTGGGTGGCGATAATCAAATATCTAAAAATGTACAGTAAAAATATCATTTTCAGAATCTCTGACCGAGTTCATATGTTTTTTTGTTTTTAATGATGACTGTTCAAAGGTTGATGGGGGTCCTTGTAATATTATTCTCTTTTGAAATGGATGCCTAACCTTTCTTTTCCTGTCGGTTTGATTGCTTTTTGGAAAGATTTTTACACTAATATTGAGTGAGTGGCTCTCCTTAGGTAATAAGTAACCTAGGCTTAATTAGATACAGATCCCAGACTAGTTTTCCTCTCTCATTCACACACCGGCTCTACTTCGTTGACTAAGTAGTCAATCTTTTTTTTTTTTGACTTATTAACCGGTGACCTATAATTCCAAAAGTTTGAATAATAATAATATTAATAATAACAATAATGTTTTATTATAGCTCCAAGGTTGACTAAACTACACCTCAATTTAGAAGTCTTTGATGGATTGACCTTCCCCTCCTAGCTTGCTTCCACCACACATCCCCATGTCAATATATTATCTCGTCTCATGTTCTCCTTTCTCCAATAATTTTGATAGGATGTTTTCTTTTTTTTTTTTCTTTAAAAAAAAACTTATGAAACCAAAACACAAATATGTAAAATTATTTATAAACTAATTAATATTTATTATTCTAGCTTAACCTATCACAAAAAAGTACAAAGTTAGTTTTATCAATTTTATTACTGTTGGTTGATAAATAGTAATTTATGCTTCTTCTATAACATTAAGAAATATTAAATTAAAAAAAAAAAGGGAGCTTTGTAGCTTTTTAGGTCGTGTATGTACTAAACTTAGTAAGTTTATGCTGTTTATAAAAAATGTTTTACTAATATTTTAAATTGCAATAATTTTTCTTGTGAACGTAGGAAATGATATTTCGGGGAACGGACACGGTGGCTATACTGCTTGAATGGATCATGGCTAGAATGGTTTCACATCAAGACATTCAAACAAAAGTTCAACATGAAATCGACGCGTGCGTTGGCCCCCACAGGCACGTGCAGGATTCTGACGTCCCTAATCTCCCTTACCTCCACGCCATCGTCAAAGAAGTTCTCCGCATGCACCCCCCAGGCCCATTACTTTCGTGGGCCCGCCTGGCCATTCATGATGTCCACGTCGAGAAGATCCTCGTGCCTGCTGGCACCACTGCAATGGTTAATATGTGGGCCATTACCCATGATCCGACCATCTGGAAGGACCCATGGGCCTTCAAGCCTGAGAGATTCATTGAAGAGGACGTCCCCATCATGGGCTCTGATTTAAGGCTCGCGCCATTTGGGTCGGGCCGCAGGGTGTGCCCGGGCAAGGCACTAGGCTTAGCCACCGTGAACCTGTGGCTCGCCCGGCTTCTCCACCAGTTCAGGTGGCTTCCGGCACAGCCCATCGACTTCTCCGAGACACTGAAGCTTTCTCTTGAGATGAAGAAACCACTCGCGTGCCACGTGGTTCCCCGGTCGGTTTGAACAGCAGTAATTTTGTGAAGCTGCTATTGACTATTACTATAAAATATCAATTAGTAGAAGAAGAATTGTGCATACAACCTTTGAGTTTGCAATAATTAAGTACTGAAAATGGTATGGTGTGACTGTGACCAAGTGCAACATTTCTGTAACGAGGAAAGTGCAAGCGGCTAAAACCTTGGGTCGGAAAATGAGCGTACGAGGGATCCTAAAACACTGTAAATTAATTTGTCGCTTGTAGTTTCTGCGTGGTTTGAGTTTGATATGATAATGAGAATATGTTCATGGTAAATCTAAATCCTAAGGGTTTATAGTAATTTAATTACGCTAATTAAAAAGTTAGGCATCTTTACAGCTGGATGCTCTGCGCAGCCATTGCACGATGGGTAAATCTGTTGAGTGATTGAAGGAAATGATAGATATGACAATTGCAAATCGATCACACATATATTCCGAATAAAGATGGTGGGGTCAGGTTAATTTGTAAATATCACGATCAGAGTTAAATGAGTTTATTTATTGTGAAAGTAGCATTAAGCTTTTGCTGTCAAGGTCCCACCACACCACTAATTTACTTTTTGAACTCTAATAATAATATTTTAACAACACCATTAGTGTTAGATAAATAACGAACGAACAATATCGGCAATATGTATTCTCAAACATACAACCCCAATTCCAAGCTGATGTCGATATATTTAAATTTAAACATGTGATTACGTGGTTGGACGGCAAGTCTTTCTCTAATCAGGACAGGACAGGACAGGACAGGACAGATTATCTTTTTTGGTAAATTTTTAATTAAATATTGATAAATTTTGTAATATTTAAAACAAAAACAAAAAAACATGTAATTACGGGACTACTATTTATTTATTTATTTCATCACGAATGCCAACTTTAATTTCTATAAAAGTTAATTAGGGACGTAAATACAAGTACATTGATTACAATTTCACTTTCACTGGATCGGATATATAAAGCAGAGAACAAGGAGAATCAAAATATGTTCATTTTTTATTACCCATTATTAGGAGTGTTTGGCTCCTTTACTTTGTATGCCTTATACTGTATCAAACTTAAACCACCTTAAAATTAATCAGAAGAATAACAATATATATGCATGTACACGTGAGATTAAGGTATCGTAATATTTACATATTAATTTTTATAAAAGAAAAATAAAATAAAATAATCAGGTACATAAATCAATGTTGAATCAGATAATTAATATCTTGAGATATTTTGGGTAGTACAGTACTGGTTTCGCTAATTCATTTGAAGACGAAAAGTAGATGAGATTTTTATTATTCAGAGAGAGAGCCTATCATATCGGTGGCTTTATTACGGGTAAAGAAAAGTGTTATGTGGTGCTAAAAGAAGATGGGAGAGGGAAAATGGAAAAAATGTTCCAAAAATAGAAGAAGGACTGGTTAATAAATTAAAGGCATGCATGCATGCCCCCTAAAGTTTCGGCTTTATGAAGATCCAAATCTCTTTGATATTTGCTTTTGTTCTCTGCTTACAGCTTGAAAGGCAAACTCCTTTCCACGCAAACCATACAGGCCACTGCTGAATTAACCTTTTTTTTTTTTTCTTCAATTAAATTAAACATGTAAATGTGAATGCTTCACTCCACATATCTGGTATCTCATTGATCTGGGACCCACCCACCGAAGCCACCTAGCATCTTAAGCTCCCCCCTCTTACTTTCTTTTCAGATACGCTCCCCCGTATAGTGTACACCCCATGAGATCATCGTTATTAGAATCCACTCCATACATCCTTTGCTATCTGTTAAGACCTTCAATCCTTTATATATACGAAAAAATTATTCTTATCGAATTGGAAAATTCAAATCTGATCGATTTGGACAGTTTGATTCGGTTTCTTCTCCACTTGTTTTTAACTCAAAATCCAAACATATATACGACGATTCTAATCCATTGTGATTTTTATTTAAACAATTGAGCAGTTTTTAAACTATACGTTCTTTCAATGCAATAAATTTGTGATTATTTTTTAAAAAATTACATATATAAAAACTCAAGTGGCGTATTATTACAAATCTACGCCAATCACCTCGCGGGACTTCATTCCAAATGAGAAATAAAACAAGACTACTGAATTATGAGTGGGGCGCTTTACAAACTTTCGTGGTGATTGAGATTATTAAAAAAAATGCATTAATGATACAATTATTGAACATATTTGTAATTTATCTAGAAGGTACGAATATATTTTCAGTAGAGAGCAACTCGGGTGTGTACAGATAATATCTTCTTCGAATATATATATTATATAAAGAGCATGCAATAGCTAGACGAATTATATGAACTCATAACAATGCATAAAATAATCATTGTCATTATCATTGGCGTCAATGTCACATTCATTATTAATCGCGTCGGTAAACGATTTAACACAACTAATCATAAGAGGATATCATTTTTTAAACAGTGATTAGCGTGTAAAAGAATAATCGAACGACAAAACATTGTTTTAAAAAATTGATTGATCTGCATGTCGTTTTTGTTAGTGCATTTCACAAGTGTTCTCCATGCAAATTTAAAGAATAAAAAGTGACTGATTTGATGGATTAGACGACATAGATTTACAAAAAGTTGGTACTTTAAAGCATATTAATTAAATTATTGTTCATATTAACACAGAAGAAACTGGTACTGAAATTGACTGCCAAATTCAATTCAATATTGCCAAAAACAGCTTTCATCTCTAATTTATCATATATTTTCTCAATTCGATAGGATTAGGCATAGATACCACGGGGTGATTATGTATTTATTAATTAATTTAAGTATTTAAAAATTTAAAAAAATAAACGGAAACAATGTCTTACACTAATTTAAAATTTGAATACATAAACAGATGATTTTTGTGATAATTAAAAAAATGATAAAAAAAAAGTAACAACATCATTGTTATAATAGATCTCTAATAAATATTTTGGATAGAGACAAGGTGGTATCTTGACTTTTCTAAAATATAGAAGATATTTTATCTTTTTTGAAATTCAGGGAATATTTTGACTTTTTTTAAAAATATTAGGTAAAGTACTATATCTCATTTTTATATTAATTATTTATGTTATAAAATAATATGTAACAGAAAAATGCAAAAAAAAAGAAATAAAAAAGAAAAACGATTCTGCTAGTGATTGGGCTGAAGGTCCGTGTGCGTACCAGTTGGGCCATTGGGACTTTAAACCGGCCCAAGGTCTAGCGGATCATGAAACCCAATCCGCTAATTTACGGGCCTGATACGCGGCACAAAATAAAGGGCCACGTCAGATGTCTGTGGTTCATATCATTCGGATAACGACAGGTCGGGAGCTCCTGTGCGATTCACAAGCCAAGTTCAATTTTCAAAATTTCAAAAAAGATTCTGCCCCACGAGGCTCCGTAATTATTGAGAGATCGACAACGTTCCATACAATTTTGCAACAACCCCTTATACCTTTCATAATTTATACATGTGACCCCATGACTGCACATTATACCTCAAATATCCTTGCATTAATGCGCTATACCTTTTAGTAATGTTCAAAAAAATTGTGCTTAAATTTAATTTTAAATGTTCATATTTAAGTTCACAATTAATATTTACAAACTATTTGTTTATTAATAGATATAATTAAAAATAAAATACCTTAATCGCAAACATATCTTTAATTATTTATACTTAATACTTATAATAAATGTTATTGACTCTTTTATATAAATAATAAGTTTAATAATGTAAAACAAAAGAGTATTATTAATTATTTAGATTAGTTATTTGAACTTAATAAAATAATAATTGATTAATGTTATAATAACGCTTAACGAAGGAACTAAGAAGTATTTCTGTCTGGCAATTCATAGAAAAAAATAATATTTCCCAACTAACAAAAGCAAAAATAATAACTGGAAGAACAAACTAAGGATTCCTTAGGAGTTTACAGCCGAAAGGCCAACATGCTGCATACTATTGGCATTTGGCAGAAATGCAGTATAGAATAGAAAGGGGCGCTATAATTACAAATTCAAGAAAGTAGAGGCACCTAAAAATTGACAGTGCATCACAAGATGAAAACCCCACACCAACGTCTAGATATACTTCTTTATTAAATTTCTTCCAATTTCTTATTAAGCATATTAATTCTCAAACCGACATCGTTTAAGATAAACAAGGATGGAGAATTAAAAGATAATCTTAATTCACCACTCTCAAACTCCTGAAAGCCATTGACACTCGCTAGCGTAACCTACCACGTGTCAGTTGGCGTGGCAGGTGCTGGTACATAGCGAGTAAATTAATTTTCTTCAGTGATGGAGAGTAAGGTACTTCTGATAAAAGACTACGCTGATAAATCGCTAAAAATAGGATGATTATTCTCGGAGAAAATTTCCATTTTATTTATCATCACAGCCCCTTGTTCAGGCAAAAAATAAGTTTCCATCCCTCTCCACTTTCCCTCTCTTTTCCATCTTTGGAGGGAAAAACCTCACAGGGAAAAAAAGGAAAAAAAAAAACCTTCATCTTGCAGCTGGTAACAAATCTAGGGCTTTAGTTACTCACACTTCACTGGTCTCAAATCTCTTAAAATTTTCAACTTGTTTAATGTTTTCTGTGCTTAATCGCAGGAACAGGTACAGTGACTTCAGCTTCTGATTGCTCCATTCTTCGATTTCACCTGAGTAAGGATTTTTAGAGTAAATTCGCTCTTAATTCAAGTTGCATTTTTGGGTTCAGTTGTGATTGGATGAGCTGTTTTTTGGGATTATTATGCATGCATGTTTGATTTAAGTGGTATTAAATGCTAAAAATTTGTAGCTGGTGTGGTGATTTTTGTTCGAGAACAGTTTGTTTGTTGTCGTTCTGGGTTCTTTTGTATTGAGTTGTGGTACTGAAGTGTTCAATGGAGGGTCTAGGGTTTGGGCTTTAGCTTTTGACGAGGGTTGGGAACATGCTTTTACGTTGAAAGAAAAGAAAATAAAAAGATTTATTTTGTGTTGGTTATCTGCCTCTTGTTTCACAGTGGGGTTCATTACGAGCTTGTTCAAGTTAATTTAAGTGCTTTAGGAAAAAACAACTACTATCTGAACTTTTAATCTCATAACTGGAGAAATGCAGGGGAGGGATTCACTGAGAGCAGAATTAGTTTTTAAGATACAGAATTGAGTGGTTGTAAAGAAAATACTTGCTAGATGCTTTAATTTGACTGAAGATGTGATATACTCTCCTTTTTCCAAATCTTGGGCTGCATACTTCAGAATTTCTTGATTGAAGTCCACAGTATGACTATCATAATGGGGTCTCCTATAGATAAACCCATTTTTCTTTTGATTTTCAGCTAATGTTTTAGGGCTCAGACTATTCAGTTATGGCGAATAATCTCAAGTCCACATCTGTGAATGTTGGCATGTTGCAAGTTCTAAATGAGCTGTTGGAAATTTTAGGGATTGGTTTATAACCTAAATTTTAAGAGCGATTCATATTCCACTATTTGAGTCAGTCTATGGCCAATTATTATTGTTCATTGTTGAGGATGTTTGCTTTGAATTAATGGCCTAATTGAGATATTTAGTTTATTTTCTTACCAAAATCAGTATTCCTTCATTACCGATACTTTTGTTTATTTATTGGGAGTATGGCATCTACACTTTTGACCTTGGTAAGATATGTTGTCTTCCTCTCTTAACACTAATTACCTGGCAGATACACTATTATTGGTGCTATCCTGATCCTTTTTGGACAACTCTTTGTCTTCAGTTATTGAACTACAATATTTTGAAAATTGTTTCCAGTTGATTGTTTTTCATATGATATCTGGTATTGTTTTCCCAATTGATTATGTATTTTAAGTTGTTCTGTTACATCAAGTAGGAAGTAGTAGCCTCTGAACATTGGGACATTCTCCCTCTGGAAATGCAAACTAAGAAAAAAGTTAATGGAAGAAATGCTTCTAGAGAGCATGCCAGTCCTAGGGTTACAAGAGCTGCGAAGAAGGTATCTGAAAATGGACAAGTTGCAGAGAAAAAAGTTACAGAGCTGATTGCATCTTCAGTTAGAAAGCAGAAATCCAGTACGCTTTCCTCTTCCTTGTACTTATTGTTCTTTGTTTTTGGAAAGTTTTCTTCTTCTTCTTTTTTTTATCTATTTTTTAACTAAAAAGGTGCTGTAGTGTTCATTCTATCCTTTATTATAGTTTACCTTAGATACATATTAACATCAATAAAAACCTTGCACTTTATTTCGAGTATCTCATTTTCATTTCAGTCAGAAAATTTAATTTTTTTATCTCACAACAAATTACAGTTAGCATTCTTTCAAAGAAAAATGGGGAGGCTGTTGCAGCAACCAATTTAAATAATAGATATGGGTTGGTGAATGATGAGACTTCCCCTGCTTGTTTGGGATATGATTCGTTTAATGAAGCTTCGGTGGATCATAAGGTAATTGTCTAGCTTTGATCGTACTTTCTTTGAATCTTCTCATCTTGTTGAGTATAAATTGAAGAGGATGATTTGGTTATCATCTTTCCTGGCGGGACCGGTTAGTTGGCACCTGGCATCTGTGTAGTTGAGGGAAGAATAAGCAATAGACAGTTGCTAAACTGAAATACAGTGATCATTTTTGCTCCTATCATTTACTGTATGATTTGGAGCTGCTAATGTTCATGCATATGTATAAATGTCTTTGTGAACCAATTATCCTTTAGGTTCATTTGCATGTTATATTGACTAGAAATGGTCCTGTTATTTTGTCTTTTGACCTTGTGAGAGGATTTATATTGCAAGAATTACATGAGATGTCAAATGTCAGAAAGAGACAATTTTACTTTTGGAGCCATCTAATTTCTTTGTATATGATTTCTTAAATTAATTGCAGGGTTGTAATGAGGAAAATACCCCACCTGTGTTGGAAACAATATTTTCCCCTGCCTTTCATGTATCTAAAGTTGCAGGTGTGGAAGGTGCTGGTGTAGGTAGGTGATATAATTAATTGTTACAAGAATAGGTTCTAAGGTATCTCAGTTTTATTTTCTTGTGGTGCTTATTTGTAACTCCTGTCTAGTTGACTTTGTCAAATTCTTTCGGAGTGGAGACCAGAAATTCCATGAGGAAAGTGGGATGGAATACTCACAAATTGACATTCTGGACAGTCATGTCACTCGAGAAACTTCTGAATCCACTTTTGGGGGCAAGAAGAATTATAGTGAGGGCACATTGACGTCAATAAATGCAATGTGTCTTGGTAATATGGAAGTGGATACAAAGATATGATCTAAAATTTGGAATTTTGGTGACCAGATGCTTGCCTTAGATTCTAATGATGTGAATTTACATATGCAGATTCAGAAGGTGCAAATCTTTCTACTGAAGTTTCAGCCATATACCTTACTATGAAGAGCTCAAAGCTGGAGTGTGTTGATGAGCACGGTCAAGAGTCTATGTCGACTGATGTTTGCGTGGAGGATGATGAGTATGAAGAATTAGATGACTTTGACCCTTATTTGTTTATAAAGAACTTGCCAGAATTGTCATCAGTGGTCCCAACTTTTCGGCCTATGCTGCTACCTAAGCAGACTCGGAGTTGCCCTCCTACTACTCTTGTTTTGGACTTGGATGGTAAGAAATTTGGAGTTATACACCTGTTTAGTATTCTTTATATTCATATGATAGTGACTGGGGAAATGTTTAGCAAACAAGGATATTCCCTCCAAGGTTGGTTATTTGTGCAATTAGATGAAGATGTGTTTTAGAATGCCATATTAAGGCTTTTCTGCTGCTGTGTTTGATATGCATATGCAATCTATCTCTTTGTTTCAGCTGGACCTGTAGCGACCAATTAGGATATTCACTTTAGTTTTCTTGTGGTGGTTCTTGCTTTCATAGCTCTTTATAGCAAATTTGCTGCAGGGGCAGAGATTGTTTTTGTTTTTTGTACCCAGAATTACTCTTAGTGCTTTTTTATACATTTAGGTTCCCCTCTTTATGGTGCCTTCTGGCTGATGTGTGATTCCTGATCAACTTTTAATTCTTCTTTTCTTTGTTTTCAGTTTCTCATTTAAAAAAAAATGGAAAAATCTTTATGGTAGTCTATGCTATTTTATGTCAATAGTAGAAATTTAAAGAGAGTGAGCAATTCCCATTTTTCGTCATTTTCATCCAAGTTTAATGTGAAAAGTAAACTGAACCCTGTTCTTTGAACAACTGACTCTTTTTTGCTGCTAACAGCAAATAGTTTGCCATTTATTGTGTATGTGTATGTTCAAGGGTATTGAATATATTATTATTATTTTCAGATTGAATATATAATTTTAGATTGAATATATTATTTTGATCTTGCAGAAACTCTGGTGCATTCCACACTCGAACCATGTGATGATGCAGACTTCTCATTCCCTGTAAATTTTAACCTCCAAAAGCACACTGTTTATGTCCGATGTCGTCCTCACCTCAAAGATTTTCTGGAGAGAGTTTCTAGCCTTTTTGAGATCATTATATTCACTGCTAGTCAAAGTATTTATGCAGAACAACTTCTAAATGTGCTTGATCCCAAGAGAAAACTATTTCGCCATCGTGTTTACCGTGAATCCTGTGTTTTTGTGGAGGGAAATTATCTCAAGGATTTGTCAGTTCTTGGCCGTGATTTGGCACATGTTGTCATAGTTGACAACTCTCCTCAGGTACTTTTTGAATTTCTCCTTTTAAAGAATTTTATTTGAATACTTATTCTTGTGGACATCTTATTCCTAAAATAGGTCATAAGAACGCTCAAAAATGTTATTTTTAGGTTATTAAACTTGATTTTGGTGGGTCTTACGGATGAGCTTTGTATCTGGTGATATTGTCACTATACTCTCTGGAACTGAATTTTAGCTGTCTTTTGGTCTGTTGTCATGGAAAATTGATTCCTTTTATTCTGTACAGATAGAAAATGATTAGTTTTCTGAGTTGTTGAACGTTCACTTTCTTATTGATGTCATTGGATTTCTTCTTAGGCATTCGGATTCCAAGTGGACAATGGAATTCCAATTGAGAGCTGGTTTGATGATCGTTCGGATCAAGAATTGCTTCTATTGCTACCATTTTTGGAGAGCTTGGTTGGGGTTGAAGATGTTAGGCCACTGATTGCCAAAAAATTCAATCTCCGGGGGAAAATAGCTGCAGCCGTTTATCCTCTAAATTCAAATAGGGGAGATCCTTTTGAAAGATGAGCCTGAATGTGAATGGTCAAGTTATTTGGACTGACTTTGTCCTGTATGTCAAGACAATTACAACTAGATTTCTCTTTGCTGACATAAAGTTTGATGTTAAACGCCGTGATTTCAACTGGTCAAATTGAAAAATGGTCCAACTGTGTAATCATATATGAACAGTTGAAAACTTCTATAGAAAGAATATCACTGCTAAAGTGCTTCATAGGTGAATTTAGACAAGGATAGGTTGGAAATAAATTTTTAATAATTGAAGAATGTGTATATTATTTTATGAGTTGGTTACGAATTTGTCGATGTTGGAGAAATTACTATCGCAAGATGGTAGTTGAAATTTTATTTATGTTATTTGATGATGGCTGCAATTGCTGATAAAATGAAAATTGATTAGCAATGGACAAATAATTTACTTGTTCTGTTCTTGTAATGACGTTTCTCTGAAGGGATGGGATCGAATTGGTTCAGTTCCGAAAGGATTTTCCAAGCGCATTTCTCAGCTCTGTTTAATTGTGCTTAGCTTTGTCCAAAATTAGATGGAGACAAGCAAGTTGAAGCTAGCCTCTGTCTCTCGTGTACTACTTTCTATAATTGTTTAAAATGCATTTGAAAATCGTATGGATCAGCATCACTACGAGAGTCAGAGTTGGCCCTTGCGATGATTTTTTAGGTGTCAGCAGGGATTCATGGTGGCCTGCTGCGCTTTCTGTTCATTAATATTTCTTATTTTCGGTAAGATTACGCATATCAACTCTGATATTCTTGAAGGTTGTGGCAACCTGGTTTATGCTTTGGGGTGGAAATATAATCCAAGGAGCAGAACTAATATAATCGCTATTCACTTGACACAAAATAAGTACTATTGATCTCTACCATTGATGCCACCGTTGGACATGTTCGGATAATTTGTAAATGACAAGAAATGAAGCACGGGCATGTTCTTTATCATTTGCAATTAAACGTTATAGCGAGGTTGGACGATGAAAGGAACGCACCCCTCGTAGAGGGTGTGTAATATCTCTGCCAAGTGGAAGGCACCCCTTAATATTATGGGTCCACCATATTAGATGTGGACAAATTTTAATAATAATAATTTAAAAAAGAAAAGAAAAAAAAACCCTGGATTGTTCTCTATCAATAGTAATGTTTTTCGCCTGTGAAAAACAAAACGCATCAAGTCTTTGGAAGGCAATTCCCTACAAACGCATCATGCTGGCCTGGTATTCTCCTTCAACCATTCTCATGTCATCACGCAATACACATTTCTCAGTTAACCATGGTAGAGTCTCATTCTAACCATGATTAGTTTACTAACGGTCTATAAATAACCCCAAAAGCGCGCCACTCTCTAATTTTTTACTCCAATTCGAATTTTCAAATCAAGCGTTTTTTGCTTCCTCGCCAAGCTCGATTTCTCTTTCTCGGTGATTTTCTAATTCTCTCAAGATTCTGCAGCTATGGTGAGCCTAGAACTGTTAACTCCATAATTTCTCGCTCTATTACACATATTCGACGTCTCTTTAGTTCAGTAGTTCAGTAAGCAACTGCTGCTTAATCTCATTTTATGTTTATTATTTTTGTTTTCAGGTTGTTGCACAGAAAGTGAAGGAAGCTGAGATCACCGAACAGGACTCGCTTCTTCTGGTAATCAAAGATCATTATCCAATTGTTATTTCTGGAATTTCTATACCGACCAGCTCAATGAGAGAATCAAACTTGTTTGTTGCTTTCAATGCCAAAATTTTAGACAATTGTGTATTGTTTATACATTTTGATTGGATCTGGTGCCTTTTTGTGCTTAATTTTGGAGTTCCTATGATTAAACGTCACATGATAAACACAAAAACTTCTCTTATTTGGTGATTAGTAAGTGATATTTTGATTGAAACAAAGATTCAGAAGAAATGCGTCGTATATTGAAAATATAAATCGAAGATTTAGAAATTTTAAACTGGCTTAAACAATTAGTACAGATCTTAGATCATCGTGACTAACTGATTGTGCATTTACTTGATGATTGTTGACTAGATGAAGCTTGCAGTTTCTCTTTAAGTTCTGAATTAATGCTTTGTTCTGTTTACGTCGCGAGAAAACGTGCTCCGCTGGAGGTTTTTTTTTAATTTACCACCACTTTACGAAATGTTGTTTGTGAAATCATTAACGACGATGTGAAACGCACCAGATGATCTCATTATATAAAATTAATGTCGTTTTTTTTCTTTTTGATGAATTTAATTTGAACAGACTAGGAACTTGCTTCGTATCGCTATATTCAATATTAGTTACATAAGAGGCCTTTTTCCAGAGAAGTACTTCAACGATAAGTCAGTTCCTGCTTTAGGTAAGCATGTCTTTCATTCTTGTATCAGAATGTCTTTTAAATTTGGACGGTAATTTGAACATCGGAAGCTAAAGATTCCTTGAAATTATCTATAGAGATGAAGATCAAAAAGCTGATGCCAATGGATGCTGAGTCACGTAGACTGATTGATTGGATGGAGAAAGGTATGCATATTAATTAAATTATTCACGAGTTTATGTATTTTTTATCCAACGGCTAAATCAGTTCAATTTGATTTTTTTTTTTTAACTGTTTCCAGGTGTTTATGATGCACTGCAGAAAAAGTATCTGAAAACACTTCTGTTCTGTGTATGTGAAGCAGTAGAAGGGCCAATGATAGAAGAATATACTTGTAAGGCTTTTGAGAACGCTTTGTATATCTTGCATTATGTTTTGGTAGTTTGATTGTAACAGTAAAGTTTTGAAGATTTAACTGCAGATGAATGGCTGATGCTACTTATCGACCATGCCATATTATTACTTGCTTGTTGGACTACATTGTAACTTTCATCGTTATTTTCTCTCTCCATTTGTTACTGTTGGGACATTTTGAGAGGATTTATAGATTAGAACACGCCTTCCTTTGCAGTTTCTTTTAGTTACTCTGATTCTGATAGCCAAGAGGTTTCAATGAATATCGATCGGACTGGAAACAAGAAAAAGGGAGGAACATTCAAGTATAATGCTACTGCAGAAATTACCCCCAATCAGATGAGGTAGTTTAATCAAAATCCTAAGTCAAATATGATTTTTCATTCCATTTTTTTACTTTTAGAACTTGCATAGAGTGTATTTTGCTACTTTGTGCCATTTTTATAACATTCAGGAGCTCTGCCTGTAAAATGGTCCGAACACTGGTTCAGTTGATGAGAACGCTGGATAGGATGCCTGAAGAGGTACTTACTTGGAGCCTTGTTATCTCATGATGCGTGATATATTGCACGAGTCTTACACTTTGATTTTGCTTGTCTTTTAACTTGATTGAACCATGGTGCTACATTTATTGATGACCAATCTATTCTTTTTTTTTTTCAGCGTACTATATTGATGAAGCTCCTATATTACGATGATGTGACAGTAAGCCCATTTAATTGATCTGTTATGGCATGGTTTTTGCACTTGTCTGGGGATTGCTATTCCAGTTATATAGTTGGTTAGTTTGCTAGATGTGAGCATGTGAGATCCAATATAAACTTTTGCGTTTGCAGTTGTACTGTGTTGAGTTGGTATGTGTAGTTGTGAGTTTTTCTGAGTTGTATGCTTGTTAATGCTGTTTAGGCACATGCAAACTTGTTGCATGCAGATTCATTTCTTGGTGAGACATATAAAGTGCATGCAATTTTTTTGCATGAAAGGCATATTGCTTGGTGATGCATATAGGGTGCATATCTGTATGTTATGGCTTGGTTTTTTGCACTTGTCTGGGGACTGCTATTCCAATTATATAGTTGGTTAGTCTGCTTGGTGATGCATAGAGGGTGCATATTTGTATGTTTACCTAAGAATTTGTTTTGCATCTTTTGCATTTATCGTTCAAGAAAAAGTTTTTCTTCTTTGCCCCTAAGGAATATATTTAAATAAAAAGGATTGCTGATACGATCATCTGACCTTACAGCCAGCAGATTATGAGCCTCCATTCTTCAGAAGCTGCTCAGAGGAAGAAGCTCACAATTCGTGGACCAAAAGTCCTCTGAAAATGGAGGTTGGAAATGTCAACAGCAAGCATTTTATGTTAGCTCTCAAGGTAAGGAATGAAGATTTTTAGGAAGGGTTATGATTTAGTTCTTTTTTGTTTCAAAAATTTAGGTGGTGTTTTTTATGGCGATTTCTGCAGGTAAAGAGCGTGCTTGATCCTTGTGAGGATGATAATGATGATATGCAAGATGATGAAGTGAGCTTAGGAGCCAATTCTGTAAGAAGGGATGACTCTTCTGAATCGGACAGTGAGGTGAAGTGACCAAGCTAATTTTATGTTTACAAATTTGAGGATAATGTACAGAGCAGCTGTTGAATTATATTGAAAATATTTTGTTTATTTCAGGATAACCAATCACAGGAAGATCGGTTCATAATAGCACCAATTGGTAATTACATGAACTGATTTAACTTCTATTTTGTCTTTGTGTTCCCACAAATGGTTAATCGAGGGACTCTCTGGTGGAAGTAACAATACCCATTATCTTGGCAGATAATCAACAGCAAGAAGAGAATAACGGAATGGTTGATGAAGGTACACTATACTGTTAATATAACACCCTTCATGTGATAATGAGAGTCAGACACAATTAATGACTTCTTAAAAATGACAAAATGGATAAAAATGTTTTTAACTCCTTTTCGTGATATTTTTCCTATTCATCCTCTTAAATTATTTTATGATCTCTAGGGCTATTAGATTATTTTAGGGACCTGGTCTAATTAAACTGTCACCTGTTATATGCTGTGCAGATAATACTCAGGATCCAGAGGAAGATGAACAACAATTGATCAGAGTGAAGGACTGGATCAACTGTCGTCACCTTGATACTGTTGAACTTACTGATGTTCTATCAAATTTCCCTGACATATCAGTGGTAAGTGATTCTATTTTTTCTATGTTGGGTTCCCTTTTGACATTTTGATAAAAACAACTATCATTGCAAATAGCAAGTTACATTTGTTTGTAAATTCAGTATATCCTTTTGTTGGTCTTTATTTTCACAATTTTTACTTTTAATGCAAGTCTTTAATGGTTTAATGCAGGCTTTGACTGAAGGTAAAAGGAGGTTCTCAATTATGTTAAAGCTTGAACAAGGAGATATGTGACTGCTGCATCTTTACACTCTAAAATTTTGCTGCTGTTTTGATTTTTGATTGCAATTCAGAAATAATAGACAAGCTTGTGAAAGAAGGTCTCATATCTAAAGCTGGAAAAGACACATACACTATAAACAAGCAAGAGGTTTTTTCTTTTCTTTTTTTTTTCATGTTTCTAATTCTCTTTTCTATTAATTCTTATTAAAAATCAAATTTCTCTCCTTAACTACCTGTTTTTGACTCACTCGTTTTCCTTGTGCAAAACACTATATTAGAAATTCAATTATGAGTTCACCATGGTGAAAGAGGAAATGGATGGTGTCTCACTTTCTGATAAAACTCCCCAGGTAGAAGATCGCATCTACATAAAGGTGAGTGTGTTCAATGCTCTCATTTAGGAGGTGATAATGGTGATTTAAGATGTGCCATGAGTTATGTTTAATCCACTGAAGCAGTTCCTTTCTTAATAAATAAAGATTTTGTGCTAAACTATGATGCCTTCCATTTGCTAGTGTTTGTTATACTCTAAAATGTACTGGAACTAAAATCTGCAGTTAAACAAACCCGTTAAGTTTGTAGTCCATTTGAAGCTCTGTTTATTTTCATATTTGGCAGTTCAGCAATCCCTTTTTTATCTACTTAGAAGTTAGTACGACATTATCCAAGAGGTTGAATATTAAATGATAATGATTGTGTGACATGGCATATCCTCAGTTCTGAAATTGTTGTGCTATCAGGCCCTGTATCATATACTTCCAATGAACTACGTAACGATTCCAAAGCTTCAGAACAAGCTAGATGGAGAAATCAATCAAACAACAGCCCGCAAATTAATTGACAGAATGATCGAAGAAGGTTACGTTGAAGCCAAAGGGAGCCGTAGGCTAGGTCTGTAAATAGTCTAATTAAGAACTTCTTGGCATAATTTTGGAGGATCAATTTATCTCAATTTTACGTGTCTTGTAATTTATCTCAATTTGGACACAGGAAAACGTGTGATACATTCCAGTCTGACAGAGAAAAAGCTTATTGAAGTCAAGAAAGCATTGGATATTGATATTATGGTGATAATTACAGTCCTTTTTCCCTTTGCATACTTACGCATTTGCTTAATTCTGCTCTGATTTTGTTAACAGGAAATGCAAACTAATGATACACATAAGTCCAGCCATCAAGAATTCCAGAAAATGGGTACTTGATCATACCTTCCCTTCTAGAATTAGAATTAGCTTATGGTTCTTTTTCTAATTCAGAAAGTTGAAATTGATGGACGACATTTAAAATTGTTTCTTCTGTTATCAGGAAGCAACCACATGGACATGTCCACATGTGGTGTTCTTCACTCTATTGGATCTGATCTCACGCGCACAAGAGGCAGATCTGACATTCATCAGAATGGTTCTATCAGGAGCGAGCAGACTATCTCCAAGGCAAAAGAACTTGGAAACACTCCCACAAGCCGGGCTGAGGTTAGCGTGGTGTCCAAGCTTTCGACTTAACAGATGATTTTCAGTGTGTGACAGGCAATTAATAGATTGTTTACAATTGCAACTCTGCAGCCAGTTGCTTCTAGAGAGAGTTTTGCTCCAGGAAATGAGAACTTAAGAGCAAATGGAAATAAAAACTCATGTGACGAAGCAGCCAATGTTATCTGTAGTAGATCCACCCAAGAGAAAAGATGCAGGAAAACAAGCACGGTATGCCTCAATTTCTTAGTTGAAAAACTAGTTAGCTACGTTGCTGAAATGTGCGGGAACAGTGAAGAATAATATCTTTCTTTCTAATGGCCTAGCGGAATTTTTTTTTCTTTAAATCATTTTTACAGGTTAAGGAGCCTATTCTTCAGTATTTGAAGCGGCAGAAATCGCAATCTGTTTGTGTCTGAAAGCTACTGAGAGACCTCTGTTCAATTATTTGTACTCTCTTTAGAAGCAATTTTGTAAACCATAGCCGCAGAGAATATCACATTCATGACAGCTTACATTTTTCCTTATAGACTTCCATTACAGGCCGACTTTGACCGCGTGAAAGAGAAAAAAAAAAGCCGTCTGATTCGGTTTTCTATTTCTGAAGCACGGTGGTGGTATTAAATGGAAATTGATCTGTGCATGCCTTATTCATTGATACGAATTAAGTTTTTTAATCTTTATATCGCAAAATTTTGCTGATTGTGACATGCGAGTATGAATGAAGTATCAGTTTCTTAATCAAATGAGAACAATATGTCTGAATATAAATAAAAAAAAAATAAGTAAATTTTATAATGAAAATTGGTGTTCTTGACACACTTTTTTCAAGTTTTGCAGGTAGCAGCGCATCAAAATCTAGTAAACTGTTATCTACCATAACCAAAAAATAAAGATTAAAAAACTTTTGTTATTCTGGTTTTGCACGATCTTTCTCAACCCCTTTGGTTATCTACCATAACCAAAAAATAAATAAATAAAGACATACATGTATTTATATACTTATTGTTGAACTAAAATCCACTCGTTATGTTTCAAATGTCAGTAACATGAGCAAATTAAATGCAGATTTATTTCTAGGGTGGCCAAAGTCCTTAATTTTTTTATATTTATTAATATGCCAAAATTAAATAATTTTCTTATAAAATCATTTTTATTTTAAAAATAATCTTGATTATTTTTTCATCTCCCACTAAACTTCGATATTCTCAAATTCTTTTAGTCGTTTTCCAAAACCCGTATTGAAAATATTTTTATTGCTTTACCATGGAATAGTTTTTAATAATTATATCTTATTACTCGCCAAAAAGAGAAAATCAAAAACAAAGAAAAAAAAAACTGGTTATTGGACTGGATTTTTACATACAAAAAATAGCCAAAAAAATCGGTTTTTAACATTTTAACTGAAAGTCAAGATTCTATTTTTCAACATTTTAAAAAATATATTCAAAATTAATATATTTTTAAAAAACAATACCAAATATATTATTTTTTATTTTAAAAACTAGTTTTAACAAACACATTTTCTATTTTTGAAAATATCATTTTCAAAAGATCATTTCTATAATTTCTAACAAAATTTATTTTAAAAATATTACCAAACAAACATTTAATTTTCCTGTCCTTATCTATAAATTTTGGTGATGAGTTCCACATCTTGTGTTCTTAAATTTACTTCCAGTTTGAATTTTCTAATTCTCTTTATACGCATGGTCTTATTTCTCCATCAATTTAAATTTCTTGAGTTTGTTAAATAATAAAATCTATATCTATATAATTTAGTGTTAAAAAAGAAAAAGTTGTGTTGTGATATGTAAGTGTTTAAAATTAATTTAAAAAAAGAAAAGAATAACCATAACACCGCTTCCGTTTGTGATTTCCAAACAAACCCGAAGGAAATCGAGGGGCAGCCAGCCAGCCAGCCCATGGTTTAGCATTTACAACTTGGAGAGTATAATATTCGCGTTGGGATAAGATTAAACTTAGTGACTTCGAAGTCCCTCAATTGTCCTAATCTCATCACATCACACATTAATTGCACTTTTAGACGAGATCAGGTAGGATGTGACTTGTTTATAAACTATAGCTCATTATAAATTTTGGAAAGAAGAAAAAGCCTATCATCAAATCACAACATACAGGATATAGGATAACATCAACCTAATTGTCAAAAAAAAAAAAAAAAAAAAGAAGCCGACAAGTTTTTAAGAGTTATAACGAAATAATAAAAAAATTATAATAAAAGAATTTGAAAACAATTGTACAGCCTCATTCTGCTTAGCCCAACCCATTATTATTACAAAAAAAGAAACCTTTGATTAAAATTTTGTATGCTTCTCTGCCCTAGTATCCGACGGCTGACGATTGCAGATGCAGCGTAGTCTACAAGCTTCCAAAGAGCATGACCACACAAAATAAAGAAGCTTCCTCAGATATTTCCAAGCAGCACACATGTCATCATCTTCCACGTGTCTCTCTCGAAGCCTCTACTTTCACCAAGAAAGCTTCTCAACTAGGCCCCACCTTCACGCAATCAGAAATTCCGCTTTTTTTTTTTTTTGGTGTGTAATGCAACCGGGGCCACTTTCCCCCAAATCCAAACACCTAAAACAAATTAGATCTAATTTCGCCCGTCGGATCACGGGAACGACGTGGTATAAATACCGACGCTCTGCCCAAACCCTGATATGATCTTTCAGTTACGCGTTGCCAGAAGCTGCTATCTGAAGCAAACCTCGAGTTTGTTATGTTTCGTGATCTAAAGTAAAGTAATTCATTTTTGCTTCCTGAAGATATGGAAACTGAGAGCAAGAGAATAGAGTTGAAGCACCTTGGATTTGTGAGGATAGCTGCGATTCACGTGCTGGGGGTTGTCTTTAATCTGTACGACTATGCGAAGCGCAACTCGGGGCCATTACGGTCTGCCGTCGGGACCGTTGAGGGCGCCGTGACTGCCGTCGTGGGACCTGTCTATGAGAAATTCAGGGGCATTCCTGATGATCTCCTTGTGTTTTTCGATAAGAAGGTAATCATTTGTTTCCTTTTTTCGGATCAATTGGTTTTTTAATCTTTTTTTAAGGGTCAAATCTATAGACTAATTTGTAGCTTGTAACTGCAATTCTTCGTGATCTCTTCTTGTAGTATGAAGGTTTTTTAGAAATAATTTTCAGTTCTCTGGTTGTTTCGCAGCTCATTCGTGCTGTTATTGATTTATTTGGTCTCGTTGTTCCTGAATGTTAATGGAGAAAAGTTTGCATCTCGTGAAGACTTCTTCCGGCTTTTAGATCTTGCATTCATTAATTTTGGTTCCTATATACATGTTTTAACAATATTTATGATTTTACTTCGTAGGATTAACATATGAAGTTAATGACTCTTGTTGTGGTTCGGTAACATCTGTACAAAGATTTGGACTCGGTTGAATTCTCTCTAGAACTATCTACCTTTGAAATATGGTCGATTACTCTGTTCTGTATAAAAAGGTTTGAATGGTTGAGTTACACGTTAGCTGTTAATTTATGATTCCATTGTCTAGGTACTAGACGTATATGGATAGCAGTGAATTCGGATTTGAATTATTCCAGTAATAGCAATATACAATTGATTTATAATTAGGGTTGCGTGTTACTTGACTTCTGCGTCCTTACAAGTTTCTTGAAACATTTTTTTGATTTAATCTCTGTAATGAACTTCTGCGAACCCAGATGCCAGGAGAAATTAACTGAATTGTTTACTGCAGGTAGACGTAGCTTCACACAAGTTTGATGAGCATGCTCCACCATTGGCGAAGCAGGTTGTCAGCCAAGCCCATTGTTTGATTGAAAAGGCTTCAGAGAAAGCCCAAAAGCTTGTAAGCGAGGCTAAAACTGGTGGACCTCGAGCAGCTGCTCGCTATGCCGCTGAAGAGTCTAAACATCTCCTGCTAACAAATTCTGTGAAAGCATGGGATAAACTTAATCACTATGCATTGTTCCATACAATGGCAGAGATAGCTGTTCCTACAGCTGCACACTGGTCAGAGAAGTATAACCATGTTGTTGATGAGATGAACAAGAAGGGGTACACGGTTTTCAGCTATCTTCCTTTGATTCCCATTGATGAAATAGCCAAGGCTTCTAAGCAGAGTGAACCTGAAAAGAAAGTAGATGAAAATGAGAAGGATTCAAGCTCAGATTCAGATTGAGGAGGAAGTTATTTTTCATCTAATTGTCTGGTTTGCAAAATTTTAATAGGCTTTGTGGGTGTGGCAGTGTGGATTGTAATCACTTTGTAAATGGCGTTGACTTGTAACTGTTTCCATATGTGAATGGGATAAATGGTTCATAAATTCTGTGTGGATATGTTCTTTTTTGTTGTTTCAGACGAATATTGTATGTACTAGTAAGGAATATCTAATTATGTGAATGCGAATATTTTGACGTCTTTTCGGTGGATTATTTAATTGCCAACCATGACATGAGCTGCCGTTTTAAGGGCAAAAACACCGGCTTGTTTTGCCCCATCTTACATGGGGCATCGGTTAAAACCGTATACACCCGAATTCGGTAGTCAGTGATTGTTGAGAGCAACAGCAATTTCATTAAAGCCATCGTGCACAAAGCTAGCTGCTGAAAGCATTTCTTCCTGTAGGAATTTAGAGTGGGCGTTTCATTGATAACCACCTTACGAAAGAATCAAAACAACCATGTTTACAGGTAAGTTTCATTCATGCACACACGAGAATAACAGGCAAAACTGATGGAATCTCAGCCAAAAGATACATTTCATTCCACAAATGACATGACAGAGTTACATGGACAATTATTCAAACTTATAGACCAGTCTGCAACACTGAGCTATTATTACAACCCAGTTAACGTTGCTGCATCATACATAAGCTGTTCAACCGAATAGAAGAAAAAAAGAAGAAATTTCAACACCATCCTCCTTCAAGGAGCTCTAAATCATTCTTCCTTCACTTCTGCTTTCTGCATCAATGAAAGAAAACAAATACTGAGTATTATGAAATTGTAATTGAAATTATAAAATTATAGAGCGCTCTTCTTTGAACTATAGCCTTCAATGATCTTTCGATGACTTGCATATGAAATAAATATTGAAGGTGGAATTATTTTAAAAGACATTGGCAACTATTTCCCTACTCAAATATATAGAGCATAACTGAAATTGCTGTAATCAAAGGTACTGTCTTGAAATAATACATCACAGAGACGATAGGAGAAAAATATAAGAAAAAGATCACAGACAAGATACTTTGACAACAGATAAGAATAGCATATCAGATAAAAGTGCATATAAAAATGGTAAAAAAGGAAGAAAAAGAAAAAGTTAGTTGGGATTCTGCCCCATCTTTTCAAATTTTATTGTGAATATTACAAAATCCAACCAGAGAATCCAAATCTTCATTTTTCTAGAAAGGTTTGTATATGTATAAGGACCTCTTCTAACCAACAAAGTAATGTATCATAAAATGCCTCAAGTTCACCCCACATCCAATTAAGTTAACCACATGCAAATACTGGTTTATATCTCAGTTGTCAAGCTATTAAATGCACAAAGATATACAATTTGACATCCAAAGATATGGATAAATATGCAACTGATAAATTAAAAAAAAAAAGAATTATATGATTAACCATATCCATGTTAAGATAATTGCCCCAGAATAAGCGCCAACTCTGGACAATTTCACAATTTCATATTTGATTGCTCTAGTTTATGAACTTTGTACCACTAAAGGAGTTCTTCGTTTACTTCAACACAAAAATACCAACAAGCTAAATTCAAAAATCAGCCAGAATTAATGAAATCTACAGGTCTAAATCAACACATTTAGACCACATAGGCATTCCACAAAATTATCAACCACATGCCACAAGAATGAAATGTGAGAAAAAAAGTAATCCCAAATTTCAAAAATCAAAGATGACAACCAGTATCAAGCTAACAAACACCAAATAAAACTCATTGGATCAAACCAATGTTGAAAATCCGACCTGACATTCATTTGGAGGTAGAGGTGGTACCATAGCTGTCTTGAAGGAGATCATCATACGGGTCTCTTCTGCCAGGGACCTGGCTAATCTGAGCATCCCAACGGAGCTGGGCATTGTGCCGCTCGAATGTCCAGAAACCGTAAGGACGCAGAGGATAGCTCCACATCTCTTTTGTTTTATTGCACCTTTCCTTCCTCTCATACAAACGCTCCCTAAACTTCCTGTCCCTCTCTTTCGGGTCCTCCATCAACCTCAAAATCAAATTCTCCGCAAACTCCATTATAAATCCCATCTTCACTTCTCTTTCCTATCAATCAATAATTCAAACCGACCTAAATTATTCATTCAATCGAAAATCTACTTTTTGCGTTACCAATTTCCTTTATCAATACAGACAACCAAAGGGATCGCGTAATTTTCAAATGCAAAACCCTAGGCAATCATTACAAAAAGAAAATCCGAAAAAAGAAAGAATCGATAGCTTTTGCTGTAGTAATCTTAGAAAACGAAAGAGTAAATGTAAGTTCAAATTAAACATGAAACAATAAAACTGACCTGATTCTAAGCTCGGAACTCGCGAAGCAGAGCAGCGTTCGGTTTAGCAAGGATAGTTCCAGAGATTCACTTAAAACTGAAGATGATACATCCGGTCGAAGAATTTCACTCAACTCCGGGCCGTAGCTAATTGGGCCTTAATGTTTCGTTGGGCTTATGGGGCCTGCAAAATGAACAAACGAGCTCAACCATCCTAATCCTATTATTCCTCTCTGAAACTAGTAATTGGACATCTTACGTTAGCTGCTTCTGAGAGTGAAATCCTACTACTTTTAAGCCACTTTAAAACTCAAATTGCGCTTATACAATAATTAATTAAATTTATATGAAATCTACAAAGGAGGTAGATAGATTGTTGGAGATATAAAGTTGTCACAATTGATTGATTGCGAGATGGGAACCTCGGGAATCTTATACGTATATAGAAAGAACTAAACCGGTGGTTGTAAGATTCTTGTTTTGCTTATGTTCCAAGAAGTGTACATACAAAATCCCATTAATTTATTTGTTTCTTTCTTTTTCGTTCTCAGACAATCCTGCAACACAAATTAGAAAACAATGGGATTTGTCTTCCCATGGAGCTCATGAAATTTTGAAAGAAGCAAAACCTAACCTTACCGCGGACTGAGGAGTCGAGAAAGATAAAAACAAGTTAAAAAAGGGTGTTCTAAAAGTACTTGCTGAGTCACACTTTTGCTCAATAAGGCTTTGTTTTCTCAAAAGCACTTGATACGCATACTTCACTGGCCCTCAAAAGGCTGTATGTGTTAATTTCAGTGAACAATAATAATTACTTTAAAAGAAAAGCAAAATTTCGGGACTATTTTTAAGAGAAAAAGCAGTTTTCAAATAAACCCTTGTAAGCAAAAATATTCTACAAACGGCGGAAAACTTCAATGAGTTGAGATTAATGTGAAGAAAGTTGGTGCAGAAATGGTTGGTGCAGATGTGACATTATGAGCTTGCTTAAACTGAACTGTACTTTGTATCAAATTAAAATCAATCTTGATTTCGTAGTAGTAGTAGTAGTAGTACATATACTACATGGATCCGCAATCAAGTCAACCCTTTTAATATTGTTAACAGAAATCAGCATTTCGGTCTCTTTTTTCTTCTGCAACAACTTTGTTGCATAAAATTGTTTTCGAACACAGCTGGGATTCCAAATAATGGCTTTAATTGGGCTGGGCTTGGACCACCTGAAAGCAGGTATCTAATTTTGGGTACTAAATAATGATATCAATAATGAAATTAACAAAAAGAAAAGAATAAGTGTACACCCACCATAAGATGCCTTTTTGGGCACACATATATTGGTATTTTTTTTTTATATTTTCTTTTCGAGTATTGGAGGGCATAAAATAAAGCTTTGAAAATACCCGCAATCTTCCCACTCCACTAACAAAATGCAATTTTCTCCCCACTACTTTCTTTCACATCCTTTTCTTCTCTTTTTTTTTTTTAATTTTTCTCTTTTTTCATTTTCTCAAATTTTCCGGGTCAAATCTCTTTGATGGGTCTCTGCTTTTGACAGCCAAAAAGCAACAAAAGGATTTAATAAGGAGCAACAAGTATTCAACCCATTGAGTGCCTACAATCCCTAGTGTGTGTGTGTGTGTTTGTTGCCATAAAATTTCACAGTTTCCCACTAAGTTAAACTGTTGCTGTTTTGAGCTTTGTATTTCACCTTTTTTGAGATCTAAGATATTATGGGAATTCCATTCCTTTACCCCAAAGCTAAAACCCAATTTCTTAAATCATAAATGAATTTTTATGTCTAGGGTTTGCTTGTTCATCTCATTCCCACACCTAATTTCTTTATTTTACAGTCCACATTGCTAGTAACTATATAAATCTGACTCTTGAAGGAGGGATTCCTTCAAGAAACAAAAGAGAAGCGATTTCAGAACCAAAGACAAAAACAAGAACACCACAACAAATTTACCGGAATTTTTTAATCTTAATTTACCGAAATTAAGATTGAAAGTTGCTCTATTGTACAAAAATAAAAATTAAAAGAGAAAAAAAAAAAAGGGAAAGTCCCATGATTTCTCGGATTTACCCCTCTCTATACAAACAAGGGCAAACAAAACTTTTCTCTCAACTGCCTTTCAAGTTCCAACGACCAATAATAAAAGTTTTTTAACTTAATTTTTCCACCATAACTGGCCTCAATTTTCTCCGTTTCCTTTTTGTCATTTTTTTTACGCCTATAAAACTCATATTATGTGCCGTTACCGTTACCGTTACCGTTTGCTATCACCGTCAGTCTAACTCTCCCTTCTCCGTTTAACTATCAGCTATGACGTCACCGCCCCCTTCACCACCTTGCCCTGCTCCATTAACGTCGCCGTCGCCTTCTTCGTCCAGCCACCGCTCAGCCGGTGCGCACTCGGCTTTATGCCGCAACTTCCAATCAAGCGCTTGACAGGCGCGTGAACAGTAATTCACGGCCCCACAAACCGAACACCGACGGAACTCGTGTCTTCTTGTCTCCGGTCTGCCACATCCCATGTGCGAACACAATCTTAATCCCGGTCCCGGCGTCGCGTCACGAGCTGCGAACCACTCTGCTAAAAATCGGCTCGCCGGGTGCGCCTCTGGCGCCGGTACATTGCAACCGAAATCACTGAGTAAAGGACACCCCATCCCAGTCACGTGAGCGTTGTTAGGATTTTGAGGTTGAGGAACTGGGTGAGGATGAGAGAGTGAATTCCACGCGAGCCAAGAGCGCGTGGAGATTCCTTGCGAAGCTGTTGAGGAAAGCACGGCAGCTAGCTCGCGAGCGTTAGCTTGGACGAGGAACCGGCGTCCTTCGGCGATGTTTTGGCGCACACCGTAGCCGTCCTGGAGACAGTGACCAAGCTCTCGCAGAGCGTCGATGTGGCCAAGAAAAGCGGCTCGGGCGCACAGAGCCACGCCGGCTCTCAGGTCCTTGTCGTTTTTGGAACCACCGCTGCCGTTGAACTGAATAACTGCGAGGGAGTAGAGTGCCTGAGCGTGAGAGCTAATCGCCGCCTTGGCCATAAGCGACGCCCCACTGCCTCGGTTTTGTAAACAGTAGAATCGAATCTGCGAACATCAAAAATCAATTAAGACTATTAAAAAACCATGCAAGCATCATTCGAAGAATGTTCATAACTTGATAACTAAATATAGAATTTCAACATCTTCAAAGCTAAAATATATATATATATATATATATATATATATATATATATTATTATTAAGATTAGGTTATAAAGAATAAAGTTTTTACCATGCCGAGAGTATAACAAGCTTCAACATTTCCGGCATCGGCGCACAGTTTTAAGAAACGGTGAGCGGACTCCGACCAGTTTTTGGCTCTAATGGCGAATGTTTTCTGAGAAGCTTTAGATAGTACAAGAGAATTCACAGCTAAGCCATTTAATCTCTTGCATCTGCGTTTAATCAAAATCAAAATCAAAAGCAAAATCAACAACGTAAGTGAGATTTCCCGAACAAACTAAATAAGAAGCTGAAGGAAGCGAGAACAAAGCAAGGCAAAGAATAGCAGGCAGCGTACGTCATCAAAACGTTGACGAAATCGGAAGGGCAACGGGCGGTGGAGCTAAGTTTGCAGAGAATAGAAACAACAAGATCATCAGGTAAAGCATCGAATAAATCAGACTTTCCGGCGACGTCCGGCGAGAATCTAGGTCTTTTCCGGCAACCCATCTTAATATGTTCACCGGAGAAATCTCTTCTCTTCTTTAGAGCAGCTACTGTCTGGTCTAAATAAACATCTACTACTCTTGGATAACAAAGCCCTCTCTTCGTTCTCATTTTCTCTAAAACGTTATCTCTGAGGCTAGCTAATAGGTATGCTGTTTTCTTTGTCTCGCCCTTCGGAGATAAAAGGAGAAAAAGCAAAGCAAGAGCTTATATAAAAGAGGGAGGCACAAGCCCTTAAAAGAGAGCAGCAACAACAACAACAACAACGACAGAACCGAATCGTAAAATAAATAGCTCCCTGGACAAATAGTTAATTGTAATTACGCTCATAACCCTTTACTTGTCCTTTTTACGGTCAAATGCCGTTGACCCAGATCCGTCCGTTCGTCGTTCCGTTTTGCTTTTCTTTTATTTCTTTGTTTCTTTTTCTTCTTTTCTTTCCTTTTTGTGTAATTTAATGTGTATGTACTGCAAAATCCTTCTCTATTGTCTGCAAGCTTTTAAGCACCCTCTCATTTTAGATATATATATATATAATTTTTTTATAAAAAAAAAAAAAAAAAGGATGAGAGGTAGAGAGAGAAGGCTATCTCGGCTATCCTCATCTCTTTTTTATTTATGTTTGTTGGATACAGATGGGGTTCTTCCTTTCTCTCTCCAAAAATGTTTGGGTTTGTTTTGAAAAGCGGTTAAATTTGTTGCGAGTTAAAACAACTAACTGCGGTAAATAAATTTTCCAACAGATGTTTTAAACCCCGGCCGGCGCGTGAGAACACGTTTATTTTGATTCTGTTAAAAAGAGTATTTCAGTTCAGTTATTAAATTGGAAATAAATTTTTAAAATTAAAATTTTGATCAATAACAATAATAATATTAATTAATAAAATTAAAAAGCGGTAGGTGGTGGTAAACACGCGTTTGGAGTGAGAATGGAGTAACGGCCAGATTGGTAACAAACTCAGGTAGCGAATTCTGGGCTCTCGTAGAAGACCAGACCTTAACCAAAACCAAATGAAATGAAGGTCAAACGTATGAATCAGCACTAACAAATACAAAGGTTTCAGTTACTCCTGCTTGTTTTTACTTGCCTATTTATGAATCATTTTGTCTTTCCTTTTATGTCCTTCGTTATCCTCATTTTCAAGCCACTCCATTCTTCTTCTTCTTCTTTCTTATTTCTAAAATGTTGTTATATTTTCCTCTTTTTTTTTTTTAAGATATATAAAGCTTTTAAAATGGAAAGATTTAAGGTAAATGCCAAAGATAAAAAAATAAAAAAAAAAAGTTGATTTGACAGATTTTATTAGTTAATTATTTTCTCATTTCCTATTTCAACTATCTGTCAACATATAAATGGTACAAAATAAATAAAAGAAGTCTTTGAATCTTTTCTACCTTTTCTTTCACTAATTTTAATTTAGAAAACTTGTCTCAGTCCAAAACTATCGAGAAACAACTACACACACAAGTTCTATGTACAAATTTTTTTTTCCTAAAAATTAATACGATACTACTGTATTATATCGCTTTATTCAAATTATTTATCCTTTATTTTATAATATTAGCTCAAATAATTTCTCAAACAAGTAGTAGGACTTGAAAATATAAAACGTGGCACCATGTATATGGGCACAATTATTTAAAAACACAAAAATAGAAAAAAGGTGGGTCCAAAATGTACCATGGCACCCCAAAAAATTCTAAACATAAAATAGCAGGTATAAATTTTTAGTATAAATCAAAAGAAAATATGATAATAGCGGGTTATAAATGTAAGTGAAAATGAAAATGAAATCATTTTGTTTCAGTGGTCAACGGTAGAAATGTACTTGATGAACTAAACTGTACTGCACTCTACTGCATGCCTACGCTGTAATCTAATGTAAGCTACACACATTCTTGCAGTGCTGTTACTTCTGTAAGGTAAGAAGGAAAACACACACACACACACACACACACACACATATATATATATATATATATCAGAAAAGGCAGGCAAATCTAGAGTAGCTACCCTGCACTGCGAAGCATGAAATCGGCCACTTGCTGCGGCGTGGGGTTACGTTCCTAATTCCTACATTGTTACCATTTTTCCAGTCAACTGTTGATCTCGCTGGCCCCCACTGTTAACAAGCGTTTTTGTTTCTCATGCGCTGTGGGACCCTCGCAGGGGACGGTTCTTATCGGTTTTGATTTAAGATCGATCATCCGATATGTGCTTTGATTTGGTGTTTAAAAGGATGAAATTAAAGAAACTTCAAGAATATTAATTGGGTCGTTGGAATTAACGGGATTTGAATGAAACAACGAGATCGAACCTATAACAAGTTTCTAGTTATGGGTAGAAGTGCATGAGACGAGCGTTTTTGGTGGAGCGGTTGAGATGAAGTTATAAGCCATTAGTATTACGTTTACAATTACAATATCTCTTTGCAATTATTGTTGAAAGTAACCAAACCCTAACCCTAGCATAGGCAGTATCCACTCTATATAAGTGTGTTAAGTTGAACTTGTAGATTGTTCTTATTTTCTTTTCTTTTTTAATTATTAGACAAAGAAAATATTTTAAACTGTTTATTTTTTTTAGATGTATTTGTAATTTGAAACTAAAGTATGCTGTAAAATTTAATTGACCGACGTAAGTCTTTAATATATAAATTTAATTCCACAAATTAAAATATATATATATGTAACACTATTACATTGTAATAACATGTAGATTTGTGGTAATTAACATTTTAAAATTGTATATTTATAATTATGAAGATGTCAATGACTTTGTTTTCTTTGTTTTTATTTAATCAGACGAGCACTGAAGCGCGCATCTGTCTGTCTGTCTATCTATCTCTCTACAACATGTATATAGAAGTACTAATTTTGAAGGAAAGGAGGTGCTGTAATTGGTGTACCTGTAGCATAGCATGGGCGTGTTTTGTGAATGGAGCAAATTCATGATCCTCTTATTGTCAAGGGCGCACTTGGAAGTTCCGATATCATAAAGTAATGGTGGTGGTGGTGCAGGTCTGTTCTAAAAATATTAAATTTTGACCGCATCATCATCGTTAAACTCAAAACTCAATTATGATCTCTCTTTGGAATAATAAATAATATCGACTGTACAAGGATTTGTGGTGGCTTAAGGAACGTAAAACCATTCATCATCACGTCACACCCTTGACTCTCTTCGCTTCACATAACAACGGGGGTGAGGATATCAAATCCTTTTGCAGCTTCTAAGCAGATGGATAAGTTGGGGGGGGTATGACGTGGATCTCAAGGAGTGATGTCGACCACTCATGTCATGCCAATTGGGGACCCACGTGTCTCGTTCTTAAGAAATGGCTGCTGTATCAGTAATAAGTATACCAAGAACTTACCACTGCATATATTTATTTTAAGAAAAAGACGGGACCCAGATTTCTTTGTGATGTGAATATCATAAAGCTTGTGCGGGGACCACATTGCTAATGCTAAATCTAATACTCTCTCCTTCCAGAGGGTAGGGCAAGGTCAAGGGAATGGGATGCCATAGACACATATAGATAGGAGGCCGTTGGCCCCCGCAATCAGCGTAGCCGATAATTTGTTCGTAATTTTTGGTATTCAAAAATTCAAATCGGCGTGCTGTGCTAACTTGTAAATGTGGTAACTGCAAACGAGATAAAGGTGAAAAGAGACAAACGTAGGCACAGGTTTGCACTTCTCTTCCTTCCAACATGTTTCTTTTGAAGTCTTGCCCTTTTACTGGACTAGCCTGGCCTCCAATTTCTTCCCCGTAATCAATTTGTCAAACACTTGGCTGACATTCCCATCTCATTTTATCCCATTGCGTTTCCATTACATAACAACGTGTTTGGTTTATGATATTCCACCCATAACAAGCTATCCTAGAATCTATTTTCTTTTCTCAATGCTCCTATAGATTTTTATTGGATATCGAGTGTTTTAAGAATTAGTTTAGGCAGTAATTTCAACACCGTGATAATATTTTTTTAGATAAAGTCACATGTTTTGGTTAATGCTTGTTTTACAACACTCTGATTTTTTACATATAAAATATCTATATATATATATATATATATATAAAATAAAATAAGCTGGTCATTCGGTCTCTCGCAAAGAAATCATGTTTGTAAATGAAAAGAAGTGAAAGGTGAATGTACATGTACGGTGAATTAAAAAACCAAAAATATATATGTATATATAAAATATTTATTTAATTATTAATAAGCATGCAAATTCTAATACTACTTAAACATACCAATCATTGTAGTTTCGTGTATAACTCGTGGTGTAGGACGGCAATGTGGACCCTAATTTAATAAAATTAACAACAAAACAAGATTAAGCCTTGTCATATTTGCTTTTGAGTTGCTGCTCTACTAAACAGTAAAAACAAATATAGCCCCGTATCATTGAATTGAATAGCCAAAAGAAGATTGAAAAATAAAAAAAAATCTGACAGTTGGACTATCATTATGATCTCTGTACATGCTAGATAGCGGAAGAAAATAGATAGACAGCTGTACCAAAGAGAAAATTCTAAATAAATTTAAGCCGGCAAATACAAGCAAAATATGATTTGACGTAAAATAATATAATTACTTTAGTTATTGATCAATTAATTGGTATTTATTCTATATAATATTAATTGAATAATATATATACTCTGATGAGGTTGACTAAAGTTTATAAACTGTCAAATTAAATTATACATGCATGGACGATTGATGGCTACAGGCAGCTGACCTGGTTAGCTATTTGTTACTCAGCTTGAAAGAAGGAGAAGGGGAGTTTGATGAGGATTATTTACATCTCTATTCATATTTATCCAAGAGTCAAAGACGTACTAAAGATATGCACCGCTTATGTTCTTTCTTCGTTCTTCTTATTTTAATTAATTAATTAATATATATATATATATAAAATATCTGAAGAATTAAGATCTATTATTTTAATTAATATATATATATATATAAATATCTAAAGAAATTAAGATCTATCTTGATTGTGTTTTAGTTTTTTATATTATGCAATATGTCCCTTCGATAGGATGGTTTTTGGTCTTATTATATGCGATTCTCTCTATTATTGATGCATTTCTCAATTGCTTTCCGCCAACATCTCTCTTAATTTTCGAGTGCAAAAAGATATCAGTTTTCTTTTTTTTTTTTTTGAAGTATAGAAATATTAATAATAATAATTATTATTTTATTTTAATATTTAAAATGTCCGCTCCATTCATAAAAATTTATTTAATAATCAAGTTTTAATGTAACACGTTGTGGATAGAAAACAAAAGAAAAAGTCATCTTTAGCCATTTTTTTGGGTCCCATTTGATTTAAGAGAATAAATCATTTGCATATTTTTGAAGGACAGATATAGGTTAAAATAATGCGACAACACGAGAAATATTTTCTTAAAATATAGGGAATTTTTAATTTTATTTTCCGAAAGTAAATTTAATTAAGGAGGCTGGTTTAATCAAACGTATGTCGTTTTGAAGGGGAATCTTTTGATTTCCTTTCAATTCTTCCGTTTCGGAGGTCCTCCATCTCCATAGATATTTAAAAGTTCGTTTAGAGATATGGATTAGGCATTTCACCAACTGACACGTGGTGGGATAGATTTGCTCCTGCTCCTCCCCTTTTATCAAAGTTTTATAAGGTAATTGGATTTGGAAGCAAAGGTGGAGAGCTGTGTTAGGCGGCCTCCTCCTCCGATCTGATTCCTTCTCTCATTTCGGGATAAAGATTAAATGAATCTCACTTTTTTCCTTTTTCTATCTCAGCAAAGGCCAATTCCCTTTCTTTCAATCTCTATCTCTCTCTCTCTCTCTCTCTCTCTCTCTCTCTGTTAATACAAAATTTAAACAAATGAGAACCGTTACCATATTTTGATAATTAAAATAGGTCATACGTCCTTTCCTGATATTGTCATATTTATTATTTTTTAAGAAAAAATATAAATCACAGATTTATGACAAATGCTAGAAAGATTTATTAAATAGAATAAGATTTTTTCTTGACGTGAATTTTTAGGTATAAATATAATGAAATGCACAGTAATCAAGTATATATATATAATATATCTAGATAAATAAATGGCAAAGAAATTATCCTAAAGAAAACAAATTTATATTAAAATACAATCTTAAATTTAAAGACGATCATTAAATATAAAATTACTGAAAATCAAGGAACAGTAAAAAGGGTTTACCCATTCCAAGTTGAAAACACACGTAAAACAGGTGAATGAGTTGCAAGAGGCAAAAGCAAGACTGAAGCACGTCACACGGTAGCTTTGTCTAGCGGTATTATAATTATAATTAGTTTTAATTAATTAATGGCGTTAGAAAATGGTAAAGATCAGGGAGAAAAGCACAGTAACTATATATATATATTTATATATATATATATATATTAAGCCTTAACCTCTCATTGCACGCCATCTAATTAAAGCACAAAACCACTGTGTTTCCCCCATTAATTAATCCGGTGATTTCGTTATTTATTTATTTTTTCATTCTAGCATACTTCTAGCTTTATCTTGAAGTAAATTTCAAGTTAATTATAAACCAAGTGCAATCGTTTTGCGTCTAAGAATAACTTTAAACCACCGATTTATCAAATTTTACATTGTTTAATTTCCATCGCTTTTGATTTCTTCTTTTTTAATTTTTCATATATTGAAGAATAATAATAGATGCTAATACAAGACATTGTTTAGGTCAAATTCTTACTTTGATGAGCAAAATAAGCGACGTTGAAATATATTTTAATTATATGGTGCAATATTATTTTTAAATTCTCAATAAAACAAGACATGAATGATTCACCGTGCATAAAAAATGAAGCTGAATGTTGATCAAATTATTAAATTGTTACGTCTTTTTAAATTAATTTATTACATAATATAATATAAATTGATAATGGTTTAATTATTTAACTTGATTAATACATAAAATTATATTAAATAAAAATTCAACAAAAATCCAGGGATGTTTATTAATTATTATCGAGATTAATACTGTATATATGTTGCATGAGACCGCGTCGATTTTTTATGGCTGCAGGAAAATGGAGAAATTATGATGGCGAAAATGGACCTGGCATTATTTCTTCGTTTTCATATTTTTTTATTTTCTTTTCTTGAAAAAAAATAATTTTACGAATGCTTCAGGATGGGGTTAAGAGAGATGCGAGTTATGAGGTGGGCGGTGGGCTCCAACCGAAGAGAGGTCTGCTAAATTTGCACAGAATCAGTTGAGCAAGCTGTCAAAAAGGGGACCCACTTTTGCTGGGACTTTTAGAGACAGCTGAGTTGTTTCCTCCGAGTGGTGCACGGCTCTTTTCTGGACGAAACACGTGGCACAATCTTCGGCTCTCCTTCGTCTGCGTTGGGAAATCTCTTCGAATGCCACGTAAGACAAAAAGATGGAGCCGGTACGTATGAGGTGTTGCAATCGTATTAGTTGTTAGAAGAGTCACGGCCACATTTGAAAGCCACGTAAGTCACAAACATGCAAGTTCCCAAACTTTTTAGCTTTACGTCGAATGAATATATACATTACTTTTAAGTCGCATAAAGCTCTTATAAAAGTTGAAATTAAGATAAAATTGAACTAGCAATGGATTGAAAATTTATCGTAAATTATACTAAAAAGGAAACTTCACAAAAATTATTGTCGGGTTCACAATCCCTGAATCACCCTACATGTATTCTTACCTTATAATTATTATAACGTGCCAAATATTGTTTCAATTTGTGACCCACTGTACGTTTTTAAGGTGGGTGTTAGGTGCTAACTCTGCAGGCAAATGTTTGGTTGTGGTACCAGCTAGCTAGCTAGCTGCATGTATATACGTGCTAATTTCCATGTAAAGAAATTAAAAAAATTTAAGAGAAAAGAAAGCAAGCGACATTGCAACCATGATATATATATAAATATATATATATCCCAAGTGGTCTGGAGTAAAATGGAATGTTCAAATAAATTATTGCAAGTTTGAAGTTGAATAGGAAACGTTGAAAACAGAGCATGTGAGATATTGTTAAAAAGTTGGGTTTGGCCATAGGTCATGGGGCTGACTGACTGACTGACTGACTGACTAGTACTTAACGTAGAATTATATCAATCTCATTCCTATATAGCTAATTCTCTTCGTTGGGATTTGAAAGGATTTAGCTTAAAAGATCTTTCGCTTAATATTCTAATGTAAGAATTAGATACGAGGCTACTGAATAAACAGAGAATTTGAAGGAGACAAAGCGGATAGGATGTTGCTTAACGCATTTGCCCTTCTTCGGTTCTGACCGACGTGGGACATGGGCTGCATCCTGCATGCGCCTTGTGCGCACGTGACGCTATTTCAAGGTTGAGTATGGTTCAAGCTAATTTTTATTAATGAAATTTATTTGTGGCATTAGAGTTAAAGCAAAGGTACGCCCAAGTATCACGAAAATGGGTGACCGTATTTGTACAACAGTCAGATTCTGGTCATACATGGAAATCACCGATATGACCCTATTACTCGCCCATACATCTATCTATCTGAACCGTTGATCGAAACTGCGCCTGATCAACTTGATTGCACGTGACGCGACGATCTCAAAAAGTTAGGATGGGCAGACGTTTGACCGGTCTCTAAATCATCACGCGGATCTTCTTGCAACCTTTTTCATATTTTGGGCTTGAGAGTGGACGAACACGCCATCTCACTGTTTTTTTTTTTTTTTTTTTGGTTTCTGTGGCTGTAAATTCAACAGTTTGTCCTTTATTTTGCATATATATCCATTCATGTTGTCTCTCTGCAACTATGACTATTCATGAATCAGCAGCAAGTAAACCCCCTCCTCTTTCTTAATTTGTGAAGAAAATGACAGAAACATCCTCTGCAAACTCCAGTTTCAGCAAACGATGTTAGAGTTTTTGTTGAACTTTCACTTGACTGCTTGGCCGTGCAAGCAAAAATTGGGTTGCTTTTTGCGTCCCAGGGCTGGGACAAATTGGAATTTGCCTTTACGTGCATGGTACGTGAACTTCAAGCTTCAACAAAAACAACAAAAGCTACCATATTTAGTACTTACTTTCGTCCCATAGCCTGCTTTAACAATGGGGTATATGTTCGTTTTCTTTAAATAGCAATCACTCTCTTTCCTCTCTGGGGTCATGATCTCCTCTTTAACCAATTGAATAACGCCAACTTGCATTGTGCAATTTGAAGTTTTATTAATTACCCTTCATTTCTAAGAAATTAATTTGCAAGATAGTGTTTTTGTTGCTACTGACTGATATAATATAATATATATATATATATATATATATATAGAGAGAGAGAGAGAGAGAGAGAGAGAGCCAAAAAGAGAGAATATAGAAAAAAAAAAATCTTCTTCAATGGCGATGAAGAGATAAGGTTTTAGATGTGGAGTGGGTGGAATACAAAGCTTGGACGGATTGTTTGCTGCTCTAGAAACTAGCCAAACTATTCTTTCTATAAAATAATAACCAAGTGGGCTGTAACAAAACACGTGTAGATATATTATAAAATCTGAAAAACAGGATAAACGTGTAATCTTATAAAACAAAGGGAGATCATTGATTGTTCTGAGTGGCTAAAGACAAAATTATGATCTAATTTAGTTGATTAGACTTGCTAATTCTAATTAGTCAGAAAAAGTCAGCCGTTTTTGGAATATGTACAAATTACAGGTTGATGATAATCGTATATAAGCACATGCTTATTGCATTTATGATTTGTCGCAATATGGATGGCCGGTGACTAACTCTTAACTAAAGATGAAGCATATACAGTTCAATCCTAATTTGCGAATTTAATTTAAATTCTTATTTTTAACTCTCTCTCTCTCTCTCTCTATATATATATATATATATTATATAATATTAGTTAGTCAATGATACCAAAATACGACATGTCACACTGCTAACAACTGTTGTCCCATTCTTCGCGTTTGCCTTTTTAATTTATTACAACTCAACTCTGCTAAAACATGTTGTAACTGTAGGAAGAGTTACTTTTAACGGACGTTATGTAACATCCGTTATAACGGGGAGTATCTGAGACGACAGAGGGATTTGGCATTGGTACTCAAAATTGTAGTTGGGTGTGAAATTGTAGGTATAAATAATTTGGTTAATTAAGAATGAATTAAATATAAATTAAAAAAAGATTAATAATGAATAGGGATTTGTGAGAATTTAGCGTAACGAACCATAAATGGGGTTAAGGAGAGGGAACTAAGGATGTTGCTTAACGCATTTGGCAATCTGGAATTGAATTGAATTGAATTCGTGATTTGTTTGCGTTTGTTTTGGGTTCATCGTATATAGTGAAAAATCCCCAGTGAGCGGGCACACGTGCTGGCCCAATGTGTTGAGTGATTTTCAAGCCATCCTAACATTCTCTGTTCACTTTCATTATTTATTTATTTATTTATTTATTTATTCACAGTTCATTGGTAAAGTTGAAGTGTCCACTATTCTCTTTTATTTTTTGCCTTTTTTAATTTTTATATTTATATACAATTAAAAAGAAAAAAAAAAGCATTCATTAGAACCTTTTTATTTACCTTTGTACCCAAGTCGTGTTTTGTCAAAGTCAAACATAAAAGCTAGTTCTGCAGCAGACGCCCACTTGTGCTTCAGTTCATATAAGATGAAGTGGTTATGTTAGCATGTGGTGGGTCTTAGCGAAGAATTTTAATTAAGAGAATGGCTAGCTAGCTAGCTAGCCTCTAGCAGCTTCTAATTTCTAATGATGGATGTGCAATGTAGAGAGTGGGGGGATGAAAATTTTGTTCAAACATCGGTCAGAAGTTGAAATAGATACATTAACATAACATAACATTGCTTAATGCCTGCTAGTATTGGGACACTCATAACGTGCATGGTAAGTGAAGTTAACCGCAACACAAGCTAAGACTTAGCGGGGGTTATTATTGTTTATCTTCCTCAAAATTAACTAATGTATGTTTCACCAATTCACTATTCTTCTTCTACGTCTGTAAACCCATAATTTAATTAATATATAATAACAAAGTACATGTATTGCCCTTTTATATACGTACACACACACACATATATATATATATATAGAGAGAGAGAGAGTAGTTCCGTATAACAACTACACGTGTTAGAAATTGCTTCTGTAAAAAGTGATTCTGTATTCGTTTTTGACAAAAACACTTTGAACAAGTGATGAAACTTGTAGGAGAAGCACTTGCAAACCAATTTACTTCTCCGACAAGGACTCTAATATTACTTGGTTATATATATATATATATATATATATATATATATATATATATATATATATATTAATCTTAAAATATGTATATTGAAAACAAAAGTATTTTTATTTAAATATGTTGTGCGATGGCGATTCTATTAAAGTTATTACCAAAATTAATTACTACCAATCGAATCGAAGCTTAATTAAAGTAAATATATACTGTTTAATAAAATAAATAAGTTTCATAAATTATAGTAAAAAATTATGTCATTGTTTCAGTCGCCACAGCCCGATAATGGAGTAAAGTAATTAATCAAATTAATTAATAAAAAGTGATAAGACCATGCGGAAAAGCACGGACAATTAAGGCATTAATTTAACATTTAGTCAAATTCTGGCATTACGAAATTGATTTTGACATAAACCCAATTTAAATCATCATTGAATGTCTGCATTTACATTGTATATATTAAGCAGTGAAGAGCCGAATTTAATTTAATTGCACTTTTAAATCTTCTCCGGATGTAACATGTTCTAGAAGTGAATTACCTCATAGCACAACCTGTCAAAAAATTGCAACTTCGTAATTAATTAATCAAAGTGTTTTGTCTTTGAAAATGGCCTTTGTAGCTCGAAACAAATTAACGTCATTTTACAAAGAAGACAGCCTCCTTTTCAACCTAAACTTGAAACACCAATAATAATTAATAATCAAAAAGCACAACTTAACCTGAAACATATGGCACATTTCCACATATATATACAAAAATTAATTATATATAATTTAAGAAAAAAGGCATGAGAATGAGAAATAGCCGAATAGCGTTTGCAGGCGCCCTTGGGCAGTCTTAACTCATGCGTGAATCTCAGATAGAAACTGGTGTTAAAACGTCATCCTTGAGAGCTCCGTTTTATCTAACTTCCTTAATTCCTTTCATAGTTTTCCAGTTGACCTTGAATTTTAAATGCTAGTAGTTAGATATCAATAATGTTTATATATACACACACACATCATAAAGGGTACTAATGCTATAATGATAATAAATATATAATAGAATTGACTAGCCGATGATGCAGTATCCGGCCGTCCAAAAAACCGACATTCCTATATTCTTGTAAGAGAAAATTGAAAGGGTCGGATTAGGTTTGGTTTAGCAAGCAATGTGTTGCATCATGCCGTGTATTAAAAACAAATTCCTGATGCTTGGTCGGCATCTAATCTTAATGAAGATCACCTACTGTTAATCGAACGGAACTATCAGTTCCTTAATTTATTTTCTCCGAATAATAATACCTTTTCTGCTGTAGCTAGCGGCCACTTTCTCTAGTGAAAGGTCAATACATCAAGTTCCGCCCACACCACACATGCAAGTTGGTTGAAGAAAAAAGAAACCCTAATAGACTCCATTGATATATTCTGTTTGGATGATGAGAAAAAGGTATAGTAAAAAGAAAGAAAGAAAGAAAATTTATCAACCACACATTTTGATTGCATGGAGGATGAGAAAATTTGACGGTATACCCCACTTAAAAAAGATTGGCTGTTGATGTGCATGTTTCAGCTTTTGGAAACTTAATCAAAGAACTTGGTAAGAAAGTAATTATGTAATAGAATCCCCTTTGAAAAATCGACTACAGACTTAATTAGTAATTATTTAAAGAATTAAAGAGAGAAAAGGGGATCTAGACTATACACAAACGTATATGTACATAATAAAAATGTAATTAATTAAAGAAATGAAGCAGCAGTATTGGGATGGTTGAGTTTTAGGTGTAGAGAACAAATAAAATTGATGATATTGCTTACGATTCCATGATAAGTACATAATTGTAGTCAGATGGGCGATTATGCTGTATCTAATCTAGTAGTCGTCATGATTATAATGGAAAGCAAAAGATATCAAGATATAATGCCTACTAATTTGCTTCAAAATCATGACCTACATTCGAACAATTGTCCTTGCTTTCCTTCCTTCTTATATTTATTGACTTCATCTTTATCTTAAACTTGTGTCACTTCAATAACACAGTTATATCATTTGTGGTATGACTATTATAAGCAAACACTTGCACATAATATTTAGCTATTTAGTTCCCAATTGTAATATTTTAGTGTTGATTTGCTAACAATTATTGAGTTCGATCGATAAATATTAATTCATAAATTTAGTATTTGACGGTTCTTAATTTATTAATTATATTGTTTTGTTTATATATGTAGATCGATGGTCCAATCTTTTTCAGTATGACGAAATGATGTTTGGAGTCAACGGAAAAAAAATTGATATGTTTAGAGATTTTCAACTTTAAATTAGAGGGGTGGGATGCTTATTGTACAAGCAAGCAAGAGTGTTTTGATGGTTTCTCTTCTCGATGATTTGAATTTTATCTAAGGCTCTTAGGCGTCCCAGATGTTTGATTATGGGAATTGCAAATTCATTTCTGTAAATTAACATTATTGATTATATCTACGACCTACTGGATTAATCAATATCGATGATCTGGTGTTTGATGGTGATATCTGATTAGGGGTAATGACCCTACAAAAGTGTGGACTGTTAGGTGAATACATGTGTTGTTCTTTTAGGGCAATTGTCCATCCAAACTGAATTAAGATTGATATTCCAACAATATAAATCCCATTTTAACAGATCTTGCAATCTACTCATCATCTGCAGATTCGCCACTAATGGAATTAAATCAAACCGAAATGCTAAATATTAATCATGCATTTGTAATAAACCTACCAGCATGTGGGAATATAATGAGTGGTACGAACATATTGAAATAACTGATGAACAGCACAATCATTCATATATTGGGGGCCAGCAGATGGAGAATCCGACATAATAATCTTGCTTTTTGAGGTTTGGCAAAGTTGTTATAGTCATTATAGCAAACCAAATGTTGCATTATTTAGTACTTTCAGAACAACCCCAGAAACAATTTTTTTATTTTTTTTATTTTTTTGATTTTTTTAAAAGAAAAAGCAAGAACTCAACAGGAGTGCTGTTGTTTTCAATCCTCACAAGTCAATGATGCCAAGGACTGGGTCTTCGCTTGTTGACTCCGCAACCAAGGAGAGATGGTGGTGAAATCTGATTGACCCCACTTTCCTTTGTATCAAGTTATAATTTTGAAGCTGCTACTGTTTCTCTGTGCGTTATAATTCTCATGTAGACATAATTAGCAGACTGTTTTCTGATATAATTCTCGTAAGACATAATTACAGTACTAATAGCAACCACATGCCCTGAATGAAAAGGTAGAATGGCTTGGAATCCAAAGCATATATTTTTGCTTGCAAAAGATTGCCAAAATCCTATCAAACATGCTTTCATATTGTTGTTAGACCCGAAACATTCACTAATTACTTCTCAGATATTAAGCCTAACTGCAATTAATTTGCTTCCATAAATATCTGAAATTAGCTTATTGCACTTGTTAAACATAACCCACTTACAAGAATTGGAGTCAATAGTGCTGGTAATGCCACCAAACTTGATCTTCTGGTCGGTGCTTTACACGAGTAGAGAAAACTGTTGTTGATTTTGTATCTAATTAACTGAATACAAAACTCGCTATTCTTGCTACACGAAAACATAATAATGGTGGCACTGTGAAACCATGTTCACCACTATTTACCGGATCAGCAATTGTTTGCTAAGAAACATGTATTATGGTTTAAGTTATCATTTAACCTAAAACGACACTTGAACACAATGATCTCAAGAGTATAAATAATAAGTAGTCATACGTATTTATTTATTCACTCGTAAGATCGATACTAAACGAAATTTTCACGTGAATCAAACTAAACACTAAATAGATATCATATTTATTAGTAAACTATCCATAATTTGCATAACAAGGGTAATAGTCAAACTCAAGCTAGCTACAAGGAATCATTAGGGTCTTATTGTCCATTATCTCCCTGCTGAAGTAGTTGAAAGTCGGGAGAAGAACAATACACGGATATTCAAAGCATTAATATTGAAGTGTGTTACAAGAGCAAAATTGAAAGGGCGCAAGTGGACAGATAAAGACAGAGAGAGTTTTGCGGGAGTGGGCCTCAACTTTATCTACTTCAAAGTGATGCAAATGGGGGTTATGATTTTTTCTCAGAAATGAAGATAAGAACTAAGTTGTGGTATCCAGTTTTTAGATTTTCAACATCTTCACTTACCAAACAAACTAGGGATCCAAGAAGAAAAAGAATTTAAATATATATATAAAAGAAATGGTTCACATCTGAATCTTTTTATTTACCGGAATCAAAACGAGAACGACCCTTTCGGATCTCTTCCTTTCTCAAGTAAAAAATGCAAGCATATGCAAATATATTCTGAGCCCAAATATAGCCCACATAATGCTACATGGGTTGGGCCGAATCCATTCTTTATCATGTGTGGGTGCGATAGACCAGTAGCAGGCTAATAAAAAGTAAACTGCGTAGTGACCTATATAGCAAAGGCGCGGTAGGGTCTCCATTCGTAAATTGTAGTCTCATTGGATGGCAACCGATATTTTGATGCATCGGCTACAAGAACTTGTAATCTGAACCACTCGCTCGAGATTATTCCATGTAAGCAAGAAAATACGAGGTGGAGGAGCATGATATCGGATTCTGCATGCCACATGGCAATTTATTAGCCGATTGGACATCCACTCTTCTATCCTTTTAAGATAAGCTCCTGCTTACATTAACACGCAGGTTTGTACCTCTTCTTCAAGTGTATACACACGTACACCACCAGTCAAGTTTTGCACTTACTGATTCAAAGAAAGTTTTGCTGAAAGCCTGAAAAATGGCTTCTGTTTGTGCTTCTTCAGCTATTGCAGCTGTTTCCGTCTCATCCCCAAGGCAAGTTCTCTTTACTCCCGCTTTCATGTAATCATACAATTATTTACTTCTTTTATCAAACATAGATGATCCTATTACAGAAGACGATATGATTAGTTAATTGGGATGAAGTTTTCATAGTCAATCATGGAAATTTTAGAGAATTAATTAATGTTTGTTATGTAGTGAGATGAGATGAGTCAATGCATGCAATCGTATGCAAAAATATAGTTGAGAGTAATGAAGTAAGTTAACACTGCAGTTCTCAGAAGAGTGGATCTATCGTGGGATCAACAAAGGCTTCTTTCCTTAGTGGGAAGAAGCTGAAATTGGGAAAGTATGCAGCACCAGCTGCAGCACGATCAGTTTCAGTGAGGGCAGCAGTTGCTGATCCTGACAGACCTCTCTGGTTCCCAGGCAGCACCCCTCCTCCATGGCTTGATGGCAGGTTCGATCATCATTGACTCTCCTCATTTGATTCCATGCATGCATTCAAACAATATGTTAAAAAAAGTTTACTTGAACATTTCCTTGTATTGTATCTACATGCAGCCTGCCTGGAGACTTTGGTTTTGACCCTCTTGGTCTTGGTAAGATATAAATCTATTAGTCAATATAGACAAACAATCATGAAAAAATCTCTGTGGAATAGTGATTACATTGTGATGGGTATTTAACAGGATCCGATCCTGAGACTCTGAGGTGGAACGTGCAAGCAGAACTTGTTCACTGCAGATGGGCAATGTTGGGAGCTGCTGGAATTTTCATTCCAGAATTCTTGACAAAGATTGGCATCCTAAACACTCCTTCCTGGTACACTGCTGGAGAGCAGGAATACTTCACAGACACCACCACCCTTTTCATAGTCGAGCTGATTTTCATCGGCTGGGCAGAGGGCAGAAGGTGGGCTGACATTATCAAGCCAGGGTGTGTAAACACAGACCCAATTTTCCCCAACAACAAGCTCACTGGAACCGATGTAGGTTACCCTGGTGGGCTTTGGTTTGACCCACTTGGCTGGGGAAGTGGTTCTCCCGAAAAGATTAAGGAGTTGAGGACAAAGGAGATCAAGAATGGAAGATTGGCCATGTTGGCTGTGATGGGTGCTTGGTTCCAACACATTTACACAGGCACTGGCCCAATTGACAACCTCTTTGCTCACCTTGCTGATCCTGGTCATGCTACCGTTTTTGCCGTAAGTGCAGCCCTTCCTCAGCACTGTAAAATACACAACAATATAGGAGTAATATGTAGTAGTAAAACTCTTTCTAACGCTTACATGTGGTAACTTGTTTCAGGCCTTCACCCCCAAGTGAGATAAAGCCGTGGGAGAAATTTGGAGCGAAGAGTGGAAAGATCTTGTGTTTTTCTTAGGGAAGTTTGTGTGACTAGAACCTGTATTAATGGCCTCTTATCTGTTTCTTCTATAGAAATAGAATGCTGCTCCTGCGATGTACAAATACTTGTGTGATCTCACTTGGATGCCATGAATATAAATTCAGGTGGAAATCAAAACTGTCTATAAATGTGTCTCCTCTTTTCTATGATAAAATCACATAATTAAAATGATTTTATGCTAAATATGCATTATCAGGTTAAAAACATACGAAAGAATTCTGAGCTATTTAAAAAGAGTTGAATGAATCCCTCTAAATGTGAAGGGAATACACGTATAAAGAGTTAAAGTATAATTATAATATAAAGTTTATGCTAATTAATATTTAACAATTCTCAGTCAACTAAATTCTAATAATACTATACAATATGCAATGTGTATATAATGAGGCACGGCGGCGCTGCCAAGGTTGAAATCTTATTATGTATTATTTAATTTAGAAATGATTAAACATCCAAATTGGGAAATTTCTTAAATATTAGTAATGTGCTTTTGTTTCTTTTTAGGCCACATTATTAATAATTTTCATTATATTTCAAATAAAAATATAAAATATTACCATCTACGTATTTACACCCATATCACGTCATTATCAAAATTTTATTTATAGTATGTATGAAATCAGTTAGTTAAACCACAATTCATAATCAAGTACAGGGAGAAATACACTATTTTACACACAATTCTGAGTGATTTTAGTACTGCTATATTATTTCTCGAAATGAAAATTTAAAAATTATATATTTAATTTAATCGAGAATAGAAATTTTAAAACAAAAATTCTAAACATAATTATTATTATTATTATAACCAATTTAAAACAATGAAAATATTTTCCATTATTTTGGATTGGAAGTTATATGCAAACCAAAAACTTAGATAAGCAACTTAATTGTGAAGAAGCAGAAGCACCAAACAAACCCAAATTAAATCATAATCTTGTCTCGCTATACATACATATATTCGAAGAAGAGTAATGTCATCTGCAATTACAACCAAATAATTGTAATTTCCCATCTCTCTTTTCAAGTATTAGTACCAACTTATATATATATATATATATATATATATATATATATATATATACTACTTACACAGTAACTAATATTATGCTATAAATTTCGAAAATTGACAAATAGCAGAAAAGTTATAAATTTCAGAGTTTGGGACTAAGAGCACCAAAATTAAATCGTAATTAAGCCACACACGGCTCACGACGGTCGTTTTGGGGGCCGCACAGACACCTGAACCGGGAGGGGTCGACCCGTCCCAGTTCCTCCACAGCTGCTACACGCCATTCGTCCCGACCCGGCACAAGTTCGGCACCCGACATCCCCATCAGACCATCGCGTGCACATACACGTCACCCGACCCGTTCCGTTGCAGCTGGGACATCTGCTAAATGGGCCGGCCATGGGTTTCTGGTCCATGACGGATTTGACCAGAACCGCTCCGGCTAACACGCTCAGGCCCGTCGCAAGCTGAGTCAACACGACCGGACCCATTTGATTGATGAATTGGTAATGTAAATCTACAGAGAAGCAGAGATGAGGAGAGAGAGCGGGGGGTAGAGAAAAAATGGGAGATCTTTCGGGGTGATTCAGGTGGCGTAGTTTATATTTTGTGGGAATATAAAAAGTGGTGATGGGTTTGTACACGTAGTCGTATTGAGTGTTGGTGAGTAGTGGGTGGTGTCGTTTTGGAGTTTAGTGAAGATGTTTTTCATTTTTCTCTTCTACTCCTCTTCTCTTATATTTGGATTACGATTGAATGCTTGCTGTTTTGCCTTGCCTTGCCTTGCCTTGCCTTAGTGGGATTCTAGTGGTCTGAGAATGTTTTCTGTGGTTGTCGTGCATATATACTAAGGTTTAATCAACGGTTATAAATACATCATAATTCCTGAATCCTGATTTGAAATAGATAAGGTTTGGACTTGAAATAGGACGGACCACACCGCTTTCCCTTTCTATTTCATAATTTACATTACAAAATATGAGGTAAAAGTTAAAACTTCACTAGTTTTTCCTCCTTTGATTTCGTCCTAAATTAGAACATTTTTCATATCTAGAACAATTTGCTCCACCAAAGAAATTTCTAACAATCCCATTAAATAATTTTCTATATTGGCTAAAAAATAACCAATCATTTGATTTTTCTTTGCGGTTGATACATATGATTATAGAATAGATATTCGTAGCAGCACAAAAGACCAAACTTAATGAAGATTACAGCAAGACCAATACCAACTTTCAAAAGTGGCTAAAATCAATTTCGACGGTTTGTTTGACTCAGCACAGCACGAAAGATTCTTTTTATGTTGTAGTTGATATTTCTTAGAGTCAGAAATGAGACAAATTCAGCTACTGTCTCTAATTGCTATCGGTGATCAAGTGAAGCATCCATCCAATCTACTATTTCTCTCTCTTTTCTATTCACATTTCCATTTCTTCCGAGCCAAGCCGCCCATATGACGTATCATATTCATCAAATGGTCCTTTGCAAGGAGCCGCCGTAATGTGAATGAATCTTCGTGTAATTGATTACGCGTTGTATTGGTCTTGTTTTTGTTTTTTGTTTTTTCTTTTTACGAGGAAAACAGAGTACTAATTGCAATACTCGGTCAACTGGGTTAAATACTGCGTATTTTTAACGATTAATCTTCTTCTAGACTCGCGTGAGTCCAGAGGTTTGAAATCAAATTGCTTTTGGCTTCTCTTTTCCTTTTACAATTATGCTTCTACTTCAATCATGACTCGAGGTTTGAATTTCAATTTGTTAGTTTATTTATTGTGGTAAAATGCGTGGGTTGGTGGTGATGTTGATGCAGCCTTCAAAATGTAGACCAACCTTAAGTGCACTCTCGCAGTAGTTCACATTTGACCATTGTGACAGCAAGCGGAGGCAGGTGTTTTTGAAAGGTATTGCAAAAGTCGTATTAACTTCAGAAAATTGAATCAACCGAAAAAAAAAAACTTTGCTTCTATATTTTATTAATACATCATTGACAAACAAAATAGGATAAAAAAGTAAAGAGAAAAATGGTAAAGTATAACCTCATCCGGTTATCCCGCAGAAAATGGAATTCCAGGAAAATTGCAAAGTGGCAGAACCCGTGGCAATCTGTGGTAATATAACCACGGCTAAATGAATCCGAGTATGTAACTGCACAATTAAACTCTATGTCAGTCCCCAACCATTGGTTTCTTCTCACCCGCTATTGGCATCGTCTTTAATTTCCCTGAACATTTGGCATGGTGCATTCATCGCTCTTTGTTTGATATATCCAAAATCTAGAGTCTTGGTTGCCTTCAAATTGTCAGTCCCGTTCTCTAATTGGTATGACCTCTAATTTCTGTCTACTAAGAGAAATTCTTAAATCGATAATAAAAAGAATGGATACACTCAAAAAACTTGTCTGATGTTGATGTTGACTCTTGAAGTTCTAATATATTCTAAGAAAAAAAGATCATCTTCATGTGAGAAATGCAAATCAAGAGGGGCAAGTTCTGCGTTTTCGTTGTCTGTAAAAATCCGTGGTACACCTGCAACATTACAGACTGATAGTCAATAGTCATGTCTAGTTACGCTGTAGAAAGATGCCCGCATTTTCAGGAGTCAACAACAGATTATCATCATCACAACTGATTCAAACTGCAGTATGATAACAGAATATTTAATTGTATGAGTCAATAAAAGTTAGGCATAAGTCATCTTAGCATCAAAGTACCAAACCTCTCCGAGTCATGAAGAATTGCTTTCAAAAGTGTATGTTGTCCCTGTAGAAAAAAAAATTCTAATGTCTTTGATTGAGGAATTTTGACTTCACTTATGTTGAATAATTACCACCAAATATCCCTTATTCTGACGTTTAGCCTTCACTAAAACCTTTATCCTTGAATGAAAAGGCAGCGCAAATGGTACAAAAATAGTGGATATGGAACAGCATTTTAATCATCAACCTCATAGAAATTTGTGGACTGCTTATATGACTGGCTATAAATGTAAACTGTGTGCACCAGAAATCATAATTATGAAATTTTCGGACAGGACATACTAACCATGAAAACATTCCCTTGCTTCTCCAGCCATAAGTACAGCATCACCACTTCGGAGAAACATTGCTAATGGAGGATCCTCTCTGGACTTACCTCCCAAAAGGAAAATGGCTTTGCATCCCAGACTGAATTGAAATTGTAAATAAATTAAAAAATTATGTTAATTTCTCTTTATCTTCCTTCTTCACTTTTTGAGTTAAAGAAGCATATACACATGTACAGGAGGGCATAAAAGAATAGAATACCTCATGCTTACAATAGGTTTGCTCCAATCCGCTTCCATGTCATCCAAGTGGCCCCCAAGTGTATCACCTGAAAAGAGAAATGAAGGAGCTCAAAACATTTTATAAACATTACAAGAAAGTAATCCAATTCCACAACCTTGAAGCGATTTACTAGTTGAACCAACTAAACACGGTTGTTCCAACATAAAGGGGGAGAGAAGACTCTCCCTTAACAATGCAGGTAAAGTAGTAGAATAGTTATAAAGTTTATCTGCTTGTCCCTTACTATGCCCAAAACTAAATAACATCAATATGACTTGTTTTGACCATAAGGAATAAAAAAATATTTCATATATGTTTTTCTCTCCTCCAATTGATTATCTTTCATTTTGCAATAGAAAAATGTATAAAATAGAGTAAATAATAGAACAATATCTCAAGATGCCAACTTTTATCTTAACAAGTACCTAATCCAAAATAGTTTACTATTGCCGCTTCTGGCTGAAATTCTTCTCCAATAGGCATTGCAGGTGCAGCTAGTCTTTTAGCCAGTTGACAGAGTGAATCAGGGATCTTGTTATGCGGGAGAGACACGTCGTAGTTTCGCTACACCATAACACACATAGCTTTAGAAGATAATTTGAATTTTATAAGCTGCCTACTTTAAGAAACTTACATGGATTTCATAGGGTGCCAGCATTATATCGCAATTATTATTATTTTTTTTTCCAAAGAAAAAAAAGGAAGAGGAAGAAAAAGAATGCAGCTATCTGCATAAGGCGTTCTACATCATGCATAAACTTTTATAGAGATCCTGATCAAATCCTAAATGCACATAACTTAAACCAAGTGAGTATGGCGTGTTTGGCTCTGCACAAGCCACAGATTTTCTGACAAAGAGAAACTCAATTCATGTCATAAGATCATACATAAAGCAAAATTCAAATCTAACAAAAATGGAAGTGGCATAGTCACTATCACAAACTGTAAAATATACAGGAAAGAAGGCTAAAACAAAATGTTAAACAAATAGGAAATTGACAAAAATCAACTTTCTATAACCTTGGACCAGTCAAACTGTAAGCCGAGGGTACTCCACCGCAACTTCCGTAGCAAAACACTGGCTGTAATTGACTTACACGCCTTTCCCCTCAATTTGGCTATATTTTCCTCATACATTTTCCATTTATGAGCATCTCCATTGCTAACACAAGAATTAACTTCCAGACACAAACTAGCAAGTGAATTCTCCTCGACCAATATTTTCTTTTCCTTTGCAGCAGCAAATAAGTCATGTACAGGCCCATATATTGCATTGTGGTTTGTTCTGTTAGGAGGCTGTGGGAAGTTTGTTAAACTCTCTCTTATCCATCGGCATTGTTCATCTATACTCAAAGCACCTGGAATGAAATAAAACCCTGCATGGCATACACAAAATGTAAAAACTGTTAGCCATAATGAAATGAAACCCTCCATTATGATAAAATTCTAGACATAAAATCTATTTGAAAATGATAGCAAATACACTACAACATTGAACAGCATCCATAAGATATATATGTCAATCGATAATTTAATACCTAGAAATAAACAGCAAGCTGTATTTTAAGTCATATTCATGAAATCTAAGTTCCTACTATGTTTCAATCATTGTTAAGAGAACACCGATATAGAGAAATTTAAAATTGAATACATTGATACCAGGGTAATTTTCCAAGCAGAAAACTGGACTACTAAAGCCGCACTGGAGAGCGATAATTCCTGGAGGAAGTTGAGCATTCTGATTGTATGAATCTAGAACAGACTTGAAATCCAGAACATCAGACAAATCAACTTGTTTCGGTTGTTTCTTCCTGTACAATTGAAACAAAACGTCGTAAGACACTGTGTCAATATCAAATGAACAAGAATCGGAGTGAAGCTAATAGAGAGCTACTTTTTAGAGGATTTTGAAGTGTCATCATAATAGAGCTTGTACTTCTTCTCTGCTCTCCTAAAAGCTGTTCGCTCTGCATCGTCGGAGACTTTATCGGTTCCGTACATTTTACAGGTTGGCCAAACCGTGAATTCCAATGACAATCCGGGGAAGGACGAGGCAATTTTGCCGATTTCCGGAATGAGGGTTTTGATTAGGGCTTCTTACGAATCGTTCGGCGGGCAAGGAGTAGCTGTCCGAATGACCCAAAGACATCTCCATCTGGAACTATAACACAAACATCTGAAAATATAAAAAATTAACTCAAATTGACGATGTAAAGACCATTATACCCATCAGGTGGCAACGCACAGCACTGGAATTTCACCCAGTAAAGGATTGATGAACGAACTTGATGAGAATTCTCGGTGACTATTGATCGATCACGGCAATGCGATAGTCATACCAACAAAGCAGCACTGGAATTTCACCGAAGAGAGGATAATGCATGGATTTTGGGTAGTTATTGACAATTGTCAGCATTTCATTTGCCCGAGTATATTACTTTTATTTATAGTTAAGGTGGAAATAACAAAGCGCCATCCGAGAGTGATGGTTTATTTTTTATCATACTCAAAATTTAATTAAGAGAACTATGATGTAATGTCAATTAGACCTTTTGGTATTGAAACTGTTAATATTATAACCTTAATTTTCGACAACCAAAGCAGAAAATATGATAATGTTTTGTATCATGATTACGGTGTCGTTCACAGAGTTAGGGATTTAAAGGCACTTTTTCTTCATCCACGCCGCTAGATCATGCAAAAATACAAAGAAGACCTTCTTAATTGAGGTGACGCTCTTTAATGTGTGTCTACCATTGTCTTTTCAGTTAACGTTTACAAAGCGAGCGCCCGCCACGTTAACACGGATGGCGCCCTCATCATTCTGCGATACCGAAAAAAAGAAAAAAATCTCGTTAACCGAACGGACAGTAGCAACCAAGGGATATAAATACTTTGAACGAACACTCAGAAAATTTATCATTTACTACGGAAATGGCGTGCAGGACTGTGTTGCGTTGCGTGTTTTTAACAGAACCATGTAGACCTTTTCATCATAACCGCGCTCTCTTTTCTCTTCCATTAGCCACCGCTGCATCTTCTTCCTCTTCTAGCTTGATTTGCCGAAATTATGGAACGATTAGGGCTCGGAGCTTTCACTCTGCAAGACGAGTTCATCTTAATTGCTCGCATAACGAAAGCCAATCATCATCAGAGGACGACGGTGAGCAAGGTCCGCCTCAAGAAGCGGTTCTTAAAGCCATTTCAGGTTCGTCTCTCGCCGTTCTGTTTAATTATTGTTATTATTAGCTAATTAGTAACTTAGGAGGAGGTTGCTTTGAGCGGAGAGCATTTTCAAAGGACTAGGATACAAGTTCGAGTTGTTAGATATAATTTGAATACGATCTCATAAAAAAACAGCTGAAATAATTCCTCATTATTTTTAAATTTTAAACTAGTTTTCAGGATTGTCTAGAAATACTGTTGAAAACTCGCAATCAAATATGTTTCTTAACGTCTGTTGTATCCCTTGGAATAGAAACAAATATATGTAGGGAGATTGCGTATCAAACAGACTCTTCATTTATTAGTTGATGATGAATTGCTCATTGAATAGCAATATGTTGTTTTTATTCTTTTAATAAATGAGATATGTGTGTTATTTACTGATATGGAGTTGATATCGGATCTAGAGGTTTCAAAGGCCGAAGGGAGGGTAGGACAGACCACAAATGTGGTAATAGGAGGTACTGTAGCTGATGATTCTACTAACGAGTGGCTTGCACTGGATCAGAAGGTACAATACTTATTGTTCGTTTCCTAAAAGTTTAAATTAAAAGCTTTTTAGGTGTTGCGCCTGACCTGGGTTGCAGGATCTATTATCCTCTTTGATTACTCTACCAATGTTATCTTGTCATGATGGTGGTATTTGTTACGCCAGGTTAACTCGTACCCAACAGTTAGAGGGTTTACAGCAATTGGAACTGGCGGTGATGACTTTGTGCAAGCTATGGTTGTTGCTGTTGAATCTGTAATTCAGAAGCCTATCCCTGAGGTATTGTCACCAATTTGCAAGCAGTTAATTGATGAACTAATATGAGAAAGATAAACTTTGAGGTTACAGTTTAGTGATGGGATTTGGGGTTTTACATGGTTTCTCTGTTCCTATAATTCTATATGTTTGTTTGATTGTTATTTTTCTCTTGCATACAGAATCTTAATGGAGTTTTTTTTTCTTAAGTGATAGAATTTGATATTTTACATGGTCACTCTGTTCTTATATTCTAAATACTTGTGTGATTGTTTTTCTTTCTTTTGCATAGAGAATCTTAATAGAGTTTTTTTTAAGTAAACGGTTGGGAACTAGAAGGTATAGTGCTTTTGCATAATTTGTACATTAGTGCAGTGTATCATGGAACGGACTGTTGGTCTTAGATACGATATAATTTGAAGGGTTTTGTTGAACTCAAACAACATATTTAGAGGGACAGAAGTTAGAAAGTAAACAAGGGAAGACAAAGAATGGTTTTGCTTTATAATGGTGAGAATAACTAAAATACCTTCTATTCATTACTTACGATGATATCTGAAAGAAATGAAAATTGTGCAAGTAGAATTAACTTAGGCCAGCTTATGCAGAGTTCTTCAAAATTTGATGTTGTGAGCTATTTGGAAAGTTGTTTAAGGCAGGAATTCTGAATTGATTTATTATACTTGTGGTGGAGCATCTATGAGTATGAGAACAGTTAATGACAAAACCTCAACCAGATAGCCTTCAAACAACAATATTGGTTAGCTACAGACACTAGGGTCCTTATTCTGCTATAGTAAAGTCTTAATCACTGAATCCAAAGATAGTGGATGGGAATACTTAATGACGAAAGAGCTCTACACAGATATCCTTCATCCAACTATATTGGTTTGCTACTATATGCATGGAATGCTGCTATTCTAGGCAGTTAAGAGTAGGGGGGGGCAATTTTCCGAATTTGATCCAGTCCCGGACCCAAAAAAATTTATTTAAACCTAGCCTGGGCCCAGGCCTAGGTTAAATGCTGTTCGGGCTGGGCTTTAAATCTGGGCTTTAAGGCTGGGATTTAAAAATTTTGGATCTGGGGCGGTTTCACAAATCCTGCCCTGATCCTTCTAAATTTATAATTATCCTAGCCAAATTTCCAAGTGCCCATCCCAGCTCGGTCAGACTCATACCGGGTTTTAAAAATAAAAGTTCAGGCCCAGCCTAAAATATTTAGGGCTGGGTTTACCAGGCTTTATCCAGGCCGGGCTTTTTTGCCCAGCCTAGTTAAGACAATAAAAATGGTCACTTACATGATAGCATATGGGAAATCATTGGATATCCCATGATAACTATGTTTTACATCAAAGTAAGAGCAAACCAATTGTGCTGAAGGAAGAAATTGTTGTTTTTTGATGGATGGTTCAAGGAATATAGGTTTAGACTGCAATGCAGATAACTCAAAAGTACTTGTGTAGATGATGAGGGAATGTCAGTGAAAATGGATTTTGGAAAAGCATATGATGGATCAACATTCTTTAATCATTTTTACGGTTGAAATTCCATGCCATAGGTTTACCATTCTTTGCTATTACACCTTGTTGTACATGCAAGGCTATCTTTCTGTTGTTGACCTGGTTACAAGTTAACCATCATTTTCAGCAATAGGCTTTGATTTGTGACTGAAAGATGTGTGGATAGTATGAACTTTTGGTCTCTTGGCTGGTGAGTATGTAGCTCCTATTGCTGAGATGATTGACTTGTGTTCTAGAACTATTTGTGATTGTTTTACTCTCAAAGCTTATGACTGAAAAATGGAAAGTTGCAGCACATAGATGCTGGTAGACTTTGAAGAATAGAATATGTATCTTTTATTTGTATTCTGACTGAAAACTGGAATGAATACTAAATTCTTACTATATTATGCTTTATAATAGGGTCGTGTGAAGCAGAAATTATCATCACGGGGCAAATATGTATCTGTTAACATCGGTCCTATTCAAGTCAGCTCCAGTGAGCAGGTCTGTCTTCCCTCTCGCTCTCTTTCTCTCCAAAACGTGTACTTGTACTCAAGGCTATGCACATGTTCCGTATCTGCATTACAACTTTAAGAAATATTTGAATTAGGCTGACACCAAAGATAACACTTTTCCAGGTTCAAGCAGTATACAATGCCATGAGGAGAGATGAAAGAATGAAATACTTTTTGTAGTGTGATATTCGTTCTTGTTTGTACAGGATGGTTATTGTCTATGATAGTATGATCTCCTGTTTTCTTTTTCTGTCTCCACTGCATTTTCTTCTCCCCGGAATTTTCTTTGATTAACACATGACTTTGCTTTTACCAAAGGAATCATGGTCAAAATTAGTCTTCTCTATTTGCAGAGATGAATGCATATGGTATGATTCGTTAACCAGAAACTGGGATACAATCTAACTTTTTATTTGTAACTAATCTTCTTCGTTGTAAAATATGAGTTATTAGTCTGGGCGACCACTATATTGAGCTTGTGAAATGAATTTTGTTATATATTTCTTTTTATTTGATTCGTTGTTTCGTCTTAGCAAGGCTCGAACAACAACGTAGCTATCTTGGCATTTAGTATTATGAAACGGATCATCCATTTGGCTTCGCGAGGTTGGTGTATCGGGTTAAAAGGTTACGGTTTCGGAGAAATGCCGGTGGTCCACGTCTACATTAGTAATGTTCAAGTTAACACGCATTGACGTGAGATATTATTGTCAATTTGTCTTGCAGTCTTTAATTTAGAGATAATATGTGGATGTTGATTGGATGAATGATAGTCGTTGGAAAATTTTCTTGAGACACGGCTTACACAAAATTCCAAATGCATAATTATGTACAGCCATCGGTGTCGGTTGTCGGCACCCTGAACCGCAACACTAATACGACTGACCTTATGGATGGAGTAGTTACATCCAGCCTGAGCTGAGCACGACATGCGTTGCTTCATCTCTGACCCAATTTTTTTTAGAAACCTAAAAGAATCTTATGGATGAAGGAATGACTTACGAGGGAATTCAAAATGTCGGAAAATGATGAAAGCCGAATAGAACTGTTCTGTTTTCTAATATATCAAGTGAGAAGTCACTGTACACATTCTTAATGACGATGCCGACCGTACACCTAAGCACGCTTGGTAATGGTGGTGGAACTAGAGTCTTAGAGATATACAAGTTGGATATGGCTTCTTGTACTTCAATAATTCAAGCATTCAGGAAAAAATTATTTTATATTGGACTATTATACCTTATGAAATGCGTCATAGGCCGACTCCTGACCGGTCCTCGACGAACCAAAAAGATTCCCAATTTTCCCAAATTGTTTGTCGATTGATGCCACTCAAATTGCAAGCAATATTGTAATGTATGCAATGAACGTCCTCAAGTACACGGGCTGTCACCATCTTTGGTGACATGGTACATAGCGTCTGCTAATGAAATTAATAGCGAATTATTGTCATTTAAAAATTCATATATCTGCAACACAACCGAGATCAATAGAAGAAATTGCACAGCAGAAGATTATACTATAAGCCAAACTTAATCCAATCATTGCCTTAGTGAAAGTGTGCTCTGACTCGGTCATAACTCACAAGATTATGAATAAAATTATATATATACAAAAAATAAAAATTAATGTCAAATGAAGCACTAACTATTTCACAGTTGATGTGGGGGGACATTGCTGTCGTCACTTGTGAGCGTTTCTCTCTTTGTCGTGGCTCTTTTGATGATTTCTTTAATACCATGGTTTTGGTCCAACTGATCAACAGCAGCTAAAAATGTTAGCGTGACATAAGCTAGTCTTCATATCAACCTGATATATAGTTTTGTTATTGTTTCTTGACTTCCCCTGCTTGGTCCTGTCCTTGTTTCATTTTATTTCTTCACCGGCTTTTAGAATACAGGCCCAGATTTCTCAGTCTCTCTGTAATTTAATACAAATACATCATGTTGGGAAACATGGAAGAGGTCAAGGTTACTCTGCACCCAGAAGCTAAGGTAATTTGCCTTTTTGTCTCTTTCTTTTCTGTTCATATTTACTCAACATTGCTTCAAACATATATTCTAATGTAATTAACGAATTGTCAATGGGTGCAAAAATAGGCCTCCATGGAAAGTGAACTCGAAGAATCGTCTTTAGCTTCAGTACCGCAATCGCCTATTAACCAAAGTAGCAGACCAACCAGCATGATCATTAAGGCAAGTTTGACTGCTTTCTCTCGCTGTATTGTATTTTTCTGTAAATAGCATACACAATTTGATTTTACTGTAACTTATAAAAGCAGAAAGCGCATACAGTGATTCCTGCTCACTTGGTAGCTGAGGCCATATCAACACTGCGTGGCCTTGACTTGAGATGGTCTGGCCCCATAACGCCAACCGAAATGAAATATGTGGAGCAGTATGTTTTTGCCAAGTATCCGCAATATTGCAATGGTCTTGTTGAACAAGCAGACAGTTTTTATTTTGAAAATCTCTCTATCAACGAAGAATCATCATCAGAAGTTGTTTCTGATGAGAAACGCAAGTCTCCTAAGAGTACTGTTGGAAGTGGCAGAGACTCATCATCGTCTCCATCTTCCATCAGCCTCAATGATCTTGACAAAACTCAACTTGAGCCGTCGAGATTGCTAGATATTCTCTCGAAGAAAACCTCTTTTCAAGGAAATTTCATTTCAATCCCAGAAATCCAAGCGCAAAACCGGGCATTAAAGCATTGTGGATTAACTGAAGATGACTACCTGGTTCTTTTCATGCCTAACTATAAAGATGCTATGTTGATGATAGGAGAGAGCTACCCTTTCTTCAGAGGAAATTACTACTTGACAGTTCTCTCTGAAGAATCTGATTTCATCAAGGGATTTGCAACCCAGAAAGAATCAAAGGTTATTTCAGCGCCAGAAAGTTGGCTGGATTTGAGGATTAAGGGATCACAACTGAGTCAAAATTTCAGAAGGAAGTGCAAGCACACACCCAAGGGAATATTTTCATATCCAGTGATTGTGAATGACACCAGATATTCCATGCATTGGATTTCTGAAGCACACAGGAATTCATGGCATGTTCTGCTTGATGCAACTGGTTTGGTCTTTGGGGAAGATCGGCTTGCTCTGGCTCTATATCGACCTGATTTTGTGCTGTGTACACTTGACAACACTCATGCTCAGCCATCGAAGAAGATTACCTGCCTTCTGGTTAGGAGAAAATCATTTGATACAGCATCATTTTCACTTGCAGCAAGCAGCATAGCATAGGTTTATATATATATATTCCAATCATGCATAGGAAAGGACGCAGCATCATATTCATGCGACAGATAAAAGGATTCGATCTCAATTTCCAAGCTGCTAACTATAATACATAATAATTTTGCCCATTTGGTCTTGTATTAAGAATGCATAAATAATTTCCTTTTTTAATCTCCCTGGTATTTTTCACTTGGAAAAATTAAGGGTAAATTTAATGCACAATATGAATTATGTACTACTATTCGTGGATTGATTTGGTTGAAATTGAATTTTGTTGAATACAATCAATCTAATAATAATATATTCTTAAAATAACACCAAGAAATAAGAAAACACAAATTGAATTAAACTGATTTGCTGGGATGGGCCAGACTTAAAGAAGTCCTGTAAGTTATAACCCAAATATTACTATACATATACGTCCAGGGAGATGCCTTGACTCGAGCATTCGGTCTTCCTTTGATTTGAAGCCTTTATGAGAAAAAGAGAAAAGACGAGTTCTTTTCTTTTGCTTTCTCATTCTATTGACTACTTTTAACATACGATTACAGTAACAGAGTTTAACAATCACCTTAATTTGTTAGCAACCCAACAATCAATGAGTGACTTATCTTGGTAGGACACTACCCTACAGACAGATACTAGAGAGACAAGTAGACAACAATGGAAAACCAAAATCTTGGTGTTGTGATCTTTTCTCTTTTTGCGGTGAACTGACGAGAAAGCGGAAAGGTATTGTGATGTTAATGTCCATGAATTGAATGTGAAAGCTTATTAATTTCATCATATTGCTTCCAGATAGAGAGCTGAAAATGACTGATGCTATCACTTGAAGTTCGAGAAACGACATACAATGCTCGTGTTTGGAGGTGGACAAAATACTTCAAACTTAACATAAATAAATAAATGAGCAAATTCTTTCACTAATTTAAAAATTCGTCAATTTCATCTGCTAAATTATTATCAATTTTATCCCCCTTTTTTTTTTTATAAAAACATTGAAATAAGACATTTTTAAAATAAAAATTAACGTTTAATCTCTATCATTCGCTACATACTAGTAATTGATTGATCATCAACTCAAAAATTTCTATTCAAATTTATTATTTTCTGAAATTAATCTATTAAATGTATAGTTGTATTCAAAGTTTTTTCGGGTATGACAATTTATTCAAGCTATGTCCTCTTTTATGGCATATTCATGTCATAAAAAGGAGCATGGATTTTAAATCATCCCACGTCTCCTTCTCTAATAATTTCACGGAATCGATTGTAGAACAACCAGCCATCAATTGGTCCAATGCTAAACATGTGACGCGCACGTGTCAGCTGTAAACATTAATATTCCGAAGCACCAACGCCAGATACAAAAAAACAAAAACGAGCAAGACATACTACTTTTCCTTAGGTGACTGTGCATGTTTCTATGCGACACGTGTCCTGACACAACACCCCCCCACTGACAACCCCCAGACGTTATTGATGCAACCACAACTTTGGGCCATTCAAACCCTCGTAATTCGTAAAGCAAAATCACATTAATTAAAACTCTAATACTATTGAAAATTAATCACCCTTAATTAACAATTAGTAACTCATTAATCACCTTGCTTGCTTTGCATGCCTCCCTTCTTAACCTTTCCTGCCATTTCTGAGTAATAATTCACCGCCGGCGCATGTTAGCTAAACTCTCTAAAGTCCACCGGCAAATTGCTTTTAGAAAAATTGACACATACACTTATTTTATGATATTCGGACAAAAAAAACTACCTCTCAAATTTAAATAAATATATAAATACTTCTCTTAATTTTTATTTAAATTAGTTGATTAATTAGATATATATTATTAGTATCCTTAAATTTTTTAATTATTATAAATTATAAAATAATTATTTTAATTATAATATTTTATTTTTATTTTAATATTTTTACAATTTATATTTTATAATTATAATAATTTAATCTCTATTTTAATTTTTTTAATAAATACTAAGAATTAAATAAATTTTTTAATTTATTATTTTAATAAAATTTTCAAAAAATTTATAATTAAAAATTTTAATAATGAAATAAACCGAATCTATATACTAAAATATTTTTAACTTTTTTTCTTTTACTTTTATAATAATAATTTAATATTTAATTGTTAAAAAAATTTGAAATATACTTTTACTGTTTTATTTTTATATACAATTATATTAAGTTTATTGTATTTATTATAAAAATATAAATAAAATATATAAAAGAAGAGAAGAATTTGGTATCATTTATTAATAAAATTAATAATTAAATATATTTTACATTGTTACTAAATAATATACTTTAGTTATAATAAAAATATAAAAAAAATACACACATGCACACACTTATATATATATAACATGTACTAATTTTTTTATTTACACTTTTATGAAAATATAATAAAAAGTTAACATAGTTTTTTAAATAGATATATTATATAAAAAATAAACTATTAAATAATATTTTATTTAAATTTTTTATTATTAAATATTAAATTATTACTGAAAAATTAAAATTAATTTTTATATGAGTTTAATCTAACTCATTATTAAATTTTTTTAATAATAATATTTTTAAATTTTTTAATAAAATAATAAATTAAAAAGTTATTTAATGCTTAAGATATTTGAAAAATATTAAATAAAAATTAAATTATTATATTAAAAAAATAGATTATAAAAATAATAAAAATAAAGACTAACTTTATAGAATAATAATAATTATGTATAAAATTTTAATATATAAAAATTTAGAGATATAAATAATATTTATCTAATTAATCAACTAACTTAAATAAAATGAAAAGATATCTATATATTTATCTAAATTTGAGAGGACATTTATTTTTGTCCAAATATGAGAGGGTAAATGTTTATTCTCCCAAACATTAGGGACTATATGTCAATTTTCCTTACTTTTATTTCTGTGATATTTATTTACACCGACAGTTTACCATCATCTTCCAATCTCCCATCGCCATGTACGACACCTCACCCGTTATGCCGTTCACTTTTCTAATTTTTTAAAAACTTTATATAAGTATAAAAAAAATCGATATTCAAACGCCGAAACCTACCTCATTAATTATTATATTATAACATGCAAATCTGAAAAATGTGTAGTTGTGGAAATAGTAAATCATAAATCGGCTTACAATCAATGATAACAAAACAATAACGCAAAAACGGCAGCGTTTTCTCAGCAAAAACTATCGACATTGCTGGAGTTTGTTGCCGGCGGGATTTCGAAGTGCCAGATTCTTCCTACGGCATCCTTCAAGTATTTTCTGCACAGGAACTCCTCGGCGAAAGCCTTCTCCACCTTCCGATTAACATCGTGCAGGAACACGTGCGTCACACCGGATCCCTTCCTATTCCTCGCCATAACCGCCGCCGAGAATATCGCTCCCATCCTACCCGGCGCCTCCGCGAAATACCCGCGGGGCGCGTCGATCATGATCATGTCCCACTCTTTGTCGTAAACCTCGTCGGGTAGACCAGTCAATGCTAACTTGCAGCCCATGTTGCCACGTATGTACGCCTTGGACGGCCAACAAAGCGGTTCTTTCTTGTACGAGGAGAGCAGTCTGTCCGCTTCCGACAGCTGCGTCCGGTACTGAACGGCGTGAGCGTTGAGTGTCGGAGCGTCTTTCAGAACCGTTTGTACCCACTTGGGATCCTCCTCGAGGAATAGAGTAGTGCCACGTGGATTGAACGAGCTCCACATAAGAGAGTCATACCCCAAACCGAAAACGAGAAAGTTGCAGGGAGCTATGTTTCTCAAAACGTTGAAGGAGACGGTAATCTCGGCGAGTGATTGCTGGGGGACGATTTTGGACGTTGCGTAGTGGAGAATGGCATGGAGCTGGATCGGGGTGGCCGAGTAGTCGGCTGCGGCTCGGACTTTAGAACTGGCGAGAGAACAGAAGAAAGAGTTCTCGGCTGAACGGATTAAGCTGGAAATAACCAGAGTGGCGGCGATTAGTCCGGCAATCGCGACGAGGAGGAGTTTCGTTTTCTCGGGATAAAACTTAGGACTCTTCATCTTCAAAATGAAAACCAAAAAAGAAATTATTTAATGAAGAGAAATTAAGAATGAAGGGATATATATATATATACAAATATATAGATATATAGGGAGATGATAAGAGATGCTTGTTGGAGAGTCTGAGGGATAAATGGAAAGAAAGTGGGATGTAATGTAATGAAATGAAATGTGCGGACGTGGATACAAATAAATATATTGGAGAGTGGAACGCACGTCCTTTCCCTTGTCCCGTTTCGTACCTTCAGACTCGACTAATCACCTAACATACGTAACTTAATTTTAATTTCATTTTAAAAAATCATAAATCAAATTTCATGTATTTTAAAAAAAAATCCTTTTCATTTTATAATTTATAAATTTTATTGTACATATATTTTATATACATGCACAAAAGTAATTTTTAGTGCGCATTTTTTTAGAAGTTTTATAAGAACTAAATCTTTTTTCAATTTCTATACATAAATAAATATCTATATACATATAATATTGAATATTAAAAAATAAAACCGTTGTTATTTTTTGATAATAGCATCGCGGAAATTAACAATTAATTTAGAATATATATATATATATATATATATATATATAGACACACACTAGAAGATCAAATGTATCGAATAAACAAATGTGCTAAATTTTTTAATAGAAGTGTAAAACTAAGGAACGAGTAAAAAAAGTATTATGTATGCCACGTGTGCGAATTTTAGAATGATTGGAATGCTGAAGAAGATATGATATTTAAATATTCAATATAATAACGAAATATTGTAACAACTGGCGCAGGAGGAACATAACATAAGGAATCTAATATTTTCCCTATTTGATTTTGATATGCATGTTTTAACATTATATCTGCATTATGGTGGACAATAATATATTTGCGTAATAAATTAAAATAACGTTAACCTTATGTTTGCTCGTATAATTTTTGTTCACTAGATTGCCCTTTCTAATTAATTACCATTTAGAATTGGTCCAACTAAATTATTTCCCCTTTTTTTTTCTTACCTAAATGCGATTAAAATGTGAAATTAATTTTGAAATCATTTCAAAATTCATCACCCTTGAAACATAAAATTTTAACATATCGTCTTATTCATTATTATTACGTTTTACATAAAATTATATCATGTACTCGATTTTTTTAAAAAATTAATCTAATTATTATTATGATTGCTTTTTGTTTCCATCTCATTCATCGTTGATATATATATATATATATATATATATATATATATATAATTATTATATAAATATGAGAATAAAACCATACATTCATGTACCTCCTAAGATATATAGGTCTAGTCATATAAATTTTCCAAGTTAGGAAGCTTCGGAGTTCGGAAAAATTATGGTATCGAAAAAGACATAACTTTTTTTTTTATTTTGTATCGTCTGAAAAAATTAAAATCAATCATAAAATAAATATATAAAAATTTATATTATTTTGTAATCATAAAGTTATAATTTTTTTATTATAAGATTAAAATATTTAATAAAAATATATATTATACATTAAATAAATTTAATAACAAAAAAATTATGACGTTTCTCCATTTATATAAAAAGTTAAAAAATATATATATATATATATATTATTTTTCTATTAACACATAAACTATCGTGCCTAAACCTAAATCATTAAAAAAAAGAAGAAAAAGCTTAAATCATATACATTTTTGACAATAAATCAAATTTAAGTCAACAAAACGACCAAAATAAGATGAGATGTGGTAGTTCTACATAATTAGGCTCGGTTTTGAAGTTTCACAAGGGTGGTCCAATTTCAATCACATCCCATCGTTGAATATTTTTGTTACGACTTTCTTCAGAACATGACCAATTTTTAAAACAAGACCAATCTATTAATCACCCCGTCTTTTACGCAAACATTTCTACATTCAATGAATATTTTGTATAAGTTCTACAATAAATCCTGCGTAACTTGAGGAGAAATAGAAAAAATAATAAACTTTTAGCGGACATAATTTAAAAAATATATATATTTTATATAATCACTGTAAGATATATTAAAATCATACATAAATTGAAAATTACTTATACAATAATAATGCATATCATCATAATCAATTCATATAGCACCAAACTAATATTCAGGGGATATCATGTTTGGCGGGATCCTAACGTCCAAACGAAAAAAATCATACCCAACTTGTCGGCTTTGTATCATCGCCCAAAAAGCTCACATTTATATATTTACATATTCATGGGTCCCAAAGACCTCACCACATAATATTAGGGGATAGACATATGTGGAGTGCTTCAAACAAATACAAACAATATTCAAACATAAAACAATTCACTTTCACACAATCATTCGACATCACACATAATTTAAATGCCCTTCATGTGCAACACGACCTATTGTATCAATAAACAAATTAATCATGATATATTTAGCATTTAAACATATTATAAATTCATAGTGTTTTAAAAATATATCTACTCACAACTTAATAACTCAATCTCTGAAAAATTCGGAGTTTCCTACGTTCCTTACCACTGCACTGCTCCTTAAAAACACATGATTCAATAATTTACCATTAAAATTAATTCAAAACCTTATATGTATATCAAATACAATAATAAAATTGTTTTAATTTCATAAACATATCACCTACTGAATTTATGGATATCAATTCAACTTTTCAATATATTTTTCTGTATTTTTCTCGTTTTCTACAAAAATTCTTTCCAAATTTTTCTTTTTCCTTTCTTTTTCTTCTCTTTTTGTTCAAGATTTCCTTCTTTGTCTCACACTCTTCTTTTAAATCACTCGTCTCTTGTTTAATTATTTTTCATTTCCTTTGCGAAACTAAAAACAAACAAACAAACAAACAATATATATATATATATATATATATATATATATATATATATATATATATGCACTACTTCATCTTTTCTATATATTATTTAATTATTTTTTTTATTCCTTTAACACCTACAGCACAGGTGTCTCAATTCCTTGAAATAAATTTGGATATTGGACTCTCATACGATCCTCATGTTTCCATGTAGCACTCTCTACATTGTGATTTTTCTACAAAATCTTGACTAATGAGATTGTCTTGTTACATAATTGTTGACAGGACCTGCCCCAACTTCTCTCGAGAGTTCGGGACGAATCCTGCTAAATATTTATACTCGGTACTTGTCATTCTCATAATAATACTCATATAAGGAAAATGGCCTCAAGTCTCCATCATTAACATACATTGAGACTCCATGTCTTGTCATACATATATACATATTCACATACACATATGATATGTTCAAAATGTTTCATACAACATGCGTAGAGTGGTCTCAACCTCATTTACAAAACCGTACCCTACACGAAATCCTGTGTAACCTGAGGAGAAATGGAAAAAATAGGGAAAAGAATGAGCTTGCGGCTCAATGCGTGGACATAGTTTTTAATGAAAATACATTTTCATACAACCATTGTACGACATCTTAAAATCGTACATAATTTAAGCATCACTTACACATTAAGAATGCATATCATTGCAAATAGTTTATACAGCACCCAACTAGTACTCAGGGATATCATGCTTGGCGGGATCCCAACACCCAAGCGGGAAAAAACCATACTCAACCTGGCGGCCTCGTATCATTGCCTGGGGAGCTTACATTCATATACGTATATTTCTATGGGTCTCAAGGACCTTACTATATAATATTGGGGAATGGGTACTTGTGAGGTGCTTCAAACAAACACAACCAATATTCAAACAGAAAACAATCACTTTCATGCAATCACTAGACATCACGCATAATTTAAATATTACGTAACATACAACGCAATCTAACTCATTAATAAACAGCTCGATTATGCTATATTAAATATTTAAACATAATATAAATTCATAATATTTTAAAAATATATCCACTTACAGCTCAATCACTCAATCCCCGGAAATTTCGGGGTTTCTTGAGTTTCTTACCACTGCACTGCTCCCTAAAAACACATAATTCAATAATTTACCGTTAAAACTAATCCAAAACCTGATACGTATCACAAATATAATAATAAAACTATTTTAACTCCATAAATACACTGTCCCCAAAGTTCATGGACATCAATTCAACTTCCCAATACCTTTTTCCTGTACAATTCCTTTTTCCTACGAATGATTTTCGTTTCTTTTCTTTTTTTTCTTTTTTCCCTTTCTTTTTCTTTTCTTTTTTTCTCTTCCTTTCGAATTCAATTTGCTTATGTTATGCTATGTTTGATTTCCTTTTCAATTTTGCCTCTGAAATGAAAAAAACTTGTATATATATATGCACCGCCTCACCGCTTTAATTTAATTATTATTATTTAATTATTATTTTTTTTCAATTGACACCTAATTGCTTAGGTGTCTCAATTGTTACTCCGAAAAGTCTAATATTTGAATAACTTCCTTTTCATAGGTCAAATTCTTATTCAACTGTACTAGTTGCGAATCTAAAATATGAGAAGGATAAAAAATATATTTTCTCAACATAGAGATATAAAATACATTATGAATGCGTGATAATTCTGGTGGTAGAGCTAATCTATAAGCCACTAGATCGACTTTTTCTATAATCTTATACGAACCTATATATCGAGAACTCAACTTTCCACGCTTTCCAAATTGAAGTATACCCTTTTAAGGAAAAACTCATAAGAAAACACAATCTTCTACAACAAATTCTAATTCTCTTCTACGTTTATTTGCATAATTTTTTTGTCTATCTTTAACTGTTTTCAATCTATCTTTGATAACTGAAATTTTTTTATTAGTATCTTGTACAATTTCTAGACCCGATAACTTTCTCTCACCAACCTCATCCCAACATATAGGTATTTTATATTTCCTTCTATACAAGGCTTCATATTATACCATCTGAATACTTTATTGGTAACTATTATTATAGGCGAATTTCATCAAAGGTAAGCATGCATCACAATTACTTTTAAACTATATCACACACGCTCGAAACTTGTCTTCTAAAATTTGAATGGTTATCTCTGACTGTCCATATGTTTGAGGATGAAAAGTTATCCTAAAGTTAAGTTTAATCCCTGACTTTTGAGAGAAGTCGAGTTGGGTCCTGTTAGATAATTTAGTACTTAACACTCATAAATTAAGATGTAAGAATTAAGTATATTATAAATGAAATTTTTATTGGGATCCAAATTTTTTTTATAAAATTATAAAGGAAATTAATGGCAAGTAATATTCTCCATTTAATCGATTTTTTTTAAATAAATTGTTTTTGCTTTTATAATAATATTAAATATATAAAAAAATTTAAAACGGTCACATTAATTTGTATAAATAAGTTTGTATAAATTTAAAATAAAAATATTAAAAATTAAATTTTTAGATAAATTTTATATAAAAATTTGTATGGATATGACTAAACTACAAATATTAAAAATAATTTATATTTATTTTATTTTTTTGATAAACGAGGCAATCTTCAAATTCCTTATTTTTTTAAAAAAAAATAGCACAACAATAAGAAACTTTACTCACTAAACACTAAACTTTTATCTCTCTCTCTCTCTCTATATATATATATATATATATATGATAATTTGAAACGAATTTCATAACTACAAGCGCGCTACTTGGGGCTTTAGAAGAAAATGGCAGCACCTTGCCAAAACGTGGCCTTAGAGAGGTAGACTGATGCTGTTTGAAAAAGCAAAACGAAAAAGACATTTGAATCCTAGAAATCGTGGTTTTGCATTGGTCCGCGCTGTTTGTTTTGTCTTGGCTTATAATGAATTGGACCACCGTTGAAGTGCAGCCCCTTACCCTCGATCAAACGGCAGTTCGGGCATCTTTCATTTTGCAATATGGCCCAAGCCTTCCGAGAGTCAGCACAAAATATCTCATGCTACGACAAGCGAATATATATCCAAAAAATTTGACTTTTGAATTTTAAAATACAATCTTAAAAACCCTTCATGTTATGTATATATTTTATACAAATACATAAATCAATTGAACGACTATGATACTGTACAGTTGATTCATTTATGGTTGACCACAATAGTCAAATCCTCCCATTCATTTTGTTAATGGAGCAGAGCAACTATGATGGGTGTGTGTTTTGTGTTTGAAAACTGAAAAGAGGAGACAGGGTGGATTACTTCTACAATATTATATACCTGAATGGCTGAATATGACCATCACCGCTGCTTAATCATAGCGTAGCATCACATCACGTACGTGTGAAGTTCACAGCACAACCGTCCACCTCAGCTCTTTCATTTAAAACTACACAACGAAATTCATGGGATTAATAATAGCCTACGAATTGTGCTTGTTAATCATCGTGATTTCTCTAGGCCCAATCTTCCTAAAGGCCCCGACCTAGGCCCATATTTTTCATTTATGCAGGATTCACCTGTTACGGACGTAATTTGACTTATCGTTAAGGACCCATTTGATATATTTGGATACAATTTTATATTTTCGAAAATAAAAAATACAATGAATTCTTAAAATACACGTTTAACTAAAATTAGTTGAATTTAATTTAAAAACACTTTTTTGATAAGTTCTAAAACTTGGTCTAAAATTAAAAAAACCATAAAAAATCGCTTTTTTACTATTCTTTTACTGTATTCAAATTAAATTTGAATACAATTTTTTTGTTTTAATTAAATTTTTTACATTTAAAACTCTTTTACTTATATTTTTTATAGTATCTAAATTTTAAAAATTAACTATTTTATTTATAATTTTTTTATACTATATCTAAAATAATAATTATATCTTAAACTATTTTATTTATAAATTCTTTATTTTCGTCGTGTTTCAACACAATTCAAAAACTATTTTTTATTATTTTAAACTTATTTTTAAAATTTATAAATTTAAAATTTATTACGTTTATGGTATATCTTTCTAAACTTAAAATTTTAATGATTATTAACTAATTTTCTTATTTAATTAAAGTACATTACTTAAAATATTTTAAATATAAATTTATAATTAATTGTTATGTATCAATTATTTATATAATTTAAATTATTATTTTTATTTGATAAGATAGATTCAAAAAATTTAAATAAGAGTTAATGATTTATAATTGTACTTATACATATCACCAATTAGGATTCATTTGATTAAGTGAAAGACTTTAAAAATTGTAACTGTACCTACAAATAAAGGTTGTACATATAAATTAAGATTCATTTGTTTTAAAAATTGTAATTATATGTATAAATTAAAATTTTAATAAAATCACTCAAATTTGTATAAAATATTTAAAATATTTTGAAGTTAAATAAATTTCAAGTATTTTTATATTATTTTCTGTTTTTTAAATTTATCTTTTAAGAAAATAACTGACTTATATTATATGTATTCATATATTTTAAATATAATTAATCAATGTTAATAAAAGATTCGTAATTAATTATTGATAAAATTTTAATAAAAAGTTATTAAAAATAGTACTAATCAAACACATACTCTTATTTTTATTCTTTTCAAAAATTATATCAAATATTTTTTTATAATTTTTAAAATTAAAAAATAATTTTAAATATTATATCAAATATATTTTTAAATATAAAAATATTAAAAATATAACCCATATTGTTAAATTATATCTAATAATTTTTAAATCGCAAACCAAACGCACTCCAATATTTGGTCAAGTTCCTATATAAATTTTATACGCAAGAAAAAATATCAATTTCATCTCTAATATATTTTGATATTATCACTTATATCTCTATTGTTTCAAAATTATACCTTTAGTTTTTACCGTTATAACATGACTATTAAATGTTAATATATTTTATCATTTAACACATTTACTCTTAATTAAATTAAATTTGTATTGGGTTTAAACTAATAAAAAAATATATAAAAAATAAACTTTTTTTTATTAAGACACTAATTACTTTTATTTTCAATTTTAATTTTTTAATTTTTATTTTAACAAATAATTATTAAATAATATTTTTTGAATTATAAAAATTTACAAGAAAATATTCATAATTAGACCTTATAAAACGTTTTATTATATTATTTTTAGTTAATTTTATTGTAAAATTAGAAAAATTCAAAAGAAATAAACTTATTTAGATTTTATTATTTTATTTTTATTTAATTTTATTATAAAAACTAAAAAGAAAATAATTTTTAAATTTTGTTATTTTTATTTTTATTAAAATTTTATTATAAAAATTAAAAGAAATAAATTTTTAGTTTTATTATTTTTATTTTTATTTGATTTTATTGTGAAAATTTTAAAAATGAAAGGAAATAAACTTATTTATATTTGATTATTTATATTTAATTTTATTATAAAATTTAAAAAATAAAAATAAATAAATTTATTATATTATGAATTTAATTTTAATTATTTTAATGTAAAATTAATTTTTATTAAATAAATTTATTATTAATATTTGTTTAAATTTTTTAGAATTGATATTTATTTTATTTTATTTTTTAAAAATTAAATGACATTATTATATTAATATAAAAATAATAAATTTATTTTTATTTAAAAATTAAATTTTAAAAATTAATATTATAATAATAAAAATTAAAAATATAATTTTAAAATAATAAAAATATAAATAATTATATCGAAATATATTAATCACCGTGTTTTTTAATTTAATATACACTATTAATCATCGTCACACCGGCACGTAATTTCATCTCAGCCGTGCAATTCCCAGACCAACCTTAGAAGACATTGGTCGTCGTTCAACACCAATGAATGCACAAAATCATGAAAACATGCCACTTGAGCATTTAAAGGACACGTGCTCGCCTACAGTTCAATCTCATTTAAGGTAAAGGTTGGTCTCATCGGTACAATTAACAACTGTATACAGTGGGACATAACTGCTGTCCAACTACTTTTATGGTCCTTCATTTATTACTTTGAGCGATCATCTACTGGACCAGTCAGCATCAATCATACCCGTCCATCAAATGGAAAAGACCTACCAAGTCTGTAGTGGACCGTCAGGATGCAACCCTCCATGCTTCACTCCAACACTCAACTGCACACTCCATTAATGCGGCAAATGCACTAAGAGTTCCAAGTTTTCTCACCTTGGCTTCTTTATATTCTTGGACGTTTCATTGTGTCGGGGCAAGAAAACAAGAAAATGACGATGGCGATGAAGAAAAAGGGGGTGGGAAATGGGTTTATCTTGCCATTGCTGTTTTGCATCATTCTTTTTGGCTCGGAGATTATGGTTCTTGAGGCAGATGATAGTACAGCGAAGGAGTGTGGGGAGGATTTTCAGAAGGTGACGATCTGTTTGGACTATGCGAAAGGGAAGGCTTCGGCGCCGACGAAGGAGTGTTGCAGTGCAGTGAAGGGTATAAAAGATAGCGAACCAAAGTGTCTGTGTTATATCATTCAGCAGGCTCACAGTGGGAGCGAGACGCTTAAGAACATGGGCGTGCAGGAAGCGAAGTTGCTTCAGCTTCCATCTGCTTGCCAGTTGCAGAATGCTACCGTCGCTAACTGCCCAAGTAACTTCTCTTCCTTTCTTCGCATGCAATCTTAATTTGAGAGAAATAGTTCTAAAATATATAATAATTAATTACAAGTTACAGGAGCTTGAAACAAAGAGATCATTTAAGGGGTTGTTGCATGCTACAAATCTAAGCTAAATTATGTGGAAGAAACCAAACTGTAATTAATATGGTCTAGTGAAGATCGATCAAGTGTTATATATATATATATATCGAGCAATTTCTGCAGCTTTGTTGTGAGAAGAATTTAATGTCTGCATGTCCTGTTTGATGATCGGTTGAGAAACTACTGGTTTGCAATTGCATATATTGGGTTGATGCTGAGAGCTTGAAATCACTTATTAATGATCAGAGGAAGAAAGGGGGAAAATGGAAAAGGTGATTAGCAGAACGCTAGAGACTAAGTTATTAAATACAAATAGGCTTTTACGGTTGATGATACGTAACAAGCAAGTTGACATAATTAATTACTGAAAAGTTTTATTTTCTCAAATCTAATGACCGTGTAATTCCATATTTGTACCGTGAAGTTAATGCTTGCTTAGACTGATTGTAGTTAGATCCAGTCAACGCCTTGTTCGGCTTGTAAATGATAAACTTTATTTAAATATCCAAAGGTGAATGACTTAATCCACAAATTTAACATAGCTTTAGATTTAGTTAACTTTGTTGATGCAGCGAAGTGGGTTTTGGCTTTACTTTCTCGGCAAGTAATTAGTATTATCTCAAGCAGTTGCTAATGTTAATTAATTGCATTACTTATTTAAAAAATGAGCAGAGCTTTTGGGCTTAGCTCCTAGCTCCCCAGATGCTGCCATCTTCTCAAATGCTTCTTCATCAGCGGCTCCTACTACACCGATGTCAGGAACAACGGGTTCACCGGAGAAGGCTGACGGTTCCAGGGGGATCAAGCACGGGCCTTACCTGGTTGGGCTGACGGTGTTGATCGCCATGGCCGTCATGTTTTAACAAATTAAACGAGGTTGAAAATGAAAATTCCACCTCACGGAAGTGATTGTTATATGCGTTTCAGTGTTAGTTTTCTGGACTTTTGAGGACGTCAACATTTAATGTTGTTTGCATTGCATCTTCTTCTTTTTGGTGTGTTATTGACTCTATCTATATGACATTTAATTATATATGACATACATCGTTTCTCTGCTTTCATGAGTGCATTATGCCTATCTTCTGATTTATATTGGAATGAATCATTGAATATATATTAACCAAAATGTGGAAACCTATTATTTAATAAATAAATTCTGATGCTTACCCCTCGGTTCAAACTATGTCTTTGACATGATACAGTTCCATAGTGTTACAGGTACTAAATTTATGTTCCTTCTCTTTCCGACTATTATCCACAATTTCTTAAAACATTAATGTTTGTGTGGGCGTGTGTATATAAGCAGTTATCAAATTAGTTTTTTAACCAAGAAAACATTTAAACACAAGTTTAAAATTATAAATTTATTTGAAATTGGGATATGTTTGTTACTTCAAAGCTAGTTATGTGATATGAAATTAGGGATAAACATGGTTTGGGTTGCGTTAAGACTAACCTAAATCAAACTAAATAAAATTGAATTGCATGAAATTTAACCCAGATAACTCAACCCAATTCAATTTAAATTTGGTTGTTCGGTTTGAACTTCCACCTAAAGTTTTACAAAAGCTTCGACTGAGAATAAAAAACATTCGAAGTATAAAATTTTTAAGTTGAATAATTTTATCTGCAATAGCATCAACATGCCCAAAAAGGCTACAAAATTTGAAAATGAAATTTTTTACTGTGAAATCTCCTGACTTACAAGTTTTAAATATCTGACTAACAAATAAAATAATATACATATATATATATATTAACAATTTAAAATAATAATTTTTTATAAAGTAATATTTATATTTATACTGTTTGAGTTGAGCTGTATGACACGAAGAAGTTTAACCTAACCCAAGTCAACAGAAACTTAAAACACATTAAAATAATATCAACTCAATCCTAGCTCCAAAAATGTTGTTACAAGTTCGCTTAAATTCGGTGCTGCAAATTATTACAAGTTCTTTTGCCCACCAGATGAAATCAGAAAATGTCAAAAACTAATAAAAAAGTAGTTACTTAATCCCCACTAAAAGTTGTTATCCAAATTTTTTCAGCTGTACTTTCAAAATTAAGTATCATTATAACACCACAAAATATCTCGTAAATAGAAAAATACCTAAAGAAACCACTACAAAGACATTATTTTCACACTCAATGCAGACATTTTTCAACTGAGATCCCAGCACTTGCCCATTATGCAAATGCAAGTACAACATTTTACCCGAGTTAGCGAAGTTACTATGCGAATATAAAAACAGTAAGGCCTCAAGAAAATTAGAAATGAAAGAAAACAGCACGAGCTCCTTCAGCTGAAGAAGGTGGGGAACTTTACTAGAGGCTTTAACTAACCCACTGCTACCAATTAATTAACTACAACAGTGGATACAATATCAAATATAAAATCCATGTCTATGATTTATCTGCCGGGAATATATATATAATTATACCTTGAGTTCTCAACTTTTGCCAGTCTTAGGAAACAATTAAAAGGATCTCCATATAAACACCATAGAAAGCTTTGTGTTAAGGCTATCTCGAGCAGAAACCTTTGCAAAAACTTTGGTGATAGAAAAATCAAAATAAGGAAAAAATAATAATATATTGTGTGCATATATATATATATATATATATATATATATATATATATATATATATATATATAGCATCCAGGTGGTTTCAGGTTCACCTATATGCTTAGTTTAACGATGATTTTCCTGTTTAACTGCCATGGCCTACAGCAACTTTCCCAGCAGGTGAATGTTCTCTTTCATGCTCGGTCAGCAACACAGCTTCAGCAAAGCTCTTAGACATCTTCTTTATGAAGTCATTAGACAGTGAAACTGGATTTTGTTGTTCACTAACAACTACTGACAGAGGAGACACCTGGCTACCTTGCTGTCCAGCCTTTCTTTCCTGCATTGCTTTCTGCCGCTGCTCGTAAAAGTAAAAATCATCTAGGATGGATGAATACATTTCATAGTTCTTAAAAATGTTCAGCATTTCAATACCCTGTTCCATTTCCACCTGCAAATTGAAGCAGTTAATCAATGTTAATGGATGATTTTATCTCCAACATTAGATGAGAAAAGACAACACACACCAGTGATATGATGCTAAAACTCAATTTTACTTCTAATGCACTTCAATGGTCTATGACATCAGAACTTTATATATTGATTTGGCTCATGTGAAAGGTTCATGCATGCACTCCTAGTCAAGTTATAAACTGCATTAAGTGGAAACCCTTTTACAAATGACAAGTTCATCATAAAGAAAACTACTTCAGGCAACTAATAGAAATTATACAAGGAATCAAGTAATCTACTCAGAAATCATCCTTTCATAACCTCAGCTCACTCAACATGGATCTGCATATTTGTGGTATCGTACAATTGACATCTTGACTTTCAACATAATAGCACAGAGGAACTATTACAACCCAATGGGAAGAGTCTACTGCTGAGATGCTATTTGCCAAAACTTCAAGAAAATACTAAAATGTCTATCAGTAATAGTCGCAAACTTGATGACTGCCTAACTTTATAAGTGCAAACAAATAGTAGAGTGAAGCAGATTATGCTTGTCACAACTAATCTGTTAAATTGTAGCAGTAGATAACTACTGCAGCCCATCAAGATTCTTAAGAATGGAAGTACTATGAAGTGAGAACATAGTGGCATTTAAGAGCGCATGCAACTGGACAATCCAGATTTCCAACATTCCTTGTGAAATAGGAATGAATCATGGTAAAGTTTTACCTCTTGAGTATCTCTACTATTAGTGACTGGCTTGTTGTCATTATTTTCAAGTAAAATGTGTCGGAACTGACTGTTTGGAACATCCTTAATCATGTGCCATTTCACAGGGAACTGTCCAGACCACTTATCCTGTAGCCAATAATCCACGCTCTTCTCAAAGTCCACTGGTCCCACCATTTCTGCTACCCCACAAAACTGGGCACTAGCATTTACCTGCATACAATTGTAAGATGCAAAAATCAGTTTATAAGTTTGAAGCTCCCTTTTGTGCTTTCAAAATGAAACTTCCTAGGAAGAATAAACAAATTAAACAATTGATTGATTGCAGAAAGGATCCACACAGAAATATCAGTGAGCGCTTCCTCACAAAAGCTGCCAGTATGGATAATAATTAAGAACAAATACCTCGTCTAATTTATGCATGGACACTCGAACCAAAAAGAAGAAGAAAAAATAAAATCAAAGAAGTCCAAACATTGGTGAGAATCCAGTCCTCCAGAAGGTTTGTCCACGGAGGGTGACTCAAGGCCTAAGATAAGGCCAAAAGGCGTAGTCGGTGGACAACAGGTGAATATTCCTGTAAAATGTGTATGTGCATTGCATTGTACATGTTTAAATGCGCAAGACCAGCCATCCCATTAAAAAATGAACCAAAATAACATGAGCTGCACAAATAAGTGTGCACAAGAATGAACTGTGCCAAATTAGAAAGTGCTATTGCAAAGCATTTGCATCGGAACAACTTTCCTTTCATCAATTGTCCATTTACTTTATTCGATACCAAGAAATCCCTTAACCTTTCTATGTTCACCAATTTCTAGAATGACGACTACTGACAAACCCTCCAACCTTAATTTCCTGGGAACTAGTGAGATATAAATATCTGAGGGAGTTGGGGCACTTCAAAATCCAAGGGCTTTTACCACTCAACTCAACACCTTGGGGTTCGATATTAGTGGAATCTCATTTTCTCGAGTCAATGACTTTAGCAGATAAAACAAGATTTTAGCATAGGCAAATTATATGTCAACTTCTACGTGACAATGTATCCAACATTTGGTAATATGAGACTGTGTAATGTACCGAAAACAACAGAAAGATTGGACACGCCCGATGATTCTCCTTTGCTTCACGATATGCAGCATCCAACTTTTTGTTTCCATTCGAAGTGCTTGCCCAGACACCATACTTTATGCTTTTGTGAACATTATCTTCACTATATGATTTGATGATGAAGAACTTTGCATGTTTATAGTTGGTGACAAAATCCAAATGGTTGTAAGACTCTCTAAGAACTTCATCAATTGTTCCGCTCTTGCTATTATCAATAGTAGATCCATTTGCTGTTGTCCGAACTTTTGGCTTAAATGCCCTAGGTCCTCTATTTCGCTCACTTAGGGTATCCAGAGTGACAGTGCAACTACACAAGAAGTCATTACATTTTCCCCCTTGTCTGGCTTCATTAAGTGTGGGCCAGTTCTGACCATCGACCCCCATACTAGAAGTGGAGACACCTCCATAATCAGAACCTTGATCACTTCGAACATGAGAGTAGCCTCGATAGCTGGACCCTGAACAGGATCCAAACCCATAATACGATCCTTTCTGTTGAGAAGCCTGCACAAGATTTCACTGTTAGAATTTGCATCATATTTCAGTACATCAGAAATAATTGTTCACTATGGTATTAAAGGAAAAGGTTAAAGCCAAATCAATTCATATGTTTGAGAGCAGATCATAATCAGGTATGAGAGTCAGATATGGACGACTCAGGCGGTGACTTCAGACAATCTCTTGGTATTTACATTACATTTCTACCGCATGTCATCTGTTGATTAATTGCTGCTAACATTTCTTTTAATGTACAATCTGATTTTATAACCTAACAAATGACACCTACATAACCCAACTGTAGCATGGATCAAAAGGTCAATTGGACGATAAGTTTCAGGATTCCTGTCATGGCAAAAAAGGTTTCACAAGGAGCACCCTGCTTTAGAAACATACAAACTATGTTTAGGGAATTTGCTATGTCGCTCAGCAGAAACTTCTCAAAGCCACAGTTCAACTCATTAAAACTCCTTTCTCTCCAGTACAGCACAAAAAAATACTTACAGATTTTGACAGGTCCAAAAGCACTTTTAAGTCTAAAATCTGAAACCATTAAATGTCAGAAGGGAAAAAAGGAAAGAGCTTCAAAAGTAAGCGAAAAGTTGTGCATAGCTAAGAAATCTAACCATTCCAAAATCATCCTGAGACAACTCTAGTGATCTGATTGCTGTCAAAGAGGCTGCTGGTGATGACAATCGAAGCAAAGAACTCTTCCCATTCAACTGTTTTGACCAATCTGACCATAATCCTCCGACTTCAGTCCCCTCAAACCCTTGGTCCAAGAAACCACAACCAGAGTTTCCAAAAAAGTCACTCCCTCTACTGGAAGATCCCAACGAAGTTGCATAATTGGATCTCGGACCAAATCTTTCGCTTTCCCCTTGGAGATCAATATGTGATGGCAGCTTTACTTGAGAAACTGAAGTTGATGAAAGCATGCACGAGTTTTTTGGAGACATAGGTTGCTGGAAACAAGAAGGATCAGAGGCCAAAAACTGCCGTGCATGACACAAATGACCATGACCCCTCACAGAAGGCAGCTGTGTTGTTACTGAAGTATATGGTCTATGCAACATTTGGGGGCTGTATCCATAACCATAAAATGCAATAGATGAAGATTCATTGAGGGTGCCCTGCAGTAGGTAATGAGAAAATAGACACATCGGCTAACAAGAGATGAGAAAACATCAAAACTAGAGAAAGGAAAGGTGATTTACACACATGAGAACCAATTTCCACGCCTTCTTCATTAATATATGGAATGTATGTACCCTGTTTACTAGCTGCTGTGTCATAACCTGAGCGACAAATGAGATGGAAATAAATAATATATGAACATCACTTATGAGCAACAAAGCAAAAAAAAAAAGGTAGAAAAATCCATGCACCATAGCCCAGACAGCTGTAATCAGCAGGCCACACTTCATATTCACAAATTCTTCAAACCCCTCCAGAAGCATAAACTATTACTGATAAAAAGAATAGAACATCATTATCCATGCCAAAAACATGCATACTAGGGAGAAACCAAGGGCTCTAGTCAACAAATAATCATGTCCATACAGTCAAATATCACAAATTCAAGGAGAAATAAATGACAATCTATGGTGATTATCTTTTGCTTCACTTTCTCTGACAAATAAATAAATGTAATAAAAAAAAGAGAAAAAAAAAGGGAGGATAATGGACAGGTAAGTGCTATGCTTTACCCACTCAATTAGAGCTACAAGGTAAAGAATCTAAAAACTTCAAATTCGAGAAAAGCTGAAAGAAAGTCCTATCGCAACAAAAGATTTCTAACAAAGTCAGATTTATTCCATGTTGATCATCTTCAATCCCACCAAAAGCATGCCAACTCATTCCTTCAAATTTTATCAACCTCTTTTTATCTCCAAAAACTCAAGTTTCCCAACATTTCAACAAAGGAAGAACTGAGTTAGAATAAACCAACTACCATAAAAAAAGCTAGTTATGAGGCTTGACCAAACTAGCACCAGAAAAGCTTAATTATGATTCTTTACAATTCCTTCGTCGCTTGACAATGTACTAGAAGATAATTCACAGTTTTCCCATCTTCTTTGCACATGTAACATCTGCTAACAACAAATTTGGCTGTCTGCAAGAGTAGCAGTCCATGCATATGAAAAGCAGCCTTTTGGAGATGCTGGAATACATGGAGAGAAAACAAACCTCTGCTTCTTACTCATAGTATATTCTCATCCCAAAAAATATGCAACCACCTCCCTTACCCTTAATCTATGCAAACAAGATCAATGACACCAATATCCTGATAAAAAATTCCTCTTGGAATTTAGGATTCCAATTAGTCATCCCCATGGAATAACAGAAATAAATCTGCCTCTCACATTATCCTCTTCAGCTATTGTAGAGAAATAGGATAACCAACCACCAAAAGTTATCATTTGGCACCCAAACTCCTTCGAAAAAAAAATCCATCTTGCCATCTCAAACAGCAAGGACAACTCATTTAACAAAATTGCTGGTCTACTTCATTGGAGTGCACTGATCACCTAGTTCAATGCTGTACTTCAATCCTTACCCTAACCCATCTCAAAAGGCGCTTACAATAGCATAATGCCACAACCATTTACCAAGTAAACCTCTTATACGTTAATTTAACTCACCTTGACCACACTTACAAAGAGGAGAGTTAACCACATTCCAATCAAATAAGTGATATTTGAACACATTACTAAACAGCACAGAACATGCACCCCTCCCCACTCCCCAATACACCCAAACACACTAAAGTGGAAAAGGAAGAAAAAAATCCCTCTGCAATTCTTCTCACCGCTTTCCATCATAATTGGAATTAGAAAAATGACACGTCTTAAATAGATAATCTAGAAATAACTTTTTCTATACGGTTGAAATTCAGCTCATAAAGTAGCACTGCCACTTTGCATACACAGGAATTTGGAAAGTCAATAACAATGCAAGATCAACCTTCTAATAATGCAACTTCAGCTTGTGCGCATGTTGAGGATAAAATCTAAGTTTAGAATTCCAAACTGCAGAACATCTCCCATCATCTCAGCGAGAATAAGCATTTGCTACATAGTAAAGGTTTTAAACGAACCACAAGTATTTGCATAAAGAAGATATTGCCAGAACCCACAAAGTACCAATATATGCTTCCGAAAGTTTACGCGGACAATGTTCATGAGCTGCACCTCTTAAACAAGATAACATCTAAGAGACGTACAATGAACTAACCTCCTGCACTGTAGACTGATTGTGCCTGAGAGAAATAGGCATCGGACAAGTAGCCAGTCTTATGGCATCCAATAGCACTTAGAAATCCTGACTGATCTACATTATCACTCCGAGGACCAACAGTCATTGGATTCTGTCAAGAACCAAAGATTTTCATCAATTGCCAAAAGGGTATTATTAACACATTAAAAAATGACAGATTGACAGCACTAGAAACTACCTGAGCATTCCCCATGTTTAGATTTACAGTCTTTTCTTCAGTATCCAGAATCAAAAGGTCAAGAGCTTCGGCAGAGTCTAAAATTCACAAAATACAGTTAATCGACCGGCCAGATAAGCTACTCAACTGGAACATACATTAAAAAAAACAAAAACAACAACGTACACACGAATCCATCTGTGTATGATCACCACAGACCAACACAGACTAACTCGTGACTGTTACCAAAACTTGAACGCCAAATTGTGTAAGAAATGCACAAAATTTTGTCGTGCACTTTTTATAAAAACACAAACTGTGAATCACAAGCAAGCGTAATGCACATAAACCTTCGATCGTAATTTTACAGAGAACTAATTCCATTGAAATATGACAACAACAAAATAAAATAAAGCTAACAAATCAGCATCTTAACAAACAAAAAAATAATTGGCACGTTCTCTAATCAACGATTAATGATCCTAACTCGTTTGTGAAACACAGTAAAAACAGAACAAAAGAAATTCATTATTTTTACGACATTATTTAGCGATGTTAAAAGAAAATTAAACAGGTAGGCACGAATTATTTACATACCAGTAAAGGTTAACCGATCAGAGCTTGGCTGTGCCATTGCTATGAAACAAAACAATGTATGTGTAAGTACGTGCGTTTTCGTGATCAGTTGGGAAAAATTAGAACTTGAGGGTCTGTTTGGGGGAATATTTGGTGAAATTGTGGTTAGATTTTTGGTGTGTGTGGATTTGAGAAGAAAAAGAATATATAAAATAAAAGCTGTGAAAAGGGGAAAAGAGGTTTAGGGTATAGATTTAGAGTGGATAGAAGTTGGCAGAAGTTTCTGCAGCTTTGGGAGTGATGAGACGAGAGGCAGAGATGGGTAAGGCAGAGAGAAATATCTAACTACATCCACCCTCTGTTCTATTCTGTACATTGACATTGGAGTTTCGCATTTGGTGTTGTCGTGTTGGCGGAACCTCACTCGTCCACCTGCACTCCATGCACTCTGCAATTGTTTCGGCTTATGTGTTATCACATTTATACGTTACTATGATGAATGAACTAACCCACTTCTTCCCAAAGGGAAATCAATTTTATCTTCGTATCATCCAAAATTAAATAAATTAATAAAATATTTCAACCAAAGAAAGTCAAGGTAACGTTTACTTTTCTTATTATTGTTTAAAATTTTAATGGATACAAGTCACTTATTTAATATTTGATACAAATAAAATGATATTTATTTATCATATTATGAAAATCATGCTCATACAAATCTCTGAAATTTTTTAAATTATATGAAAAAATTTTAACTATAAATTTTAATATTATATCAAAAATTTATTAAAATTTTTATAAAATAAGAACGTCAACAATCAGGATAATTATTGATTTTATATCTTAAATTAATAATAATAATTTTACTACAAAATTTTAAGTAAAAAATATTTTGTATCGTTCAAATACTTATAATTTATGCTATTTTATTTATTTTTTAAAAAACATAATAATAAAATAATAAATCCAATGCATATTTTAGTGGGATCATAAACTAAGTATTCAAAAGTCTAAAATTAAATTTTTTAGATATATTTTTATGATCGCACGTGCACATATAATTTGTAATATTTTTTTAAAAGATAATCTATTAATTAAATTTTTATTTAATTAAATAATTAGAATACAATAAAAATATAAGACATAATTTTTTTTTTATGGGTTGGAGAAATTTAATAAATTCACACGTTAATAGTTATGTATCTACTCCAAAATTGAACCAAGTATACTTTCAAATTAACTGAAGAGAAAATTACTATAATTTGTACTAATGGCATTTTTTTTTATTAGACGGTACTATTTAAACCGTCCAATCCAAGTTTTTTTGCTCTCTATGATTTTCTGTAACGTAATAATGAGCAATAAAATTATAACAAGATAAATTTTGTCGAAGTTGGCAAGAAAAAATTGAAAAAACCCTTCCTACAAGGTAGGTCCCAGCGTCTCCAGCTGGACCGTCCGCATTCATCCAAAACTACAGCAAACGGTGTGCGGTGTTTACCAACTCATACACAAATTAGAGTGTATAAAACTAACCCCCTTACCATTAATCGCGCCTCCACTTTTTAGCCTGTCACTGCTTTTTTTCTTTTCATATTATCAAACCGCACTACATTCTCTCTCTTTCTCTGTCTCTCTCACTTTCTGTTCGAACCTAAGAGAGAAAGTTCTCGTCTTGCCCTTTCTTCGTCTTTCGTTGCCGCCATGTCTCAGGTAGGTTCTATTACAATTTGTTAGATTTGTTTTTTTTTTGTTTTTTAAATATTCTCTTCTCAATTAATTGTTTTAACCCTAACGGATCTAAAGGGCTTCTGAGTATATTATTGTTCGATTCGATGGGAATTTCTCACCTAGGGTTTCATTGAAATCTCTGTTTGATTATTGTGTTACTGTTGATTTGATCTTTTGAACGCGTTTTCTATATTGTTTTTATACGAATTAAACAGTCGATTTATTAATTTGGTGACGCAATTTCGTTCGTATAATTTTTGCCATTTTTTTTGCTTTTCCCCCCTCTTTCTATGTTTGAGATAATATTGTGTATACGTCTTTTGGATTTAATAATCGTGTTTGTTGGGAATTAGGTCGATAACAGAAATTCCTCTGCTGCCAAGCGTGCTAGAACTGATGGTAAGCAATCCTTTTTTTTTTGGCAATCCTTTTATTTATTTATTTATTGCAATTGAAAAAATTACCTTCCAATCCTGAGTTCTCTGACGATTCCTCAGCTATTTCTTCATGCTTGTGTATATGTGAATATCAATTGTTTGGCAGAGTTTCCAATATTTGTTTGACAGTTGTTTTAATGACGTGGAAGTTGGCTCCATAAACGTTTGTATTCTGCAATGGGATAAACCTAAAAGTAAATTGGAATAGACAAAAAGATAAATAATTGCTGTATTTTAAGTTTATTTTTTATTGTAATGATGTTACAATTAAAGTATCCTTTACTAAGTGGATAGTATTATTGGTCATTTGATATTGCTGATGTTCACTTGCATGCTTAAATTGATCATGCTTGTAATGTGTTCTTTAAATGACTTTGAGTGGACTGCAAACATTCTCATCAATTAAATTATATAAATTAGGTGAGAATCTCTTTGATCTCACCAAAGGGAGTGCATCCCGTGTTGGACATGCAACTTCTTGCATGTGTTATTGCCATCTGTTCAATACCCTGTTTATTAAATTTTGATACTGTACTATGTATTTATGATCTTGATGTTTCTGATATTTTTGGTCATGAAATTGGGACTTGATAATCAAATTCTTGCTAATTTGTAGGTAGTCGCAGGGAGGATGACTGGACCTGTCCTAGCTGTGGTAATGTAAACTTTTCATTCCGTATGACTTGCAATATGCGTAATTGTACTCAACCCCGACCAGCCGATCATAACTCAGTAAGTCCTTCATTTTAGTTATTATACCTAGAATGATTGGATGCCCTTTTTTTTCCGGCATACTTGTAAAAGCAGAAATTTGATGGATGCAAATTGTAGTACTTATTTTAAGTTATTAGCAATTGGAAGTAGATTTTTGTTGAATTGAGATAGAACCTGAAGGGGTCAGCAATCACTGGCATATTTCTTCAAATAGTCTAAATATTCATAATCATCTTGGTGTTCAGAAAATTCTGTTTTAGAGAGAGGTGATCAATGTTTTGTCACTATGAAGAAAATTATCTCGTTTGTGCATATTCAGTCCAGAAGCGTCTTTAGTTGAGATAAGGTTTAATACCTGCTATTTCATTAACATAACTAGTTGTTAGAGTGGATGTATGGAAATGCACTTTTCTTTTATGATTTTCTGGTCGGTAACATCTATGGAGCAGTTGGTTTATCTTATTGATTGTTCCTTACTTTCTGCTGCTGTGGATCATACTTGGGCTAATGAATCCTATTTTTTGTTTCTCATAAAAATAATATTTCTATATCTTCTTGTTTATTGAGTACCAAGCTTCACCAAAAGAAGTACAAGAATGAAAATGATGGGGGAATGTATTAACATAATTAGTGTTTAACCTGAAAAAATAGTCAAAAAGTAAGTGAATGCCAGTTTTTCATGATGCTTTATTTGAAAATTTCATTTTGTTCTTAAAAGACTCTTATTATGTATGCACTTTTGTTCCAAAGGGATGAGCCTAATTGGTTAGCTTTCTTTCAGTAGAGCAACAGATCTAGTGATTGAAGTCCCCTTTGCACCATTTTGGCAGTTTAAGTTTAATTTGTGTTTTGTTGTAGGCTGAGATGTGGTGGGGTATGTGGTAAATTCAAAAAAATTGCGAGTATTATTGGGTCAAGGACCCATTAGTTTGCGTGGCCCCTGTTTTTGCCATACTTGTAAAGTTCTTGCCTTTTGTTTTATTGACATACTATCTGACAATAACTTCTGGTTGCTTCAGTGTTTTCTTTTTTGTGGACTGCTTTTGGAATAGCTTTGATTAGTAATTTTTCAATGTTGAATATCATTTTTTTCCAGAAATCTGCTGCAAAGCCTTTGCAAGCCCCACAGAATTACTCATCATCTGCCCCTTATGTTGGTTCTGGTGCGCCCTCTTCTATGTATCTGGGCATGCCAGCTTATGGTTCTTCCCTCTTCAATGGGTCATCTATTCCTCCGTATGATGTTCCATTTTCTGGGGGCTCAGCCTATCATTACAACTATGGAAGTCGTCTTTCTGCTGGAAGTCCTTATCGACCGCTGCATGTGTCTGGACCAGCTCCTTATTCTGGTGGCTCTATGATGGGAAACGGTATGCTATCCCTTTTTTCCTCATTGTTTCTCATAATAATTAGAATTTTGTTATTTATCTTTTGGTAGTTCTTGGTGCTTCCCTGCTATAGTTATTGCTATCATATAAATACGTGTACTTGGTTATATGTATTAACTGCAAACAGTAAAACCTTTCTTGGACAGCGCACGGTCATGTAAGGAGCTTGTGCACACTAGAATTTGTCTTCTTGTTTAGCACTAATGGGGTGATCACATTTTTTTTCTTCGTTTTTGCAGGTGGAATGTATGGCATGCCACCTCCCTTGATGGACCGATATGGCTTAGGTCTGCCTATGGGCCCTGCTGCTATGGTACTTTAAGTTTTTCTTGTATTATGAGTGTATTCTTATGGCTATTATCAGAAATTTAGATCATGTGTGCAAGGTTTCATGCTAGTTCTCATACAATATGATATTGATGTCTGAGATTCTTATGGTAATGTTCTATGCATATGCAGTTTGATGAATGTGATGGATGTGTTAATTCATCCTCTTTTTCTCCCTCTCTCTCTCTCTTACCCCTTCTATTGTGCATATAGCAACAGGCAAAGTTTTTGTTACATTTGGACATTGGTTTATCCCGCCTTTCTACGGAAAATATTCCTTTATTACACTGCTTTTGGTATAATTATCCCATTTTACATCCAAAGTAGAATTTATGAGGAATTTCCTGCACAGGGGCCTAGACCAGGATTTTTCCCAGACGATAAATCTCAGAAAAAGGGTACGGCTTTGTCATGTTTTTGCCACTTTAAACTACGGCCGATTATAGGGCCTCATGGCAACTTGTTTGTTAACTAACTTTGGCCTTTCCCTTTTCTAATGTTCCTCTAGATGCAACTCGTGATAATGACTGGACTTGCCCAAAATGCGGAAATATCAACTTTTCTTTTAGGACAATTTGTAACATGAGGAAGTGTAATACACCAAAGCCTGGATCTCAGGTTTGTGCCTCTCTCTATATTTTTTTTGTGATTCTCAAATTAAATTTTTTTTTGTAATACTATCAAACTTATATCTTTATATATTATTAGTGCATGACATGGTTTTTGGCTAATCCTTTATTCTTTATTTTAAAATTTATTAGAAGAAAATAAGCAATACTAACCTTCCTACCTTTTGTGAGCGGAGTTTGAACTGCAGACCTTTTGTATCAAACCTAAGGGATTTTACTAGTTGAACCAACTGGCACCCATTAAGGGATTTTGCATTATTTTAAACCCTCTTGTTATCTTGGTTTCTTACTGTACTTTCTTGCATATGCAGGCTGCAAAATCTGATAAAAATACAAGTAAGTCCTATTAAATCTGCAAGCACGGTTATGTTAATTTTATAAGTTGACACTTACATGTTCTGTGCGTTTCAGAACAAAAGATGCCGGAGGGTAGCTGGAAGTGCGAGAAATGTAACAACATAAATTATCCTTTTAGGACCAAGTGCAACAGGCAGAACTGTGGAGCTGACAAACCAGCTGAGTCAAAGAAGTCCCTGTCACCACCACCAGAAGAAAATGATCAGGTCTGTTGTGTGATGCATTTTTTTTGTACTCTTGTCTGTTGCTTAAAATTGTTGTTTCCGTCAATCACATTTGTGCACTTTACAAACTCAATAAGGATTCAACTTTACAAGCCATCTAAGGAATTTTACTTGCGACGGCTACCTCGCTGTTCCGTCCCGTCCTCCCTCTGACTTTCTCTTTTCTTATCCCCTTCTGTAGATTAGATCTTGCATTGCACCTTGTTAATTGTCTTTTGTTTTTTCTTTTTCATCCATTGATTTACAATTGTCTACTGTTCCAGTGAGTACTAGGACATGTTTGAGGGTTGAGAAGGTCCAGTTTTTTCATCCAGCATTGCTCAATATGGGTGTCTGAAAGTCAGTCTTGTCATCCTCATGTTGCAGCGGTTGTCGAGTTACTCTACCTTCTCATGATCCGTGTCAAGTTGTTGTATTAATTGCAGTGTTATTGGTGGTCTTTATGGATCCTTTGATACATAATGTGTCAGCCAGCTTGGTCTGACAGATTTTACAGGTTGGTTATGGTTTCTATTAGTTAGGCTTTGTACTTTTGGAAATCAACTCATCTGTTACCTTTAAACTTTAGATATGTCAGCAGCATCTAAAATCACTCTGGTTTTCATTTGGTTTTGAATTGCCTCCTTATCACTGAAGCATCACCGTCATACAGAGGCTTCATTTAGATTGTGGAGTTCCCTACTTCCATACCTAATTACGTCACATCATGTCATGCATAAAATGTGGGACTAGAAAATGTGTCTGGTAACTTGTCAGTTGCTTTAGAATTTATGCCAAGACCATTTTCTTTCCCGTTTGTTGCCTGTGACATGGTGGACACATCTTGGTATAGCTTGCAATGAATCTGGTTTGTTGCCTTGAAACCTATTAGTGGGGCACTGCAAAGGTAAGGATTTGCTTCACTGTTTAGACTAAATCCTGAGCACCGAGTCTGTGGGTGCATAGGGTGGATTCTACTTGTTTTTTAGAACAACTTCTTTTGCCCTTCTTTCTATTCCTATTGTTGCTAGTAACATTCCTGTAAAAATATTAATTGGTAATATAAAGGATAAAAGAACTGAAATTGACACGAAAAATGCAGACAAAGATTAACCTGGGGTATATAATATTGGTGTCATGGTATGAATTGGGTTTGAGAGTTTTCTCGACAAAGTTTGGTTTGAGTTGCAAGAGATGGTCGAGTTCAGGCCAAGAGATGGTAGATGCCATGGTTGAAGTCTGATGGAGAAGTTTTGTGGTTGCTTTGACGGATGGGGAAAAAGATAACTACTTGGTATATGTTGTGCTGTTTGATTTATCGGGGTCAAGATGAAAAAATATTTCAAGGTTTCAGACTCAGATTACTTGCCCATGCGAAAGAGCAGTTTAAAATCAGATTTTAACGCAACAGGTATACCAATTCCATCTCATCTATCCTTTGTGAAAAAACAATGTAGTTTTTGTTTTTGTTTGTTGGAAAGATTTGACCATTCAATCCCTCAAACCACTTAATCCATCAAAGAATATATATATATATATATATATATATATATATATATATATATGTATATATTGGTCCACCGGCGCTAATAACGAATGGAACCAGTAAAGATATAATCTGCTGTGATAATAAAATCGAGTCCGAATACCAAGGAGTGTCTAATGGAATCAGTAATGATATAACAGGCTGTGATAATAAAATTGAGTCCGAATACCAAGGAATCCTGCAAACGCTTAACGGAGCGTGACGGAAAGTAAGTTCGAGAGAGAGGGATGGCCCTTGAAGTGAGGGGGTGAGAGTCCTCTGCTTTTCTTCATCTAGGTGGTCCTTGAATTGCAGCGAGAAAATATGTGCATTCGGTTGTAGTACAGTATGGTAGCGGATTTTGAATGTAACGTTGCGTGGCGCGGTAGAAGGGAGCCTGGCGCCAAACTTACGAATTAATGTGAGACCAAAACTGTTCAGAATAGGAGCATAATAATTGTTTTTGTCAGTGTAGCCCTGCCTCATTTTTAAATGATCGTAAAACGAGAGCCGCATACTTTGTTACCGCACAGAGCCGTTGAATGTAATGTGGCCAACATAATATTTTAATAAAATATAAGAGGAGATAAGTGAATGAAACTTAAATCACTTAAATTGGACCAGTATTTGCTAAAGTTCAACGGTATCATCACACTTTAGACTGGTGAGTGGCGTTCAAATCGAGTACTTAGTTGACGACTGGTCCATCTTAGAATCTTTTATCTTCATTTTACGAGATATCATTTAGCTTGTATGGGATTTTTAACTGTAAATTGTACGGTCCTAACGGCGTCATGTAGTTTGTGCCCACGGCGGATTTGGGTTTGCTAAAATAATTTTAAAGGATAATGTCATTTATTACTTGCTTTTTAAAAAAAAGGATATATATATATATATTTTTTTAGTTTTACATATTTGTTGATTTTTAAAAAAATTTAAGATACGCTTTAAAATATTATTTTAAATATAAATTAATTATTTTATTTCTTAATTATTAAAAGTATATAAAATAATTTAATTATTTTTATGTTAAAATAATTTATTTCAAAATTATGTATAATTAAGATTGTTAAAATTTTTTTTAATTGTTAATTTTTATAATATTAATTATAAGTAAATTTTAACATCATTTGTAAAAGTTTTACAACATAAAATATGTTAAGAAATTATTAAAAAAATTTATAATATGAAACTTTTTTAATTGTAAAAAATTAATTGTTTTTACTTTTACAATTAAAAAATTTGTAAAAAATTGACAATAAATTTTAATAATATTTATTATATATAATTTTTAAAATATATTATTTTAATAAATGATCAATAATAAAATTATTTATAATTAATATTGTCAAAATATAAACAAATTAAAATAAAATAATTAATAATTAAAATATCATTATAATTTTTAAATTAATTATTATAATAATATGTTATTAATTATTATATAGTAAAAATAAAAATAAGTAAATTATTTTATATATTTTTAATAATTTGAGAGTAAAATAATTAATTTATATCTAGAATAATATTTTAGGGGATATTTTAAATTTTTTTAAAAGTTAAGAGTATATAAAATTAGAGAAAAAGTCATGAGAGTATTTCTCTTTTTTTAAAAAATTAAAGGTAAATCACATTATTCCTAATTTTAAAAATCTTTCCGTGTGACACAAAACAAAGGCGTAACCTTGAACTTTTTTACTTTTTTAATAATTTTTCCAAGTGCCTACATTGTCACTATTTGTAAACTTCACCAAAATTCTCAAAAATGATTCTCATGAACTTGAAACACGACAAGTACGTAGCAACTTCACGGATTGATACTGAAAGGATTCAAGGATTGCATTCTGTCACGGGCCGCCGAGGCGCAAGCGGGGATGCTGCAACGCAGAGGCACATCAGCGTACAAGCTCCAGCACGCGGGCATGGATGCCATGCCTTCCGACGCTCAAGCGCGCAAGCAGAATGGTTCGCGCTATGAACAGTGCCGCGGGTGAACAGTATCCCGTGAGCTAAATGGCTTGCAAGGGAGAGTTGGATGTGTTGGGGGCTTAATGGTTGAGTTGGGGCAGTCCATTATCATGTGAGGCAGCTTGGTCCAGCAACCATATGGGCAGCTTTGCTTGGATTGGTCCCAAAACTTGTATAGGCTTTGGTTAGGCCCAAAATGGCCTAATCCATGTAAATTAGCTTTTTGGTTGTAAGTTTCCTATTGGTCCAAATATGTGAAGAGGTGGGAGATGAGATATTTCCTCCTAGCCAATTATCTTCACCCATGTATGTATTGTGGCCAATTAGGTTGCTTTATGTGTACATATATAATTGTAAAGTTTGTAAATGAAAGAGGAGGACCCATTTCCTTCTCCAAAAATTCTGCATCTTACGTATTCCATTTCTCCTCCATTTGTGTCCCAATTTGAGCACCAAATTGACATATCTCACGGCACAATTGACTCACCCACTCACACACAAGTGTATCTTGGGGTAAAAGGCTTACTTGGATGGTGATGGCAAGCTAATTCAAGTGCCGCACGGGGCTGATTTCATTCCGCAGAATCGCCACGTGACAGTTGGTATCAGAGCAAAGCTTGTGTTCTGAGGTGAGGTGAGCATTTCTGCAACTTTCCTTTACTGATTTTGGAAGGTTATGCTAGCTAGAAACCCTTTATGGTAGAAATTGTGGCTGTTGTGTTGTGGCTGGAATTTCTGGAGGGGTTTGTGAGTCTTTGGGTGTTGCTGTGATGGTGTTTGGGATTGTGGCTTGCTGGTGGTTGTGCAAGTATTGTTGAATTTGTGTTGTGTTGGCAAGTTGGGTGATGAACGGATCATGGCAGCCAAGGGCAGTAAGGCTAGTGATGTGCAGAAATTGTGCAAGTGGAACGGAGGTGTGTTCAAGGCTCAAATAGAATGGGAAAGGAGAGAGTTGTGTCCAAGGAAATGATAGACTCCCTTGACGCTAGGTTGGCGAGAGTGGAGATCTCCTTGGGTGATATACACAAGCGCTTAGACTTCCTCGATGATAGAGCGAGTTAGCGTGAAGTGGAGATTGATGCAGTGGGTGTCGAGAGTTGATTCAGCGAGCTTTCGACGCATTACGGACGCCATGGTGCTGGTCATGGATGAGTTCCGGGAGAGGATGATGTTAAATGGGTTTCTCAAGACGGGTGTAAGGAATTCATGATGCGGGGAAGCGACACAAGGTGCCGATCGAGAGGATTCGTATGGGCAGCCGAGTTTTGTCGACTTTCTAGGTTGTGCGGGGAGCGGAGACTTGCTTGTCGCAGCGCAAGGAAGATGGTACTTCGACTCCAAGGCTTGGTAGTGCAGAGGAATGTCGAGGCAAGTTACGGAGACTGCCGGAATGACTTCCGCGAGGGTGTGTAGCTGACCACGCCAGCCGACCAATGCCTAACCGCCCAGCATCGACAACATTCCACATCCGCAGCATCTGTGATGATGCAGTACGCAGAGTTGGTGCCGGTTCATGCGGGCAGCAGCGAAGCGCAGTGGACCGAACTCAAGTCCTCGAGACGGAGCTTGACGAGGGCGTCAAGCATTCCGGTGGGGGAGGGTGTCACGGGCCGCCGAGGCGCAAGCGGGGATGCTGCAACGCAGAGGCACATCAGCGTACAAGCTCCAGCACGCGGGCATGGATGCCATGCCTTCCGACGCTCAAGCGCGCAAGCAGAATGGTTCGCGCTATGAACAGTGCCGCGGGTGAACAGTATCCCGTGAGCTAAATGGCTTGCAAGGGAGAGTTGGATGTGTTGGGGGCTTAATGGTTGAGTTGGGGCAGTCCATTATCATGTGAGGCAGCTTGGTCCAGCAACCATATGGGCAGCTTTGCTTGGATTGGTCCCAAAACTTGTATAGGCTTTGGTTAGGCCCAAAATGGCCTAATCCATGTAAATTAGCTTTTTGGTTGTAAGTTTCCTATTGGTCCAAATATGTGAAGAGGTGGGAGATGAGATATTTCCTCCTAGCCAATTATCTTCACCCATGTATGTATTGTGGCCAATTAGGTTGCTTTATGTGTACATATATAATTGTAAAGTTTGTAAATGAAAGAGGATGACCCATTTCCTTCTCCAAAAATTCTGCATCTTACGTATTCCATTTCTCCTCCATTTGTGTCCCAATTTGAGCACCAAATTGACATATCTCACGGCACAATTGACTCACCCACTCACACACAAGTGTATCTTGGGGTAAAAGGCTTACTTGGATGGTGATGGCAAGCTAATTCAAGTGCCGCACGGGGCTGATTTCATTCCGCAGAATCGCCACGTGACAATTCGCGCCCATACAATTTTTGAGAGCTGGAGAAGTGTCTACGGGTAAAGCACCGTATCACATAATCTCTCACCGTGCCCCCCCCCCCCCCCCCCCCCCCCCCCCCCCTTAATTAGTCACGTGCGAGCCATGCAATGCTAGCTTCCAATTGTGCCTTTCTGAGGGTCAGGGTCAGTGTCAATCGCTGAAGGTTTTATTTTTATTGACTATTATTACCAGCAAAGGTAACAAAATCTATCACCCATAACTCGGCTCATACAACTCGAGAAAGTTAAAATTCTAACACAAAAAACAATTTGCATTAAGGCCGCCAGGTGCAGATTTTAGTTAAGAAAGTAGTACATAGTCAAACATGAAAGAAATTTGAAACTGATGTGAAAAGAAAAAGGACTGCAGACATCCTGTCAAGGTGCGCGATTGCTACAAAATTACAATTGGAATCAGTGTGCCCGAGTGAGGGTAGCTGCTGCTTCTCAAGATGGAAGAATATGCAAGTTCCTATCACCTCACCTGTCATCTCCGGGTCTAAATTTGAGCAGAATGTTGTCTGCTCAATTCATAACCTGAACATACTGCTGAGGTGCTTTAACAAAAAGGGACAAGAGGAAGGGAAAAAATAAAAAAATTATAAAACAGTACTTCATAAGTTCTTGGATATGATGTCTACACAGTAGAGATATGATAAGATTTAGGTTTTCTACTAGCAAAGTAGCAATTATAATGCTCCATCAATCTTTGTTGTTTTACAGCATTTGGCCTGAGACCAAATTTAATGAGTTAACTCCAAGATTGGTAGCATAACATTGGGAATGAAGCAAAGTTTATGGGAAAACAGCTTCATACAACTTGTGGGTCACTGCAATCTGATATCGGAAAGCTTGTGAAAGTAGGCACCATCAAACAATGCAATCCAATCTATGTAAAATTCCTGGAGAAATGGTAAAACAATGTCAGAATTTAACAAGTAGCGAGGACTTTACTACAAGTTTACAAGTCATGTTTGTGAAATCCGGTTCCTGCTTTTAGAATCCCCTTGTTATAGAAGGACATAACAAATTAAGGACATCTTTCTCTGTCTTTTCCCACTCTTAAGTGAAACAGACTGAGAATTAACAAAAAATCCTCTGCTTGCAATGTTCCAGTACATTATCATAATTTTAAGCAGAGAATTTTAACAATGTAACTGATAAAAGAAAAGGGAAAAATGCAAAAAAAAAAAAATCAATGATGTATGTCACACACTCCTCTCCTGCAAACATTATCAAAAGAAATGACTAAACACCAAATACTTAAAATCTAGATTAAAAGAAAATGCAAACTTGGCTAGCTGTTAATAACTCACCTTAGCATTTAGACTACTAGGCTAAGATGATTGACTAGCTCTGAGCAGTCAGTCTACATTGGAATAGAAATCACTCTCATATGGTCCTCTGAACAGCTGGATCTCTTGAATGAGATTTCCTTCATCATGGTGCAATGACAAGGGATGCACCTGGCATTCAGTTGACTGTTTTTCAGCTGGCCTGTATTCTGATGAAGCAAATGGAGAACCCTGGGCCATTGCAGGCATCACAGTCTGAGGCATGTTGGTATGACTTGTATTCATGGGGCGCTCCCGTGAAACCTGTTTTGGCTCACATAAACCCCAAGAAGTAGTTGACAGAAGAGAGAGAGCACGATGACAATCTTGTGTTGCACCCAAATTGAAAGAAATCATGGATTCTTCTGGAACTGCAAGATTAGACGCATATAAGCCTATGGATCCATTTATTTAATGATAAATGTACAAGTTCTACCAGAAGCACGTCTCCATTTTATTTTCTGATATATATATATATATACACACACACACTACTGGTTCCCCGTGACTTCATCTAACAGCTCAACTTTCTTTGAATTGATATATGTTGAAAATTGCACACCAGTTACCTAGAGTTGTGTCATTTTTTCCTACAACCATTGGCACTAATCACGGCTCAGAGGTGCCTGCTTAGCCCTTAAAACATAGTTAAATCATATATTACTTCCCCTGTTAAAAGACATCTATCGTTCTATTGTCAACTCTTTTTACACCAATCTCTTTCTTTACGTGTCTCTCACCATATGATTCTTCCAAAGAACAAAATTCACAACTGGCCATTTACTTCTCAAATCTCAACTTTCTTGCTGCACTAAGAAGTTAGCTTTTGTTAATTGAAAGATTTGCCCTGGCACAATAATCCATCGTAATAAAAGATTATTTTGGAATCAATCAATCAACCAACTATATGCATATCCCTTGTTCTTTATTGAAATAGGACAGATGGGGTTTACTTGTCAACTCTAATTGTTTCTAACCATACAGTTACTAGACATATATAAATTCAATTTAATGTTGCCATTATACTTCACCAACTTACAATATCACATTAAAAGTGAATGCAAGGATTTTATCATGCATGAAAAAGCTGTATTGGCAGAGTAGTGATGGGCTGAGTCAGGCGCATCTGGGGTTGAATGAAAAAACAAAAGACCTGATGACTATTGATAACCCCTAGCTGAAACTGAATAAATGCCCAAGTTTCAGTAGCCATAAAATTTTGCAGATGTCCACAGCACATTCTCCTTCAAAGGCTCACATACGTTGGATTATTTTTATATAGACAATTGGGTTAAGTTAAATTATCTCACTCATGAAATTTGTGCTATGCCAATATTCTCACCTAGAAATCTGACCACTCAGCCAGCTGCAAGCGACAAAATTTTGTTCCTTGTTCAACGCATAGGATATATGATAACCTTTGTTATGTTTCATGAAAGCATAATTGATTGGAATATAAAATATTATGCAGTCATATTGGAAGATTTCTTATGCTAGGACAGTAGTAACTAGTCAGATAGTTCCATCAAAAATCAGAATTTGAATGCAAAGACTTTACTGCTTATCCCCTATAGGAAGCGAAACAAACCTTGGTCGAGAACCTCAGCCAAAGTACCTTTGGCCTTGGACAGCAAGAACCCATTGGAATCATGACGATGTGCAGGAACTGAGATTGGCGGCTGATTACCACGTAAATGCAGCAGCCCATCAGAGCCTCCACCTTTAGCAGACTTTATCATATATCCTTTTGTTTGAATAGACTTGGAATCACATGTGCCTTCCCATGTAAAATTTTCACTAGGATTTGTGTGAACAAATGGGACCCCATTCCAAACTAGACTCGTTTGTTGCTTCCCATCTGCACAGGTAGATGCAGACCATACAAACTTCATGCATGGGTATAAAGAAATACCAATTATATACCAACATTGCCACAAGACTATTAATAGTCGAAACAATGCGTTGATGGACTAACTTGTGCCGGCAATTGTTGCAGAAACAAATTGCATAAAGAATAGCACTTGTGCTACTAACTGGCTCTCATATGACATTGAGTTATTTCTCAAACTAAACAATTCGATCAAGGCATGAATTACAGAAATATTTAATTAAAAAGTATACTAGACAAAATAATTGACTCTAGACTAGGCTGTCTGGGGGAAAAATAGGGTATAATTGGATCTGAAACTGACTTGCAATATATTGAAAAATCACATGTGCCCTAATTGAAATTTCAAAGTCATAAAATTCACAACTTTATCTTAATATTATATTGGTCTCTATATATGGTTTATTAATTGCAAATGTAATACAGTTAACATAAGGTGACCTGTAAGACCTATTCGCCAGGCAATTGACTTGTAAGCTAGAGTAAACATCTACTTTCCTCCTATCTATTAAAAGGGTGCTTCATTTCAGTGTATATATCATGGCCAGTGTTTGGGTTTGACTAGCTAGTACGCTGAGCTCTAGGACAGCTGGAACAAGAAATGTGAAGTCTGAGTTTTAAATCAGTACCATATAGTGACGAAGACAGTCTTGCTGGATTCAACCGGACTGCTTCTGGCTGTGGTTTCCGGCGCCTAGCATTGTGATCAGAAAGACGCCTACGGCAGCTCCGCTTCTTTTCATCAAACTCTGACAGGCCATGGAACCTTTGACATCACACGGAAAGTAAACATCATATCAAATATCGAATTTCCTCAGGATGAGTCCAAAGGATTTCAAGCAATCTCTACAACACTGTATAAATCAAGAGAGATGAGAGTAGTAATCTAAATATCTCCACGCAGCAGTAAGCAAGATCAATAAACAAAACAAGCACCAAACGAATTCATTTGCAGGGTTATCATCTTCCAATAAACAATTGGCACAGCATAGAAGCTTTACCTGCTGCACTGTTGACAAAACCGACGTTCCAGACCACCTACAATGACCTTTGGGCACTTCGAATGATTTTCACAAACTCTATGTTTGCGATGGTAATCTTTAGCTGATGAAAGGTCAAGGCTACAGCCTTCAACTTGGCAGCGTGCAGCATGTGTGGTCTGAGGATTGGACCTTGGTCTCTTTGTCGGAGTAACAGATGAAGCAGGAATTGCAGGGAAAGATGAATTCTTAACATTGCTTGCTGCAGAAACATCTTCAAAGTACATTCGTTTACCAAGCTTTAAACCCAGCAATGGTTCACCAGAGCCAACTGAAGCCTCAAGTGTTGGGGAACCACCAACTGGCTCAGTCCTGGCAAACGCTTTCTTATTGTCCAATTCTTCAGGAATATAATCAAATGCCTCCAACTTAAATCTTGATGTCTTTGTTTCCCCCATCGAAGATGAATTATTGGAAGCTGATTTTGAGCTCTTTGACAAAGAAGCAAGTCCCAAATCAGAGCTGGAACCACCACTAGCATCACCACCCCCAGATGAAAAGAAAGATGCAGAGTCAATTCCCCCATCTCCATCAATTTCCCACTCTGTTTGTTGCATCTTCCTTGGATTTTCAGCACCAGTTGAATTGAACATAATAAGGTTTTCCCAGTCCCACTGTAAGGGAGTTTTTGCATTCCACTCCATCATCGAACTCATAGATTACTCACAGTTATGCTCTAAACTCCATAAAAGGCACTAGAAATTGGCACACCAGATCCTACAAATCATGGACATCAAGGCATGTATGAAATGTTAGTAAAGGGCAGGAAGAAATTTGGAATGAAACTAGCAACAGATTCTAGATAAATTGCATAACACGTAATGCAGCAGATAACAGAGAGCATAAATCACCTTCAAATCTCACATCAATAAACAGCTGACCATATTTGTTCTAAGATTCAAAGAGTTATTTTATAAGCAAGAAGCAATCTTTGATAACCTTTTACAGGACACTACTGACTCTGCTTTTTATCCAAATTTAAACAAATGATTAGACTGATGCTGCTTAATTCTACGTAACCCCAAGTTCAAAGTGAGCACAGAAAGCATCGGAGAGATCTGATTAAATAAAAAAAAAAATAGCATCCCAGTCAGGAAAAATCACATCTCAACCCAGAAAGTCTCTCGGAGATCTTAAATGGCATTCTTGTAAACTCAACTAATTGAATCAAGATCTCAAGCTGATACCAACCTGAACATGCTGAATTCCAGACCTAGAGAAACCCACACAAAAACACTCCTTCACCACCATGGCTAAGACAGAAGCCAACCACAAGGAGCCAAACACACTATGCTATCTACTTGTGTAAATAACCACCACCAACCAGTTTGATAAGATGGTAATTGCCCCTCCCCAAACTCCTACAGCTGTTTTAGTGAAATCCAAAACTTTAGAAACTTTACCGTCATCTGAAATTAACCACCCTCTACATGAAGAGAATTAGAGAACCAAGTCATCTCTCTTTCTCTCTCTCCAATTATTAATTTCCACAAGATAGCTGTAACGTATTGAATGAGAAATGTTTCACGTTTTACCATATAACCTTCAATAATTCTCTCATTCAATATCTGGGCAAGACCTATAACTGAGTGACTTGAAGAATGAGACCCCACAAAACAACTGTTTTAAATAAAGACCAAAACCCATCAAACCAAAACTTCAACAAAAGCTACTGTAATAAAACTGAAACGAGTCTCCGCCCGTACTTACCGAAACAACCGATGCCAACCACCTCTTTTTTATTCAATAATCAAAAACATCAAATCCCAATCAACGAACACCATCAAGCACAATAGACGCTTTACCAATCATCGAACTCAATGCTCTACAACTTACTTAGATTAAAAACAAAAGTAGGCAACAGATCAAGTTGATTATTTTATAACATGCTTTTAATTTAAAAAAGAAAAGAACTTTTATATAGAAACACAACCAAGTCAGAGTTTTAAGAAGAGTGGGGTGCTCCCATTTTTAGGGTTTCCTGCGTTTTCGCAGTTTGAACTACAAAATGAAGTAGGAAAATAGAAGATTTTCCGGGAAAATCTTGGGAGGTGCAAAACGAGGTCGTTTTCATGGGTTCACTTTCCCGAGAGAACAAATGGGAAGGAAGTGAAAAGAAAGGAATAAACGAAAGGAATAGCAGCGTTTATCTTTTTTTCCCATCTGCCTTAGTTTCCTTTAATGGGGTGCAGACAAACGCACAAAGAAGAAGTAACAGAGGAAATGATGTTTCAATCTGAAGCCGCAAAAACAACAGCTGTTTCTCCAAATTTAGGAAAATTTTCAGCCTCAGTTGTTACCACCCTCTCATTATTACGTTCTTCTTTTAACTACAATCATTTCAGTTCCAAAAAGGAAAAATAATACATACTCTCGTAAATCCCAAGAAGCCAAAAATAACTGATAACAGATGATGAGATGGGATCTTTTTAACAGTCAGTAAGTAGATTGGGAGAAAGGAAAAATAAAAATTCTTACCTGAAAATAATGGAGTGAGAGCAAGAGAGAAAGAAAGCTTGTGGAAGGGAAAGAGCATAATAATAATAATAATAATAATAACAATAATAACAATAATAACAATAATATAATAATAATATAATAGCCTTTCTGGAATCAAGACATTTCACTTCACTTCACTTCACTTCACTTCACTTCACTTCGTACCCTCCTCATTCATTCATTCATTTGTTTGTTTGAATCACCTGAAAAATAAATAAAAGAAAAATAAATAAAGGGGACAGGTGGAGATACCACTTGCTATCTCACACTTTTCACAGCTTTGCTTTTTTGGACTGTTTTCAGACCCAAAAGCCTCTCTTGTCAGTAGACGACACACCACGATTTTGATATCTGCCTCGGCTCGGACTGAGTCGACTCACTCACTTCCCCGCCCCCTTTGGTCAACATTATTCTTCTCAATTTTATTTATTTATTTATTTTCAAATTAAGAGTGTTATTGAAGAATAAATAGTTAATAATTGGGAATTATAATTCAATTTACACTACGCTCCTCCTTTTCTTTAATATAGTTTAATCAATTTTTTTTCAAACAAAAACAAAAATTATTACAGTCGGAAAAAGTTGCTCTATCATTCTTTACAAAAGATAGCGATCATGGAAAAAAAAACATTAAATTCGTGATACACATGTTTTTAATCCATTTATTATATTTACCTTTCGTTTTTACATCACACGATTGACAAACAAATTCCTTAACAGTTCTTCTTTAATGTAAATTAAAATGAATATCCACAAAATCATATGTTAAAATTGATGACAGTAATGTAATGTAATGTAATATAAGATTGGATTATTTATTAATGGGACTCATTCATTCGTACTTAGTGAGATTCTACAGCAATGCAACGATTTTAGTCTTCCAAGAGAAGAGAGCTTTGGTAAAGTAGTTGTTTTTAATTTTAATTTTCTTCAATTTTGCTAGTCAAAAGGACAATATTTTTTCAAAAGCTTTCATTATTTGACTTCACTTTCAATGTTAAAACTGTACCCTTACGTGTTCTTGAATCTGATCATATGCTTAATTCAATTTTATAATCCTAATATTAATATTTTATTTCAATTAAGATAGTGAAATCTGGCATGACATTAATTATGAATTCTGTAGGTCCAATTGTTGGGCTAATAGTTTATGAGACATAATTACATCTCAGTCCCTAAACTTTTCAATTTATGTACCCTAGTATTTAATCTTGTAAGAATAGTTTTGTCATTTCAATAGATATTATTATTGATTACTTATTAATCACTTTACTTTAGGGACCGATAACTAGAAATGGACATACTTTTTTCTATTTCTGAAAATGTGAAAAATACAAGGACCTGGATGTTGTTAGCCCTATTTAATAATGAGAAGAACAACGTGGAATAGATCGAAGGCACCATAAATAAATAAAAGATAAAATAATAATAATAAAAATTATATATATACATAGACGCTATCATAACTTTTTTTTTTTTATATCAAATATATATTATTAAGTTTAATATATCTAATAATTAACATTATATACAATTATATAATTAATATATTTATAATTAATAAATATATTATATATAATATTAAATATATTTAAATCTAATGATTCATATTTAATATAAAATTTTGTGTAAAAGAATAATCTTTTATATATATATATATATATATATATATATATATATATATATATATAATCATCATGGGATATGATCAAAGGCAATTCATAAATAAATAATGCAGCCGAGTATCAGGTTTTCACGATTTGTTGAGAGATGGGTGGACAGTGATAGGTGGGTCATTCACATCGAAAGATACATTATAAAAATAAAAATACAATAATTAAGGATATTATATACTCATTAATTTTCTTAACCAACTTGTTTATATTAAAATACGGATATTGTGTGGATTGAAGTTGGCACCCTATAGATTTAATCACCTTCAATTTATTTATTTGGAAACTGCAAGATATCATGCTTATGATTAACGCAGGTGAGGAGACCCACGTGAGCCCTGAAGAAGCTCATATGCCTTGCCTTCAACTGCCTCCCTTATCTTTTTCTAATTTTGAATTAATTTCTTCCATATGATTATGAATGAGCATTCTCATTCAAAATTGGTATACCATTTTGTTTGATTAGCTCGAATATGAATACTCTTTCTGATTCCAATAACTTTTTATTTTAATACTTTAAGATGCAATAATGTTCACAAAAGAGTGAGGGATGAAATGAGTAATTAATTATTAATGCTTCTCATCTTCTGTATCATCTTGTCTTTAAGAAGCCTTCTTATTATTTTCCCAGAAGGAGACTTTGGAATGCTGTCAACAAACTGCAAAACTCTCACTTTCTTGTAACTTGCAACATTAGAGGCCACATAGTTCATGATATCTTCTTCACTTTCTTTTGAATTTGGGTTTATCACAACACAGGCAGCTGGGATTTCCCCTGCCTCTTCATCAGGCAGCCTGAGATAACAAACCACGAAAACATCAAATTAATTTATAATCAAGTTTCTTTTACTGTTATATAACATTAATTATTAATATTAAAAACGCGATACTTACGGCACAACTGCAGCATCTTCGACAGAGGCATGAGCTAGAAGAATAGCTTCAAGCTCTGCAGGTGCTACCTGTTCAGACAACATTTTATTACAGTAAGTAAAAAATTACAAAGCACTTCCTTACTTTCAATGAAATCATAATTGTGGCTCAGAACTGTCCTCAAGTCATCAATATCATCAGGTTCGGTAGTCGCCGGTTCAATTATTAATATCCAAGCAGAAGACCAAATGATGATGGTATAGTACTGTCATTTTATTTGCATTTTCTTGGTTCTGAAATTTACCAGCAAAATTCTTGCTGCTCCAATAGCTTTCAGTTTTCACAGTAATAAGAAAAGTAAGAGCAAAGTGTTAATATTCTTACTTGAAAACCTTTGTACTTGATTAACTCTTTGATGCGATCAACAATAAAGATATCGCCATCATCATCTATGTACCCAATGTCACCAGTGTGTAGCCAACCATTCTTGTCAATTGTCCGAGCAGTTTCCTCTTCATTGTTAAAGTAACCTGTAAAAGTTTTTAACATCGACCCCATGTCATGATTTCGGCTTAGATAATTGTAACCAGTGCTGATAAGTGATCAGTTATCTCATCCATATACGACAGCTATATTTTTATTACTTTTGCTGTACCTTGCATTACACATTGGCTTCTGACGCAAAGCTCACCAGGGGTGTTCTTGGGAAGAGATCTACCAGTTTCGGGATCAATAAACTTTACTTCTAAATTGGGGAGAATGAACCCCACTGAATTTTTCTTTGCACTGCCATGTGGATTTTCAGGATCTCCATGGGTGAGTGTGATGCAACTGTGCTCAGTCAGTCCATAGGCCTACTCAAATATCAGATAACATAGTGCTTCTCTTAACAATTAACAAAATGAAATGCTGTAACATATAACAAGTATAAGTGCAAAACCTTTTAACACATAATTAAGGTGTGTATTGAGAGTATTTTTTATAAAAAAGTATTTAAGAAGAGAATGTTTTTAAATTCTTTCATGCAAAATTATTTTTATGGAAGCAAATATTTACTAAGGTTATTGTGCTCACCTCTTGGACTTGGACATCAGGGAATTTCTTTTCAAAGGAAGAAAGGAGTTCAGGGGCAAGTGGAGCAGCAGCAGTCATAACTGCCCTGAGTTTGAGTTTACTAAGATCAAATTCATCAACTATAGGATTCTTAACCAAGGCTAAAATAATTGGTGGCACGATTGGTGCAAATGTGACTTCTTGTGTGATCAATGCATTCAAAAATGTCCTAAGTTCAAACCTATTCATGGTTACAACTTTTCCCTTATTCCTCAGCGTGGCGCAACAAATACCAGTGATCCCATAAATGTGAAAGAATGGGATCAAGCCAAGAGTTGTAACCTGACCTAACATTTCAGGGCCTACACTGAACAGTGTGGAGCAGAGATTTGCAACCAAATTTCTGTGGGTTAACATTACACCCTTTGAAATCCCTGTGGTGCCTGATGAAAATGGAAGCGCACAGAGATCAGTCTGCTTTACATCTTCCTCGGCAAAGTTATTGCCTGCTCTATCTGCTGCTTCAAGAAGTTCACTCCAATTTATAGTACTTTCAATGCGTTCTTCACCCAGTAAAATTATTGGTAGCCCTAGGCCTTTCACCTGGTTTTTTAACACAACACGATTAGGCTTTATTGCAGTAGATAATTAAGAAATGGACATAGATATATATATACTATGGTAAATTTTTATGTAGATAGCATCACCTTTTCATAAATTGGGGGATAAGTGACAATGAGCTTAGCATCAGCAGCTTCCACTTGCTTCTTAAGTTCAGAAGCATGCGCTGTGGGGTTAGCACCTGAAAAGACACCACCAGCAGCCATTATTCCAAGCGCAACAATACCGTACTCGGCCACGTTGGGGAGCACTACAACCACAACTCTTCCCTTTCTCAGTCCAAGTGACCTTAAAGCCTTTGCAAATCTCCTTGTGTCCCTCACCACATCAGCATAAGTATATGCCTTTCCAGTCACTGCTTCCACGAAGGCTATCTTGTCTGCAAATAATTCAGCATCCTTGAGCACAAAATCAGGCAGCGTCACGTTTTCGGGCACCGGCACTGCAGGATATCGGCTACGGAAAATATGTTCTTCATCGTGTGCTGAATATGACACGGGCATTGGCATTTCCATGGTGGGAATTGTGTGAATTGCAAGTCAAGATTGGGCTTGGAATTTAAAGGAGGATGAAATCCTTTGTCATCATACCTTGTGCATGGGATTAGTGGTCGGTGACGGTTTGTTGAATCATGTTCGACTCAGGGGCTAACAACATTCTTTCCAACATTTTGATAAAAAACAACTCAGATGTATTCCAGATTTTTCTATATTTGAATGTACCGATTTTGTTCTGTGCATATCAACTTGATCATGATGCATGCCAAGACTATCCTTTTATTTTTCTGATCCCGTAACGCTATTGAGCTTTATACCAATATTTTTACTAGTGAGGTGCTTTGGCAATGACTTTTTGGGTTATCGTGCTTGGTTGTCTATTTGGTCTGTGATTTGGCCCATCTCTATTGGGCCTCTTAATGCAAATTGGATCTGTACGATGTTTGCTTTTATACTAAAGTCCAAAACACACAAACTTAATTAACTCATTTTCATGCAATATGCGAGGTACTTCTATCATGGTTTCATTCGAACTAATTAACTCATCTAATTTGATCAAATTATAATCATTTTAAAAGAAAAGCATACAAACTTAATCCCAGAAAAGTGGAAAATGTGGCTAACAGTAGCTTTTCCCAGCATCCCTTCAAAATCAGCAAATGTGGTTATATTGCATAGCATGTCGTTGCTTTTGTTGCCAAAAAATTCACTCAAATCAACCGAAGGTTTTGATGATTAACAAGACCAAAATCCAATGTATTACAGTACCACTACGGTAGTACTAAGAACAAGAACATAATCAAAATCAAAACTCAAAAAGCTATGACACGAGTGAAAGCGCACACACACACGTAAAAGAAGGGAATTGATGATGATGATCATGATGAATAATCATGGTAGATCAAATATAGGACTATAGAATTCGGAATGAAAAGCCCAACCCACTAATAATATAAGTCTAAAAAATCAAAGCTTGTGTTGCCTTCCCTAGACAATTGAAATGATTACGCACCGCATCTCATCGCATCACCGTCTCTTGGTTTTGACAAACCTAATCATCATAGATAATTCCTTTTTCCTCCTAAACTTAACTTTAGCCTCTCTATGTCATCATAACTCCCCCCACCCCTTTCAAATTATCCACCATACATTTCTTTTATTAATCTCTTTTGCCTTTCTCTCTCTCTCCCCCTCTTCTTTATCAAATATCTTTGAATAAAAAGTCAAATGTTTCACAAAATTACCAATATTAACCATCAAAAACTTTGATTTATATCAAATAAATTTTTCAACGTTCAAACTATTTAAATTATCTTGTGGGTAGTCTCTTCTTCTTCTTCTTCATCTTTTTTTTTTTAATTTTAACACTAACGTCGCATACAAGTTAAACATTTATTGAGAGTTTATACATTATGAACTTATTTAATACAAATAAAAAAGTATATTTTATTTATAAGATTATGAAAACTAGGGGGCCGAATGTCATTATCCTATTTGATAATTTCGTAAGCATTTCTTCGATGCACGCCCTTGATTATTTTGTAGACGTACACCCAGTGAATCACTTAGCATACACAGGTGTATTTGTCTAATAATGTCCAAAATTTGAAGCTAAACTTTGGCTTATGTTTCACTAAATTTTCACTTTCATAATCATGAGAAAGCAAAATTAAATGTAAAGTTTATCCAAAGAAGAAGACAATACTCAAAATTGTAAGTTGAAGCAAACATTTGTGAATATCATATTCATATGCATGCATGTATGTATGTATGTATGTATGTATGTATACTGTATCCGCTGTAAATGTGGGTTGTTCATAAAATCATTTGGCACGCGACTTTCAGGTTTAGCCTATGACCGTTTACCTGTAACCGTCTATTAGGTAGCCGCAGGAATAGAAAACTTTCAAGTAACTAAGCCGTCACAAATCTGTTCGAGAATGTCCAATCACACCAAATTATACAATTTGGAATAGAATATACGATAATGTGATCCACTTAATCCATTGGAAAGTTTCGCATTATTTTTTTTATTATGGCAGTGCTGGCTACGTGGCAGGCCAACCTACAGGATTTGTGTATGCTCGTGATTACTATTTGGGCTGTGTGACTTATGATGGTTTGGTCGCCTAGGCAGGCAAGGGATGCTGCTGCTACTCATTTTCTATCTTTGGCGGGTAATGGGTTATCCTCAATTATTTAATATTCATTTATGTTGATTGGGTGTATTTTTTTTTGGCTAAATTAATGCAATTTATTAGTTTCAGTTTGGTCACTTTGACGCACACCTTGTGTTTATGCAAAGATGAGAAAGCAAAATCTATATGAATCTGTTTACCACTAGCGCTCTAGAAGCACTTTGCTTAAAAAATACTTGTCATTTCAACAAGCAAATTAATCGATATAATTATTAATTTTGCACCAAACAGAAACAAAGTTTTGAAAATGCCAATCAAAAGTATTTTAATAAAAACATCATTTATATATTGTCCTTATAATATTTTGTTAACAAGTGAATATTTTGAGTTGAAAAAAGAAATATATCACGTGATATTTTTTAAGTATTTATTAAATTATTTATTATATAATAGATAAATAATTTATAGTCAATATTATTATGTAATCTAGTCTTTATATTTATCTTGTAACACTACTTTTTTTTAATAATAATAATAATAATAATAATAATAATAATAATATTTTTGTTGTGTTGATAAGTAAAGTACAAGGAGTAATAACAAAAATATTCGGAATTGGAGGGGGCACAAATGAGAATTTGAGTGCAAGGGTCGTCAAGTAGGTACTTCCGTAATTCTAACAAAATCATGAGAAAATGGAAAAGTGGTGGGACAATCATGCCGTGTGCGTGGAAGAAGAATTATAAAAAAAAAAAAGCCTTGAGATAAGTAATCTCAGCCGTTGATTTCTGTAAAGTTTAGTCGATTCAAAAGGCTTTGGTCTTCTTGACCATTACAAGCTCGCGTTCACACACGTGGAATTCCGGGCACGTTAATATTCCAACTTTGTAGAGAGAATCGTATTCCCGGAACGCGAGCACTTGTCCTTTTTACTTTAATATCCCTCACTGTCACCTTCCAATTATACGTCTGGGAATCGCACAAATAAACTGATTTACAGAGTTTAACAGGACAATCAAATTATAAGAAAATCGTATAATTTATTTTAATCATATTTAAAAGTTTGATTTCTAAAATGAACTATTAAGAAAATAAGCATGCTTTATAGAAATAGAAATAATAGTTTGGTCCTATTTATTATTGGGAATTTAAAGAAATTTTAAAGTTAAAATTTTACTCAATTAACAAAGAATTTAATATATTTTCGTAATAATTATTTTTTTTTTAAAAAGAAAGAATAAAACCATTGGAGATGCAAACCATAATGAAGGACAATTAAGACAATAAGGAAAGAGAGGAGGGTATTTCGGGAAAGTCATGTTTAGGTGGCCGTAAATATCAGATGGAATTATTACAAGGACAAAGTAGCGTGCGGGTAAGAAAAATAACAAGAAATGATGGTAATGGGCCAGCTGACGTGGAAAAAGACGAGTGGGTGAAGAAGGCAGCCATAAGAGAGAGAGAGAGAGAGAGAGAAATAGAAAGCAGCTGAGAAAACTGAAGAGACAGAGGGTGGGGGTTTTTTTGGGGAGTTGATTGAGTTAAGCTGAGAGTCTGAGTCGGGTCGAAGTTAAGGTCCGAGTCCGGGGCATGGAAGAGCTGGCCATGCTTAGGCAGCTCATCGGTCAGCTTCAAGAACTTCTCCAACTCTACGGTTCTTTTCCTCCTACTAATAATTCGCATTACCTTTACTTTCACTCTCATCAACAGCAACAACAGCCACCGCCGGAGGAAGAAGAAGAGCACCACCAGCTTAACAGGTCTATTCTTTCTCTCTAGATCTCCCTCAATTCTTTGCATTGTCGAATGCCTTGCCATTTCTTTTGGCTCTCTCTTCATCAGCTATCTGTTCTAGATTTTTTTTTTCTCTGTCGACATGTTGCGTTGCGGTGACCGTAACCGGAGCATTTCAGTTTCATTGCTTGCAGTTTCGAAATGTTATACGGTTGTTGTTTATTGTTAATTAATTGATTTTGTTGCCCTTTCTTTTATTCTGTCTTTCATTTTTCTTCTATTACAGTCTCAATGGTATTTTCTTTCTATGTATCACAAATTCATGGGCGTCTTTTAACTTGCTCAACGGTTTCCTTTTTTTGACTTGGTTAATAGATACGTGTGACATTTTTTCTGTCTACGGTAGATCTTTACCCTTTTCTTTTGCTTTGTTTCTTCATATTTTTAGATTTATTAGCTTAATGTAACCCCTTATATATCTTAGTACATAAGCTCAGTTCTTAAAACACAATGGTAATAAAATGAAGAGAAAGTATGATCTTGGAGAACAGCTAGTGACAGTCAAGACATGGTTGAGGTCATTGCAATGGGTTTATAGAGCTCATGTTCTGCACTTCCCATGAACTGTACCATATAGCTTTTGATATCTGATTAAATGTGAAGCATGCTATAGTTTGCACATAAACTTCAGTATAGGTTATATCTACACTCATTCGCGGTAAGCCTGTAGGATTGTGCAGATTTGTCCCCATCGCTTTAGTTTATAATCAATGAATTACTGACTTTTCTGATTCCAAGTTTATTCTTTCATTTTCCAATCGTAGTACATAAGTACCTTTATATCTTTGTGTTCATGACAGTCAGGATGAGTTTATGGGCAATGTACTTTTGATATGTAAGCTTATCTCTTTGAACTAGATTACTTATTTCTAGCACTGTTGTTATGTTATGGAATTTCTGAAGCATCATTCGTTTTTGTCAATGCACATGTTTGTGAGAATAGAAATGGTTAAAATTGTAAGAATGTAAGCAGTTGCATATATTTTTATTTTGTGGAAATGATTAAATGAAATAGGCCATCATTACAGATTTATAAGAACAGTTATTTTTTATCCAACTGTTTCAGGGGAATGATTTAACCATCCTTCACTTCAGCATTCTCAAGAAAAAATAGCAGTTGTATGGGCTATTGTGCTTGATGAATTGATTTTCTTCTTTACATATGTTCATTTATTTGATGCAAATTTTGATGGCTAGTATCAATTAATGTGCATGAAATTTCGATATAAGTAAGTTCAAGGGTTAGAGCTTGTGTTTTGTTGTGGCCGTTCAAGTTTTAAAACACTGAAGTTCATGATCAAAGTAAAAGTTCTACTTGAAATAGAATGTCTTGGGGCCACAAATGTTCATTAGTGCGTTCATCTCTTTCAGTCTGTTCATGTCGGAAATGTGACGTAGAACTGATGGCTTTGAACTCAAAGCTCAAGCTATATAGGTGTGTCAGTAACTCAACTTTGAGGTTAGCATTGTCTTAGAGTTGGTTGCTAATGGGCATTTGAAAAGTTTACAAATTGCTGTTCTTTCTTTTTCTTCTTTCTTTGTCTACCACTAAAGGTAAACGTAGTTCGGACATCTAGTTCTTCTTTACTCGTTCTCTGACATCATGGCTTGTGTCAAACATGGAAATTTAGATGTATGGAAGCAAATATTTTGTGAGTTGCTGTTTTATCAACCTCTAGACTTGATTAAAATGGCTTCTTTGGGTGTGATTTGTATGAGTAAACCTACCACAAGACTCACCAAGTTTTGTGGGAAAATTCTGTAGGCTAGATTAATCTTGTATTAGCTGTTTGAATTTCTTTCTGATAAAATTTAAGTATGAAAATGTATTGCTTATTCTAGCCTTGAAATTCATTCAGAGCTCATTTGCACAAAATTTTGTGACAATGGTATTGCTAGTGCTGAGTGTTACTGTTAACAGAATCCCACCTTTGCTGCTCCGGATTTTGCAGAACAGCTTTCTTATATGTAAACCTTTAATACATTGATACTCTTATAAGAAAAAAAAAAGTCACCAGAAAATGACAATCTAAAGAATTTCCCTCGTTAAAGCTGATACATATGTAGCACAGGGGAGTTTTGTGAAATGAGGAGGGTAACAACTGAGGTCTGTGTGATTATATCAGGATCTTATTGACTGATGTCTGAATGGTATTGCCTCTTTAAAGTTCATCGAGAACCCTGTGTACAACACTGACACGGACCTATCTTAGAATCAGTGCTGGTGCCCAAGGCTCAAGCAACTTGTGGTTTGATTTGTGTCTATTGAATTCTCATCTCTAACACATTTATTTTTAGTAAATCGTTATCTTGCATGAATCAATGCCAATGCTCAAGCAACTTGTGATGTGATTGAGTGACCTTCCATAGAGCATTACGTTTCATATAGGTATAAAATTTTATTATAAAATATTCTTCCCATGTCTGTTTCAAAAATTCACAGCAGAATTTTCCCATTACTTTTTCTAGTGATTAACAAGCATGATGAACTGCCATGTAAAGGCTTATAATTTTCATATGCATTATAAAATTTGATTTGAAACGTATTCTTAGGCATAGGAAAACTATCTATATTCTGTTTCATTGTAATTTCCGCTAAATATATTGTAGTATACAATGTTTTTTAATTTTCATAATTCTCTAGAATATTTCAGTTTCTAAAAGTCTCATAGATTTGGCAAAATTCTGTTATAATATTGCAGTCTTGCTTAAAATAATGTTCATGGTAATTTCCACTATTTTGTGCTTTAGATGAGCTTATCTAAGAGAGACAATTCGGAATTGAGTAGATCTGCTATTATAATAAATAAGACAGTGAATTATATGCTTTAGTAGACCTTGTGCAATTATTTTAAGTGACAACTCAATGGATAAATCTGAAGAAAATTACTTTAACACCTTGAAGTTTAACATACCGAATCTGATGGTTCATGGTTGGGCATTTGTATTCTTGCTAAAACTTGTTCTTGCTTGGGGTACTTGCCTTCATTTTTGCGCGATTGTTATCCACAATTGTGCTGGATGCATATATAAGATATAAGTATAGGAAATTACCTTTTAGTGAACATAGAAATAATTGTTATTGGTTTTGAGCAGATGGTGCTTGCCCAATATCGATGATAGTGCTGCAGATGATTATTATGGTCTTGTGATGGCAGCTGGAAAATCAGGACGCTGTAAGATGTTGGAAACTGTCAAACCTCCACCCTCCAAGAAATCTCGAAAGGAGCGGAACCGAGGAAAATTAGCTGGATCCACCAATACAGCTGAGGTTATGGAACAAGAAATTTGGAAAGAGTTCCCAGAGGACCTTTTTGAAGTGGTCATTGCAAGACTTCCCATTGCCACATTTTTCCGCTTCCGTTCAGTTTGCCGGAAATGGAATTCCTTGTTGAACTCTCATAGTTTCTCTCAGCATTGTGCCCAAGTCCCACAAGGCGATCCCTGGTTTTACACCATCACTCATGAAAATGTGAACTCTGGAGCCATGTATGATCCTTCCTTGAATAAATGGCACCATCCCACTGTATCTTGTCTGCCTACAAAGGTGATCCTCTTGCCAGTTGCTTCAGCTGGAGGTCTAGTGTGCTTTCTTGACATTGGTCATCGGAACTTCTATGTATGCAACCCTTTAACTCAATCTTTTAAAGAGTTGCCAGCTAGGTCAGTTAAGGTCTGGTCCCGTGTTGCTGTGGGGATGACTCTCAATGGAAGTTCAACGGGCAGTGGTTACAAGATTTTATGGGTAGGATGTGATGGGGAGTATGAAATTTATGACTCTATTAAGAACTCCTGGACACGACCTGGAAGCATGCCGTCAAGTGTAAAGCTACCACTATCATTGAACTTTCGGTCACAAGCAGTTTTGCTTGAAAGCGCACTTTATTTCATGCGTTCAGACCCTGAAGGGATTGTGTCCTACGATATGATTACTGGGATATGGAAGCAGTTCATAATCCCAGCTCCACTGCATTTGAGTGACCACACGCTTGCTGAGTGTGGGGGGCGGATCATGCTTGTGGGCTTGCTGACAAAGAATGCTGCTACATGCGTGTGCATATGGGAGCTGCAGAAGATGACTCTTTTGTGGAAGGAGGTTGACAGAATGCCAAACATATGGTGCTTGGACTTTTATGGGAAGCACGTTAGAATGACTTGCTTGGGCAACAAAGGTTTGCTCATGTTGTCATTGAGATCGAGACAAATGAACCGACTAGTTACTTACAACGTGATGAGCAGGGAATGGCTAAAGGTTCCTGGATGTGTTGTGCCCCGTGGGAGAAAGCGGCAGTGGATTGCATGCGGTACTGCCTTTTACCCCTGCTTGACCGCAACAGCTTAACTCTGCTTTTCTTTTTGTGTCTGGCAGCAATGTTCCCCATCTGGTACTTCTTTATGCTTGGTTGACTGCAAACTATTGCTGCCATTTTGTTTACCACCCAAATTTCTCTGCCGCTATTATAATGAAGTAATCAGATACACTGGGATGTACGGTTTTTACTTTCCATGTACAAACTTGTCAATGAACAACTTTGATTTAAGAAGGGTAAGGTTTTAAGACGTCAGATGCCATCTCTTTATTCTCGAAGAGTCCATGGGAGTCCATTTGTTTTTAGGCAGCATTTTGAGAAGAATTAGCCGTGCTACTTCGAGAAAGAGACTCAGGTATTAGATTTTCGTCAACGTGACAATGGAAAACCGGACTTCATTGAACCGCTTGAGTTACGAAGGTAGGTCCGGCTGTACAAATCGTATCCCAAGTGTTGGTTGAAAGTCTTCACTATGTCTGTATGTATGGAAGACATCAACTCTTCGCTACAATCGGGTTTTACAGTTGATGGACTAGTTACATACTTACAATCTCGGTGTTGCTTCTGGAACGTGGACAGCCGTTTAACTTTATTGTTTGAATGAATTTTGAGTGACCAAAACTAGTCTTTCACTGTTGCAAAAGCTTCCCAAAAAGAAAGGATTTACGCCGGACCTTCAATAAGCGAAATCTCGTAAGACCCCGCAAATTGGGAATCACGAGGGTCAGATATTTCTAATGGCCGGAATCTCACGAACCCCAAACTTAAGGGTCGTTTGTAACTCGTTTGTTTCACCGTAATTTTTAAAATAAAGCAACTTAGGTTAGCAACATGTAGTCACATCTCTACTACCCATTTCATAACACTTAAGCCATTCACGTATTAATTACAGGTAAGTCACTTCTAATTAACCAATTAATCACGGTATGTTCTAGGTGACGAGGTAACTTGGAAGTCAAAATGCTGCAAAATAAATTACTGAAGCATCCAGCGTACAAAAGTTGGAGTACTGTAGTACCAAATAATTTTAGTAGTTATATTTGTAATCTCAAACAATGTGTTTTCAAAATTAAATCTACAAGGTGCGTTTGCGAAGCTACGGCCTGAACGTACATATACACGGTGATATTTTATTTAATTTTGGAAATACGCCTTGTGAGAATTACTTTTGAAAACACATTTTTCAAAATTACAAATATTACTACCATCCTCTGGGCCCGAACATGTACCCCGTAATATTCCATTTAACAGCAATAGTTCCGGCACCTTCTCGTTGAGAAAAAGGCCCTTTCTAACTCGTTGGTTAGATAAGATTAGTATTTACATTGTGAGCGATTGCAAACATAGAATTAATCCACATATGAAAAAATAAAAAGAACGCAAAGTAAAGAGTTTTATTCAAAATCGGCGATGTTCATAACACATAGTAAAACACTGGTCTTGTCAATATATCATCAGGTTTCCTACACACTAATAGAAAGAAAATAAATGACAATGTAGGAGGACCATCTGCTGCTGCTATTTCTCAGTATTTGTGGATATTTATGCCATCCCTCCGCTTGTTGCTGTCCTGATGATCTGGAAGAGAGCTGCTCGATGCGACATTAAAAAAAAACAGTGATCAGAACATATATGCATTGGCCATAGAAGCTATTAACATATTCCACAACATTCTAAAGATATAGACACTCTTTATAGCCAATTATATAAGACCAGAAGTTATACGGAAGATCAGCTCCAGCATTGAAGATTTTACATCCACCATTTAGAAACAATGAAAGCCAAATTATATAAGACCACAATATTTTAATTTCCAATCGATTTGAATGAAAGACTATTATATACAAAAACATAAGTAGGTTCTGAAACCAATAAAGAACTGCTTGTTTATCACATTTGTCATACCAAAAAAATAATAATAATAAAAAGGAGGATTGAACACATATGGGTAAATGCCAATAAAGTTGCAATAAAACAAAGAAACTTACATGATCCAATCACCACGAAGACGAAGAAACCAAGCAGAACGGGGCCAACAGGATAGTCCTTGCCCTTCTTTGTGGTGGTTTCAGGCACTGCGCCTCTCTTTGTAATGTTCTTCTGGAATCTGTCCACCTTCCTAACTGCAAGACGCTTTGATGTTGTCTGCACAGAGAACATGACCATAGAAGTCAACTATCACATGCTCCAAAAAGAAATCAAAATACAACTGAATACGAATAGCAGTATTAACATTTCTACTTAAAAATATTAGCTGTGTTCTATATTTGTAGAATTTTGTAGGCAGCTCCATTTCATATACCAAGCGAAAAATGTTCAATGATAATTTTTCTTTTCAAAGATATTCATATACTAATTAAAAAGATTTCGTTTTTATGGAGATCATTAAGGATAATTATCATAATTATGATAGAAATTATTAATAATTAACAAAAAGTGAATTTTTCATATTATTATAACATTCATGTTGCAATTGGTACTACACATCTGGGATCTAACGAAATCCGGTTGCAACCGCTGTTTTTCACGACATTGATTCATCAAACATAGAGTAAATAATTAAATCACGCGTATATAGAAAAAAGCCAGCATTTTCAATCAGCTTATTCAGATTGAAAGCAATTTGATCAATTAGCTAGCTGAAATCACCATAAAAAACGTATAATTACAGATCAGGTAATCAAAATAAGAATAGATGAAAGAAGCAAAACGGATCCAAGGCAAACTGGGAACCGAGAACTACGATATAGACGGAAATCGACAAACGACAAGGAGAGCAGGTGAGAGAAATTACCATGATTACTGGGAGAGCCGGTAGCCGGAAACGGTTGTAGAAAGAAAGAAAGCGTAGGCGAGGTACAGGCGATTCCTTCTCTTAACCCTTCCGGCGAGTTCGATCTCCTTTTTAATTTTCTCCCTTTCGTATCGCTCTCCTCCTCTTTCGCAAATGACCGTCAATTTTATACCGGTGAAGAAAAATATTGATAACTTCCCCGCTTACCGCGTCACAGCCGTTTTACTATTGGTTACACCACGTACTCGGTGACACGAGGCTTAATCTCATTGGTTTGTTTGGTGCCGCTGCAGTCTCTAAAGGGTACGAGTTTTAGATCAAAAGGACACCTGTATCTTTTATCCAAATAGAAGAAAACGCGTGAGTTAAATAGGAAATATCAAATTTAAAAATATATCTTGATTTTGTTTCTTTAATACCATCTGGGCGTTTTTAAAGTCCTATAATTTGATTAGACATTAACAGAGTTGAAAATTTACAACAAAACTCCGCAATTTTTTTTTAAATATTTAGCAAAGATTTGTTCAAAGTTGTAATATTTGTGACTTTTTCTACAGAAAAAATTATTAGCGATGAAATTAAATTGATAACATTATTTATATTTTAACAGAATCATGAATTAGGAAATCAATAGAATTTTTTTTCAAGACTAATAAGAAATTTAGTATTATATTTAATATATAATAAATAATGAGTAAAAAAATTAGATTAACTCAGCTTAAAACCTTCAGAAATTTTCAAATATACAAAAAAAAATTAATAATGAAATAAGGTAGCATTAACGGTGACGGTGATGCCGTGGTGGGTAAGTGGCGTAGGTTCAAATATCCCAAGTTCCCCTCTATTAATCTAATCTAATGGATAGTTTAGTGCACGTCGCGTCACGTCACGTCACATCGCATGAATATTATCAAGCAGGCAATACGATCTTTGTTCACACTGCATAATATTCCATTTAATAAATAAATTGGTCCAAATTTCTTTTCAAGTGCGGGAATGTGCAATCACACGCGTATAAAACAGTAAATTATAATTTGATCCATACCAGCCCAGCCCAACCCAACCCATTTCTTGGGTAACAGTAAATTGGAAATTGAACCATAATCTGCTGACTCTGTCGCTAGTTCCACCGAAGTTGGGTAGGTATCGGTTAGAGAGGTTTTTTAGGTATACAAATTTTGTTGATCGGTAAGCAGAAGTGGCAGATATAGTTCAGAACTCAGCAATTTTGCCAGGCAAGCATAGCTAGTTAAGCAGTTTCTTGCATCACTACGATGAAATAACATGACAAGAGGAACACACTGAATCGAATCAACGGCCACTCCACACATATAGCTGAATAAGATGCAGATATGCACTACAAATTAAAGCCCTTATGCCACCTTTTCCCAAACATACACCAGGCCGGATATATCAGTCACACACACTCATGCATTATCCAAAGCATAAGGCGACAAACAGAAAGCAAACCCGCACACCAGGGCAGACTTTGTGAGGGAAGACATCAAAGCAAAGGTAAATTATAAGCCAAAACTATATTTCACAACAGAAAATGGAAAAGCCACGAAGAAGGCCATTAGAATAAGAATGGTGAGGTAGCCAAAATTGTGGAGAAGGGCGTAACAAGAATGTGAAGACAATTAGAGATCAGATAAATGTAACTGTTTAACCACATTTCTGGATTTAGCTTCCACTAAAATATGAGGAATGATGTTCATGTAGAAACAGGTAGCACTAACAGCAATGAATAATACCATCTATGAAAGCCCTAAGAATAATGTCAGAGATGGAAGAAATGAAGTTAGATTTCAATCTCTCCCAAAAAAAATGCACGGATAAGAATATGTGATGATATTCATGAAATAAAATGTCAATTATTTCAAGATACCAATATCCATCAACTTTATAATGGAAACTAGGACAAATAAATCAAAATCTAAACAATACAGTAAGGTATCACTACTCCGTAACCATAATTCAATCATAAACTCAGACCAATATATATGGTAGAAACTATCATTTGATCTATAACTGTAACTAACAATATTACAACTCTAAAATGAGGACGAAAAAACATGCATTTTTGTAACAGTTAAAATATAGAATAAAGAAAATTGAACAGATTTAAGCAATGAAGAATATGGAGAGAGAGTTGCATCACTTCTGGGAAAGCCCGATATTGGCAAATTCCAATCGAGAAAGAGATTTTCTTCAATGTATATGAGAGCTCTACGATTAAGTATAAAAACCCTCATCCGCCAAATCATTGAAAAAGAAGTTTGATTAGGCATGAAAATACGTTGCGGAGAACTTCAACCTTTAAGCTGGTTGAATTCTTGAAAACTGCATAAGTTCCCCTCTGAAGTATCTTCAAGTTGCACACAACAATTCCCCATGACTTCATACAAATGGTAGTTCATTATTAAGCAGCCATGGATGCTCAAAAATGATGAATCAGTTCCCAGCTTAACTGTCCATAAACTTTATTCACATGAGACCAAATAATCCAGAACTCAACTAACTGGCTCTTTGTTAGCATTGTCCACTCTCCCACCTCTGTCAGTTTCTTGACTATCCTTTACGATTTCTACTTCCCAGTTATCTTTGGAATTAACACTCTCTACATCCCGGATATCTTTGGAATTAACATTCTCTACATCCTGGTTATCTTTGGAATTACCATTCTCTACTGCCCTAGCTTTTTCCAAACCCTCTGCTGCCCCTTCATCGTTAGCTTCCTCAACTTTTTCCTCCTCCAGAATATCTTCTTCTTTGACATCAGTTATAACCTGAAGAAGTTCCACTGGTGTAGCTGCTGGATCCAGCTCCCTGCAACCCTTTGGAGCATTTGGAGCCTCTTGACCTGTAAGCAAGTATGAAGGAACATGATGAGAAAAGCGAAACATCTCTTCTCTTGGAATCCGCCTGACTTCTCTGGGGTCCAAATGCTGATGAAACACTGTCTTAAAACCAGCAACCTTGACCAACGGAGTAACAGTTACACCATGTTCTTCATTATAGTCTTCAAGTACTTCCACCATATCATACTTGTGTATGACTTCATCAGCAGTAAGCTCATTCCAGTCAGGGGACCAATTCCTATAGAGAGCCCAGACATCACCCTTCCTAGGAAATATACGAATGGCCCCACGTGGACCTTTCGACCACCTGACCTTGTGCGAAAAGGAATTAAGTGAGTTACTGATCTCATATCGGCCTACTCTGAAATCTCCACATGTTTTGGAGAAACCAGAAGCCACCCAGTTTAGTGGGCCCAGTTCACTGTTAGTTCTGGAATTAAGCCAACTGATCCGCATTTTAAATGGATTCAAAGAAATGACACTATGAATCATGGCATAATATCTTGGCATCCCATCATCATCATCATATGCAGCCCATACCTGGGTATCTCCAAATGATTTTTCAGTTCGATCCTTGTCAAAATCATGAAAATCTGGATCAGGGACATTTATGGACAATGTTTCCACAGTTTCTGCATCTGCACTGGCACGAGAACTTCCAAGGACACCATCTTTTTCATCAACTGATCCACCAGACTTGTTTGAACCAGATGTTTCATTGTCTACCAAAGGTTTTTCTCTGTTATCATTAGCTTTCTCAATGCCATTGCACTCCTCTTTAAATGCAGTTTTAGATGCTGTACCTGATTTCCATTCATTTATTTTTTTGCGAATTTCCATCTTAGCCTTCTCCATCAACAGATTTTGAATATCAGCCTGGGATGCTTCCTTTGCATTGTTGGTTCTAGTGATTCCATTTACCCTGACTGTTTGAAAATTACCTGAAACATTAGCTGCTGCAGCTGCTGCATTTCCAGTGCCCATTTGATTTGTAACATTACTCCCATAGTTGCCAGAACTAATGTCCTCCATGCCTCTTCTTCTCTTTGCAGAACTGGAGTACCCAGGAGGAGGAGCACCACTACTCCTTTTAGAGACATTATGCTTTCTCCTCAGGGCTTCCTCTCTTTTAGTGACTGCCTGTGCCTCTCCACGCTCTCTCTTCACTTTCTCATATGCTTGTTGAACAACACTAGCAGCCTGAGCAGCAGTTGAAGCACCACCTGTCCTAGAGAACGGACTCCACTGGAAGTTGGTGTGACTATGAGTGTCAGGATTACTAAATCCCCCTGCTCCCACATTTTGTGTAGTGGAATTATTTCTAGCTGAATTAACTGTATTTTTACCACCTGCTTGATGATTTGAGTTTTGCCGCTGCTGTGAGAAATTCCATGGGGATTTAGTGCTATTTGAAGGAGGCGGAGCTGTTTCTACAGCCAAAAATGGTTCATGGCAATTGGGGCATAGGAGATTATGATTCAGATAAACTCTAAGATACTCGTATTGCATCTTGCATCGGTGGCACACAGTCCAAAAGGTATTGGGTTTGGACTTATGAGATGAAGCAGGAGTAGAAGTGTGACTCGACCGAGGGGTACTCTTCGAAACCTTTGAACTTGATTTGGTAAAATTGTAAAAGCCATTTGCTCCTGGTGCAGCTGATGCACCCCCACTTGTAGTTGAAACTTTTTGAAACACTTTTCCATTCCTCTTATGGTCATAAGCTGCTCTCTTAGCCTTATCAGACAACAAACTCCATGCCTCCGAAATGAGTTTAAATGCACCATCAGCTCCTATAGATTTATTCTTATCAGGGTGAAGCATGAGGGCCAGCTTCCTATACTGTTTTCTCACTGTTTCATCATCAGCTTGTGGATTTACACCAAGTATCCCATACCAATCTGCCTCCCCATTAATTTTATTCTCGGCAGAAATATATACGTCCAGTGTTGCTATCATCTGCGGAATACCCTCGAGTCCAGGGTACAAATTCTGGGCCTTTACTGCAAATTTCTTTGCCCCTGGAATGTCCTTTGCAGTGAACTTCTTCTCCGCAATCTCTTTTGCCCTGGTGGCCTCATCTTTATTGCATTCCATTTCCCTTCTTACTCTTCCTCACTGTTTTTCTTTGCTTGTTGAAACAAGACCACCCAAAAAAATCAATAGAATCCAGCCACTCCAATACTCAATTCTAGCAGTTCTGCACTTTTTCATATCAAAAACCCTAAATAACAACAAACAGAAATATAAACAATGCACTGAGGAAACTGCCAGAAAGAAGTATTAAAAGGGCACAAGCAATTACATTGTATCAAAAACAAATCATAGAAAATAGTGAAGAGCAATCTTTATTATCAACAAGAACAGGCACAAGTAAAAACGTAAACTTCTTCTGGGTTCACCATTCTCACATTCCACTTACGTAATGTCCAGAAATTACCCAAATCAAATGAAATAAAGTTAATGAATCATCAAAAATAATTACAAGACATGACCCTAGTTCCACGAACGACGAACCTAGTAAATGACAACTGAGGTAGCAGTTACTACAGCAAAAGATAAATAGCAAAATACCAGAAAATTAATATACAGAAAAGCAATACAAATTAAAAGAAAACTATAATCTACGGATCTGGGCAAGTCGAGTTTCTAGCTCAGATGAAATAATCACAATTAACACAACAGAAATTTAACTTTCAGTTTCAATTCGCTTAAAAGAACCCTAAAATCGGTGTGATCATTCCATAAAGGAAACTTTTAGTTCTTTTTGGTTGAATTGAAATTACCTATAATAGAAGAGCTGAGCCGAGCCGGGAACTTGAATCACAGAGCCACCATGGACAGACCTCCATCACCAATAATTTTTTACTTTTTATGCCCCTGTTTTCTAACCCAAATCAAAAAGAATCCCCCCAAAACTGGACTTTTTGTGAAAACCCCAGAACCTAGACTGCCTTTCTCAATTAACAAAATCACAACCAATTAAATAAAAATAAATATAAAAAAATAAAATGTGGTATGGGCTCGAGGATATTTCACTATTTTGCCCTAACCCAACCTCTTTTATTTTCCATTGGTCAGATACCTTAACCATGGTTAATTAATGGGTTTGCCAAAACATATAATTCAATAATAGGGGAATTTTCACATACCTCCCCTGAGGTTTAGTGAAATAACACATAGAGGGAAGATATGACGTAATTCACACATACCTCCCCTCTCATTTAATTAAAATTTGCTTTTTTTTCTCTTAACATCTAATTTTTGTTAAAAAGTCAATTTTATCCTCAACCTATGTCATAATTAGAAGATATAAATGTGAATATCATGTCTATAAAAATGTTAAAAAATAGAGCAAAAGAAAATGTTACTGTGCGTAAAAAGGTTTATGCCGATTTATAATTTATTTTTTTATTTTTTTATCTTTCCTTTGAAGCTGCTGTGTGTGTGCATGATTAAGGTCAATTATAATTTTTTTTTTTTATTATCACATTGACATTATGTTATTTTTGTAAGATGAGGAGAATAGACAAAATTATGATGACTAGTATTTTTAGTACTAGTTAATTTGTTGTAGGGTAATTATAAAAATTAGGATTAATGGCTGTGTTTTGGGAGCTAAAATGGCATTGTTGTGAAAATTTTAGGAGAAATGTTAGTTTTGTACAGAACATCATTTATATATGTACAAAGTAACTTGTGTGTATATATAGTGCAATGGAAGGAAAAAATAGTTTTACAATTGTATTTTTTTTTGCTCTATTTTTTAACATTTTTATAGACATGATATTCACATTTATAGCTTCTAATTATGACATAGATTGAGGGTAAATTTGACTTTTTAACAAAAATTAGATGTTAAGAGAAAAAAAAAGTAAATTTTCATTAAATGAGAGGGGAGGTATGTGTGAATTACGTCATACCTTCCCTCTATGTGTTATTTCACCAAACCTCAGGGGAGGTATGTGAAAATTCCCCTTCAATAATATACACAAACTTTTATACCATCTTTAAAAAAATAAAATATAACTATTTATATAAAAGAATAAAACGATTACATAAAATTAATCTGTATAAAAATTTATTTATGTAATATTATTCTATAAAATTTGTCGATTGCTATTTTGTTGAAATTTTTTCCTTTTAATGCTAAAATCCTATAATTCTTTTTATATTTATGGAAAAATAATGTGCTTAGAAGTTAAAATGGGTCCACAGAAACTAGAGGTTAGAAGAAATTATTGGTTTTTGACTTGTAAACGACACCAAATTCAACTATGGTGAAGTACATTTATTAACCATAGTTAAGTGTTTGAGCATTTTCTTCCTTGTTTCTTCAATGTCTACCTTCTTTAATAGCCACTTTCCTTACACAAATTTTTATATTATTTATAAATAAATAAAGCTGGACACATCAAATGATTATAATTCAATGAAACCATATAATTAATATATATATTATATTTAATTTGAACTGTTAAATATGTTCAAATCTAATAACTTATAAATGATATAAAAATTTATATAAAAAAATAAATTCTTAATCCATCTTCATGTAAACACGGATGGAGTGTTTGGTGGTAGAGAGAACCAAGTTGTACTAATTAATTGAAGAAAATATATTTTGAACTCGTTGCTAGCATTAGTAGTGGCAATTGGGCCGGGTCGGTCCGGTTCGGCATGGACAAAGTTTGTGAACAGTGTTGGCTCAATTTGGAGGCCCAACCCAAAGATCGAACGAGATTGGGTCGAGGTGTCAAGCCTATGGGTTGACCCGACCCGTGGGCCTGTGGTGGGCAGTCCAACAGGCTTCAACTTTGGCGAGTTTGACCGACCATTTAAAAAAAAATTATAAGTATTGCAACTCAAATTCAAGACTTGAGTAATACAAATAACATCCTGACCATTGAGCCAACTCTACTTGTTTATTATACTTTTTAAGTAATGTATATTTAATAAAGAATGTATATTTTTTAAATTGTTATTATCAATACAAATAATTGTATAATATAACTATAATTTTAACATATTTAAATATAATCTTATGACAATTATTTCTTTATAATTGTTTAAAGAAAGAATAATTATATTTTAATAACATAATTTTATAATTCTAATAAATATTTATTTTTCATAAATTAATTATTAAAAAAAGATAATGAACAATAATGATTAATTTGATTGAGACAATTAAAAAATTTATATAAAATATTATTGGTAATAAAAATTTTATTAAAAAAATCAAATTTAATTGATATGCTTATTTTAATTTCTTTATTAATCTATATAAATAGAAAAATAAATAAGTGTAGTAAAATATTATGGTTTAGTTTTTAATATAATTGATGAAGTTAGAGACAATATATTAACTAAATTTTAGAGTTCTTTTATTTTTTAATAATTTTGTAAAAAAAAATTATTTTTTTAGTGGATAAAAAAATTAAATCTAAAAATAAAATTTTGTTTTATTTTGTTAATTTTATATTACTATATTATAATAAATTAATTTATTAATTGTAAATAGATTATTTAAGTTTAAATCAATATATAGATATCTTTAAGCAATGTTGTCATTTTAATATGAAATTTTTAAATTGAAATTTAATTATCTAACTTTAAGCAATGTATAAATATCTTTATAGTATATTAATTACAATTAAACATGAACAATCGTTATATTATATACTTTAATTGTTTATTGAATTATCGTTATAAATATTTTGTTTGAAGTTTTATAATTAATTGAATTATTAATTATAACTAAAAAATTAATAATTTTTTATTATAATTAGAGTATTTCTTAAAAATTCCTTCAATTTATAATTTAATAATATCAAATCAATATTATTATTTTAATTTGAAATTTAATAAAAATTAATAATTTATTATTACAATGAGAATATTTTTTTAAATCTCCTTCAATATATAATTTAATACTATTAAATCAATGTGGTCATTTTAATCTAAAATTTTAAAATTAAAATTTAATTATTTAACTTTAAGCAATGTATAAATATTTTTATAGTATGGAGCGTGATCAATCATTACATCATATACTTTAATCGTTTATTGAATCATTGTTGTAAATATTGTTCTTTGAAATTTTGAAAATAAATTAATGAAAAAAAAAGTTTTCTAAATTATAATACTTATCAAAAAACTAAAAACGTTAATAATAAAAAAATGCTATTTTAATGTGGAAATGTCTTTTCATATTATCAATTAAAATTAGAAAAAAATTAGTCAACCCTTTAATTTTGAAATTTAATACGATTTTTTAACCGTTTAATCATAAATTATTAGAGTATTTTTTTAAAAATTCCTTGAACAGTTAGTTTAATGTATTTAAAAATTTTAATATTACTATTATAAACTTTTATTTTATTATAAGAATAAAATTAAATAAATTATATAAATATATATAATTTTCAATTCCAAACATGGCCTGCTGATTGGCCCACGACAAGCCCATAGGTCGGCCTATTATGGGTCAAGCATGACCAGCGGGCTATCCCAAGCACGGGCCCCATGGGTTGGCCCATCATGGGTCAGGCACGGGCTCGACACGGCCCAAACAATCTGTTTTAAGGGTCGTATCGGGCTCAAATTTTTTTTAGTGGGCTCAGACCGACCCGGACTTAAATACTGTGAGACTTGAATTAGTTCGGCACGCGAGCTTGGTTAGGCCTCAATTTCACAGGTCAGCCCGGTATGACTCGTTTGTCATCTCTAGCTTGCATGGACCTGAAAGTATAAATGTTGCCAATTTTTGGCAGTTTTAATGTTTTATAACTTTTCCTTTTGCTATTGGCTCCTGCTTATGCAAGACGATGATGGTCGATGTTTTGAATTAAGTAGAGACATTCTCAGGGTTTAAAGATTATAGATGCAGCAACAACCTTGTAGAAGAACGAAACAACAATACATTGTCAATTAAAAATCCAAAATAGTAAAATCATATTTGAAAAAGATAAAATAGATAAAGTAGGCAAAATTTATCTTTTTATTTTTTTAATTTATCTTTCTAAATTTGTTCGAATTTCTGTAAATATTATTTAATTGTTTAATTTTACATCAAAATTAAAAAATAATATTCAGTTTTATAATATAAATTTAATTTTACATTAAATACAATAAATTATTTCGTAATCATTATTGAATTTTAAGTTAAAATAAAAAATATTACTTTAAATTTATTATTTAATTTCAATTTTATGTCAAATTTGTTTTTAAAAATTACTATTTTAGGGTCCACAAACTAACAGATGGGACTCACATCTGAATATGGGAACCATGGCTGATTTATAAGACCCATCCTCGTAAAAGAGTATTTCTCTGTTAAATTAATAGATCGAAGGATGTAATGCGATATTTTAAAAAAATAGAGAGGTCTTGAGTAATTTAAAAAAATATGAGGGGGTAATTGAACATTTTTCTTTGTATAGTTACAATAGTAATATTGTGAAGTCAAAAAAATATATTTTTCATGTATTTTAGTTGTATAATTAAATTCTTTTGTTAAGAAAAAAATTGTGTGCCTGTTATAAGATAAATTAAAAATCAAGAGACATTTAATGAATTAAAAGAAAAAAAAAAGAGAAAAAAATAGAAAACTACATACATCAACACATATTTTTATTCACTCTCTTTCTATTTGATAGAATCCTCATTTTTATCCCATTTTATGATATAAAATAATTAATTGCTTTATTTATTTAGTAAAATTTACAGTTATTCCAATATGCAATAATTATAAAAACCAAAAATATAGAAGAAAGAAAAAAAAGTAAAATAATGTTTTTACATTTTTTTCTTAAATATAACAATTAATTAATAGTTTATTAACAGCATTGAAGAAGTAGGTAATACAAATTTTATTATTTGTCTTTTAAGTAGGAATGTGATAAGATCCCCAGAACCTATTCATTGCTTGAAGAAAGATACTGAAGATGTTCCAACTGCATGACATGACAAGTCCGTGTGTATGAACAAAAGTATAGAATATAGATCAAGAATGTACAAAAATACACACCTCGACCATCAACGTACCTACCTTTTTGGATGTCCTTCCAAAACTAGGAGTGCTAAATGGCCGAATCAGACCAGGCCAGGCCCGATCCAGAGACAGACACCGTCTCTTGTCTCTGTAGTGTCCATATAATGCTGGACTTGAATAACAGGCACAACCCCTCTGAAAAAAATACTAAAAGTATTAATAAATGAAAAAATAGAGAGGCTCTCGTTGTCTCCCCTTACAAATATGTATAGGCAAAGGCATACTTTAATTTTATACAATTTATAACATATATATAAATATTTTTCACAAGTGCGTTAATGATTCAATATATATATATATACACACACACACACATATAACAAGAAAGTTCGAAGAAGAGAGAAGGAAACCACTTATTTAATACTAACTTGATGGGTAGAATTTACTAGTGTACGTGAAGGTTGTGATGGAGGTGGAGGTAAATTAATTGAAGTGGGGCAAACGGGGTTTTCAAGTTGAAGAACACCTGGATGGTTTGAAAGCGTGGAGTAGTGGCAACTGTGTATTATGTAATGTAGTACTAAAAAGTGTGGGCCTGGGCCCTCAGCGATTTTGATGTGTCAAATAATTGTCCTATCCCATCCTATCTATCTATCAATCGAAAATGCAATGCAATGAATCATATACTTACAATTGTTGCAAAGGCGAGTAGAAGTTGGACCCTTTCAGTTGCTGAGGATTTTTACTGCACATTATTATTGGTGAAGTGAGGTCAATGATGAGACTGTTTTGCCTTCGTTCTCCCCTTTCTTCCCACTTCCACATCTACAGTATCAATATTATTGCTTGCAAAATAGGGCCCATCATCTGGTACACTTCCACTCACTCAATAATAATGCTCTGTTTCAATAAATTAACTATAAGCAGCCTTAATTAATTAATTTGGCTAAATTGCATGCAGCATGCTAGTGCTATACATACATACATACATATACATATATAATATATCTTGATTTGTAGAGAAAGCTTTATGATTTCATCTCCCACTTGCCCATATTCCTCTTTGTTTTTCTTTTGGATAGGTTTCTTTTAGTTTTAACAACAATGATTGAAAACAACCATTTGCCTGGCCTGCAGATTGTGAGGACCCATTTAGTTCAAAAAAATGCCAAAAGGGTTTCTCTAATTGATGGATTTTTATTATTATTTTATATATATATATACCTTTTTTTAATCTAAAGTTGGAACTCAAAAACAACTGATGGGAAGAGCTCTAGCTTAGCTTCTTAGCCAGATTGAGCTTTGTTTCTGCACCAGCCAAGGTGCCCAGCGATCTTTCGCCAACTGTGACACGTGTAAAAGTAAAAACACAAAAAAAGACCAAAGTTTTATTCTTTTATGTAGTATCCATGAAAAGGTGCCATGTGTTAATGTTGTTGCGGCTATCCCTTTCCCCTTATTTAAATATTTAAGACCTCCAATCTCTTCTGATTTAAATTTTCACTGTGTTTTAGTGGAAGGAAGCCTTCCTAAAAAATTCATACCCTTTTTTTTTTTTAAAATAAATAATAATAATAATAATAAGCAGCATATATTTTCATCTGTCAGAAACTTAGCTAGGTTCTGGGTATATTGGAATTTTGGAATTAGAATGGAATTCAAAGCCTATAAATGAATCAGGTTCTCCCATAGTTCCTCATCTGCATATTGCATTAATGCATATGCATGCATAGCTCCCTCCAGTTCTCGCTGATATATATATATATGCGCGAAAGGAATAACTCCTTTGATAAAAGTGTTTCTATTGGTACTATGGAGTACACACCGCATATTTCTTTACACATTTTTCTGTTTTTTATTTATAAATTATAAATATTTATATTTGCCCGTTGATACTTTAGCAAAGGTATATTTGTAATTGGCACTTGCCGATTAATTTTAAATATATATATATATATATTTTTAAACTTTTTAACTTCAAAAGTAACTCATGAAATTATAAAATAAAATAAATATCTCCATCTCAGGCTTAGAAAGATTTATTGGAGTTGCGAAATTTTGTGCATTATTGGACGGACAGGTTGTCCTACGACTGATGTGGATGGATATTGCGGGATGACTCATCCCCATCCCATCGCGAAAGAGAGCTACACCTTCCCCATTTGACGGTGCTTCCGGGTTCCGTGCGGCGCCAAGTTAGGCTTATAATCATGTACGTCCAATTACCGCTTCAATTTTCATACTTTTCGTTTATCAATTTTTAAATCTAATAATCCTCATAGGCTTAATTTCTTAAAGGAATTGAGTTGAGTTGTGCTGTTAGGTTGAAAGAGGAATTTAAAAGGTTTGTCAAATTCTCATCCATTCATCACGTGGAGGCATCGCTATCGCATGTAATAATTATGCAATGCACTGTTGCTGCACATAGAAATTTAAATAAAAAAAAAAAAAGTTTATTTTATCCCTACGCATGAAATCAACTTAATTTTTTTTATTAGGACTTTAATTGATCCCTCCATTGGCTTTCCTTCCATCTAACGGCGTCTACCCTGCCACGTGCAATCACGTCATAGTAACTCGGCGGCTGCCGGCATTGCTGACGGGGCTTTCAAGAAGCCTACAAAAAAATATTAAACACGTGTTTAGACATTAAAAAAATAGTTACTCTATTAAAATTAGGGAAACAAAAAAAACAGGAAAAGAAACCGTAACGAGTATAATAATAATAATATATAGGGTAATGGGAAATGCTGGTTTGTTTAATTAAGAGTAGAGGAGCAACTTTAGCCTTTATTCTGTATTGACGAAAGCATCTCATCAGCCATTTATGTATATTTATATTTGTAAGTATACGTCGTCGTGTCATGGTGGGTGAAATGCCGTAATCTCTGACGCTGAGATGTAATGTGTGCCAGAGCTTCATGAGAATGACCCAAGTGCATCTGTTTTTCTTATTCCTCTTCTTCCTTAATGCCAGAGCTATGGCGTTGACATTCTGTTTTAATTTCTCCTCTAATTTAATCTGTCATCTTTCTATTTATAAATCCAACATTCGAAATTTATAATTTAAGTTCTTTTATCAAATTTTAATAAGTACGCGAGCTGACAATAAGGATTAGATACTTAATTAATACAAATAAACGAATTATATCATAGTATTTGCTAAACCGATTAAATAAAAAATAATAATTAAATTTTAATTTCCAATTATTTGTTAAATTATATGAAATTAGAGACTTGCATGTACGATTAGCTCGATTCTGAATAATATGATTAATTTTTAATTATAAAGCGCTGGTAGCTTTAGATGGATAAACTTCAATTTAATGCCTGGGTTGCTTTTTATAAATGTTGTCTGCTGCTTTTATCAATCAGAATAATACAAATTCTAATGCCACCGAACCCTTCTTTGTCTTTCATATTTATTCATTTCAGTACGGTGTTTGGCAATTTTAACAAAATTAACCTCCTCGGTTGCGCCAAGATCCTATCCTCGTGGAACCGCATACAGGTAGTTTTTGCTCCAAGGACTTGCAATATGGCAGCGCATTATTTGGCTAAGCTGGCCTTCAACAATTGTGATGAGCATGTGTGGCTAGATAATTTTTCCAAGGAGATTCACGATTATGTAATTCAGGACAAAATGTATTGTTTCTGGGTTAATTGAAATTACTCTCTTTTCCAAAAAAAAAAAATAACCTCCTCGATTGCTGGGGAAGAGTAAATTGCCAATTGTACATAGGTTTTGAAGCCGCGTGTTTAGAAAATTTTCTTTCTTCGCGAATTAATAATCTCTTAGCTTTAAATACAAACTAATAAAAATATTGATCGTATAGGTATATAATAATCATGTACAATGTCCAAAAATATTTTTAATTAGCAAGTCATTTTTGAAAAATAGATTTAAGTGCATTATAAAAGTTGGTGGCACTTATCATAAATAAAATTGGCTCATCGTACTATATTAATGAGTAACGTGTTGCGATGGTTCTCCTAAAAGACTTGTCATAAGTTTATGATATATTAAAAAAATAAATTATATTGGGAGTTAAGTCGTAAAATAATACCATATGGTTGAGCTTTTCCGATTGGATACACATTTTTTCTAAGACAGACATGTTAGCACTCTTTCGTTGAAGAAATTAACCAACCAATAACAATTCCAAATAAAAAATATATATAAGTCGTGAACCAAACATCCACCATAATTCTCGCTATTTAATTAAGAATTACATTAAAGCTTCGTTATTTATAATTTATGATTATTTTCTTTTTGTCCTTTTCCAGTTCTCCCGTGATTTTTTTAATAAATTCGAAATTGTATTTTATAATCGAGTAATTGGTGAATTATTCTTCTAAAAATGAGTGGATTTAATAACACAAATTTGTGGAGTGTGCCTGCTGCCGTCCATAGCCTATGATGACTTTGTATTTGTTTATAGCTGTACTAATTTGTTCATACCATTTATGTGTAAAGTTATTGTCATTTTCAATGTTTATTATGTAAGACAAAAATCGCTGACCCTTTATAATTTATTTATTTTTTAGTCATTAATCAATAAAGAGCCTGTGAATAAGAGACGTTTTACTGGAATCCTATATTTAATTAATTGTCTTAATTCAAAACTATTAACCCTGTCAACTTATGTATAAAAAAAAAAAAAGAAAAGAAAAAAAGAGAGACCCAGTTTCTCCAATTTTATAATCTCTATTTGGTCAATACCAAAACCTGAGACCAAACTTACATCCGTAAATCACCAAATTTTATTTATTTATTTATTTATTTTTGGGTAAATTTAACGAGGGTGGCTAAAAATTGAAGTAAAAGGTAATTTCAACATCATGGATGGTGCAGGGTCATAAAAGTTAGAGCAGTAAATATGTATGTAAGGGTAAATAAATTGGAAGTCCGTGAGAGGAGGGACCCCCATAGGCCGTTTAGGCTTTTATATCTATGAAGGGTAGGCGTAGAATGTGAATATTTTTTGTTACTCCAGCAAAAGACAAAGCTGTTCCAAGTCCCAACCATGAAACCGTTAATTGCTGTCTTTCACCGTGGCTCTGGTATCATTTCACTTCTTAATGAATTTCTTTATTTTTATGGTATTATATTTTGGATGATAAAATATAAGGAATTATTTGTTGTAATTAAAAGCAATGTAAGGTTTATTTGATAGTTATTAATTGTATTTGGTGTTGAATGGAAAATTAAAGTTCTAATATTTTAATTCTAAATTTATCAAAAAATTCGATTTTAATTTTTAAATAATATAAAGCTTTAAAGCATAGCACAAAATTGTTATTCTTTTATAACTCCATTTATCTTTTCGAATAAAAAAAATTAGTGGGTTAGAAATTTTTTACACGCCAATCGTATTTTTGTATTCAAGAAGAAGGAAAAAAAAAAAAAAAGTATCTTGAACTTTTCATGGCAACTCTCAAGTGGTAACCAGTGATTGTAAGTTTACTAGAATTTCACAAATCCCAAACTTACACTGCAATGATCCGACACGGTAGTCCAAAAAGACGCTGAGCAGATGCAGACAAAAAACAGAGAGAGACCTTCTTTGTACACGTGGGACATAGATGCTGTGCGTTTTATCTATCAACTCTACAAGCTACACGTAGTTCTACGGATCCATTGCGGCGGTGACACGTTGTGCAATCCTATTTGCTGGAGCCAAAGAACCGGTGCGCTGACGTGGAATGTCGCTGTCAGAAGAGCTTCCCAGAGGGAGAGAGGAGAGGAGAGGAGAACAGAGTCACCAACATTGAAGTGGGTAGTGATGGCCTAATCACTTGGTGACATGCCTTGATTAAAGTGTCCTTGTACTTTTGCCATCACTTTATTTTTTATTTTCCATTTTGCCACTGTTGTCGTCTAACTACTTTCCCGACCCTTAATAAATGCCCTCACAATTATGCCCTTGCTTGTACTATTTATTTACGTCCAAAAACCTAGTTCCTTGTCCTCGAGTATTTGCTTCTTGTTGCTTCCTATGCCTTAAACAAATTGTACAAAAAGTGTAAAGAAAAAAAAAATAAATAAAAGAGAGATGCCCATTGCCCACCCTATTGGCCATAGGTTATACCAGTTGGTTACAACTACAAATGCCACTAAATTTTACATAATTGGTGGGGGTTTTACTTTTTAACTGAGTATTATGAAATGAAGTGTCACATATTCACAAAAGAATGATTTTTATATTATAAGATATTAAAATTATATTTAAATTAGTTGATAACATAGTAACACAATGATGGTGTTCTTTGGATATCAATAAATACTACATAAAAATGTAATTTTTAAAGCTTGTGCAATTAATAATTTTAATTAATATTTTTATTTAAAATTTCGGCATAAATTTATTATTCTACCGTTAACAGTAAATGGATGCGTATATTGTAAAAAAAGCTAACAACAATCATTTTCAAGATAATAGTTGAATAGCTTTACTCTTTCATACAAATAATGGAATTAGTGATTAAACCAAGGAATGAAACATCAAGAAAGGACTTAAGATTAGCTGTAAGCAAAGGGGTTTAGATTCCAAAACAGAGAAGACATAATAACGCCTTGAGAGGTTCCTATCATGGGGGCCTTATCTCTTTACCTAATCTTTTTGACTCGAAGGGTCCTCTTATGGCAATTGAGGCAAAGTAAGGGGTATCTAATGCCAGGCAAAAAAGTTGATGTTCATAGTTTGTAATATTGTAGTCATGCAAGGGTACTTTTGTCAACTGAAAAGTACAGCCATACAAACACAGAGTTAACGACTTAGCGTGTAGAAGTTGTCTACTGGCGTTGGATGGATAGGGATGTGAACACAAAGGAAAGTTGAGAAAAAAAGCAGTGATTTCTGCTCGGTGGGAGTTTGCCTTTTATGCCCTTATTTTATTTCTTAGAAAAGTATTAATTTCATTTCTATAATAACGCATTAAATTTTAAATCTGTTTTATTATTATTATTATTATTATTATTTTTTTATTGGATGGATGGTATGGATAGAGATAATGGCCTTGGCCCGTGCTAATAGACATTTCTACCACCATTTTCATCTTCTGCTCATCCTTCTCAATTTCTTTCTTTTTAGTGTCCATGAATCCGTTCCTTTTCCCTTCTTTTACATGTGCAAGTGTTTTCTTTAATATTTCCTGTGGTAAGCTCTTGTTGTGTCAAACCTTAACAACATCCACATGCTTGATTTTCTTCATGTTTGATTTCAGGTGTTTAAGGAGTCCTATAAACTAGATTTTCTGTCAGATTCTTTGTTGAGTTTCTGATTTGAATACTAAGTTTCGAATTTTTTTTCTTGGCCAGTTTCGTCCATTTCTTGGTCTGAGCTTTGGTTGGTAGCTGGTTGATAGGATAAAATCAAATTCTATTAAGAATTAGGAACTTCCGGGGATTCTTTGATTCTCTTTTTTGGTTCATGAATTCCCTTATCTATCTAAGTTTTGAGTCTTCTCTGTTGCATTCTTCAGTTCGTAGCTAATACTGGTGGATAAGATAGCATCTTTTCTCTCCCAGGTCTCCTTTTCAATTTGCCTCTTTAGGGAAATTGGAGGTGGGTGAGCTCTAGTTCTCCTTCAATCCTCATTTCTCTGGTTTTTTTTTTTTTTTGTTTCAATTTAGATTTTCGTTTATGTTGGGTTTTACTAGACAGTCTCTGTAGATTTGGTAGTGGGTCTCTCTCTCTTTACCTAAGTCATTTCTAGCTGGAATTTACTATAAGTTAGACCCACTTCAACTTGGTACTGTTTCAAGTTAGCTGGAGTTAAACTAATTACTCATTTGGATGAGTTTGCTTCATGTGTTTGGGTTTGGTTTAAAGGTGGGGCACTTGCTTTGGATGCTATGTTGCTGGATTGTTTCTGTGATTTCTGTGAACTGGTCCATGAATGGTGAATGCAAGGATTCCAAGACTGGTTTGCTGGGTGAAGTTTGTACGATGTGGCTAAAATGCTGGGAGACGATATCAGGGAACAGTTGCAAGATTCATCATCTCTATCAGTCTATTGGTTTCAAAAGAGTTAGAGAAACATTGTGGAGGGTCTTGGTTACGTGGTTGCTTTTTTGGACCTTGGTTTCTTTGTGTACCTTTTGGTATATGAGCTCACAAGCTACTGAGAAGAGGAAAGAGACTCTAGCTAGTATGTGTGAGGAGAGAGCTAGGATGTTGCAGGATCAGTTTAATGTGAGCATGAACCATGTCCAGGCTATGTCCATATTGATCTCAACATTCCACCATGGCATGAACCCATCCGTTATTGATCAGGTTATTGGATCCCCTCTCTTATCTTTTGCAACCTCAGATGTTAAAACTGTTTGAAATTGATAATTTTTCACTTTCAGTGCTCAATTGACTTCCTCTGCTATTCGTCTTAATGTTAATTTTCTTGTCTATATTTCAATTCTCAGCCAGTTAAAAACTATTTGACCTTGGGGTTCCCAAGTTTGGAGTGAATGGTTTAACTGGTCTGATTTGGGTGCTTAATTATGGAGTTGCTTCTGATTCTACAATTCCAGCACAAGCATTTACTCCATGATACATAGTTTTGGTTCAAAATGATAAATTGAGTGAATTTCTACCGGTTTTTAATATAAAATGTTAATTTTTTTAAGTTTAGATCATCCTAAAACCAGATCTGATTTTTTTCTTTTTGGGGTCTATGAACTACAATCAATAGTCTTGAGAGAACAAACCAAACTAACATTGAGAACATGTAGATGACTTTTGCGAGGTACACAGAAAGAACTGCTTTTGAAAGGCCGCTCACAAGTGGCGTAGCATATGCTGTAAGGGTGCTCCACTCTGAAAGGGAACAATTCGAGAAGCAACAGGGATGGAAAATTAAGAGGATGGATACGCTGGAACATAATCCAGTTCACAAGGGTGACTATACCCCAGAAGCCTTGGAGCCATCCCCAATTCAGCCAGAATATGCTCCAGTTATCTTTGCACAGGATACCATTTCTCATGTGGTTTCTCTTGACATGCTTTCGGGAAAAGTAAATTTCTTTTCCACATTCTCTGTGCTTCTCATTGTTAGGTTTCTTGGCCACTGTGATATATTTGACCCAGAAATGCATATTTTTGGTTCTAACTCTATCTACCTCTTCTTTGAAAAGCTGATCTTGACCTTTCAAGGTCATACTTTATCATTTTGAAAGCTCTTCATGGAGAAATTGAAGTTGCAAAATGCGATCCTGAATGTGAAGTTTCAATGCTTGTGTATCAACAGGAGGATCGTGATAATGTGCTGCGAGCAAGAGTATCTGGGAAAGGAGTCCTAACTGCTCCTTTCAGGTTATTGAAAACAAACCGCCTTGGAGTTATTTTGACGTTTGCTGTGTACAAGAGGGATCTCCCCTCAAATGCAACTCCAGAGGAAAGGACTGAAGCTACTTATGGGTAGGTTGTCCATAAAAAAGTTAAACTTGATTTGGAAAAGTCTTCACTAGCTTCACTTTCCTTGCATGCAGCCTCAATGAACGAAAATAGTTTTTAAACAGGTTTATTCATACCCCTTAAAGCATGCAAACACATTTATTATTGATTCTCTAGGACAATCTTTAAAAGAAGGAAAGAAACAGCGGATCAGTGTTTAATATCTTAGAATTGGCTGTATATTTTGAACGCCATACACTGAGAGCAACTTCATGTTGTCTCTTCTGTGCAGTTGAAAATGAAAAGATACTCATCTATATAGATGTCAAGTGATGTAGCAATGGAAGGCTTTGTAGTGACCTCTTGAAAGAATCAGAATTTCTCTGATTAGAAACAGCATGCATTTTTTCTAATGTCACCACTGTTGCCAAGCAGGTACCTTGGCGGCGTTTTTGACATTGAATCACTTGTGGAGAAGTTACTTCATCAGCTTGCGAGCAAACAAACCATATTTGTGAATGTATATGACACCACTAATATTTCTGAGGCAATCAGCATGTATGGTTCAAATGTATCAAATGATGGTTTGGATCGTGTTAGCACCCTTAACTTTGGAGATCCCTTTAGAAAGCATGAGATGCGTTGCAGGTAGTCATAAACTGTTCTCTCGTATAGGAGGTTTTTTTTTTTTTGAGTTTTACGCCTGTCTGAATTAAGTTTTATGATATGACTTACTATAATGGGTAATAATTACGTTTTAAATTCTTACCCAAAGCATAGAGAATCTTCTACTGGAAAGGAGCTTGACGAAATGAGTCCATGCTGACCTGAGTTACATTTTGATGCAGATTCAAACAAAAACCCCCATGGCCATGGTTAGCAATAACAACTTCAATTGGTATCCTTGTGATTACATCGCTTCTTGGACATATATTTCAGGCAACTGTGAATCGAATTGCCAAAGTTGAAGAAGATTATCAAGAGATGATGGAACTCAAAAAGAAGGCTGAGGCGGCTGATGTTGCAAAGTCACAGGTGCATGATACTTTTTTAACTTACACAATTAAACATTGCTAAGTTCATCTTTTATCTTTATGCGGTTCTAATCAACTTCGACCTTCTGTAGTTCCTTGCTACTGTTTCTCATGAGATCAGAACTCCAATGAACGGTGTTCTAGGTGATTTCTTAAAGCTCTTGTTCTCTAAATTGTGTAATAACTATTCCTAAAAGCTAATTTCTTTATGAAGTTCAGAGAATGTTTACTGTTATTTTATTACTTTTTCAGGAATGTTGGACATGCTTATGGATACACCTTTAGATGTAACTCAACAGGATTACGTCAGAACTGCCCAAGCCAGTGGAAAAGCTCTTGTTTCACTTATAAATGAGGTTTTGGATCAGGCGAAGGTGGAATCTGGTAAATTGGAGCTTGAGGCAGTGAGTTTTGATTTGCGGGCAATTTTGGATGATGTACTATCACTCTTTTCTGGGAAGTCTCAAGAAAAAGGCGTAGAGGTAATTTGTGTCTCTTATCGTTGCAATGATGTTTAACTGGTGTTATAGATTTGTTGTCTTAACATCTGAGCTTCTGAAACTGACATAAAAATAATTTGTATCAAGTGCAGTTGGCAGTCTATATCTCTGATCAGGTTCCTGAAATATTAATTGGTGATCCAGGGAGGCTTCAACAAATCATCACTAATCTCATGGGAAATTCCATTAAAGTAAGTATGCATCGTCAATTCATCTTTGAGTTGCCGGGACTTAAAAAGTCAGATTCTGCTTGACATGATTGTGGAATTTCAAGAGAAACACGTGAACCATCCAGTGGATTTATTTAATATTTGCTTTAACAAAGAAAACATTGAATCGTATAGTTCAAAATTGTGAACCATGGCAGTAACTTTTTTTTTTAAAAAAATTTTATATAAGGGAAGAAGATAAAAAATAGGAGAAAAATGGGTCCAAAATTTTTGCTTATACTGAAGATTTGAATTCTTATATTATGTTGCATATATAAATATGTAAACTACCATTGTAAATACGTTTGAATGTAGGAAATGTTGCATGTTATTTGCGAGATCAGAAATGTAAATGAATTTTTAACTATGCAGTTCATAGAGAAAGGACACATCTTTGTCACTGTTAATCTTGTTGAGGAGGTGCTTGACTCGACTGAAGTCGAGACGGAATCGTCATCATCAATGAACACCTTCAGTGGTTATCCTGTTGCAGATAGACGATGTAGCTGGAAAGGATTTAGGAGTTTCAGTCAGTATGGATCTACTCGTCCATTCAAGTCATCATCCTCTGATCTCATCAATTTAATTGTGTCAGTTGAAGATACAGGAGTAGGAATCCCTCTAGAAGCCCAACCTCGCATTTTCACTCCTTTTATGCAGGTTGATCCATCTATTTCCCGAACACATGGGGGTACAGGTATTGGACTAAGCATAAGCAAGTCTTTGGTAAGCCGCATGAACGGTGAAATTGGATTTGTTAGTATTCCAAATATTGGATCTACTTTTACATTTACTGCTGTCTTTGGCAATGGCTCTTGCACTACAAAAGAGCACAAAAGCCAGCAAATGACTGGCCAGTCTAACTTTGTGTCCTTAGAATTTCAAGGTATGACAGCATTGGTTGTTGACCCGAGACCTGTCCGGGCCAATGTGTCAAAATATCATATTGAACGTCTTCGAATACAGGTTGAAGTAGTTTCTGATTTGAATCAAGGTTTGTCTCAAATATGCAGTGGGAATAAGGTTATCAACTTGATCCTTGTTGAGCACGAAGTCTGGGAAAGGGATGCAAGTATATCAACCTACTTTGTTAACAACTTGAGAAAATTTGATTCTGGGGTGCAGTCGAAACTGTTTGTTCTGGTTAATTCTATCAGTTCTTCTAGAGCAAACACTACAAGTTATGGTGTTTGCAAACCAACTTTGATCATGAAACCTCTAAGGGCAAGCATGCTAGCCACATCTCTTCGACAAGCCATGGGTGTTGGGAACATGACTAATCCCCGCAATGGGGAGCTCCCCAGTGTCTGCCTCCGTAATCTTCTTCTTGGTAAAAAAATATTAATTGTAGATGATAATTTGGTGAACCTCAAAGTAGCTGCTGGTGCATTGAAGAGATATGGTGCTGAGGTGGTCCGTGCAGAGAGAGGTAAAGAGGCAATTGAGCTGCTTAAGCCACCCCATCAGTTTGATGCCTGCTTCATGGATATCCAGATGCCAGAAATGGATGGGTATGAGATTTTCTTTCCTTGAGATTTTTTATTTGAGTAATAAAAAAACTTACTTTGAAACCGAAGGAAAAGGAATAACTAGATTTTCTATAACAAAATTGTCATTAGAGACTATGATCCGTTGACCTTTTAGATAGTTTTTGGCGGCTTATGTTATCATAGTTCACTAATAATAGCTCTCATTCCTCCATGTCCTTTGCTCCCTCTCTTGATGATTTCTTCTTTCATTTTACTTCTGAAACCTATTGATTTTATTCCTTCCCAGGTTTGAAGCTACAAAGATAATTCGGGATATGGAACGCAATTTGAATAATCAGATTCGACAAGGAGAAGTATCTTTTGAAGGTTATGAAAATGTTTCAAACTTCAGTGTACCCATTTTGGCCATGACTGCAGATGTGATCCAAGCTACACCTGAGGAATGCCTAAAGTGTGGAATGGATGGTTATGTTTCAAAACCATTTGAAGCTGAAAAACTGTATCGAGAAGTTTCACGCTTTTTCCAATCAAATACAGATGGAAATCTATAGCGAGGATTTCTGTTGAAGACACACTGATGAGAGTAGCACAAGGCCCCTACTCTCCATGATGCTTCAAATTGCTTAAATGTATTTGTAGTTCTTCCCAAAAGTGAGTTGTCCTCCATTGATCTCAATGCATTCCCTTAAATATTGACACACATTTTTAGCTTGGTCAAAACCTCACAAAAATGCTACAATTTGCTTATGTCTGAAGCCTTTTTTTATCATTGACAACTAGCTAACTGCACAAGGAATTTCTATTGACCTACTTCTCTGCTTCATTTCAGGAAAACACGTGTTTTGTGGCCCGAAAGAACTATAGGAGAGTACATAGAAGCCAAGCCTCTTTTCGTTGGTATTGGGTTTTCATTGACGGGTCATAAGCCAGTTAATTTTCCATGTATATTCCCTCTTATTTCCAGAACTTTCATTAGGTTCAGTGAATTCGGGATTTCTATTCAAAGTTAATCTCTGTTAGGAATTAGGACTACTCAAAGGATAGGAGAAATCCAATTTTTTGAGTGTATCATAGAAGCTATGCGGCTGCATGTATTACTCCTATGGAAAATAAAAGCTGCAATTATTTGAAGAGAGATCTTGGGTTCTCTCTCTCTCAATATGATTTTGTGTATCATAAAGATTGATTCGGTTGAAAGGATTGACGATTGGCTTCTCAGCAACCAAGGGAAGAATGCATCATGTATATTATCATTGTTAGTGCACTTAAAAATATATATATCTATATATCTATAGATATATTTGTATTATTGATGTGTATGTATAATTGCCCTTTTTTTCACATCTTATTAATTTCTTCTTAACATTGCCAAGCCAAGAGATTCTTGTAGTAGGAACTGGTGTAACAAGTACAGTGACAGTAATCATATTTGATTATATTTATCTGATTTGTGTACTGTTTAAAAGTATTATCACTGCATTGCATTGGTTTATTACTTATGACTTAACGTTACGAAGCTAGATGTGAATTAAATAAAGACTCGATAATGTCTCTATTGATTTCCATATAAATATGAGAGATGCTATGCGATGGTTTTGCTCCTGAACCGATTGGTTTTATTTTATTTTATATTTGTACGCAATCTAACAGCAACACTGTCGATATGTCCGAGTGGTTAAGGAGACAGACTTGAAATCTGTTGGGCTTCGCCCGCGCAGGTTCGATCCCTGCTGTCGACGCATGATTTTTGTTGTTTGTTTTTAATAAATTTTTGGCGTCAAACTGACGCAAAACAAAAGTACATTATCTAGGTAACACACACTGTATCGAGCGTCTATAAGTAATAGCACACGGTTTGTAGTTCGTACACGGTAGACCAACCGATGGAATCCTTCTCGACACTTTTTCTGATTATTTAAATTTCAAATCCCAGCCCTTGATCTAATCACCAAAACCCTCTTGCTCTTTTTCACTTGCATTTCTTTCTATTTTATAAAACAAACATACCAAAATCTCTAGAGCTCTCTCTCTCGCTCGCGTGAGTATTAAGCGAAACAGCAAAGGCAAAAGAGAGGCGTAGGGTTTTGATCAAATGGATCCAGACGCAGTGGCAAAGGCTTTCGTCGAGCACTACTACTCCACCTTCGATGCGAATCGTTCGAGCCTCGCCAATCTCTACCAAGATGCTTCCATGTTGACTTTTGAAGGTCAGAAGATTCAAGGCTCAGCCAACATCGTTGCCAAGCTCACTAGCCTCCCTTTCCAGCAGTGCCAACACTCCATCACCACTGTCGATTGCCAGCCCTCTGGTCCCGCTGGTGGCATGCTTGTTTTCGTCTCTGGTAACCTCCAGCTCGCGGGTGAACAGCATGCGCTCAAGTTCAGTCAGGTCTATACTTCGAACCTTTTCTATAACTGTATCTTTGTCTATGTTTTGTTGAATCTAATTTTTAATTCGATTTTTTTGTGATCTGTGCCAGTTGTCTGGTTCCGTTTTGATGTTTGATTGGATCGATCTGATAGCAATTGATATGAGATATTTGATTTTATTTTCATGAAATTAATAGGTTGATTTGGAATGCTTGGCTAGATCTAGGTTTCTTATTGATACCTACCATTCTCTGATTTATTTGCAATATCCGTTTATCAATTAAATATTCCTGTTATATAGTTTTGCCTTTAATTGGTAAATTTTTAAGGGCCCTTTGGTGCTTAGGATTTTAAGAAATGATTTTATGTCTATTTTTTCTATTTAAAATTTCCATCATTTGGCATGCTCATGGCGGGACTCCAATTGTATTGTATAGCTTTCACAAGTAAGATATAGTTTTCATTGTTGGCATATCTCAATTGTAGTATGTTTGTGGAGGCATTTTTCCAGAGGGATGCTTCTATAATCAATTCCATAGTAGTTTAGAGACACTGACAGGCTTAAATATTCACATAGTGAATTTTAATCTATTAAATTTGTTCATTGCTTTTCATTCTACTATATTAATATTGAATAACTGCTCTTGCTCGTGTTCCTGTGATCAGCGACCAGGACACACCCATTGTCATAATGCACTACCGGCATGTTTTGATGTAATGTAGTCTTATACTTTATAAGAATTTTGTCCCTACATTAGCTATCTTAAGAGTCCAAAATGTTGGAAAAAGATTAAGTTATTAGGTTCCATATGCTTTGATTGGACAGGTTTTGCCAACCTGTTGGGATGGCTGTTTCTTTGCCTTTGCAAGTATGAATCTTTAAGTAGTTTAATTTTGATCCTTGAAGTTGGACTGGGAATTTCTGCTATAGTTTGCATGTATTCTTCTTATTATTCCTTGTACCCGTAGGCTTATCCCTGTCTGCTTGTATTGAAATTGAAGTAGGCCATTGATTGTCTATATGTGTACAAAAAATTGTATCAGGTAATGATGGGGGGATGACTTAGGTTAAAGAGTTTCGACTTGGGTCACATGGAACCTTAGTTTGTGGGGTTTAGGATTTTTAGGAGGATGCTGTGGCTTTCTGTATCTTTCAATGTGGATTTATTTCAGTTTTCAAATATCTAGTGCAATTTCATCACCATGTGAATATTGATATAGCGAGCCCTCTTTATATATTTCCACTATACTTATACTACTACTTGTGTGATTACGTTGCAACGATAGGTGTTCTTTGTTATTGGTTCATGGTCTAAAGCATACGTTTATTGGGATGCGTGAAAAGTGTTATTATGAAGATACAATGTCTCCTTTCATGAGGGATCTTACTAGTTGAATTAACTACTATCTACAGTGCTTCCTTTGAGAAATCTGCATGACATGTTCATATTTCTTATATATGTGACATATCTGTTGAGGAATTAGCTGGATTGTTTATTACAACCTGCATTTATTTCAGTCTTTCAAACACATTTTTGTCTCTGATGCTATTATCAGTCCTAACCAAAGATTTATGGACATCCTTATGTTTCTCAGATGTTCCATTTGATGCCAACACCCCAGGGAAGCTTTTATGTGTTGAATGACATATTCAGGTTGAACTACGCATGAAGAGGAGATTAAGGGGGATGTATGCTCTGAAGGACTTTAAACATGTTTTTTTATATCCGTTGAATTTTAAACGTTTAAATGAAAACTGAGCTTTTTGGTTGATTATGTTTCAATGTTTCCTTGTGCATTTTTCTGAACTGTAATTCAGAGACATCTTTGTTGTGATTGGTTGAGTTGGTGAAAAATCTTTTTTAAGAACCGGGTCTGGGTGTTGGAGTACATTTGAAGACTTTCTATCTTAGTGGCTGTTCTCAGACATGCTTTCGATGAAAATGAATTGCAAATATTGGGCAATTGTCTAATTACCTTTTCTTTTGTAGTTATCAAGTGGCAGCATCTGCTTATTAGTATATATGATTATGACCATGTTCTCTTGTAGCATATAAGTTATGTGTCATCTTGAAAAGATGTTGTTGACAGAATTCTACAGTTATCCTTAGCATTACGGGGGATTTTAAATGCGGGCTCTCATGCGCGTTTAGCACAAAGTCAAGAGCCGGACGTGGCACATCAACTCTTTTGGTGGGCGATTAAATGAGGGTTATTTTCGGAATGTTTCATATAATTTATGAGTGGTCCCGTTTCTCGCCAAATGGACAATTGGGATTTAGTTCTCTTAGTCGTCTTATCTGTTTTGTGTTTGAGGTTAAACGCTGGGCTTTAGATTTTATTTTCCTCTGCTGCTAGGGATTCGGAATGCTTAATGCATTTGTGACCATAACAACTCCATATCCCCTCTTCCGCTGTGCATTGTATTCTCTCTAATTCTTTAATTTAGGATTTTCTTTTCTTGATTTTTCTGAAGCTTCAATATCTAACTTGATTTAGTGATGTTACTTTCACGTATTTTCTACAGCTGTTCTTGTTCAGATCAGATATGAAATGGGGTACAGCTGTACTTGTTCATGTCGTATATAAAATGGCCGAAATTCTGACTCCACCGTGTCTGGGCTCGGTCAAGTTTCAGCCACATTCCAATCATCCGCGTCATGAACACGATAATGTTTGGATATTACTTTCGAGATAAATATTAAAATATCCACCTTAACCCTTTTCCATAAAATACATTTCCTCTTTATTATTTTTGAAAAACTTCAGTTGTTGTAATCACTATTTAGTATCAGATTTCAGAAACGATGATTACTCGAAATGTTTTTTTTTTGGCCGCGTAAGCAGTCACTTTTATTTAATCCAATATAATTAATCATAATACGTCTAAACCAGCTTACCGGGTAATAACATTATTGTGGATTACTTATTTCGCTCATACCAAATAACGCAGCGATTGATTCAGCAGCCTAGGATTGTTAAGCGTATTATTTAAAACCTAATACTAGGATCAAGTTGAATCAACGTTCAACATCTGCACCACAAACATTTAAAAGATTTTCATTGAAAGGAAGCAAGGAGAAAGGTACACATTTCAGATTTCACTCTCTACTATAATCATAACACATTGAACCAGGTGAAAACACAATCAAGCCCACTAACCCACTTTTATCGACTCCTCATGACAAATACACAGCCGGCAAATCAGTGTCTTTCACCATTCATACTTAATTCTGGTAAAATCACATGGGGCAACTCTGGTATATTGAGAGGAGTGCGTTGATGAGCTTCAGTTTGATGGTTTTCTTCTGCATCTTGGGCAATGTTTCCAGGACGTTTAAACATCCCCGTGAGCACACTTCCCACGGACCTAAAAGGGTGGTTCAATCCATCTTTAACTTTCAAAATGAGTTTGACCTCAGATAATTGCCAGGCGGCAGTGAGAACAATCATCACTGACAGAAGACAATGGGTTATAAAGTTCTGTCTCTTCACATTCCTAAGCTCATTCACAATCTCTTCTCTACTAATCACAGCACCATCACCGCCTAAGTGACCAGCATTCTCATCCCTAGTCTCTACTTCACCAGTAGCAGAAGAGTTTGCTTCCTCTTGTCCAGTTTTTCCTCCTGGTTGCTTAAGCATCCCATCTCCTTCTAATGATTCCAACTATCAATAGAAAGTTTGAACACATTAATTTCTCAACCTTCTCCCCTTACTTAAAGCCTAGTTATGACACAGTTTAAGGTAAGGGCGTATGCATGCTCTTCATCTCTTATCAAGGATTTCTAAAACACATATTAGTCTCTACAAGACTGTTGAAAATAACCTGGTCAATTAACAAGAATAAATTGGCATGGCTAAATTAACTACATTACACGTAAATTTGGTTCAACACCCAAGCCTGTTCAAACTGGCAATAGTGAATTCTGAATAAAAAACATTCTATGATACTTGATTAATGCAAATCAAGAAGTAATACTTTTCACCATCGATGTAAAATCACTCACCACACAAACATATCTTCCAATAAGCCAATATATACTGTCATATGTAAGACTTCAAAATGTTCTCAATTCCATGACCATACAGTGAATCAAAGATTGACCTTAGAACAAGCTGATGTTGTTTAAACATACTAAAAAGGGCATGGTAATGACAGGGTTCCGGGCTGGTAAGGTGTGATTTTTTTTTAATGTGCATGCTTAGACTGTTTTATATGGTGGGAAACCGATGGTACACCCAGCCATTTGTAGATCCGCAAAAAAAAAAGACAGAAGCAGCCAAGAATTATTCATGATTCATGTTAAGCAAATTTAGTTCCTCGAGTCATATGAAAGGATACAAAAGTGTTGCTGTATGGAGAACAGACATCCCAGGGATAATAAGCAGTGTAGTCAAAACAATTAGATACGCAATTGTCTTTCGGAAAATGAAGCATGGGGTTTAGGAATTAAATTCCCCTCGCACTAAACTAGGGGAGGAATATGTCTAACTTGTGCTTGTGCATAAGGAGGGATAGGGTGGGTTGAGTAGTGGGTAAAATAAGAAACAAAAATACATATTTATCGAAGAAACAACAAATCTTCAGAAAGAAAATCTTGGTTTAAATTCTCAGAGAGTGGTCCATAGCATGTTCAAGAATGAGAACCACATAAATATTAAATATGAATGTTAAATTTGATAAAAGAAAATAAATATACCACTCATCTGCACAAGCCCTAAGAACAAGCTAGAAATTGACGAAAAACATAATAATCCGATCTCGCTTACATCTGCCAAGAAAACAAGAAACAAACAGCGACAACGAGAATAATGGAAAGGAAATCATTTCGTCCTCTGTATATCCCAAACTACAAGATTTTTCAAATCAGGAACCAGATTAACCAGATTTTTGCAATTCAAAACTCACGATAAAAGAATCAAAATATAAATATATGTGATAGTAGCAGTCTCCAGTAAGAAGTAATACCCGAGAAAGAAACTTAGAGAGCAGAAGCTGATCGTCATCTTGAGCAGAGTCGTCTCTTATGTTGTTCCTCTTCTCTTCGATGAGTTTCTGGATTGCATGATTGATAAGCTCCACTTTGTCTTTTGATTCCATAGTAGCTCTTTCTGGGAGTTCGAGTTTCGAATTTGAATTTAAGACTCACTTTTCATTTCTCAAAACCGAGTCAAACCCTTTTAGTTTCCAGAGACTACACGTTGCTTCACTTCTGTCGTGGCCCAAATGTAGCGACCCACAATGTGAGCGCAGAGTGTATGCGTGTGTATATCAACGTCACCTGCCTTCCCGTAACCGCTCGCAGGTAATTTTAGCGGTCGTTTTCTTTGTAAAATATAATGTATACACATTAAAGTTCTCTTAAATTTTAATATGAACAAATTTCGTCTATAAACATGCTTTTTTTTTTTTTTTTATACTTTTAAATTTTTAGATTCTCAGAGAATTATAGCCGATCGATTTTATTAGGTCTGTTTTCACTTTCCTTTTAACTACCGAGGAAGGAGAACAAAGAAAGAGAAATTTGTACCAAACTTTAAAAATAAAAAAACAACTGAAATGCTATTGCCCTCGCGTATTCCCTTTCTTCCCTTAACTGGATCTGTAGTAAGCCAACTTTCAGCAAATTACAATAAGCATTTACAGCATTAATACATGGGAACACGGACATATCAATGAGAATCACTACCAAACACATAGCACTAGATACACTGTATACAGAGATCATATTGCTGTACGAGTTAAAGATGGTCAAGCAAAAAGCACACAAATTAGGATGGTAAGAATTAAGGATTTGCTTCTATGCAACTAGGTATGAATCATCATCATCATCATCCATATCAACAGTATCACCTGCAGACATCGATGCTGCTGCGTCACTTTTTTCCCCGAGTTCAGCCTGCAAGAATAGTTGAATATATCACAAATGCACCTAGATGCAACTACTCTGGGATCATTATTAAGGAAATACAAGTCCATCCATGGTCACTTTCTATAAGTAGACAGCCACCTGATTTTCCCGAAAAATAGATGGCAGACCTTTATGAAGTGATACATCCTTCACAATAACTGACTTGAATTACAACTCCAACTTCACAAATTATACAGCTCCAATAGGAGGATGTCAATTCCATTCATTTGATCATTTGCGTGTATAATCAAATATAAAACATGATTTTAGCAATCAGATTTGATTGAACACTGTTGATCATGAAAAATGATGTAGAATAATTACATAAAGAAAATGTTTACACTGATAATATTGATCTTGGTTTTTGTAACTGTCATCTAATGGGTGTCAAGGTCAAGGCTCAAGGAATAGAAAAGATTCACCTAAATGTTTACACTGATAACTATAGACTCAATGTAGAAGGTAGATATGTCAGGTTCAAGACTTATGGAAAATCAAATGCAAGGACCAAGAAACAGCGACAAATAGATGTAAGTTATTTTCTAGGCACAAGATTGCAGCAAATATAGGTGTAACCAGGAAAATTTATCTTACTCTGGTAAAAATATTACTACTGTTGCTACTGTTCATTATTGGTAGCATGGGCTGCATAATCAACTGATGTTTACAGGCAAGCTTTAGGCTCAATTTCAAAAAAGTATGACTCGTTAGATGAGCTGATGGCCATTTCTTGGCTTAAATAATTGTATACTGACCTTAGCTTGCCGGTATCTTTCAAGCATCCGACGATATTGCCGACGAGCCTCTGGAGAATCAACCATGGACAGTACTCGTGAGACAGCCTCATCAACAGTTGCATCCACTTTTTGTCTGCGAAACACTTTGAGAATGTCTTCATCTTCGCTTGAATCAGTGGACTCTGCCTCGGGCCGAAAACCTCGCAAACCAACTCCTTTCCGTCGCCAACGTAATATCACCTTATCTAGAACTCTGACAGCCCATATTACTTTGTACTTCTTCCTAACTTGATAACCTCTCACATGAGCCTGCAAAAAGGTTTGTAAATACTTTTGTAGATCATCTCCCCATCACACCATAATTGATTAATAATATCTTAATTTCAAACTCTGTGTGCACATGTTGCCACTTTACAAGAAAAGACTGGAGAAGTGGGAGATGGAAAGCCTATAATTAACTCCATTTATCAAATGTGTTAATTGATATATTTGTGTGTGATATGAATTCAACATTAATCTTAAGCATAGAGGTGATTCCATTCTCAATATGATAAGTGAGGATATTCAAGAAAATAATTCTGAGAAAAAATGCAATACCTGTATCTTCACAACTTTCTGACGGATAGCCAAATAATCTTTGCGACCTTTCCATCCTCTATATTTCTTCTGGATAGATAAAGCAGCTGAATTGTAATACCGAGCATTACGGAAGGTCAGCTTTGACACAGCTGAAAGCCCTGGAATGTCATCCACGTAAATACCATACTCATCTATAATAGCATCAGCAGCTGCAGCTTCTCTTAGTTGTCGCATTCTGAAAGAGTGTGCACGGAAAGCAGACTGAATACGTGCAGCAGCCTGAGCTGCATTCCTAACTGCAGCCAAGGTATCTTTAAGTGAAAGTTGATCCTCGCTGGTAGACAGGCTAGCCTTTGAGACCCTATTCACAGCTATTTCTGCTTCAACTTCAGCAGAGCCTTTGGAAAGCTCACTTTCTTCCAGAGTGAGGGATGAAAGATGGCTAGTTAGTGCAACCTCTGAAAGATAACCTGCAAGTCCCTTATGCCCACTGGAGGCAGCAATGGATGCTGGGGTTTTACCAGTTGGATCTTGTGCATTGGGATCTGTTACTGCCCCAGCTGATGCACCGGAAGCTAAAAGAGTAGCAACCATTTTTTCCCTGTACAGAAGAACAGCATATACCATTCAAAACTTCCATACATTATAATCAGTCTGCATAAGACAAAATGAGTATAGCATTTTACAGACCTATCTTAAATATAATGATAGGCTATAAATGATCAATGGTTTTGTTAAATATGACTTGACAAACATAACATCAACAAGCAAATGTTCACAAAATTTTTACAATTAAAACTATAATGTGGGACACACATTGATATTATCAACTAGGCAGAAATCTTTGATGAGAAAATTAATTGGAGCTTGCCGAACTGAATGCAGAAACTCTCTCGGGGTGGTACAAGAGGTCTGGGGTGCAAACTATGCTCACACTGGGTGTGTTTTGGGGGATGGGGGAGTGATCTGGGTTATTTTCTTGTAATATTTATTAAAAAAAAAAACACCTCACTTCTGGTCATCGTGCATCTGAATTTTCTGTCATACAAAGTAGTACAAAAGAAGCAAATGCATAGAAAGTAACAGTATTGCTCGACTGTAATTTCAGCACATACATACATATAAATGCACACACATCAAAGAGATTTACTAACCTTCCAAAACGTGCAGCCCAATGAAGAGCAGTCCACCCATTAATATCCCTAAAATTTATATTCACTCCCTGACTGAGAATTGGGTTTAAAGCCCACTCAAAGCCCAAGCCAGCAACCATGTGTATTATCCCTTGCTCTTTCTTGGACAAGGAACAACCTGGCTGTTCAGATTCTCCCATGGATTTGCAAGATAGCCACTGTTGCAGCTTGTCTTTTAGAAGCTCTTGCAGAAGCCAATCAATAGTATCCGAAGAAGTACCACTGCCAACTAAAAGAGCATCTATGACTTGTCCCCACAAATCATCATCAGCTTTCATTCTTCGCAATAGATATTCTGACTCTACCTCTTCTCCTTTCAGCAGTGATGAATCAGCCAAAAGCATCTGACCAAATCTAACAAGCAGCAAAAGTTCATCGTGGCTCTTAGTAGCTGCTTTTGGTGACAAATTATCATGAGTATAACTACTAGTCTTAAGTCGATAGTCAAACTCTTTGACTTCACTGCAAGACTCCCGATTACCAGAAGTTATGCACAGAGTGACCTTTCCAGGAAGGTGAGGGGGAGCTTCACAGCGAATGACACCTTCTTGAATGATCTGAAGAGGAACTTCTGTGTCACCAAACATACATGACCATCCAGATTCTGATGGTTCAGAGAGAAAAGATCCAACAATAATGACCTGTATTGATCAAATTCAGCTTCAGTGTCGGAACAAAAAAAAGAGGATGAGGAAGACTTAAGCTCCTGAAAAAACAGATGTTCACAAAATTTTATCCAAAAAGAAAAATTCAAGGGAAATGAGAATTAAGTTGTAATACTGACAGAAGACAAGAGGCCTTGGCATTGTTAGTCAATCCTATTTATACCTAGCCAATAATCAGGGCAAAGTCCATTGGACCAAAATCCACATCACGGTAATTCCATTTCCACTGAAATTATTAGGTGGTTTTCGGGAATTTCATGAGAGAGTGCAGAACAAGTTCAAGTGCCTCTCACTGTCTAGTTCCAGGAAAACCAGTTTTTCCTGGAAAAAATTCATTCCACTTAAGCAAAAGCAACCACATTAAATCAATTGTATGTAATTTAATTTTCTTTCCCTATTCAAGTGACAAGTTGCTTGGAGTTTTGACTCTGACACGGTGAAATGCCTGCATTTTTATTTAGTAAACAAGGTGAGAGTTTAACTAAAAGCCCAGCCAAAGTGTCAAAGAATTCTTATTGAGCTGTGTCTATCCCCAATATTTGAATCACACAGTGTGTGATCCAGCTTGTTTGGATTCTAAAACATCGATATTGGCAAAGAAGACTATGAGACTTGACTATAGACTTGACTATAGTAGTAGAGGGTTGGATGTAACAATAATAGGCTTAGGTTCCAGTCCTGCTTCGCAACCAACACCCTAAACGAGCGAGCGAGCGAGAGAGAGAGAGAGAGATGACTGCAGAAAATCATCTAAAGTCAGTGAATACAGGGAATTTTTTTCCAAAAAAAGGAAAATGAAAAAAGAAAACAAGGGAAGTAGATTCACTAGACCAATCAAGAGATCCATTCTTAGAAATCTGTTACCATCAAAATAAAAGGAGCACAATAAATCTTCCACAGAGACTGGGAATAGATGGATTTCCAGGAGCCATACCTTTGTAGCTTCATTGGCATAACCCCAATCGGGGCATATTTCACAAATTGCAAACTTCTGCTTTTGAGCAACAGTCAATCTCAAATCTGCTTCATGAGGCACTCCAATATGGTCTTGGTCAAAAAATGTTGCATAACCGGAATTGGTTTGTTCAGGTCCTATTCCAGATGAATATTCAGGAATTTTGAAATATTTAGCTTCCTGAGGCAGCAATAAAGGAGCTGGCAATACAGGAGACCGTGAAAACTTGTCAAAAATTAACGAGCTACTGAAGGTTAAATAGTTGAAATATGCTGAAAGACGGGGAAATCATACAGTGCTCAATATTAGATCCACTGAAATTTGGCCATCGTGAGAGTTCCTGCTCTTCAGCTGGTCCCCTCCAAGAAGAAGATAGTGGCTTCTGCTATTGTAAGCAAGAAAGAATTATTCTAGTTAAAGAAATGCTAAAGCTGTAACAAGATAAAAGTAATTTCATGTACTCCAACCAGCTTTGCACAAACAATTTTTTTGGAGGTTGATGTCATACACAGAAACAACACTGAGCCAAATTGCCAAAGATATAGAAGTGAAGAATTTGAGAAAATGACAGTACACAATATTGATATCATAAATCTGAAAGAGGATTATTCCAATTTTTTATTAATGTACCTGGGACTCAACACCAGCTGAATCGTCGCATGAATCCAGCATATCTTTCCAAAACAAAGGTTCTTTACTTCCATCAGTATCACTATGCCCGTATAATTGATGAAGATGGTTGCCAGCGGTTCCTACAAAAGCAGACCCATCAGCAGCACTTTCCAACCATGTTTCCTATTTAGAATTCATTTGGTATAACTTTTCAAAAGGAGTTTTTTTGGAGTAGACTTTTACCAATAAAGCTTTTATAAGTAGAGTTTTTGACAAAAATTTATCAATTGTTTTATTGTCGCAAATTAAGTGACTACTTTAATAGACAAGTTTTTAATATTCTATTTTAAAGAAATAACGTAAAATCTTTAAAACAAAATAAGGGTATTTTAAATAATTCCACCTTTTAAAAAAACTCTACTGTCAAAAGCCCAAATTTTGGGCTGCTTCTAGTAGAAGGAAAATATTTTTTTAACTCTCAAAAGTCTTTCTCCAGTGCCAAACAAAAGACATTCAAAAATTTAAAAAAGGTTTTCAGCATTAGAAGCCTAAAGTACTAGATATAGCGAACGAGAAAAAACAAAGGAAGTTGCTTGATTGATTGAAATGGCTTTTTATTTTCACAATACTTTTCTTTTCGTTCAACCACAGCAAGCACGTTCTTGGTTTTAAAAATTCACGCGTTTAACAATTGTAACCCATTTCCACAAGCCAATGATACTCTAAAGCATCAAAGAAAAAGAAATAAAATTCCCTCAGATTCAGCAATAAAGATAATCAACCGCAAACAACAAATCAGAAAATATATCATATATTATGACTAGACGAAACAGAACCAACCAGAATCTGTGGTTAAGAGTATTGGATAACTGGTAATACAGTTTGACAACTTTGACCACTATACATATGACAACTTAACCAACCTGCATCCTGTTCCAGCAGAAGATTGTTTGAATGACCTTGGAATCCAGCATGTCCACCTTTGTATCCCTCTTGTACAATATATTCTGGGCTTTGCAAGACAACTCCACACTGATCTTGCTTGGGGATCTGGGTTTTGTATTCCAAATCCTGACTGGAGAATGAATGAATTTCTTCGAACATGTCATCATTCAAACTTAACTGCTCTTTAAGCTTCCGCAAAGCTTGATTAACCTCAGTTTCAGAACCAGAAATTTCTCCCTTACTATCTAGTCCGTTATCCTTACTGGCTACCTCAGAAGTAACCTCTACAGAACTTGGACTAGATAAACTCTGCTGCTGTTCATATAGATCACTAATTACAGAGGTAGAGCCTGGATTTTGAGTAGTGTAAGATGTTGGACTCAAAATGAAAGTAGAAGAAACTCCTGGTGACACTGCAACATATCCGGGACTAGGCCTTCCCTATACACACAAAAAGTAAATAATTATGTTAATCCAAAGCCCAAGCTATTCATCACAAGATGTTATTGCCAACAGAAGGGAACTAGATAACAATCATGCAGATAAGATATAAAGGATTATTTGACTAAAGGATTATGGTCAAAGTATCCATAGGAAGAGCGGAGAAATTTAGGAAAAGTCTGCAGAACAGCTTACATCATGATATATAGAAGGATGACATGTTTGAACCAAAAGTCCACACAGCATAAAATATATCATGGTAAAACCAACTCATCCTGACTAATATCTATTGCAACTGAGAACCATTCATATGTAAATCCCTTGGAGGGTGGCAATTTCAGATACAGCTAACTAAAATACAGTACTTCAATGCAACATATGCTGCCTATCCAAACAAGGCGAGCAACATTCTGCTGAAAAGAATCAAGGACTGAGCAGAAGGAATGAAAATCACAATATAATATAATGATTAGTCCACAGCTTTGGATGATTGTGACAAAACAATAAAGTTGATATTGTGATCCGTAAAAGTTTATATACAAATCTAGGAGTAGAAATATGGTAATATATGACTTGCCTACATTCAGATTCATAAGAGCTCACCTCGGTTATCTCTCTGTAGTGAACAAGGACAATGTGCTCATATGCCCTGCAAGAAAGTAACTGTGAGAAAATATCCCTGTTAAGTAAAATTATGTTAATCACCATTCTGCAATGTTCCTTGTGATTAAGGGCAACAAAGTGATATGGATTACAATTAGTAAGATTTTTCATCTCCTCAGGTAATTACAATTTAGAAAATTTAAATTTACTTCATAAAAAACCTCTCACATACCAGGAAGTTTGAACAGATAAGAAAATATTCATCCCACAAGTGCACTTTTCTTTTTTTCTTTTTGTTAACACATAATGTTACAAGTACACTTACGGATCCAGCATCCAATAGCTACGCCTCTGAAAATTAGGGTTCTGCTCTCCATGTGCATAGTAACAATTTAAAGCTTCAACATTTCCGACCTGGCCACAAAGATAAAATGTCATCCCTTGACTGATACAAACAATACAAATTACTTGAAAGTTCTCAGAGCAAAACTGAAGTGCATTAAGATAGAAATACTTAACAGAGAAAATATGTGCACATTAAATGAATCCTTTCAACTTAACAGCTAAAACAGTTTAATAGAGTAATATCATTTCATAAGGATGCCATGAAGTTGAATTCTAGCAGCTAATCCGTAACCAGAACATGGCGTGTAATTTATTTAAAGTGTCTTTTTCATGTGGGGAGGAGAGAGGAAATATTTATTATACACATTTTTAAAGTAGACACCAGGAGAAAATTTGAATGTCTAAGGGAAGTTTTATCACATAACCTGAATATAAAAGGATTACTCCAATGCAATGAGTAAAGTCAAATTTCCCTTCAAGGGTTTGCTACCATTTGAATGACCTTTCTGTTTTCATGTAACAAAAGTCTACATAACTTAGGAATTAAAGAGAACTTTTATCATGCAACACAGTAAATACAATGAAGAGATATGCTTAAATTGAAGCAATCTATAGAACAGTAACAAAAAAAAAAATAAATAATAACAATCAGAGTAACAAAGAAGATATTTCCAACTAATTTCATAGAAATCTTTACAAACCTTAAGCCGTTCATGTGCTTCCCCGACTGCTCTCCCGTCCTTCTTTTTACGCCAGTTATGACCATCCTTACGAAAAAACCGAAGGACTCTCTTATTAAACAGGAACACAGATCCACCTGTTGATATATGTTGCAAATTGACAAATGAGAACTTTTTAAATGAATTGCCTCGATCAGACACAACGAATACGAAGCTTACTGGTTGGCCTCTGAGGCGGCTCCTGCGTGAGCTGGTACTTCTCGTGATTTTGCAATATAAACAGCACTTCGGCAGGCTTCAACCAACGGCTCTGTGCTTCTTTAAACAAGTCTTCGATATCATATCCTGCAATCATACATAGCTCTGCTATGAAACTGAATTTTCGGTAAACGACGTAGTTTGGACATATTTTGAAAGGCAGACAGGGATCAAAACTTAAGCACATGATTCAAACGAAACTTAACCCTAAAGTCTACATACTCAAAATAATATAAAAACTAAAAATTAAGAAATTTACAAACTTTGTTTGTGCTTATTGTTTTAAAATAACAGAATTACCTGCTTGCATCGTATTGAAGAGCCAACAATCACAATAATGAATATCACAACTAAACGAATTGGAGAGAGAGTCTTTCACTTGTGCTCATTTGAACCGAAGTGTCGACAGCACTTGATATCAGATATAGTTTTATCTATTAAAACCCAATCAAAGCTCTAACGAAGCTTCTCAGTGCGGTTCAGACCGGAGAAATTGGGAAGTTTGAGAATAAGCAACTCCTGAGCTGGATTACACTTAACCGGTTCAAGCCAATGACGGTATAGACAGACGAAGCACACATTGAAAGAGAGATTTTGACTTCAACTTACACAGTGACTGTACGGCTGGATCTTTTATTTAGTTCTATTTAAGTTGAGCTGAGGCGGACAAAATCCGAAAACGCAGCGAAGCACCTCTCTCGCGTCTTCTCGACGTATTATAAGCTCCGGCTGTTGCTGACGTGGCAGAATATTGGTTGTTAAATGCAGATTTTTTTTGGACGATTGACTAGATTAGGCAGTTACCGCCGGAGATGAAAATGTAACTACACTAGCTAATAATTGCTCTGTGAGAATCTCGTACCGCTTAAATTACTAAAGTAACCTTTTTCGAAGTCAGCGCTCAGCGGTGGGGTGTATTGTTGACCTGACCCGCCAAAGACGAGTGTCGGTCTTGATCTGTGGTCTCTGCCGTTGGATTTGACATTATATCCGCGCATGACATAGCCAAAAACATGATCCAACGGTCAGCATTTTGTGCTATTTATGAAGGAGCAAGTTTTGGGATTGGCTAATTAAGGGAAATGATGAGAGAGAGAAATCACAGAAAAGCAAAATTAAGACAAAAGTTGAGAAGGAAATAAACACATATATTTCACACAAACTAGCAAGGCAAGCGCCTTCCCCCTTAAATTATTGAAATTTAAATTTAATTAATGATTATTATTTTTTATTCTAAAACTTGAATATGATTAAAAAATAAATTTAATTAAAATTTAAATATAATTAATATGTTAATTTTTTATTTTAAATATCAGAATATAAATATTAAGTAATAAATTAAAAGTATTAATAATAAATAAATATTTAATTTATTTATATATGTATTCATTTAAATTTAAATTATACTTTTTAATATAATTAAGATATTTTTAATAAATTTTTATTCATAAGTTAAAAAAATAAACATACTTAAGTTTAACAACTAATATAGGATAAAACTTATTTATATAAAATTTTATGTCAAAAAAAGCTAAAAAGTAAAAAATTAAAAAGAATTATATTAGAATCCGATTACTCTTTTATCAAAATACTACCGAATAATACTGCACAATTGACGTTTATTGAGTTAAGGGCAATGTTGTCATTTAGTTTTTCTTGTATTCGGCCGAATAGTGGTGGCGTTGTGACTGATTGGACCATTTTAAATGTGAATAAAAACCACGTGATAAAGGTGCCACGCGTGTTTCGATTGGAAAAAGTCCTTGTGCACCCGCCAGGTTGATAAGAACCTTTTTTTTTTTTTTGTTATCTTAGATGAGATAGGAATTATTGATGCTTCAAAGGAATTCATAAAGTTTAATTTAAAAATGAGATGATAAAATTCGAATTCCTTGCTTTGTTTTTGTTTCAAATAAAAATAGGTCCCAAGACTTATTTATTTTTATTTTTCAATTTTCAATACTAATAATCTAGGTCTATAATGAATCATTTCCACCTTATAAATAAACAAGAGACAAACTAAAATGAATTATTTTTTTTCTCTATGTATTCGGAGTGAAAAATTTCTATGGTGTTTTGATTTTAAATTCTTTTAACTGTCTTGTAAATAAAATCATTATCAAGAATGGTTGATACATCTCAAAGGTCAAGTATAAATAAATATTCATTAATAATCAAAGATCAATTTAATTATCAGGGATATATAATTTCAATGAGAATGGAGAAAAGAAAAACACGTTCAATCTAAAAAGTAAACGATGATAAACCAAAGGATTCATAAAGTTATGAACCGATGATTTGGCGCCAAATTCGGCGAAGAGATGAGTGTTAAACTGTTAACGACACGATGTTGCAGTGCAGTTGTCTTGTCACCCAGCTACAATAGAAGAACAAAGTGGGTAGTAGGGACCAAATATGGAAGTGCTTTTGGACTGAGAGTAAAGTTGTCTACTGCTTTTTTATCATTTCATATAAGACTGACTGGCTTTGCCGTGTCTTTATGGAATCTCTAATGTTGGAGTATGAACAATACAACACCATTTTCACTATTAGTTTATTATGATCACTACCTTTCATTTTATATTAGACCACGCAACAATTAGTTATTGCTCGAAAATCACATGCTCTAATCTATTGCCATACGTGTATATATATATATATATATATATTTTTTTTTTTTTTCATTTCTTTGTGATAAAAACAAAATGCAAGTGGTAGCGCATGTATGGGGGCTAAACTAGACTCTTACTCCCAATCGTAATCACTAATAAATACATCCTTTGACTATTAGTTAAGGGATAATCATAATATATATCTCTATTTCTAAATGAGGTTATGTTATATTTTCACTTGAAAAAAAGTCTTTCACACGTCAACTACTTACGCAATCAATACCCTGAATGAATAAAATAATACTACAGACATAATTGTGATTTTATTATATGACTGGATAAATGGAAAGAAATAATATTACGCTTTAAAGTATTAATTAAATTTTATTATATCAAATAATGAATTCTTTATTAATTGAATTAGTAAAATAGTGTAATGAATTAATTTAACAATGATAAAAAAATTTATCATTTGATTGATGGTTATTATGTCACTTGAGACAAAAAAGAGTACAAAAAATTATTATTACTTACCTATTTATAAACTACAAATAGATTAAGACACTTAAGTTTCTTGCATTCTACTCTTATACATTAACAGATAATAGATGCCTCGCACAGGCAAAAAATTATAGCACCATCCATGCTTATGAACTGGTTTATTAAATTTTATAAATTAATTGATGTAACGATTGAGTTGATTTATTGGTGTATAACTTATAACATTATCAAACTTATGGGTATCAATCATCAAAAGATTTTAAATTATTTAATTATTATCGTAGTGGATATGAAATTTGAAAAATATCTTAATAAGCAGTAGTATCTCGACCAATCGGTTCTTCAAGTCCCTTTCTATTGAACGGCTGGCCATTCTTGTTGCCTATCATGATAAGGCAAATGGGCTAATCATACGGTATCAGTACACTTCACTTGCTTTATTATAATTTAAGCCCAATAGGCAAATCTTCTTACTATTTGGGCCTACCCCCACATTCCCACCAGTTTATCTTGCTTAATAAAAAATAAATAAATAAATTGCAACAACGGCAATAATATCTTTAAACATAGCTTAGTGTTAAATACTCATATGATCAGAAGAATTTTAGTTCCCACATTATTTTGAATAGATTGCGTCAGGATAGGAGTTAGATCCTACACAATTTAGAGACAGACTTGCATGAACCGTTCCAGATTTTATATTTCTCCTTTGACATATTGCCCTGTGACGTCCAAGAGCCTCTCAGTGTGGAAACTAGAACTTGTGGAGTATTTGAAACTTCCATAATTTCATCTAAAAAAAATTGAAAGAAAGATAATATATGCAATATCTCGGGCGTTTCCCGTGGTCTTGTATCAAGTTTCTAACGTTGATTTAAATTGCGTGTGGGTGAAACATTCTACATTAGCGTATTAGTATACATACTTGTAGACTAAACATTCCAAGTATAGCTATTAAAAAGCAAAAGAGAAGCAATAAAGAAAGTGGAAATCACGGTAATATCATGAAAATTCTCTTTTGTGCCAGCTCAGTCTCAGACTATCGGGACTGGCTGCAATGCCCAATTGAACAAAATTATCTAAGCAAGCATGCATAAGCATGAGCACAAGAAATAAGCATAACAAGCAAGTTATTCTGATAGTCACGTGTCAAAAACAACATACCGACAATTGAGATTTGGCACGGCGGAAGTGAATCCTGGTGCCTTCATCATCTAACCTCCGCCCCACAACACCACACAAAATCCAACGTCCTACACAAAACTCAGATTCTCTTTATCCCCTTTTTCTACTTCTAACATTGTATATAAACCACTCAGAGTCTTCCAACTTTTCCCACCATACTCCATAATCAATCACAGTCTCTCAATACAACAGTTAGAAAGTCTCGAGTACTAGAAAACATGTCGGATTGGGGCCCTGTGTTTGTGGCAGTGCTGTTGTTTGTGCTGCTAACACCGGGTTTGCTATTTCAGGTTCCAGGGCATCACAGATGTGTGGAGTTCGGCAATTTTCAGACAAGTGGTGCAGCAATTATGGTGCATTCCCTCCTCTACTTTGCTCTCATTTGTGTCTTCTTTCTTGCCGTCAAGGTTCACTTATATCTTGGTTGATAGACAATAATGTACTAACATATAGTTTTATGGCTTTCAATGAGAGAAAATAAGTTTGGAATGTAATCAATGTCAGCTTCAGGGTATTTTATGTTTCTGATTTGTGTCAACTTTAGCTGATAACTTTGTTTGATATTGTGTTCTTTTGCATTAATGTAAGATGTAACCGAGTAATGAGTGATAATATTGAGAGAAGCCTTGATTTTATTACACCAGTTTGCCCTTATTCAGTGTTTCTGAATTGGTGATGCCATAGCGTTATTCTGCAGTTTTCAGACCATACAACATTGCCTTCCAATGGCTGGTGATAGTTTAGGATATTCTTTTGCAAGCACTGGACCTTCGGGCTTGTGTTTTTTGAAGAATCATGAACATGAAATTAAACTCTTCCTGATTCACTCGTGTAGATTTGGATTATATTTAAACTCCAAAAATCATAACTTGGATAGATAATTTTGGCATCGTAAGTGATAATGACAAAGTTTCAAAGGTGTGCCTCGCCTAAGACCCACAAATAATGCAAAATATAATTTTAAATGCAAAAGATCAAACAATAATTGAGGACAAAGGACCATTGCACACACTGTCTTAAGGGATAGGCAGCAAGAACAGAGCATCAGCAATGGGCAGACTTATGGACAAAGAACCTTACTAAGTTCCATAATCTCTGGCTTCATGATTTGCTTCTGACTCTGGAATAGATGAAAACAGAAGCACGTATTCCTCTCTGTTCCATTGAAACTTATACACAATTCATTTTTGCTCATAACAATGATATTAAGAGACTTAATGTTGATTTCCATGCATACCAAGTATGGGGATGTTAATTTGTTTCATGGAACATATGCGAAGAAGCATTGCGTAGAATGATCTCTAATAAGTTGCTATTAAGCTGTAATTTTTGAATCTTCGTAGGATACAGGACACGGGTACCCTCTCCGCCATATTGCTTGTAATTTTCACACTCGGTGCTGTGGCTTGCTTGTAGAATTTAATGGTATATAACTTTGTTGAACTTATTAATCTTGCTTTAGATTTGACTGCTTGTATTTGGCTTTGAGTCTATTAGTCCATCAGGAAACATCTAATTAGTGGTGGTTGTCCTCCTACCTGATCCATGTAATTAGATGTAACTCATATATTGGTTATTGCAAATAATTAGCACGTTTAGGATAATGTTACTCTTAATTCTGTGCCAACAATGATTAATGGAAGTGAATTGAATTCTTGTGCTGGCTCATGTGCATGTGATGATTTTGAGATTCTTACATCCTCTAATGGAAGCTGTACTCCAGATGGAAAGTTTGTCCTTCACCTCAGGACAGATCGTAAGTAATATCAAGTTATGGAAGGAACTTTGAGATAATATACGAGTAAATGACTGCTTTGCAGTAGCTTCTTTGAGAAATTAAAATTGTGTCAAAACCTTATCAGTGAAAATGTAATACCACAATTATTGAAATTTGTTGGACAAAATTTTTGTCATCCAATTCTGCTCTACTGTACATTATGCATCAATAGACCTTAACTTTTGATGTACGTTTTGCTAGGCTTGCTTTACATCTAATGAGCCAATAATTTAAGTGAATGTCATGATCCACTTTGTAATCTACTAGCTTCTTGATCATATCCTGGACTTGGATCATTTTCACCTGGTATCTAGGTACTTTTCTGGGATGTTTCCATAGCTGACACTTCTCTATTTTGAATTACTTATGCAATAGAAATTCAATGAAGATCTGGACCTATTTATATATATACAGAGATCTCAGTTCTGAAATGGTATAATAGGTGCTAAGAGAGTTTTTTACGGAAAAAGCCTCAGGAATGATGAGAAACACCATTAATAATTATTAGCAGAATGGTCTTGAGGATAAGCAAAGCTTCAACGGCCAGATGAATATATATTAGATTAAAAAGAAAGAAACTTTTGAGCTGATAGTTATTAGCTGGGATGTTGCTTTCATGATAGTAAGTGGCCGCAGAATCTAAAAATGAAAAGGGCCAAGAATCACATCGGCCTATTTGAGTGTTTTTGTCTGTCCATGACATCTGATACCATTAGAAGAAATTCATTATTTTCAGTGGATGCCAGCTATATATATTGGTGATTTGAACAATCTGTTTGCTTACTTGGTATATAAGTTAGCTGAGTTGGATCACAAGTACTTCTTGAATGAGCCAAAGTTTGTACCTCCTTTCTTATTCATCCTTTACTGCCAGTAAGATTAATGACGATGTATCCAGTTAACTATAACCAAATAGTAAATGCCACAAAATTCAACCAGGATAACCCAAAAGTTTGTCGAATGAATTGGCGGTAGTGGTAGGCATTGGTTTTGTATAAGGAACAAAGAAGCATGCTCACATGTAAGGAAAGGACACCTTCAAGTCAAAGAACTTTCATCCATACCCACAGCCACACACCTATTATTTTCAGAAATGGGAACTCTGGTAAGACACATCCCTACCCAATCCCCTGCCCACCCTGATCTCTCTTACTTGGAACATCTTTCGACTACTCTGCTAATGAAGATCAGATTATGCATGAAAATTTTCCACTTCCATAATGTAATATTTTATAGATTGAGACAATTTTTATTACACAATAATGAAATGAAGTTTGATTGCCACTGCTAGATTCCTCTTGGATTGTAAAAACTAAATTAAAGAATGTTTTTATGTCGTACGTACTCGAATCATATATTTATTTATTCTGAAATTGCAAATCAGTCCACCAACCATAGCTTTTGTTGTTCCTGTTTAACCCAAAATCAAGCCGACATCGATCAAAATATTATATATATATATATATACACGTGCTTTTCTGGCGGGAGAAATAAAACCTAAGCTACACTTCCTTTCCAGGTTAAAGTTAAGATTAATTATTAAATGGGATTGCGTATAAAACAGGTTTCTTCCATCTTTGGATGGAACAATAAAACAATAAATTAAATATATCAATTCATGATGCTGCCACGTTGCCGTTGCCACTAGCATCTGTCTAACTTAAAAGCATCGATAGCTAGATTACGACATGAACGTAGATCTTCGTCTATATAATAGACGAAAGCTTTCTTGTTGTTTACTGATACCCCATTTCCTCATATGATAGATAATATTCCTTCCTTCTTTCTGTAAATCAACTCACACATACTGTAGGTTTATTCTCTTCTTACTTCATCTTTAAGAGAGACGATAATCCTAGTGAGAGCTTGCAGGGAAAGAGAGCAAGAGAAGAGAGAGATGGCGGACTGGGGACCTGTCGTGATTGCAGTGGTGCTCTTCGTGCTGCTGAGTCCTGGATTATTGTTTCAGCTTCCGGGGAGGAGCAGAGTGGTGGAGTTTGGAAACATGCAGACAAGTGGGTTATCGATTCTTGTTCATACAATCATCTTCTTTGGCCTCATCACAATCTTTCTCATCGCCATAGGAGTTCACATTTACACTGGATGATCCTAACCTGATTATTACACTAAACCCTTTTTTGGAAATTTTATGTGTCGCATGCAGTCACTTCACTTACAGCCAATAATTGATTTCTGTTTGTTTCAGTTTCAATCTCAATCTTTGGTTTTGTTTTGTTTTACTTAATTTTGCGATCAAGAGCTTGTTATGCTCTGTTCTGCATTGTGTTTTTGTCAGTGTGCTCTCTGAAAAGGAAGAAACGAAAATACATATGAAATTTGAGTGACATATGGCATGTTGTTGTTATCCAGATATATAATCCATAATTTGTTTTCTGTAATTAATGTGAAATTTACAATGAAAAATGTTTGGCACTATCACGCCGTAGGCAACTACAAATTGCTTTATACGGTTGTATATAGGGGAAAAAGGTTTAATTAGCCAATAAGCTGCTTCCAAATAGAACTACATTATTACCTTTGGTGATTAGGTATATGTCTATTGCTGAAGACACTTGTCAGTTCGTATTGTATGACAATGACCTACTGTTTGTATTACTAATTTGAATAAAAAAGAAACGCAAACCGTAATATAACAATTAATCATTTTTCTTAGATTAAGTTGTAATGAAAGACCCCTCAATACCCTACAAACCAATTAACCAGGGCCAACTGGCACTTGTTGAAGTTGTTTGCTTAATGTAATTTCCATTCGCAAAGAAATGGCAAGTAAGCACAGGTGCTCAAGTTAAGTATCTACTACATCACACGCTAAGGTATTGCGAACTAAGTTATTAGGAAACTTAATTATTTTCTGCAAACATATTGAATATTTTTAAAAGAAAGGGACTAAAATAATAGTAATAATAGTAATAGTGTTATACGCGCAACAGTAGGGGCGTAGACACACGGACCATAGTGGCGTGCTCATCAGATCAAATTCGCGGCGGTGCTTTGGAAAAGAAAAAGAAAAGCAACTTTGATGACTGTGCATAGAATTAGAATACGTATGGGATAAGGTTGCTTCTTTCTGCGTGTGAGATCAACGGGAAGGGCCCACCAAAAGGCCCCGATGGTGGTCTTAGGATAAACATCGAAATGATGCCACGGTGACAGAGCCACCTCCACTTGTCCACTGCTGGGAGTTGGAACAACGTCAGCATCCCCAATTTTTTTTTAAAAAAATAGTAAATAAAATAAAACTGTTAAACAGACCAAACCATTTATTGATTTCCGGGATTTGTTGCTTCTGCCACTGACATTCCCATGGATCATAACACCAACTCCATCGTCGCCCAAACCCCAAAATGAAGAAACCTCAATGTTCATTCCTTTTAAATTGTCATCCTACGAACCTAGAGCCAAATCTAAACCTGGATCTTTACGGCTGCAAATATATTAATCTCTGTTCTTTACTTTTCCTCTTAATTATACCGTTCCCTTTTCTAGCCATCTCTAAATTATTATTAAGAAATATGTCGAGGAGAACAAAAGGAATTTATGTGACAATACATACATAGCAGCAGCTAAATAAAATATTTACAAGATATATGGGGCCGAAAACCAAAACTTGCCAAATAAAAATTGAATATAATAAAGAAACTGGGAAAAAACCTCCCATTTTTTGTTGCGAGCGGGAATATGCTACACATCAGTAATTTAATCCTTCAACAATCTACTATTTCTACTTAACAAAGAAGACATATCCACATATTTCAGTAACAGATATAAAAATTAAAAAGAAAAAAGAAAAAAATTATCCACATGCCCTGCATGTCAGGAAGTTCAAAAAACTAGATCAATTCCTTTCCCCTATATGTTAATGATACAAGCAGCACCACTCACAAGGGCACAGGTGCAGCTCAATTCTCCGGTACATGATTTGGCTATCCTTCGGAACATCTTTCTATCTTCACAATAGCTTCCATGCTGCAGCAGGGAAAATTATTGAGATAAATGAATTAATATCACAATCTTATATATGGAAAGCTAAAGTTTAACAAGTAACAAGAAACACCGTAAGTTAATTCCCCAGGCATACGAGGACTATATAAGTTGAACAGACAAATTCTTCAAGTTCCCATTCCACAAAAGGCATACACAAAAAAAGTGTTCAGCAATCCTTAATTACCCTAGACGGTTGCCAAGAGACAAACTCCAATAAAACTATCATCTATAATCACTTCAAATGGGTAAGCTCTAATGATCGATCAAGGATTTAACTTTAAGCTAAACAGAGCCTGAACAATAAACCAAAATTAGCCAACACATCCAAGGTTAGGCTTCATGAATCAAATACATCTAATCCAATTATTCATCACCACAATTTGAATACAAATCATAATCAACCAACTGGCAATTTAACATATCTTAAAGAACTAAAAAAAATGTATAATATGCAAACAAAAGTTATATCAATCTTTCTTTGCAGTTTCCACAGTATAGCTGTTAACCTCAAATTATTCACATGTTCCAAGATATAAATGACGATAGCTTTTTCTCAACCAAATCTAAACTCATTATATAACACACAAACTTTGATTAGCAGCAAAACAAGAAATATAAGATGATTGAAAAGGATCAGCAGAATAGAAGAAGGCTTTCCCTGTACTTAACAAAATACTGATAGCATACAACTTTCAAAAGCTTCTATCCTGTGGCAATAATTGACTAACGGGAAGCCCATGTATTGATTCTTAAATTCCATTGGCTACTAATTCCTATATTCTATTTTTAGTTGCATTGCCCATAAAACGTCTCACCCCTTTTTCACATTTGCTCAGATGGTTCCATTCTTAACTAAAATAAAACAAATGAACAAAAAGGCTAACCCAAGGATTTCCAAAAGCTTAGTAATAAACCCCTGTAATTAGATAATGATTTAAGGATATGACTCGATACAAAATATGATCCTTTCGAGGCTGATTTGTGATTTTGGTTCAGCAACAATTGAATGAACATAATCCAAAATCCGCCTCGTAATATCATACGACTCTTAAATCTTAATTACATTAAGATTCAATCCTGTGAAAAAATCTCTTGATTCTATTACTTTCCAGTCTCTAACACGACCAGCCATAATGACCCCAACAAATTCTATGATTATATCATCACGTCCATCTAGTTCTTCAATGCAGGACCATTTAAAAAAAAAAAAACTTACAATGCTTTTTAACAACCGATGTATATTCGCAGGTAATTTGCTATGGTTTCCAAGAAAGCAACAAAATCCAACATGGAACAAAGAGCACACAAAAACAAACAAACCACTATATACTAACATCAGTATTCCACATAAAAATTCCAAATTTTATCTCATAAATGATGCATAAAGCAGTACAGGTAAAGGGGAGAGAAACAGAGCATACTGGGAATCTCCTTTCTTGGCGAAGAAGGCGGAGCCGTGGCGTAACAGAAAATCGACTTTCCCAAAACGGAGATAGCAGAAACAATACCAGCCACGTAAAACACCATAACCAAACCAAGAACCCAAGGCATCAACATGAACCCGATAAAGAACGTCACCGATCCGCAAAGCATCAAGGCCAACGAAATTCCAAGCATCAACGACGCGAATCCCGCCGGCGTGATCTGAGCAGCCGCCGGCGACCTCCTCCTTGACGTTACAGCCGGCGGTGATGACTGATCGTTATACGGAATCGGCGACGGTGGCGATCGTAGGATGCTCAAGACCAGCGCTGATAGCTCGTACAACACCCTCGATTGATGATCTTGGTGATGTTGAAACTGCTGTTGTTGCGGTCGTCTCATCATTTTGATATTTTTGTTTTGTTTTTCTCGGGAAATTTTTTGAAAAGAATGAAAAATTTTCAGCCCCGTCCGAGCAAATTTGATAAGAGGAAAAAGAAAATTTGCTAAAAACGAGGCAAATGGATAAACTTGTCAACTGTTATCTAAAACGGTGTGTGATTGGAGAAGAATTTAACGTTATGTTACAACTGCAACGTTCTGATAGGCAAAAGTTTGTTTGTTTCTCAGGAAATTCTTCGAGAAACTGAGAGAAAGTGACGCGGGTGCAGTTCTTTCTCTCTAAAATTGGCTATCAAACCTTTAAATTTAAGCTGTATCTTGAAATCTTTGAACCAACAATGAAGATAAAATGAATAAAATTATTATTAACTCCATTATTAACAAAATAGGTAAAAGTAAAAAGAGCAGGAGACTTTTTGCGATGAGGTAGGGACACAGACACGAACTCGGTTCCCGTGTAAGAAACGCGCGATGGATAAGAGTGGACGAGAAAAACGAGTGGGGCCAGATGACGTGGGACCTTATCCTCGGAAATAAATTGATGACCTCAAGTTATCCTGAACTGACTTCGAAGCGCGTGGGTTAGTTCGTTTTTGTTGGTTGTGGTTACGTGGACCGCTGATTGTGTGTAATTAAAGAGTAATTACGTAACGATTAATTAAGGATGAATTAGGAATTTAGCTAAATTTTGAGACGTGGATAAAAACATAAAAGCTAATTTAATATTGTATATTATATTATATGATACACGTGAAATGTTTTTTATAATTATAGGGTGGTGATTGATGTGATGGGGTTGATCAATCTAATCGAAGTAAAAGCTGTTATTTGTTAAAAAAATTTGAAAATTTGGATTCGGAATTCTTTAAATACAAAAATCTCTTTTTTCTTAATTAAAATTTATTAAATTTTTATTTTAAAAAATTAACAACATTTGTGGTGCACCACATAGACGAATTATATGGTCCGAATATGTTGATTCCTGTACACAATGACTTCCTCTAATTTCTAAGATAAAGCAGCTTTTAAAGCTTGTATGTTTTGAAAATTTCATTAATTCATTAACCATCTCCTTCAAATTATTCCATTTCTCATTAATTTATTTGCATTCTTACAATTTAAGACCCATCATTTTCCTACATTTTAAAGATGTTCATAAGATATGCCACTCCTCATACTAATTGACAGTTTTAATTATAAAGTAGAAAAGTTTGTATATTAATTCAAAAATTAAGATAAAAATTGTTAGATAAAATTGAATAACAGTAGGTGAGACTTTTGTGTGATGTTCGTGTAGGCCAGATTTTGTTTAAAACATGTTTAAATGTATCATTAAAAGCACTAATTCAAGACATAAAGAAAAACTCTATTTAAAGATTATACTTTTGTTGATTATGCTGAATATCTCAAAATTTTATTTTAAAGATATTATGATATGATAAGTGAGTACTATCTATCTATTAGATGTTGAATTTACAATTTTAAGATTATTTATTATGCCCATCTTAGATATTTATATGATGAAGTTTATATTATTGGAAATGTATTTATGAGATAAAATTAGGGATATCTATTATTGAATAAGAGTTGGTGGGATTTGTGTTTCCTAGCTTAGCTGGAATAATAATAATAAAAAAAAAAACAAGGCATTTGTTTATGGAGGTAATCAATCAATCATATATATATATATATATATATATATATATATAGAGAGAGAGAGAGAGAGAGAGAGGGTAGGGCAGAAGCCATTGACAAAATAAATAAAAACTAAGTGTATTGTATATGGGTTGCAACACTCAATGCTTTAACTTAAATAATTAATTTAACAACTTAATTTTGAGATTGTTTATTAAATTATAAGAAATTAACACGTACGTCCCTTAAAATTTGAGAAATTTATACTTAAATATTACGTTTTAAAAAATTCATACATATTTTTTTTGTACTGTTAGTTGACTATTCAATTTTTATGAAAAAATTAAAATGTCTCAAATATTTTTTTAATTCTCTGACCAAAACATAATTTTTCTATTATCTCACATATTTATATATGTGTAATATAAGTTCTATATTATTTAAATTTTATTAATTTATATAATGTATTATTTATTTATTATATAATAAAATAACATAATATTTTTTTAAAAAAATTAATAAAAAATTTATTATCTAATTGATAATATAATAGCACTTTATGAAATATAAAAATTAAAAAAATTTAATATTACAAATTTTAATTTTTAAAATTTATAATAGGAATATAATTATTAATTTTTAAAGTATAAAAAATTAAAAAATAAAATAATTGGTTATTTTTTTATGAATAAATTATATGTACAATACTAAAAAATATATGTTAGTCTAATTTATGAAAATTATTTTTAAGATTTTAAACTAAAAATCGTTAAAAAGTGTGGATAAATTCATAATATTAAATATCATAATTTTATTTTATATTCTAATTATTGACCTGTATAAAATTAAATTGTTAAATTAATAGAACGTTTAAAAATATTCATAATACTAATAATCTTTTAACAGTTCAAGGGAGGTATGTGCCGATTTTTTTAAACTTAATATTTAAGTGTGAATTTTCTAAACATCAAAGAAGATATGTGTTAATTATCCATTAAATTATTACTTTAGAATGATGCTTGCATTATTTAATAAGTTGATTGAAATTGATGTGGTCTGACAATGGAGATGCTACCTTCTCCTCTAATCAAGCAAGGAACTTAAAAAAAGAAAAATTAAATTAAAAACCTTGAATATTTCATTCATGTGGAATGAATGAATTGTCTTTATTTCGCGCAGACAGTACAGAGAATATTATGGACTTTGTGACGCATAATTTAGCAAAAGTTTTTTGCTTCGAAAGAAACAGATGATATCCATGGAAACAGCTTAAGGCCCAAGATTGATAATCCCAAGTTTTTGGGCCACCAAGTTAAGTTGCAACAAGTGTCAAGAAAGTGTAAAGCAAGGAAATAATCATAATAACAAGGAGAACGGAGGCAGGTGAGGAAATTTCTAACTGGACCTAATAGACTTGGGCCGAGATTTAAATGCAAGTAGGACACGTCACGAGGGTAGAGACTAGAGGTTGTTTAAAAGGAAAGATGAATTAGCACGTGTCGAGAGACAAAAGGGTGCAGCGCACTTGGCAGGTTAAAGTCGAACTGACACTTGGCAGGTAACAAATAGGAAGAAGCGGTGGGTGATGACTTGGCTATTTGCATCTGCGTATAAAAAGCAAAGCTGTGCATTGCCGTGCAACGATTCAAAGATCATGCACCCGGTGCCGTGCCGCCTTCATTTTTTCCCTTCTAAATGCTCAGAACTCTGATCTGTGATGTCTCTAAATCCAATACTTCTTTTGACTCGTCACAATTAATATCCATTCAGGTTGCTATCTCTAATCTTGCATACACATTTCTATTGACATATAAAAGATCTAACATCTCTATTAACGCTGTGATCTTCTTTTTTCCGTTGACTTGTGCAGTTCCTTGAACGCTCACCACTCCATTGTCGCCAATGTGGTTCTCCATGGCCGCTCTCATCGACTTGATGAACAACATCAAAAACAGCTTCTCATGTTACCAAACTAAGGTAAAACATCCTTCTTCTTTTCTTTGTACAAAATCAATTCTGCTTAGCATTGTTAGAAAATATATTACGGGTCTATTTGAGACTAGCCCTCGGTCTATATTTTGCCAATAATCCAGCCAGAGGCCCAGAAGCAGCATGACAAATAGTTAACCAGCCTAATTGTCATCTCTTACTCAACGGCAATCCTACATCCCTCACCTCGCTACTACATTTTCTCAATGAGCTTGGCCAAAAGATTTCTTCTTTTTGAGAAAATAATCGGAATTTTGTCAGCGTAACGTTCATAGTAGACTGTTATAAGCCAGCAAAACCCTAACATAAAAAGGTATATATTATATGAATTTCTCTGGGAGGAAAATTATGCACTATATCTTCAAAGTTAATATCAAAGATGATTTCTGGTAAAGCACATTCAACCAGATGAATATCTTGCAAAAGCTTGTCCTGTTATAAATTGCCGGTTCTTAATAGATAATAGATAATCCAAATACAGCATTATGCATACAAGCCACCAATTAGATTTTTGTTTGATAGATGTAGAGAAGGAAATAGACTTACCATATTTACCAAATACAACTGTAAAGTGGCTAAGTAATAGATGGTAATAAGCTTGTTAAGTTCACAAGTTGAGCAATCACATCTCTTGATTAGCCTCCAAAAGGTGGAGTCCAGCAGTTTTGTGCGCATATGTAGAAGGATGTCTCCTTTAACTAAGCAAATGAAGGGTTTCTGTAGCCACCGCTGCTGTATCCTTGCTATTCTTCTCCGCTGCTGCAATCTGTAAGTGACAACTAACTATAATAACAGATTCAGGAAAGATTGGCTTTCCGTAAAATGCATTTCTACCTCTCTCTGTAGAAGGCTGTTTTCTTCTTTCAGCATCTTTTCCTGTTAAAGCAGAAAGACATATTAGAAACATCAGGATGGGAACCCAGTTCATCCTCAGCACATATATACCAACGTAATACATGCATTCACACACTTACGAATACACACACAAAGTCTGTTGTACAAGCCTTCATTAACATTCGTGACTTCATGTCTTGCACAATTTTCTTGAGGAAGGCAGCAAGAGCAGAGCACAATTATTTCATGCATTTCAACAAAAAATTTCATTTCCTTAGGCAACCGTGATGATAAAACTAACTGTATGCCAAACAGTAGTTTAACATAAATCAAATTACTGATCTAGTTCTCTATCCAAACTTTATAGGCATAGAAGTTAGAAGATTCTCTTCCTGCAGTCCAACTTTGAGGAAGCAATTCTATTGCAATGGAATTGGGCTTACCATTGAGTTCTTAAGCTGATTATTGCAACATGAACTGAGATTAGAGTTAAGTACACTAGAGAACATACTACAGTTAAAAGTAACCAAATTTGTACTATAAAGTATATCATCCTCACACCGGAGTATAGGTTTAACATTTGGCCTAGATGATCTTGATTCTCTTGGCTTCTTCCTAGCCTAGTTTGCCTTTCAGAAATAGGAATAAACAAAGGTTTTAAGCTGCTCAAAGAACAATGGGATGTTATAGCCAAGGACAGCAGCTTTGCATGATTCCTTTCTGGATCATCTCTGTTTTTTTACAACCTGATTTGATCTATCATCAGAAGCTTGGAAATTCTTAAGCTGAATAAAATGTAATAGAACAGAGAGCTGAAATCTGAGAAATAACAAGATGGAAATACTTTGCTGGCAAACAAAAGTGATTTATTGGATAAAACTCAAGATAATGGCAAACAAGTTTGTCATGAAGACTGTAATTGTTTCTCACAGCCAGCTAGTCTAGTTTAATTGTATACAGTGCAACAAGATCCTCCGCTTTCACGAATAGGTTGAAATATTTCTAACAGCCAAATTGAAACAAATACGTAGAATGTAAATGATTCGTTTTTAGTCTCTTTGAACTAGTCGCATCATTTTGACAACATACAGGTTGACAAACAAGGTACTACAGGCTACGTTTTTCTTCATGATGATGCTATATGTACAAATTTTTATACACACTTCTTTCATACAACCTTATGTGAGGCTTATGTGACATTAAAAGCAATGGAGTGACAACATAAAAGTCAAACAAATAAAAGAAAAAATCGAACTTGCGGCCCTATAAAATAGTCACAGATTTATATAGGAGTTTCTACATGTATTGTTAACTTTTTTCTTCAAGATTTATTCATAAAAGCAATTCCACAGAGTTAGATCTGGAAAGCACTAGTGTACCTTTTCTCGGAGGGTCATTATGGACTCCAACATTAGTTGTGTCTGCACCAGAATACCCAATCAGAATACCAAAACACCACCATGAACAGCGGAGCATGCCTCATGCGGTCAGAATGAGACAAAAAGCAAAGAAAATGTCAAAATTGCAATCTCAACTGACAATGCAAGAAATATAATTCCAAGTTCTATTCATCAAGTGATAGAGAATATGAGGTACACAGCTAATATTTCCATTGAATCAAACAAGAATGCAAGTGCTCTGTCTCACTTGATGAGGGTAATTAGAATTATTGTTAAGATACAGTACTGTCAGTGGCAAAAGTTGTGTGACTGGATGATCAACTGGATTATTGCTATATGGCTGATATTGGAACAATTCAGAGACTCAACCATAGGTCTTCTATTTGTTTCCATGGTAAAATTTCTAAAAGGCCTGCAGATAAGTCAAAGAAGTGGAGAATATTAGAGGGGTAAAACCAGAGTAAAACAATAGGCCTTTTTCTGTGGTCAATATGGGTGGAATTGGAGCCACAATAATGACAAAGACTGCTGATGCCTTGTTGTCTGTGGTTCACTATCCTGTTGGCCATATTGAAACAATAAGGACATCAAACATGTAAGTAAGACCGTGTTATATTGAAATCTCTTGGAAAGATCTGATTTGACGGTGAACCAAGATGGAAAAAGGCAAAATGTCGACAAGTGCCTCATTTTCTTGGTAATATAATGGGCATTGTGACCTTTGATATTCAATGTCAATCCCATATCTCTATGATTTTCAGAACAAGCTTTTAATGACCAAATAGATATAAACCTGACCTTTCTAGCTCTAATCAGTGTCAGGGTAGCAGCAAGTTCATTCTCCAGTTGCACAAGATCAGTCACAGTCAGCTGCTCAAAATTCGGCCCTTCAAGTTGCCTGGGATACACAATATATAGTTCAAAATCAGAAAATATCTGTGCCTTTTTGGGTAATATGTGTCGGAAGCATAGAGAAATTGCCTTTGAACTATTTTCTGTAGGTCAGCATGTGAATACAGGCTTGAATATCTTGAGGGAGAGTCCTGTGAGAAAACAATTTACCATTAACCATCATTTTAGCGTATCATAAGTAGCAGTTCTATCAGTTACTCCCTTCAAGTAGACAACTGAGAAAACATAAAGTGATATCCAGGAAAAGTGAGTCTATGGCATTCTACGTTGAAGTTTTGACATCAAAGTCCCATCGTTGGAGTGAGCTAAATATCATGTTCACCTCATGATATGCTCATGCATAACTTTATGAGCGGGAGAACAACTTTAGCAGACAAGAATCTGTACCAGAAATAAATAGTCTGAAATATTCTCCCAGAACTAAATTTGAACTTATCAGTTAGTATATCTAGGACATAACTAAATACTGAAATGTTCTCCTGAAACTAAATTTAAATAATCAATTAGTATATCTAGGACATAATTAACATATAAACTGTTGATAGTATTAAAGGCTGTTATCTAGTGGTAGTTGCAATCAAAACCTGTCATACCTTTATTTCATATGTGACCCCAACCAAGAGTCATACCCATACCTTATCCTTTCCACTCAAGTAACAAGCACACCAATTAAACTTGTTTAGCCATTTGAACAAAGGTCCAGCCTTCCCACTGGTTCCACTTCTATGTATGAGGAAAGTGATTAGCATAGCAGTTGATTGGACATGTACACCAAGTTATAGGCGGATGACTATGTTTCACTGATTCAAAAGGATCTAGACTTATCATAATTGATTGGTTTGTATGTAATTTTGGTGTTGAACTTCTTTGCAACATTTTTGTAGCTCCTGTGGTTGGAACACACAACTCCAGGAAACAGTCACTATTTTGTGCATTTTTTTTACTTGGGTCGACTATTTGGAGGTTGATGCATAAACTTGTAACATCATCACCTCTCATGCAAAAGCAGGTGCACTACAAGATAGGATAGACATAGCCACAATATTCTTGACAAAAGGAAAGAACTTTTTACCTCTGCATTAAGTGCCCCAAAAGCCACAGCTTCCTCTTCAACACGACTCTGATACTGCTCAAGGATGCTGGCCAAACTGAGACAAGAATTAAATAATTAGAAGTTTTTAATTATTGAAAAATTAAGTAGAACTAGACTGATTAGTTTTTTTATGACATAGATGGTTCTATGCAATAAAATAATTGAGGCTTTGTTTGAATGTTGGTGTTTCTACTGTGTTTTAAAAGTAAAGTGAAAGTGTTTGCTAAAACCAACATTTAGTGAGATTCACTCATTTTTCATTACCATTCAACATCTAGAACTTCCATCTCACTACAGTAAGCCACAACACTTCAATGTCAAATTAAGCCTAATATGGGATTATGAGAAGTTAATAAGTGGCTAGCATCCCTTTTAGTGTATACTCTAAATTGCCAAAAGCATCTTTGAAAGGGAATTGAGGATAGAAGAGTATTTGCTACTTTGGCAGTTTTAATTGTCATCTCAAAGTCCTGAGAGAAATTTCAATTAATTCTTTGCCACAAATGAAGATATAATAGGCGGTTGCTATTAATTGTTTTTGCTCTTCCAACCACTTCAGCTAGGAATCTCCAGTAGAGATATTCTACGGGAACCGCCACCCGCAAAACCTCACTAAATTACCTAAACATAACTTATGTAAGATGCCCTGCAACCCAAACATTCTACCTATGGGTGTTTGACCATAAGTCGATATTAGTTCCTGGAACCCACCAGCTTTACCGTTTCGGATTTGTCTATTGGACCTAGGCATCAAGCATCTTTCCAACTGGATCAGTACATATAGGTTCCCAGCACCTACCACATAGCATAGGAAAAATTGAAAAATTGAAAAATTGAAAGATTTAAAAAGCATGCGTACAAAGACCTTTCAACACAAAGCATCTTGCTAAAGGAAACATCATCAATCAGGAAAGGCAAAATTTGAAAGAAAAAGACATACAAAGACTTGATGCCAAAAGCATGCTTTACCAACCAGTGCATCATCAAACCCTATCAACCTTCGAAATAGAACATTAATTCACTAGTGCTAGCATAAGTCTTGGTGGCAGTTGAACAGGCATATCCAGATTATAGAGAACTGTACATGTTTCCAAAAAGAATCTAACGGTTGTCATATATGTATTAGCCACAAATGTCAACCAGAAATTACCCAAACACCATAATGCTGTATGTACATGTTGAGTGAAAAATTACTCTGTATTGAAGTTTTCACATTGTTTACTCTCTTAGAGTATCCTATTTTTTATGGACTATAGTGGATAAAGTCAAACAGTAATCAATGAGAAGATTCCAAGCAATTAAAGTAAAATAAGACTGGTCGACATGTGCTTTTATGTTGATGCAGAGCCAGAAGAAGAATTGCAGAGGTATAAAGAACCGGAAAATAAGACTGCTTGCTAATAATCTTCATTGATTCAAGATACAGGCACCAAGGAGGCTACACAAAATTAGAAAGGGAAAAATGTCCAACTGCCAGGACAGAAACCATGCAACCAAACTTATTGCAGCAAAGAAACCAATCAAGCTAACATAGATTATTATCCAAAATTTACTAGTTAACCTATGAATATGAACTCTACATTACCCTAGGTTAAACCCAAATGTTTTCATCTTAAGGCGTGAAGCAAACGAAGTTCTGAAGTTGTCAATGATGAGTTTCCATCTTGTATAGAGAATTTTGCAGTAACCATATAATTGTGGCCACAAAAATATAGACATGAATTAAATACCCTTTTCCTCATATGAGATGAATGCTCATGTGAGGTGCACAAGGGATTACTTGGGAAAAATAACAGAGAAATAAAGAGATCAAGCAACGAGTTCGGGTATATAAATGAAAGGAGGTTTCAATCCCTTTAAATCTTTTTCCTGTCTATTGATAAGAAACTATAAAGGAGAAAAGGAACAAATAGAAGTAGAAAATGCCTTTAGCCTTTTATCAGGAAGGAATGTTATCCCTTGATCCCCTTTAAGGGGAAGGGTAGAAAAAGAACATCTTTCACCCTCTCTATTAGTACTCAAAGAATAAAATAAATGTATAATTCCCTGTTGTTGCAGCCTTTACGAGGAAGAAATGTTATCCCTTGATCCCCTTTAAGGGAAAGGGTAAAAAAGAAACATCTTTCACCCTCTCTATTAGTACTCAAAGAATAGAATAAATGTATAAATCCCCATTGTTGCAGCCTTTATAAGGAAGGAATGTTATCCGTTGATCCCCAGGGTAGAAAAGGAACATCTTCAACCCCTCTGAGATGCTCAAATAATAGGTTAAATGTATGAATCCATGTTTTTACCTCGCTTAACCCTAAAATCCTTTGTAGGTACTATTAATTGAGAAAAGAAGAACAAGCATTAGAATAAATGAACAATTATTAAAGACGACTGAAAGAGAAAAAATTATAACATATACATTTTCATATGTTTTTTAGGACAAATATGCACATGATATCCCATCAATCAAACTTAGGAGAAGATATCATGTGAAGATTGTTCAACAAATAAATGAAAGCATGAAATCAACCTTATCATCCCTTAGAAAAATGATAGTGGGTAACATCAAAATACTCAACCAAGTTTTACATGTATTTTGATGTACTCAGATATGCATGTTAGCAACTTGAAAGATAGCTTAATTTCAAAAATTAGTTCAAAGGCTTTTTGTATTATGAAAAACACTATAATGACTACGTAATGCGTACTAGTTATTTGTAATCATATACAATAATTGATATACATTTGTGACTAAATTAGTTCTATGTTGATCGAGGGCTCACTTTAACTTTGATTTATAGCTAGGGTAAAGGTAGAATTAAAGGTGCAATATCTTGTGGTTTATATAGGTCATTTACAACAGCTAAAAGAGAGTATAATCTAACTTGAATATAGATTGATATGAAATAAACTATTGATGATTTTATAAGCTCAAGTATCAAACGAGCAAATGTATTAGCTATAACACAAATTCCTTGCATCTTGGGATAAGAATATCAAATTGCCAGTTGACTTCAAAGCTTTATTTGTTGGGTATTTGAGGTCATTCTTGCATGTGAGTTTAGGTATCAAACATGCAAATATCTTAACCATAACACAAATTCCTTGCATCTTATTTCCCTAGAAAAAGATAAAGGTATCAAATTACCATTCCACTTTAAAGCTTTAGTTGTTTGGTATTTGAGCTTGTTCTTGCTTATAAGACATGGATTAAAACATGACACTCTGCAAATATAACGATCAACAAAAATACAACTTGAAATTAATATGAAAATACTTGGGCGAATAAGTCTATGGTAAAGTTATCACTTGGCTAAAAGATTTATGCTAAAGGGTATAAGAGAAGCTAAATTTTTCAATGAAGTAGGTTTTTTCCATCAAATTAATGAAAACCTATATTGTACAACATGTGGCAACTTGCTAACACCTTAAAAAGCTTTAAGGATGTACAAAAATCTATTGACAATATTTTTATACATGGGAAGAAAGTTTATTTGATGAGAAAAGATAGTTGAAAGAAATATATGCCTAGAAATTAAGGAGAAAGAGATGTGTCTTAATAATTTAAGTGGCATTCAACATAATTATGGATAAAAGGAAAAAGAATAAAGAATAGCTTAATCTAGAAAATGTAATTAATGTTCTAATTTTCTTAAAATGCAATTAAGTTGTTACTTAAAAAAAAAAAAACAAATCCTATGTTATAAAGGTCACCGCTTTTAATGTTAAGGCAGGGATCTATTTGTTAGTATTTTGGCATGAATATTTTCAAGATTATTGCTGCTTTATTAAAGTAGCCAAAAGAGTCTATATTCCTTTTGAATGCAAAATGTGCGAGGTGAACAAGTCTAAGACCTTAGCTAGTTTTAAGTGTTAAATAAAAGGGGAAAAGTACATTAAACACACATATCAAGGTCCATTTACAAAGGCTAACTTTAAATGAATGTTAAGACAATAGATTAACGTTAGAAAAAATAAGTAATTAGGATATCTTAAAATAAAAATTGCTACATAAGAAATGAAAGAATTGCAATCCCATATCATAAACATTCCCACTAGTTAAGATCGTCGCTAGTTCCAACATAGTAGCTAAAAGACATTAGTCTTTTTTAAATGCAAAATGTTCATGGTGAACAAAGTTTAAGACCTTACCTAATTTAAATGTTAATAGAAGGAAAGTTCACCCCATATACGGATCAAAGATCCATTACAATGGTTAAATTCAAATGAATTAAAAAATAATAGATTGATCTAGAAAAGTTAATTCACGATCTTTCTTAAAATGCGAGAAAAGTTGTCATGTAAGAAAAGTGTCCATTATTTTGGCATGAACCAATATACTGCTATTTTGAAATTGATGTATAAAGGTACTTTTTTTTTTTTTAAATTAAGTTGCTCTCGTCAAAGTAGCCAAAAGAGTCTATAGTAAATTGGGTAAATTTTAAAATAAGTATATTATAGTAGATTGAGTAAGATTTGTAATGCAATTATGATTAAAAAAATGAGGATGACTTTAGAAAAGTAGGAAGATAAATTATGTCTAAGATAGAGATGAATCAGTTTTTTTTTCTTTAAGCAAGACATCCTTTTTTTCTTTCAATTTTTAAAATACTATATAAATGCAAATTAATACTACCTAATTAATAAGACCCTTGTATCATTTCAAAAGTTATGAGTTGAATCAACTAGCACTCACAGGTAGTTGTATAAATTATACAACCTTAATATACAAACATGTTCACGAGTCCAAATAAAGAAACTTAATATCAAATGAACTTTGACATCATGCCCAACATTTTTTTTACTAAACAAATGGATGATTGTACGCCGCTCTAGCAATATACACAACATATTTGAAGATTTATATGGAATTCAAAGTTCAATTTTCTATTATGTGTATAAGATTAGTGTTGTGCGAGAGTTTATATAGGTTGACATATATATATATATATATATATATAATGTTAGAAAAATCATATACAAGTGAGGGATACAATTACACAATGTTCCAACTTAACAATCAAATGTAGTAACAATTCTTTATGCATGAAGTAAGACATATATAAGATATTATATATTTATTAAGTTTTTTAAACAAAAAGAGATCCAATAATTCTTTATGCATGAAGTAAGACATATATAAGATAAAAAGGAACAAATCTGCTTGATAAATCTATATAAAATATTTAAGAATCATGCCTTATTCATACTTCGTTCATTCATAATTGTTTAGACATCTAGAAATGTCTACCATTGATAAAAGATCACTTCTACATGCCTACAAAATCCCTTTTAAACTTATATAATTATGTGTTGCACAATGCAAAATCGGATATTCATGTAAATTTTATTGTTAATGTATAAGTTATATAAAAAATCAAATCTAGATAAAAATGGCAAATTGAATTTAAAGAACTCTAAATTAGTTGTCTTACTATTTGTTTCATATATAAAAATTTCAAACTTCTAATTATTTATAAATTATAATTCATCAGTAAGCAAACATATAAAAGTAGAAATTAGTTCAATATATTTGTCTTTTATAGAGCCATAGTGTTTGTTGTTCACCGCTCTCATAAATCGCTCTCGTATAATAACCATAAAATAATAACCACAAGCTTGAGATACCATGTCATATATTTCATGGCTCTTTTTTAAGAACGCTTTTGTCCCTTTCTCTTGACCTCACTTTGAAATCTCTGAGCTTGAAATCTTCCATAACTAAGTAATTTAATTTATTAGGAAACAAGCCATGAAAAGGAATAAGAATATATGACGATAAGAAGATCAATCATTAACTTAAATAATCTTTACGCAGAAAAATGAATATATTAATAAAATATGCTTCAAGTACTTAAAACTAAATAATCATTAAGCAACTATGATTTAGGAATTAAATTTAAACTTTTAATAATATCTCCATAATGTGACTAATGATGCTATAGGATTCATGATTATTTCAAGGTCTTTAATGTGAAGTCAAATATCATTTTAATATTTATGACCTAGAAATTAAATTTAAACACGATACATAGTGTTTCAACAATTTGATGAATGCGAAGTTAAATATCATTTCAGTATCTATGTCCTAAAATCGATAATTATCTTCTAGGGCTTTAGAAGTTAAAACTTAATGTTGTAGGCCACATTATAAACTAGGTTTTCATTACTTTATGATTATATACAACATTTGCTAAGTTTAGGTACGTTTTACTTAACTTTTATTATTCCAGTTACAAAATTTGATAAACACCTACTTTAACTTGGTAGTTAATATTCATATACTACTAAAGGTAAAGACTATAGCACAATGGTGATATCGGATTTTCGCATATGAGTTTCAAAGAAACAATAAGGATTATAAAAGTAAATGATTAGGGAGATGGTAATAATTGGTTAAAATTATAGACAGTATTACAAATACTTGAGATTTTTATCCTACAAAGGTGTGATAGTTGCGTGATTCAAAATACATTAGAAATTTGCTCAATTTTCTCTCACCAAATCACAAAGTGAAATTGAAAAAGTTGTAAATCGTGGAAAGTATTGAACTAGGAATCGAAAACTAGTATGCTTTCAACCAATGTAAAATGAAATCAAACAAACTTTAGATTGTGAAAAGAATGATATTTAATATATTTTTACTTTTATGATGGTATTCTTCTACTAAAAAATATCAAACAATAAATGATATTGTAATGTTCTTTGTACTCTTTAATAATATAAATGATAGAGGCACGACTTTTCTATTTTCTCGCTAAGGAAGTTTTATTGTTGATGAGCCTCGAAAACTTTATTGTTGAATAATAAAGAGGTTCAAAGAATTCAAAATTTTATTTTGCTTTTATTGATATATCTTGAATTTTAGGTTTTGAATAATAGGGATTTATTTTTAAAAAGTTAATTATCTATATCTTTTTATTTTGTTAAATTTTAAAATTTGTTCCTATTAATAACTGTATAATTTTTACTAGATACTTGACAATTAACTATCAATAAATTTTTAAAACTTTATTTATAAAAGTTATATAATATAAAATTTATTCCAAAAAATTCAATAAACCTTAAACGAGTGAGAGACAAATATTTAAGATAGTTAGGTAATATAAAACTATGACTTATAGAAAACATAGATTGAGATAGTTCAATGGATAACATTACAATTTAAAACAACAAAACTAGTTAAGTCAATAATGAGATTATGCTTAAGGGACAATTACACGAGATATTTCTCAGACATTCTTTTAGAATATAAGCATTTCTCAAACATTCTCCTCTTCTATTACAATTCTTTGCCTTTTTTTTCTTTCATTTTATTTTTTTATCTTACATTCAATTAGAGTTCAATCTACAACACCTTGGTGGCATCAAAATATAAACAAAAATATCTGACAACTAATTCGACATGATACCATCGTTTTAGAACTAAATTGTATGACGTGAGTAAAAAGATCAATAAGTGTTATAATATAATATCTTGTAATTACATTATAATGGTAATGAATGACATCATTGTTATTCAATATAATAATTGGCATTGAGAAAACCTATTTTCAAGTCGACTAGTAAAAAATCCTTAGAACATGTAAATGGCATTAAAATGTTTTTTAAGGCATCAATAATGTATCTACCTATCTAGATAAAAAAGGTAAGGCATATTGTTGATGAGAATACTATGCAATAACATTGTTACCCAACATCCTTTGACCTCATTATCTTATTTAACATATATATCTTCTTTACCAATTAATGTTTTCATCTAAAACGTGTCAATATATGTTTTCACCAAAAAGATGATGACTTTCATCACATGATAACCTTAAGAACCTTATAGCTTTTTTTCATCAAATTTTATCTGCCCAAATTTTTACCTTTAAATTTAAGGTATGGATAATTATCTTACTATCTTTTTTTTAAACAATACATACAAAGAAATTTTCCAACAATTGGTCACAATGATATATTAAACTATATCAAGGCATAAGAAGGCTTTCAAGTTTTAAATTATATTAAGGGTAAATAAAATATTTTTGATTCACCGTGATTCGTTGTTTTAATATGCACAATTAGTCCTAATAACTTCTACAACTACACAACATATTTCAATTGGATGATTTATTATTCTATTACATTTTTGTAACTACACAAAGATTAGTAGATCTAAAACTTGTAATTACACAAAGATTACTACAAATTTCACCTAAGAAAGTTGAGAGTGATGGCTTTATCCAAAAGAAGAGTAAGTTGTCTCCAAGTTAAGATTTTCTCCGGTCTAAGTGCTGTCATCAAACTTACAAATTTTTTTTGTAGTATACACGTTCTCTCATCAACTTAGGTTTTATTTTAGAGTCCTTAAGTATATTATTTATGTCTAATTTTTCTAAGAGTTTATTAGGTTTAGTAATGTGACTTTTGATAAAATTATTTTATTTTTTCATTCACATTTGAAGTCCAATGCTTTTATTCGTGACTATCGTTCTAAAGTCACCATAATTTATCAAAATCAAAAATTTAATTTTCCTTATTTGAGTCACATTAAAATAATTCAATTCTCCCTAACTTATCGTTTGAAGTTTTTATGTTAAATAAACCATGTGTTTCGTCATAAACCTAACACGAAATTTATTGTCTTGTAACAATACTTTCCACCATAGCATAGAACTTAGGCTTACATTTGTACATCCATTGTAATTCCTATTTAAGTATCTCTCTGCAGTAAGATTATTACTCATCCTCAACCTCCTAACACAAAACAACAAAAATCATGTTTTTTTAAAGACTCTTAACTCAAGGGACGCTAATTTCTTTTAGACCTTATTATCCATTTGACTCATTTAGTATAGACGTAATCTAAGATATCATAATTACATGTTTACAACATATATGCTAAAACAATTTTGCATAGTAAATAATAGGGTAGGGAAAAAACCGATGCATGGTAAATAGTATACTAAAGGAAAAAGCTCGAACCCGACTTGGATAAAACTCTAATTATAAGGCTAGGTTAAACCCCACCCTAAATTGATTTTAGGCTGGGCTCAGGTTTTTATTTTAAAACTAGTGTATACTGAGCTGGGCCGAACCAAGCCTAGGTAAAGTCAGGGTAGTCGAAAACTTGGCCCATACACATATATATTTAGACAAATTCGAATCAAATTTTTTGAAATCTTAGTCTTAGAGCCCATATTTGAAACCTGGCCCAGGTCAAGGCCTGATCCGGACAATATATAAATTGAGCTTAAGCTCATGTTGGGTTTAAATAAAAATTTTTGGATCTTGACCAGGCTTTTAAAAATCCAACCCAAACTTGAAAAATTGTCGACTATAATAAATAGAGTACAATTATATGTATAATGAAACATGTCGCATTGTTACTCATTGCTAAACTAATATATCATTTAATTTGCTCTTAGTAGTCTCTCTTGATAATTTTGTCCCCATTTGGTGCTTTCATTCCCTTAAATCTTTTATCATTTCATCTTTTATTTGTTGTAAAACAATCTTTTAGCATATATAAATCCACGTTATCCTTTTATATATCAAGTGATCCAAATTAAAGTTTCACCAAATTTTTAACAGAAGGACGTCTTCTCGTCATGCTCTAAATTAGAATTGTATCATATTTAAGGGATTTATAAAACTAAGGCAAGAAAAGTATAGGTGGCAACCACTATAGCTAGTACATCTCTTTTTAATAAGATATATAATCTCTCTTTATTTTTCTGTCTTTATGCTCTTATTCTTTTAATAGAATAAATACTTACCTTTACTTTAGCAAGATTCAAACCAAAATTTATCATCCTAAGAAACTATAAGAAGCCTTACTAGTTCATAAAATCTTTTTTGACAAGTTATTATTTTATTAAACATATTTAAAAAATTGTCTAAAATTCTTTATGCATTGGGATTGTTGTTGCTAATTATAAAGCTTTTTTTTATTGACATAGCAACAACAATTGCACCTATCAAAGTAACTAAAAAAGTTGACACTTAGATACAATTAATATGAAATTCATATCAATTTTTTTTTTTATAGTGAACAAATAAAAGGAGATATTTTGTTAATTTTTGTTATACCTATTATAGTTGCAATAAAGTTGAGACTTTTCACAATAAAAATATTCTTTTAAACAAAGGTACATGTGCTTATATGATGGCTCTAAGGGCATTTTAGTGATAGTTTCTATATGAGTTAATGCTTTTATTTGATTAAATACCTTACAATATCCCTTCATAATAGTGTTTATAAAAATTCTAAATACTTTATGATATCCCTTCATTATAGTGATTATAAAGATTTTTTATGTCATTGTTGAATCTAAGAAAGCAAAGATTTGTATAATCTTATAAATTGGACAACTTTTGTATGATGATGAAAAAGGTTAAATAAACTTTATGATCCTTTGAAGTATTAGATTTAGATAATTACTCTAAAATTAATATTTGAATAAATGTTTACTAATATATTATTAGAATATGAAAACGGAAAAGAACCATATTATTAATGTACATTTAGTTGTATTTTTACAAAACATTAGTTGCCAATTTCAAATGGATAAAAGAAACTTTTGGACATTTTTAGTAGTATTGGCCTCTTATAAATTTATCATACCATACCTCAATTCCAAGAATATGTTTTTTTAAGTTACAATTACAATAATGAAAATTAGATTTTAACCATCTTTTAAAACATTTATAAATAAATTTTTTAACGAAAATTTATTGATTGTTTAATTATCACAAATTCCTTCAATTAAAAGTTGTGCACTTACTTTAATAAATTTTTTTATATTATAACAAAAATAAGGGCAATTCAAACAATTTAACTTTTTAAAAGTTCAAACAATTTTTCTTTTACAAACTCAAAATTTGAACTTCTTTTACTAAAAGTAAAATGACTTCTTCAAACTTAAAACTCTTCTCCAGTAATGACCAAAAGATAATTAAAAACCTATAAACATTTATATAAACCCTTTTTAAATATTAAAGAAGCAATACCAAACATACAAGTAAATAGATAAAGATGACAATAGTCTTAGGGTTTAGGCATATTCAACTAGAACGAATAATTTCATACTTTTCTTGAGGGTTTTATGAATACAACACTTGTTCTATTTAAAGATATCTGCAATATGAAAAAATTGGTTAATCTTCACTTATTGAAAACTTACTATATTATCATCCTACATTAGCATAGTTTTCTCACCTTTTTCATTCTTAGCTTTTTGCGAACATTCACGTTCATATACTCTTTGATTTGAGCCCTTGAATGACGTATAGGTGAATAATTGTAGTTTTGAAGTTGAAAGGACATTGTTAGAAATTGATAGCACTTTTAAACTTCACAACAAGAAGTAAGATCATCTCCAACCTAGCTTGAGATTTGGTCCAACAACCCATTAAAAACTTCCTTTAGTCCATTATGAGGACCTTAAAAATATCATTAAGATTATTTTCTCTAACTCACTTATCATACAGTACATGTCTAATTTTTATATCAAAAGAGAGACAAAAGTAGTTGCTAACCATATATTCGGCTAGAGCAAGATTTGGTCTCTTAGTCCTTCAAAGATAATTTCTAATTAACCATTAGTTAACACGTCAATTGTACGTCAATTGTTCTGTAGGTCACACTTAGTTCGATGAAGTAAAATAGACATAAGTGATTGCTTATTATAGACTTGGCTTTTAGGTAAATGCCTCTAAATAGCCAAAATACATTTTGCCATATCTTTCGTAGCAACTATTCATTCTATATTGTTCAAGATTATTATTGTACTCTTATATTTATTTATTTTTGGATAAACAACAAATTTCTCAAATTTATTCAACACATTTGAGTTTAAAATTAAACAATCTAGGAATTATAGTTCGATTCATAATATTAAATTATGAACCTAAACAATTACTTTGTCATTATTTAAACTTTGTAAAGTTGAAATAGTGAACAAAACGTATTAAAATGTGTGACACATTTATCAATTGATTATTGTAAGTTACTATTTGACTCAGAGGCCTGCATTAATAAGTGCTGACCAAACAATATTAAAGGCTCTACAATTAAATTAACATCTCGCGTAAAAACTGATGACCTTTTCACGTGACTGAGCACGAAGACAAAGTAATAATAAGATAGAAATGAACATAAATGCAATTGTGTGAAAGATTTCAATTACAAAATTCTTGGTATTAAATTAGTGAACCAATTGACAAAAACTTAATTTAGTAGGTAATATGTAAAAATTACTTTTTTCCATTCATGTATTGGATTTTGCCATACCAAAATGATTCATTTCCATTTAAAAAATTATTGCTTTTCCTAAAAATTCTTATAACTTTTCGAAATGTAATGACTAGAAGAGCCATGGATAATAATAATCCATATAAAAGAGTTGCATAGCCAAATACTATCTTATTATGAATAATTTCGACCACTTCAGGAGAAAAAATAGGCATTTACTATTACAAAGATGGTGTGATTTGATTATCTTTTTATTTACTATTTTGGTCTTAAGAAAAAGACGATTCAGGATAAAAAAGAACAGAAAAAAATATTATTGAAAAAATTGAAACTTATTAAAGGTGTAGTTTATACAAATAAAAACAATTCTTTCTGTCGTGTATCTCCAATTAATGCAACTTCAAATGCTTCAATTGTTGATTCTACTATTGAGCGAAAAGTTACACCTGCGAGTTCTATATTACAGGTCAACTCTATTACACTAGTGCTAATAGGTGGCATATGAAAAGAGACACTATCCCTTTTGCCTTTACGCTCGAGGGCCAATCTCTGTTTGGATCGAATAAACCTTTGCACGCCTCTGTTACCTTTTAAGAGGCTAACATTAACACTCCTAACATTAATTGGCTAGGTAAAGTGTTGGACTTTAAAAGTGGTCCAATAATTTATATATGTTCTGTATATATAGCTTATGTTCTGTCCAAACATGATATTGTATGTTCTTTTTGTCTTTGGTTGAGACTTTTTAGGACATTAAAGATATTCCAATGAACTATGTACTGCCTAATATGTGTATTTTGACTAAAGCTTTTCTCTATTAATTTACAAATTGAATATATTAAAAATACATAGTCCACTTCATTATGGCAACTCCTAGAGCAATCTTCTCTTCACCTTCAAAACATATTTTATATATCATCTTTCAGTGTTGATAATGAAATAATCTCATTTTATCTCTAACCAAGGAAAGACAGAGATGTCATTTGCGTGTACTTAATGTAAGCCAACCCTGATAGACAACCTTCTTATATCCTTCCATTGTCTTTATCGTTCAATGAATGAAACCATTAGCACCAAATTGCCATACATCTTAACATAGATCATCTCCCTAACTTTATATCCAAATTCCACAAACAAAAGATGGAGATATCATTTGCTTGTTGCTTAATGTAAGCTAACCTTGAAAGGAAACCCCCTTCGTGTATCCATTCATTGACTTTCTAGTTCAATGAATGAAACAATTAGCACCAAATTGCCATATACATCAACGAAAATGGTTTCTCTAACTTGAAATTCCACCAACGAAAGATGGAGATGTCATTTTCTTGTTACTTAGCGTAAGCTAGCTCTAATAGACAACCCTTTTCTTGTGCCCATTCATTGTCTTTCTAGTTCAATGAATGAAACAACTAGCACCAAATTGCCATATACATCAATGGAAATGGTTTCCGTGACTTCAAATTCCACCAATGGAAGTTGGAGGTGTCATTTGCTTTACTTAATGTAAGCAAATCATGATAGACAACCCCTTCTTGTATGCCTTCATCGTCATTCTAGTTCAATGAATGAAACCATTTGCACTAAATTGCCATATTTCTCAATGAAAATTATTTCCCCAACTTTGCCTCCAACTCCCTCCAGTATTATTTTTAATTTAAACTCCATGAAAAATACTTTTCTTCCACCTATCAAGGGCTTTATATGAAATTATGTCTCCCCATCTAATGAGCGTAATTAGATTTAATGGGAATACGAAATAGAAGTTAAAATAAAAGATTTTAAAATTTGTATTGAACATCATCCTTCTAACACTTAACAAAATCAACAAGGAATTAGAAATAGAAGATTTTAAAATTCGACATCTTTTTTAAAGGCTCAAAGCTCGTTGAACTTAACTTACCTAAAGGAGTAAAGGCTTATTTCTTTTGGCAACCTAAATTAGACAGAACACAAGAAATAAGAAATGCGTTTCATAAGATTTATTTAGTTCAGAATATGCCTTTTATTTGGTATCTCGAAATTCTAAACGAATTTCCTAGTCTAGCATAATATCTAGAAGTAACTGCGCCACCTTAAATCACTATCGCATCAAAAGGGAGAAACTCAAAGTGCGGGAAGTGTTGGTCGATTGAAGCAAAACGCGTAACGCTACACCACTGATACCCGTGAAGTATATCCTAATCAACTCGGTCAGCGCAGCCCAGCACACGTGGAGAGGAATTTTGTCGCGTAGCAGGGATGCAAATTCGCTAATAAGATCACATGCAGCAAACCGTACCCCCCAAACCTTTGAAAAGACGTTCTTTATGCACAGGACACGGGACACAACACGCTAAACTCCCTGACGCCATCATCAGCGAAAACCGACTAAAAAACCTTTCCTCTAAAGCTAAAGTTCACCTACGCGCTATTATCTTAACTAATGAACAACAACTACTACCAACTCCACTCTATTCATGCAACAACAACATAAAAGCAACAGGTAAACAAACAGTTTAATCAGCTAATTTGCAGATAAATTCTGAAAACAAAATTTTAAAAAATAAATAAAATCTTTCGCTTTCCTCATCTAATTTTTTACTCTGTGTGTTATTTTCTTAAGAATTCTCTTATTGCAAGTGAAACAGTAAAAGTGGAGGGGGGAAGGGGGTGGCGTACCAGTCGGAGCTACAGAACTCGTAGAGCTTTCCGCGGCTGGAGAAGATGACAAGAGCGACGTCGACGTCGCAGAGAACGGAGAGTTCACGAGCCTTCTTGATCAATCCGTTACGCCTCTTAGAAAAGGTAACTTGACGACTGCTCTTGTTTTCGATTCGCTTGAGCTGCACCTTTTTCCGGCCCATCTCCGCTCTAATTGGAATGATCGACTTATTCAATCGGTGCCGAAAAGCTGAGAAATTAGGTCACCCGTAGGTATTGGTATTTTATTTATTAAAAGAGGAAAACTCATCATCGTCGTGCATAAGTCGGTCAATCTAAAGTCGTGAGCAGGGACGTTTCATTATTTGACACGTGCCTCTGTCGGAGTGACCTGCTTGTTTTGTTTTGTTGCATCTGCTTTTTGGGGGGCTCTTACTATTATTTTAAGTTATTTTTCGTTTTTAGGCGCTCTTTAAAATAATAATTTCATACGATCCGCCCCTTTTCGGTAAATTACATTTCTCAATTTAGAAATTGTATAAATTATATATTATACTCTATTTAGAAAGATTGAACGTGTTTACATCCTTCCTGTTTTCTATTAACTACTTTATGTGATGGGAGGGTCCCTCCTCCTCTCCCTTCAACGATGTAAAAAGTAACAACAGTGAAATCAAATCAGCCCGCAAACACCTAAACACTTACCGTCATCATTCGTCGCCCCTTTCAACGCCTAACAGTGCAATTTTTTAAAATTTTAATAATTAGTATTATGGGTCCCTCTCTCCCTTCATTGGATCTAAAAAGTTACAACAGCGAAATCAAATCAGCGTGCAAAGCACCTGAACAATTAACGTCATCACTCATCGCCCCCCTTTAATGTCCAACACCGAAATTATAAAATACATTATTATTATTATTTATTTTGATTTCATTTTTTAATTTGTTGGACTCAACTAAAGTGCCAATAATGAGAGGTTAAGTGGCTTGGGTTTATATGAATTCACCTTTGTCCCATAATAAACGTTTAAAAAATAAAAAAACAACTAAGCATACTCTCTCATTAGACATTGATTAATTAACTGCTGCTTAAATAACGTTTACTCTTCTGGGGACTTCAACATCTAACTTACCACAAATAGAAATGAAAAGCTTCTCTCTTCGTCCATGCAGCAATGCCTAGCCGGTAGGCCAACTGTGCTTCTGCGGCTCCAAAGGGAATATGAATGGATAAGGGTCAAACGTGGTTTCACCCTACACCTTATTCATTGACCTTAATCTTCCGCCCTTTTTGAAAAATCTAATGGGCCCATCGTATGACGACACCTTTTTCAAGATTATTTATTTGTATATAAATAGTTTCCGAGCACAGAGAGGGGTTTTTTTTTATGTTTCTTTTTTTGTGAAAACATTAGAGAGGGAGACTTGGTAACAAAAAGAACACAACGGTGGGGATTAAAGATAGTTACTAAACAGGGAAAATTATGTAAATTTTTATTGTAGGCTACAATTTGTAGCGTCTGATCAGGCATGATGTGGCAGGTTTCAATTTTCAAAGCAGGACAATTACTTGAGAGCTGTGACTGTGAGCTTGTGCTGACTGCTGTCTATCATACCCCATCGTTACGTGATTCTGTTGCAATGCTTTCTCAGGATTAAAGAAGAATTTTTTCATTAAAAATATAAAATGGATGGTGGGAGTTTGATATCTTAAGAGTTAAGATAAATAATGATAATAATGACTCGTTTTTATTATCTAAAAGTGTTTTCTGCCAAATTATTATAATGACTAGTCTAAAATAATTGGATTGGACCGTGTAAAATTACGCAAAAGACAATGTTTTTGGTCTGTGTCTGTACGGCATAAAAACACGAGAATCTCTATCCAATTCCCTAATCCCCACAATTTTTGGACTCACTTTGGCCGTCGAGACGGATCAATCAGATTTTCACATGGATTTTGATATATTAAGAAAAAAGCTAAGGAAAGGACTTGCAGTCATAATCCAACCATCCACCGCTTCACTCGCCTGGTTCAAGTTCAGGTGCGGCGAAGTTATTATTCTAGAATAAGGCGGAGAATAAATGCTCTCAGACAGTTGGCCACGCCAGATTGACTGGCGCTACTGTCCAAGATGTAATTATTACATGGATCCTTTACGTTATCCGTTCCAGCTTTCGGGGCGATTGTTCCAGCAGTTCTCTTCTCAGGCCCCTAAACCATGGCATATTTCTAATTTTGGTTTTTGGACACATTATTAATAACATAGATTTGGGCTACGCTAACAACTGAAGGCCAGCCAGAATCCATAATTGCTAGTGGGATTAGTCACATAGTATTGGGCTACTCTAACAACTGAAGCCCAACTTTAAGAATCCACAATTGTTACATGTAGATCCAGTTCACAGCCCCATACCACCCTCGTTGGGAACTCAGCAACAGTCAGCTGGTGAAGGCTTGGTCCCGGCCACGTAGAGTCCATTCATATTCATTCTACTAGATATATATTCAATATATTGATCCATTCTCTTCCGTTAAGATCATTACTGAATCTTGGACTTAATAAATAATTATCCATTATCCAAGACTCAATTAAACGAGACCTCTTTTGCCTAGGGCAAGCCAGTAAAACTACTACTCTCCTCTCCTGCCATATATTTGAAATCTTTCAAAAAAAATTTATTACCTAATATTTAGGTAACCGTATTATATAATAATCACATACTTTTGCATAAGATTTATATCAACTGAGTTTACAAATATAAAAATGGGCCTAGGTTTTAATTGGAATAACATTTACAGCATTTAATTCGATGGATCAATGCAAGAGTATTAGGTATGACAAAAAAATTAGGACTTAGCTCAGTCTAGGTGAACTCGATTTTATGGAATCGGGTTAAATTCAGCCCTAAATATAGACCGAGTTGAGTCTAAATTTTTTTGCATTATAATCTGGTCTGGACCGGGTTTGGGTTAATTCTAAATTGTTTAAGTTTCGAGTAAAATGAAATCATGTCATATCGGGTCAGGTTAAATCGGGTCAGATCAAAATCTGACTCGTAAATAATAAATTAATAATTTTTTTTAAATTTTTTTAAACATTTGAAGTTCGATTTTTTATCTAGTCTGGACCGGACTATGTTTTGATTCTGTTTGATTTTATTATATCTAGGTCCAGGTAGATTAAATTCGTAAAAAATAAATCTGAGTTTGAGAAAAAATTTTGAAAACTTGGCTCGAATATGAGTTTTTACTAAACCTAAAGAGCACGTACACACTGTAAAATCAATATCCAATAACCAATATATGCAAACCACAATTATTTTCAAACAAACCCTTTAAATCTGAGTTTATAAGAACGTAAGCGCAATGCGGGCGTGCACATACACAACATGATCGTTTCTAGTACCATCCTAAGGTTCAGACTGCAGAGTCATTAAATAAATCCATAACATTTAAGTGTTTCAAATAGGGTGCTTACAAATTAAAGGGATAAATTTGCTGCTTCATATGTCGGATGCATACCATATATGCATGGACGACAATCCCATCCCCGCTTTCTACTTAGCATGGTAACCATCCTGTCATGTAATTATTCACACTCGGCCCTGCAGTCACTACTGATATTGGATCTGCAGGCTGATATCTGCAAAAGCAATGCGATTCACCTTATATAATAAGAAAACCTGTGTTCTTTAGTTTACTATCATTGGCCACCAATTCATTTGGTTAATATGTTAAGTGAACTTAGGGGCTGGGCTTACCCAATTTGCAATGTCGGCTCACATTCCAAGGGATGAAAGAAAGTATCGCCCTGATGAGTTTGAGCTGGTTTGAGACCATACCCCACATCTTCTGCACTGGGGTTCAACTGAAGTGTGCTCACTTGGTATCCTTCCATCAACTGCAAAACAGAAATCAATCAATATGCTTGAATCTTCCACCATAATTTGATTATATGCAATCCGTTTAATCCATAAATTAATAAAAGATCTGATATACCTTAATTGTCATACATCTATTTCCTCATATTATGACACATTATTAAATTATCCTAGGCATGAGACCACATAACGAAAATTATTTAAGCTTTTTTGAGTATCACAACAAGACAATGAGACTTGACAACTTAAGCGCACAGCTACCTTCTAGGGAGTGATATTAGATATTGGACTTAGTTGCAGTCAGTTGCTTTTATTATAATAAAGCACCCACATAGTTGACAACATAGCATAACCTACCCTTTGTTTGAGGGTCTTATTTGCTTCGCTCAGCAAGTGTTCCTGCATTTGTAAGAATCGTAAATTGATGCACAGTGAAAAAAGAAACCGAGTAATGACTACAAGGTAGCTAGGTAACTAGCAAGCTTAAGATCATACCTTATGTTGAAGATCAGTGAGCGTATCCAGCATGTACTGAGTCTGTAATAGAATGCACCATGTGAAAGTGAGAATTATGTATCTTTAAATTAGGTACCCTTTATGTAAGTGTACTGAGTTACAAGCATTTTACACATATGTACGTTGGTAAAGCAGTTTGAAAACCTTTGTCATTGCCTCGTTCCCCATTGTTATTCTAAATAATATCTTTAGAATACATCGTTTTCATCTCCATCTACCATATCATCTATATATAACTATATATAATATTCAAGATGTCAAAAATGACAAGTATTTAGATGCCCACACGAAAACAAAGTTAGTTTTTCATTTTCCTTTTTCTTTTCTTTTCATTTTATTTTGAGTTCTAACAAAAAGATAAATGAATATGTGAAACAATAACAAGTCTCTTGCAATTCGTAGTACAAGCGAGGCGGAAATATTCTCGATATTTTAAATTTGAATATGCGATCGAATTAAGCGCTTAGTCATACACTCTTCAAAATGAATTCGATAAGTCATGTGTTTCAGCTCTCAAAAATGAAAAAACATGCATCTAAATTCAGCAGCATATATATGTGTATGTTTATAAATATTTATACATATACACATACTAATATGAACCTTGAAAACTTATATCAAATTATAGAATTTAATATGATCGGTCATGATAAAGTAGTAATTGTAAAGGCTAAATACCCTTGTTGATCTGATCTGTTTCAGTGACATATCAAGCTGCCTTTCAAGTGACTCAAGCTCTTTGCTGCTTAAAGGGCCAAGTTCTTCTCCAAGGAGATTCCTATTAATATAAAAATCAGGGTAGATTTGCTCAACACACAATGTTTGATTTTAAATATAATTACTGCGTGCAAAACATTAGGTATCAAACTGACTTACCTTTGGGATCTTTGTAGGGCTTCATATCGTGCTTTAAGCTTCAAATATTCCTGCTGGCTACTTAGCTCCTACAAACACAACAGTACAATATATTTATAGCATGGATGACTCAGACATTGCTTCCCAACATAAAACAGTGAGTCCATGCGGGCTTTTGGTAGCATAGATACAAGAAAAAATACGCACAAATACAAAAGGAAGCAACTGTGATAGGCGAGAACTATGCTCTCTCTTATTTTAAGAAGGATTTTAAACATAATGAAGTGAACATAATGCATTTAAATTTCCCATAATGTTGATAATATTAATATACATCCATTAGGGTCCGTCTCCCACAGTTTCTTTTTATCAAATGTGGACATATCTATAGATGACTACGTGAAATGGCCAAAAAGAAAATCCATGATCCTGAAACTCTCCTAAAACTAGCATATTAAGCTTAGTGACTGATATTAACCTACCGTAACCTCCTTACCCAAATGCAGATCTCCAATCCTAGGTCATGGGATGGATTATGAGATGATTTCTGCTTGCAAGTATTTTCAGAAAAGAGAAATTTTGAAAATCAACAGAAACAGAAACAAATTGTGTATAATGTAGGCTTAGATACTTGAAAGCGGTTGGATTAAAAGGCAGTTAAGCAGCTGAGAATTAAATACTATTTTATTCCTTAACATGCTAAACACATAATGTCAACTGTTTGTCAAGAAAGCAAATACATTATTTCAAAGAGTCAATTGCCCCAAACTTCATAACATCACACACACACACACACACACATACACACACACACATATATATATATATCAACTTGCTACGCAGAACCTAAGTAATAAAGCTTTTTCAGATGTAAGGTTGAGCAGGTATTGAAAACAGACTTGCTAGTGCGTGGCTCTTAAGTAACGCACAAAATATATAAGATTGTGAAACCAAAACAGAATAACCTAATATTTGACATGCCAAGTCTATCATTGATGACTTCCATCTTTAAATTAACTTTGTTCTTCTTATATGGGTGCATTAATTGTAAAACATGATTCACAAAGAGGTATTTTGATTAACTTCGTCTACTTGTTTAAATTTGAATAATTATGTTTTGGTTTAAAAGGACAACAATAAGATGTAGATACAAAAAGATTAATCAATTAGCATTCCAACCATTAGTTTTTGATAATGATCCCAGATTCAATAAGCTTAGCCTAATATGCAGGCATAAACTGAAAAAACAATAGAATTAACTATAAGATGACAAATTAGTTGGCTATATCCCATAAATTATAACCTACTATTACTTAAATATCAACTAAACTATTGTCATCTTTATTTAATTTTTTATTTTACAGAATCGGTTGCCAATAACAATTGCAAAAAGAGATGAAACTTGCTTATGTTTAAAATATTCTTTCTAAAGAAACAAAGAAAATTAAACACGACAAGCTATAGTATAGGATCTTGATGTTAAGTGCTTTCAATTCCAAATATTGGTACAAAATGCGAAATAGGAAGCTGAAATGGTTACTGCATAGTATTAATTAGTATAATTTGTTTGTAGATTATATCTATTTGCATATTCATATATCTTGTCAAAATTATTTCTATATTTTCTTATCTACATCTAATCTATTATAGCATATCAATTTCACATTTATATCAAATGCACTGCTTGTCCTGTACTATTTGGTTTCCAGCCACTAATTAATCAATTATGTTCAAGCCAGAAAGCTGATCTCAATGTACTAAATGCCCAAAGAATAGCAGACTAAGCAATTGTGAAAAAAAGAACAAACCAATACCAGGGCCTCCCTTGTGGACACATTTGGTTCCGGTGCTCCATAGTTACACTTCTGGTACCTCTCAAGCGTTTTAAGCATGCTACACAGTTGAAATAAAAATTATCATATGAAAAAGAACACATTAGTCCTCCAGAAACATAGATATTTTCTTGTATATTTAATCAATAATACGTAAACGAATTAAAAACATAAGAATACATACCAAATATGAGTGTTTTTAAGGAAATGAAACCCTAAGTTTTAAGGATCTTGCGTTTTGTTCGCATAAAGAAAAACAATTGAGAAAAATTGATAATTTCTTTTCTTATAGCTGGTTTGGTTCATAATTGAAATTAATTTCTTTTATAACTAATTCGGTTCATAGTTGTAAACCTGTTTTGAAAAATCAAGAAACAATTTTTAATTTAGTGTACTCTTTGATCGAAATAGATGAAAAATACTTGAAATTAGTTTTAAATTTAATAATATCAACCCAACAGTGCAAGCTTAATAATTTTTGTGACCCTTGTTTTCAGAAAGCAGAAAAATTTGTTATCCTGATTGTAAATCAAACCGATTCCTTAAACCCTAGCTTCGTTGTATACTAAAAATTATACAGCATAAAACTGGCTAGATATACATGATAATAGAGTTCATAAATTAATTACACCTACGTTAATTTATAATCACAATTTTCATAATATTCCTTATAGCCCCTTGTTTAGTTTAATCCTCTTATTTAACTTTCACACATCTCATGATCTTAACAGTTAATTCGGGTATTATTACTCTACAAAGGCTCAAAGGAGGTGAAGTTTTAGTGCTGATTGTACACTATCAGAATTAAATAATCAGCACTAAAACTTACCTAGAAAATTATAATCATACAAATTGTGTAAAACATGATGCCCTAACAATTGTCCACGTATAGAAATATAATATGTGAATTTGAAGATTTGATATAGATTAATAAGAAAAATCACTCTTAAACACAGAAAGAAAAATAAGGAAAATTATTGTAAACATAGTAATTCATCATAAATTCAGATCTGATTCAGCTTTCGTTGGATGTGCAAAGAGAGAGGAGCAAATTAACCATAAAATTAATGATAAGCTTTGGGAAGATCAAACCCTAAGCTTCCAAAGCAGACATGGAGATGTCTCTATAAGTAGGAGAACACTATGATCCACTGGAAAGAAGCAAAAATCTCGGAGAAAAGAAAGGACTAACCGGTAGAAGAAGAGAAACGGCTGCGTAAATCGCTAAAAATGTCTCATTTGGCTTGATTTGATCAGACGCATGAAGCAGAAAGGAAAAGCGTCAAAGTAAATACAAAAAGCTACAAGCTGCTCTCGAATTTTTGGTCCAAGTGGTGAGAGTAAGACAAGATATCAGCTCGCATACTGAAATGAAAGAAAGAGGGAGAGAAAATCCGAGGGTTCTTCAAATCCAATTTGATACAGATGGAAGTTTTGTTTTAAAGAACGAAAATGGGGTCGAAGCTTCTTGAATTAAGAAGAAAACTCCAAATAAGGTGTTGAAAAAAATTGAAAATTAATAGATCGGATTAACTTTTTTCAAAGAAGAAGAAAATTAAACAAAAACGGAAAATTCAGAGATGAAACAAAAAAGGGAAAATGAAAAAAAAAAAAAAGAGTCTGGGAAATAGAAAACAAAAATTGAAGAGAAGAAATTAGAGTCAATATAACAGTGATAATATACAAGCATATATCTTCTTTTGATGAATTTTCCAGTTGCAGATCTAACAAGAATAAGAAGACCAAAACACTCAACCTGCTAAAAACGCCGAGACATTCATGAAAACGGCAAAAAACTCAACTCCAAAGAAACAACTTTTCTCTCTTTTCAATTTTAGATGATATAAAATATAATTATACGATCACTGAAAACAGCAATCTCTCGCAAGCTTTCAAGATCGAAAGTCAGAATTCAAAACAAGAAATCAAGAAAACAATAAAGAGAGAGATAGAATCTCTAGACTAGTGTGTAGCTAGAGAGACAGAGAAGGAAAGAAAGAGAAAGACAAAGAGCTTGCTTTTTATTTTGTAAGTTTTTAAAGGGTTTATAGTTGTTTTGGTGATAATATACCTTGAACTACTGCAAAACTCGTACAGCTTTCCCCTATTAGAGAAGATGATGAGTGCAACCTCAGCATCACATAGAACTGAAAGCTCATAAGCTTTCTTCAAAAGACCATTTCTTCTCTTTGCAAAGGTCACTTGCCTGTTGATCTTGTTTTCTATCCTCTTCAACTCAACCCTACCTCTCCCCATTTTTCTTTCTTTCTTTCTTTCTTTCTTTCCTCACACACTCAACACCAACAACAATCTAAACAAAACCTAAGCTTCCTCCTCTTCTATATATAAAATAAATCCCCCTTTTTCCCCCTATATATTTATAACCAAAATATGACAGATATATACAATATATATGAGGTATACATGACTTCATTTGACTTTCAGTTCCTACTCTTATTCTCTTTAATTACTTAACACACACAGTAAACAAAGTATAAGTATTTTGAGTTTCGTAGTTAAGTCCACTACCTTTTACGTACGTTGTGTGATGTTGATCAGACGGTGGACAATCGTTAAAAAATAAAGAAACCCTTAAAAAGAGGGGAGAGGTAGTAAATGAAAATGGAGCGGGAGAGGGCCACGTGTCGGGAGGAGAAGTGAAGTGAACGGTGTCGATGACTGATAATACCCCTGACCATTTCTTCGGGTTCGGGCAATCATGTGATCTAACCTTAACCTTCGTATGTTCCAAATATTCACGGATTTTTACCCACTCAGGATGTCCGAAAAGTTAATGACTTTGCCTTAAAATCTCCGTGTCAAAGCTTACCGTCCTGACTGAGGGTGCAAGCTCAAAGCTCTGTGAGGTGAGTTTGCCTTATTTTTAATACCTGGGTAATACTATTGCCGGCTAATAATTATTATTAAATCAAGATTAAATTAGTAATTCTATCTTTCATTAACTCTCTCTTCATAATCAAGTTAATGTTTATTTTAATCTATGAATTCTCTAACCCTATTACTAATTCAATTTTCTTTTCTTAAACTGGCTTGGTGGTGCTAGCACTCTATATCTCAAAAATGACAATACATTTATACATTCCCACCATATTCGATCTGACGGGTGAACCTGACACTAATTACAGATGACAACCCTTCAATATCCCTCCAGGTTTTTATTTAGAATTAATATGATTACAGTAATCCAATGCTACCAAGGGTATGCATCCATTTTAAGTCATGGGATTAAATTTTAGAAATTGATCATATATATGATGTAAAAGTCCAACAAAAACTTTACAAATAAGAGAAGATACACATATATCATTTCCGTTTCTTCAGTTAAAATGGAAATTATTTTAGATCCTCGGGAAATTCAAACATGTTATTCCTCACATTGCCCAGACATGTGTGGGTTATACTGGATATCACTCTGTCAGGTTATTCTAATTTGCATTGTTTTATGTATATATATGGCCTAAACATATTGTAGTTTATTTTACGTTATTGCTTAATATGAAAGGATTGAGTGAAATAAAGTTAAACTTCTGAACTTAATTTGCTTTTCTCTGTGCCCAAAAGGTTGTAGTTGCAACCACTGCATGCAATGTATGATCAATGGTTCTCCACTTCTCCCCTTTTTTGTGTGGGAAATCAAAGAAATTATTTACAATATCAATCAAAAATGGTAAAACTAAACTTTTAAAAGTTTGAAATGAAACAAAAACTGATAACGAATATATTGCAACTGTGTTGATATATGTTATATTTATACAAACTAGTATGTCTTCATGTTTAATTAATGTAATTTATTTTTCTTTACTTTGTGAAAATGTAAGATATGTGATAATGATATAATATTTGACAAGAGTTTATATATCTAATGTTACTCTATTTGAAATTGAAGAAATAAAATTATTGCTAAATGTGAAGTATAAGTGGGTGAGTAATTTAATATAAGTAAATGTATATCAAATACTTAAAAGTATTATGTTTTTACATTAATTTTTCCAAAAAATACAATCATTATAAATACAAAAAGTATCATTCAGTCACTTTGTACAATTTTCTATACGATTTATAGGCCATTAAATTTAAGTATTTTAAATATTAAGATTATTAATTATATCTCATGTGTATTACTTATATATTATTTGTATATATATGTGTGTAATGGTTTACAAATACAAATGGGGTAAAAAAAAATAGATAAAGTTAAGGAGACGTTGATTTGTCATTATAAATATATTTTAATATTTTAAAGAAATTAATTATTTAAGAAAAAAAGAGAACGAGATTTGAAAGTACTAACTACATTAATTAAATTACCAAGCAAGTAATTGGTAGAGAGGGAGAGAGAGGGGAAGCAATATCGAGTTAGTGAGGTGCAGCTGTTTGAATTGATTTTCGCCAGGAACTAGCTATAGCAGGCAACTATATTATATCTTAATTTATTGTTACATGTCAATTGGATTTGCCTTAAAAATGGAAAAATTCCAGAAAACTTATTTCCTGAAAATAGTTAAGAATTCTGACAACTATTATTATTGAAGTAATATCAGTTTAAAACATGAAGTGCTTATGTAATTCCTTTTGACTTAAAAATGTGGCATAAATAAATAAATATATATATATATTAATTAAAACTTTGTAGACAAGGATAAAGAAAAACCACTTTTTCCAAAAGAAGATGCTATACATAATTACATATTAAATACGCATGCGTATATAAAACATACGAGGGAAGCACATATTTCCTAGTTACTCTTTAGTTATGTACATCAATCGTACACTCTTTAATGGTGTGATTCATGCACAGCCTAAATGTACGAGAAGTAAACTTCGTGTAATTAGAACTTAAACAATATAACATCAGTCTATTGAACAATATTTATAGGCAGATAGGAAATTTTGTGTTAGAATGAATATTAATGTATCTGAGATGATGATCTGAACCAGGTTGATAATAGGCCAATTGAGACAACTTTCATAACTTCGGATGACGAACATATATAGAATAAAGTTGTTTTGATTTCTTGCAGATATATTAAATAAATGAAAAATATTTAATACTACTAAACGTGGATCCAAATTTAGGGGGTGTCGAGTGAAAATTAAGAATAAAAATATATAATATGATATCATAGGTAAATGTAATCAGTTACATACAATGTGATACGCATTCTATGCAAATATAATGCGTGAAATATTTAGATGTAGGTGAGGTTACATCCCATGCATATTAATTATCTCGCGTGCAGAAAAGTCAAAGGTTATATATATATGATCAATGTGTAGTGTATTCCTTCCTCCGGCAATTCAGCTGTCACATGCATATGCATGTCCATTCATTTACAGTACTGAAACTATTTCAATTAATCTCAGTAGAAGATGATCATTTAATTTCAGGACAATTAACCTATATATGTCTCCTCTCGCTTAGATAAAAAATTTAAAAAAATTTACGCATATTTTTTTAAAATTATTTATTAACTATTTATTTTTATTTAAAAATTAAAATATTATTAAAATTTAACTCCACATAAAAAGACAAAAAAATAAATTAAATAATTAAAAGAATTTAAGTATTAAATTTTAAATTATTTATCCAAATTTTTACAGGATTTTAAATTATTTGTCAAATTTTTTATAATATTTGAATTATAAATAAAATATAAATAAAAATAAAAAATGAATAAATTTATAATATATTAATAAATATTCATATTATCAATGTGCTATAAAACAATTACATTATTTAATTAATTAATGTATTCTACATAAATATATTATATTTTATCAAGTTTTAAATATTTATTATTTATTTTCTTAAAAACTATTATTATGTATTTATTTTTTTGAAATTACTAGCACTAATAAGAGTATTAAATTAAAATTTTAAAATTAAAAGGAATTTTATAAAAAGAACATTTATCACATGTTGAAAGAAAAAAAATAATACCCCGTAAATTTATCCATTAACTAACAATTAATCATAATTAATTAATTATTCAGCAGAGTTATATTTGAGTTTTCTTAAATCTCTTATTTATGTATGAATTTTTTACACCTTAACGGATATATGTGTTAATTTCCTTTAATCTTACTAGAGGTAATGGTTTTCGTTTTACCACAAAACAGTAAAAAGGAACAATAACTTATATATATATATATACACACACACACACACATTGACCATGTGATTGTCGTCCTTCATGGAATGATGTTCACATACGTAAAATTTAACATATTCTTTACATGTATTGAGGAGAAATCGGAGGAAAAATTTTGAGAGAGAGCCCCGGCCCCAAGTTATAAACTTGGTGAGGGGACCAATAAAAGGCACATCAAAGTGCATATTGAGACAAAAAGACCACGTGGGTTCAACTCATAAACAAAGTTTCTTAGCACACTGTAATGTGGTCCATTGATTCAGGACTTGTCAGACTACTGGTTACATAATTGCTCTGTTCCTCGTCGTAAAAAGCCAAATTCTCAGGGAGGCCCCAGCGTGTAAAACTAAAACTGCAATGGAAATGAACGAAGTTGAAGATATTGTGTTTAGCAAAGTGCTGAGAAAGACACCCAATCCTCCACCTCGTTAATTATTGAGAAGTAGGTGCCACGTTAATTGTAAGGTGCTATTCTGAACACCCACACTACATTTGGGAGTATTAAAGAAAAACTACTTATAATTTTTTTGGTTTTTTTTTTCTTAATTTTTTAAAGAGTAATTATTATTTGACTAACAATTATCAAAAATATTTATATTATATTTTTAATAACAGATTATATATTTAAATTTGTAATTAAAATTTTTTTGATGTTGATAAATTATTAAAATGTATATTATAATATTTTTCTAATTAATAATTTTTTAAAATTAAATAATATATAAAACTTAATATTTATGCATTAGTATTTTGTAAAAATGATCAATTTATATTTTTTAAATTAACTATTATATAAAATCTAATAAAAATATAGTAAATATCCTTATATTTAATATTTTAAAATAATAAATATACTAAAAATATAATAATTATTTAGTAATGATAATATTTTTATTTTATAAATATCTCTAAAAATGATTTATTATTTAATTTTATAATTATTAACAAATAAATTTGTTATAAAGATAATAATTTCAAAAAATAGGATAAGGATCAAAAATTTTAAAATTAGTTGGGAGGCATGATGAGAATGATAAAATTTCCTTTATGCTTGATTGGAGGGATATATCACTTAAGTACTTTAAGTATTAATTTTATAAGAACACCTCATTATGTGTTAATTTTATTTAGATAAATATTTTTTATTAAAATTATCAAATATATTAATTACCATTTTTTGAAGTACTAATACTAATTCATAAAATACTAATTAGCACTGTCAAACAGAGATTACATCATATCATAAATATAAATATAGTTGGTCCCTACATTGATATTGCATGATACTTTTGACTGCAGAAATAATTAACACAATTTTGTTCTTGGAATCATCTAAAAAATCACATATACACTTACTGATAGGAGATTAATTATCTGATATGCTTCCAGTTTAGTACCAATTGCCATTGCTCATTCTAATATGACTTTTTATACATCTATTAATTAGCTTTCGAGTCTAACTCACACCGTTTATTTTTATAATCACCAAATTAAAGTCTTAAAGTATGCTTTCATCCAACTATAAACATAAATTAAAAGATTAACACTAATTTTAGTGAGGTCAACATATTTTTCACTAATATTTTTATTTTGTACTTTTATAACATAATAATTATGATTTTAAAATTAAAATATTTTAATATCGAGTATTCTCTTATATTATTTATAAAAATATTTTATATGTAAAACTCATAGCTCTTTTCAATCACAATAATATGATTATTTAATATCTTAACTTTGTATTACCCAACTTAATTTTTTTATTCTCTATTTTAATTGGAGTTTGAATAGTAAAATTTGCACAGTTTAGATATATTATTATTATTAAAGATAATTCAAGGTTTTGATATTTTTCTAAAATTTCAAAAGGATAAAATTAAACATGAGAAAAAACTCTTAAATTCAAGTTTTTGTTTCAAACATCTTAAGAATGGTCTAAGATCAAAATTTGATCCATAATTTACAGTTGAAGTTAAATGAAATGATCATTAGTTAAATATGTAAGTAATTAACAAATATTATTATCGAATAAAGCAAAAATGAATATTTCAAGTATTTCAAGTTGTATTAATAACAGAGCTCTTTCCACTATTACATGTGGTTTTTTTCTCACTAAATTTAAATTATGTGAACTTATCTTGTATTCTATACGTAAAATTCTCTGAAGTAGGTCACGACAACATGTATCTCAATTTCTAGTAGAACTCTAGTGCTAAAATATACTAGACAGATATAATTATATTAAAAAATCAAAATTTTGAAATATAGTATTTTTAAAATTAAATAAAAATAGAAGAATTACAAACTAACCCTCGATTATTATATTAGATATTAGAGGTATAGTAAGTAATGATAGTAGTCTGAATCAGCTAAGGAGTAGATAACTGCAGCAACACCTCTCACTATTCCCTATCTAATTGATTGCGACCATCGACCAATACCATCAACCTGCCTTTATATCCACACCTTCTATCTATCATCTATCACCAATCAGACTATTATAAAATTGGGACCATGAATATTACTACTCAAACAAAATTACAAATGCCCTCTTCCATCACTCATAAATAACTATACATACAATCATGCATATGATCATATGCAATACAATTTAATAGATTCAATGAAAATGTGGTCCACTACTCATCTCCCATTTCCTTATACTAACCCAACTTATCTAACCAAAGTTGCTTCTTTCATTTGTCATCTCCTTCGTTGTAATATGATATTAATGGGACTCCACATACATTTTATATATACATATGCATATTTAGGGTTTAACTTCAAGTTTTTTCTAAAAAGTTGTCCTTTCATTTTAACGCCATTTGTTCTTCTTCGGTGGAAACAAGGTATAATCTTATAACTAAGTGTTTTGCGTAGAATTTAGCTTTATTTATGTTTAAAGCTAGCTCTTTTAACTGGTTGCCAATTAAAATATGACTTTGTACCATTTACAGAGGACCAAAAAGTGCTTCTTTCAATCCAAGGTGATTTTAGAAAATTCATGTTTGTAGAGTATTAATGTTGTAAAAAAACAAGATTAATTAGCTGGCTTGCTGTGTAATGTGTAAGATGCCCAAGTTGGAAACCCATGTCTTAGTTCTAGAACTAGAAGGTAAGGAAGGAAACTGGTCTGATGTCATGCATTGTATGCATTTGCAAGTTGAATTCGAACCGGTGGGGACCGTGGTGGGAAACCAAATGGTTGGAGTTGAATGATGTGAGACCCACAAGAGTTTTAAAACTTTATCTATGTCAGATTTCATTCTAAATTCAGGCAGACAAATGTCGAAATCACAATAATGACACGTGTACTACATACTATGTTTGGGTACTTCTCTTTAAGGAAGTCACGTCTGGTGGGGTTCTCAAAGCACAGGTCCCATCAATAGACCGAACAGGTGCTCTTTTTTTTTTATTTAAATAGAATATATCCCTTAATTTTTACGAAAATAATAAATATTTTCCCAAAGTTTTAAAAAGTGTTAAACATTCTTTTATTTTTTAAAAAATTAAAAAAATACCATGAACTTAAAATTCTATTAATTTAATTAATTAAAATATTATCATTTTAATATCTAAATTTTACTAAATTAATAAAATTAAATATACTTTATTTATTATTAGTAATTCAATCCTTATTTCTAATATATTTAGAACAAAAATGTTAAACTTAAACAATTTTATTTTATTTTATTATTTTTAAAAATAGTTAGAAATAAAAATATTATTTATTCAAATTAAAATATTAACAATTAATTTAGATAAAATTATACACTATAATGCTACTAACCTTTTTAATCTAACTTTTTTAATATTTATTAAAAATTAAGATATAAATTTTTTAGTATTTACACAACACTAAATTTAATTCATATATTATAATTTATTTATTTTATTTTATTTAAATTTTTTTAATATACTATAAATACACTTAACTCAATTTTTTTCTTGTCAAATAATTATTTATATTTTTTTCCCTTTTTTAGTATTTTAACTTGAATAAATAATTTAATATTTTTCAAAAGTCAAGAGAATATGTGTATAAGAATATCTAAATATATTGGGATAAATCTACATAAATATTTTATGATAAAGGAAAATAATAAATTATAATAAATGAATTAAATTTATTATTGTGTGAATAAAAGTAATATAAATTTTAAATAAATAATATTTTTATTTTTAAAATTTTAAAAATAATTAAATAAAATATTTTTATTTGTCTAACATTTTAAATATTAGAAATAAGAATTAGACGATTAATAATGAATAAAATATATTTAATTTTATTAATTTAATAAAATTTAAGTATTAAAATAATAATATTTTAATAAATCAAATTAATAGAAATTTATGTTTAGAAAATATTTTCTTATTTTTTTAAAACACAGGAAGTATCTTATTATTTTTTAAAAAATTAACTGAATATTTAACACTCTAAAAATTTAAGATTTATTTACTGTTTTTTAAAATTAGGAGTATATTATAATATAAAAAAATTTAACCAAAAAAAAAGTCCTCGAACTTGAGAGCACCATTTTTACACTCCCCTTTGGTTGTGATTGCGTGACCCACCTCGGTAAGAAAAAGTAAACCGCCGTATCTGTCTCCGATTCGATTGCTTTTTGATCATCATGATCATGATTCTCAGTGTGGAATTTGGAAATATTTCTAAATTATTATCAATTGGTGTTGAACTAATTAAAATTTATTATCTGCGGTTAGAAAACAAGGATGTGCGAAAATGAATTCTAGGGTGAATAGAATAGTGGTGAATGTGAAGAATAATGGACGATAGAGACAGAGTGATGGGATGGGATGGGAGGTTAAGTTTCTTAACTTTTAGTTTTTGGTTTTTAGTATTTTTGTTTTTATTTTATGAATAATAATATATATATAAAAAAAAAAAAGGATACCTTTAGATATTTTTTTTCAACCACCGCACATGGGAAAAGCAGAAAGTTAACAGCGACACATATTCTCAACTAATTTTTTAGCAGAGAAAGTAATTGTCTTTGATACGCTCGGTTTTATAACTTTTTTTTAATTTATAAATAAAACAAAATATTGACAAAATCTTTACACCGTGAACACGTTTCACAAGTATTTTTTTTAAAAAAATTATATATTGTGTTTATTATTATTATTAATTTAATACCACCAATAATATTTTTTTAAGGTGAATATATAAGGCTCCTAAATGCAAGAAAATTGACAACTTTTACCTTCAAGTTCTAAAAATATCTAACTTGATTCTCTCTCATAAACCTCCTGCTTAGTATCACGTAACTTAAAAATTTTGAAGTTTAATAGCGTTAACAATAAATTTTTATTAACGAAAATTATTAATTGAGGGTTAATTATGAGAACTAACTGATTTAATTAGTGACATCTCTATGAGAACTAGGCTTAATTTTAATTTATAAGGGAAAAATGAAACTTTTATGGAGCTTTAAAAGGTATGTTAGGCAATATAGAGAGAGAGAGAGAGAGAGAGAGAGACAAAGCAAATAAGATAAGAGATGCATGTTTCTATATTTAAGACTTAATCCGAAACTGAAAGTTGTTGATTGCCCAGTTAAGTAGAGGTTTTTTCAGATAATCATAGTTAAAAGTACTTTTAAGAACATTGTTGTAACAGGACCAATTTTGGACAAATAAATGGCATCTCTTTAAGGTTAAACAATTTGGGAACCCAAATTTGAAAACCAGATCTCAAACTCAAAGAATGTTCATATCGACTTGTCCGTATCATTTTTCAACAACTGAGCTGGTATGATAGCAGCTTGTGGGCAGGTGACAGTCTTATTGCCTTTTGCTTCTCCGCAACTGCTAACTTCTTGTTTCATTTTCTTAATTGCAATTACCACTCCAACAATCGTACAGGGACAATACGTATATCTAACAACTAAATAGATATACATAATTTGTTACTGATTTTTGTCTAATAAAATAAAAAAAAAGAATGTAGCATGTGATGGTATAATTAAATATAGAGTAATGAGAGTGAATAGTGTATTTATGATGTATGGATTGGAGAATTGTAGATGGGAGGAAGTGAGTGGCTACTGGGCAGTCACATGAAAGGCATATGTGTTTGTCATATTCATATCATATGCATTATGTGCATGATACAGTCAGATCCTTTGTAAGTGGAAGCAAACAAGCATGTCACATTCCAATTTCCAAATATGTGTGAAATAATTGAGTACCTCACATGGTGATGATAGAATGCACAATAAAATTTGCAATCTATATATTTCTGGCCGAAGATATATATCTTTGAATTTTAAAGGAACAAAGGGGTGAGGTTGTGCAAAATGTACCATTATTTCAAAGTAAAGTTTAAAGTATGCTTTAAAAGGAAGAAGCAGAGAAAGAAGAAACGAGTGCGAATTTTATATGATTCATTCTTAAATTAACAATTATTTTAATGATTCCTGTTTCTACGTGTAACATTTTTTTTTTAAAAAAAAGGAAACAATTTGTTTGTGAATATAAATCAATTTTTTTTAATTCTAATTTTGATGTAAATAAGATTAAAATTTAAATTTTTTTTCACCACTTTAAAATATTTTATTGGTTAATTCTTTCTAATTTTGGATTTGCTCCAAATTGGTAATGTGGGTGTGCTGGGCCAATGGGCCTTTTGCAAGTTTTGGTGTACTGGGCCCATTACCTGCGAAAAGATTTAGGAAGTTATTAATATGAGATGGGATGGGCTTGATTTGGGAGCTCAATGTCGTGTATATTATTAAAATTTTCACCAACCCCCTAAGGCCATGGATTCCCCCCCAACTCTTTTAAACAATCCAACTTGGTGGCATATAAGTTTCGCCTTCTGGTGGCATGCTGCCTGTATACACAATTAATATAATGGGATTATAATTTATAAAGCTCTTGAATCCGATCAAACTGTTACTGTATTTCGTGCGTGTAATCTTATGTGAAAATTTGTAGGTTTCATTCTTTCAAATTCAGATTAAAATGTTTGTTGAAATTAATACAAAGACGTACACCTGCAACCTTCTGAGTAGAATATGAGTATACGTTCCAGTTAAACATAAATGCAGCAAAAGCAGGAACAATTTCTCCATGCAAGTAGGAATAGATTGCATCATTTATACATATAATATCGTTTTCATAGGTTTTTGTATACGTATGTATGTATGTATGTATGTATGTATGTATGTATCTGAAAATTAAACTGCAAGATGCAATAAGAAAATGTTTAAGTGTTATTAGAGAAACTCAAAGGATAGTATTACATCTAACATACGTCATACACGTACATAGATTTTATTAATCTTGATGAGCTAGCTAGCTACGTAACTAAAATGCATTAGCATCGGATCTCTCTTGTTTCAATCTCTCTCGAACGTGCAAAATATACTTAGCAGCCATCATGTCTACGTTCTCATCACCGCCATCCAAACAACCATTGTGGTGATAACTGTTCATCGGCTTTTTATAAGAACCCATCGTCATCCTCTGCATTGGCGAAACATTTGGTAAATCTTGGTGACGAGATAAACTATAACTTACAGAACCCTTTCGAGCAGACGGTGTAGACGCAGAGGTAGGTGCAGACGTCACCTTGTAGTTGCTGACGCATTGCATTGGCCAACTTCGCTTGGTCACCTTATGAAATGTCTTCGCCAACTTACTTTTGAAGAAGCCTTTTGCCTTGCTGTGTTCTCTCTCCATTTTTTAAGCTAGTAGATGTTCTGTTCTGATTAATGATTGGAAAACTACTACCGCCTATTGGGTATTGCTTGTGTCTATGTCGTCAATTCCGGTGTCTATTTATAGAATTAGTTTGTGTTTTTCACCGAGCTCAAGCCGAAAGAGTAGTGGAAGTGTTAAAAGAGATCTCTTGCTTGCCTGACCTTATAATGAACCCAAAAAGTTTTAACTTTTTGTGAATTGAGGATAGAGATGACGTAATATTATATGCGGCTGGTCCCACTTTAATTCCATAAGACGTTATAATAAATATTTATCTAGAATCATGTATCAACATAATCAATCCCAAATTTAATTTGTAGGGGTTGGATAATATTCCCATCTATTTCTTTTTGACATTTCGAAGATAATAATGTGGATTATGGAGTACTTGTTGATGATACTTTCTTTCACAACCTGCTAGCTAGGAAGATGTGGGCTTCTCTTTTTCTTTGCCTGAGCTGTGATATGATAATAGTATTGTATATTGATTGCCAAGAGATTTGGGCTTAACTTTCATAATATCTATCTCAATAAAGAGAACTATAAATTCATTAAGAAATCCTCAAAAAGTCTGATCCCCCATTGACAAATGGGCATTGTTTTTGTACGGGAAATTAATCTCTAAGTGCATGTAGGCTACAATTTGGTGATCTCTAAAGAGCAAGAGAGAATCAAAACAAAAGCTACAATCTGTCTGTCTGTCCGTCCAGTTTGATGCTTTATTCTTTCCAAATTAAATAGCAAAGTGACAGAACGCGTTTTTATTCTTAATTTAACTAGTAATGTGACAGAATGTGCTCTTCTGCTATGTTTGTTCTAAAGACGTTAGGAGGCATAAACTATACATCAAAGTGTCCAACATTTGACGGCACCGTTTTTGCCGTACCGCCATAAACCCCGATGTGAGAGAATATAATAAGTGTACTAAGATCATTCATGCCATTTTCCCAAGTACATTAAAAATGGAATTCCTAATTTTTTTAGTCTTCATTACTAATTTTAGTAGAGAATATATATGATAACAAGTGAAGATAATAAAAGATAAGACTGCATCAACTTGGCTTGAGACATTATTTGTTTGTTCAGGTTTGACTGTGTCATAGTTCTCTAATTCAAATTAGGTTTATCGTTGGATGAACTGTATTGTTGATATTAACTCAAAAAAGAAACGGTAGGTACAACTAGTCCATAAACAACCAACCATGGCAATGTAAAAATTGAATAGGTTGGATATTTGATCAAAACAGCGAGAGTTTCAAAACATGTCGCACGCTGAGGAATAACCAATCCACGATGAATAGAGAAGCTATAGTAATGCTACAATATAATATAATGCTCAGTATTCTTCACCAGGTTCTTGAAATCCCTTCTCTAATTCCTCAATTAAATTCTTTTTATGTAGCGGTAGCTTGTGCAGATCATCTGGTAAATCGTGCATATGATCCCAAAACTAGCAATCTTCTTAACTCTATACATGCGAGTGAGATTTGAGAGTAAGAGAGGATCAGAAATCTTAATGACAATGGGAATAAATTTTTGCCAGATTTATGTGTCTAATAATGAGAAGATCGACCCAACTTTTTGTGGTGTAGATGCTAATCGGAGAGAATTCAAACAACAGTTACAACTATGAAAATGAAAATACCTCTATTTATTTGCCTACATAATTAATGCAGAAATCGTACTGCTTAGGACAGTGCTTTTACTCAATTTCAACATAGCCAACTGGTCAGAAGGAAATCTATAGATGGTAACTACTACTGCCAAGAGAAGGAGAGTGTTTGGTGACTTCCAGTTCTAGATGACCCATCAGCCCCAATCTGAAATGTATCCTGGCCATGGCCATGGAGGTTGGCAGTGCTACTGCTATCAGCGACCAAATTGGATCCTATTGGCTCACCATTCATTCCTAGCCCGCTGTAATTCAGGCTTGGAATCAAGGACTGAGCTGCCGGGATCGGGCGATCAGTTTGCACCATATGGCTCAAACCAATCTCCCCAGTCCCTGACTGCAGTGATGACAGAAGAGAGAGAGCACGACTAGAATCGACAACTCTGTTTAACCCACTGGAGAATATTTTCTGGCTGCTACCACCATTGCCTACTGAGGTATTGGCACTTAGAAGCGGTTGACAGACAGAAGCTCCATGGAGTGTGGAATTGGTGCCGCCTTCTAAGAATGGGAACTGCTTCCCTCCTTTGTAGTGGTCAGACGAGGATCCAGGAAACAAGTTCCTGCTACTGAAGTCTATCTGTGAGTGGTGGTTATGCAACATAACATCAGTCTTTGCTTTGACAATTCCAGCCCAAGCAGTTGTTACAGCACCTGCAGGAAATACTTGAGGGCTACCAAATGGTATGAACTTAGTACCTGCATCTAAAATATTATGTAAATTGAAACAAGATTAGTCAGTTATGCTATTGCCTGGAAGGGTTGACACTTTATTCACTTACACAATCAATAATGATGAACGGATTTATTCTAAATGAGGATCAGAAATTTATTAATTGAACACAAACTGAAATAAAAATTTAACCTTGGTGCTCAGAAAAAAACATCCCAGAATTTATGGATAGAGAATCAGGTTGAGGCTTCCTACGGCGCCGATTATGTCCATCAAGTCGTTTCCGGCAGCTTCTCTTGCCCTCATCAAACTCCACTAATGAATGAAACCTGATAAAGTGTGTGCAATAAAAATTGAGCAAATTTATGTAATACATCTATTATGCAGGTTGGTTTTATGAAGAATAGTACATTGCATAGGAAATCTGCTAGAATTACAGAGAGAATCTAATAGCAATAAAAGATACTGCCTCTAGACTTGTTGTTAGAGACATTTTCTGCAAATATATTCAACTTATTATACATAATTTAACCTTCAAAGAAACTATAAGTTGAGTCATCCACTCCATTACAAATTAATTTCTTCCAATCATTTGATACAGACTAAACAAACCAATTGCTTTTTAACTTTCAAGGCCATTTGATGTGAAAAATGCTAAATCCAATGTGCTCTGGACAGTAAAAAACTAGAAGATGCGCTCTCAAACTAATTTAGAAAATATATATCCGTCTTATGCATGGGGGCCTAAGTAAGCAATTGAAAAAAAAAACTGGCGAAAAGCCATGTGGAAGGCCCGGCCGGCAGACTCAATCCCCCAAGTAATTACTCCATACAACAGAAAGAGATGGCCATCACAATGAAAGATATAATATGCAGTGCCAATATTAAATTAGCACAGAAACACAGTATATAGTTAAACAATAAGAAGGCAAAAATGATAGAAGACACATCAACTTAATTATATAATAATTTATGAGCATTTCTATTCATACCTGCTGCACTGCTGGCAGAATCGTTGTTCCTGACCATGAATAGTAACTTTTGGGGTCTTAGAGTGAAGCTCACATACTTTATGGCGTCTATGATAGTCCCTGCATTTAGCAAGGTCTGCTACGCATCCATCAACCATGCAGGAAGGGACTTGAGTGCCATTGCTGGGCGCTCTGGCCCTCTTTAAAGAACTGGATGCTGATGATTCCATTAATGAGTTCCCAGGACACTTAAATTTCTCCTCTAACTTGTCCTGCAATTTAACCTGACTTCCAAGTTTTATTTCCACAAAGCAATAACTACCAGCCTGGAGAACTCTCAAACTACAGGACCCAGCAACTAAATTCTAAAGCAATTTCTCATGGAAGATTTTACTTTTCCAATTCTCTTTTCTCCTCAAACTCAATTCCTAGTCAAAATATCAAATAAGTATAAGAACACTACACATCCAGAATAGAAATCAAATACATAATTTCATGACTAAGCTACTTAGTTTATTGTGAATCAATTCCAATTATAAAGAGTTCTAATGACAAAAGAAGGGTGATATACATGAATATTTAAGGATGTAACAAAAACTTCATTTCAGTGAATGGCTCTGAAACAGAAGGATATTACAAGTGAAACTTGCAGGAATGAATAAGAAAAATAATAGATTTAGGAAAAAGGGTTTTGATAGTCATTGCACATTCACAGTATGGTGAATTTCATACGTTTATATCAGTCACATCATAGGCGTCAGCACAATAATACCAACCACACATAGACAGCAACCTTACAGATTTTTTCTTTTAAAAACAGTTACAACTACCCCAGTTTTCTTTCTATACCAAATTAAACTCTCCGATGTACATAAATAGAACTAAAGCAAAAACTTTCAATTTTTTTTTATGGGCTGAGAAATGATCCAGACAGAAATTATCCTTGAAAAAATTACTCCTAATAATAGCTATCTGTAATAACAGCTAAAACTTGGCAAGTCATACTTTCGAAATTTCTGTATCTCCTAAACAGGAGAATAATAATTTCTTCAAAAGTAGCCAAAAGTTTGTACCCATGAGCACTAGCAAGCTTAATTTTTCCTTTAAAGAAAGAGCGAGAGAGAGAGAAAAAGAAAAAACTTTTTTGCAAGAACAAGAACAAAGAATAGCATGTAATATAGTAAACCAAATGAACAGAATTTCACTGCAACAAGCAGAAGAAAAAGCAACAAAAAAAAATATACACCAAATTACAAGAACTTATAGAATGCTGTACTTGAAGAAGTTTTTAAGTAGAAAAATATATATTATCTCAAAAACAAAAGACGGGAAAACTAAAAGAGTGTAAGGTAACCTTAGAGTCCCAGAAATCAACAACAGACGAGGCAAGAATTTTGTCTTGGTAATTTCCACTCTGCCAAACAAAACAAAACAAAAAAAGACGGAGAGATTATTACTTAGTTCAGTTAGTTGTTGGGCAAATAAGCAAGAACTGAAAAATTAAAACTGTTGTGAAAGTCCGTCTTAAGGACAAAGTGCTTAAGTTGAAGAAGAAGAAGAAAAGGAAAAGACAACACAAACAGATCAAAGTACTTCTAAAGTTGAAAGAAAAGAAGAAGACAATACTAACAGAACTTGGCATATTGGCAGCATTAAATCACTTACAAAAGTCCCATCAAAAAGCCTGAAGAAAATAGAAAAAGCTTGCTACTTGATAGCAGAAGCAGAAGAGATCAAGTCGGGCAATATCTTGTCACTAAGAAAATGGATAATGTGTTCAACAACAGACGCGTGTCTGTGAGAGAGAGAATGACGAGTTAGAAACAGAAGATAACCATGAAAGGCAAGGGAATAGTCATCTCAAGTCTTCTCTCCTTCCTTTTTAGGCTTGGCGTCTTGTAAGAAGAGAATAAAAATATGTAAAATAATATTAAAAAATAAAATTATAAAAAAGAAAAAAGAGAAAAGGAAAATGAGTGGCAGAGAAAGGGACATGGTGTAGTTGCTTTCAACTTTTCAAGGAAAAGAGAAATTGAGTTTCTTGTGCTTCGCGTTGCAATTGCATGGCGTTCTTTTCTTGTCAAGTTTTCTAGGGGTGGATTGGGAGGGTTTTACTCTCGAGCTTTGTTATTATCGGAATCCCCCCACCACAAATTGTTGCAGGACTCACTTGTTATCTTAACTGTACCAAGTTTCAAGCATTCAAAATATCTTCAAGTCAACCCTCCAGCTCCAAGTCGTCTTTGTCTGTAATATCAACAACAAAAAATTCATAACCAAACCAAAATCACCATTATTTTCTTTTGGAAAAATATTGCCAGCTTTAATGCATGACGACCATTCTTTTACCTTTCAATGGCTAGAATTTTTGTTAGCAGAAAAAACATAAATGGGCAAAAGAATATCACGGTGATACAATTTAAATAAGACAAATTTAATAATATTTAACTAAAAATTTATTGATATTTTACTAAAAAAATAACATGTAGTTGTAACACTGTCTTTATTAAAAAAAAAGTTTATTATTCATGCATTTCTAAAAAAATATGAGAATTTGTATCATTAAAGTCTTTTATAAGAATGTGTTCTAACCATTAAAGTTAAATCTCTCTTGTTTGAGTTCACATTTTCTGACCAAATCGTTGATTCCTAAATTTATTTTTCAAAATAATTATGAGTCATCTAAAACATGAGAGAGCAGGCAATTGCATTATAGGAGTGTTCTTTCATATTTTTAATTAGATATATAATTTCATTAAATACAGGCTACCACGAAAATTAGAAGGGAAAAAAAAAGTTGTAAAGCTCAGTACTTTGTCTACAATCACCCCCAATCAACAATTTGTCACTAGAAATAAATTGAGATCACATTGTCTATAGTTTCCGTTGTGGCTGTGAATTGAGAAGCACTGAAGGGACTAAATTTCCAAGATTGAATTCAAAATAAAAAAAGGTTAGGTTGTATGAATCCTCATCTCATCAAGGCGTTGATTTTTCTTTTAAAAAAAATAATCACCAAGCTTTTTCGTCCTTTTCTGGGACACCCTATTGCCAATAATGCAAGCTCCAAAAACGGAAACTTTGGCAATGGTCCAGGGTAGCAAACCCCTTTCCCACAAGTCTAGATCATAAAGAACATACCATTTTTTTTGTTTTTTGTTTTTTGTTTTTCTCTTAGGCTATAGCTATCCGCAGCTAACAATAGATATACAATAAATTAAAAAAAAAAAGGACTTTTTAAGTAATTTGGAAATATAAAGCGTATTAAATTCGAAGTTGCAAAAGATCTGGAATGCATCCTTAATAATAATACCAACCCCAAACTGAGGATGACCCCACAATAAAACTTTAAGATGCTATAACATTTGCATATTTATTTATTTAATAATGTGAACAGGAAACAGTGAAATAGGAAATGTCCCAAACTCCCTCTACTCTAAGCAGAAGAAGGAGGAGAAGAAGAGGAAGAGAACTCGGGCCTTTTAAATTAGTAAAATAGGTCCCAACAACGGAGGTGATTTTAATTTAGGTCCCATGACAGCAATACCTTTCATGCAGTTGTTAAATATAATTGCTCAGAGAGTTACTGTTGAAATGATTATGGCCACCACCACAAAGCCATACGACTGAAGAAATATCTTCTATATTTGAGCTCATTTCATTCCAAAGGAATATTCCCTTACCATGTACACTTTCCTGCTTCTTCCAAAAATTTTGTCTTCTCTTCTTTACACACACTCTCATCCCAACTAAAGCAAGCATGTAGCATGATTTGGTCTGGACCTGTTTTTCTACTATACAACATAGAAGAGAAGAGCAACAGCAATCTAATAAGTCCACCTCTTATTAGCTCACGGGCATCATCATAATAATAATAATAATTAAAAAAGTGCTACCAAAACTTTAATTGTACTCTCTTCTAGGCATTTTATATATTTATTTTAGTTGCTGTCTTGTCCCCTATAGGTTTTCTCAATGACGGGGCATAAAACTTTTTTCATTTGTGCAGGTATCAATAATAAGTTTTAATATATATATAAATCCCGTGCAACAAATTTTAAAATAAAATTAATAAAAAAAAAATCTCACTCTTATCTATATAAAAAAAACTTAAAAAAAGGATCTAATCTTATAAATATTTCCTAATTTGGGATCAAGAATAGCTAGAACACCATCTCAAAAATAGAAACCTGCAATTTCTAATATTTACAAGATCTTTTTTTTGGTTTGGACAAAACCAGTTCTATTGTCTGTTTCCTTGGAATAGGAAAGCCGCGGAGCAAAGCTAAATTAATAAACAATCAATTACAACACAACATACTTTGGCATGGGCCATGTCATGTGAATACCAATGATTGCATACTCCAAGGTTCTCACCTGAAAAAAAATAAAAAGTGAGAATAGAGTATTATAATTCTTTAGTAATTATGTTGTCTTTCACCAAGGGTAGGATAGGCGAAGATGTAATATGCATATAATGTTATTTATGTTACAAATCATCATTGTCAACTGCTTTATCATATTGATGAGAGATCAAAGCCGCTAAACCGTCGGTGATTCACTAGAAAAATTTAAAGGGAAAATTGCTATATATATATATATATATTGAACACAACCTGCACGCCCATGCTTTGCTTTACGGGTCTTTCAAAAATATTACTGCTCCAATTATACTATTAGTGCACAAAAGGTTGTTCGCAATGTTTTTCAGACTATTTGGTTAGACCTACTTCCAACAAACCAACAGTTAAACTCAACTAATCCAATAAAGAAAATAAACCAGATTAACACCTGGCAAGAGTAATGGTGAATTTAAGAGCTGGTCCCAAATAACAACAACAGTTGTTGCCAGAACCCTTTCCTTCCCTCTTTCGCAGTATATTGAACACAGAGCAAGTCTTTATCAGACGCTCACAAACTAACTACAACTAAAGAATTGATAGGTGAAACATTTACCATCAACCAACCACATACTTTGGGGTTGGGGGGCGCAAAAGAGGGTCAACCACCCATGCGCTGGTTTAATCTCATTGGTGGTTTATAAGATATAAACCATGCTTTTCAAAAGCCATGCAGGAGAACGGCTCCACAATTAAATTTAAGTTGCAAATGGGGCAGCACTCTTTTTCAAGTAGTGGTAGGGTACACACCAGCTTTTATTAGTTCCACCAGTGAATATGCCATTTTGCATCTTTAAGCCCACACCGTAATAAATAAACTTTTGGGGCTGCTGTTCCTTCCTTGAGATTAAAATATCTGTGTTCCATTCAACTTATTAATTCATTTAATTAGAGAATAATTATTAGTCCTTCCAACTTGCCTAACACATTTACTTAAATAAATATACAATTTTTTTAAAAAAAGCAAAAGGCTATATTAATGGGACTTGGTCCACATAATAAATATACAAACCTTAGCAGGGCCACAGCGTTTAGAGTTCCTAGGGATGCCCTAAACTTCCGACTTCTTTATGCCGTACCACTAGCATTGCTCTGAAAATTTATTAAAAACCAAAAAAAAAAAAAAAAGAGTTAAACACATGATTAAGGCAGATAATGTAACTTTCCTCGAATTAAGATTTTCCGGTCTGCAAATTTGGGCAATCTGAAAACTTGGCCATTTTAGTCTAAGGTTGCCACTCCGTTTGTTTTTATTATGTTGTGCTGCGAGTTGGTGATAAATGTTAATTACTAAATACATACATACATACATATATATATATATATACACACACACACACACAAAGCAAACACTTTAATTGTGTTTTGAAAATAAAACAAAAGCACAGTAGCACCAAATTAAGGGTATATTTGACACTCCAAACTTCTAACTTAAGAGTAAACTTTAAAAAATTTTATAAACATCAATTTTTAACATCACTCATTTTTTCTATTAATATTTGACATTTCATAAGAGCTATACTTTTAAAGTCACAACACTTCAATTCTAAATATACGATAAGCCACAGAAAGGGCTGGCCGGCTCAAAAGAGTTTTCATCCAACGTCACAAGAATTGTACTAAAATTGAATTCAGTAAATCCCCTTAAAATTCTTTGTGCTGAAGAAAATTAGTAGGCAAAAATTTTTCAATTGGTTTGGGAGACACTCGGGCTAAAGATTCATGATCCAACACAAACTCAGTCTGCCTTTGTTGTCCGAGAGGCAAATTATTCAAATGCATTCTGATTAAGTGAACAAATCTAAATTTTCACAACGCTTTATCTTGACTCAAACCCCAAGGATGCCACAAGCTAAAACCATGGCAGAAAGGGAGAATCTTCAAGGTATTGTTTTCACAAATAACGCAAAGAGGAAATAAATGTGTAACATTATACCTCTTCAATTATTTAAACCTTGATGAGATGTGGCTTTTAAACCATGGCAGAAAGGGCTAGAGGTCATACATCAATGGATGCATCATGTTAGGTCTGGTGCACAGCATAAATAACAATAATGACCAGACATAGAATGGACTAATCAAACAAGGGACAAGCATCCTGTTCCTTGTGACAAATCCCAAGGACGGAAACCAAATGGCTGGTTCCCAGTTCTTTAGCAGGTGCAGACAAGACACAACCGTATTTGGACTCTTACCAAATAGCGGGCATTGTCAAATTTGCAGTTTTACATCGAAGTAATCTTTTACTCTAAAACAATTCATAATACAAGGAATGAAGTGAATTGAATATCATATGACAGCATATACCTTTGATTGCAGGATCTTCTGGCTATCGCTGAAGTATTGGTTTGGATGATTAATCCCAGCATCACATGATGAACTGTGAATGGCTTCAAACATTAAGGTGCATGCCAACTGCATATATTTTTCCACATTGTTCACAGAAAAAAGTTAAAACATAAGTAGAGGCATCTAGAAGCAAATTTTTGGTGTCTGGTAATCCATGACCTGATAGTGCCTGTTTCGCACTTTATCCATTACATCCTCCACTGCATGACTACCAACTCCCATTCTCCCAAGTGCAGCCCTTAAATTTTCCTCACTGTTGTGCAGACATAACAAGCCAATAAAGATTCATAGGACATTTTGAAAAAAATATGCCTTCCACAACCATTTAGTTATCGAAGTCATAATATATTGTTGATAACAATAAATAAATCAATACTTGAACAAATTGGATGATTTAGAGTAAAAATTCTTTACTATTAAACAAAGCTATTTCAAGCATGTCAATTGTGTCAGTTTTCCGTTGTGCCTTAGCAGATTGTCCATTAACAATAATAATAAAGATACATGTTAAATAATTGACCTGAAATGACGATAGGGACAGCCATGATGATCTCCCACACCAGGAGTCAATGAAATGATCTTTTGACAAGAATAAGGTGTATAATCCTGCAATTGAAAGACGTCAATTATTGAAGAATATTGTAATAGGCATGCGTACTCATGCACACCATGAAGACAGAGGTCAGGGTGTATCAAAATAATATCAATTGGCATAACTCTGAGATTACTTCGGTTTTCACTACACTGGCAAGATAAAATAATGAAAATCTTTATTGAAGTTACATGAATTCCCATTATGTCTGATCTAACCCAGGATTCAATTCTAAACATGGTTCACCAGTCCAGTGATGATAAACATGGCATCTAAAAACTCTTTCAATTACGCCAACTTAGAGATATTACCGTTCTCTTCCCCTCCTTCCCATAATTATGGCGTACGTTGTATGCATATTCTTTGTCAAACCTCTCTCCACCAACCTTTAACAGAAAAGATCAAATTTTAGTCGTCAGAATTCTAAGTTCTACCTTATGGATACCAACCAAGGAATTGTATTTCAGATACAACCATCACATAATTATACCATAATATTCACATAGGAAAGGGGAGTAAAGGCAGAAAATAATGAGAGAGAGAAAGTGTTTTGGATGCATTATTATTGTTTAATCAAATGAGTCATGCATATAATGCTTATTTACTAGTATAACTAAAAAGAAACGATTTTCTTAACAGAAGGACGAAGCGAAAATTATTCCAGTAGACAGTAATACTTTAGTAGCAGTAATTTACACTATGCTTACCTTTTGGGAGAACTCAGCTTTCCAGAATGCCAGGGCATCTTCCAGCTTCAACCCAACACCCTAAGCATAAGAAAGAAACATCAAGAAGACTTAAGAGGGCCAGAAAATAAAGAGTTTCAGGAAAACATATTGCTTTATTGGCAAACATATTTGAAGTTTCCTCACTCATACTAATAAGTAATTCTCTCTGTTTTTCTCTGTCACAGTATTTTTTTTTTTTTGGGCAAGGCATGTAAGATAAGTGCAGACCCTTAAGCTGACATATCAAGGCTTCAATATACCAGATTATTTGTCATTAACTTGCATGTAGAATAAACATTTGTGCACGTCTGTGTAAGCATGCAGGGCATTTGCATATAGAAGATAAAAACACAAATACAGAAACTCATGACTGAAGCAATAATCAAGCAAAAGTAAACTGAAATATAAGCATTAATCCCCTTACTGTTCAATATACATATGCAATGAACATGTAATAGCATTCCAAAATGAGAGTTCTCTGCTTCATGCATCTTAATTTCCTAAAGCTGACCACAATATAAGACAAAATTCATACAAATGTACAAAGTGAAATACAACCTTCAGAAACAGTCCTAATTGCATTCTCCCTCCGTGCTTTAAATGATGATCTTCTCTCAGCTGCACGGAAGTGGCACAAAACAATGTATTAGAAGAAACAGCAAGGCAATGTTGGACCGCAAAGATCACAGGAGACAAAAGATAATAAAGACTAGAAATAACCCAGAGAACAGAAAGCAAGGTTGAGTTTACAGTCAAGCATCTTACCTTGTCAAATAGGTGGCGCATACATAGAGGAAACGAGCTCTTAGCTACTTGATCAAGGTCTTTGATTGATATCTCACCAAACTCCTTTGGCTGCAGAAGCAGTCAAATTTCATAAGAACCAACTTGAACAGATGCAACCCAAGCAATAGTATTTAATAATATCACCTGAGAATAGTCTGGGCCCAAATAGCTCGTGCACAGGGCTTCAACAATCTAAACAGTACAGGAAATAAAAATGTCACTACAAAAAAACCCCTTTTAACATACAAGAGTCACAGTGCAAAACTCACAGGAGTCAACCGATCCTTCTCTTGTTCTCTAATGGTAGATGTCCACTTTCTGCATTCAAAAGCAACAACTTCTGAGAGTTTGAATATCTAAGTGATTCAAACAATGAATTAACAATATAGAAGAATGCATGTGTCCATAAAAATATGTTGATAATAGCAGTAGAAACAATGCTGCCGCTAATAATAAAATGAAGATGAAGTTGGGGGCAGAATAAATTATATTCCCATAACAAGTATATGGAACTCCTTTCCTAATCATTTCATACACAGCTCTTACCACCTGGCAACAACAGTTACCAGGATAAAATCATTTAATACTTCCAGCAAAGTATAGTTGTTCTCGCAGCAATAGATTATTTCTATATTTTCAGTTGTTCTAGCCAATGTAATCCATGAAGTATGTTTCCATGATTGCCTGCCTTTCCTTACCACACAGCAGATGGAAAAGCCCAAAGAGATATTCTGAGCAATATAAATAAAAAGCTTTTAAAACCAATTACCTGTTTGTTAAAATGAGTGCCTTTGACAGATTACTGCGAAACTGTGTGACTACAAGCGAAACCACCTAGAAAAGAGGGGAACAAAGGAACATAATACCAAAAATATTGAGAAGATCCAACTTTTCATATGTCCAAAAAGTAATAAACAATAAAAATACTCACCTGATGCATAGCAACATAAGCATGTCCTTTATGAACAAACACTCTACGACCAGCTACAAGTTCTGGAACCTCTTCAAAAGGTACCTTCATTTGGGTAGGACAAGTAAATAGAGATAAAAAACTAGAAAAAAAGGGATGAGATTAACAAGACTGATACTACTAGAGTTTTCTTTCCAGGACTAGAAACAGGGAAGATTCTCCTTCTCAAATGTACCAAACTCTCAAATTAACAAGACTGATAACTACTGATGGAAAAAAAGTTACCAGGCTAAATGTTTTCTCTCATCCATCCATGAGTCAACACAGTGATCATAGCAGTTTAATTGTGTTAAAAAAAAGTACACAGGACAAAGAGATCTCTGTGAAAAAAACTTTAGTGCAGATTACACATCATTATAGAAAACTTCTTCCTTTGATCACTTCATATTACGCAATTCTCTTCATTTCCATAATAGTTTGAATTTATTACACAGATAATAGGCAGTCAAGCAAAGATAAGCGTACCTTGTAGAATATAGCATCAGCTGCAGGGTAAAAAAAAAAGGAAATTAGAACATAACATGACCCAACAAAATGGACTCAATAAGGATGAAATTTCTTTTCTGTAGGATAAACCTAATTCTATTGCTTAGGAAAGCAACAACAATGTCTACATCAAACAAAAAAAGCTTCAAAGGGGCATAATTTATTATCAAATCTAAGGGAACTCAGTTCTAGTAAATTTCTTCCAATGTCCTCATTTTATTTTTGCCTAATTGTGGCAATTGACATGATTTATAGATATGTAAATTTCAAATGTGAGAAAATAGTAAGTCCAATATGTGCAGCTTCACAATCAGAAAGAAGACAGATAAAAATGAGCCCTATTCATGGAAAAGCAGCCGAAAGAAAAATATGCTCACCAGTGGATAAAGGTTGACCAATGGAGCGTGCAACTTGTGCCAATTTGTCTTCTACACTCTGGGGAGGAAAACATGCAAGTAAAGTCATTATAAGTTTAAATTTAAAAGCTCATTAGCTGTATGTTTCAGATCACATAAGAGGTTAAGACTGTCTTATGAAGATGCATATCCATCATTTGCATACAATTGCAAGTGTTTGCAAAGATTCAGCAACATCTGCTGATTCATAAACACAATAAATCAATGGAAGATGATTACCTTAAACTCTGAACTGCTAACAGCCTTGCATGGAAGTTCAAACTCTGCCATCAATGCCCTCTGCCAATTCAACGCATAATATACAAACGTTCAGTACCTAATTAAAACAGAAACAAAGAACTAAGAAAAACAAAACCCCTACCTGAGCTTCAGAGCTTTTACGCCGGAAACGATAGCGAAATAGAGCAGTCTCCATGGAAAGAAACCATTTTCTCAAGTCCTCCCTGGACACATAGGAGAACCAGAATAAGCCAGAAATTCAAAAGAAGCAACAAGCCTTATACATGCACTAAAAAGTTGAATAAGCTTACGTTCTACAATAAACAAGACGCAGAACAAAGTGAGATATTAAATCCTTGTTGACAACTTCAGATGCCTCCGGATGCCTCATATTAGCGTGCCACAGATCATTTGCCTATGCGAAAGCCAACAGGTAAACTTGGGAAATGAGCATTCTAATATGAGCGTACATTAAAACCAAATCTATGGTGCTTTTACCAATTTTTCCATTTCTTCAGGCTTCTTTCCTCTGGACAACCCATCAGAGAGTCCTTTGAGAACTGCATCAAGCCCAAGCAATAACGGTTACCTTAACAAAAGTTCAAACTTAAGGGAATTGATAAAAATTAACAACCCTATAGGATTGTCAAGCAAAAAGAATTAAAAGTTTGGTTTGGCTATTTATATTATTAGCTACAAAGCTAACACAATTTTGATCTCAAGTTGATAATATATCAGTATTTAATTGCCCACAAAATGAATCCCATTATGTTGTCTTCCTAAACTTGAAGTAAAGATTGAATTTTGTTGGCATACTTCTACAGTAATTAAATTGAGCATTTTACTTAATTCGTAAATTCATCTCATTGGTGATCAATAATCCGTTAAAACCCTAAACATCAAAATTCGACAGAAGTTGAAAGGGATGAAATATACAAGCCCTATTTTCTGAGTTTCCTCTACTATTTCTTTTCATTTGTTTCCAACATTTCCTCGAGACCAAACAATAACTGAATCAACAGCCAAATCAAATAAAAAGAAAATCAAGATTATCCCTGTGTATGTGAACGATAATAACACATAAAGGAAGTAATGAAAATCAATTTAGTATTTATTCAGAAACTAAGTACCTCGGAGGCGATCCATGGCGAAGAGCTCGAAATCTTCGAGCCTGACTTCAAGAGGAGGGGCAGAGCGATAGAGAGGCAGAGCAGAAACGACATCGTTTAGTGGATTTGTTCTCGTTCTCTGAGTTCCAACTATTTCCATTTTGCTCTGTCTGTCTGTAGAGCTAATTGAATAATGATAGATTCGTCGCCTACGATTTTCTCTTCTTTCTTCTTTCTCCTCGTCTCCTACCTGAGTTTTATAGGAGCGCGCCAAACGAGCAAAATGGCGGGAAATGATGAGACGTCGGGCTATCGTGCGGCCCACTGGGCTCACGTCAGAAGTAGTCCGGTTGACATTTAAACAATGCCCATTCGAAAGGAATTGTTTGAGTTGAGTTCTTTTAATTTATTAAATCTTTAATTTGAACTACAATAAATTTTTATCTATTAAGTCCGTATAATCTACTGATAAATAAAGTTGAAAAGATAATATTTTATATTATCAATTGTCTTTGCCCTTAAATTACATAAAATTTAAAATTGTGTCATTATTTCAAATTAAAAATTTAAGTTGATATATCTTTTTTTTCTATATGTTACACATATATCATAATTACAATATAAAAAAATATATATTATAAGTACAAAATTTTTATCTAAATTATGAGAGACAAACTAACGTTACTATAATACATAATTGACACATAGCCCACGTTATTAATTATAGCTAATTACATGATTTTTTTTTTTTTTATTTTATCGTACGAAACCAAATTGTACATCTAACAGAGTGTTTAAGCCAACAGTAGCCAAGTGTTTATGCAAGAATTTTCCTTGTAATCTCGATTATTGGATCATCAACATGTGCACAAATTACAGTAGTCACATAATAATAGTATAGGTTATCAGATGGCGACAGAAAAGGCCCACTCCTAACCTACCATGCTAACTTTTTTTTTTCTTAAAAAAAAAAAAAACTCAAATAAACACTTCATTCCATTCAACATATGTATAACAAATAAGGATCGAATTACATATAAACTATTGCAATAAACAATCGGGCAAACTTTTTAACCGTACTTCCAAATAGAAAAGAAACAAATGTTGTACAATAATGTACAGCTAAAGCCCCCCCAAAGATATTCCCTGTGCTGGCTTTCAACTCACCCTCCACTATTAGTTGTTTTCGGCTGATACATTGACAACACCTAACTTCTATAATTTGAAACCTTCCGGAACTTTTTTGAGTCTTGACCATTTTAGATCCACAAAGAAATACTATGTAATATAAAAACAACAAAACCACCAAAAAAAGGAGAAAAAAAAAAACCCATAAACTTGGATCCAGTGGATGAAAACCATAATAGATCTAAGTTTTGGTAGAAATCTGCCTTGAAAATAAAAAGAAATAAACAGATAAGCGGACAAGGCATGCGTTGTTCACATCAAATGAAATCATTGGTCACAGTAAATAGTCTCCTTTTATTATCATGAGACCGTAATCTGGTAAACAGAAAAAATTTAATTGACATATATTATATTCTGTCTCTCATGATTCGCTTGTCCCTATTGCCCTGCCAAACCCCTATATTCATATTGACAGAAGTGTCCCCAAAAAAAAAACAAGGAAAGAGAGAGAGAAAGAAAAGGCTTCCCCCATTATATATAACAAGAAGAATATCAATTATAACTCTCATAACGTTAACGACGTCTCTACAAAAACTAAGTACCCAGTGCAATTTCCATTGGCACGGGCACTACCGCTATTTGAGGGAGGGAGGGAGTGAATAAAGAGTAAAGACAGCCACGGCTAACTTTTATGGCCTTCTCCTCGAAGCATGGTACAACTATTTATCGTATAGGAATATCAATAGATCATCAATCCATAATAACCTCAGCATCGTTGTCCACTTGAAAGCGCTTGTTGTGCCACTGCATTTGTTGCACTGCGCTGTCTTGTCAAGACTGAAGCACTATAACGTCTACCAAGCACAACATTACTTGAAGACCAATTGCTTAAGTCTTCTGAAGCTCCTATCCCATTAGAGACCTTTGGACTCCTTGATGACTCACCCACTTGTGAAACTCCATTAAACTCCTATAAACAAATTGGAAATCACTCAGATTCAACACACATGAATGAAATGAAAAATAGAAAAGAAAAAATTGAATGTTTACCTTTAGGCCAGAGGCTGAGACACAAGACTGGACTGACCGGTCAACCTGCAAATCATCAAAATGAATTAATTAGTTTTGAATGAGAATGAAAAATTAATTAGTTTCAAATGAGAAAGCAGGAGAAGACATTCTCTGTATAAGACTCCTCAAAAGAAAGATTTCACCATGATTTAAATGTCATAGGCCTTATCCAGCAATAAAAATATAATAAAAAAAATCCCCATCGGATAATTTATATTCGAACCTGTTCAGGTCAATCATTTTTTCAATGCACCAAAGATTAGAAAAGAAATTATTGACATTTTGCAATAGTTCACAGGGTAGAATTCCAATAGTTGAGTTACACTACTGTACATCAGTGGTGTAAACTCTGCCAGGCACCACACAAGGCACAACCCAACCAAGTTTTCCATACAACCCACTGCCAATAGAACAGCTAGTGCACCTTAACAATCGGGTCGGCATAAGTGTAACCCAATCATGCTGCACAAGCAGGTCAGCACAAAATGGTCCGGCATGCTGGGATATCATGGGTATTTTTCTTCAATGTTTATGTAAAGAAACTATAAAACTTGAGAATTTGTACAAATAAAAGGTGTAATCTAAATAAATCTATTTAAAAAATTCACATTTTACTCAACTCTTAGAATATATAATATTATTATTTAATTTGTCAAACATAAATGGAAAAAAAATGAAGAAAGATCCCAAAACATGCCATATTGCCTAGCAGATCAAGTTGGGCCTAAACCCAGCAGACCATTCCTGCCATGGACCAAGGCGAAACTGGCCACGTCAGTTACAACCATACTGTCAATGTGTGAGGCAGAAACTGAAACTGCTTTTCCCCATTTCAAACCATCAAAAATTTTTATGCCCAACCATGTTCATATTAGTGAAAAGTCAACAAACCTTCTGAGATCCATTGGCATCAGATGGAGATGGTGGTTCAAGGGGCAAAGCAGGAGGCAAAGCAGGAGGCAAAGACCCAGTCTGCTAAAGAACAAGTAATCAAGTTAGAAAATAAGTGATATATAAGCCATATAGAGATTACAACAAGCAGTTTAATCCACATATCATGTAGACCAGCATGGCAAGTGAAAAGTGCATCAAGCATGAATAATATACTCATCAATTTCTTGGACTGATAGCCCGATTCAGTGGAAGCATCAAACTGACCTCTTAACTTTGCAAAAGCAGAGTAACATCAGAAACTCAACTATTTGCAACAGCTAATGGAAAAATGGTGTTATCGTGGCTGACTCATACAGCTTAACAGTAGAAAACCTTGTGACATAAGTAAAGAGGAAATAGAATCCAATTGAAAAGATTAATATTTAAAAAAATACTCTTAAAATCTTTTATCTGTGAAAAGCGGGAATATCCTGCACAACTGAAATAGCAGAAAATCCATGACCAAATTAATTGTACACCCAGAAACAGAACTAAAAATTACCCTTGAAGATGGTGTAATTCCTCGCAATTCAAGAGATGTCCTTGAGCAACTGAGACGTGAAGCCTACAGGAATGAGAGAGCATAGTTAAATAAAAATAATAATTGATTGAGGAGAAACTAAAAAAGAAAACTAAAACAAAATCTAGAAAGAAGCTAAGTATGGAGACTAGAATGTAACGAAGTTCTTGGAACATCCTAGATATCCAATCCAAGCATGGCCCACACTCTTATAACTATAACTGAAAAGGCACCAAACCCAACAAAAACCGTACCACCCCCCCCCCCCCCCCCCCCCCCCCCCCAACACAAAAACAGAAAAAACGAAAATCCAACTAATGCGGGGCTCTTGGGAGTCAGAACTCGCCCCTCAGATGAGATTCCTAGCAAAAGGAAGCAACGCTGGCCTTCTCATCTGAAACACATCAGTCCACTTATTGCGTCTGCTTCTGATACTCTACCAATTAGACAGAAGTACCCAACCCTAAAACCTAAACAACCTGACATCATCCACACTACAACACCCCCACCTGTCCCAGACACCACACCACAACACCCACCCCCACATAAAAAAAAGAAAAAAAAATCTTATTTTCTTCCTTTCTCACCTCTCAACTTTTCAACCAATTAATGAGAGACTCCAGGAACTCAGCAAACCTAAACTCTAATTTGAAAATTTCAGGATTATGCAGTTTAATTTTCAACAATATAATTACAACACCATTTGACAACGTAAACTGATTCGACATAAAATATCATTTCAACAAAGAAAACCAACTTGATCAATAAAAATAATATCAAATAGAAAATTAGCCTGTCCAGTTCATGCCTGAGTCCAGTCTGCAGTTTCATTATTCTCTATCCTCCAGGCACAGTCGCACAATTTCTTTACTCCTTGGGTCGTGATATCCTAAGCAGACAATCACAAGCCATACCAATTAACATAAAGCAATGTAAATGAATCAAATAACATGTCCCCAAATCATGTTGTTAATATAGAAGTACCTGCTTGCCTTCAATTACACTAAGTTTACTTTCCTGAAAAAATTCCAAAAAGGGGGAAAGGCCTTAGCTTCACATCCAGCCCTATGTATTAAAAGTAATAGGAGCAGGAAACAAACTTATAGTGATGCAGATTGCTCACCAGAGTTTGAACCACATCACGAACAGATTCAAATTCCTGCCCAATCAGCTTTGATCTTCCTCGTAGTAGAGAAACCTGAAGTACAAGTCCATCAAAAAACTTGAAATGTCTATCAAACACACACATAGAGAGAATACAATATCCATATGGACCTACCTCCTCCTTTGTCACCTGAGAGATTTCTACAATCTTATTCACATCACGGTCCACGCTGGTAATCTTGGAAGATAACTGCCGCTGAGCAGCCTGGCGTAAAAGAAACAAAAAGGCAAAGAAATCACTTTTACACTCACAACAACACTTATCACAACTAGCAAGTATCTTTCAACTAAGTGTAGAAGACTCTAACTAAGCCAGTAAAGTAACAGAATCTATCATGGACAGTAACTTGCCAGTCTTCAACCAGTTGTATCATAGTCACTCAACTTCAACAGAAGCTTTGATAAAATAAATAAATAAATAAAATGTGAAATGAAATAAAAAATAATAAACAGAAAGAACATAGAAACCACATTCAAACCCAATCTATAAAAGTCAAACATCACCAATTTTCAATTAGTGGAGAGTTTGATCAAATACACTGTTTCGTCGTACAACTATATTATCAATTACTGCAAAAACATCCAAACAAATCTAAGTTTGCATTATTGTAATGATAATCATGACATCAGTAATTTAAAAACTTGCCGAGATTGACGAATAAACGTCCTCAAGCTGTCTGGCTACCGCATTGCAAGCATCAGATAGACTACGTTTTGTTGCAAACATAAAATCAGGAAGCTTCCAACCCTGAAAACATTCAAAAACTATACAAATTAAGCTGCTGTTGAAAACGAAAGGTTCAGAAGCACAAAATCAATTGATACGAAATAGCAGTATATGTTAGAAACTTAGAATGAGCTAGCAGATGTAGACATCTAGCATAATTTCAATACTGAAAAAACAAACAGCGGAACATCACAGCTGGGGGGAATAGGAATCAATGTTTTGCGAAATTTTATAACTATGAGCACTGTACGGAACTGGAAATCGTGTTGGTGCATGCTTGAGTTACTTAACTAAAATAACTGGAGTTGATAGAATCATTAGCGAAGTTTGATAACAACTTGTTTACAAAAGCAATTGTTATTCCAATTTAGTTTATTCTTTTCCAGGAGTATTTGGCAAGTAGGTTTTTCTTTCTTTTTTTTCATGGTGGACGACACTATTGTTCACGTACATAAAATGACAAGAAGGTAGATCCCTTGTTACCTCACTGTCATGGCACTGGGAATTAGCGGTTATCTGTCGCTTCTCTACTTGTGATAAAGGGGATAAAGGGGCTATTTTAAAAACTTCCACTAAATGCTCGCTAGTCGAAAAGGAAAAAATAGGAGGCAGAGGAATGAGACATTTTGGATAGAATTTCATCCGTCTAATGCAGACCATATGATGTTTGAGATAAAGGCAATATTGTGCAGGCTGCAAGCTTTGTTGGCAAAGATCTAAATCCTCTGTCCAAGGTCATTTTTCAGTTTGTTGCCTTCCTAAGGGCAATGACCCTTTTGCTTCTATTTAACACTACGTGAGTAATATTAATTTTGATCATTATATTGTTTTTTATTCTATTTTCTTTACACACAACCCACAGGATATCTGATTATATTTCCATTGAAATTGAATTGTAAACCTTGTACTTTCTTCACTAAATTATACTAATACAGAAAGAAAATTTAGGAAATCACTATCACAAAATAAAAATCTAAAATTTAACATGCAATCTATCCTCTTCAATAACTGAGCAAAGTCATATGCCACTCCAAACAAGTTTCACCATGACCCAGACCACAAATAAATCTAGATGTCAGATTACGTTTGATAAGACAATATATACATATATGTGTGTGCATTATGATTGGGGACATTGCAATATTTAAAAGATTGTAGGACAAACATTTTAATATACAGTAAAAGTACGCATAAAGAAGACGTCTTTGCATATCATTACCTTCCACCTAACGTAGCCATATCCAACTACTACGATAACAATAATCATACCATATTTTTGAGCACCTGGACATGATAATACAAGTCAGAGAATGCAGGAAAGTGATGTATTACAATAACTTCAAAAGCTAGTTAGGGTTCAAGAAAGAGTGGCACCACATGTCATGTATAAAACAAGAAACTCAAGATTAGAAGATTTTCCGAGATGTCATAACCTAATAATATAGCAAAAAACAGCGCAATTCCACACACAAAGTAGATTGAAGTTGATGACTACGAGAAGCAATCAATATCAGTCATAAGGTACTGAGCAACCATATGTTGACCATCTTTTTTTAAAAAAAAAACTCAAAGGTTAAGAGAATTTAGCAAACATGGAAACCCAAGTCAAATATCATTGTGCTTGTCCATTTTCATTAATTTTGGTCCCTAACCAGTGTTGCACAGAGCAAGGAAAAAAATGATAAAAGAATGCTAATCAGTAAAAGTGCAATCTGAAAAATCGGGAAGGCACATATGCAGTGTAGAATAAGATGGTAAATTACAGATCGCTCCATATATATGAGAGGGTGCACAAGTAGAACCTGTTCCACCTGCAGTTACAATTGTAACTGGTCTGTTTGATGCCAACAGTAGCAGCTCCTGTCGTATACTGTTAACCTGCAAAAGTGAAAAGTTTAATAACAAATGTCATTCACATATTCAGCTTTTTTAAAATGATAAGCTCGTTTGACAAACAGACAAACAAATAGAATGAAGTGAGCATTATAAACACTTAAACAATAAACTCAAAAGTTACAGCAGATAACCCAAAGGGATAAGTTTATACAAGCACTGTGAAGTCCTCTATTTCTGTGGAAAGGCTGCAATCATGTGGGAGAATTGGGCTCAAAAGTAGACAGCCAAGAGTTTCGGAGATAGTACTGCAGGGATTTTGGGCTATAACATCATTTCATGGGGAAATGCATACATAGAAACAAGACTTGTAAATCATTTGAAAAATGTGGCTTTTTAAGATAAGATAATAGAGTTCAATAGGTATTTACAAACACTGAATTCAGAAAATGTAATAATAGAATGCAGCAAGAAAATGAAGGAACTTAGAAATAAAAGAGCAACAGCAGCGGGAAAACTTAACCCTTCACTGCCAACAATAAACCTTATCATTCAAAAGTAGACAAGATTATCTTCATGGGTCATTTATGCTTCCCTATCCTAATAAAACAGTGAAAATGGGAACTACACCATTTTGGTAATGTGGCCAGGTCTGAAAGGCCCTATTTCTGAGTCACAAAAGAGAAGCATGATAATAAAGTAAAAATTAATATTTATTTTCAAGAACAACAGACTTTCTAAATATCCAAATATGTAAAAAATCATAAATTTATTGGATAAGAAATACATAATCCCTCCCTGCAAGAAAATAAAAGGGTCAGAAATGTATTTTCATCGTTTACCAAGTTCAAGGCAGATCTTATCCATAAGCAACTAGACAAGTCAAACACAACCCCCAAGCCCTCGGTAGATTACACCCAGGTATGCCCAATTAAAATAAAGTTAAATAAGCACCTGAGCCAACAAGTTGTCATCGCGGGGCTTTCTGTCCAATGGACCAGGATCATCTTGTTTAATCATCTTCGACACAATCTGTATTAGAAGGCAAATCAATTTGCAAAAGCAGAAACGAGAATGAGGTATGTATAGTTAATTTATTATTAACTTATGAAATACAAAAAAGGGTGATAACAATTGAATCACAATACTATTAAAAAGAGAATTGGCAACTAATTTACGAGTCTGAAATTTTGAGGTTTTATTCCTTGAACAAATTGGATCCACAAACCAGAAACAGAATATAATGCTCTTAATGCGACATATCATAACAATGATTTTTTATTACAAGCAACTGAATTTTCAAAATCATTCATCTCAAAGAAATCTGCTCCTCTCACCCAAACGAAAACAAAATTATGGAAGTAAACACACCTGACAGATGAACATGGCAAATGACTAGCAAAAAAAATCTCTAAGTGAAGATAAAAATCAATGCATGTGTAAATACAGATTGAATATATTTTTAGGCAATCATAACTGCATTTAGCTTTTAGATAAAAAAAAAATACCTTCCAAGCACCTCCAACAACATCAGAAACGGTTGAGAGTCGCCCCTCCTTTGCAAGTACTGAGGTTACAATACCTAAATACAAAATAAGTAATTTAACAGGGAATAATGTTCTTTCTGTCCACACAAATCTCATAAAAAATGTGACGGACTTCTATAGAACAGGGAAAAAAATTAAAATCACTACAAAGAAAAGATGGGAGATAAAATAAAATTACCTCTTAATATAACTAATATCTAACTTACATATTAGTTCAGCATGCAAACATGTAAAATCATGTGCATGAAACTTAGGACTAGGGATAATGTTGCCAACTCATAATCTAGGAGAAGCCCTTGGATTAGACAACATAGCTGGGTGTAGAACAAGGGAAAGAAGGCATACATAAATCACATTTCCTAATCATCCACATGCCACTATTATATTAAAACAATTATTAGTGCAACATAACTCTTGAGTCACTGGCTCATCCAGAAAGTTGCGCACTCATTTCATAAAGTACTTCACCCAGTTTAACCATAGCAAGTAGCAGCCCAATATCTGGAGTCCACAAACCTTACATGTTTCTATTGGTCTTAGTAAGTTTGCACTCAACTATTATACACGTTTATTCTCATAAATCCTTTCTAAGGTCTTCTTTCTTTACTACTACCTTATATCCAAATCAACGGCATCGTCATAGGTTATGAACAATGCAAACCAATAACATGGCACTCTCATTCCTAAACAGCACAGAGTTACTCAAACTAGCAGCCCATACAATTTAAGTCACCTTTCATTCTCCCAAGTCAAGTAAATAAGTTCTCTGCGACCAAAAATAACCTTTGATGTTGAAACATAACTCCTCTCTTCAATCCTACATTACAGTCCATAACTAGCAGGAAGCAGTACAGTATAATACCCTAAAAATAGTTCTAATTTCCTAATCTCTAAAACAAACTAAAGCAGATATCGCGTTCTGGATAGCACCGCTTAAAACGCTAAGCCAATGTATTTGATGGTTGCCAATAACTAAAACAAGTCTGGATCGAGGACTTATCACAAACCCTAACTCTAGATTGCACTATGATCACGACAGTCAATTCGGTACAACACATAGCTAATCCACGACATAAACTAAGACAAAACAAGTGCAGAGCTAAGCAATTAGGGAAAAATAAAGAGAATCGGAGAAACTGCACGTACCTGCACCGACGAGAAAGGTTAACTTGCCGAAAGGAAGAGCCATGACCGGCGATACTTATTTATGAATACGCGTATATAGCTTGCGTTGAGAGTGTACTATGTGCCGCGATACGACATGAGAAAAACCGACGAAATCCTAAGAGTTTGATGAGCTGAGAAACCAATTAATGGTGTCCCTCTGGAAGTCTCTCAGGTTGTCTGGCTCGTTCGCTCCCCGCCGAAGTGTGGACAGTGCGCTGTGGTTGGGCTTCGGGTCGTAGCAAAGCAGCAACCCTATTTGAGAGTTGGTTCGACAAAGAACCTCGACTTTGTAAATAATTACAAGAAGAACCATCTATATAAAACGAATATTCGTTTTTAATTTTTCTTTTCTCTCTTTCGCTTTGTGTAATTACACTATTTTTTGGGGTTTAATAGATATTTTATTGCATTAAAATTCAATTTGGCCTTTCCTTTTGAAAATGACGAGAGATATTATATTATTCAAAAATCTGTAAATTAAAGCAGATATCTTGGTTCATTTTGATTATAAAGCACATAAACTAAAAAGTATTAGTAAGATAAATTTTAATAAATAAGACTGGTTTTGAAGACAGATTCTTATTTTGTTATTTTAAAATAATCATCCAATCAAGCATTTCATAAGTTAAACAATAATTAAGTCAAATGATGTGATCTTAATTTAAATAATTATTTTAATGTAAAATAAATATTATAAAATATGAATTCAAGTAATTTTAAGGGATAATGTGTTTTTTTTTCTAGTCTTACATACTTATGACTTTCAAAAAAATTTGAGATACCCCTAAGATACTATTTTAAACACTATTTTAGATATAAATTGACTATTTTATCTCCTAATTATTAAAAATATATAAAAAAATTTAATTATTTTTATTTTTACTATATAATAATTAATAACATATTATTATAATAATTAATTTAAAATTTATAATGATATTTTGATTATTAATTTTTTTTAACTAAAAAAATTTCATATTGTAAAATTTTTTAATAATTTTTTAACATATTTTATGTTGTAAAATTTTTACAAATGATGTTGTTAAAATTTACTTACAATTAATGTTATAACAATTGACAATTAGGAAGATTTTTAATAATATTAATTATACATAATTTTTAAATAGACTATTTTAATATAAAGATAATTAAATTATTTTATATATTTTTAATAATTAAAAGATAAAATAGTTAATTTATATCTAGAATAGTATTTAGAATAGTGTCTTAAAAGGGTATTTTAAGTTTTTTTAAAAGTCAAAAAGTATGTAATACTAGAGAAAAAACTAATGGAATATCTCTTTTTTTTAAAAAAGTCATGGGAGTAAATCACATTATCCCTAATTTTAAATGAATTATTCAAACTTAAGTTTATATATATTTGAAGTTATACGTAACTGCAAGTCACCCACTAATAATTTAGTAATAAAATATTTATCAAAAAGATTTGAGTTTTTATAGTTGTATTGGGGTATATATCTCTTCTTTCTTTTACAAGGATTCGAGTATAAATTAGGTGTAAAATTTTCTTCATATAAGAAATTATCCACCACTCAATATCTTGTATTGGGCAAGTACTCCTTCCTTGGTGACTATGAAATTCATATCTAAATTGGATATAAATTTTTGTTAATGCAAGAAATTATCCATCACTCCATAACTCTTATTACTAGCTAATGGATATTTTAGTTGTTTTAATGTGGATAAACAATTTATTTATTCTAAATTGACAAATTACATAAATATAAGATTTCGGAGATTCTAATATTATTACTAAAAGAAAAATGTAAGACATCTATCTCCAACCTTCCAAATTAATTCATATCTTCTTTAATTAAAGAAAAATATTTTTAATGAATCATGATGACTTTTTCGTGAGTCCAAAAAGGTAGAATATCTGTTAAATAAGATATTTATTATGTACTACCATTTTCTAAGAGGAATGAAAAAGTAGTAGAACTATCAAGGTGAGAGTTTTTTTATAAATTTAACTCTTAATTTCGAGTTCAATTGAGCCATAATTCCATAACAAAAAAAGAAAGTGATTGGGTTTACGTATTTAAGAATGTACAATGCAATGAGTGGGCTTTAGCCTCGCCTTTTGTGGGAACAAACGGGACACGTTTTACAGCCCAGAAGAAGTTTCGTTCCCATGCTCTAGGCCACTAGTTCTCTTTCGACCGAACTGTTTTATTGATCCGAAAAATTACAAGCATTGCCATCGTATATTTTGGTGGTTTCTGTACTTGCGCACTGGCTAAAATATCCGATCCGTTAACTTTTATCAGATACCGTTCCATCAACATTTATTAGATAATATATTTTAGTTGTTTTTTGTATTTAAAAATTATACGCCAAAAACATGCAAACTGTTGTATAGAATTTATTAAAAATAACTACTACAAATAATGTATTACTAAATAGTAGTCTTAATTATTACATATTTAAAACGAAGTTGACAGTGATACACAACACAATTTTTTTATTTGATGTATTTGACAATATTGAAATTAAAACAAAATTTTAAAAACAGAAAATACAACTATATTTTATTTTTTATAATAATTAAATTAATTTTTGTATTCAGTATATTAATATTAGTAAATAAAAGTATTAAAATATGATTCTTCAAAATATTTCTAGCGAAGAAATGTTAATTTTTGTCGTCTTAAAATTCAAATAATAAAAAAAAGTTATTCTTGTTCTTTTCTCTTTCTTTTTGAAAACACCAATTTAAAAATAATATAGTCATCAGTTTCATATTAATTGTCCTAGTAATAAGGTTGATAAAAAAAAGTTCAAGTCCGACCCGGCTTGGAATTTAAATTTGTGAACCAGAGCTTTCATTTTAACGTCGTACAGGTTGAGCATGGGTAAGAGTCGGGTCAAAGTTTAGCTCAAACAATATAGATTCGTGCTCCGATCGTATTAAATCTACTCGGGTCTGGATCAAATTTTTATAAACTTTTCTCAATCCTAAATTCTAAGTTTTTAAATTCCAGATGTAAAGTCTCACCCGAGATGCGTATGATCAAGGCCCCAATTCAGGTCCATAGTTTATTCCAATCTAGGCTAGGCTTTTATAAACTCAATACGAAACCAAATTTTTGTCAAACGGTAGTTAATATTTATATTTTGACATTGATTGATAGTTGAATCAAATTTTCTTACAAGTAATTTATAAGAATTAATTAGTACGTATTATTTGTATAATCAATACCCACTGGTTCAATAAATCATGTAACAATTATACGCTTAAGGATAATTAGTTTAGTAACGACTCGTGCACGACAAGGGATACATGAGAGCTAAGGATATATAACAAGAGCTCTGTAAATTGACTATTCTTTTCAAAATATTTTTCTGTTGAGCAGAAAATTAAAAAAAAAAAAAATTGAATTGATAACTTCAACGTCAAAGTGTTATTTCGGACAATCTCAACACCTTTCACTTTTATTATATTTTACAATTTTATTACATGTATTTTATGTTAGAGATAAAACTTTTAAAACTTTATAATATTTATTTATTAAATTTTACAATAATATTTAGAGTTACAAAGTTTAATACTTCTAATAAACTCCATGGAAGTTATAATTTCTTTTTTAAATTTTAAATCAATAGTTATGAAGATTTAAGGTGTTATAAGTTACAAATTTTTAAATTTTAAATTAGCCTTTAATTCTTATTTTAATGCCTAAAACTAAACACTACTATATAAAATGGTGTTATTTCTTTATGCATTACATATACTTGACTATCTATTTTATTTTCTAATATCGTATACACTATTTTTCTTACAACTACGACTCTTAAAGATTTGATATTTTCTTCTTGGTGATTGTGCTAATAAAAAAAGAGTGGTTGCGAATTAGGGTTTGATCTTGGAGTTGAAGAGATCCGTCAATATTCGCATAAGAGAATGACTTTTTTATTTTAGGACAACACAACAAGTGACTCTTTTTTTGAGGTCATATTTTTTTAAATATTTTTCTTATATTAATTTATGGTTATATTATTAATTGTTAATTACATAATATATTTAAAGATCAATAGAGTAAATAGTTAATTTTATATAATATTTATAATATTTTGTAAGATTAATCAATAAAAGGTTAGTATCCCATAGAAGTAAATTGATGCCTCGAGGACAAAAAAATAGGTATAGGTATCAACAAATTAAAACGCATAAACAAAGTTAGGAATTGATTCAATTTATTGTATAGGTGAAATATATATATTTTCAATTATGAGATTGTAGGTGCCATCTTATGATTGTTTCATGTGTTATGTGATTGTACTAAATAGAGAAATAGTCCATGATTCTTTTATCATCACCTCAACAGAAACTAATAGCAAGAAAAACAAAAATTATAGAAAAGAACAACGGATGCTTGTCTTTTACACATAATATAACTCAAAAGACAGATAAAAAAACAAAATTATAATGCATAAAATAAATGTTCAGACACATGAAGAGACAACATTACGTTTTAAGTAATGCACGAAGTAAACAAATTTGCAAAACCAACAGGTCTTAGTAATGTCTGAAAAAAGAAAACACAGGATAAAATATAATAGAATGTGGAGAAAGATGAACAACAACATATATCTTTTCTCTCCCGTCGTCAATAATAATTTCATTTATCAGTATTTTATGAAATGTTATTCAATTTTGTTCTCGATAACTACTGTGAATGATTGTAAAATTTAACACTGTTAATATTCCCATTAAGAATACCTTGATACCTAAATTAGTATTAATTTAAGCTTAAGTCTAGTTCAAGTCCAACAATAATACCGTTGTTGCATCCAACTTCTACTCAGACACAGGGATGAAGAAGACATGGGTCAAAGTGCAGTTCAGTCTGTAGCCTAATCTGGAGAGCTGTATACCGATCCATATTGATAAAATACTATACCATCCGCAATGGAATCCATCATAGATCGAAAGATACCATGTATAGTGAGAGCTGCAAACACTTTTAATCCATTATTAAACTACTCATTAATAATTAATAAACAAAGAAAAAGAAAATTAAAGGAACAGTCATATTTTTGTCTTCAAGAATCAAGAAAAATATATATTTTCAATTAAATTTGAAAGACGGATATATATAAAAAAAAATATAGCCCATCTGCTTATCTCTCTACCGATGATCATGATGCAATGCAAATAGAAATTCACCACCACATGCGCGCGCGCGCATGCACAAACACACACAACTAAAAGAATCTAACCCCAATATATTAGAACAATATTCCTGACAGGAAATTTTATTTTGATCTTCAAATTCTTCAATAGTAGATATATAATTAATTTACAGTGTATATTAATTCAGTATATCTAGCCTTTCTCTGAAGCTAAATAAATATGAATTTGAAGCAGCTAGCCCTTATTAATATGAAGTGTAGATTTGCATCTGGCTCAAGATGTGCTCAAAGTTATCAGTCGACTTTTCGATGGGATGTGAATGCATTCCTTCATAGGTTGTCACCACAACTCCTTCATCTTTGGTTAATCGTTGAACTTGCTTCTTCACATTGCACCCTTGATGTGTACACCGATAGTAGCTTCTGCATACGTGAACAGATAAATTAATAATGTTATATAATTAATCAACCTAGCTAATATGACCCGTCAATATGGATATATATATATATATATATATATATATATATATATATATAACTATATATATAACTAGGATCAAACTTATAGGAAACTTGATCAACCCAATCTAGAAGAAGGACGAGTGCTGGGTCCAAGTTCTTCGATCTCAAGTAAAAATGTCAATAACATGTAACTTAATTAATCTAATAATTCTTTAACTTCAACACCTAATTTCAATTCTTGACGTTTGCTTCAGCGAAAATATATGTTTCTATGTTGTCTCTCTCATCGAATAAGAAATTATATATTCAAGAATAAAGCATTGGGATACATAAATAACTTTCAACATGTGTAGCTGGCTGCTTCAACTTTTGTAGAATATTGAAGGATTTGTTTATTATTCTTAAGATCATTCGTTATCTTTCTAGAGGTGACGATTGATGACTATCTGCTGTCACGTGAATAACGCCCATGAGACAGCACTATTCATTTTCTCCTCCGTTAAAGATCAGAGACCATTTCCTTCCCTTGTTTCAGCATCGATTTTTTTGTGTAATGAAGATTGATACGTACAGTACAAACTAAAGCTACAGATAATACATGTTGATGTTCTACCGCCTCAACTGTTAAGCTCCATTCAGTTTAAGTAAGAGTAACAATGAGATAATTTAACTTCAAATGTTGGCAACCAAAAAGAGAGACTAATAGAAAAAATTTGCATTGTCACATCATCCTAAGCTTTTTTCTTGGTTTTTCTTTTACCTTGCTTCAGATGCAGAAGATGCATTAGCGTTACTGCATTACAAGCAATAATGCAGTTATATGTGTATGCAAATGTTAACTGCTGCTCTTTTTTCCGAACAAGAATTGAAGTCGAAAACCAATACTGTTGCTTAACTGCGTTTCTGCTGCGTGAACTATTCCCTTGTTCATGTTTCCCTTGTTTCCATACCCGTAGGATAAGATTAATAGCTAGTAGGTTAAACAGGAACAAATACAGCAGTAAAGTTCATGCATTCTGACGATCAATTCAACAGGGTTTTAATTCAGTAGGTGTTTATAAATTGAATTCGCCATCAGGTTTGAAAATGAACACCTATTTTTTCAATATTCTTAATTATTCACTTTTAATCAAATAGTAGGTATTGGAATATTCGGTTTTGTGACAACTGTATCAGATATCAAAAGCAGAAAAAGATGATAACAACAGAAGGAACTGACCTGGGAAATTTGTTGTTTTTCACTGCTTTCTGGCCATACTTTCTCCATCTATACCCATCATCAAGTATATCAACTTGGCTTCTTGTTTGAAAAGCATATCTAGGCTTTCTTATCTTCTTCTCTCCCTTCTTCTTGCCTAATTTATCTCCATTTCCAGACCCCAGAAAGTTTTTGTTCTGCGAGGAATCGTTGTTGTTGTTGTTGCTGCTGCTGCTGTTGACATTTAAACTACCTGGAACTTCCATCTCTGTCATTAATCCCAGAAAACCAGCACTACTTGACTTGCTACCACCATGTTGAAATTCAGTATAGGATTGAGGATTCACCATATCTAACGAGGCTGATGATGTTGAAGATGAATTATTACCAGCTGCTGGAAAATATGTTTGGTAGTTCTCCATTAGAGAAAGAGAGAGAGAGAAAATGCGAGAAGATTAAGTAAAGAGAGAATATGAACAATGAGATGGAAGTGGATTATAAAGGTAAGAGACTTAATTGAAATTTAAAACAGTAAGGCGGCTTGATGCCTAGGGCCAGGACTACCAGTTTCTTTATCTTGTGGTTGGTGTCGTAAACGGCACGCAAAATATATAGCCACATTAGTAAAAGCCAAATATATATTTTCTTTAAAAAATAAAAAGGGGAAGGCCACTTAAATAAACTATATTAATTAATTATCCCATTTTTAAAAAATACAAAATATTTTAGGGTATAATTATATGAATTTTACAGATTAATTTAAATTGATATTTTTATTTTTTCTTTTATTGATTTTGACCGAACATGAATTATTTTGGTACCTGGTAATTTGAAATATAGATAATAGTTAATAGTTAAAATCTTACGATAGCTGTGCAGAGGATACAAGCCCATGTATTACATTTTCTGTAGATTTAATTAAAGCAGGCCCTGCGAAGGCAGGCAGGAGAATAGTCAATTTCTTTCCGGACAACGTTTTCTTTGGTCAGAACATGTGTTCTCAAAATTATTGCCGTACTTTAATATATATATCCTCTGATATATATCCTATAGATAAATATATGTAGTTATCTTCTAACCTGTTCCAGAACTCATCATCTCCCATGACTCTAGCTAAAAAATAAAATTTATATTAATTAAGCTAATTAACCTTCATTAATCAATAATTTGACTGACACCCAGATCTTTTGCATGACTTAATCACCAGATTTTTACTGACAGTCAGATCAATTTTTTTTTTAATTTTTTAATCAACTATAAATCCTTCATCTTTTTGTCGATCAATCGAATAATATATGTCTATATCTATAAATCTTTGGCGTCAAATCAGCAAAATTCATATATTTAAAAAAGAAAAAAAAACACTAAATAATTGAAATAATATTAAGGTACATTTGAGAATACATGGACATAGAAAACAAAGTTATATTCGACAGTATACGCTTCTCCTATATACCTTTCAAAGTGGTGAGAACGTAGGCAAAAAGCTATCTGCAAATATTATACAATATAAGTGTATAATTCGTATTTTTATTTTTTATTTTTTAAAAATGTATGATTTTGTAGAAATCGAAGTATATATATGTATGTATGGAGAGGGAGAGAAAGAGAGAGAGGAGGGATTGCTTGTAGGCGTAGGTTGGTGGTGATGTGATGTAGAATTATGGAATCCACCTAATTAGACGTAACCAAAAAAAAAAAAAAAACCAAGTAATATCAGAAATAAGAGCCATTCAATGGATGTGGAAAAGTTTACAACTATTGTTAGTCTATACAATTTGACTAGATTAAATTATTATACCTATTAGAAACAAATATCCACGTGGGTTTGAAAATGAAAATTGAATATTTGTATGCTGTTTGTTAGCAGCAGCCCCGGCCGTCGCAGCCTCCTTCTAATACTATTTGATTATAATAATAATAATAATAATAATAATAATAATAATTCATGTCGCATGCATCCTAAATATTATCATTGCAAAGTCACCAGAAAAACCCAATTAATGAACTTCAATATAAAAATACACATAGATGGTAGCTAGATATACATAGGCATCCATGCAGGTTGGTGCCACTGCTAATACATATGTTTTCTAGATAGGGCCACGCATTTTCATTGCCAACTCATGCGAATATTTTCTATAATTAATATATTTGTTTATCTAGTATTATACGGTAATACTATACGTGCATTATATTTATTATTTGTGAATGTAATTGACGTTTTTTAAAATAAAAATAATGTGTTCCCTATTTTTATTGAATTATTATACGATGGTATAATATCTAGAACGTATTTTAAATATTAATTCTTATTTATACAATTCTTCTTTTTTTTTTCATATAGTGGTCTCTGTTTGCCGCATGAATGTAATATTATTAATGGTGTTTCTTAATAAAATGATCAAGATTTTACTTTTTTATTAAGGTGAATGTAACTTTTTTGAATGACGATTAATAAAAATAAAAATTATTCCTAATTATTTATAAGTTATAAAATATATGTATCGAATGATTATTGACATATTAAGTTTAAATTCAAAAATATATATTTCTTTTAATTATTAATTATGTCAAATATAATTAATTAATAGCTTAATTTTTAGTCGTGTGTTATTTTAAGGGTGGAAAATTTAAAAAAGTCTAGAATAGCTACTGCTGAATACCAATCTTCAATAAAAATGATATATTCATTGTTTTACTTAACTGTAACTTGTTTAAAATTGTAATACCTTAATTCAAAATCTACCTAAAATACGTACAACATGTAAACTCATAAATTTTATTGTTCTAATTATTTGTACCTTGTATAATTTTTAAAATTAAAATTATATACTATACAAATTTCATAATAAGAAATACATTTTTTTTTATATATATCACATTACTATCATTATATTATCATCTTAAGCTGTCAATAGCACCAAGTGTTAGCTGGCAAATATTAACATTTTCATTCTATCACGTTATCTGTTTAATAATTTAATAAAATCGTGTTACTTATATATGTATATATATATTTATTTTAAAATTGCCGAACAAGTTAATACTTATAATAAATAAATATACGCGTCATATAATATTATTGTATATATATTTTTAAATTACGTAAAAAATATTATAAATTTCTCTTAGATGATGACTTATAATATAAATTTGAGTAATAATACTATACTTTTTAAGTGATATCTCGAGTTTTATTATTATACAATTGATTGTTATTTATCAATTTTAGTAAATGTGATATCAAAAATTATAAAAATTTACTATTTAAGAGATGAAAGTCATATAATTTAAAATGATAAAAATTTAAATAATATACTTTAAAAAATGCAGTATTTTTTTTTTCCAAATTCAGATAGGGTCAGGTTAATCCCCACAAAGCCGAAGGTGATGGAGATAGAAGAGCATTGGTTTGCCGGTGAAGGAGTCATTATCTGTTCAGCTTTAAACTAATTCTGTATATTACATTACATTAAATTTGGCTCCTCTTATCTAATTAATTAATTAATATCATGTATTAATTGTTATAAAAATGTTTATTGTTAAATCCAAAGCAATTAAAAATAAATATATATACACTATCGTTTCTCTCTTACATATATATGAAGTTAATTAATTTATGGCAAATTAAGTAACAATATATGCGACAATACTGAAAATATACATATGTATATATATGTATGTGTGTGTGTGTGTGTGTATGCTTAATTTGTAGCTCAAGTATATATCAATTTCTCCTTTGAATTGACCAAAGAAAAAATCTGAAATTATTTTAATAGAGGAGCCAAGTTACAATTGTCCAAGTGATGTTGAAAGGAATATTATCGTTTATGGGATGTACGAAAATCAAAAGCTTTTCCCTCTCTATCCGTCTGCGTTTTTTTTTTTATTTTTTCATTTTTATCACCATAAACATGCACATCGTGATTTCATCATATGGAGTATAGACCATATATAGATAGATATTCTCTTTTTCTAACTCACATGCAGAGAAGTCAAAATTAACAGGCTGCAATACAAAAGTGAAACGATCAGGTTCAATTAATTAATGGTGCGGGCAGGAGTGGAGGCTGCAGGTGCAAGTGAAAACAATAGCAATAGCAATATCGCCCCTGGTATATAACGAAGATTGAAAACTAATTCTATCAACTGAAGGAAGCAGTAAAACGTCTAGTATCAGTTGAACGGAAGGTTTGATTTTGAATTATATACATGTATGTATGTATGTAAAGATTGGTGGTGGAGAATTTTCTTTCTTTAATTTCTTTGCACTACATGGATCCATCGTCACCACTTACATAGACGCACGCTTGTTCCACCTAACAGCTGATGCTAATTAATTAATATATATATATATATATATATTTTCAGTTTTTTTCCCGAAAAAATACTTTATATTACGTCGTTTTTTTCAGCCAACACAAAATTCAAACACTAATTATTGCAGATGAAAAATAAACGTGAGTATTGATTACAGATAATTAAAGATGTAGTATATAATCATCTAAGTTTGAATTTTTGATCTTGCATTCGTGATACTGTACCCTTTTTTTCTTTTGGGGTGATATAATTGCTGAAATAATCGATTACATAAGCTGGAATTGCCCCCAGAATTGAAGAAATATAATACGAAGAATGAGTTCACATTAGAAGGTTATTAAACAATTTGACGGACAATCTGTTTCTTGGAAGTTGGAAATATCAAATCTCTTAGAATATTTTCGAGTGTCGTAGTCAAATTAAATAATGCAAATACAACACGTTAGACTATATATATATATATAATATTACAACTCATAATGTTGGTTGTTGGTCAACATTTTGAAAATTTTTCTGCCTCACATGATCCCATATATCCCCTCTATATTCTATTCCTCCTTCAAATTCCTTGAAGTTTCTGGGTTATGGAAACCATAGATGAAGTAAGCTTCTACACACATACCACACTATTCCCGTCAAAAGTTTTGAACAACAGACTCAGATTGTTCATTGCACAAATAGCTTCGATCTTTTTTTGTTTTAATCTTTTTTTGGCTTCTGGATATTAGATGCAGCAGTATAAAGAAAAAGGAAAAGATTCATCAGTAATCCTGATAATATTTGAATACTTTTTGCATGGGAAATGAGATTACTTAAATGAGAAAAAGAGGTTTTTTATAGCTTGACAGTGAAAGGAGATGGAAAAAAGTGGCAAGTCTGCACCTAACATGAGTTGTAATTGTTTGGTATAAGTTTGACTGTATCCAAATAATGTTTCAAAGCCTGAGAAAATTTGTCCCTGGAAAGATTCTATGAAGGGTTTTGAGTCTCTGCATGCCTTTGATTGATAACGCTATATATATATATATAGCAATTTAATAACTCTTGATCTTGAATCCAATAGTAGTTAATCCTGCATCATCGTGTGGAAGAATAGAAAAATGAATTAATTGCAGAAAAATTTGGTCACATTGGACGCAACAGATCAAGCTGACCATAAAGCTCGATCGCTTATTTTTCTATGTCAATGTATAAAAATCATCCATTCATTTTTCTCATTGACCAGAATCAAGTAATGGATCGATCTTGTGGTGTGTGTTTGTTTTTAAGCCCACGGACTGAGCATTAATTAATTGGGATATTGTACTTTACTTTGTGAGTTTTGAAAAAAACTGATATACTCTATGAATATTTAATAAAGGCAATATACCTCTATAAGTTTTAGAAAAAGTTTAAAATACCCTCTTAAAGTTAATATTTATATCTTAGTTTGACTATTTTATTCCTCTATTATTAAAATTATTTAAAATTAATTATATCATTTTTAATTTTTTTATTTTGTATAACTAATTTAATCTTATTCTGACATTTAAATTTAAAATTTATAATAATATTTTAACTTTTAATTATTTATTTTCTTTCAAACTCATTATCAAATTTATATAATATTTAATTATATATTTTCTAAAAAATATTATATTATTAAAATAGTTTATTTTAAAAATTATGTCTGATTAATATTTGTCAAAATTATATATAATTGTGTAAATATTTACATAGTTTTGACAACAAATTTTACGTTATAAAAAAATCTACAATTAATTATGTATAATTTTTAAAATATAATATGATATATTTTAAAAATTATATATAATTAGATATTATAAATACTTGATTATAAATTTTGAAGGAAAAAAATAATTAAGGATTAAAATATTATTATAATTTTTAAATTTAAATATTATAATAAAATATATTGATTATTATAAAGTAAAAAAATATAATTACTTTATATATTTTTAATGGTGAAAGATTAATAGCCAAATTAAAATATAAATAATAATTTGAGGGGTATCCTGAGTTTTTTCAAAATGTAGGGGAGTATCTTATCTTTTTCAAAATTCAGGGGGTATATTGACTTTCCCTAAAATCTATAGGGATAAAGTACAATATTCGTAAGTAATACTTATCTTCCAATTAATTGAAGCGAACTTTTTACAAATTTCTCTTAATATTCCTTCACTTTATTATAATTTTAGTCTTAGTTAATATTATACTAAAAAAATGTACTTAAATAAACTCAAATATTTTATTTTATAGCGAAGACTCTTCGCACCTTTAACTTGTATTATATTTTTTACTACTAATAGCTTTTAATTTTAACTTTCACTACCATACTTAAATTTTATTTTTTATATTAAACATTCTTCACACTACACTTATTATATGTGGTATAATTTATTAGTACTTCTAACTATTAAATCTCATTTACTATAGATCTTCTTTTTATAAACTAAATCAATATATCTTTTATTTTTCAATAAAATTATAAGAGTTTTAAATTGATAAAGAAATTAAAATAATAATAGATGAAAAAAGATTGATCATGAAGAAATAAGTTTAAAATCACTATATGAAATCTAATGAAAATTTACCTATCACGAATTATAATTGAGCATATTTGAAAGAAAAATAATTTAGTTAATTTTTTGTCAAAACAACAAAAAAATGAGAACACTAGGTTGGCAAAGAAGTAAAATAATGAGGGTCTTTTTTAATAAATAAGGGTAGTATAAGAATCTTATTTTATGTTAAAATATATATTTAAGGGTAGCAAAGAAAAAGGGTTTATAAGAATTTTTGTGGGGTTGGCACTAGCATCACTCTTTTCTTTTTATTTAAAAGATACTTGACAAAAAAAAAAATAGCGATATAGGTGACAGAATACATGCTAATGCTGAGTTGGAGATTGATGCTAAGTTGGAGAATGAGAATATTGAGCTAGAAATATCAACTGGTGTATGTTGAGTTTGTTATTTCTCGTTCAAAGTTTGTTACAGATATTTTGTTTTCCATATTATATTCTTGAAGTTCTTAGATTCTATATAAATACTCGGTCTTTGTTCATTGTCTTCTAAATAATGAGAATAATAAGAATAAAGCTTTGTATTCGTTAAACTTCCTTTCATAAATTTTTTGTTACTTTCCTAGTTCTCAAACATTACTTTGCTTTACATATCCTCAGTTTCTTACTTGGTATCAAAGCTTCAATGACCACTTCTAATCTTACTTATACTAATCTACCATCTAGCACTTTTTTTTCTTTTGTTGTTCCAACCAAATTCGATATAAACAATTATTTTGTTTGGAAATCTCAAGTATTTCATTTGATTTATAGTAACAGCTTGGAGAATTTCATCATTAAACTATACCAAATCATTTCATTTACGATAGTTTTGATGATCAAATGATTGAAAATCTTGAATTTAGTGCTTGGCGAAGGCAAGATCAATTGCTCTTAGGGTGGCTCAAGTCTTTAATGATTGATGCAATTTTGAATCTTGTACTTGAATGCAAAGTGTCATTCGATGTTTGGAAAGCTTTTGAGAGGCAGTTTGGATCTTAGTCAAAGGTAACGATTTTTTTAACTTTGATTTCAACTGTAGACAACAAGAAAAGAATCTTTCTCAATTGCTGTTTATTTTTTTAAAGTAAAGATAATTGCTGATAACTTAGCTACTATTGGAGCTCCAATTTCTGATGATGATATGATTCTTTACTTATAATCCTAGATATTGAATACAATTTAGTTGTTGTCAATATTGCCAAAAAAAAGAGACAATCTAACTTTACATTATATTTATGCAAGTCTTTTAACTCATGAATGTAGGTTAGAGTAGCAGAACTTAGTTGTTGCAACTAATATGCAAGGTAACTATGCAACTAATTAAATACAACAAAATCATTTCAGAGGAAAACTAAAGGAAATAACAGTTTTAGTTTTGGATTTTATGGTAAGGGTAGAGGAAATAATCAAGGAAGCTGGAATTGGAATGGTTTTAGAGGCAGAGGAAATAATAAGCCTCAATGTCAAATATGTTTTAAGTTCAATCATATAGTAGCAACATGTTTATATAGGTACAACAAGGATTATGTTCTTAAGTCAAACTTTAATCAATAACAACAAGACAACTTGAAGCAATCCTATCAGCAACAAAGTTATTAGCCTTATTAGCAACAAGGCTATCAACCGAATTTTCAAAGAAGTTAAGGTCAAGACCAATGAACCAGAATTACTTTCATTGCTAATGCTGAAAGACCTACTAATAAATGATGGTATATAGATAGTGGTGCAACTCATCATCTGACCAATGATACAACAATCTCAACACTCAAGATGAATTTAGAGGTAATGAAAGCCTAATTATTGGTAATAGACAGGGCCTACCCATTACATATATTGACTGTACAACTTTATGCTTCAAAAATGCTTCACATAACCTTGCCACACAAACTTTGGTATTGAAAGATATATTATGTGTTCCTCACATTACTAAAAATTTAATAGGTGTTTCTAAACTTACCTCTAACAATAGCTTATCAGTTGAATTTTCTAAATCATGTTACTTTATCAAGGACAAGAAAAAAAGACGTGTTATTGGTTGGTGTGGTTGAAAAAGGTTTGTACAAGGTGCTACTTGGTTCATCTCAAACTAATCAAGCTTCGAGTGACTTTCACAAGCCTAGTTCTATGCTTTCTCATTATTCGTTTGTACACTCTGCTCCTGCCTCCTCAGCTCAGAAATTAGTTAGGAACAAATGGGTTTTTAGGATCAAATATAACTCAGATGACAGTATTTCCAAGTATAAGGCAAGGCTTGTCGCTAAAGGTTATCATCAAACGGCTGAGGTTAATTTCTATGAATTTTTTGCCTTGTTGTCAAAGCATCTACCATCAGAGTGGTTCTTAGTCTTGTTGTGATGAAGCATTGATAAATACGACAAATAGACATCAATAATACATTTCTTAATGGTGACTTATCTGAAGATGTTTTTATGCTCCAACCTGTGAGTTTTGTTAGTCCTTAATACCCGAATCATGTATGCAAATTTCAAAAAGCTCTTTATGGTTTGAAGCAGGCTTCACGGGCTTAGTATGCTAGGTTTAAATTACAGCTAATTCAATGGGATTTTGTCAGTTTTAAAGCTGATACCTCTTTTTTTATACAATACACTATATCTTTCTTGTTGATAATTCTTATTTACGTTGATGATATCTTGATAACTGGTCCAAATGAGCTCTTTATAGTTGTTTTCATCATTTATTTGAGTAATGTGTTTGCTTTTAAAGATCCGAGCCATCTGAATTATTTTTTTGGACATTTAAGTAACATTTTCTTCCTTTTGACTTCACTTCTCTCAAACTAAATATATCTAAAATCTTTTTGCTAGAGTTGGTATGACATATTGTAATGGTTGTGACGCTTTTATAGTAACTGGTAAAAAACTTACTAAGGCTATTGGTACTACTTTGTTTGATCATTTCTTCTATTGAAGTATTATTGACGGTTTACAATATGTTACACTCACTAAACTTGATATCTTTTTTGCTGTTAATATACTCAATCAATTTGTGTCTTTTCTTACTTCTATTCATTGACAAACTTGCAAAAGGATTTTATGATATTTGTAAGCTACTTCTTGTTATGATTTACAATTTGTTTCCATTGGTAGATTAAAATTTAATGCCTTTTCAGATGCTGATTAGGCCTATGATCTTGATGATAGACGATTAGTTGGGGCATATTATGTATTTTTGGGTAATAATCTAATATCTTGATCATCTAAGAAACAACAATTGCTTTCTAGAAGTAGTGCAAAGTCTGATACAAAGCTTAAGCTTCCACTTCTACTGAGTTAGTTTGGCTTCAATCTCCTCTTGGTGAATTGCATTTTTTATCTTCCTCTATTCCAATTATTTTGTGTGATAATGTTAGTGCAACTTCTTTTATCTAAAATCATACTTTTCATTTTCGTACGAAGCCTGTTGAAAACGATGTGCATTTTATTCATGAAAAAGTTGCTACTAAACTGCTTGAGATTTGTTATGTCCCTAGTTCTGCTCATTTGGCTAATGTCTTAACCAAACCTTTTTTCAATTCCTTAATTTTCGAACTTTCGGAGTTGGAGACTGCTGCTGAGTTAGAGAATGAGAATGTTGAGTTGGAAATATCAGTTGGTGTATGTTGAGTTGGTTTTTCCCCACTCAAAGTTTGTCACAAATATTTTGTTTTCTAGATTGTATTCTTGAAGTCTCTAGATTCTGTATAAATACTCAACACTTGTTCATTGTTTTCTAGATTATGAGAATAATAAGAATAAAGCTTTGTATTTGTTAAACTTCTTCTTATAAATTTTTTGTTATTTTCTTGATTGTCAAACACCACTTTATTTTACATATTCTCAGTTTCTCATTATAGGTAACTATCCAATTTTCTATAATAAAAAATAAATGTGGATTTTTTGATTTGTGAAAAAGTACTAATTGTATGTATGTTATATTGAGTCAAAATTTGATTATGTCATTTTGATTGCTTATTGAAGTGAGTACGTTTGATCTCTCAAATATTTGCACCACTAACACATATCATGGTGTCAAAAAGTTACTAATAATAACCATCTAATACTTGAATCAATAAAACATTCTATAAAATTGAGTAACAAATTAAGGAAAATAAAAATGTTATAAAAGAGTAGTAGCAATATTATAACATAAAAATATAAAGTATAAATTTCAAACCCTTTTTGAATTTCTATAACTTTTACTTACAAATTTTCAAAGCATGCAATTAAAGGGTTGTTTCGTGTCATTTGGACATAAGCATTAGGATGATCTTGAGGTTTAATTAGAAGGGTTATAGGTAATTACTATAATTATGTAAGTTATAAATTTCACCATACAATATAGCTCAACTTATAATTATAGCCGAATAATATTATTTATAGATAAGGTCGACATTTAATTTAAATAAATAGTGATGTGATTCTATTCTTACATATATATCTTGAATTTAGGTAAGAACAACTCATTTCAATAACATAAGAGTTAACTTAGACACCTACTTTAAGTGGATGGCTTAACATGAATTATTTATTTAAGGTTGAAAATTCAAAAACTTTAAATTTTATGTTCTAGAAAATTCTGTTTATTTACTTATTTCAAGGTTTATATACAACTCAAATGTTTGGATTTAATTGGGTGGTACTTCTAAATTTAAGAAAAATTTAATTCTATGTAAAGAGAGGAGTCCACAAGAGTAGGAAAGTTCTGATATTTAAAGCGTACGACACTCAAATGGGCGTTCAAAATCAGAACTTATTTCTACATTTTTTTTAAAAAAAATTTGTGATAAAAATGGGTATTCAAATTGACCGGAGTTTAATAAAAATGGGTCCAAACGAAAGTTGAAATAAGCCCAGCACAACATTCAAAGCCCACTGCCGTTATCTTATGTTAGTAGTTACAGCTACGGAATATTTTGTCTCAAAATTTTTAACATTTTTTTAAAAAAAAATATAAAATTATAACGACGTAATCATGTTATCTAAACATAATAATCATAATAATAATAATAATAAATTTTGTCATGTCATATCCACTCAACTAAATTTATCAAACGACAACAGCTCAATTTTTTTTCCCCCAATTATTTCAGGCTTGGACGCAAACCACAAGTTACTTTTATTTGAAATGATAGTTTATTGTTTCCTTTTACAAAGTTAAATACAATACAGATGAACTAATTATAAAGTAATTCCCAATTTTTTATATGATAATCGAGTGACATGATAAGTATTGATGCGAATTTTATATATAAAATTTTCTCTTATTTTTAATATAAAATTATGTTAGGAGATTCATAGGATTAAGATATGAAATATAATTATAAATTAAATTAAATTTGAATAAAATAAAACAAGAGGTAAGATTTATAATATATTTATATTATTTATAAATTATTAAATTTATATGTTTATTAAGATTTAATCTTATACATATAATGAATGTATAATTATTATATATATATAATCTTCAATTTTAATAGTTGAAAGTGTAAATATATAAATAAATATGAGGTTGTTATTTTTTTATAAAATATTTATTAATATTTTTAAACACCATTTAAGATAAAATTAAAATAATTATTAATATTTTTAACAATAAGTAAAAGGCACAGGATTTTGTTTTTGGAAAATTATAATTTATTTTAAAGATAATTCATAAAAACTTAAAATAGATGTTTTAGAACGTTGTAATAATGATTTCAAGGAAAAATAAATGGATTACTACAAAAATCATGTCCCAATTCCGGTGTAAACGCAGCCCCGCCAAAAATACCAAATCGACGTATCGTCCACGCGATGACAACAAAACAAAAATCCAAAATTGACTCTTTTATCTATAAATATAAGTATAGATATATATATATATATATATATATCTTCTTCAATTATTGGAAATTGATTCATGTGTCTACTCTTGCTTTCTAATTCAAGCATTGTATTGTAATTGTCCGAAATCATAACAATTACAATAACAATGGATTTTTCATGCGCCAAGTTGTTTTTGATTCGTTCGAGAGCTTCTGCGAATTCCTTCTTGTCACAGTACGAACCTCTCACTTTGCTCATCGCTCCTCTCCTCACCCTCCTCGTCGCCCGTATACTGCAATCGATTTTTTCTGCTGTCCACGATAAAGGACTGAAGCAAACTGTCATAGGGTTTTTCATGTCCTGGATCAAGTAATTCATTATCATTTTATGTTTTTACATGCTAATTTTTGTGGACGAATTTTTTAAAATATTTTTTTGTAATGGCAGGTTGGTTCCTGGTGTTAACAGTTACATTGAAGCGCAGAAACAGAAGGTTAGATGCATTACGCTTGCATTTGATTTGATTTTTATTCGTTTTTTTTTTAAATTGTTGTCATGATATTTATTTATGCATAGTGAGTTACATTGTTTTTTATTTGTGGGGACATTTCTGTTCTGCGGCTTAAAGTATTTTGTCCGGCAAAAAATGAAATGGGTTTGGATTCTGTAATGCATTTAGTGGGTGGTTTTGAGTATGAAGTGAGTACTATTCTGTTTAGGTTGTTTTGTGGTAGAAATCTGCAGTGTATAATCTGTTTGGTATACGATTTTATCAGTACTGTTGGAGGCTTTAAATTGGGACCAATTCTAAAGACCTGTATGAGTAATGAACTTAGGTTAGTAGGTGACTGATATGGGTTTTAAATTGATTAGTTTGATCAGCATACAGGTGCTATTTTAGAATGTCATTTCGGCAGGCTTGGGAATCAGAGTGCTCCTTTGCATATTGTTCTAGATAAACAAGGTTTTATGTATAATTTAGGATAGGAGTTTTTAATTAAATTCATTAAACTCAACCATCCAGACCTTAGTTCTATGTACTACTCAAGATTTAATGCCTGAATTATTTGATGCTATTCATCTTTATTTGGAGGTAATTTATCTGAATGATTCTTTTAAAATGGGGGCACATAAATGCTGTGCTAGGTAGGATGAGGCTGCGCAACTTGATTCTGAATTATCTTGCTTTTCTAAGACAAGGGACGTTTTTGCCATGTTTTGGAGGGATAGGGAGCTTTGTTTGTATAACTGACAATTTGTTGCTTCATTTGTGGTCTGGAGGAAACGATTTATCATGATCTATATGTATCTATATCTACAAAGCTTTGTTGTTTTACGGTCATACTCTTTAGTATGGATATTGTCACAAGTCAATGTTTTCAAATTAGCATATGCCAAAGTTGATGTAGGTTTATGCATTCATTTTTATCCTTGCGTCCATGGTACATAATTCTTGCTTCTGTGTGTCCTTTGGAGTTTAATACTTATTTTTGATCTGTAACGTTTTCATCATTAATTTTATTTCTGAATCTAGGTTTTTGAATGGTAAATACAGTCAAATGTTTAGTACTTTTGATTCATTGGATAAAATATCTGAAACTAACATTTACATTTGTAAATGTGTTCATCAGGTTGTGGATAAGATGCAATCTGGTGCTAAATCTAAAAGACAGGGTTGGTTGACAGAATTGCAGAGGGAAGGCTTAGGAGCAGGAGTCATAGAGAAAATGAAAGAGGAAAAGAAAAAAGATGTCATCTGGCAAGGGAAATGTTCTGGCACAGTGTATGTTTGTAATTATTAGCATGGTAACTATTTATATGTGTTCTGGTGCTCTAGATAATGAACAGCAGATTCTGTTTTATTATGCTTGCTTGATAAGCTCTGGTTTATTCTTTTGTTGCAGCTATATCGGAGGAAGTGAATCTGAAGGACATTTTACCATGATAAATGAGGCATGTTCAATGTTAGTAAGCTGTGTTACTCCTTTTTTTTTTTTCTTCTTTTTTCTTTTTTCTGTGGTTATAAGTAACAGAAAAACAAAGATATGGCATATTTATGATTTGCATATTGCATTCCCTTGAGCATTCTCTTGAACTTGCTTTTATTTAGGGTTTTAAACTTTTCTTCTTAGCAAGTAACTGGTGAAAGTGTATTTATGCTGGGGATAGTATGTATACAAACTTGTATGTTCCTTGATTAATGTCTTCTGCTTGTATGCGCTACATTTGTGTTGATATCTATGTGCTATGGAATAGCTTACTCTAATAGCTTACTCTTGCTATATTTCATACTTCTCCTTAGAGGGAAATGATTGTTGTTTCAATTAAGAATTGTGTACTTGGGTGTTGATGAGCTTAAAGATGGTCATATGGGTGTGACAGTGGGGTGATATGTGAAGCTTTTCTCTCAGCCCCTGAAAGCACATTACTTATGTCTAAATTTTCTGAGCACTGCCTAGAGGCTTGCAAATTTTGAATCTCATTCTGGTTTAAATGACAAATTTCCACGAATTCATAAAAATGTTCAAAATTTTTCTTATTATTTAAAAATTTCAGTTTATTGAGAATTGCAACCATAGAGCTTTAGGATATTATAACTCTGACAGGGATTTTGGTATAAGTCAATACCATCGTGCATTGGTGTCAATGTGCTGCTTTGGTCATCCACCATATTATTTATATTTATAATTTTGACGATGTCAAGAATCCACCCATCCCTGTATCAAAATCCTCATGTCACCTCTCATGTAGAATTTTTCAAATCCCTTTTCAGGTTTGCACATACCAATCCATTACATTTAGAAGTATTCCAGAGTGTAGTCCGATTTGAGGCAGAAGTTGTTGCAATGACAGCTGCTCTGCTCGGCAATAAAGAAAAGGCTTCTGGAGGACAAGTCTGTGGAAACATGACATCGGGAGGAACCGAAAGTATCTTATTAGCTGTGAAATCATCTCGTGACTATATGAGGCATAAGAAGGGAATTACCAAGCCTGAAATGTAGGGGTCTCCAATATTTTATTTTCACCTTTTTGCTAGTTTTTTCGTGATTAGAAAAATATAAATGTGACTGCTTCTTTGCCCAAGCACAGGATCATACCTGAATCTGCACATTCAGCATATGACAAAGCAGCACAGTATTTTAATATCAAGCTGTGGCGTGTTCCTGTCAATAAAGAATTCTGTGCCGATGTCAAAGCGATAAGGAAACGTATTAACAGGAACACCATTATGGTATATACTTCGGCATCATGCTTTGCAACAATTCTTCATTCATTTTTCTTCTAGTTAACCGTGATGGTGCTCTTAATCAAAATTAACCTTTCTTGTTTCAAATATTTTACTGAGAAGGAAAACTTAGCCCATGTTAAGGTTTGCAATTTACAACTTGTGCTTTGTCTCAGCTGTGAGAGCTGACCTAAATTTCATTATACTGCAGATTGTTGCATCTGCTCCTGGGTTTCCTCATGGAATCATTGATCCTATTGAGGTGTGTGACTATCCATATATTTTCTGTCAATGATAATAAACCAGCACTAAATTTGAGTTCTGTGTGTAGTTGTTTTCAGCTTTTAATTGGCAACTTATTTTGTAGGAGCTTGGTGAACTGGCTTTTAGACATGGAATATGTTTCCATGTTGACCTTTGTCTTGGCGGCTTTGTGTTGCCTTTTGCTCAAAAACTTGGGTATGTCTGGCTGAGTTCATTTTATCTGATCATCTCAAAATCAGTTGTTGGTAAATGTTGTGCAATGTAGTTGAAGTAACTCATTTTACAAGGCCTTGTTTCTCTGTTTTTGACATTGTTACTTCCTCTCAATCGCAAGCTTAAAGTTTTTACAGAATAATACTGTCCACTTTTGTGTCAGGCCAGAATTTCCTGTAAATTATTGGCAATATAACTCTAGTTATATTTGGAGATTTTGGCAATTATTCTTCTGTCTGAAAAATTTAGATATATTTTCGTCATTTGTTTTATTAGTAGTTAGGGGGAAATGTGCGACTCTTGAGCTATATTTCTTGGACTTGCTCTCATAAGATTTTGTTTTGAATAAACATTAAGTAGACCATATGGATAACTTGTACCTTTCTCTCTACTTCAAATTCACACCCATTTGTATGTGTAGTTTTTGATGTTTTTGAATTCGATGCTGTGTGGAGGACAAGCTTTTAACGACATTCTCCTGTCTGCCTGGCATCTTCATTTGCTGGCTTAACTGGTTTGGCTATTATTAAATTTCTCTGTCTTCTCAGGTATCCAATTCCACCATTTGACTTTACAGTTGAAGGGGTAACATCAGCATCCGTGGATGTGCATAAATATGGATTGGCTCCAAAAGGGACAAGTGTAGTTTTGTACAGAAATCATGAAATTAGAAAGGTAAAGGTTGAATTTCCCCAAAGTATGTAGAAAACTCAGTTTAGATCTGTAATTAGATGCTTGCATGGATATGAATTATTGTCCTCTTTATTGTAATGTTCTAGCTATATTTTAGTGGATCATTAGCTGGCCATCAATAGGAATAATTTCAAATTTTTTACATTGCATGTGCCTTGCAATAATGTTCTTTCACATATTTCATTGGACATGAGCATAGTTCTGCGGTTCTGCTTTCCCTCATGAAGTGAAATTATACAGAGCATTCTGGAAAGAATTGTCAAATTGATCTTACCATATAGTTTTCTTAGATATCAAAAAATATGGTAAAAATGAGGTTCTAGAAAAATTATAAATGTGCCAAATCAGTAACTGTCCATTGACAGTTTGCATATTAATTGTAGGATTCAGCATTTCTATTCATCACACTGTTTAATTATATATGGTCACACATGCTACTTGGCACTCGGAAGATGATTTTTTCTCATTTAATTACAAGTATATCAATAATCAGTTTGTCAATGTCAAGATCTGATACCGACCAAGGTCCTCCATTTGTAGGTTGTTTATATCGATTATTTAGTGCTTTTACTCACTCCTGCTTATTATTCATTTCTTGTGCTATTGGATTATATGTCACTCAACAGTGACAAAATTATATTATTAGGCTTCTCATCTGCATTATGCTTCTTAGGATGGATATCTATATTGATGCTTCTCCGTAAATTCTTTCTGATGAGCTTTTTCTGTCTTGGCATCTTGCTCGTTGGGATACTTATGACCAACAATTTGTGTCCTGGTTCTTGGCTTCCTTGTTTTTCAACAGCATCAATTTGTTGCTGGTAAGTAACATCGCCCCAAAAAGAAAAATATGCACAAATTGTTGAGAGAGCAATTTTAGTGAAATCTCTATTTTTTTGGCTTTGGTCCATGGTTTTACATAGACAATACAGACTGGTGTAGGAAATATGAAACTTGTCATATTGTTTGTTTTGCATGGTAACATGGAAGCATTACATGAATGCACAGACCATTGTAGCATTTCTCTCGCCATTGTTTCACATTTTATATATTGGCTGGTTGCACTATTCGTGACTGATCATCCTGTTTTGCATGCTTTTAGATAGACAACACAGACTGGTGTAGGAAGTATGAAACTTGTCATATTGTTTTGTTTTGCATGGTAACATGGAAGCATTTCATGAATGCACAGACCCTTTTAGCATTTCTCACCATTGTTTCACATTTTATAAATTGGCTGGATGCACTATTCATGACTGATCATCCTGTTATATTTAGCCATACTGATCTTAGTTTATAAAACTTCCACAAAAAGACCAGTGTCAATCAGCATAATAGGGCATAAAAAAATCAGTATCAGCACTTACTGGTAATTCTATGCCAACTCCAAAGAGCCTCTCTAATATTCCCCACAATACTTTGATCATATATATATATATATATATATTTTCCTGGTTTGGATAAATAGCTAGGTATCATTCTGGTACTGGATGGAAGTGTTTATCGGCCTCGCCGTGGTTTTGAAACTCCTGCTTATGACATTTTCTGTATTTGTGTTTGTGTTAAATGCTGCAGTTACCGAATGGTCAGGTGGACTGTATGTGTCTCCAACTATAGCTGGAAGCCGGCCTGGAGGTTTAATTGCTGGGGCTTGGGCAGCAATGATGTCTCTGGGCCTAGAAGGTTACATAATAATATACTTATCTGTTTGCATTCTTGTAGCAATCAAGTGGTTACTTTGTGTTATTGCTCTCCCAGATAATTTTATTTGTTATTGTTGATTATTGTTTTTTCATTATAACCTATAGGATACTTGGAGAACACAAAAGCTATCATGGAAGTGTCAAAGAGTATTCAGAAAGGGTTGGTGGTGTTGTCAATTTTCTCACCCTCAGCTTTCTTAGAATTTTGAACGACCAACCAATGCTACTGTATTTGCAGAATAAAGGAGATTCCTGAGTTATTTATCGTTGGAAGACCAGACATGACAATAGTGGCAATTGGATCTGATATTATTGATATATATGAAGTCAACGATCTCATGTCTTCCAAGGGCTGGCATTTGAATGCTTTGCAGAGACCCAACAGGTGACATCTTTAAATGAAGGGAAATATATTTTCTCGTAGTTTTATCTATTTCTTTCTCTTTTCCACCTTTATTCCTGAAATGATGATCACCTCAAACTGCAAGTGAATGGTTTAACACTGATCTTGACCATCCAAATGATCGTCCTTTAAATTTAAATTGACTATTGCATTTTGCTAACGCAGTGTTTGGTCTATGTTTTTTGGTTTCTTCTGTTATTGTTAAATCAGCATCCATATCTGTGTTACCCTTCAACATGTATCCATTGTAGACGACTTCATCCGAGATTTGAAGGAATCTGTGCAAACAGTAAGTTGTTTTCACCAAGCAAAATACTGAAGTAAATATTAATTTTGCCTTTGTGCTGGTGCTTAATACAGAGATATGACCACTCTTTTTCAATTTATAACATTTCAGGTAAAGCAAAATCCAGGTCCAATTAATGGTGGCCTCGCCCCTATATATGGTGCTGCGGGGAGGATGCCGGATAGAGGCATGGTTCAGGATTTGTTGGTAGATTACATGGATAGTACATGCTAATGTCATTCTCCATCAGTTGGGCGTACTCCTGATTTGTATCAAAATTATGTGTTTTGAAGTTGAAATTGCAATAAGTTCCGATTGATTAAGGTGTACTTTTATTGATTAAGAGTTGAGTTGTTGTACAATATTGCTGATCGCTTACAATCTTGTTTGGAGTGAGCTCAATATGTCAACAACATTACGATTTTCGAAGACATTAAACCTTTTCACAGTTGTATCTGGGGAAATTGCCTTTTACCCCACTCAGGCTAGGAGACAATATTATCTTTTTCTGTCTCTTTTAGTCTGATTTTCTCTCTTCAATAAATTATAAATTATGATTGGAAATAAAAATATGAATATAATTTAATTTAATCTTATATAATATTAATATTATTTAAAAAATCAGCTGTTGTAAGATTTTAGAAGTTAAATGTGAGAGTTAAGAAGAAAGCTTAAAATATTTTTAATGTATTATTATGTTATTCTTACAAATAAATGAATTAGATTTTAGTATGTATATGTTTTATTTTAAAAATTGTCAATAAGATGTCAATGGTTTATTGTATTACAATGAAAAGAATTCTAAATTCTTATAAAGTGTAATGTTAGGAATTCAAACAATTCTAAGTGAAGAAGTAGGGAAAATGAAAAAGTGAAGCAAGATAATGCTTAGCCTCAAATAAGTGCACAATTGCCACCAGTCTTTTTGAACCGGCTACTTGTCTGATCATTCATGTAGCTAAGCCGAATATAATAAAATGTTAGGCATTAGAGCTTCATTTATTTGTCCTCTTCTGAATATTAATATATAAATAAATATGAGTTGCAAAAGGGAAAAAAATGAATAATTGATATAAAAAAAATAAAATATATGTTTAGCAAGCGAAGGATAAACCTTATATTACATTACATACATATATGGGTCACAGGGAGAGTTTTTCTAGGAGTGCTAGCTGCTGCCTCCTTTATTCATGCTCTTCATATATGTATATATATTAACTCAATCACTCATTAATTACTAGCAATAACCAATAATCACTTATAAATAAGCAGATTCTTACAAACACAATAACGTTTCTCACTTCTTAATTAATGATTCAGAGTTCCATGGTACTTGTGCTTCTGCTTCTGCCTCTGCCTCTGCCTCTGCCTCTGCCTCTTAGAGCTCCAACACCAGGTCTACAATGTAAACCACATAATACAATAATTTAATCAGGATATATATAAACCACCAGGCCTCAGAAATGGTTTAGCATTGCATACAGATATTATTTTGTTGTATGAGTTTAATTTAGTTTAGGTATTGGATGCTATTGAGACGTGAAATAGGGAATTGTACTTGTATAGAAGGTAAAGAGTAGATAACAACAAAAAATATGAAACTGTAAAGCTGTGACAATTGTGATATTCCAGACTGGATGCCGGGATTTGGGAACGTATAGTACTTACAATCTGCGTCGGTTTTGATCCAGAATTCTCTGTTCCCATTTGAATCACTGGCGCTAATTGTGAATTGAGGTGGGTTTGATTGGCTCTTGTAGCGTCTTATTTTCTCTTTCGAAAGGTTTCTCTGTGGAAATATCATGATGTCTTCATCTGCAGGGACCATCTGACCTCCATTGTCCTGGCCCCCTTCATAGCAGATGATCTTCTTGTTCTCCTTTTTCATGGGCTTATCCTGCTTTTTTGTTGCTGTTGAGCTCTCTGGGTGAACTTTCCTGTGGAACATATGCAGGATCTACACACCACACATTTCTAGACTATGAGGATACTCAACAGAAACCTCAAGAACAAAATGTTTCACTCAACTAGTAAAACTTTTACTCAGTAAAATTCTCGGATATAATCCTGGAAAAAGCTATCCAAAAGATAATTTGAAAGAGAATATCAGAGTTCTTTGAACATACCTTGTGCAGTTTTGTTTCTGCAGAGGCAGAATCAACACCGGCATTGGAGCTCCTAGAAGCATGGAGCATTTTTTTCTTCAGCATCTTTTTCATAATATGCACAGCAGACTTATCAGCTTCTTTGTCTGTTCGCTTCTCCTCTCTCTCGCATTTGCTGCCAGAATTCTCCTCTGCTAGTTTAGTCCTCTGGAACAATTCTCCAAGAGATGTTCTGTGTTCCTTCTTTGCCACTGCTGTTGTTTCAGACAGTTCAATGGCTGAACCAAAAAGATATCCCTGGAGAGGACAGACAGTGAAGCCATTCCCATTTGTCTCAGCACCTTCTATTGGTTTTCCACTAAGTGTAATGGTGCTACCGTGACTGCTTCTCCCATTGCTCACATGACTGTTTCTTCCAGACGAGTCATTGCAGCCATCTTCTTTAGCTTCAGCTACCAGAACCTTCTCCAACTCATCGTTAATGAGCTTCAATTCATTCTCAGTTACTTCAGTTTCCTTTTCAGTGATATTCTCAACGGAGATGCCAAATGTTGGCGTTGAAGGGTCCGGGATGTTAGTGTCCGAACCAAGGGTACCGATAGCAAGAAAGCCGTGAAATAGCTCAGAAATTGCAGCCGATGATTCTTCTTCATAGTCTTCTTCTTCTACTCGGGCTGCTTCCAGGCCAGCAAAGGATTTTCGTAGGTGGTCTCTCTGACCATGCCTGAATGGTTTGGCGCCATAGGTTGGCTTTGGGTAGCATTGCTGGTCATCCAGTGATGGCTGCCCTGTAAGACAAGTACAAGCATTCCCTGACACAAAATATGTTAAGTAAACCAAAAAAAAAAAAAAGGTACGTAAATTAAAATAAAAGAACACAGATGATGGTTTACAGCAGGAATACCGTGTGTGTGTATATATATATCTATGTATATATGATTGTTTCTATTTTATGATTATGTAATATATAAATACCAACTATCGTACGTATATAATACCTGTGTTCCTATACTTTTATTGTAACGTTTTCACTCTATATAGTTCATCTTAGGCTGTGTGCCAATATTTATTCTGAATTAAATGTCTCATTTATGTTGTCTTTCCTACGTACTGACATATTCAAACATCAGGTCTCTGGTAGTTTATTTGTGCTAGCATCTAAATGCGAGAGCCCGCTTTTTATGCAACACCTTGTTTGATTCTTCATCTGCAATTGGCGTGTTCATAGATAGTTATGCAGTACCCTGACGACCATCGGTTCATGGTATACCCTGGTAATAATGTATTGGAAAATACCGCACAAGACTTACCGATTGCAAAATCCTTGAGCGGTTCACTGCTATTTTGCCGAAACTTACGGTGCATCCAACCTAGTAACTGCAACAAAGAGAGATGCAGATTAATTAAGATTAAAAAAATGAAGCATATATAGAAGAAGATACTATGAATAGGTAGCTAGCTAGCTAGCAATATGGTCTTACCTTCATGCTTAGTTCTCTCTTCAGGAAACCTCAAACTTTGATAGAACTTAATTTGGTTATGTTGAAATGGTGCTGGGAGAGGGGCTACTTTTCATAATTTAAAGGACTGTTTACGAATGAGATATAAAATAGGTTTCCTTGAATACTCCAACTTCAATGGTCCGAGATAAAGATGGGAGGAGAGAAACACAGAGATAGATACAAGATTCAGGTTGGCTATCCTATTCACTGTCAATATCAAATCATGTGCCCAAATGGAGAGTGGGTCCTCGGTCGAATCCATCACTGCCAACATTCTAAAATAACCCATACATATATTCTTCTCAAATTCATGTGCAAGGTTGGCGCCCTTTTTTCTTTTTTTCTTTTCTAATTATTATTATCATTATTATTACTGTTATTATTATTACTACTACTACTATTATTATTATTATTATATATTTTTGAATGATTATTATCTTAAACAATCTTATAATACACTAGCATGCGTACATCATATTACCAGATGTCTAGATTATCTCTTATTAGATGCAGTATTTGAGCACGTTGATTAATGATCGTATAAAAATGGCGTTTTCATCTGTGCCTAAATGTGCCTTAGTTGTTGCGTATATCCAGAAACTGCAACCTCCTTATCCAAGTTGACATGTAAATGCACATGCAATTTATGCAAGCAGTTCGGGAGTTCATTGTTCTGATTAGAACAACCCAATTTAGCAGGTATTTGGCCGGAAGATTTCACATCGAATGAACAGTACGGGTAACTGCAGAGAGTGTATTGCTCTTCCCCAATGGCCTCAAAGATAATGTGACAAAGAAGAAGATCTTATTCCCATTCGGGGATACAAAAAGTTAGAATATGCTGTGCTTTTTGGTTGGTCCACTCATCCATCTGTTACTGTATGGTATTTTTCAACTGATGAAATCATGGCCCCTTATACATCTGATAGACAACAAGAAATTGTTAGCTGATCAACTGATCATAAATATCTCTCTTTAATTATTCAATGTATTATCACTGTTATTACGTGTTAAACTTGCTTTTATACATTGTTGTTTGGAGTCATGCACTCGAACCACATTCTGGAGTACATCAAGCTTTCACCGATTGATGGGATTTCTTGCTCCACTGCACATACATGTCTTGAATCTATCTAAATCTTACATGATAGCTGTCGTGCTACTGTTACATTCCACTATATACTTTGCAGTACTAGTTGCTCTGAAAGAGAACTCTTTTTATTAATTGTTAGCCTGTCATGTTATTATTTTTTTCTATGATCATTTTAGCTCTCTTAGAAGAACTTATCTGGACCAAGGCTGTTTGCCTTGAAAAACTGGGTATCTACCCCACGAATAACTTTATTTATTGTAAATGAATAATAGTCAGGCTGAAAAACTGAGAAACGGGTTTACCACTTGAAGACAAATACAGTAATGGAGCCATTCTTGAAGAGAACAAATTAATAGCATTCCATAAAAGTCTTCGATAAATTCCAGCCGACATACATACGAGACCATTATAATATATAATTGTAGAAAATTAAGGTCCAGCTATATATATATAATATGAGAAGTCTTACAAGTTGCAAGTAGTGAAATTAACTACGACCAGTAGTGGTTAATAATTGATCATCTTTACTTCTTTTGATTCAACTATATATATTGTCAATTATCGTCTCTACCAGTCGGGTGTGATATTCGACTGTTGTTTAACTAGTCATTGATGATTATCTAATTTCTAAACAATCACGGAAATTACCAATTAATTGTTCCGCGTACAGTAAGTGTTACATACGGTGACGATGAACAAAAACAAATTAAGGCATGGTGCCGATCGACGAAATCAATTAAGTTCTCCAGAAATTAATATGAATGAAAAGGAAGGCAGTCTGACTGAAAACCAAATTAAGCAAGCCATGTATTAAAAAATTGATACTTCTACCATGATTGTAGGGTCAGGTTAATTTTCGATCGAGCAAACCCTCTTTTAATTTGGTAGCCAACATGAAACTGGGGTACGAACTGTTGGACAAGTTTCCTACCACAAACATGAGGGGAACTCACTCTTCAGGAGACAATTTAAAGGCAAATTCATCCCCACTTGACTGATCAAAATGTTTGGTACAGTGATACGTAAAATTCATATATGCATCATCGTTATATATGGTGATGTTTGTCGCACTGCCAGTTAACCCTCGTCTGATCCATTCAACTTTAAGCAAAGTGGGTCCTGCTGGTTTTCTCCCTTTGTTAAGCAATTGAATTCTCGAGAGTCGAGATCTAACAGCAATATGAAGAATATACATATCATATCAGGGCAAACAGATAGAGTCAAGCGAGCGTTGCATATGGTGAGGCGATCGATCCATACATAATATATCATATATAACACGTCTGCATATGAATCAGTCAACAATATATATTAATTAATAAAGTGTAGCTAGGCCTAGGTGTGATGTTGATTCTACGTTAGTGCCGATAGTAAACTTTATTTGTACGACCACACTTTGTTCATTCGATCATAATCTGCTAGCTTTTGCCTAATTAATTAACTTGCTTTGCTTGTGGATAATAGGCGATGGTGAATTGATGCCTTACAATTGTATGGTCATGAACAAGGCACATGTACACACCTGCAGACATATATATCAGTTCAGACTGAGCAATATCATGAGTTTGGCTGATGTTCGTGCATATATATATATATATATATATATATATATATAAACCTATATATGTTAGCTATATGATTAATAGCGATAAGGTACTCGATCTTCCTTTCTATTTGGATCTCCATGCTTGGATTGTTATAAATAGAGTATTATAATCATAATTATAGAAGAGAATGTACATGTTAATAATTAATAAATAATAATTCTCGAAAATATTAATTGCATGGGGAGTGTTTGGCTTATATATGTACTCACGACATGTCTTTACTTTTTAGTACTACTCTGTATGATCATCCTCACCTAATTTCTAGCAAGGTACTAGTAGTAGCTACATTTGTTTATTTGTTATATGTAATCTTCGGTTTTATATATAATACACACACACACACACAAAATTTACGTTAATCTTTGTAATCTATTGCTCTTTATTAATTAGTGTTTACTATTAGAAGTAAGTATATCAAGAACAAGTATGCTTCTGTTAATTTACAAAAGAACCACTTCAATATAAAGCAAGAGCTAAAGCACAGAGGACACTTTGACACTGAAATTCAAGGAACTAATAATGAGATTAAGGATAATATATATATATATATATATAAATATATAGTAATTAATATTAAAAAAAATCGTTTAAATTTCGCCGACATTAATGCAAATAGAAAATCCACGTTGAAATGAAAGGAAACATGATGAGAAAACAGCTTGAAACTTACTTATGATTTAATTACTCGTTTTTCGGATAACATATATTATTGGACATAATGATTTAATCCTCATCTTATCTTTCTACTATGCAAAATTAATGATCTGATTGCATATGTTTGGCATATATATAAAGTGCAGTGGCATCGGTTTGGACTTTCAGCTCGTGGATTAATTTATTATATTAACTGGTTTAATTCTTCCTTCTTTTTTTTTGTTTAGGCAATAACAATTTCATCACATCCTCTAAAAAAAAATAACAGTACGTAATTGTATCCATAATATTATAATATTAAATTGATCAAACCATAAAACACTTGCTAAATATAAAGTATGTAAAGTGAGTATGTAATAAAAAAAATAAAAAAATGGCGTCTTCAACAAGAATATAATTCGAGGAAAAATTCTGCAGATTTTCAGCCCACTTTTCTCTACATTTTCTGTTTTTTATGTTGAGTATTTTGCTTTTGCAATGTCTATTTTTCTGCAGCCTTTCCATTTTTATTCTACTAATTGCTTGGATTGTTAGTTTGATGAGTTATCTATTGATAAAATATGTGATATTTGCTGAAACTACAACAAGAAGTACGAGAATTAATAATAAACTTCATCGGTTATACACTTACGTCACGTCCTTTTAACAAATACGAAAGTAACCGGCAAGTCGTACGAAATAATAATAAACTTCATCTATTCTTAACTCACGTACCGTACCATCCATGTCTTTTTTTCTACTTGTTGTTCTCATGGGCCACATTTTAGAAGATATTTTGTAAACCATAGAGAGGCCCAAAAAGGCAATGGATTTACCCAAGCAAAATCAAATCCACGCCAGGATGAGAGATTATGCAGTTGATTTGATCCTTCCCTTCCTCAATTTGTTGTCCTAGCATACAATATGATGAATAATTGTGATTGAAAGTTCAACGTGAATTGTGTTGGAATCTTAATCTCCTACTACTATAATTTTTTATAGTATAAAAGCGTTGCCAAGGATGCTTATTCTAATTCTGGCATACTTTTCTTTACTTGGAAGTTGAAAGTAGACATTCTCCTTTACAAGTCACGCAGCAGAAGTAATAAGCTAGCTAGCATTTACTTGCAAAACAATACTTAATTAATTAATCCATCCATCATAATTATTTATAAATACAAAGTAATGAGAAGGCGTCAAAACTCGTATACCCATAATTTAACGACTAGAAGATGAAGCCAGGTATCAAAAATAGGGCAATTATGTATCTTGTTTGATGCGAAGAGGGTGGTGTGAGCTGTGGCTATCACCAACTCATCATGATCGATCGTCATCACCTCACCGTCCTAAAATAAGGAAAGGAAAGTGGTTGGTTGCGCTGACAATAACTGATGTAGGTTATTGTTCTCGCTCAAATTGATGTGGGTTATAATATGTAGTTTTTGTCAGTCACAAAGCAAACAAAATGAAAGCAGACAACTGAAGTCCCCATGAAATTTAAACCTTTGCCTTTGTTTCCAACATAAGCATTTAGCTGCAGAGTGGATAATACAAACACATTCACATGCCAATGCAATTGCGATGAGATAACCCCCCTCCCTTTCTCATCGTCAACTGCTTGTTTGTTACCCACAGTCCATATTTCACCCACCATATATAATTAACATGTATCACCTTCATTACTACGCACTTTCCTTCTGATCGATCAATCGATCGATTAAGTATGATAATGTAGTAAATCGACGTTATGTAAATTCTCCTCATTTCTTTTCTTGGGACAGTTGGGACATCATATTATATTCCTTAGGTTTAAGGCTTTCAATCAATGACCATTAATTTGAGGTCACATGTCTAAGTGAAGTTGCGTCAACATTTTACTCCATCAAAGAAGACTAAATGCAATAAGTAATAAATATCATAAATTCCTTCCTATATATGGTCCCCCAAAATGGATAGATAAATAACCTAATCATGTCAATTTACTTATTTATACAATCTCACTGCAATTGCAATGCCACATGTTACAGACGACAACCACTTACAAATTCTAATTTTAATACTCCACCCCCCCTCTCTCTATAATAATCCCGAAAACAATTTTACCCACTTTAAAATAATTTAAAAAGAAATGTAAGATGCTGTAGAGTACGTGATGCAGCAGGCAACTCTACCAATATAGCTTTTGTTCTTTATTGGCTTATAACCTTAGGCGCCCTATAACACAGACACGTAGTACACCTAACCAATCGGCGGCCTTAGCAATTAAGTATAATTAAGGAAAATAAATTATTACTGGAAAGAGGGTTCCAGCCAAAAGGAAATATAACACATAATAATATTACTAATCCTATTCTCAATTATTATTATTATTGTTATATTAATACTACTAATAATAGTATAATAATATACCATACTGCCCATAACATAATCGTCCACTAATAAAGCAAAACTCATACTGCTATTGGCCCACCTCACAAACTATCCCCACCTAATCACTCTTAACTTAATTGTTAAGCAAAATATTAAATATTAATCACTCGTAGAATTCTAATTATTTTCTGAAGTGCCCTCCCTCCCGTCGCCGACTCCAATAATATAACATCAATCAATTAAACAAATAAGTAGAATCAATTAAAAGTTAAAAAAAGAAAAAAAATTGATTAACTAATTTCAAAAATAGAAATTTCTTTCCTCAATCTTTTTGGACTGGGAAAATTAAAAGGGAAAAGAAAAAAAATTCAATTTCCCCTTGGCGATTAAACATTCGGACTCCAAAGAGACCACAAACGAGAATTAAATAAACCTAAGACGTCCGGCAGCACCTTTCTGGCCAAACCCTTGTGGCTGCAGCTACTCGCCGCCGTTGAAGTCCGCACTAGCGCAGATGTCTCCTCCTCGACCGCGGCAGACTCACCGGAGACCTCCACAACCTCATTCTCCTCAAGTCGACTAGCTTCTTCCTCGGAAGAACTCACCGGTACAAGTGCGACATCATTTTCCGGCAAAGTCTCGGGAACAACAACAGCAGCAGCACTTGATGATTCTTGACTTTCTTCAACTTGATTCCCAAGAACAGAAACTTCCGGTTGAGTTGTAATATCAACTACATGTTTGTTGGTATCGGCGGAACGGCGTGTAGTTTTGTCTCTCCTCTTGCCTTTGCCATTTTTCTTCGATTTCTCAGTCTCGCCGTTGGTCAAATGATCCTCGAAAGCTTCAATGGCCTGGTGAATAAGCTCGCGGTTGGGAGAAGAGTCCCATCGGAACCAGTAGCTCATATAGCAATCGAAGCAATCACAATAAAAAACAGGAGGCTTATGAGCGGTAACAGTAGCATTACTAACAGTGCTACCATTCGCAGTCTTATTCTTGGATGATTTTTTCTGGATGATCGAAGAAGACGGATTCACGGTGGCTGTCGCAGTAGTTTTAATGGACCTGGTGATGAGATAAGCAAGAACTTCACGGTCGTCGAGGGAGAGGACAGAAGCAAGAGCAAGAATAGCAGCAGGCAGTAGCTTCAAGACAGAAAGATAGCCGCCGTCTGAAGGAGGAGAGGAAGAGGAAGAAGAAGGAGAAGGATATACTTTACCTTTGTTTTTTATCTTCATGGTGCCTTTCTTTTTCCTGTGCGTTGCAGAAGAGAAGATGAAATGGAGTTGGGTTTATCTCTGTTTATGTGATCACTATTATCATTATTATTTAGTTTGTTTGTTTGTTTGTTTTTATTTTGGCGAGGATTGAAAATGAGAGAGGCGGAACACAACATCAACATAAAAGAGATAGTGTAGGGTTTGATTTTGGTTTCGGATAACAAATATGAATATATATATTTATATTTATATTTTACTTGAAAAACAAGGTAGACAACAGAGAGGGGCCTGGTCTGGTCCGGTCAGGTCAGGTCACCGTTCCCATTGGGTTAATAATAATGCTTTACGTTCTGGTGTGGGCGCGTGTGGCCCACTTTCAACTGTGTAATTGCCCACTTGTGCTATACACGTACTGCTACCATTACCATTATTAATTGTCTAAAGTAAATGACATTCACATTCAAACAATTCTCTCTCTCTCTCTATATATATATATTCTATTGTCGTGTTCTACGATTATGATTGAAGTTCCTGTATATATTTATTTTTTATTTTGGTATTTTTTACTGTTTGCCTGCTATTTTAAATGTAAACTTTTACTCAAAAAAAAAAATTAAACTTCAAAGGCAAAATACATATTACTTTTGTTTTTTAATACGACTATTACAAAAATAATGTTTGTTATGTAAATAATTCATAATTTTTTGTCCATTCAATTGCAAGTATCAACGCGTATCTCTTTTTTTTATAATGCTTCAAGTAGAGTACAAGTTGACATAGAATGTGTAATCATATTTTCTATCTCCAACAGAAAATAATTTCACTCCTCTAGTTATTCAATTCTTTTATTTTAAATAAATTTTTATTCTAAAATAAAACATACGTATACTTAAAAAAACTAAAAATATATATATATATATATATTTTATATAATTATATTTACATATTTATTAATATTTGACTTTATTTTTTTTACTAACAAAAAAAGAAATCAAGAAGATAAGATAATAAAATATTAAAACACATGGGGTCTTAGACTTAGTTTAAAAATCTACTAACAAATAATTATTCCATTGTAACATAAGAAAACACATCAGAATAAATATTTTGTTTCTGGTTTCTTTAACCAAATTAGATATTAACTATATATTATGCACGATTATATAATTTAAATAATTTTATTAATCTCAAATTTGTAAAGAGCATTGTAAGCACGCACATTTCAGCGACCGCGAGTAGACGATAAGAAAAGAAGACCGTTCTGAGCAGAGCAGTCTTACGGCCTTTAAGTTAATTGGTCCGCACCGCACGGACAAGAAAGGGTTCTAATTTGACCTTTTTACTAATCAACCAATTACTACCCGTAACTTGCTCAATAGAAAAAATAAAAAATTCCTCAGGGCTATATTCGTCTTTTAACAAAGAATGTGGATAAGGACAACCGACCAAAAGCGCGGAGATCGGTGTGAAAATTTTGAGGTGCATAAAAGGACGTGAACTCTCTAAGACATGTAATGTAAGGACGCCATTCGTCAAACTACAAAATTGAGTTTGCTTTTTCTTTTGAAATTCTCTGTTTTTCTTTTTCCAAAAAGGCTTGGATATATTATTAGTTTATATGTTAGTAAATGTCAGTCTGCAATATTTTGCATATTTTTATTTGTGTGCTTGTGTTCCATTGTTATTTTATTTTATTATTTGTGTTGTTTTGATGTATTATTTTCTCTGTTGCTGTTAGGAAATTTAAAACCCTTCAGAATTTGGACGTCAGATTTGAAGTTTTGGAAGATAAAATTAAATCCATATTAGACTTCAATTAACCCACGTAATTCATATCGTGTATACGACTGTAATGTTCAATTTCTCGAAAGTCCGCATAAAATAAAAATACGTGATACCACTCCTAGAAATAGAATAATTGTAGCCCTCTTTTTCTTGAATTATCAAAATTATAATCAGTTATTAAGTATATACCGATTCTCTGTCACTCAAAATATCCAACATGAAAAGTGAATCAAATTTGACAAGATAGATCTATGATCTTTTAGTATGATCGATCTTCCAAAATCCCTTTTCTTCTTTAACATCATGATCCATGGTTGCTACCATCATTCCACTTGTTCTATAATCAATTTGCATGCTTTTGTTAATATTAATAATCAATTAATTGAAGACTCTTCTGCTTACTGATAATAAGCCGTCATCATATTATTATGAGCCCTCCAACTTTGACTTCAATGACAGATTCCACCCATGTAAATCCAATTTCCTCATCATCTTCTCCATTTAATTGCAAAAATCTAATGCTATTTCAGACACGCTCCGCATTGAAGTTGATGCATGCCCACTTTATTCCTACTAGACGACGACGACGACGACTATCCAAAACAAAAGGAATTCCAATGTTCCCTGTTCTGTTTCAACCCTCTGCCAATTAAAGAACCTAAGAATTTGTCCTACAGGAAATTGGATAGTAGACCTTCTGATGGATGGTCCATTGAAGATGGACATCGCTTATCTACTAATTTCGGTAGTGGTGAAAGCACGAAACAATAATTTCCATTATTACAAATGATGTCTATGGACTGGAATGCTCATTATTCACACTCTAAAACGGATCATGTTTTTGTTAATTAAACAGTGTTTTTAACTTTAATCTATGTGTAATAATTAGTGACAACGTGAAATTTTATGATTAATATAAACTTTATACTAGAAAAGTAAAATCATATCAATGCTTTCTTTCAGAGAATGCGATTACACAGAAAGCCAAACTATCTAATTGAAAAGTTTGCTGAAAATCAGGAACTTGAAAAGCAAAGATTAATTTTTAACACAGTTAATTACTTCATGACATTTAGATGCAGTAGAACAACAAGTTCTAACACCAACACTATGTGACACAGAAGCAGAATCAATCGGCTTTCTTATCTGTTGGTATGGATTCTGATTTCCCAGCAGTTGCAGAACGTTTGTCCTCCGCCCTCTTCCCTTGAATTTCATCTCTCTCCCTGAAGTACTTCTCGAAAGCTCGAGGAAGGAACCGCGGAATCAGAAAGCAAAACAGATTGATCGCCAAGTACAATAGATTGGCAGCTGCAAGAATCCTTCCGAACCAATGCCATGCCATGTCCTGCACACAAACAGACAAGTGTGTTGCTACTCAAACTGATACTAAAGAGGTCAAAAACAAACTGCCAATCACAATTAGACTTAGCATTTACCTTAACTTCCATATTTGATGGCAGAGTTTTGTTAAACCACACGTCGGTAATCCAATCAATAATAAGAAAGATCCTCCTCACTGTATAAAGCAACGGTACTAGCGCCCTCACCGGTGGTGAAAACAACGATAACCTGCTTATAACATTCTCAGTTAGTATTTGAAACGAAAGTAAGAACAAATGGGGTGTTGCTGAGCGAACCGCGTGCTCATCACCCCTTGCAAACCCTCCCAGCACGTATGCTAGTGGCAAGAAGAGCCCTACTGTGGCGCCTAAAATGACAGAGAACCTAAAGAATTTGCTTGATTGGAAAAGCTCTTGTGAAACAGGGGAAGATCTGCCATGGGCAGGGAAGGCCAGGCGCGAGAGAGCTAGAAGATAAGCTGATGCAAAGGCAGGGAAGACTAAATCCAGGAGCGGGACTAGGCCACTAGCTGAGAAAACCATAATGAAGGCCACCAATTGGAGTTCTATCACGCGTAATGATCCTAATACATCACCTCCAACTGACTGTTGCTGTCGTTGATTGAGAGGGGGCTTCTGCTCCGTCTTTTGGAGAGTGGTTGTGGTTTTGTCCGGCTCATCACGAGGACCAACAGCAAGAGATACACCAGACATTTCTCCTTTCACTTTCAGAGCATAATTTTGACTATAATGGATCTACTTAACCTTCAGAAAGGTGGAAATAAAAACCTGTTTTTGGAGATGGTGTTATCGAAACCTGAAGAGAAACATTAACACAGTTTGAAATCTACCAGAAATGTTATAGATAATAAAATAACACTTCGATGAAGCTGGAGTAAAACAAATAATTAACGTAGAAAAATTTCTGAAAACAGCCGAAAAGACACAGCAAAGTTCATTTTGACCATTTCAGGCGCCACGAAAAGAAATTGCAAATTTGTTACAAGCTAAAACAAATGCAGTAAACATCCAAAATGTTAACATGAACTTAAATGGATGCTGAGACTGAAATGAAAAGAAATCCATTTTCCTTGTTAACAGAACTTCAATTCATAGCAACTTATGTTAATGAATTCCAATTAATTTGGACAATTACTAGACGATTCCAAAATCAATGACTCTAAATCATAGGGCCGAAAACAAAAGACTGTAATAAATATTAAGCAGCATATGACATGGCTTGATCAATTCATCAACAAAAACATATGATATTGTAGTCACACTTGGTAACATATCAGCATCAAGGAGTTACTGCATTTACAACAAGTCAAATGCTACTTTATTGATTGTATTAACCACTCGAAACTCTCAGAAATTAGGAAGCCAGCAGGAAGCATATATCCTACAATAAACTAGCATCGATAATAATAGTTTCTAAACACTACACTAAAAATCACTCGGTTCTAATTTCTAACTGCGGACAAATACCGAAGAACAATTCATAATTCCCACATAAACTAGTACTATAAAAGTAGAGAATCAAGAGAATGTAAGAGATCTTACTGAAGAAAATGAGGTGACTGCAAATGCAAGTGATTCATTCAAATTTCAAAACCAGAGGTTCCGAATATAAGAGGTCGTGGCGTAGGGAAGAAATCAACAAGATTGCTACTTGCTAGGGTGTTGCTGACGCGTGGTTTTTAACTCCACCTGGCAATGTTAAGAGTGATACACGTGGCAGGGATATGTCATCTCTCCTCTCTCTGTGTTCTGCGCCGCTTTGAATTTGAGCTTATCGTTTGCCATTTCCGCAACCGTTGTAGCCCGTTTAAGTATAACCCGGTCCAAATATATGAACCACCCAAGCCCAAGCCCAAGCCCGCTTAAGTTTATTTTATTAATCAATTATATAAATATAAAAATGGGAAAATCAAATCCACCAATAATTAATTACTATATTTAAAATAACAAAATTAAGAGCATGCTAGGCTGCTAGCAGTAGCATAGAAATATCGAGTGTGTGCTTGTGCTATTATTTATTAATTACGCATTAACTTCGTCACATGCTCTCCCGATTTGCAATAAATGAGAAAATTTATTTTAAATCTTATTTTAATTAAAACTCTTATTTTGATTTTATAATTTAAGTTTAAATTTCTTGTTAATGAAAATTTGTTATTATCTTAGAATTATGACAGGTGCTAGTATAAATAAATTTTGATATTCGTTAGATGGAAATCAATCAATAATATTTTCTCCTGCCGAAACTTATGCTAAAGCTTCTGCTCTGTGCCAAATAGACGTAAGAAGAAACAGACCGAAATTGCAGTCAGGAAAAAAAATGGCGAATATTTTGAAGAAACTTCGGTCATCCTTCAAAAAAACGGAGCATAAACCGTTACCGGTTTGTTTAACTTAACTCATATAATCTTCAGATAAATTAATTTCAAGTTTTTTTTTCTTTTTTATAATATATGTTGGTTTACTCTATCACAGTGAAGATGAAGTTCAACGTGAATTGCGACCGCTGCTGTAAGGATATTCAAAAGTGCATCAAGAAGGTCAAAGGTATCATATATATGTATATATAAATATACATATAACACGTAATACTAATACATATGCACGTTCACGTACGTGTTTCAATTATGTTAATTACATTATTATTATAATTAATTAATTGTTAATGATGAATATATTTTTGGTGTGTTTTATGTATGCGTGTTCAACGAAGGAGTTGTAAGTGTAGAAATGTGTATGGCAAAAGAAGTGGCGACAGTTAAGGGATCATTTGATGCAGAAAAACTTAAACGGCGCATCTTTAACAAGCTTCAAAAGCGCGGGGAGATTTTAAGTCAAGAGTTTTCTAACCATACCGAGAGCAAAAGTTCTATTGACAGTACTTCTAGTAGCGATGACGACAAAGACGACGATGATGATAAGGGTGACCACAGCCACAAGGAGCATTAACTTCATAGGTGTGGAAGTCATTTCATAGAAAAATATTATGAATATTAAAACGATTTTCAATCAACTACAGTTTATACGTTTAAACAAATTAGTTTTATATATTATTATCTTTTTATGTTATGTGGAAGTCATTTCATTTGTTGATAATAATAAAAGTTAAAAATCTACGCGATGCCAATGCCATCCTTGACTTTAATTTCTCAATTCACTTTTTTCTAACGACTATATGTAAATTATAACAAGTAATCGACCCATGACTTTTATAATTTATATCTATGTAATAATAGATTTTATCTCAAACTTGTATAAAATTAAATATTAAAAAAATATATAAAAGATAAAGAGTAAACGACTGTCACGGTCTATGTTTTCGTGGTGAGAGAGTATATAATATGTTCAAAAACATGGGATTTTCTGTACTTATTGTGGAGTTCGTCGCCACATTGCGAATAAATAAATAAATAAATATTATATTATATTTATTTATTTATTTATATGGCCCCTTCTAAAACGAATTTTTAATAGGGAGTTGTTGACAAACTTATTATGTGGATGATGAATAATAATCCAATCCAAAATATATGAAAAAATAATAAAATTCTTATAATACACTATTAATTTAAGAAATAGTCCTCATTTTCTCAATTATTTTTTGCAAGCTCTAGTATTTTCAAATTTTTTTCAATTAAAAATAGTTAATTGATTGTTTTTAAATACACTAAAATAGTTTATACAGGATAAATTCTCAATCAATTTTAAATTGTAATTGTAGATTTTTTTTCACGATTAATTTTCTACCAATAATTATTTTCTTTATCGATTTAAAATTTTTGTAAATTTCTTAAACAATCAAATATTTTTTATTTGATTTAAGTTTTGAAAAGGAAAAGAATATTTATGATAAACAAAAATTAAAAGTTAATAAAAATATTAGTAAATTGTACATATACTGAAGGTGTAAAAAATATTTAACATGAAATAAAATACATGAGTTTAATTAAATATTTTTTTTTATCTAATCTTAATTGAAGTTAAAATTATATATAAAGAAAATTGGGTTGTAAGAGAGATTTGAAGGGATGATATCACTCAATAGTATTATTGTGATAAATTTTTTAAAAATGGAGCTTTGACATGAATCGAGCTCTGTCTATTAACCCATTTCACATAAACCCGGCCCATTTCTCATAAGGCGTTTACAAGTTTAGATTTATACTGTTTTTTGGGGGGGTGTTGGAGCCATAAGGAATACAATGAATTGAATAACAAATAATTTAGTTATAAGGACAACTTGAATTAGCTGCAATCTCGTGCGAAAAGGAAACTAGTTGCGAAAGAACATATGGGAATGTTCGATTCAATTTCTTACCAAATTCTCTGAAAACCCATATCTTGGTTTCCATTTATTATTAATTAATTATTATTTATAAGATTTTATAGAAAATTAACATATTTGAATCATTCATGTTTGGTAACGCCATAACCTTTTATAACCAAAAAAAAATTCTATATATATATATATATTGATTGTTTTTGTTTACTTGCCATCGAAATCTATTCGTATCGAAGACAATGGGAAAGGTAACACAAGCTATTTTGTGTAATTTTACGCAACATGTTTTTTACGTTGATTTATTGTTTTTATTATTAGAAAAGGGATAAGCAAAACCAGAAGAACGTGCCACAGAATGCAGGTGGCGAACATAAAAAGGGAGTGGAGGACATTGTTTTGCAAGTTTACATGCATTGCGACGAATGTGCCAACAAGGTTTCACGTTGTCTTCGAGGTTTTGATGGTAATTTTCATTTTCATTTTCATTTTATTTATTTTCTCATCACCGATATGCTAATAAACAGTATATGATTAAAATTTTCAGGCGTGGAAGAAATTAAGACGGATAAAGCATACAATAAGGTGATTGTCAAAGGGGAGAAAGCTGACCCAGATGAGGTTTTGAAGAGAATACAAAACAAGTATAGTAGAAATGCCCAACTCATTTCTCCAAAACCGAAAGCTAACACTGGAGTTCAAGAGAAACAACAATCAGAAAATAAAAATAAACAAGTCAGTAATTTCACTTCCCCGTCCAGAAATGTCTTTTCCTCACTCGTTATTTTATCATCGTATCCATGACTGTGAATGGATGTGATGCAGCAGCCTCAAGTGAAGTTGGTGATACTGAAAATGTTCATGCACTGTGAAGGTTGTGCTCGTGATATTAGGAAATATATTATCAGAATGAAAGGTAATTAATCTTTTTTTATCTCTTTTTTTTTTTTTTAAATTTTATTGTTAATATTATTGATATAATTAATTTTCATTCTTGTTAGGAGTTTTAACTGTGGAGGCAGATATGGGTAAATCTCAAGTGAGAGTAAAAGGAGAATTTGAACCAGCAAAGCTTGCAGAAAGCATAGCCAAAGGATTAGGAAAGCACGTGGAGATTGTGAAAGAGGAGACAACAGCAGAAGTCAAGAAAACTAAGAGCGATCATAAGTTGGATAACCGAGTTATTAAATTAATCGATTATCCTCCTCAACGTCCCCTCAGTAATTGTAATAACAGCAAGGTTTATACTTGTCAAATTTTCAGTGATGAAAACGTTTACTCTTGTTTTATTATGTAAAATTATTATTATTTTTGAGTTGGCGGATTTGGAAATAAAGCTCAAAAGAAGAATTATAATAGTATTATAATTATGGAAACATATATGGAATTAATGACTCACAATTTTAAGTTATTAATTTAAGTAAAAAAAAGTAAGTTCACATAAACCCCACCCCATATATACATTTATATATATATATATATATATATTTTCATTTAATTAATTAAAAGTTATAAAATATGCAATGTAAATTTACGAATCAGTACCCACCCAACGAACACTTTAAATTTAAGCATTTAAAATCTCAAATCTATGTAGCCGTTGGGAGATCGGTTCACTAATTGCGGATGAGTTTCTTTTCACTTTTTCGCCCGTTACAGTGGATAAATAATTCTACATTAAAACACGCCACGTCATTTTTGTACCGTTGTCTGGCGCCTGCCGGGAAACCGCACGCATGGCGCGGTCAAATTTCTGCAAGAGAGAAAATACACGTGGTTTGCTACAATCTCATTGGTTAATTCACAACGACTGGACCCACTAAAGATGACGTGTTATATTTCTATTGGAGATCGGATATAACCGTGTGGATCATTGTTTACCTACCGAAGCATATATATGCCAACTAGCAACAAGAACGACAACGTCTCAAGTAGCGAATAAAATAGAATTAAAGAAATTTAAAAATATTCTGGTTCATGTTTGCTGATCATGGTCCACCGGCTTACGTTAGCATCTCTCACTCGGTCAGACACAAACAGTCTTTCTTTCTTGAGACCCTAAACCACCCACACTTTTGACACGTGTCATAAACACTCTCCCGCGTCGTACATCTATCTATCCGTTAACCCTAATCTCTCTCTCTCTCTCTCTCTCCGTGCAACTCTTTCTCTGAATCGAAGAAGAGAAGAGGAATCTGAGAAATTCTACACAAATAATTAAAGTTGTTAAATTGCCAAAAGTCGAGAACCATAGTAATTGAAATGGGTAAACTTTTATGCGATTCAACGGCCGTTGCGGAAACATTTCAAGCCGCATCACCGACCGTACATTGGAGAGACCCATCACCATCCGTCGATCTCGTAGACCAGTCCACCACAACGTCAATTGCCGCCGCCGCGTGGGAGGATGTGATTGGTCTAGAGGAGCAGCAGAGACGGCATTTACAGAGGCTCCACGCGAAGGGAATCCTCTGGAAACATCCGGAGGACCAGTCACGTTCTATAGTGTTCAAGTTGTCCCACGGAGGGGAGGTGTCGGCGGATGGGAACTGTCTCTTCACAGCTTCTCAGAAGGCGATGATGGCGCGTGAGGTAGACGCGCGAGAGTTACGCAGACGAACAGTCAGGAGATTCTTGGAAGATCTTGGATCGGTGAGCGATGAAGAGAGAGAAGTGATAAACAACGCGATTAGACACATGTACTCGCCGGATCTGAAGAGTGGATGGGGGATCCACGTGGTCCAAGAGGTCAAAATGTTGGCCAAGAAAGAAGATCGGGTCGGGTTGGACTCCGCTATCGACGAGCTCGTTCAGCTCGGCATGCAAAGGTAACTTTTTTTTTGGGGGGGTTTAAAAAAATTATATGAATATTAGTCTATTTTCTTTGCATGTCTCCTGGATCTGTGGTTTGGGTTAGATTTGGGGATTTAGGCTGTCTGTTGGGTTGATGAGAAAATTATGGAAAACAAAATAAACACAAAAACAATTGAATCTTTGATGTTTTTTTCTTTTTGATTTTTTAATCTGTTTGCTATAATTTTTAATTAATTCCTTAATTCGTTATTTCAAGACGCAAATTTTATTTGCTCCCATTTCTTTAATTTTTTCAGACAAATGAGTTTATTTTTAATAATTTATTGTTTTCAAGACAATAAAAGTTGAGGAAACCTCAATTGTAAATGAATTGATTTCATTTGTTTTTCAATGTTACTCAGCAACCAAACACGACGTTTTACAATCTCCTACTACCAGTACTACGTTAATTTGACTCACTTTGATTTGGTAATGCTCTTGTAGTTGGATCGTGCATACCAATTTTGATAGTTGTGTTCAGTTTTCTATTTTTTTTTTTTACTATTTACTTTTCTGTTTGAAGAGAGATGGCAGCGGAATCTATATACAAAGAGAGATGTATACCCGTGAATGATGGCCCGAGTTGGGCCAAGTACATGTTGATCTCTGGTTCACCTGATGATGAATATGATATCATCAATTTGCAATATACTGAGGACGGTTTGTTATCTGTAGATGAGAACAGAGAAGGCCATGCTGCGGCCTTTGGAGATGATATAGCCATTGAATGTCTTGCAACAGAGTTCAAGCGAGAGATATTTGTGGTGAGCAGTTTGTTGCTTATTTTGAATTTGTCTATCTCAAATCTCGACTTTATGAAGTTCATGCATTTTGTATTAATTTCAAGTTGGTTGCTTGAATATGGTTTATTGTTTTGGTCATTCAATTTTGACTCTGGACTTTCCGAAGTTTCTTGGATGCACACTGAATTATGATAACATCTTAACGTATGTCCTGCAAGATGTGATATTAATCTTGGAGGCATAGTTCAAACTATATGTATAATTCTTGTTAATGCAACTGATTTAATATTGTATTTTAGCAGTATCTATAAACTTGATCACTTTTATAATTAATTGTTGCTTTTAGATTTGGACCATTCCATGTCTGTGTTTTTACTTTTAGTTTCTATATATTTTTGGTGCTAGTCTGTACAACCATTAACCTAATACCTCGGCATCTCAAATCAATTTATCACGTGAATATTTGTTAATGAACTCTCCAAATATTAATTTGGATGGCAGCTAAATATAATTGTCCAGTTAGAATGGCTGCCTTCAGACCTGAATAATACTTATGACAATGAGTGGCGCACCAAGCGTGCAAAATGAAAACTAAATGTCATGTTCAACCTCTGATAACATGTATATGCATTTCAACAGTATCTCTCTCTCTCTCTGTTTCTTTCTTTTCCCTTCACTATTTCAATATTAGCTACACTTGAGTTGCAGACATCTGATAACACTCGCTCTTATTCACTATCTCAATTCATGTTCTTCACTGGTCCTTGCTTTGTACTTTGAGCCAAGACTGATTGTTTTGTAAAACGTGTGCTGGGAGACTCTTGAAAGGAATACTGTTCTATGTCTTACACATGTAGCACCGGCTTGTTGCAATGTCCATGTCTCTTGTTGTGCTGCCCTGTACCTCCAGGAAGTGCATCTATTTCTTTTCCAAGAAGAACCTCTTAAATCTCGTGATTATTAAATAATTCCTTCCTGCTCTGGATACTGCTTGATTCTTTGACATTTTTCTGTTGCCCAACATTGATTGTGATAATTGATTTTTTGTTTCACAGCTGTTTATAACTTGAGCCTCTTCTCTCTTGGGATCACTTAACCACTGCCTCCCCATTTAAACTACTCTTTAGTTTCTTGGCATGTTTTCTATGTGCCCCTGTATTCAATAAATCAGTTCATGCACAGTTTATTTCACTTCCCACCTCTCTTCCTCTCTTGAATTTTGAAGATACTGAGGCATAATTATGTGAACTTATGAATTTTCTTTTTAGAATTTGACATGTCAGCTTTGCCCTTAGCCTCCATAATACGTTCTTGTAACATGGAAGGAAAATTGTTTAATCCTATTGCAAGTGTTTTCGTTTTCTTTTGCATCATTGAGTCAAAATTTTTTGTTTAATTGCAAATATTGCCATATGGGTATGAATTCCTGCTTTCACTGAACTTGGAACATAGGGGCAAAGTTATCCTTAATTACATTTCCTTTTGTTAACTTGTGTAATTCCAGGTGCAAGCACATGGATCAGATGCAATGGTTAATGAAGAAAATTGTGTTTTCTTCCTCCCACATCGTCCAAGGAGTGAAATTTGTGAACCTCCATGTTTCCTATTTATGAAAGGAACTGGTAAGTAATGTCCAATTATTACTTAATCTCAAATGCTTTTTGAATATTGAATGTTTGAAGGTATAACTTGAAATATTCCTGATATATACAGGTTGGTGTGGTGCCGGAGCTGATCACTATGAGCCACTGATAGCACATGCTTCTTCACTTGTTTCCAATGAGAAGGTTGCTATGGTACTTTGAGGACAACAATAGTCTAAAGTTTTGTGGGTTAGTAGTAGAGAGAGTTTGGTTAGAAGTAGCTCTATTCTTTTTTTCGTTCAGTGTAGTTCTCCCAAATCTGTTTCTTTTATGGCTCACAAGGAGAACTTCATTGCCTGGAGTTCATATTTCAGTTAACAATTTTTAGAATTGGTCATATTTGACTCCGACTTGCAGGTTTTGTGCCTGCAACTTGAGCAACCCTGTAGTGGTTTTGTAGTAGTTTTTGCGGGCTTCTTTTATTCTTTTTTGAGTTTTGTTAATTTTTTTTTTTATGCTGGGGGTGCTTGTACTGTCTCGGTGCTATTTTGTTGAAAGTTAGAATAGTACCATCCTGTTGTATTCTAAGCTGCTGCACTTCATTTCTCTTGGAGTATCAGACATATGTAGGTTCCAGATCCGATTCATAGTACTAGGTGTCTTATAAATTTCTTTCTTGTCTCTTCTAGTTTACTTTTTTTTTGTTTTGTTTAATTATTTAATGTATTCTGGTGATTCAATGATCATTGAGTCCTATTCTTCTGGAAAACTCGTGCGATGCAAATAATAGTAATGGGAAGAGGGTAAATGGAGTGTGAAAATGAATTGACATTTACAAGAATGTTAATCTCGAAGCTTCTAGAATTATATCAAAATCAATCTCCAATGGCCCATAATAATTAAATGTAAAAATACAATTTGGCTAGTCACCTAACAAAAATTCAAGAGACTTATGTGAAAAATTATCATATAATCACATAATAATTATATGATCTGTTTCATTATAATCCATGCCTTAGGTGAAAAACTAGTACTTCATTGTGACGAAAGCACAAGTTTTTTGTATGTCAACCTTTCCTTTAATGACCTTCAATGAAACCTTATTCGCCACCTTCAAACACTTGTACATGTACTCATCCCTTTCTCTTTTACATTAAGCAAAGGATCTTTTCCTAAGGAGAATCTCAAAAAATCCCTCCCATTTTACAAAAAGCAATATGCCCATTCACTGAACCTTCTTTTTCATTGTTTTTCAAATTTCAATACGAAGCTTAGTAAACTTTTCATCTCACTAGCCTTTTTTTCTATATGGGTTTGCTTTGAATTTTTGGTTTTTAACTAAGTTTTCAAATCATTTGACAATGACTTCATGAATCAATCAAATGTAAAATGTAATGATTCATGAGTTGTGCATCTCCTTTTCAATATAACTTTTTCTGGATTCAAGAAACGTGCTATACCTACTGCTTCAATAATGGAGGTTAAAGCAGAGTAAGTTAGTGGAAAAGAGTGAGAGACAGCCAATTCGCTTAGTTTCGCCAAAACTACCAGTCTCTTCCAATGTGCACCTACTTACGGTGATACTAATATGTACCCAATTTCTACTATATATATCATCTTTCTTTAACTTGTAGAAATCATATTTTAACATTTTTCCTAATTCACTAACTTCAATTTTTCCTTTAATTGTAAGTATTTCTGACATCACAAAATGAAATTGTTGTATACTATAGGAAAAGCATTCTTTACATTAAAAGAAAATCCCATAGAACTATAAATCAAATAGTTACAAAAGAAAATTAAATTTTTATAGTTTTAATCAATGTATAATTGAGAATGAATTCCCCCTATATAATTAATTTAGAATGGAAAAAATAAAATAAAATTCAAAACCATCAACTGTAGAAAGCAGATGGAGGCTGACTAAACAAAAGCACCTAAAAATGCACACGTTTCTCAACCAGCCAAAGGCTTTTTCATAAAGTATTAAAAGCAGCACAGGCATGCAGTATTACTGTGTCTCCCTCAAAATATCCTAAGCCCTATACAGCTTTTTCTCCCTTATATAAACCAGCTGTTGCTTCCTCTGCTATGTTCAGTCAGATGTGTGAATGAATCCTCACTAGTAAGCATTTTTAACCGAATTCCTCTCTCCATTTTTTTTATCCTGGATTCAGTTTTCTTTCCAAAAATTCCCCTGGAAAAGCAACTACTTACATCGTCTCGCATTCTATAATCTTCAGCAATGGATTTAGGAAAGAGTGTTGGGAAACTTCTAGCTATGAAGAATCAGAAGAAAGGTTATTTTATTTACAATCTGATGATTTATTCTCTTACAGGATTGGCATGCAGCTTATTTTGCTGCTATCCTTATTGGTTTTCTTCTCTCAGCTGTTCCATTAAGCAATTTTTATTTATCCATTTCCCATATATTTTTTCATCCTTCTGTAATCCCAAGTGGTTGTTCATAATAGCCAATGTCATTATTGTCTTCCTGGTTGGTGAATCAAATTTGATGAGCTCTTCTGCAAACTCATCTCCAGCTAATGACTTTTATGATGAGTATGTTGAGAGATGCAGAAGGATTAGAGGAACTGCCTCAACCTTCCCAGAGAAAAAAGAGGAGAAAAAACCTCATGAGCGGCAGAGGGTTGATGAAGTTAAAGAAGTAATCAAAGCAAAAGAGGCAAGTGTTGAAGGTGAAGAAGAAAAAGAAAGGGATGGAGAAGAAGAGGCCGGATTGCCAACTGAGGAACTAAACAAAAGAGTTGAAGAGTTCATAGCAAGAGTCAACAAGCAAAGGTGGCTTGAAGCTAGATCATTGGTTTGCTGTAAGGCATGAGAGCCTTGATCATGCAGTAAATTAATTGTACAAAAAGGAAAACCCATGAATATAATTTTCAGTTGCAGAATTATATACAGATTTTGTTGTAATCTTTGTAGTGGGTATAGGATATTGTAATGTAACAATAAATATAAAAATTATATTTGTAATCAATCGATCATTAAATTAATATGTTACAATTCAAATGACTTCCTTTTATAGAATTGTTCGAGTTCAAATAGTTTAAAGCTTATATTATAATATTGTCATAAATAGTTCAAGCAAAGGAGAAATTTTCTTTAAAAATTAAGTTCATATTAGGTTGTTTGAACGCAAAGAAAATCATGAATCATGCCAAAGCAAAGTGGGCAAATTCTTCAGTACCGTGTTTTATTCTGTCAATGGCATGCTGTAAATTTGTTTCATTATTATTAATTTTTTTGGGCATTATATGATGATTAAGGACAAATGGCATTTCTGAGAATATTGCAACCTTTTAACTTGATTCAATTTGTTATTATCTAAATTATTTACTTGGATCAAATTTACTTCTAGATGTGAAAAAGAAAAGAAAAATTAAGCATCTATGTATTCTTTTTGGGTTGAATATTTAATTTGTAAATTTAATGGTTTAAAATAAATTTAAATTTCAATGTTAAAAAGAGTGCTTACTAATACTTGCATTTCAAGTCCTAACTTTTGAGTATCAATAGATTGTAATCTTGATTGTTGCACCTATATTCTAACCTCCTATTGGACCGACTTTTCTTTGAATTAATTAATCTCTTGAAGAGAAAATAAGGAATAATAAGCTTATTAATATTTTAGTGTTTCGAGTCCTAACTTTTGAGTATTCATAGATTACAATCTTGACTGTTAGACCTATGTTCCGACCTCTTATTGGATCGACCTTTCCTTAGGTTTTGGTTCAGTTATCTTTAAATCGACTTACGAGGAGGAAATAAAGAATAATAAAATTAGTCTTAAGTTATCAAGCCATCATGAACTAATATTTTTCTAGCTATGCCTAATAAAAGAATTCCCTTGGTTATTTTATTGAGCCTCTTAAAAGACCAAACCTAAGCAAACGATAAGTATATAAAGAAAAAGGGATATTTTCTTCACATATAAACAAATTTTACTAGTTGATATTTGGTAAAAAAATTTAGTATCAATGTTAATATTCGAATAAAAAGAGAAATTCAGTATTAAAAAAAATCCTACTTAACTCTTTTGAGGACATTAAATGAATTTTTAGTGTAGAAAGATTTCTCCCAAATCTATTTAATATTAATGTGACATGACAATATTAGTCGCCACATATCTTGCATTATTTATTTTGATTTATTCGATTAATTTTATATTTTTATCCATCAATAATATAGTTTATATAAAAGTATATTAAGTTATTCATGTAATAGTTGTAGAAAAACAAAATCAAGAAAACGATGAAGCCCAATGGGCTAAATGTTACAGGCCCAGGTATTATAATCATTGGGCTAGGAATGCAACAAATTGTTTATATTTATTTTGTCTGTGAACATTGTTCATTAAACTTTCCTAATAATTTTATAACGCGATAAAAGATGATTACAAACAAATGACACTTCTTAGCATACGAGAACTCTTTAACTTTATTGGGTTTATCTTACAATATCTTAAATAATTATATATATATATATATTAATCTTCATATTTTTAAATAAATTTTTTATGACTAGCTCAAATTCGAAGAAGATTAATTTAAAAATAGAGATAAATATGAATTTGAAGTGAATATAAATATAGATGTATTATTTTAAAAACTAAATTGATGAATAGATATTAACTAAACACAATAAAAGATAATATAAATTTGTTCTATAAACTATGCGTATGTGATGGATTATTAGTATACAATAATAATATATCATAAGAAGAGTCCATTGCTCTTTGTGTTGCATACTTTTGATAGAGGCCCGACATGGTGTTGGATGGGCAACTTCAATGAATAAACTTTCAAATGTTATTAATTGACTTTTGCTATATTTCTATTCATCCCACATGATTTATTTCAAAATTTGTGAGTTCTTAGTGATTTCAATTAGTTTTTCTTTTCTTTTCTTTTTCAGAATAGTGTTATTATTTTTATGAATTTTTTTTTAAAAAATGATAAATTTGTGAACAAAGAAAAAAAAAATTATGAGTAATACACAAGTGGGAGTACGAGATGTCTACACAACAATTTCCTAAAATAATATACAACTCCATCTCTCCATGAGGGTTTGGTTTGGTTTGGCCTATTCTAATAATTAATTAACATATAAATAAACATAAAATTAAATTAAATTAAATTAAATAATAAAATAATAATAACAGTAAAATAAACAGAAGGTATCAAACTCCATTTCTGATTTGTCATCTGTTTTATTTGTGTCTCTCTCTCTGTTTAGTTTGGCGTGAGAGAAAGCAGCCTTTCGGAGATCTCAAGAGTCTAATCCCTCGATGACTTCGAAGTAGTTCTTAACCCCTCTTTGTCTTCAAAAACAACTCTTAACTCTTACATCCCTCTGTTATTTCTTGATTTTCAATAACATACTTCTGAGTTCTAAAAGAGATACATAGGAAGAGATGGCAGCTTTGTCTTCTTCAACTCATTGTCGTTCATCTGCTTATTCTCGCTATGCTTTGTCTTCTTCGGCATCATCATCGCTAAATGGGCAGCCTCGGCGTGTTGGGTTCTCTTCTTCTTCTTCTTCTTTGCCACAACGGTTTTTCCCAGCTAAGCTTTCTCTTCAATGTCGCAGAAATTCCCATCAAAATTTGGTCTTTATGCAAGATGGTTAGTTTGTCTTTTATTTTATTATTGTTTATGCATTTATTTTTTTTCATTTGGGTTTGTTTCTACATCCTTTTTTAGCTTATTGTATTGAAATTGATGAGATAATTAACGGAATGAAACATTAGTGGGATGACTTATATTTGAATGTTATACCAATTTGCTTAGGGGATAAAAAGTTATCATTTTTGATATATTTTGAAGTGTTAATTGTTTATAGGTGCGGTAGCCACAGCAGCAGCCCAAACTGAGAATGAAACCTCTCTCAAGGAATTGAAAAATGGATTGTTTTCGGGTCCATCTTTAGAGGAAAGTAAAGATGCAGTTGATTTTGATGTCAGTGAAGATGAGTCAACTGTCAGTATTACTGTCGTTGGGGCCTCTGGGGACCTTGCCAAGAAGAAGATATTTCCAGCACTTTTTGCTCTTTATTACGAGGGCTTTCTCCCCAAGGTTTATAAATATTTCTTGTTCATTTTAATCCAAGAAAGTGACATTTCTTGATTCAAATCAGCTAAAATGTGTTGTATCTTTTTATTTTACCCGCTAATTTTGTGTATATGTGGGGATTTATTCAATTGCAGCACTTTACTATTTATGGTTATGCTCGGAGTAAAATGACTGATGCAGAACTTAGAAACATGGTTAGCAGGACCCTTACATGCAGAATTGATAAGAGGTGAGTCTGGTTTTATCATTTTGTGATTCAAATTTCACAAAGGATAGATGGTTCCAGTCTCTTTGGAGGAAATTGGCAATATTACTAGTGTTGCATGTACTGCATTCTGCAAGTTGTCAATATATGTTTTGTTGCACCCTTTTCTTGTAGGCGCACGTTCATTTAGTTATGATACATGTTTCCTTTGTGTTTCAGAGAGAATTGTGACGAAAAGATGGAGGAATTCCTTAAAAGATGTTTCTACCATTCCGGTCAGTATGATTCCCAGGAAAATTTTGCAGCTCTTGACAAGAAGCTGAAAGAACATGAGGTAATTGGGTTGTTGCCTGAGATTAGTGATAGCATTAACATCTTTATTTTTCAACTAATTTATTTGTTGGTAATTGATACAGCTTTGGTCTCAAGTTGAAGCCAATACTTGCTTCCTATTTGGTTCTTCTTTCAATGTAAATGTGTATTGGTTGTTTATTAAGACCATTGATAATTACGTCAATGATTCTTTCAATGTTATATTCCTCCGTCCTTCTGTTAGTACTGTTAGCATTTTATCATCAATATATGGAATGGGAGAATGGCAAAAGAATTTTGGTAGTTGTAGAGATTTGTGTTAATCAAATAATTGCGTTGGACCTTTTGACTCTATTGACAAGAAAAATGAAGACCTTAACTTGAATCAATGTTGGAGTACCCAAATTGTTACTTTTCTAGACATTTTAATCGAGAACTGTGCTTGGTTAAATTTCAATATCTACATCTCAATGAGTAAGTTATGTTGACTAATATTTGTTATCTATTGCTAATGAGTATCTGGATTGTAAGTTTTATGGTCTTGAATATTGAATATATAGTCTCAATATATATGTCTTAGAAATTTGTTGGAAATATCTTCATTTGTCTTCTACTTTCCAGAGTTTCTGTTTAGCTCTGTATCTCTAGGATAGTCTTACCATTTTTTGGCTGATTGCTAGACTTCAAGTATGATGTCTGTAGTGTGCGTGTTGGAATTGGATGCATTATATTTTGGGATGTTTGTTGGTAATCTCAAAATATAATATTATTTTACTTTCATTTTATTGCCAAATGCAACTATATGCAGATAAATTCTTTTTAAGCTTTTCAGGTTCTAGTTATAGCAGCATTTATTTTTTAGGGGTTGGATTTCTTCTTTAACATTTAGATAGGGTTATAGGATACCCATATATCTTCAATTTTAGTTTGCTTCAGTTACTCTTATCACATATCAAGATTCAATTTTGTTTGATGATGAGAAATTACTTCTGCAGGGTGGGAGGGTTTCTAATCGCCTCTTTTATCTGTCCATCCCTCCGAATATTTTTATAGATGCTGTAAAATGTGCAAGCTCGTCAGCATCATCTGGTAATGGCTGGACAAGGGTCATTGTAGAGAAGCCCTTTGGTCGAGATTCAGAATCCTCAGCTGCTTTGACAAATGCTCTCAAGCAATACCTAGATGAGGATCAAATATTTAGGTGGAGGCTTTGGAACCATGGTTGGTTCTTGTTATGGAAAACAATATGGTTAGTAATCTGATTGGAGTTGATATAATTTCTGCAGGATTGATCACTACCTGGGAAAGGAGCTAGTCGAAAATCTCTCTGTTCTCCGGTTCTCCAATCTCATTTTCGAACCATTATGGTCAAGGCAATATATTAGGAATGTCCAGTTGATATTCTCCGAAGATTTTGGCACTGAAGGACGTGGAGGGTATTTTCCTTTCTTATATTGACATCTTTATTTTCAACATGCATTAAGAGTTTGTGATTTATTTTTCTTTGGTTGGTCTGATAGGTATTTTGACCATTATGGGATAATAAGAGATATAATGCAGAATCATCTTCTTCAAATTCTTGCCCTATTTGCCATGGAAACCCCGGTCAGTTTGGATGCAGAAGATATCAGAAATGAGAAGGTTTTTACTGGAAAACTGAAGTGGGCTTACATATTAAGATTTCACTGCAGGTTATAATTTATAATTGCTGTCTTGGTGGCAGGTCAAAGTCTTACGTTCTATGAGGCCTTTACGACTTGAAGATGTGGTTGTAGGGCAGTACAAGAGCCACACAAAAGGAGGAGTTACTTACCCAGGCTACACTGATGACAAGACTGTGCCAAATGACAGCCTGACTCCAACTTTTGCTGCAGCTGCCCTCTTCATAGACAATGCTAGATGGGATGGGGTGCCTTTTCTGATGAAAGCTGGCAAAGCATTACATACCAAGAGGTATATGGTGTTGAGAATATATCTAAATTCATAAATCTTGTGTCTTAAACTAAATCAACACCTTCTTGTCATTGACTTAATTTTCTCTTCTTTTTCTATTTCCAGGGCAGAGATAAGGGTGCAGTTCAGGCATGTGCCCGGCAATTTGTATAACCGAAATTTTGGAACAGATCTTGATCGAGCTACAAATGAGCTAGTTATCAGAGTGCAGCCCGATGAAGCTATTTATTTGAAGATCAACAACAAGGTCCCTGGTTTGGGAATGAGATTAGACCGTAGTAATCTAAACCTTCACTATGCAGCAAGGTAAAGATTTAAACATCGCTTTTGAATTTTGCCTTTAAACTCTTCATGGTTTTTTGAGGGATTTACTTAATGGAAATCTAATGGAGGACATACTACAGTTAGTTTACTTTGGCTGTTTAAGTGTGTTGAAGAAACAGCCTATGTAACTGTTAACTGAGATTCTGGCGCAGTTGACTCGGCATTTGCATATGATTCATTTTTTGACACAGTTTAAGCTATTAAAAACGAACTTATTGGCATCCCCTCTGTAGATACTCGAAAGAGATTCCAGATGCATACGAGAGGCTTCTGCTGGATGCTGTTGAAGGGGAAAGAAGACTATTTATCCGAAGTGATGAATTAGATGCTGCTTGGTCACTGTTCACTCCTCTTTTGAAGGAGCTGGAAGAGAAAAAGATTATCCCCGAGTATTATCCTTATGGAAGTCGTGGCCCTGTTGGGGCTCACTACCTTGCTGCCAGATACAATGTCCGCTGGGGTGATCTCAATCTAGAACGATAACTGCTTCCAGAATGAGATTACAAGAGCCGGAAAGCTTCCTGATAAAATATATTTATTGGTTTGCATTCTGTTATTGATATCCATATCTTTAGATGAGAATAGCACCTTTGATGTTTTAACTCCATGGTTAATTAGGAGCAGGAAGGTGTGTAAAGCGAATAGAGGCCATCAAAGAAGAGCAGGGTCCTTTCCCTCTTGTTAGATTTATTCATTCTTCTTCAGGTCTGCTTCTGTAATATTTTCTTCCTACCATTTTCTTCTCTTCCTTTTTCGGTCCAAAGTTGCAAGGGAAATAGATGTAGTTTCTTTTTGCGTGGTCACTTATAAAAAACTGTTTTTTATGAGCTTGAGCTATTGATCTCAAATATTTTCCTCCCTAAGAGTTCATAAACCCGTGAGAACAGTCTAAGCCAATTTAACACCCGGATTTCAACAGGAATAAAAGCACAACCGTGGGACAAGTGCTTTGAGTACAATTAATGATCATTGCTTTTTTATTCAAGGATATATTTGAAATTAAATTGCCTTGACTTTTTAATTTTGTTAGCGTAGAAAATAATCACTAGCTATTGCTGAGCGAAAGCATTACGATTACAAGTTCTAATGCTAGAACGAAATCCTTTTTGATTATCTGGCAATAAACTTCTATGCAGCTTTGTAAATTTTGCAACTTCTGTTCATTCTTGATCATATTTTCATTTGTTAACATATCCTAGAAAACGACCGCCGTTTGTTTTTTCTTTGGTGGGTTTTCGTGGTTAACACAAATCTGAATAAAGTGAAACAATATTGAACAAATCATTCTGGAGGCTATCCATTTGATGTAAACTGGCTCCTGTGGCTCAGCTTTGCTTTAATTGCCTAGAAGGCTGTTGAATGAGCCTAAGCAAATTTGTATATGGTTTTATGTGTTTTGTTAATATTCTTCGATGCAGCGTCAGCTTTTTGTCCAATTTCATAACCGTAGAAGAAGATTTAAGCAGTTGCAATCAATAACTAGCCACTCACTTGCCCTCAAGTTCACGGCTCACAACAGTGATGTGTTTTTGTGACAAAGAAACAAAGTTGGTTTCTTACATAGGCAGGAACGCGCATACAAAGACAAAGGCTAAAGAATCATGCAAATTGTTGTGGCAGAAAATTCTTTTTTACATTGGCTTGGGTTAAGTTCAATGTAAAAGCGTGTGAGTTGTATTATTATTCTTGAAAAGAGAGTTTTAGTTGGGACATATTTCACTACGTCATGGTATCATCATTCAATCACATAATATTCTAATATATAATATATTTATCATAATTTTTACGTAACATATGATATATATTATGTGATTGAGTAGTGATATGATAACGTAGCAGAGTCGGTTTCATATAAAATTTTACCGCATTATTATCATTATTATTATTATTTTGTTTTGAGCTTGTTGGGTACGAAAAGATAAAAGATTTATAGTGTGATTATGAAAAGAGAAGTTTGGATGAGCTTATTAATTACAGCAAACAAATATTGACCAGAGGCACCATTAAAGTACAAGCACCGATTTGATTACAAAGACATAGCCAATGGTTGAAACTTTGCCATGATGAAGGCGTGAGAAGGAAAGGCGGTGGAATAGCAAGCTAATCAAAGGGACTCAAATTGAGAGATATTATTATTAGGTCTAATTAGATCTACTGAAAAGTGAAAAATTTATGATAAATGGCTTCAAATTCAAGTGTTGTTGGGTGATATGTCAATGGCAAGCCTTTCAAGGGCCCCAAAAATGTCTCCATGAATGTAAACACATTTGAAAAGAAAATATATTCAAGAAGCAAACAGATTGATCTCACCTACCCATTGTGATAAGTCATTTCAACTGGTGTTATGCAGCTCACATGCACTTCCCAAGTTGCTTGGCAGAAAAAAACAGAGAGATTTCATTTACAGACCTCTACACAAAAATGAATAGTAAACTTGGGATAGACTAGAGGTGATGGCACAGGGGAAAAACTATTATTGTTTTATATTTGTTTTTTCAACTATGCCATACCTACTTCACAATACAATTGAGTATAACATATACCAAGTCATATTTGCTTATCAGGAAGATGGGACTGTCTGAGTGACCCATGTTTCATGATTGGCTCCAAGATATAAAGAAAATAAGTTGGAACTATATGTAAATTAATGTGATGTAATCCCTATATTTAAGGACCCACTTGTTCTCTGCAACAAATCTATGACTATCATATCTCATAGTCACTAGAATTCAGACCCATGATCTTTATCATATTCCGGTATAAAATAGTGAACCCAGATGCCTCACTCATGGAGACAAGCTGAAAATCTATTAGCGAAAACCAATTTTAGGCACAATAGACGCCTGATTGTCATCAGTTTTTAGCTTTTGTTTATTAGAAGAAAATAGCTGGGGAATATTTGGGACTTGTGACATGTCATATTTATTATTATCTGAAACTAGAAGAAATATTTATTGATTTTCTTATTTGTTTTTCTATTATCTAATTATGCAGAATTGCTCCATCCAGAAATTCAAAAGTTTTGGATTTGATTTGAATTGAAGGATAGTATCATTTGATACATATACATATATATATATTTTACTGAACAATAATGACATGTTAGCAGCTATAAAACTTAATTAAGTTAAATGATTGAGTAGTAACTTTAAATTGAAACTTTGTGGTTCCAAACTTTGAAATGTTGACGCTACATTGAAAGGTCAAGAAAGCATGTCCTTTTGAGGTGACCTTTACCAATCAAAACCAGGCCCTTATTTTCCTCCGTTCCCATGGAATCCAAAGCTTAAAATCATCATCAAGAAAGAAGAGGTAATTCACCTTCTTGAGGCTTCCCAAGAAAGAAATCATGGCAGAGAACAACAAGCCTGGTGAGATCAAAGATTTCCAAATCATGATTGCAAACAAAGATGATAGCACCAAGAAACTAGCACCGAAAAGAAGCTCAAACAAAGATAGACACAAAAAAGTTGATGGCAGAGGAAGGAGAATCAGGATGCCGGCTTTATGTGCAGCCAGGATTTTTCAATTAACCAGAGAATTGGGTCACAAATCTGATGGGGAGACAATTCAGTGGCTTTTGCAGCAAGCTGAACCATCTATCATCGCTGCCACTGGAACTGGGACTATACCAGCCTCTATGCTTGCATCTGCAGGTGCCTCTGTTTCTGAACAGGGGAACTCTGTTTCAGCAGGTTTGCATACAAAAATAGAAGGGATGGGACCAGGTGTTGGGTCCATGAATAGGGCCAATTGGACAATGATGAGTGCAAATTTAGGAAGGTCTCATATGGCGAGTGGGGTTTGGCCGACTTTAAATGGAACTGGGTCAGGGTTTTTTCAAAATTCTGGTCAGTTGACATCAAACTTTGGAAGTGAAAATTTGAATAATATTCCAAAATTTGGGTTCCATGGGATTGAATTTCCAAATATGAATATGGGTTTGATGAGTTTCTCCTCGATGTTGAGTGGTGCTAACCAGCAAATTCCAGGTTTGGAGCTAGGTCTCTCACAGGATGGGCATGTTGGAGTGTTGAATTCTCAAGGTGTTAGTCAGTTCTATCAACAGATGGGGCACCACAGAAGCGAACCAGCGTCTTTGAATCAGCACCAGCAGCAGCCTCCTCCTTCTGATAAGGATGATTCTCAAGGATCAGGATCAGGACAGTAGATGGATTAAAATAGATGAATTGGTAATGAAAATTTTGGTCATAGCTGAGTAGCATAGTTCAGAAGCTTATTAGTCTCATATTTTCTGGCTATTGACATGAAATTGGCGTTAGAAGACTTGCAAGAAAGTCAAATTTTTTTTATTTCTCGTGAATTAGATTATAAGGTAAAGACTTGATCTTGGTCTTGTAAGCAAGTTTGTAATATGCAGGATGATCTACCTATCAACAGAAGAGAGGGTTGGAGCTGGAGGTTGGGTTTGATGTTGTTTGCTAGAATATTTTGAGGTGTGCTATTGTTGTTATTAATACCAAGAGTCATATGCATGATTTAATCACTCATGCATATTTGAATTAAGTGGTGATTTGTTTCTCAGAATGAACTTGGGAATTCTGCATCCATGTCCAATCCTATATAAATATGTATGCAAAGAGTAGAAACAATTTTTAACACAAACAATTTTCCATCAAAGAAAATTTAATGGAACACTTGGCATACACATTGTATGTAATTTTCCATTTAACATGGATTAGTTTTATGTGTTATAATCAATTGCATGCTTTGTTGGACATGTCTAGCTTTTTCTTTCTTCTTTCACTTCTTCGAGTAAATAGCTTGCTCATCATCTTGGTGAATCTTTCTGTGCCCTGCGTTAGGATTCCTTCCTTCCTACCAGACAATCAGTGAAACTCTCTCTAAATCAAGTGATATGTTGTTCCTACATTTGTAAAATGTGCACCTGTGTATGGCTCGTGGCAACTCAGTTTTAAATTGGTATAAGTTATGTACAATTGCAGAGACTGAAGAACGACTGTGGATAAAATTTAGTATATATGACAGCGTTATCCTGTAGTTTAAAGCTGATTGTGTGATATGTGATGCACCCCAATTTAGATTTCTTAGATTTTCTATTATTGAGGCTCTTTCAGGCTTAAGTTGTGAGAGTAAAATATTATCAAAGGTGTGAAATTAGAGGGAGTAGTCACAAAGAATCTTCAGAGTGAGAAAGGTACAAATGCTCGTCACATATTAGTCAATGGGTATAAATCTTCAAAAAAAGGATAGGTAGAGTTGGGTGGTGTGTGAATATTGGTTCAGAAAATCTGCCTTATCCCTTCAAGAGCAAGCATGTTCAACAAAAAGTCTAAAACCAACAGCTTGGAATTGATGACTTAGAATCCTTGTTAACTTTTTTGTTTCTCCATGTTTTATGCCCTGATATGCTCCAGAAAAGTCAAATCTTTCACAGAAACTTTCATGCATTCTTGGGTCGTTCTTACATTTTTTTTTTTTTTGGCAGCAAATTCCCAGCAGGTGGGTCGTGGTCATGGATGCCACCTGTAACCCTTCAAAATGCAGCAATTCACTGTTTTATACCACGTTTTATTTTGAACAGCTACTGCAACATCAAAGCCATGCTATTTTTGATGTCTGAACTTCCTTTGTGCTTAGATCTCTTGACCTTGCAAACGCGAAAACATTCTCAAATTGCAAGGCCCCGACTCACTATTCAAAACTATCTAACAAGTGCTAATATTTAAAAAATGATGTTTTGGAAAAGAGAAATAACATAATCGTCCCATCGGATTGGAAACTGAAAACTTTTATCATAGTTTCCGCTATGATTGAATTGCCAAATGCATCTGTCTGGGAATTAATGAAGCTATTATTAATTCCCAGATAGATCTACAGGAAGGAGTTGGGGAATTCTTAGTGGACCTGCCAATCAAACGAGCAGACAGACACAGTCCATTCTTAATTAAACCCATTTGCCCAAGCCTACTACTTCTTGGGCTTGCATTCCATTGCCCACAACCATTATAAATAACAAATGAAGGCTGAAGCCATTCCTGAGTAAGCTAAGCTATGAGCTATTATTGCCTTCAATTCATCAACTAGCTAATCAAATCAAGTGCAAGCTCTCAACAAATGATTATCTTCTAGTCAAATGAATACCGAAAATTTGGATTGATACACGCGACACGACCTGGGTTCAAACTAAACTTAGAGCTCTCCTTAGAAGGTGAGTTTACAACCGCGTAGCTAGGGTAGTTTTGTATTTGGTAGGTTGAAACCTTCCAAACTAAGAATTCAAGTTGGACATATCGGGGGATGGTTAGTGGAGAGTGGCCATATTTTATATTTATTTGTTGGTAAGTGGTCCGTCGCCAGAGCCCCTACTAGACTTTTGGACCACATAACACAACGCATCTACTTGGATTCCATATCCAATTTTGTTAATCTTTTTAATTTCAATTTATTAACAAGTCTTTTTCTGATTAAGTTTACTATTTCGAGTAGAAAATTTCTCTTACATTCATTACTTATTAATTAAAAATATATATGGTTTTTGCAAACGAAATACAATAAGGATCGTGATTTTATTTCCTTTTTATGGTAACATTTAAAAGAAAAAGCGGAATAAAATATAATACATCATCGGACGTAATTATTTCTTAGATGAAAGAAATAGAAAAATAGTGTTGACCAACCAACAATCTTGGACAACAAAAAGAAAATGATAATCCATAGGCATAGGCGTTGGCCCATTCCCATTCTCGTGGTGCGTTACATCATGTTGCACCAACCCAAGCCAACGACGCCGCATCACGTGGCCTTCCCGGCCTTAGTCGTGGTACGGACGTTCATTAGGTTCCCCTTTAGCTTCTATTAAAAAAATAAACAAAATATATATTTTTTTAATTTTTTTTAGTATTATTAAATATAGCATTTTTATTATATATTATTGTTACAGTTTCAAATGACCTTAAGACCAAACGGTCCGAGTCCGAGTCTCACTCTTCTTTTCTTTGATTCTTTCTATCCCGATAGAAATCCCCATGTGCGTATCATGTGCAGGACACGAGGGCATTGCAAGTGGCATTTAATTTTGACTCTGCTGTGTCTGTGTGATGCGATGCCTGCACTTCATCATTCTCTCGTAAGTAAAAAGGAATCCTTATTGTTTATACATTTGGGTCAAACCTATCCCAGTTGACTATGACTGTTGCCGTCCGTTTGTGCTTGATATTGATTAACGGCTAAGATCGTCCAACCAACTCAGCAGGCAGGTGAGAGGTGAGTAGGTGAGTGTGATTGTACACTAAAAGTGGCTAAACAAATAAAAGCAGGGGCTAACACAACACAAACGGCTTTTAAGAAGAGAGTGAAATGGAGGGAGAGACATGATGAGCTAATCTCTTCCAGCGTAGATAGAAGATCCCACTAGATTTGGGAACCTCGTGAAATCTATCAAGGTTCGGTTCGGTTCGGTTCCCTTCAACCCAACCTCTTATGTGTGTTTCAAGGGTTAGCTAGCCCTAAAGCTAATTCCAACACAACCAAATCCAATTAGATTTCATTTGAATATTATGTTAGATTTTTATATACAGAGGATTTGATTTTCTTGCTTTTAAACGAGAGGGGGTTCCCTAAAACACAGCATACTCGTGCTATATTTTAGACAAAAGAAAGCTTACCTATACACTATTTATGGACATAGAGGGTGGGTGACTTAAAACTTTAAGGCCTCTTAGACTCTCTTTTTCTGTGGCACTCTCGTAATATTGCTGCCCATGCCAAGCAAGACTCCACGCTTTAGTTTGTTAGATATGTGCTTTTTATTGTAATTTGTAAAAAAAAATATAACGGACGTGAGCTACTTGACTTTTGTTTGAGTGAAATAGACATGCCTCGTTATTGATATGCGTCAATTACGTTGTCACTTTTGTAGGAGATTAAGAATAACATAACTCGGTGTTTAATAATTTGTAATGTGATAAAGAGTAATAGTGTGAAATAGCGGGTATTTGATTGATAGTTTAAAAGAAAAATAGTACAAAAAAAAAGATTTGAGATTTAAATATCTTTAAATGTTAAAAATTAAGAAAGAGATTTAATTTATATAATAAATTTAAAATTTAAATCTCATTCACATCAAAATTGAAACGAGTTTGATGATATTACAATTGAAAAAGGTTAATTTATTTATATTGATATATGATTAGTATTTAGAATAAAATTCTACTCGCACTAAAACTAAGAAAACGTTTAACAAAATAAAAATAATTTATTTATTAACAGATGATATAAAGTAACCATTAATAATAATAAAAAGAAAAACATCATTAACAATGTCGAGTTGGGCATTTAGTTGGTACAGATGAAAGCGATGGAATTAGGATGCATCCTGCTGCATGGACCCTAAGAAAAGAGAAAAGGGCTATGAAGAGTACCCTAAACTAGAAGTCTAAAACTGTTGCAAGGGATCATAAAGAAGAAAACAAAGAGCCGCCTTGTAAACAGTAAGCACCCAAACCAAAAGGACCAGCACCAGCACCAGCACCAGCACCATGCCCATCGCTATAGCTGCGGCGCACACGCACGCACGCACGCACGCACGCACGCACAAGCCCTTCAAAATTCAAATGGAGGACCAAGTGGTAGGAAGCCAAACGGTGTGGGCCCCACCCTAAAGCAGCGACAAACCTTGCTCAGTGGGCCCCGCATCCTCTTCTGTTTTATAATTATTTTATTAAATAAATGATAATAGTAATAGTAAAAGTAAAATATATATATATATATTTTTAATAGTGCGTAGAATGAATAGTATGTGTTAAATAAATGGTACGTGTTGTGTTATGGTATGTTCATGTTATTTTGTTGTGTCCCTCCAAAAACCAAAACTCTTCGTCCATCTCAAGAGTCATCAGGCAAGGCAGCCACCACCACCATCCAACAAACACTAACCACAACCGAATTCAGAATCCATCCATAGGTACAAATAAAGTCCCAGAAACGGATTCTGAAAAACACACACACACCGCCACCCCAGATTAGATTCTAACCTCTGCTCTGCTGCCATTCCTATTATTTCTATCATTCTTTCTTTGATATTACCCTCAGTTCTGCCTCTCTCAACTCTCAATCTATCTTTCTCACAAATATGGATTGCTGGTCTTCTCCTCTTACAGTCGATGATGAGTTTGAGAAGCTTGTCCTCAGAATGAACCCTCCAAGGTTTTTCATTTTTCTTCTTTAATGTTGATTGGAATTCTGTTTAATTAAATATTAAACTGGGTTCTTTTGTTTTTCTTTAAATTTCCATTTTCTTCAGCTCAAATGTTGGACCTTCAAAGGTTTTCAACTGTACGGATATCTGATTTTCTTTCTTGTTGATGTGGGATTGCAGCGTTACTGTTGATAATTCCTCAAGCAGGAAAGCCACTTTGATTAAGGTATTTTATTGAATTCTACGGAATTTTCAGGTTTTAGTACCTGCAATTCTCCGGGATATGTTATAAAGTTGGTTTCTTGATATATTTTCAGGTTGATAGTGCGAATAAGCGTGGGAGTCTATTAGAAGTGGTTCAGGTTTTGAATGATTTGGATCTTATAGTTCGTCGAGCTTACATTTCTTCTGACGGGGAATGGTTCATGGATGGTTAGCTTTTAATTCTGAAAGCCTTAGCTTTATAAATTATATCATTTAGGCGTACAACTTGTGATTGATTTTCTTGTTCTATATGGTTCTTTGCAGTGTTTCATGTCACAGATCAGAATGGAAACAAGCTCTCCGAGGACGATGTGGCTGAAAGAATTCAACAGGTAGATCTGCAACACCACTCACCATTTTCTCTTAATAAAAAGTTTGGTAGACAATTACGTTGAAATCCATTCTACAATTGGAATTGGATATTGGAGTTCGAATTAGTTTTTTATTTATGGACACTTCACAGTAGAATGATTCCATTGGTTCTAACCATTTTCTGGAAAACTATTGTGGATTCAATTGTTGCTATCTTCTTTCTTGTCTAGGTTCTCATATTAATTGTAGAATTGTTCTTGATTGTAATATATTCATACTAGAAAATATATTGAATATTTTTCTAAGCTGATGATAGACTCCTCTGCAAAGAAGAAAAATAGGAAAAGGAAATTTGTTAATGTGGAAAAAAAAATCCAATAATAAACCTTTGTTGGATGCTTAAATGTCATGGAAGGAACATGGCTGGTATAATTCTAGATATTAGTATATAGAAGGTAAGTAAGGAAGTCACTGTACGCTTATTTGGTAGTGTCTCCAATGTCTAGCTAATGATGCCTTCATCTTTAATCACATTCCTTAGACTACAATAACAAGAATAGATTAGGACATAGTAGTGGTTGCTTTTGTGATTGCTCTATGGTAGGTTGGCTACGTTTTATGCAGAGCCACGTGAAATTCAAATCCCCTTAATGATTAAATTTACATGTGTGCAGTCACTGGGACCAAGGGCACGCAGCTTTCGGTCCTTGAGAAGGTCTGTGGGTGTGCAAGCTGCCCTGGAGCACACAACTATTGAATTGACTGGAAGAGACCGACCAGGTTTGCTTTCGGAGGTTTTTGCCGTTCTTGCTGACCTCAAATGTAATGTCATAGGCGCAGAAGTCTGGACCCATAATTCAAGAATGGCTTCAGTTGTTTATATTACGAGTGAAGCAACTGGATTGCCAATTGATGATCCTGATACGCTTGCTAAGATCAAACAGCTTCTTTTATATGTTCTGAAAGGGGATAGAGATAAGCGGAGTGCCAATACTGCTGTTTCTGTTGGTTCCACCCATAAGGAAAGGAGGCTGCATCAAATGATGTATGCTGATCGTGATTATGATATGCATGACACAGAAAGAGGGTCAATAAGTGATCGATGCAAACCCTTTGTAACTGTAGAAAACTGTTCAGATAAGGGATACACTGTTGTGAACTTGAGATGCCCAGACCGGCCTAAGCTACTCTTTGATACTGTATGCACATTGACAGATATGCAATATGTGGTATACCACGCAACTGTCATAGCTGAAAGTCCAGAGGCTTATCAGGTTAGTCCTCAAAATGTCAAAGTTTAAATTTTCAATTGCTGGTTGACTAATTTTATTTTGATCTGAGTTGTAACTTTAGTTCTGCTTCTCATAGTACTTTATTGAGCAGAGTCATTGAGAATCAGCATTGTTATCAATTTGTAGTGTCTCATATTTCCATTTGCTTTACTATCTGCTCCACAGGAATATTATATCAGGCATGTAGATGGGAATCCTATTAGTTCTGAAGCAGAGAGACAAAGGGTAATTAATTGCTTGGAGGCTGCTATTAAGAGGCGAACGTCTGAGGTAGACACTGCAAACCTTAACTTAGATGTTCGTTTCCATTTCTTGTCCATCTGATTATGTTTAATAGTGACATTGCATTGTTTGTTAAACAGGGTATAAGACTAGAGCTTTGTTGTGAAGACAGAGTTGGCCTTTTGTCTGATGTCACTCGCATATTTAGAGAAAATGGTCTTTCAGTCACTCGAGCTGAGGTTACTACCCGGGGTTCCCAAGCAGTGAATGTTTTCTATGTGATTGATGCATCGGGAGATCAAGTGAAGAACGAAACAATTGAATCAGTTCGTAAAGAGATTGGCCTGACTATACTTTGTGTGAAGGATGAAGCATACTCAAAATCTCCTCCCCAGGAGGGTGGGAGATTCTCGCTGGGTAATCTCTTCAGGACTAGATCAGAGAAGTTCCTTTACAACTTGGGTTTGATAAAGTCATATTCTTGAAGAGTCCCATAGGTAAAGCTTGATCTCGTCAAGAACCTGTATATGCTCTTTTAGTTTGCCTTAGTTGTAGGATGTGCTTAAGCAGCACACTGCACAGCTTTTAGGTCAATCCCTTGTTGATCTTGGGTCAGGCCTTAAACTTACTTCCAACTTGTAAAGCTTGATGTAAATACATTTTCACAGTTTCATCTATGTCTTGAAGGATATTGTAAATACATACATTACCGTAGTATGTTTTTCAAATTCTTAATTGTAGCTTTTCAAGTGCTCATGTGACCACAGAACAAGAAGATAAGGCAAATTAATGTGGCCTGTCATTAATTTGTATGGTTATAAAGCATCTGAATTTGGACTAAGGGTCATCCCTAATGCATATAATAGAGTGTGAAGGGTTCAAAGGGGCACAAAGTCTTATCTGAATCAGTGAAAATGATACAAAGGAGGAGAATTGAATTGCAGGTGTTTTTCCAAAACGGTAGCTTTTGTCACGATTTCAAATGAGGAAAAGTTTTTTTTGGCATAAAAAAACGTTACGGCATAGCATTAAATTTATTGTTGCTTTGATAATTCAATGTGTTGTTCCCTGTGCCTGAGCCCGATGGGTCTCCAGAAATAGGAATTTTCATTAGGATTTCCACTTCGATTCTTTTGTCTGTCTTGCAGTTGCAATTTGGGGCTATTATGTTTCACTGACTAGGGCAATCTCAGAAATGACGGCAGCATTGTAGAATAGACAACAATGGTTTTCCAGACAAGAATCAACTTACTTGTCCCAATTTGATGTTGCTGAGCAGCAGCAGCTTCCATTACAATATTTGAGCTTTTTCATGCCAGTACCACACCCTGTTGTTGTTTTTTTTTTTACCTCAATTTGCAAATTTGTCATCACGATTCCCGTTAACTTCTTTTCCTTGGTATATTTCTAATTGAATGTTCAATGTTCAATGAAAATTAAGGATGCGTCTAGCATAGTTTCTTAGATAACTGTTTTTAAATATTAAAAATCAAATATTATTTCTTTCTCCAATCCCAAAATGTTGTATCAAAGCAGAATTGTCTTACTTTTCCAAAATAAAAGACAATCATAAACCTTTTGACAAGATAGTATCAAACTCTTACTAAACTTCTATCCAACGTCCAAACACCTGGTGGATAATATTAAACAAAAATAAAAAATGATAATGAGCTGGTGATTACTATAATATTAAAATAATAATAAAAGTATACACAATAGAAAATTTTCAAGCCGTCGAGATTGACTTGTTGTTGCAGTAAAATGATTGTTTTAGAATTGCTCTGTCCACTGTGAGTGTGACAAAAAACAGTTAGGTTGGAAATGCATTGTCAATTTGATTCATTTCGACGCTAACACTTCTCACATGTTTTGTTTAGTGCTCTGAGTTAGGTAAGCTCTGCTCAGTCTCGCTACTCAAAACACTCCATTCGAAGCATCTTTCCATTTGTCTTAATGCATCAAAAATAATAGAGATATAATTTTTTTATACAAATTAAAATTAAAATTAAAAAAAAAAGTTCAATGTTTTTCGCTAACTATATTATTGCCACGCATTTTTCATTAAAAAATATATAAAATGTGATAATAAAATCAATAGTGTTGGATGAGTTTTATATGAATAATTTTGTGTACGTAGAGTATTTTTATACGTCACATGGTTTTAATATTATATTTTATATCTAATTGATAAAGAAGTTGAATTTTTTTTTTTTTAAAGAAGACAAGTAATGAATCAAAGACAAAATCATGGTGGCAATTAGTAACAATGATGGCGACAAATACTAATTAATAATTGATTAACAATGATAATGATAATGATAATGTAATGACGAATTCGTGGGTCTTTTTTTTTGTGGGGGGGGGAAGAGATGAATGAATCCAAAAAAATCTGAAAAGGTTTACCGACAGAATCTCAACGGGGTTTAATTAATAAATTTCAAGGTGGGAAAAGGAAAGAAAGTAAAAGAGCGGGGCCTTCACGCAACTCCACGCCCAAAATGACATGTCGTTTTTTGTCGTGGTCATGACGACAGCTATACATATGTACACGTGGCAGCACAGGGATCACACTTTTCATAGAGAGAGCCGCCGGGTACAGTGATGCGGGGGTCCACAACATGGATCCCGGTCTGTTTCACGGTTTTATTTTCCCGTTAGAATTTGATGGTCCACCACAGAGTCACGTGGTTGGGATCCGATCGTATCGAATCCACATCGGGGCACGTGAGACGTAGAATTTTCGGACAAAAGTTTGAATGCCCAGTCTCATCACTAATGCGTTCGTTTTACCTGACATTAAATTACATGGGATTGAATGTCTCCACCTTAATTTACTTTTGCCCGTACACAACAATAATAATAATACAATTAAAAGTTACTTATGGAATAATAAATTACATGGATTGAATGTCTACAATTAATAGTTAGGTAGTTAGTTAGTTAGAAGACTTTATTCACCAAAGAACCTTTTACCTTTTTTTTTCATTATAAACTAAGAGGTCCATGTAGCTAGGTGAAAATCCCAAAAAAAAATAAAAAAATGATGTATTAAAAGAGTTAATTGATTAAAATAGCATAAGATTTGAAAAAGGAATTTGAGATAAGAGGAAATGTAAGTTGGAATGGTCTCTATCTATCCATGACCTACCTACCTACTACCTGTGCTGTGATTAATTGATAAAGATGAAGGAGCAGCAGCAGCAGAAAATGCTGAAGAAGGGTGTTCATTCGTGGGCAAATAGATGTATGTATGTTTGTTTGTGTGCAAGGACCACACACGTGTTATTTGTAATATATATATATATATATATATATATATATATATATATGAACTCGGGAATTAGATCAGTTTTTGGGACCAACGAAGGAAACAACTTGGAGGGTAAAACTCCAGCTAGCTGCAGAAGCAAGTGGGTGGATGAATGGCGGGAAGTAACACCATTCATTCATTCATTCATTTTTATTTTATCTTTCAAAATTATTCAACAGTAAGAAAAGGATGTTTCAATTGGCCTTCACAATAGATTAGATAGGGCTGTTAAGATTTGAAATTCCATAATAAAATAAATAAATAAATTTTTTTTTAGTGCTGTTTTGATCTTAAACGGAAGTGCTTTTGCTGGTGAACATAGAAAAGGTGACAACAAAACAACCAGGCGTGCAACCGCAAGCAAACAGACATCAGCATCCACTTGGTTTCTTTTAAATTGATTGACTTCCTAATCCTATTCATATTTCTCAATCTTCAGGATCTCAGGCCAGGCCAGGCCCATGGTCGGCAGCCTGCAGATGGAAAGGTTTTCATTTCTGGGAGCCCATTTCCATTCCGAACACCACCATTATTAAACCCAAAGAGAAGAAAGAAAAAAGAATGAACTTTTCCACCAATCGGTTACACGCTCATTTTTTATTATTGTTAAACAAAGCTGAGTTTTGCACAACACTAAATTTTGAGGTCTAAGTGGGGTAAAAGCTTATATGCCATTGCCCATATGCATAGACATCAACAATATGACTGGTAACCAGCTAGCTCCAAGTATTTTGGTTTCTCTGCTGAATACAAGGGAGTGAAATAACTTCCAAAAAGAGCTCCAATTAAGTGGACAGATAACTCATTCAACAAAAGCCAGCTAAGCCGGATCCAGTAAACTAGTCCAAAATTTGAACATCAACTAAACAGCTAGAGTTCACCAGCTCAGGCTTCGGATATTGGAAGCTCACCACATTCACTAATCACCACCTTCTTTCTAGGCCGGTCTCCCCTGTCTGTTTCCTGTGACTCAATAAGCTTGACAATGTCCATACCCTCCAAAACTTGCCCAAAGACGACATGCCTCTGATCTAGCCATGGTGTCTGTCATTTGCCAAAGTAAGACAAACACAAATATCATCTACACAAATAACTTCAGGTTTAAGGTTTTTGGTCAAACACAGGCAAGAACATGACATTTACATCATCAAAATCAACAAGCTGTTGTTTCTAGTGATACTTGCATTGCCTACGTGTTGGGTCTTTGAGAAAGTTTGCTAATTAAACTATGGACGACTCTTAACATATGTGAAGATACCAAGTTTTACATCAATTATCCAACAGGCATAAGCAGCAAAAAGTGGTGCATGTAGTTCTTGTCCAATACATTAAGGAAGATGATCAAACAAGAAGATCAAATCATCATTCAAATAATCTTTTCCCATCTCTTTTTCACTAGGGCTGATGCAGAGCAGTTTCAGCCTATTTTCATTTGAACCACCCATCCAAGGAGATTTGTGTTCTCAGAAAGTAGAATGTTACAGTTAAGCAGAGAAAACATCAAATGTGAATTGATATATCCCCAGCAACCTTTAACTATAACTTTTACAAGCAAAAGGCATCATTCACATACCTTGACAGTGCAAATGAAAAATTGGCTACCATTGGTGTTGGGACCTGCATTTGCCATACTAACTACGCCTGGTCCAATATGTGATACTGCAATACATTTTATGCTTCAGAATCACATGTGCAAAGACAACTGTAGATATATGGTAAAACTAATTGTTTTGTGTATTTTCTTTTTCCCTTTTATTTTTTCTGTTTGGAGGAAAATAACCCTAATAATTATATATTGGCTGAAGGAAGATAGGAGATACAAAGATAGACCAGATGTCCACATAAAAACAGTTTAACACCAAAAGATGACCACAAGATAGAAATATGAAAGCACCCATTAGTAATCCCCACCGAGACCAAATAGATTTGCTTAATTAACATCCCATTCCCAGGTATATGACAGACTTATAATTAAACACCATATCATTAGCTTTTCATCCACCCGCCAACCTAAAAGGGCAAAGATCAAATCAACATGGGATACCCACTGATGTCATATATACTATTCAATTAACACCACTAGCAGATAATAGAATGGTAGAGTTACAATAAAACATGGTTCTTATCATTAGCTTTTCAGCACCCCCAACCCAAAAAGCAAAGATATAATTGACATGGGAACTCGAGATATGAGAACTACAGCCTACAAAAGTAACATGAGAAGGAACAACTTACATTTGAAATTCTCATCTTTAAATGTACGACCATATATACTTTTACCTCCAGTTCCCTGCAAAAATTTCAAAATTTCACAGGATTTATATATCAATCACAGATTTGATAACTGAAAAGCTCAAAACAATGAAATTCCACTTAAAAATTTCTCTTTATTCTCAGATAATAACAGGTTACAAAGGAGAAAGTCTTATAGGGGGACGTTCCTATTGGACCATTCAATAAGATTGTGCCAAGTATTTGAAATTTTCTCTCACACAACTCAATCACCGTCATATTTGGCTGATTTTAAAGTGAACGTACAGGTGGCACGATTCTATTATACAGTCCCATAAATGACATAATGAGGACTGGGTACATCCCCATGAAAGACGTCTCTAATCAACTTTAAGATGACCTTAAAGTTGACAAAATATATACAAATTAGTAAGCATATAGATCAATAGTATTACATTGCTAGTTATGGAACAGGGAAAATTGACAAAAAAGACAATTGTGTTTTCAGTCATTCAAGATGATGCCAAGTGCTAGAGGGGGATTTCTTTTTTCCTTCTTTTGGGGTTGGTCCCTGCAAGGTGTCCAACAACTCGAAGCAACAAACTCAGACACTAACAAGGATTTTTTCAACATGCCATTCATATTTTCGTTTCTCAAATATATCTATGAGCAAAACATGCAGATCATCATAATGTAAACTACATAGAAAGAACTTCACTTTTGTTTTCTTCATTGGCACTTTGGCAGGCATGGAAAATTGGGGATGGAAGACACTAGTGTGACACATTAATAACTACCACAATTTTAAACAGAGAAAGAACCAAAAGAATTTTGAGCAACAGTATGCAGCCTAGACTGGAGAAAATAAATTTCATCATGAAGTAGTCAACACATAGGTCTTTAGCCAACATTAACTGAAAAGAAAAGCTCAGAGTAGTATTGCAGTTTCTTCTTTTGAAAAAGAAAATGCTAACCAGGTAAGGTTTATCATTAGTGGTATAAAGATTATCTCAACTGTCTGGTTATGAGTAGGCTGCAGCATTAGAGTTGGACAAAAATTAAGAACAGAATAAGCCCGAGGAAGAAAGTTCAAGCAACCATGCAACAAGTCCATTATTATTGCAATTCTCAAGCTAAACCTTCCGTGACTGATAAGGCTTTGGTGTGACCAGAGTTCAAGACAAACTTAAAACTAAACATCCTCTTTACTCCCATTATTATGCATCAGAAGTCATGCCAATAAACATCCGGGACAAGTTTTAAAAGTTGAAGCCATAGATGAAAACTCACCTCTACCAATAAACAAACAATCATCCATGGAAAAATCTAAGACTAAATAAGTATATCTATTCTAGAAAAACAATATCCACCCCATTGATAATAATAAAAATGTTTATACTCATCAATAACATCTTGATCAACATTATTAATTGCCTCCCACCTCTTAAAACCATTAGCTACTGATGGTCCCAAACAAGGTGTATGGGTTCAGCACATCTACCAGGGCATAATACTACCTTTATTGTAGTTATCATCTTGTAAGGAAATATAGCATGTATGACGAGTCTTTATTTCAGCAGCAAAGTTTAAACTACATAAGAGACCTGTCTATTCTGCAGATATCAAGGAAATCTGGTGGTTGTTTCCATTGAGAATGTAATAAAAACGGGAAGCAGTAACAGCTTTCCTTGTTAAATATTTCTTCATTGATGACTAAATTGTTGCGCTGTTTTCATCTGAGATATTTTAAACTTTACAAAAGGTAGAAAATGAATTCAGCATGCCTCTTAGAATGCTGAAAAGCTAAATTTGAACTCATTGATAGCTCCATGTGGTAACCTAATTGGAGAAGCATGTGGCTTTTCATACCAATTAATTGATTTACAAAACATATTAACAATAGTACGGTAAACAACTAACTAGAAACTAAAGAATCTAAAAGTGTTAGAGAGCACCCACATTTCCTTTATCAAAGTCTCCTCCTTGAATCATGAAATCTTTGATAACACGATGGAATGTGGAACCTTTGTAACCAAATCCCTTCTCTCCTGATAATATACACAGGTGAAATCATATTAAAACAGACTCCAAAACTAGATCTATCAAACCACGGAAACAAGAACATTGAACTAGTGTTTCATATTAAAATAAAAATCAGATGATACAACCTGTGCATAGAGCACGGAAGTTCTCTGCTGTCTGGGGCACATCATCCCCGTACAATCCAATGACAATTCTTCCAGCAAGCTTCCCTACTGGATTACCAATGCTTATATCGAAATATACTTTATTGGTAACTTTTGATTGTAAAGTTGCTACCTGAAACAAGTAAGAATCACAAATTCAAAAGCTATGCACGGAAAAACACTCAAAATGCATAAGTTTTCAAATAAAAACTTTGAGGAACCTAATTTAGAGAAACCAATAGTTGGAAAATTCTTATAATGCAATATCAAACTAGCTGGTTTTTCCTTTCTCAACCCCAAATCCAAATTCATCGATTAAAGTACCAGTACAAGAGTTCCAAATTCTCAGCATAAGAACTAGTAGATATTCAAAAAAATGTAAGAACATAAAAGGGAGGTTAACAATGTACACGCTTTCATTGTTCCCATTACCATTTAAAATTAAAAGATAGAAAAAAAAGGACATCTAAACTTATATTTCTTATAGCCCTTCATGTAAACAAGTAAAACAAAAAATAAAAAACAAAAGACCATAAGAAACCCATACCTCAGCACTAGCCCGGACCCCTCCACGCATAACGGTTTTCCTCGTACAAAAAGAAGTGAGAGGAGGAACTGGACGCAGCGAACCGGAGAAGAACGCGGAGTAGGATGAAGCATATGATGGCAAAGAAAACTTACTGGGAATCTTGACTGCATCACAAGTGTGACTCAGAACTTTGTTCTGTTGTCGTGCACCTGAGACAGAACATACGTTTATCTGCCAAAAACAAAAATGAATGAAGCATATACAGATTAAATTTACTTTTGAAAGAGCAAAAGAAAAGAAACCCAGAACGGAAAATAAATATCTAATGGAGAGGGCGTGTGTACTTGGGCTGTAAATGAAGACGCGGCCACCATTGTTGGAGAGCTGTCTGAGAGGGGGGTTGAAGAAACTGGTTACTGATAAGTGGTTTTGTTGGGGATTGGTGACGAAGAGTTCGAGGACGGTGTTTGATGCAATGACATATCTGTCCCTCTAATGATGGCATCCACTGCCACTCTACACCATGGAATATCCTACAGAAACGATACCTAACCTTAATAACAATTATATGTATATCTATCTATATATACTTTTATAACAAATTTTTTAATTAAGATAAAAAAAATAGGTGTAGTTTAAAATAATATTTGTGGAACAAAAATAATGGTACCCATTTTAATTTTAAAATAATAAAAAGATAAAAATCACTCGACAATTTCTTTAAAATCATAAATAAATTATTAAAAAATAACTGAAGATGTTCTTATTTATTTTTAAAAATTTTAAAATACTAATTTTATCAAAATTTGATTAAAAAATATCTTAATTTTTCTCATTCAAACTAAAACATCCTTATACTCATAATTTGTAAAATCAAACTAAGGTATTTATTTTCAAATTCAAATAAAGTTATCTCATTTAAAGATGAAATTTCATCACACTTAAAATTGAATATTGTCGAGTAAAGTAAAATATCAACTTATTCAAACATATTTTATCTTACTCGATATACAATTTCGAGTATGATAAAATCTCACCTTAATCGAAACTTAATTTTGAGTAAATTAATATTTTACTTTATCGAAACTTATTTGAAGATTGGTTTCAAGTAAAGTGTTCGATGTACGATAGTCAAATTGCATTCAAATTCTGTACTAGCTAATTTTCTCCAAAAAAACTCCACCAAATATACTTATCTTGAAATAAAACTTGTAAATAGAATTAATAATGATTTATTACAACGATTTATTTAAAATTAATATAAATGATGTAACATTATAAGTTTCAATCGGAGTGATTGGTTGAAGAAGAAGAAGAAGGGAAAAGAAAGTGTATGCGTTTTAATATGGGCACGGAGTATTTTTGTTCAAATTAGTTTAAAATGAGCATATTTAATTGAAATTTATGTGTGCGGGCATTTTTGAATTATGTTCAAGAGACGTGCGTGTATTTATGGTTGTCTTCCATTATTACTCACATATTCTACGTAAAGGTCGAAACTTTACTTGCTAGTCATTGGCCAAGCTATTGATGGACATGGTAGTGACGAAGTTATTAAAGCCGGTAATTCCAGCTTTGGGGATTCCTCCTCGGCATTCAAGGCCAGTTCCACTCTTCAATAATAGACCATCATTCTCATTCAGAGTCTCTGCTGCTAAAATGGCTACTACCAGTGAAGCTGTGACCAAAGCAACTGCTTCCGAAACCAAAACCATTGATTCACATCTCCACATATGGGCTTCTCCTGAAGAGGTGTGATATAATATTTCCATTATCTACATGATCATAGAAACATATTACTGACGAAGTCTTGACTTTTGTGAAGGCTGCAGATAAATATCCTTACTTTCCTGGCCAAGAACCCACCTTGCCTGGAAACGTTGATTTCTTGCTCCAGGTAACGCCTTAGCAAAATTTTTCTAATTTTATGTCGAGCTATTTATCTTGTACGGGTTTGCTTTGAATTGAAACTGCAGGATTATTTATGTCTTTTGGGTAGTTCCGTTTAGAAATGACTGATGCACCATAAAATTGTAATGTGGTTAGCTATTTATAACAATTTTTTTATCTACTTAGTGTGTATGGTTGATCGAATTGCAGTACGAATGGTTGTAATGTCCGCTGCATTGGATTATTTATTAATTTAAATGCAATTCTGGTAAAGCTTTTGTGAGCTTTCGATGACTTAACCTAGGACTCAATATCTTGTTATAAGCTGAAGATGTACTTCAGGATAAAGTTAAAACCATGGATCCTTTTTTAGGAAGCATTTGTATACATATTTAAGGAGGCCTTTTGATCTATTTCTTATTAGAAGTTTCCTTGTTATATTTATTTTATTCAAGCTAGAGTACAGTCAAGAATGATAATATTCTAAAATGAAATAAGTCTCATTATTAGGAGTTGAGAGCTAGAGAGAGAGAGAGAGCAACAAAAAGAAACCCATAAAGGGAGTTGTGAAGTTGAAAAGATTAGGACGTAGTGGGTGAGAAAGCTAGGAAGATTAAAGTAAATCTTGTATTGTTGTTATTCTCTTTACTAGTCAAATTGGTGATCTATGTAGACGTACCAAATTTGGTGAACCATGTAAATTGCTTGTGTTGTATTGTGGTTTGTTGTTATTCTTGGTGATTTATCTTTCTATTGCATGTTTACGGATGTATTTACTATTTTGAGTTATTGAACTAAGATCTTGGAAGGTGCTTCAAAGGCCCTCATTATTTGTCTGCAAGGTGTTTGATAAAATTCCTAATCGAGCACAAAGTGGTGTGCGGAATTGCACTCAGAGTTGACTGTCCTAACATTGATGATTTTCTTTCATGAATAATTGTACAAGATTGCCCTCTCTTAAAATTTCACGGGCCTACATTTAGTTCATTGATTTGACTGCCTAGTAAATATCTTTTTGGAATGAGGTACTATAAATGCTTAATTAATGTACCTTTTCCAGTTATAAAACTGTGTGCTATAGTAATTATCAAGTGATTCTGCAAAAAATTAAGATCTTTTTGCTTCTTTATTATATGTTAGTAATATTTTCATTTAGAATTCTGCCTGGTTACTTTTGGCTTGAAGGATGAGTAAATTTGTGTTAACTTCAATATTAGAAGTTAGAATGGTTTCCTAATCACATTGTCAAATTCTTTATAACATTCACATTATGCATAGGAAATTCTCATAATTCTTTCTAGTCCTTTCATCTTTTTTCCCTTTGGGCATTGCAGAACATGGAAGAAGCTAGCGTGGATGGTGCACTCATTGTACAGCCTATTAATCATAAATTCGATCATTCTTTAGTGACAAGGTCTGTTGAGATTACATATTTAGAAAAATGTTTAGTCTTCATTCTCATTCCATGTGTAAGGAATCAACATTTCACAAAGCTGCATACCACAAGAATATTGGGTTCACAGGAGTGGGGCATCATGCAGGGAGTTGATATGAGAGAAGTGTATAGGGGATACAACTCATATAGGATCTATCATCCCAAGTGATCAATCAGTCATTAACCTCATGGAATGCATGGCTTATCAGTCGTGCTCAACCTGGAGATCCTTACATACTTCCATATTTCAATTTTTTTAAGATTTAAAACTGAAGACTAAAGTTATCAGATTGGGATTTGGGTTCTCATGTTACTTCTACATTGTCAAAGCTGTTCCATCTTAGAAGTTGCCTTTAGATCATTCTGTCCTTACAGTGAGTTGCTGATCAAAGTGAGCAGGGGCATGCTTGATTGCCTCAAAGATGCCTCAAAGATGCATATAGTTGATTATAGGTTTTCCTTGATCTATTTGGTTCTGTTTATTGTCTTCACTATTGTTTTGCATAATGCCATTTTTATCGTTGACAGTGCCCTGAAGAAGTACCCATCCAAATTTGTTGGTTGTTGCCTTGCAAATCCTGCAGAAGATGGCAGTGGGATTAAGCAGCTTGAACAGCTAGTTTTGAAGGTCTTTTGATTGACTGTTTATTATCTCATAACCTATTATTTTCTTAGAGAAATCATTCTGACACAATCTCTTTTTATGCTAGGATGGTTTTCGTGCTGTTCGTTTTAATCCGTACTTGTGGCCATCCGGTCAACAGGTATTTTCTTGGTGTAAGAACTGTTAATGTTGGTCCTCATGTCTTGCTATTTTCAACTCAGTTTTGTTTATCATGTTATATTTCTTGAAATTTGGCTCAGTTATAAAGTTTTAATGGAAGAAACTTGTTCATTTTTCTGAATGAAGCAAAATATTTGTCTAGACTTCTTACTTCCACTGAACTGATAAACGGCAATTGTGATTTCTGGTCCAAGCATAGTTCTTGCAGCTAGTTGGATCTTGGAAGAGATGATATATGCAGTGAATTAATTGTTAACCTCTTAATTTGAAAATTATCCTTCTTGAAAGGGTAATGTGCTGATATATCTGTATAGCTCTAATTAGGTCATTGCCTGAAAATTTACAATTCATTTACCTATCAACATATTTGTGAGACTTCCAACAAGTGATGGGTTATGTTTGTCTTCACATCTTCAGTAGGTGCATGGCATAGCACAGGAAAGAATAGTGATGATATGTGTCACTTATTTCATTAATTTATGTAGATGACAAATGAAGTTGGGAAGGCAATGTTTTCTAAAGCAGGAGAACTTGGAGTGCCAGTGGGTTTCATGTGTATGAAGGTATGCAGATCTTCCCTGACTCTATTTTAACTGAAAATGCAAAAAAAGAAAAAGCTAATTACTTTGTAAAATATGTATTTGACTCAATCTGACATCCTGATATTCTTTATATCTTGCATAAAATTTGCTGCTAAGCTATTAGTACCCTTGAGTAAATTTATATTAACCCACTTGATAAATGTTAGATTGGCCATAAACATGAAGGTTTGGGTTTCTAATAGTACAATGGGATTTTCAGGGCCTCAATCTACACATCACAGAAATTGAGGAACTCTGCACTGAATTTCCTTCAACTCCCGTACTGCTCGATCATTTGGCTTTCTGCACACCACCTACGTGAGATCTCATCATTTGAAGTTCTTAGAGAAGCACTTTCATAATGAGTGCAAATGACAATGTTATCCATTTGTGTCATCTTGCAGAAACAACGAGGAAAGTCTAGCCTTGTCTAATCTCTTAAAGCTATCCAGGTTCCCACAGGTACAGTGCTTTGTATGACTCCAGCTGCTTGCTCTGTAAAAATTTTAAGAATGTGAGATGTCGTCAATTCTGATTCTGATTCTGATTCGGAAATCTTTCCAGGTATATGTCAAATTCAGTGCTCTGTTTAGGGTGTCAAGAATTCCATTTCCCTACCAGGATCTCTCCACTCTTCTCTCTCAAGCAGTAACCAGCTTTGGTGCAAACCGTGTTATGTGGGGAAGGTAACACTTACACTTTCGTTTATCCTTTCAAACTAAAGAATGCGTTTGCATAATTCAAAGATGTGGGCAGATTGGATGGTAATTCTAATTTTGATCATTGGTTTGTTTTTAACAGTGATTTCCCATACGTTGTTCCTGAATGTGGTTATAAAGGAGGGAAAGAAGCAGTCTCTCTCATTGCCAATCAAGTACCTTTGTCGTCTGAGGAGTTGGGGTGGATCATGGGTGGAACAGTCGGGCACCTGTTTCAAGATCAATGGGTTTAGTGAACAATATCCACGCGTGTAATATTAATGTCTCGTCTACAACAATAATAAAACAGCAACGATCACAAATAACTATTCGATCCAGAGCTTATTTATTGACCTTCCAGTCTCCTGAGTAGTAATGGCTCTTGCAATTTACAGAAGAAACTCAAACATTGCTAAAACTACAAATTCAAAGGCCAATTCTAATTTAATAATTGTATCAGCTCAGCCCTGCGAAGAACACTGCAATTTTCTACATAAATTCTATAAAGCAATTTGCCTCGTAAAAATTGTTAGTCTGTACAAAGACTCTACCCTGTAATGTAAGGATTCCTAGAACAGGCGTTCTTCCTGTATCACTAAGAAAATGTGTGAAAAAATAAAAAAGAACCAATAACTCTCATTTGAACCTATACAACTGGCTGGCTACAAATGGGGAATTATGCAAAAAATGGAATCGGCTAATCCTCTATTCGCTGGATTTCACCCATCATTATGCGATTGCTTGTGACTTTAAAACCAAGAAGAGCTGGATCAATCTGCCTCCCTTTCTTTCCTTTCTTTTTGCCGCTTCGACCGCCTTGTGTACCATCTGACGACTCCATCATCCCCACAGCTGCATGAGTCTCTGCTGCAACAGTTTTCTTGGCATTACTCTTCAACATCTCAATGAATGATGGCTCAGACACATCAGAATCACTGCATGATGAGGTACGGCGGAAGCGTGGTTCTTTCTTCCCAGATGTCATGTCTGAACCTTGGCTCACTGAATTTCCCGCAGGATCCTGCCTTCCTGCGAATTTCAAATATTCTATAGATCAGTATTAGCAATATTTGTATTGCAAACTACATTCAGACTCTCAAAACTGCCTACTCTCAACCCACCCAACCGACTGACCCGGGGAAGGAGATCTCAGTGAAATTGCTGACCACAGGGTACTATAAATAAGCAATACATGTAATAAAATCATAAAGGAAAAAATCACCACCTCCACCTCCCAATCTGTCCCTTAAAAATGAATAACTTAAAAATGAATAAATAAGGGAATTTTAGAGAGATGAATACCATCAGCAGAACTTGACAAGATTTTCCCTCTGATAACTGGATTAGAGTTCAGGTCATACAATCCTTCCTGGGATGATGAAGCACGTGAGACAGGTGGGCGTCTCAGCAAGATATTATCTTGAATCCTGGATGCAACCGGCAACCTATTAAGAAGAGCTCGAGGTAATAAATACCTTATAAACTATCAAATAGAAAAATTTGCTGTTAATTACATGATTTGAGATATATATATATATATATATATATACATATATATTAACTGATAGAATGGTTGTCAATGAAGTCTGTTGCCCATTTGCCACTATGATAAAGAAAAAAGTGCATTTATTCACTAACCCAATATGATGAAAGAACAATTCATGGAAGACATCTTGGGTCAAACCACAAAGTTTACTTGTCATAATTCACTAACCAGAGGCTTGCCAGTGACAGAAAATATCAAAAAAAAAAAAAAAGCAAAGAAAAGAGGCTTACTGATCCTTGGCAAAATCTTCGGTAAATGAATCATAAAAACCAGCATCAGTACCTTGGGGAAAAAAAAATCAGAACATGTAAATATGACTTAATAAAATTCAAAGATTCCAAATAAACAGAGGGAAAACTACCAGCAACTTGTGAAGCATGTCTGCTAAGAGCATTACTCGGAATCTCCACCCGATCTAGAGCAGCCAACCCTGCTTGCTTTGCTATGCCATCTTGTACCTCAAAAACTGAACCCTTTGTCATATCATCACTTTTGGATCCACGCTTCCTACCCTCCATCTCTGAAAACTCTTTGGTCAGAGATGACTGACGAATTATGTTAGAATCTTTGTACATTGCCTGCGTATTCTCGTTGATGTCTGAGAAGAGCAACTCTCCCTCAGAAAATGCTCCAAATTCGGATCTAAGTCGTAATTTTTCATTGCTTTCTAAACTGCCAGCCTGCTTGTCAGCTACATAACCCTGCTGTGATTCGGACGAATTAGAACCAAAAGATCCTACTTTAAATGAGCTGTTTGGACCTGCTTCTCGGTCTTGAAGAATATTGAACGGGTGATTGGAAGAGGATGATCCAGAGTAGACACCAGATGGTGACCTCTTCCCAAGAGATACTCCATTCATATTCATGTCCAATGACTCGGAAGGGTGATGTTTCTGATGGAGTAATTCCATCAACAATTGCCTGGACTTGTCATCATGGGAGCCATCTGACATCCATAAACTTGGATCTTCAGAGGTCATTTTAACTTCTGGTTCCCTTCTTTGCCGCTCGGCATTAACATGCAACTGTTGCAGTCGAGATTCCATCCACTCATTGGCCAGCTGCCCATTGGTCTCAGGCCAACGACCCTCTATTGCATCCAAGTGTGAAACGTTGGACTGGTTAGCAACTAAAGGGTGGTGAAGATTATGGGGATGGATGCCAGGAGAAAATGTTCCCACTTGACCAGCAGATTGCATATGGTTGTTCAATGCCTGTACATCCAGGCCATGAGGATGAGGCATAGCATTAACAGTATCCACATTCATCCTTGACACACCCGCAGGCAAAGACATCGACCGCTCAAATGGCAGAGAACCAGGTTCAAAAAGCCCTTGCCTGAGTTGCTCTTGTAATGAAAAATTTCTTTCAAGGTTAACCAGCTGCTCCTCATGAGGTGGCCTATGTTGTTGCTGGTAAATATCCAGCGGGCTAAACCCCGAAGAGTGAGGACCAGAAAGAGTCCGAAGCAACTGATCAGATTCATCAGCCTGCCAAAGAGGATCAATATGCCTCTCTTCCAGCACATTTGGTCGCTGCCTTAATCCCATTGATAATTGCCTTGCCCGCATCTGCTCTTGAAGAAGAATCTGATGCTCCAAAGCTTGCATTTGTCCATGTGGTGAACGTGACATTAGCTCCATTAAATCTCTCTGATGCTCTTGCTGTGGTGCCTGACCAAATTTCATTTGAATAAGCTGATCTAAAGATGGAGCAAAATGTTTTTGAGGATGATGAGACCGTTGTTGCACCTCATGTAGAAGGCGCTGCTCTAACAAAGCCTGATCAAGAACACTGTTAGCCCTGATAGGATCAATATGTGACTGCCCAAGTCCAGGATCAGGCATTTGACCATGCAACAACTGCTCAAGGAGCAGCTGTCGAGCTTGAGATTGCTGTCGCTCCAACAAAAGCTTTTGTTGATGAAGCTGCTGCTGTTGCTGCAACTGATGATGTTGAAGCTGAAGCTGAAGCTGCTGCTGGTGCTGGTGCTGGTGCTGGTGCTGGTGCTGGTGCTGGTGAAATGTCAAAAGATGTTCCAAATCAGGTGCAGGATTGTTTGCTAACTGTTGTTGGTGAATCACATTCTGACTTGGCACTTGTTCTAGAACTGGTTCATTCAGGCGTGCATGGGTAGAAAACATATTTCTCTGTTGGAGCTGCTGCTGTTGGTGCAGTTGTTTTGACAGAAGCTGCTCAGCTAGATCAAAATGGTTCTTTTCCTGTTCCATGCGTCGCATATTATGAGCAGCCATGGGATCTTGATAGACATTCGGGTCAGCAAGTGCATTTTTCCTGTAAACATCCGGCCACTTCTCAAAAGCAAGAGCCGGATCAGCCATGGTACTGAATGGGGCAGCTCTTCCCATGCTGGGGGGCATGTTGGTAGGCCTTGTTTGAGTTGCTTCAAGCTCAGACCACATCAGGCCAAAAGGGTGCAACTTGTTATCATTCTGCTTTGACATGCCAGATTCTGTCAATTCAATTGGATGAGATTGCTGGACAACAGGATCGTGAATGCTCCCAGAAGATTTTACAATATTATAGCCAGCATTTTCAGGTCTTCCAGGAAACAAAATTTCTACACAGACACAATCAACCATTAGCATATTACCTAGGGAAAAGGAAAGAAATCAAAAAGCTATTAATAAAAATATCAACCTTCATCTTGCGCAACAAGATCCTGAATCCTTTGACCCTCAGAATGAGGCAGCTGTAAAGGAGCTTCAGGCTCTGATAATCTGGTCTGAAGATGCTGAGCTGAGATGCCATCAAACTCGGACAATGATTGGGACGCATCATTAGTAACACCTGAAATGGAAGCAGTAGGTAGAGTAGACTCCATATTTTCTCCCAGAGCACCAAATTGCTCCAAATCAGAATTTGGATCGTTGGTACTGATACTCGTGTCTTTAGCTTTCAAATGTGGCATCACCTCACCCAAATCTCGGAATGGAGTTCCTTGAGGAGCGTCTGCCAGGCGGACTGGCAAGTCAATACCAAAAAAACCTTGCTCAAACCATGAAATGATATCAGCACCAAGAAATGGTCCTTGAATTGTCCCTTGAGGATCAACGTACAACAAAATTAACTGTTCGGGAGGGGTAACCCTTTCTAAGTCTTTCACAGTAGCATTGCTCCCTGAATGCTGCACATTGCCAACCTGTTTTTCCTCAGAAGAGGTAGCAACCAACAGAGAGCTTGAATCATCAGGAAGCTTGGATCTGATGTCAAAAGAAGCAGCAGACTCAACATTATCAAACTGATGATATTTAGTAAAAGGAGAGTCCAGCATTTGCCAATTTTCCCCAATATTACGACTAGCAGCATCAATATCTTTGGCACTGCTGACACCATTGCTTTTTGGAAGCATTGAGGCCTCTCCTTCTGAGTTCAATCCAAGATTCTTTGCAGTAACTTTAAGTTCTTCATGATTAACCTCTCTTCCTGAAAAAAAGGAGAGCAATTTCTTTCATAAATAAAACAGGTGCAGATAACATTTTTACCACTTTGATAGATGGAACTCCATGTTCAAATACTAAACCATATAATTATGACTCACCATCCAACAAACTCATATGCGAACTGCGATCCATCTTGAGGGGACCATTATCGTCAAATTGATATGCATCAACATTTTCAGCTTGGTGGAAAGTCTCAACAATCTCATCAGGAAGAACTGAGGAGAGGACACCCTGTTTTCCCTCTGAAGACTCCAAGTCTTCAGAACCTACACAAGAAACAAGTTGGTAGACTCAGCAAATAGGGTACTAAAATAACAAAAAATCATAGTTTAATAACTCAAAAAAATTCATTACCTGAAACATAATCATTTGATCTCCCCTGTCTGAACAAATTGTATGCCACCCCACTACTGGTAATCTTTCCCTTCCATATATCGCTAAGGACAGCCTATTAGCATCCAATGAACCCAATTTGAGGAACAAAATAACTTAAATCAATTCAGAAACAAAAGAGAAAAAAAAAAAGTTTTTTGAGAATTAACATAGGGCATGAAAGACAAGTAATGCTCAGATATTACCTCCTCTTCAGGATTGGGAGTAACAAATGCCAATGGTTCAACAGATTCTACTTGCGTTATAGGAGACAATTCCTCCATCCCATTGGGGACAGAAGCAACGGATGGATCAATCTTCTGCCGACGATAAATGTCAAGAAGCTTAGCCCTTGGGTAGCAAAAAGTATCTGCAGAGAGGGTAGGTTTCCCTGGGACACTTTCACTGTGGAAAGCACCAATGGGACCAGCAGATGAGCACCTCCCAATAACATTTGACTTTCCTCGTCCAATAGTAAATCCCAAATTTGTACTCTCCACCCGTCCTCTCTCAAGTCCAAATCCAGGTGCAGCACGGTAGGAAGTTGAACCACCAGAATGAAGCTCCATCCTGTGGCGAGGTCTCCATTTATCACGAGAATCTGCATCGCGCTCAGAAGCTGATCTATTGCTGCTTACAAAAGATTGACCGTCACTATGAGCATCTTCCTTCTCCTTCTCCGCATCTAGCCTCTTCTCAGTTCGGGACTCCTTCTCTTTGTCTTCAGGACCCCACCTAGATGACCATTTGCTATCACGCCGTGTAGTACCATCATGCCACCTATCAGAAGAAGTTAAAGCTCTGCTGTCAATTGAGTCTCTTGCTGGAACATTGTCAACTCGACGATCTGCTTTCCTACGATCTCGTCTACCACCAAGTAAGCTAGTTTCTCTTTCCTCCTCACGCCAGCGCCGGCTACTTTCATTATCAGCTACACTCCTCCTCCAGTCTTTTTTGTCCTCAGATCCTTCCAATCGCCAACTCTCCTTCTGGTTAGGATCAGTGGAGTTTCCAAAGGAGACAGAAGTTGGAGCACGCACATCCTTCCATACATGAAAAAACATTTAGAAAACAGGAATTTGATAAGCAGTGTCTCCTAACAGCAACTGAACCATATTTCAAACTCATATTCAGAAGTTGACTAACTTAAAATACTGAAGTCTATTAAGTTTATAATGTTCACAAATTTCCAAATAAATTTCAACATTAATACATAGCCTAAATTGCTCTGGAACTAGGAAAACTCTAAAATAATACAGAGCAAAAAAATACTTAAAAAATCAGCTCCATTTGATCTGCCACATAACAGATTATTCTTTTATTCCTTTGGTTGTAAACTGACATTCTGCATAAATGTAAAAGCTGAAATGGTACTCACACACATAAACAGAAGAGAGTGACAGAGTACTATAAAGGAAAAGCTAAGACAAAAAATTATAAAAAATAACAGAGAATTGGCTTTGAGGTTCAGGGGCATGCGATGGCATCTCTTTCAGTTACCCATCAAGAAATTTTAACACTATTAGATGATGCCAGTATATTTTTATCTTTTGAAGAAACAAAGATGGTGTGCTAGCCAAAAAGTCTTTCAAACATTACCAAATCAAGGATCAATCTATTTTGATAAATAAAAAGGCATCAAGTGTTGCTGAATGTGTATCTGGCTATAACCATTTTACCAATACCATGAAAACAATGAAAAAAGCAGTTTCAGTGTCTTCATAGAGTCCTGGAGCTCTTTATGGGAAGGAAAATCAGATAATGGAACAATAAATAGAATAAGTGGCATCACCACTCCAAAAAAACCAGTAATCACCCAGAACAGCAACATCAGTAATCCAAAATTAGGAAAGTTCCTTTCTAGCACTCCAAACAGCTAGCATATGCAAGTGAGATTATATCCAAATAATGAAACGTGGAAAAGAAAATTAATAACAAAAAAGAAGCTTATATTTTAAAGTTTCCCAAGACACCCTTATGTTTTAAAGTTTAAAGTTACCATACAAGTTTCAGTTGCCCGAAAGAATTCACAAGAAAATATGTCAGGTTCTCAATTTAAAAAAGGATCTTAATGCAAGCATGTCGCTGGTACCAAGTTGAAGCCTCTCCATTTCCCCGAGTGAGGGATGCCAAAAATACAATTTCTATCAGCCTCTAAGCATTTTCAAAAGTAATATGCAAGTAATCCATAAATTAACAAGTCCAGGACAACAACAACCCCTACAACAACAAAGCATATGCATATTTCTTCAGCAGCTAGATAAGTGAAATATATACACATCTGATCCAAGGAAAAAGGGGCAAGCAAATCCTACAGGCTACCACTGTTTCTGAACGAGTTTATTCAGTGCAATTACTAAGGAAAACTCTTTGACCCAGTGATTTAAGAGTCACAAACAATATGTTTCATCCAGATTACTGATAGTTTATAGTGCCAACATGCCAACCTATACGATGGGATTGATGTAGTATTGACTGCGAATTTGTGACATGAAAATACACCGATTAAGAGAAAATAATAGAATGCACTACCTTACTCTCACTTGGTTTGGCATAAAGCCACTGAGGAGACAGAGGTATGCTACTTTCTGATGCCAATTGATCTGCAATCACTAATCAATCAATTTTCCGACTTACACATTAGACAACTCGTAGAGATACACACAAAATACAAGTATTAAATAGATAAGGCAACATTATTCCACCTTTCGTCTCATCAAGTGATCCCAACTGAATCTTATCCGTGGCATCCCCTGTCATAATAGAGGAAAATTAAGCTAAACATTCAAAGCTACCTATATTGCAATATTAAAGAACATACCTCCCAAAGGTTTTAAGGGAAAAAAAAAAGCATATCCATTTGAGTTTAAATTGCATATCCATTAAAATTGAAATAGTGAAGTCCCCAATGCTGGATTAGACTTAAAAACGCATTTTGAAAATAAATCTCACTCAAACACGCTACAGAAAATTAAAAAACGAATCAATCGTAAAAATATAAAAACCCTAATTAACGAAGTGTAAATACCGGTGACTTCAGATCAATAAATCATAACATCACATTGACTCAATATTATTCAATTGATATGCGAAAATTGATATTAATACCTTTAGGGGTCCAAGGATGATCGGACGATTTAGAGGATATGAGATCGTCGGGTAGATCGAACTTGCCTTCAGCCATCGGAGGGTAGAGAAGTAACAGAGTTACAGATTAAAAAAAGAAAAAAGAGATAAGATCGAAAACGAGGAAGAGATGACACACAGTGATTGGAGTAACAACAAATACACAACACAAAGCTCGGTAAAAGAGAAAAGCCACAACGACAACAACAACAACCACCACCAAGGATTTTCAAATAAGAACAAGAGACGTGATTTGATAAGGAGGTTTCTTCTTTTACGTTGTTATTGGGAGTTTCGGAGATCCTAGCCTTTCGAAAACGTTTCGAAGGAAAATAGTTTGTCCAAAGGAGAGAGAGAGGGAGAGGTGTGTGTGATATACGAATGAATGATATGATGCGAGGAAGAAAAGGGTAAAGAGGGTTTGGGTGGTCAGAACAGCGAAATCTACTAATCAACTTATAATATCAAATAATATTACGTGATTGCACCTTGCTTTGCCTTGCTTTTAAATAAAATTACACTTATTAGTTATTTTATTTTATTTTATTTATATGTTAAATTTTTAATTTTTAAATTGATTTTAATTTGTACATTTGTGTTTATCCATACATATAATAGAAGATGTAATTCAAAATACGTTTATTTTTTAAAAAAGCGAGAGAGAAAAAACTTCTGACCAAAGAGAAAAGCAATTAGTAAAGATGGTTAAAATTATTTTTTGAAAAAATGCTTTAAAAAAAGTTATTTTAAGTGCTAAAAAGTTTTAGACAAATAATTACTTGAATATGCTTTTATAGTTACTATATATATATATATATATATATCAAACGGGCCTTTAATCAACGTTCATTTCTTAAATTACTATATATATAATAATTTTTAATAAATAATAGCATGAGGTTTTATTGTTATTATTTTTGCTACTAGCTCCAACATATCATTTTAATTTCAATGACAAAACAATGTGTTTAAAACTGTCGTATTAATATAACAATAAGCAAAAATATGTTGTGTCAAATAATTATTCTTTTTTAGTTGAAGGTGCAAGGGTGAATTTATTTAAATAAACGATTATATAATAATGACAAAGCTTTAACAATGTTTTTTGTATCAATCTAGTTAACTTACATATTATTCATAGATATTTTTTTTCTTTCTAAAAATGTTAAATAATCTCATATTTTGTATAAATTTCAAAATAAAAAGTGTTTTATAAACATTAACAATTTTAAAACTTTTCTTTGTCTAAAAAAATATATATACTTTAGTTATAATCATTCAATTTTGTAAATGCATTTAGTTATTATTTTAATGCTAAACGAAGTATATTAATAGCAAAATTAAACTGTATATATATAATATGTCCGTAAATTTTATTTATTACATGTTATAGAATATAGATTATTATTTAATAACATTGTATTTTTACATTTTAAAATATATATATATATATATATATATATATATATATAACAATAACCGGAAGTTGGCGTGTCAGTTAATAATAATAGTATATGTGAGGAGGTGCAAGTCAATTTCATTAAAATAAACCACAAGAGACAACAATGATAGAAAAGCCTGTAAAAAAAAAAAAAACAAAAACAATGATAAAAAAGCACTTCGCAGCTCAGTTACGTGTAGATTATATCATAATACTATTATTTTTCTTTTCGAAAAGGCCCATATCAGATATTTAAGTTGTCGTAATTGGATAGGAGAACATTACACTCCCACGACAATTCAAATAAAGTAATATATATATATATTTTTCATTAGATGCTTATTCGAATTATTAAAATATTTTTAATTTATTAGAAGATAATACAGTGAAAATTTCACGAAAATAGACAGACAGATTTGACTTTCTAGCTGGTGCTAATTTATTCTGGTGAGGATGATACGATTTCAGGCCGTGACATCTGTCCCAACAATATCCCCAGTGCATATCGGGCCAAAATACGGGCAGGCCCAACAGACCCACTTCAAGGATACAAGGATTTGTTCGATTAAGGGGTGCGATAAGAGCATCAGCGAAAGAGGTTCGAGAAAGTTCTGTCGAACATAATGAAACCCAATGAACAAACCGAACCAACTGAACCAGCCCTATCTACCTACCACTTTCTAGAACCATCTTCATTTCATGGAACCATTTTAATTTGACTAGTAAAGAAAATAGCAATAATTGCTAGCTTTTTGTAATTAATATTTTAATTTTATAATTAATTATTTTGTGATATTTTTATAATTATATATGATAATATAATAAAAAACAAACACCCACCAAGATAACACATAAAAAAATTTAAAGTTCAAATACAAAGAGGAATAGTCGTCCGTTTTCCGAACTCACAGAATGCTTGATAAAACGAAAAACACAAATTACACGTACATTCACCGGCAACTTGAATTGAAATTACAAACATCAGAATCACGGTAAAAGCAACAGACTCCATAAGCAACTTGAATTGAAATTACAAACATCAAAATCACAATAAAAGCAACAGATTAACTATCTCTTTCCGCATTTTTTGTTATCCGGTGACGTTTGACAACCATCCACAGTCGCAGCAGCTTGCCTCTTCTTCTTCCTCCTCAACCTCTCACACATAAACGCTCTCTCCAGCTGCTCGACCCTCTGCGATAATGAGCTCAACATCCTGGTCTGCATTTCATTCCTCTCAAACAACTGGGCCATCATATCCATCATCTTCTCGTTATCCTCCATCATCCTCTCCAACAGCTCTCTGTTTCTTGTATTATCCTCTCCTGCGCCACTATTTTCTTTCACATTCACCTCTTTATTTTCAGCTTTGTTAGTTTCAATAGCATTGTTTTCATGCTTCAGTTGTGAATTATCATCTTCTTCACAAGCTTCAATCAAGGTTTCAGGATTAGCAGAGGAATCCGCCTGACTCTCGGTCTGACTCGTCCCCACACTCTCTTCCGGACAATCACTCACCGTTGGCATCGCATCATAATCCTCAACAACCTCCCGATCTTTTCGATCGTCTATTGAGATTGTGACAGTTTCTTCATCTTCCACTTCCTCGCGACTTTTCACAATTTCTTTATATTCCACAACTTCGGTTTCTTCTGGCATTGAATCATCATGATTTTCACCATCCTCCTGATTCTGATCAACAGCTTCCACTACCTTTCCAACATTATCAACGACATCATCTTCTATAATTTGACCATTCTTATTGTTAGAAGAAACAACAGCGTCCAGAAATTCTTGCAACGCAATCACTTTCTTAATAACGGTCTTTCTGCAATCCCTAACTCCAGAATCCACGCCTCTAACGGAATCCAATCTGAAGAGCAAACTCATTAACATCTCATTAATTCTTAGTCTCTCTTTCGAATCTCTCCCAATCGAACCAATGGTCTCTTCCTTCGAAATCCTTTTCTCGATCTCCTCCACTTCGCTTCTTATCTCCGCAATCTTCTTGAAACTTTTTCTCACCAGGAATCCTCTGAATACTTTCTGGATCTTCACGGCCGAATCGGATCTACTCGGCCTCTGCTCCGACCCAACGTAGTGTACCGGGATCACTCGCACGCTAGGCGAGTTGTGAGAATGGGGGCGAGTGCGACTGCTAGACGGTACGTTCCAGTAGCTCCTGCCGTAAAAAGGACTATCCATCATCTTGTCAAAAAACAAGTAAGTTTCCGAAATTCTTTTTCTTAATTTTACGCTCGTATTTCCGTTATGTGTTCTTGATAGCTAGGGATGGATTGTTGTTGAGAGAGATATATAGAAATTTGTTCATTTTTTTCCTTGAAAGTTCGAGAAGGTGCCGGGGAGGGAGGATATTTTTTTGGGCATTCAGGGTCTGACCGTTTTAAATTCTAGATTTATGGAGATTCTTCTTTAATATTTAGCGCGGGAGTAGGGCCGCGCGGTTAGGGGTATATTAGGTAATGCGGTGGTCCCGCGCTCCAACTTACTTAAATCTTGAGGTCAATGTGCTGCACTGCTTCCTTCGCTTATCGTGTCACACCTTGATGTATCGCATTCACTACTTCTTTAACAAGTTTCATCGGTTTTTTTAGCTTTTTTTTTATTAAAAGAATCTTAAAATTATTCTTTTATTTAAAATATATAGTTGGAATGATCAAATCCCCGTAGTAAAGTATAAAAAGCATGCCAAAATAATAAAGTAACGAAAGAGAAATTATTAATGCGAATGAAAGAGAGAACATTGCACATAAATTAATGAAGTTATGAAGTGCGTGCATGTCGTGTGCTATATTTTTCATAGAAAATTATGTGTTATATTACTTATAAAATAACTTCATAAATTAATGTGAAGCTTAAATTTTTATATCTAGTCCATTTATAATGTATAATATTACTTATAAAATAACTTTAAACCCTTTTGTTAAAGTCAATTACATAGAAAATTTTCATATAGTATCCTAATTGACGTTGTATGAATTTCATATTTATTTATTCGCTCTCTTAATTAGAAAAAAAATGTTATTGCATTGAAGAGTAATTAGAATATTTCAATACATTTTACATTTATGGTGGTTGAATATCTCTTTAATAAGATTTAAATTTTCTTTTTTTTTTAAAGAACAAGGAAAACTTTTTATTCACATAACACATATTACATGAGAAAATGCAAATTTATGCAAATTAATACTAGGATCATGGAGAGGCTAATCTTAACACCATCATTTTTGGTGTTTACAGTTGAAAAGAAAAATTTTGATAAAAAAAAAGGGATTTAAATAAGAGTTTCACCAGAATTTTTTCAACTACATCTTTTGCAATAATCCTTGTATGACATGAAATTTTCTAGATTTGAAACTTTATATTTTTTAATCTTGCCAAATAAGCCATTAATGTTTCAAATTTGTAAAAAAAGTCACCATAATAATATAATTAAACTAAAGACAATAACAAAACCATTAATGATGGTTGATTTGGATGGAAATAAATCAATATCAGGTGAATCTCCACCTAAGATGAGAATAATTCATCATAGATATAGATTTATGTAAAAATTTACATTTATTAAAAAGAGAAGAGCAAAAAACAGAAAAAAGGAAGGAGAAATCTCACCGGAGAGGGAATAGAACTCTCCCTCCCATGAGAAAAGGGTGGTTTTTGCGGGTTTGGTTAGAAAAGAAAGAGAAGGTTGTACAATTGTCAATAAGATCTAAAGCTAGAAAGAACAAATACTAGGAAATGAAATGAGTAAATTCATTCCTTAATTTGTTAATGATTGCAGACTTTATTCATTAGTGGGTACATCTCCATATGAATGAAACAGACAAAGGATGAAATTTCCGAAGAAATGATAAAATAAAATAAAAAAGTACAGCTTATTCTGGTTGGCTGTTGCTGTCTACAGTGCTTCGAATGTGACTGTTTGTTTTCTTTGCTTTTGAATGCTTACTGATGCTGCGCTTGTTGTCACTCTCTCATTTGTACAGAATTTTGCATATCACATAAGTCTCAATTCTAATATATACTTCGGGAACACCCTATATATGCTCACTACTTTAGAGTCTGTTTTTTGACCTTGGTTTTTAGGGGTTTTATCCACCGTATTAGCTGAAAAATACATGAGATTTTAGTTCGAAAATCACAAATGACAAATTCATATGTGATTTATTTGTACCCTGATAGCTCTAATTTCCAAACTCCAAACTAATGATGAAATCAAACAGTTAATCCATCCAAACTTGCTTCAGCTGTATGCTTTATTAAAATTGAAATCTATCTAAATTCAATCGTTCTTACATGAGAAAAAAAGAACTAAAAAAAAGACTATATGGCAGAGTAGTCTGTTAATTTTCATGCAAGATTTGGCATTCTTGAAAAGAAGCTGAATCAGTCATTATTATCAATTCACTCTTTCACAGCAACTGCTTTTTAATTTTGCATACCGCACAATTCACCATCTGCAGAAACAGAGCAAAGTAAATTATTAGCACCGAAACTCAAATCAAACAATAAAGATTTGCTTTCCTTTTTGCTTGGGATGCTTCAAACAAAGAGATTTGCTTCCTTCTGCTTGGATGCTTCTGTACCTTGAATTTAAGATTATCACCTATTTGAATTTGATTGGTTGGAATCAAACGGGGATTCAGTCTAAGTTCGCTCATACTCCAAATACTCCTCTTCCCTGCTGGAGCCTCTCCAAATAAAAATGTCCAGTTTTTCTTAAATCCAACCATCATTTTCCGTTCTTTGTCAGAGAATACCGGCACGTCTCCACCTCTAGTCTCCCAGTAACCATTTTTTGCCACCACCCTTAGCACAGAACCTTTTACGCGTTTGTATTCTAAACACGTGAAAAAATAAGCTTCATTCGGTTTACAGTTCTCGTCTACGTTATATAAAAGAAAAGAAAAGAAAAAAACTACAGTTAGTACTGCACATTAGACACAATATATACAACATCAACCAATATAGCAAATTAAATTTAAAAAAACTTACCGAATGGAAGTTTATCAGGATCATAATCTGACAAATTGATATCTATGATAGGATGAGGAGGAACGGCTTTTCCCAGTATCTTGCTGTAAAGATAAGGTTTGATTAATTCATCATCGGAAGGCCAGAAACGGTATCCTAGTGGCAACATTATACCATTAATTCTACGTTCTTCAAGTCTTGCGTTGAAAGATCGCAAAACAATTTCTACCTCTGATTTTGCTTTTGCTTTTTGTTGCTCTAATTCTTTGTTCATCTTCTCTTCGTCAGATGAACGGCTGTAATTGTCCGTCGTCTCCTCCTCCTCCTCCTCATCGGACGAAGCACGGTTGTAGTCTTTCATCGTATTCTCTGGAATGAGCACGTTGATCTTGCTTCCTTCCATCTTAACTCAAGAAGGTTAAGGTTGGCGGGGAAGCAGATCCGTTAGTGTGTTTGTGAGATAGAGGAATCGAATCGCTTATTACATATATATAGGAGGTGCGGATAGAGAGATGTCACTCTGAGAATAGAAATCTTCAAGATTAACGGTCCCTTTACGCGTAGACTCCTTGGATGAATGAATCCTTTTCCTAGTCGGATTCGGTTTTCACCTCTCTTTTGGTGTCTGGGAATCCTCTCCCTATACGGATTTCCTTATTTTAATTTCTCGATTTTTAAATACGACTTGTCGACTGACTGCTTCCCACTACAATTACGGATATTTGTTGAGTTCGGCAGGGATTTATGTAGCGGAGCGAGTCAGCTCATCAACTGTTGACTTGCACCGCAATTAGGCGCATCAGTCATCAGAACAGCCTATGCTAAGAAATGCTAAACCTTTTTTTTCGCTTTTTGTCCAATCTATCAAAAATATTATTTAAAAATAATTAAAAAAACAAAAAAAAAAAGCTTGAACTAGAAAAAGTCCTCCCCCTTTAAAACAAAGCATTTTATGTATACTTTATTTCTAAAAAATATGCTATATTATATATTATACAAATTAAATAACTTATTTAGGATTATTGTGAGATTATCCAACAAATTTTGCTAAATTAGAGTTGAACAAAATGGCACGATTTCATAGTCCCTTTTTCTTGTAATGGGTTTCGGTTTTTTACATAATCAATAATTTCAATTCTATTTTAATGAAGTAAATTGATTAAAGAATTATTTAAAAATAAAAAAATCTTAAACTAAATTTTTTTAATATTTTTTATTAAAAATTACACAATTCAACAGAATCAATTGAGTTCAATTCAAAATGTTCGATTCAAATTTTCAAAAATCGAACCGAAACCTGCCCACTGGGTATACAGAAATTAAAAAAGGGTGAACGTAGTAAAATTTTATTGAATTGGTGCACATATAGTAAGTTTGTTTTATGTTTTAAAAATTAAGATAAATTTTGAAATTGTGTTATATTATATGTCAAACAAAAGTAGAAAACGGTAACAAATATGAGGTCAAAATAAAAATTAGTATTTATTAAAATATTTTAATAATTATCGTTACCTACTTTTATACTGAAACGTTTATGATATGACATTATAGAAATGTTAGACGTCAGATAAAAATGAAAAGAAAACTCCAAGTAAAAATTTATATTTATCAAATATTTTAACTCTTTATTATTTTTAAAATAAATAAAATTTGTAACGATTTCAAGCATATTATTGCACCACTAGTCGAGAATATATAGATCTCACAAACCAAAATTTCAACCATACATATTATAATTCGTGTAAGTAAAAGTAAATTCTAAATTCAAATGCGTGTAATAATATTATTAGCTACGTTAAAACTTAAAGGATCTGTTTCTAGCAATTAAATAATGAAATTTAATAATCAATGCTTTTCAGTCACTGGTCATGCTAACAATTAATCTGAGTGTTTGAACACAGTAAAAGAGAGCGAAGATAATAACACACCGAAATAAAAGATATCGAAAAGAAATTTTCTTTTGATTTTTTGAGTTCAGTCGAACACAAATTAAATTTGTAAAGGATAATTAATAGAAAATAGAAATAAATTTCTAATTTAAGTCTAATGAAATTATATTGTGAAAGAAGTCTAATTTCAGATTTTTATGTTAATTTTTTAATAACCCTCCGACACGTAAACTTGATGTGAAAAATTAATTTAGCAGCATCTATCATATAACAGTAAAAGTCTAAAATTTTTCCATCTCAAGCACCGCTTGATCGGGAGCCGCCTTTAGGTTGAAATCTATGTCTGGTGGGAACGCGTGGATCTGCGAAGCCTTTGCGAGACCTTGCATCTTCCAACACTCTATTCGTCTGTGGATTTCCTGTTTGTAAGTTTTTGAGAAGGCTTTATGTTTGTTCTTCATGAACGACCCATGGTATTAGATTTAACCATTTCAATTCTTTTCTATTATTTTAAGAGAATTAATGATTAGCTACTTCTTAGTTTTCGCAACAGCGCAATTAATTGACGGGTGAGTGTCTAATACCCCGTTGTTTTGCCTAATACTCTATTACCATTCTCTAATATCTAATTGTTTGGCTTAATATCCATTATTCTTGTTATTTGTCAAATATCTTATCACTCTTGAATTATTATTTTTTAATTGAAATTGTTACCTTTTGAAAATAATTATTAATTTACCCTCTTAATTATGTCAAAAATTTATGCTCATACCTGTCATTTTTTTATCGAGCAACTTAGAGTTGGGTTAACTGCTACTATTGATTACGGTCGTACATCATTCTTTAGGTTGCTACGGATACCATTACGACGAACTAATGGTGATAATACCATTGTGTACCTAACTTTTAATGTTAACTTATAAATGGTAGGTCGATGATATCATTACGGCGAACCAATGGTGATGGTACCATTATGTACTGAACCTTCAATGTTAACTTATCAACGATGGTTTGATGGTATTATTATGGCAAACCAATGGTGATAGTATCATTGTGTACTTAACTTTCAATGTTAACTTATAAACGGTGGTTCGACGATATCATTACGTTCGATAATATAATTACGGCGAACTAATAGTGATAGTATCATTGTGTACTTAACCTTTAATGTTAACTTATAAACGGTGGTTCGATGATATTATTACGGCAAACTAATGGTGATAGTACCATTGTGTACTTAACCTTTAATGTTAACTTATAAACGGTGGTTTGTGTACTTAACCTTTAATGTTAACTTATAAACGGTGGTTCGATGATATTATTACGTCGAACTAATGGTGATAGTACCATTGTATACCTAACCTTTAATGTTAACTTATAAACGGTGGTTCGATGATATTATTACGCCGAACTAACAGTGATAGTACCATTATGTACCTAACCTTAAATGTTAACTTATAAATGATAGTTCGATGATCAGCGGTGATAGTCAACCTAGTTTCATTGTGTACCTAACCTTCGATATTGACGATCAAAGATAAATGGTGGTCTGATAGTCGGACATATATCAGAGACAATGGTTAAAGGCGATCAACTTAACTCTCTTCCAATAAAGAGATAACACTTTGACCGCATATACAGTAATCAAAGGCTTAATGATGGATCAACTCAGTTCTAAGCTCTTCAATAAAGAGATGACACTTTGACCAATAGAGAGATGACACTCTAATGACGGCGGCTGTCAACCCTGCTCTAAGTCTCTCAATAGAGAGATAACATTTGTCACGGTTAAGTCAACTCTAAGTTGCTCAATAAAGAGAATGATACTCGTTGGGGTCAATTTAGCTCTAAGTCATGAGATGACACTCTGACAATCAACTCAACTCTGAGTTAGAGATAACACTCTGATGACATATATCAGAGGCAGTGGTCAAATTCAGCGCAATGTTCAGCGGTGGTAGTCAATTTAACTCTAAGTTGTTTCATAGAAAGATGACATAATGATATGACACAATAATGACGTCTATCAGAGATAGTAGTTAGTGGTGGAACTCAGCTCTAAGTTGCTCAACAGAGAGATGATCGTCGTATATCAGTGATGGTAAACTCAGCTCTAAGTTTCTCAATAGAGAGATAACACATTGATGACATATATGAGAGAAATAAATTTTTGAATGATCCAAATTTCTCATTTATTAACATAAGACGCTGATAATTAATTGGGTACTGTGTCTATCAACTTGCATGGGTTACACCCAATAATACTTCATTAATTTCAAATAACCTTTTTGCCTCTATATATATATGAACCTGCAGTTCTTTTCATCATCTTCCTATATCGTATGCAAGTAATTATCAACACTCGAGAGTATTATCATAATGAGAGCTAAAATGTCTGCTGAAGAACTTCTTTTGTTAGTGGTTATGGCTCTGTGTCTCTTCAGTTCAGCTTCAACGTCAAGTAATAGATGGAGTACCGATGCACATGCAACATTTTATGGCGACATGGGTGGCCATGAAACCATGCGTTAGTAATCACTCGCCATTTTCTCTTTTCTCACCATCTAAATTTAAACTGATATCTATTCTGTTGGGTTAGTGCAGAAGGAGCTTGTGGCTATGGCGATCTATTCGAACAAGGTTACGGCCTCAACACAACAGCCTTGAGCACAGTTCTCTTCAACAATGGCCTAACCTGCGGAGCCTGCTACGATATCATGTGTTATAACAGCAAAGAATCGTGCCTGAAGGGCAGCGTTCAGGTAACAGCGACAAACTTCTGCCCTCCGAATTACAGCAAGCCTGAAGAAAATTGGTGCAATCCTCCTCTGAAACATTTCGATTTATCACAACCCATGTTCCGAAAAATTGCAAAGTATAAAGCTGGGGTTGTCCCCGTCCTATACCGAAGAATTCCCTGTATTAAATCCGGAGGGATTAAGTTTGAAATCAGGGGAAATCGTTACTGGATACTTGTTCTGGTGTACAATGTTGGGGGTGCTGGTGATGTGATAAACGTAAAGATTAAAGGCTCAAGAACGAATTGGATTCAGATGTCGAGAAATTGGGGCCAAAATTGGCAAACTGCTGCAGAGTTGGTGGGTCAAAGTTTGTCGTTTCAAGTGACTGCTAGTGATGGAAAAATGGTGCAATCTGATAATGTTTGTTCGGATAACTGGAAATTTGGTGATGTCTGCGAGGGCAAGAACTTTCCGACTGGAATATATATATAGAATTAACAAGCTATATGTGTGTACATAATGTATACTTCATCATCGGATGCCATCATGCTTATTTGAATAAATAAGATTGGCTTTCTGGACTTTGATTTATATTTTAATTTTTGCTTTTTTTAAGTAATGAAGATTTAATATTCGTTGGACTGACTTAATTTACATATTGTATGTATCCAACTACCGTGCTTAATTAATACGTTTTTTATTCACAACTGAGTTCATGGCACAAATCAATTATTATTCTGCACAATCCAAGCATAATTTTTGTAGCAAATGAATGTGTTGTTTGATAGAAGCAAAACTGACAATCTTATACACAAATTATGTATGATAAAGTGTACATAGAAGATTACAATAACTTCTCAAATGTGTACATTCACACCTTATAAAATCGCATATTTGATGCAAATATATGTTCTTTAAAGCAAATGAGTGTAGTTTTATTCAAATAATTACATTTTTAATATTTTTCCTATCTCATCACCAGCTCGAAATTGACGAGCACTCGATTTTGGATTCGAGCAATTACATAATTTAAAATTGACTAAAGTAACAGTATGAAAAAGTTCACTTGTCTGTGTTTTATTAGTTACAAATTTAATTTGTCATATTATTAGTAAAAGTATTACTAAGAAGAGTTAGCTATAATATGTCATAAACGGTCAAAAGAGAAACAAAAACAAAAGATTTTTATTTGTAAGAAATTTGTACAACGAATAATTATAAATTTAGACAAAGAGATGCTATTTTAATTTAACTTGAGGTAGAGACCATATGAAATTGAATTCCTTAAATAGGGATTACATAGATTGATTTAATTTAAACTAATTGGTAATTGCAGATTATTTGTTTTTTTTTTTTCCTTTTTTTTTTCACACAGAAGAATCACTAATATAAGTATGCATAAATATCCATATTCCCACAGCACAATTCTGAATTCCCTTTCTAATATTCTATGAAGTTAGGAAATTCTTGAACCATTGAACAGAGTTTTTTGGGTATCTCTTGAGGTTGTCCCTGTAATCCACAAAATAGAGGCCAAATCTTGAAGTGTACCCAGCTCCCCACTCCCAGTTATCCAATAAAGACCACACAAAATACCCTTTCACATTGCACCCATCTTCCCTGCATATATCATCAACCAAAACTCCATTCATATTAGCTTTTGCTTTTCAAATAGGGAAGCTACCTCTATCTTAATTTAATGAGAAATAAGTAAGATGCTGGTATTATTTTTACATACTTGATAGCAGCTTGCAAATTTGTTAGGTAGTCATTGTGGTATTTGATTCTTTTATCATCCTTCAGAGCTTGTTTTAAGGAGATAAATATGCTGTTTGGATCATCCATCCCTGTAAGCACCACGAAAATTGATTACTCTGCTCAATACTTGCTTCGTTTTCAGGGAAAATAATATCTGTAGAAATGGTTGTTGTTTGTGAATAAATCAAACAGGTATGTAGTGAAGAAGATTACCATTTTCAGTGATGATGACAGGAGGATTTCCATACTTTTGCTTGATGTAATTCATTAAGCTTCTCATCCCACGAGGCACTATGTACAACCAGATTGAGTTTGCCTGCAATTACATTATAATTAGGCAGAAGAAAATAATGTTGTTGCAGCATCTGAGTTGCCGAAACAAATATGGAAGAAAAGAAATTCAAGTTCAATAGTCTAGATACCCTGTCTGCAATAGGCTTCCCATTAATACTGAAGGCTGAAAACCATAGGAAAACATATAGCTTAGCACTCTTGTTAGTGATATTTTTAAAACCAAAACGATTTTTAGCAAATTCTAGTAAAATACACTACAATAATCTCAAATGCGGCATTCTGTTAAGACTTACGAAGAGTAATGGCCCCAGAATCTGCAAGAGAGTCATTGAGCAGAACCCCGAGTAAATTTGATGAATTATGTTGGGCATAGAATGTAGTGTAGTGATTAATTCCCACAAAATCCAGAGACCCCTTGAGTAGAGCAGCCTCAGAGTTGGAAAATCTTGGAAGTCGGCTTCCTACTCTACTCCTCATTGAACTCGGATAATCCCCAAACATCAAAGGGTCTAGAAACCTGAAGGCATATATAAATTGGCATGATCACAAATACTACTCTTTCCCATAACCTAAAAAGATAAAAGTGATTGCTTATTTATGTTTACCAGCCAAGCTGGAAATCTTGAGCTCTTTGTGTTGCTTCAATGTCTTCAGTGGAGTTTGTTGCAGATTCATACCAAATTACATCAAATGCTACCCCAACTGATCCACGCTGTTTCGCCTGCATATATAGCAACTAATTTTAGTTCCCGGCTTGTGTTTTTTTAACATAATGAAAACTGCTGCTGATGCCAATGCAACTGTAAACTTCACCTTGTATTTTTTCCTGTATATGTCTGCCACTGTTGCGTGAGAGAGAAGAACATTGTGGGCGACTATGTAAGGCTCGGTTGCAGAGTTCCCAGCCCTGCAGAATAGATGAAGAAGGATTGAGCAGCGTCCAGGTGCCTGCAGACCCACATCATAGCCTTGTATCGAAAATGTGTGTGGCTCGTTGAATGTGATCCAGTGCCTCACCCTGTCGCCAAATTTCTGAAAGCACGTTTCGGCATACGCAGCAAAATCCTTTCTGTAAACGAGTATGACCCATAAATTCAATTTGTATTCACATAAGGATAAATTAAAAGAGTAGAAGTCTGCTTACATGATTTGGCGATCAAGCCATCCATTGTATTTGTCCTCCAAGGCCTGAGGAAGGTCCCAGTGATAAAGGGTCACATATGGTTCAATCCCTGCACATGAATGTTAATGTTAAACTCAATTAATTTGTACAATTATACTGCTAAATCTGAAAAAAGTTTTAAATTATTAGAATACCTTTATCAAGTAGAGCATCAATGAGTTTATTGTAATGATCAACACCTGCCTGATTTATCTGTCCAGATCCATCTACAATGCAAGGTAATTAAATGTCAGAATTTGTTCTTATTAATTTGCTGTTCAAGGAACGCTGTAAGAGTGTTATAGATATACATATTCTGAAATTGCAGATGAATATAATGTTAAAAGCTGCATGCTTACTAGGAAAAATCCGAGACCAAGCAATAGAAAACCTGTAGGCATCCATTCCCATGTCCTTCATAAGTTGTATATCTTCCTGTTTCAGGAAACAGCTTAGCCCCAAATAACAAAGCCATTCTTCATTCTATCATTGGGGATGAGTGTCAATTAATTCGTGGACTTACATTGAAACGATGGTACTCATCCACTGCAACATCAGCATTACTGGAATCCAATATCTTACCTTCATCAAATTAAATATCATCTCAAATTTCGTTACAAGACAAATGTGTGTGAATTCAAATGATCATCATAATTACCAAAGAGTAATAATAACAATAAAAATATAAGAGCATAATTACCAAAAGTGTGTGAAAATGTGTCCCACACAGTTGGTCCTCTTCCATCCTCTTTCACAGCCCCTTCATACTGCCCAACCAACAGAAAAAAAAAAAGGTCATCGAACGCTTTTGAAAATTGGAATTAAGCCGAAATTCTGATGTGCTTTTCGTTGAACTGTGAACACAATAACTGTCTTTTGACTTTTTACCCAAAAAAAATTTGAATGCTCATTTTATATACACATAAAATAAAATAAATTCAACCTTATTATTACCTTAACTAGTCAATCAAGTTTAAATTAAGAAAAATATATAATTTTACGGCTAATAGTTCTTCAAAATATATGTATTGAAGAAAAATATAAAAACAAATGAGTTTGGAGAGTTTCTCTCTTTAAAAATAAAAGTATTAAATAATTAATTAGATGAAAAGATAAAATGAGGTTATAGTCATTCAATTATATTAATCCCGTGTATGGATAGATATTTAAAGGAAAAACAAGAAAATAATAAGAGGCTCCCAATATATTAAATTTTTATAATTTCTAAGATTTATATTACGTATTTCAATTATTTATGATGTCATATCATTTAAATATTTTAAAATAAAATTTAGAGAGAAATAATAATAATAAACATTTTAAAATTTATTCCTAAAAGAAATGCATTTCAAATGATGTTGCAAATAATTAAGGAGTCATTCACAAATAAGATAAAATAAATAATGTTACTTTATACACAAATTTATTCTTAATAGTACTATTATATATAAGAAATTGTTCATAGAATTTGGTATGATAGTCTACTATTATTAATATATATATATATGTATATATGCAGAAAATTAAAAATAAAAATAAATTATGCAGAATGTGGGGTAACAATACATAACATGACATTAATATATGTTATACATGAATTTATATCCTACTATTATTTATTTATAGGCTAACGGATTTTTAGGGTTTTTGTTTATAAGTTTTGGATGTATAATATAAGTAGTGCATTAAAACTACAAAAGTATTAGGGTAATTTATAAAATTACAGAAGATGAGGGCGTTTAACAAAATTCGGAATTTGAAACCTACGGGAAGTAACCGCAAGTCGGGAATGTCCCCGGTTTCTAGACGAGATATGGCCTATAAAAACCCGCCGTTTTGCAACCGAATATAATTATGAATTGACAAAGATACCCTTGATGCACTCTCGAGAAGAAAAGAACAATGGAAAAGCAAAAAGACATTTTATTTTCGTCTCTCTATCCTCAGCTTCAAACAGAAACAACTCAGATGACAGAGTGCAGATGTAGAGGCTTTTGTCTTCTTCTTGCACGAAGGGAAACCAATTCTATTTATTTTATTTTATTTATTCTGGCAAATGAAGGTCAAGGGTTATCATGATTTGGCCATTATTGAATCAATCTTGTCGATCGAGAACTAGAAGCTAGGTTGTGGCGCCTCACGTGAATATATACCAGAAATAAATTAGTGGACAGTTGTGTTCCATGCTTGAGCAAAAATTGCAGAGAGACAAGACTTAGAAAAATAAATATGATATAGATAGTGATATATACCAACCTGGAAAGCAGAGGAGGCAGTCCCGAAAACGAAACCCTTGGGAAAACTGGTTCTGGTAATATTCTGTGAAAAACAAGTCTGAATCCCGAAAACGAGCAGCAGTACTGCAACCAAAGCAATGTCGTCTTTCCTAAACTGCATGGTTAATTTCACAATCTATATGCACAGATAGAAAGAACTGGAAATTATGAACTGCTGTTTTTCGATTTAAGTAGTTAAGGAGAAAAGAAAACCTGACACAGGTGGGGAAGAGAGACAAAAGAGAGGAAGTTAATAATGTCAAATATTGTAGAAAGAACAAGTCTGGTTTCGGATGTGTGTGTGTGTATATATATATATATATATAGAGAGAGAGAGAGAGAGAGAGAGAGAGAGAGAGAGAGAGGAAAGAGAGAATGTGAAATGGGGTCGTCGAGAGAAAACCAAAAAATTAAAAAACGGTGGGGAGTTTGGTGGCGTATACACGGCAATTGGTAGCAATTAGCTAGCTAGACAATATAAGATATGGTGGTGATAATGGACCAAATAGCACGTATTAATGCTGGTGATGGTGGTGGTGGTGGTGGTCATGAAATAATTTTAACAAAAAGTCCCCGAGTTCACACTCTTTTATCACATTAAAACATATATAAGCACACCAACTAGACAGTACTTTTACATTATTTCCCTCATTTCTTTTTACATAAGCTTTATTTATTCATTTATTTTGGTTCTGGTTTTGCTTTTCTTGTTTGAGATTTCTTGCTTTCTGTTTTTTTTGTTTTTATTATTGATATGGAAAGATAATTAATTTCATACCATTGGCTTGGCCGACCGGATATCCACCTTGAATTAGCATGCAAATTAAGTCTTAGCTATACATATTTGACTTGTCATATATATATATATATGTGTGTGTGTGTGTGTGTGTGTGTGTGTGTGTGTGTGTGTGTGTGTGTGTGCTGTGTACCAGGGGGATCGTATCTGGGCGTCTTCGCTTCTATTATTTTAGTGTCTTACAAAAAGTCAACAATATTGTTTTGTTCATATTGCGTTTAATTAATTTTTAGTTTTACATGAATTAATTAAAGCCTACTCCATTAATTTGATTTCTTATACATACATAATTAAGCACTTGTTTGTTATTAATTGCATTTTAAGTTAAAAGTACAATTAATCATTCTCGAAGAATTAATATGGAAAACAAAGATAAGACAGACATCAATTAATTAACACGTACGATATCATCATATGCATACTTATTAATTAACACTGATCATTAACTAGCATCTGTCTCCCGCCATCCATATCTATGATCACTGTATCCAAAGAAGAACATCGATAATATATATATAGATAAATAGAAAGCAGAAAAGCATCTATCTTAGCTAGCCACTTTCTTGATAAATCCCCACCCAATCGGCGAGAAGTGTGTGTGTGTGTGTGTGAATATCGACGTCAAGTTCTGAGGACACGGAAAGGCAAAAGGCAAGGGCAAGAATTCCTTTATTAGGCATGACGTGACTTGAATAAATAAATAGTTATATATCAATCCAAGAAATCCATTGTGCTGTATACAATCGAGAATTTGCTTGCTGTTATCGTTATCGTTACTCTCTCTCTCTCTCTCTCTCTCTCTCTCTCTCTCTCTCTCTCTCTATGTATATATATATATATATATATATATATATAAACCTGTTAATTATGATACTACGTCATTAAGCAATAATGATCATTAGCGCCCAACAAAATCTCTTTTTAGTGGCAACGTGGGTCAATTGCAACGACACACCAGTTCCTAATTCATTATAATGTATGCATGCCTGATCACACTCCTAGAAGAATCAGCTCAACTCTTTCCTTCGGTCAATACTAATAATCATGTGTATGTTTGACACTCATTTGAATGATTTCATGAGCTTGTATTAATTTGGACCAAAATAGAGCTAATTAGTCGATGAACAAAATTGCAAAATTGAGCAAATTATTAACAGATATATGCACAAAAAATTGCTAATTAAAATTTCTCTTGCATCTCAATTAATTATCATCTATATTCACATTTTGTAAAATACAAATATTTCTGTTATTGAAATACTTTAACCGAGAAACTGGTTATACTTTCAGTTTTGTCAATGACACAATAATTAGGACATCCGAATTGATGATGTCTTTGACAACTTGTCCAAAACTTTGTATAATTAACTTTCCTATATCTGCACTGAGGTTGCTGTTTTTAACTTTGCGTCAAGGCAATACAAAAAAGATTGTCCTTTTATCTTCTTCTTTTTTTTTGGTGATTAAATTATTTGGTAATTTATTTATTGTTTAAGTTGGATGGGGACCAAAATTATATAATACTAATTAAAATAACCCCAATTAATGAATGTTTGCTTATGAATTGTTTTTTTTATGCCCCCTTTTTGCTGTTACTTTTGGGGCACTTAATAAATGGTTAATTTATTTGGTGATTAAATTTTTTGGTAATTTATTTATTGTTTAAGTTGGATGGGGACCAAAATTATATAATACTAATTAAAATAACCCCAATTAATTAATGTTTGTTTATGAATTATTTGGTGATGCAATGCAATGCAATGTGAAGGCATATGATTCGATCGGTGCATACACATTGTGTAACGGCATTTTATATAATTTTGTTCTCACTATATATAGATGACGTGCATTCTATGATGTTCTAGCATGCATGCTTGGGCAATATAATATATAGTTATAGGGTCACATGATTTTTAAATTAATACATTTTTCTTTGATGAATTTTGTATTATATTCAATTGTTGAATACATATATATCATGGATGTTTGTGACTTGTACTCTTAATCAAATGACATGTATATATAATCGGTTTTCAATACGTAATTAAATACATTATTATAACATGGATTGTACAATTCCTTTTTATTTGTATTCTTAACAATTGTTTTTTTTAATTATGCGTGTTTAATGTCTATACATGTAGCCTCTAATAGACTCAACCGAAGTATCTTATAGAGTTGAAATAATATGTTGAGAGTTTTAAACTTTGTTCATGTCTAAGAGATCGACATTTAGTTTATTTTATTGTAATATTTTAAAATATAGAAGAATTGTGCTTATTATATATAGCTTTTTGCAGAGATATTTAACACATAAAAAACTATTAGTATATATATTTTTCACATAAATTATACCATTGTTTCTTGAAAAAGATTTTTTTTAAAAAAAATAAGATTAAAGAAATCAATCAAAGTATAAGTAGAAATTAATTCATTCAAATAATACAAGTATATGTTTAATGTGAGCACATAGACGCGCGTGCGAACATATACACATTATAGAATTGAAATGAGATTTGATTTTATTATTAAAAAAATTAAAGATATATAATGAGAATTGAACATTACTTATTAAGGGATCCTCATAAATTATTAGACATCCAATTGGAATAATGGTTTACTTGGTAATGTTAATTAACAGGACATAACTACTAAATTAAGAAACAAAAATATGTATTTTCATGTGGTTGGTTAAAAGTATTTATCTAATTTTAATTAATACGAAAAGTGAATTCTAGATTCCTAAGTAAAATAGTACTTGTGGTACTTTACAGGTAGTAGTAGAAATTTTCATGAATTTTCAAAAAAAGAGTGAAAGAAAGGTACTTAAAAGATTTAACACTTTTTACTTAACACTTAATATACTTTAAATCACGATCTAATTAACAAAACGTGGAGAGGAACATAAAAACACTACAGCAGAATAACGGCAAACAAAATTAGGGTTATGGATTGGTTCGATATAATTAATGGAGCCGACAAATTTTAACCTAAATTGAACAGCACAATAATTCAATGAACCTGGACCGACCCATATTATTTGGGCTTATATATTTTTATCCACTTCTAGGCCCAACCCAACATGCTCTTAGCCTAGAACAGTAAGAACTTATTTAGGGAGAAAATAGGACAAAATCGATGTACTTGAGCTTAATTCTTCGAGGAAAAGTAGTCTTGTAAGTTCGAGTGAATATTGGATTTCGACTGAAAATGGAGGATGAAGAAGATAGTCCACCTCTAGCTGTTCAAATTGAAGAAACTGCGCATGAATCCTCCTACTCTCACGATAATGACGACGTCTCAGTCGGTGTTACCGTCATCACTGGTTTTCTTGGAGCTGGCAAATCCACTGTAATTAAAACTCCTCCTTTTTTAAATCATTTTTCTTATGTAATCATGCTTTCATTCTGTGTGCAAATACTGTTTTATAGTGATGTACTTTGGTGGGTTTGTTTACCTTTGCTTCATTTATATTTGGTTAATATGTAATGAAATGGTTTTAACGTTTATGAGAGTATACAAATTAATGATTGGTCTCAGGGAAAACTTGTAAACTAATAATATTTCCATGTCCAGATGAAGTTCTTGGGAGATTTAATTTTGGTTAATAATAAGGAGTTATTGGCTAGATGTAGGGAAGAACGAATACATGTTGGAAAAATTTATTGAAGTTCCAATTTAGAGAAGTATTGGTATGTATTTTTTAATGGAGGATTGGTTTTTTAGTTTATTCCAACTTTTGAACTTACAAAGGAGCTAATGAACTTCAGCTTGTTAATTACGTCTTGAAAGCACAACATGATAAGAGAATTGCTGTCATCTTGAATGAGTTTGGTGAAGAGATAGGGGTGGAGAGGGCCATGATAAATGAAGGAGATGGTGGTGCTCTTGTTGAAGAGTGGGTTGAGTTGGCAAATGGGTGCATTTGCTGCACAGTGAAGCATAGTTTAGTTCAAGCACTGGAGCAACTTGTACAAAGGAAAGAAAGGTAATGCTACTTTTTTGCTTTTTTAAGTCATTTAAGGAGTCAACAAATGGGAAATTTGGTAGTTTATCTGTTTGTATGTGGAAATATTTCACTGAAATGGATCGTGATCATGTGTTTTGTTATCTGCAGACTAGATCATATATTGCTTGAGACCACTGGGTTAGCGAATCCTGCTCCCCTAGCTTCTGTTCTTTGGTTGGACGACCAGCTGGAATCAGCTGTCAGGCTTGATTCTATTATCACTGTAAGCAAAATTATTCAAAATCTCTGCTTGGGTTAGACTGAATTACCATCTTTTATGGATTATGGTTGACTATTCAAATCATTCGTGAGGCAGATCAAGTCATGACAGTATTTATATTGTTCCTTTCACCTAATGGATACTAAGGATACTGCTTATGGGTTTTTCCTCGTCATGATTTTTAAAATTCTCTTCATATTATCTTCTGCCAAGGCTGCTGTAGCTTTCCACCTATTTACTATTGGGAATTGAATAACAAAATTCCCCAGAACTCTTCTATGTAGTTCTAGCACTATCTGATTTCGTCCATGCCTTGTAGTAACGTAAGACAATTATTCCTTACTGTGTCATGGTGTGTTTACGTTCTTGATATATGAGTGTGTAATAGTTATTTATTTTAGGAAGATTTGAGTTTCAGACGCATTCTCATGTCTTCAAGTTATATATTTTACTTCCTGATCACCATGGCTTGGAGTTTTTGTTGTTACTTGAATAGGTTGTGGATGCCAAAAACCTGCTGTTCCAGATAAATAAATATCACCACTTGTCTTCATTTCCTGAAGCAATTCATCAAATAGCATTTGCGGTAAGTCTCATGTTATTATACTGTCACAACCAATTTAGTTGCATACTAGCGTTTGTATTTTCTGGAATAGTGCGTGCTCCTTTTTTGTTTTCCTTTTTTATTTGGATCTTTGTTATATGTACTAATTATTGGATAGGTTAAGCATTTCAGAGTCTTATAAATTTCATTTATTCCTGTAGGATGTTGTAATTCTTAACAAGGTTGACTTAGTTTCTCCAGTGGGCTCTGAAGATTCTCTTGACAAATTGGAGAAGGAAATACATGAAATTAACTCCCTTGCCCATATCATCCGCTCTGTTCGGTGTCAAGTTGACTTGTCTGAAATATTGGACTGCCGGGCATATGATGCTACAGTTAATCAGATAAAACTCTTTTTATCATGATAGGTTCTTTTTCTCTGTTTGTACTGACCTATATTTCAACTGATGTTACTCAATTTTTCCCCTCCTACCTTGCAGCATGTCACCCATCTAGAAGCATTGTTAGAAGAACACCAATCTATACCTTCTCAGAATCTTCATGACAGTGACGTGCGAACCTTATCTATTTGCGAGTCGCGGCCAGTTAATCTTGATAAGGTAACTAAATTGCTAGTTAAAGTTATGCTTACTTAGTTGATTCCCTCTGTCATTATGCAGTCCTAACTGAAAGAGTATTACAATTTCTCACAAGTGTATAAAACAATCTTAACGTGGATTATGTGTCTCCATACTGATCGGTTAGATAGTTATCTCGTCCTTGCTTATATAACTTGTAGTTCCACAACTGTATGTGTTCTGTCTGTATGGTTTTTCATTATACTGAAACATCAGTCTCTAGTTAAGGTGAATTCTTTTGTGAGTAAAATGCATTTTTTTTTTGATAGTGCGGGAAATTATGTTTTTTATAGGTTCGCTTATGGCTCGAGGAGATTCTTTGGGATAAGAAATATGGCGTGGATGTATACCGCTGCAAAGGGGTTTTGGCAGTTGAAAACTCCGATCAACTACATACTTTGCAGGTAACTCATTGCAATGGTTTATTATCATGAAAATTTACTTGCGCTGTTCTTAGGGAATTAGACTACACCGTTGTGCTTTTGTTGTCCCTGATGCCTTGTTGCTTTATTCTCTGTCTGGCTCTCTCGTGCTAGGACTTGTGCTTTCATCTAGATTTGTTAGCTGCTCTTGTCATAATCTTCATAACATTGTTAAAACTTCTCATTGTTTATTACTCACAAGCTTCTCTCTATTTTCTGATCACAAGCCCCTCCGCTGCTGATTATATTGCATGCTGTCTCATTTTCAAATTGTTTGTTCTTAAACATTTGTCAGGCTGTAAGGGAGATTTATGATATCGTTCCAGCTCGAAAATGGAGAACAGAAGAGAATCAGATGAATAAGATAGTATTTATAGGTAATGCCCTGATAGTGTCTCACCATTCTTAGTGAAATCCTTCTCTAAAAAATTTAGTTGGAACTTCTTCCCTGCCTGCTTTATTTACTTTGCTTATTTTACTTTGTCTTGCAGGTCATCATCTGAATAAGGATATTCTTGTTGATTCGTTCAGAACATGTGTATCATAACTAATTAACTCCAAATTTTTCTGGAATTATAGTAAAATTGAGTTACTGAGTAATGAATATCGTTATTCTTTAAGCATAATTGCATCTTGTAGCTTCAATTTTCTAAAGATTGTTTTTCAATGTTATTATTATGAATAAAAGCATGAGCAGTTGGTATGTGTGTGTATATATACACATATATTATACACATGCTCACAATGAAGTGGGGTAGCATTGCTATGGTACAGTGAAGATATTGCCAGGAACTGCTGTCTAGTTAATCAACAACTTTATCCCCAGAGTTACTCTATAATTGTCACATGTACCATAAGGCGGGGATGGTTCAATTATACATGTATTACGGTGGACAACATTATTATATAGTGATGTTTAATTAATAGACAGCTTTAATTGAATACGAATTTATTTTTTTAATTAAAAAAATATAAGATTTGATTAAGAAAGATATACAAATTCGTATTGAAATTTGTTTGCCAATTATTATTGTTATTTATAGAAATTAATTGAATAATCGTATTAAATATTTAATTATTAGTTTATAAGATGATCTTATATATTTTTTTTCACAAATATTATAAAGTGTTCTCCTATTTGATGTTTTTTTTAATTATTAAAATACACATATTTAATTTACATGTGTTAATATTATTGTTAATTAATAATAACTTTATTATTATTATTATTATTATTATTAAAATTTTATATTTGTTACTATTTTATTAAATTTATACTTAAAATTTATTTATATTTTTATATTTTATTTTAAATATGATAACTTTTACATTGTATTTATTAGTATTGATATAAAATTATTGATAATTAATTATTATATTAAAGTACAATAATAATTATACATCTATAAATAATATGTAAATGAAAATATTATTAATACAAAGTTATTACATTAATGTAACATAATATTTATACTACTAAAGTGATATATTAAATTAAAATAGTAATAAAATGAAAAACGTGTTGCCTAATATATATATATATATATATGCATAATATTGTTAAAATAATTTATTAAATTATAATAAAATAAAAATAATTAATATATGAATTTATTTATAACAAATAAGTTCTTAATGAGTAATGACTAGAGGTGGCAAATGGGCTGTACCGGCATGAAAAATGAGCCCACGCGGGTTTTCAGACTAGACCGACATATTACACACAGTAAAATATAAAAATCTAGCTCAGCCTATGGCACGGTACTGTTTGTGTCGTGTTGATTCGACCTGTCAAAAAGTAACCACTTGAACTGTACAGTACACTATACATACTGAATAGTATACTATACACAATAAATAGTAATTAATATTCATTGTTCACGGGTTAAATAGTAACCCACATATTTTTTTCTCAGCCCATAATGACACGAACATTGTTCACGGCACAGCCCACGGGTTTTTTTTCCCGGCCCAACCCCTGAACAGTGTCACGCCGTGTCGATATTGTTCACGGGCTGGGTTGGGCCGCGGTGTGCTCGAGCCGGCCCGTCCTTTTTGCCACCTTTAGTAATGACTAATAGTAATGGGTTGATGGCTGGTGTGTGTGTGTGTGTGTGTGTCTAACTCTTATACTTTTTGTGACAACCATAAACCTAACTCAATCATAAGTTGAATATTATGATTGAGATTTGAATGACAACGATAATACGTTTAAAAAGATGAACTTCTTTTGACAACTTAGAGTCCCTCAGCTTTGGTGAAACAACAAAACATGATATAGTTTTTCAGATTTTAGCATTTCATCCATTGCTCTAAAAAATTTGAAGAGCAAAATGATCTTTGTTTTGTTTGCACAAAAAGTTCGAGAAGCATTGTAAGCTTAAATTTTTCTTTCTTTCTTTCTCATCTCCCCCCTCTCTCTCTACCACTCACTGTACTGTCGCTGCTACCTCAGCCCATCATTGCTCACCTCCCAATCGACCGGCTACTGCCAGCCACTATTAACACCGTCAACTTCTGGTAACCATATTCGTTTTGCCATTTTTCTTGTTCTTTTATTTTCAATCTAACACGATTACAATGTCCCCATAAGAATCAATGAAAAGAGTACCAATTTAAGAGAGACAAAGAAAGTGGATATTGGGATATAGATTCGTTTGTTCTGTTTGTATCCAATTCTGGTTTGCTATGTTTGCTTTTATTTTGGTTTATTAATTCTCATTTTTTTCCTATTGTTAGACAATTTAGAAATTCTTGTGGCTTTATCTCAGCATCAAGGCATGCAAAGGATATTGTCATGAAAATTATTTTTACCCCTTTATAATGGTATCATATTGCAGGAAGGTTTGACTATATTATAGCCCCAAGATACAATGGCGAGGCACATTGTAAGGCTACAAACCAAGTACAACGAACGTAGAACAACTATTGAAGAAAGAAAAAGATAAAGTACTTGAATTTGACAGAGTGTATTTGATAGCAAAGAAGAATAAAAACGAATTAAATAAAAATTTTGGGTAAGATATGCATTTATAGGCAAGTGGTGACTACTCAAACAATCACTTAACCGTCTAACTACTTTAACACCCGTTGACACAAAATAGTTCAAGCTATTTTATTAATTCATTCATTCTCCAATTGCCTTTCAACGGCTTTAAGATTAATTATTTAATTTAAATTAAAGTAAATAATTATTTAAAATAGAGCCCAAAATATAAAAGTCCAAAAGACAAGCTCATCTCGTGTACACCTAGGGGGGTCCCCTATATACGACGACGTGCATTAAACGTTTTTCGGACTGAACTTCATAATTGATTTTAGGCTGACTCACCTTGTGCACAAGAGAAACCCTTATACTTGCTCGTTAACCCACTCTATGATTATTTATATATATAAACAATTCAAAATTCTTATAACTAGCTAATATGAAATATTTGTATTTTAAAATATTTCATACAAAAATATAACAATCCTCCATATATTTCAAAATATTGAATTTTAGATATTTATGCATCACCATTTGATAACAAACTTAATGCAAATGAACCAGTACTTATTAAACTATGAACTAGTCATTGAGCATATTAATTATGTCTCACAAGAACTAGGTGAAACATAATTAATTTTTATGAACTATAGCTCTTTTGGTGTGAATTAGTGGATTGATTACTCATATTAAGTTTAATCTCGTTCATTTTGTTGTTTTGTGGTTTGGTGCTTTCATGGCCTTACGCATTCTTAGTAATCATGAGTGCTTTAGAGATGTCTGCCTAACTCTCATAGAAATCGACCCAATTTCACACTCATTTAAGTGAACCCTCTATTAAGTATGTCCTACAGTTAAAATATGTCACCATACAAAAATGGACTGTGGAGTTCATTAAGAGTTAAAAACTCATCATTTTTCACTGTAATATTTACTATCTAGTCATAGAGAAGACTCATTTTATTTATAAACAATATTAGTTTAAAATAACCAGTGACTTGTTATTACCCCTATGAACCTACTTTATAAGATCTCTAATCACATAGGTAGGGTTCCTATCACTTTTACCTTATGTTCTAGACAAAAGTCTCATTCCCCTTAACGTCCGTTCTACTAATCCCCTATTTAATAGTTTAGTCAGAGGATTGACCAAATTCAACTCTGACCTTAAAAAATCTAGGCGTACTACACCAGATTCTAGCAGTTATTTTATAATACTATATCTCAAACGTATATGTCTGTTTTTTCCTTTTTATATCTTACTCTTAACTTTAATTATAGTAGCTTGACAATCATAATGTACTTGAGATTGATGTAAGAGGATGATCACCAATGGGAAGATCAGCTAAGAAGTTTTTTAACCACTCAGCTTCTATACATACCTTTTCTAAGGCAATTAGCTCGAACTCCGTAGTTGAACGAGCTATACAAATTTACTTGGAAGATTTCAAAAGGTCCGTTCTAATTAAATGAATCAAGAAATGTTAAATTTGATTATGTGGTTTCTTCTCAGAAGTTTGGTGAAGAAAATGGGTTGCTTTGTGTGAGGTTTTGCTTCTTGCCTTTTCATCTCAACTCAAAATTGATGAATTGTCACCTACGGAAAGTTTTGTTATTCATTGGCAAGGTCAAATATGTAATAATTGGTCACCTTTTTACTTTTGGTAGACAAAACTAATGTTAGTTGACTTAAACTTATTAGTAGGGGTCGCAAAAATCTTCGCGCGGTAGGGGGTGTCTGACTCATTCGGGTCGAAAATCAGGACAAATTTTTAAAAAAATCGAATACCAAGTAAGGTTTAGGGACAATTTTTTGTCCCTAATTTGAAAACAGGTTAAGGACGAGGATGCCTCCCTTTCCCTGACCCTTCCCCAATTCCCAAAGATTTTTTTCAATTTTGATTTATAAAATTATAATTATATCCATGTTATTTGATAAATAATTATATAAGTTTTATATTTTTTAATTTTATCAATCAAGTCCTTTAAAAAAATTTATACTTTTTTAATTTAATCAATTAGGTACTTTATATAATATTATCAAAAAAAAAAGTCCAACACTAATTTAATATATTTTCTCTAACATTATCAATTCTATTAAAAATTAAATTATAATTTTCTATTATATTTATTTATTTTTCTATTTGTATAGGTCAATAAAAAAATTATAATAAATGTATTAATCAAATTTAATATTTTATTTTAACAAAAATTTTATCAACTATAATATTTTATATAGATTATCTTAATTAAATATTTATTTTTATTAAATTAAGTTGATAATAAGTGAAATGGTAATTTTTATAAAAAAATTGATTTATTATTATTGAAAAGATATAATAATTTTGATTTATATTATGAGATTTGATGAAAAACTAAAAATTGATAATAAAATTTTAATAATAAATTAAAATTTTGATAATTGTAGAAGATAATTTTTATTAAATATTTTAAATATACATTTAAATTAATAAATTTAACATTTTTTAAAATTCATAGTAAGTTTAATTTTATTAAACCATTATAAAATTAAATAATTATATATACTTTTAAATCCTAAATTTAAAATCAAAGTGAGTCGTCCCATCACTTCATCTATTTCTCACAATCACTTGTTGTTTATTGTAGATGGTAATAATATTTATAAATATAAATTACTTAGATAATTTTGTTAATATTATATACAATATTTTTTTATAGTTTTACTAACTTTTAGTATTATTTTTATAATATTTGAGATTTTAATCACTATAATCTTTATTTTTGATAATTATATATATATATGGTAATTATTATTTTATAATTTAAAATAATTTAGATTATAAAACTATTTTTATCAATATAATAATATAAAATATGTATTTTCATTTAAATATTTGTGTTTTTCATATTTTGATTGAAAATTTTGTGTGGTCTAATGGTAATGTCAGTAGTAATCTTTCTCATGTTCAAGTTCAAATACTTAAAATTGTAATTTTTTTATATGAAAGTTAAAACAGGGTCTTTGCCCTAATCGGACTCCATCCCGACCCGAATCCGATCCATTGTTAGGCCCAAAATTTAAGGACAAAAATGTTAAAATTGAAAAATCGTTGTCATTATTTGGTATTTATGAAACATTTAGGTACTAAAGAAAATACAATTTTCATCATATACGGTGCGTCGTCGCGTCTTTGCCCTAATCGGGGCCCATCCCCGACCCGAACCCGATCCATTGTCAACTCAAAATTTAGGGGCAAAAATGTTACAATTGAAAAACCTTTGTCTTTATTTGGTATTTCTGAAAAATATAGGTACTAAAGTGAATACAATTTTCATCATATACGGTGCATCGTCGCCGTTTTAGCTTTACCTTTTGAAGACGTCTGTTACTACTACTCGTGACCCTGCTCATCATCAAGTTAACGTCTAACCTAATGTTTGAAAATCTGGAGTAATTGATGATCGGGATGTTCAAAACTTCAAATCATTTTTAACCCTGATTGAAATCCTCCCATCATTTATAATCCTCTGTTCTCTTCTTAACCCTTTTCAGATTCTATTTTCCTATCTTTAGACAGCAGTCGAGCGCTAACTTCAGGTACAGTGCTATAGAATTTTGATAACTCTTAGATTGTTTTGAGTCGTTTTTGCAATATTACATGTATTGGTTCTTGTTAATTTCTTCTCAATTCAGCTGTCCTTTCTCTTTTTTTGATCGAATAATGAAATTACTTTATATCTCTGTATTAATTCAGCACCTTTCCAACACAATAAACCGATGTCTAATATGCTCTTTATAATTATACAAGTTTAAAGAGAGCGAACTGTAGCATGTCCATATTCTTTTTTCTGATTGCGCATAAACTTTTGGAAGTGATTCTGCAGTATTATAACCAACCCTTTTTTTATTATTATTGTTATTAATTGGTGCTAAGCGTGCTGCGACTTCTCAATGGTTTTCTCTCATTTGGGTCCAAGCCTTGGGATTTAATGAATGACTTTGTACAACTTTATGCCTATGTTTTTGTTGCTCTGTGTCACTGTCCTTTTATTCCCTATTGCAAAATTAACTATAAATATATCTTGTGAGAGATACAAGAACTAGCTTGAAGTTTGTGGATAAGTCTGAGGTTCTTCTATTGTTTCGTATTCTAGTTTTTTTTGTATTCCTTTACTAAAATAGGACGATAGCAAAGAGATGTATGTTCCATGCTATGCATTTCAAATCTTTCCCTTCGTTTTGTGTTTTTGTACATAGGAGAGGAAGAACAGATGTATTAGGCTATTTATTTATATGTATGATCACGGGCTAATGATTATTACTGTTGTGTGATTTGAATCTCAGACGGGCCAATTTTTTGACAGATGGCATTGGTTGTAATCTGTGGACAACCATGCAGTGGGAAGTCACTGGCTGCTGCGACCTTAGCTGAAGCTTTAAAAGAATTAGAGTCGAAAGAGACAGTCAGGATAATTGATGAAATTTCCTTACATCTTGATCGTAATCAGAGCTATGCCAATATGACAGTGGAGAAGAATTTACGTGGAGTGCTCAGGTCTGAAGTTGATAGATCCGTGTCCAGAGATAATATCATCATTGTAGATTCTTTGAACAGTATCAAGGGTTACAGATACGAGTTATGGTGCTTGGCTCGCGCTGCAGGGATAAGATACTGTGTGCTGTATTGTGATGTGGAAGAAGCTCATTGTAGAAAATGGAATGAAGAGCGCCGAGAGAAAGGAGAAGCCGCATATGATGATAACATATTTGAAGATTTGGTAAGAAGGTTTGAGAAACCAGATAGAAGAAATCGATGGGATTCCCCATTGTTTGAATTGTACCCATATAAAGACAGAATAGAGAAATCTTCTGGTGCCATTTTGGATGCTGTTTTGTATTTGACAAAAAAAGTGGATTCAACATCACGGGATGTTAAAATCTTACAGCCAACAATTGCTACACAAAATGCACGATTCTCTGAGGCAAATTCTCTATATGAATTGGACAGGGCAACGCAAGAGGTGATTAATGCAATTGTGGAAGCACAATCTCAGGCACTTGGAGGGCCTATGAACGGGATACCTCTTGGGCAGGGTTTACTAAAAATCAATATTTCAAGGTCAGTTGGGCTGCCAGAGCTACGAAGGCTGCGAAGAACATTTATTAAATTGACGGGGCAAACAAGTTTGAGTGGACCACCACCACCATCTGATGCTGACAGTGCAAAGAGGATGTTTGTGGACTACTTGAACAGAGAACTAGAAACTACTGTTTGAACATTTATTAAATATCGTAGTATGCTATTTGGAATGTTTAATCATTTTTCAGTTACCATTTGAGGCCTTGTTAAGAGTTATCTAGAAAATTTGGTCGATGTGTGTTTGGTTGTCTATTGTATCAAATGGAAAACGAAGTTTCTCTTATTATTGGGCACCATTGTACCATTAGTTTTATGTTATAGAATCTCTGAATGTTTTAATTTCTGTTTTGAAGATTGTGCTTTCAAATTATTAAACATGTAGTCTTTGTTGTGGATTGAGATATCTATTTGTACAAGGTTCCAGAAAGAGGAGGGTAGCAGTTGAAAAGCCCGTGTCGGGGCGCAGAGTGGAGATAAGGGACATTAAGTCAAGGGTAGGGCTCACTATATATTAAGGCCAATCTGGAATCGGAGGTGGAACCGTAAGCTGGCAAAACCATGGAATCAAATCCCCATTTAGCTAATGCTAATCTATTAGAATAGAAACTATCATTCTATCAAAATACACATGTTGTCTTCAAGTTTGGCAATCGAACTTAACCAATCCTATTAAATTAAATTTAATTAAGTTGGTGCTTGAGTAATGAGTAAGTTATCCCCTCTCCCTGTTTAATGGGTCAGATTTGGTAATAATAATAATGATAATAAGAAAAACGAAACAAAGAAACTTCTTCTTTCACATCGATGTGATGTGACATGCTGAAATCTTTAAACCCAAAATAAATTGCGCTGATGGGTTCATTAGATCAAAACTACCCTCCATTTGGCAAATGGATTAACATTGCTTCTGTTAATTAAATCCAACTAATCGTAGACTTGAATAAAGAATATACTTTATATTACAGGACAGGCAAAATCACAGCCGCCCATTCCACTTCTACACTAAATCCAAGGTCCACAACCTGTCCAAGTCACCAATTGAGTAACACCACCTGTCATGCTAGCAAATCCCACGTGGGTTTGAAACTTTTTTTGGGCTGGCGTAGCGTATTTGCTAGAACAAACAAATTTAATAGTACCGCTAAAGGCAGAAGTTTGCTACAACACATCGTAAATTACAATTATTCCTTATTTGTGTTAGTAGAGGAAATGATTTGCCTGTTTGTTTTGTCTTAAAGTTAGAGCCTTTAAGTTAATTTTTTAGATCTGATTTTATAGTATTTTATTTACAATCCAGCACAAAATCAAAACCCAAACCCCCCCCCCAAAAAACTTGAATCCGGTAAAAACGGGACTCTTAACAAGAATCTCTCTTTGCTTTTAATCTCTACTCTAAACGACTATTTAACTGGTACGCCCTCAAGCCCTAATTTTGTTTTCATTTACTTTATTTGCTTTTGATCTGGTTTCTGTAATGGCTTTCCTTTTTGAGATCTGGGTTTCTTGTAGTTGATTATAAAAATGGAAACTTTTGCATTTTGTTTTTGTGGGTTACTGAAGTAGTTAAAAGCTAATGATATTTCAGTTTTGTTGTTTTTCAACAATAAAACAGACCGTTACTGAATCTAAATAAATTGTGTTAATAATTTGGTGGATCTTTGACTTGCTGCAGGATCATCCGATTGGTTAGTTGGTTACTTGCAGTTGCAGCCTAGTGTTTCTACAATTGGCATTGCTCAATTGAGTACATCAACGTTACTAATCTGAGAGAATTCCATTTTTTTGATGTGATTTTGACTTTTGATTCTTCTATATTGTTCAATTCTTGTGAATTATTGATCTGTTATTAGGAACTCAAACTTGGGTGCTGTGATCTGATTTTTGTATGTTGAGTAATGTCACTGTGATGCAACAATCACTCGTGAAAGATCTGTGCATGTTATTGGAGGATAAGTTTGAAGGAGCTTATCTCAATGCCTGTAGGGATTGTACGGATTCATGGTAACCTGTACAGGAGCTTACATGTTATGATAGGTTATGGTTTTCGCTCTTCTTGGATAGTTACATTGAGATTTGTTATTTAGTTGACTTTGAAACTCATATTGGGGGGTTTGCACAATTTGGACATGAGAATCCCCTGGTTCAACAAACTGTCCGTTATTTTTGGCCGTAGACCACCACTCAGCTGGTTGTTATTATTCCTTATTAGCATTGTTGCACTAATTGCTGTGTTAGGATCATCAGCCTCTAATACCTTTGACTCTGTAACTTCAACTTCAAAACCCGATATTTATTCAAACTACAGGAGGTTAAAGGAGCAAGCTGCAGTTGATTATTTGGAACTTAGAACTCTTTCATTGGGAACTAGTAGGCAGAAGGAACTCAGTCTTTGTGGCAAAGAAAGGGAAAATTTTGTGCCTTGTTACAATGTGTCAGCAAATTTGCTTGCTGGGTTTAAAGATGGGGAGGAGTTTGATAGGCATTGTGAAATGTCAAGACTGACAGAGCAGTGCTTGGTTCGGCCGCCAAAGGATTATAAAATCCCCTTAAGATGGCCAGCTGGTAGGGACGTGATATGGAGTGCAAATGTGAAGATAACAAAAGATCAATTTCTTTCTTCTGGAAGCATGACAAAAAGGTACTCTTTAATTTATGTTTAGTATGATTCTTCAGTGGCTGTATGTATTAAATTGATCTTCTGCATTTCAATAATTCGTTCAAATACTTGGAATCTTATAATATGCAAAATTTATTGGCTTTTATTTATTATTTGTTAAATTTATGAGAGATAATGATTTTTTCCAGGTTGATGTTACTGGAAGAGAATCAAATTGCATTTCAATCTGAGGATGGATTGATCTTTGATGGTGTCAAAGATTATTCTCGTCAGGTTGCAGAGATGATAGGGCTAGGAAGTGATTCTGAATTTCCTCAAGCTGGTGTAAGTTTTCTTTGCATATCACAGTTAATGCATAAGAATTTGCTTTAAAAGAGCTCAATTCTGGTTCACAACACAATAGTAAAGTGGAGTGTCATGTTATAGTCTAACAATTATGGTTTACAACAGGAGTTGCCTAGTGGAGTATATGGATTGTCTCGATTCTTTCTTCTTCTTCTTTTTTTGGCTTTATCTTTTCTGAAGGGAAAGTAGACTCTGTTGCATCATAATTTTTAATTGTCCCCTTCAAATATAGGTTCGCTCCATATTAGATATAGGCTGTGGATTTGGAAGCTTTGGTGCTCATTTAGTATCGTTGAAGCTAATGGCTGTTTGTGTTGCGGCATATGAGGCGACTGGCAGCCAAGTTCAGTTGGCCCTTGAGAGAGGTCTTCCAGCTATGATTGGCAACTTCATCTCAAGACAACTTCCGTATCCATCATTATCATTTGACATGGTTCACTGTGCTCAGTGCGGGATCATCTGGGACGAAAAAGGTATATCTGGAGCTTCTTGATTAGCAATGGTTTTTGTTAGTTATTGCCGTGCTTCCTTTCAGTTGATCCAAAAACATAATCTAGCAAAAAGAAAATGGGTGTATCTTGATTCTTACTCTTTTTCTTTCTGTTGCTTGATTCTTACACTTTATTTCTTAAAGTGTTAGTGACACAGCTCTATTGTTTTAACGGACCCATTGACATCCAAACATTTGGTATAACTTCAATTTAGAATTAACCACTGCAAAATGATGCTGCTTGACTAGAAAAGAAACAGAATGTGTGATTACTGCAACTATACGAACTCTGACTGAATTTCTGTTTCAGTTCAGCCTTGCCTTCTTTATGTTGCCCTCTAGAATATCATCGGCATGATATGTCAAAGGTAATTGTTTGCCTCTATCAAAGACAGGGGTGCTGTATAGGCAAGAAATCTATCTTTTTGCTAACTTGGTTAGACCAGATGTTAAGCATTCAAACTTGAGGCAGCATTTTTGTGCTACCAGTATGTTTGGCAGCTGCTGGATTGTTGGCTAAAATCTAATAATTCTTTTTCTGAGCTGAAAATTATTTACTACTTATTAATATTCAAGACTTCTTTGTGTTTTTTTGTCCCTTCACTGTTTTAGTGTTATCAGCATTGCATTTAGTGAACTGATTCTGTACTTTTATGTTGAGAACATGCCCATCTCTGCAGATCTCATCCCAATTCCACTATTGGCATTATTAGGCCATTATACATAGGAAATTGTTTCCTTTGTGAAAATGTTGCAACAATGCAATTGGCCCTGATCAGATATTTTTGGATTTTGATATATATTACATTACTTTTACATTGTATTTTGTGCAGTATTGGTTTATCATAGGTTGTCAGATGCTAATACATAGGCCAAAATTATATTGCATTTAAGTTTGAATGATAAATGACCAAAATGGAAAGAAAAATAATCGTTTAAGTTTACCAGCATTACAGAAGATTTGGGTTTTCTGTAATGTTCTACTGGATGCATACTTGAAATTTTAATGATTAACTTTATTTATTGTAGATTTGCATGATTGTTAGCTTTTACTTTTTATTTTCTGTTTGGACGTTGGATCGTTTGTGAAAATTTCATTGCTTTGCTTCTAACTGTTATGGCACAAAACAGATGGCATGTTTCTTATAGAAGTGGATCGGTTACTTAAGCCTGGAGGTTACTTTGTTTTAACCTCGCCTGCAAGTAAACCACGTGGAAGTTCATCAAGTTTGAAGAAGAAAAGTGTGCTAAAACCAATTGAAGAACTTTCTGAAAAAATCTGTTGGAGTCTTATTGCTCAGCAAGATGAGACTTTCATTTGGCAAAAGACTGTCGATGCTCATTGCTATGCATCTCGGTAAGCACTCTTCTATTATTCTTTCTATTTTAGTTTCACTGTTAGGTAGGTTTTTCCGTATTCCTTTATAACCTTGAACTAGCTTTATGGGAGAGCTTTACATATTTCTTTCTCAAATTTATTTGCTTTATGGTGAAAACTCTACTAATTGTTCTTTTTGTTTGTTTTTTAATATAGCAAGGATGGTATACCACTTTGCAAAGGACATGATGCTGTAACATACTATCAGCCTCTTGTGTCATGTATAAGTGGGACCACCAGCAAACGCTGGATTTCCATTCAGAACAGGTCCTCCAGTTCCCAATTGAGCCCAGCAGAGCTTGAAGTTCATGGAAAGTATTGTTTCAGGGTGATTTTTTCCCAACATTTTGTTTCAGTTGTGTTACGATGCAGCTTGTGCTCCTTACTTGTATCTTGATGCTGTACTAGTTTATTGATGGAATTTCACCCTCTCAGGAGTCCAGCCTGAAGAGTTTTCTGAAGACTTACAGGTCTGGAGGTCAGCTCTGAGAAACTACTGGTCTTTGCTTACACCCTTAATTTTCTCTGACCACCCTAAGAGGCCAGGCGATGAAGATCCATTACCTCCATTTAACATGATACGCAATGTGATGGACATGAATGCTCATTATGGGGGTTTAAATGCTGCATTTTTGGAGGAAAAAAAATCTGTGTGGGTGATGAACATTGTGCCTGTCAATGCCCAAAATACACTTCCTCTCATACTTGATCAAGGCTTTGCTGGTGTTCTGCATGATTGGTAAGTTAATTTAGTTTTTGTAATAAAATTTATGAAGTGTAATATGTGAGAGATTCTTTGAGTTGAGGCTATCAAGAAATATTATCAGGATTGTTAGAAGTTATGTTGGATTGTCCAAAAAGAAAAATAACAATTCCATTTCTGCATAGGTTATTCTAAATAATTTTTCAGGAAGTTGTTTGGATCATTTTTTTTTTAGTGGTCTGTTCTGTTTGATAATGGTTCGAAACCTGTTGAGATTACATAGCGTATAATTCATCTTTAGTTCCTTCTTTGTTGAGTTCTTCACTTACATTAACTTTCTTTCAACTGATAAAAATCAAGTAACCTCCAATGATAGGAATTAAAGAAATCCATATCTGCCCAATGATAATTAAGTTTGATCCTTTCTTTGGTGTCTGTTTTCTGTCAGACAGTGGTATGTATTTTATGACCTAAATAAAGTTTGTTTTATCTTGGGTTCTCTCTATTCTTAATTTTTTTATCATACTTTTAGTTGAATTAAAATATTATGTTGAAAGATAAGATTGCCGTCTCAGCTTCAGCAAACAAATTCCCTAATGTGATCTATCTGTTTGTTCACAGGTGTGAACCCTTCCCCACTTATCCCCGAACATATGACATGCTTCATGCAAATGGGCTGCTCTCACATCTCTCTACGGAGAGGTGCGATCTGATGGATTTGTTTTTGGAGATGGATAGAATTCTACGCCCCGAGGTATTTTTGTTGCATTTCCTCTATTTATTTGTTATCCAACTTCTATGCTTAAACATTGTACTGTTACCTACAAAGTTATTCACTCCAATAGGTAGTTGCGTCCTTCAACATTCAGGGAAGTTGTCTCATTTGCTCCTTGTTCCTGACCTTTCCGTGGTCTTGTTTTAAACCAATCAGCAACCTGGCCACTCCTTTCTTTTGCCATGTTATCTAATCTACACAAATAAAAAAGAAGGAAAATCCTCTTTTGCTGAGCCAGTTTTTGGGTGCTTCCTTGTTTGTGTTTGTTGGTGCATGCCCGTGTACTCATTTGGTCTTCCCTGCAACAAGTTTTTTCATGAATGTTTTCTGATGCACAGTTAATAATGGCCTGGGTGAAATTTGATCATTTTGATTGTGTTTGGTTGCCAGGGATGGGTTGTGCTTTCTGATAAGTTGGGAGCTATAGAGATGGCACGAACACTTGTTACACAGATACGATGGGAAGCAAGAGTGATTGATCTTCAGAATGGGAGCGACCAACGGCTACTTGTTTGTCAAAAACCTTTTATGAAAAAATAATTGATTCAGCATTGTACATAGTGTACAATTTTTTGGCTCTGGTAATGACAATCGAAATCCGTCCAGAAGTGGAGGATAAACGGTTGGCAATAATGACTTTGATGTCCTTGTTATTGTTGCCAGAGCACAAATGGGTCTCGACTGCATGAGCAAGCGATATACGTGCCTGGGGTTCCGAGAGATTTTATGTCAACAACATTGATTTAGGGATATGTGGAAGCTGTAGAATTACAAAGAAGGTTCGCTTCACAAGCTCCTGCAATTCTTTTTTTTTGGGGTTTTAGTTTTTATTATAGTCAATGCGTTTGTAGCAATTCATTCATCCAATTTTTGGCGTCATTTTGGGTTCCTATATTTCTTCATTATTTTGACATTGAACTGAAAAGTCTTGTCTTTTGTTTGGAACAATTACTGCTGTTAAGAAAATCAAATGGCCACCATGGAATGTGATAGGCATAGCTACCCAACATTGTATTGTTGTAACTCCAAATTTGTAAGCTTTACGTGTTAAAAGTTGATAAAACTATGTTAAAATGCCTGCACTGACTGTGCTGAAAGTATGAATGAGTTGGTATTTAATCAAAAATCAGCTAAATCTCATTTCAAAGTATCCAAAATACTGTTCATTTTAATCAGTGAGACTACGGTGTGCTGTAATTGTATCATTACCTTCCAATCCCTTTGTATATCTTCTTGAGATTGATTAAGATTGAAGGGTGTCTGATTTGCAAGAAACTGTGATAAAAGCTCAAAAAATTATGGTGAGAGCGATACGAGATTAATCAATAGCAAAATACATAGCTCTTTCATTTTAGCAAATTCAATTCGTATTCATTTAATAAAAAAAAAAGAGGAGCTTTGTGATCAAGTAATAATACTAATAGATGCTTGTTTTTGACAGCAATAAATTAACAGCGTTGAAGGCAGTGGCTTGGCTTGGCTTGGCTTGGCTTGTTGAGAAAATAACCCAGTAGTAACTAGTACTTAATTATTTGTTCATCGGTGGGACAGAACCTAACCTAAATTCCGATGGAAGTTAGAATTCCATCATCGCTGATCTCTTTTGCAAATAGATTTGATTCTCGTCATTGTCGCTGTACATGTGCCCATCTATCTATAATTACACCATGGGATCAGAGTTTGTCGGATTATGAGACCCATTAATAAACAGAAAAAGGAGGAATTAGATTTTTTGAGCAACTTCTCTTAGGTTCGGCTACTGTACTATTTCTGTTACACTTCAAAAGTCAAGTCCAAAAAAATGTTTCATAATATAATAAAATTCACTTATTTTTTTTTATTAATGTTTAATATCTAAAGCTTTATTACCTCAACTAAACCCACGTAAGCCCAATACCAAACTAAGCCTTGGAACTTTTAGATTAAACCTTGCATAAGAAACAAAGCCCTCAACCATGAACCTAAATCCAAAAGCACAGTGATTTCGTTTTCAGTGGTAATTCATTGTTAAATACGTTAGGTGAAGATGCTAGACATGCATACAATTCAACTCTAATGCCATTTAAAACCAGCATTTTATGCTCAACTTTTCAACTAAAATAACAAAGACTCTATAATCTTGGTTCCAATAGTCATCAAATCTCTTTCAGTATTCAAGATACAGGGTCACCCTCTTATGCATAACAAAAGGCAAATTTAATCTCCAATCCTTGTGTTTGCGGCTTAATGGTCTCCCTTTTCTTAGAGGGTCCCTGTTTTCCCTCACATCTGCTAACTTCCACACGCAAATCTGTGAGTCCATTTCTATGGAATCCAGCAGGAAGATTCTACTCTTTTCTGTGGAATCAGAGTCCTCATCTTCATAGCATACTGTCATGGGCATGTCTTTAAAACGATCCAAATCATCAGGTACTTTCAGTATCCGCTCTGCACCTGGAGTTGACACCTGAAAATCAAAACCAACCATTATCTAAATATGAGATATATCTTTGTGCCATCACCACATATATCAAAGAACGGTTAGCCATTTGTTTTGTTACCTCTAGGGCCAAATCATCAGGTATTTCTCCAAGAGCTCCAACTTCATCTAATTTCTTCTTGTAGTCCTGACTAAAGCCTTCGAGCTCCTCCATGCTAGGACACCCATTTCTAATGAAACCATGTTGCCAGTTTAATTTAAGGACATGAAAGAACAAATATATACATATGGGAGTATATTTGTATGAAATAAATGTAAATACAAGTAAACTCCAAATAATGCATTTAAATGTCTATCTTGTGTAAATCCATTAACCAGCATTATTGATGTTAAACAATTTAGCAACTTTATGTCAAGCAATAGAACAAAACGTTATTTTAACCTCATTTATTTGTGTAGAGGAAAATGGGTTCTATTTGGCCCAAGATCAAAGCTTCTATGAGGTACAAAAGTTCGTCAGTTTGCAAGAAAGTATTTTACCTATCAATTATGGTTAGTTACATCATAAATTTATAGTGTCCCAGAGCCTGAACACTGGAACTAACAAAAAAATGTGTTAGGACTTCGTGATTCTGAAACCTAATTGATATTAGAACTTGTGATTTAATGTCACTTATCGACTACTGAATGAATTGTAAGAATTAACTGAGCACATGCTGAGTATGTTTGATAGACTGTTTAAATTTTTGGAAATCAATTGTTTGGTTCTGGGTTATTGGTCTCTCTGGGCTTTGTACTATTAGGGGTTAAAAACACCTAAATAAAGCACTCAACTTTTGAAATTTTGGTCTACGTCATTGGAATAAGTTTGACAGTATATAACTGTACAAAGCCTTACTTGTTTGACAATTTGTCTAGTCTCACATACACATATCCACGAGGAGTAGTTTTAAAGGCATAGAGTTTTATGTCATCACCAAACTGCAACAAGACCTCATTGGCAATAGACAGAGCTCGTTCACCCCATGGAACACCTTGCAAAACCACTCCACCTCCATCCCCTCCATCACCAACCTGTATTTATGAATAACTAAATCAAGTGCATTGTAAATTTATTGTTGAAATGAAATCTGAGAAGCCAGAATATTCATGCTAAGATATTGTACCTCAGGCTCGGTCTCATCCTCCTCTTCCCATCCATCTGTGGTTTCTTCTCCTTCAGTTTCTTCGTCTGCAAATCAATACATACTTGAGGAAAGACAGAACCATTGTTTCCAACTGACTCCAAAATAAGAAAAAAGCTGCAACTGAGAAGTTTGGATTACCACTTCTCTTCCATATAGGTAAAAATAAAATGCCACATTTACAATCTATGTTTTACTTTCTAAGTTTCCCATTACCTGCCTTTTAGTTTTCACAAAATAATTCAAACAAATATAATGCGAGATAAATTACTGGCCAAGATGAGACAACTGGTACAAATAAAAGAATGACAACCTACAAGCAGTATAATTGGCAACTTCAAATTCTATATAAGGAAAAAATTAAGAAGTAAAGGATTGTTCAATCAAAGGTATAGAATTAGCCTAAAGTAAAGCTGTCATAATAGAACTTTAATCAAACACATAATAAACATGAATAACAGAAGTTTATTAAGGTTACGGAGACGGGTTCCAACTTTCAAGTCCCACCAGTCAAAAGAGGAGCAGAGGCATTATTTTAGTACAACACCACTATTTAGCTAAACTGATGCTTTTTTCGTTTTCTGAAAACCAAGACAAGATAAAACACGAAATTCAAGACTATATTTATCAACCCAACAAATGGGAGAAACTACTTTCGCACTTAACTAAACGAAACCCCAATTACTGAACACACAAACGATGCAAACCGCTATGATTCATAAGAAAGCATAGCTTAAACATGAATCTACAAAACTCAACAAATAAAAGAAATGTAAAAGAAAAAAAAACAATAAAAAGAGCAGCTTTACACTGAAGTGTGCCTTCTTCGTGGTCTTCTTTATTTTGAGTGAAACTGGAGGTCAAGAACCGGACAGTGAAAGAAGGAGGAAACAGAGAAATGGGTTGAAGATAAACATCAACCAAACCAGAAGGGTTTTGGATGGCGAGTGAGTTTTGTATTGGTAAAGCTAGAAAAGATAGCCTTTTTGCGTACAAAGACGAAGAGAAAAAGAATGAGTGTGACCTGCGAACAGTCTGCTGTAAATTGCGAACAAACATATTCTTAGAACTTTTGAATTTGACCCCTTTTCTCTGTCGCTTGTCAGCTGGCTGGCCGCAGAGCTTGTTATTATTCTGCTGGTTTTGATGTCTCTCAACTTCAAGTGGGCAATTGATCGTGTAAGTTCCACAGCATGCCTTGGCGTACATCAGCACATTCCAGGAGGAAATAAAATATTGGGATATTAACAAATAAGTCCCTTATTTTTAGTGAAATAACATGAACAAAATATTAATATTTATTTATATTTATTTTCTAATAATTACAAATGTATAATTTATTTTATTTAATTTATTACAAAGAATTACGATATAACTATTTTATTAATATATTATTAAAATGACTATTATTTTACATAAATATACAATATTTTTTTAAAGTTTAGAGACTTCTTAGTAGTTTTTTAAAAATAATTATTATTATATAAGAGTGTAATTATTATTTTATAATAAATTAAGATTTATAGACATATTTTTAAAACTACTAAAATTTATAAAGATATTAGATCAATTTGGAGCTAAAAGAGATTTTATAATTAATTAACATGAAATTTAAAGATTAAGGATATTTGTATAAATGTGTCATTTAAAGATAGTTGATTAACAATCAAGAGAGAATTTCGATACATTTTTCATACGTTGTCTATTCAACTAATGCAATTTCAAACCGAGAAATTTGACAATATCGCAAAGAATAAAATTATTGAATTCAAAATATAGTGAAATTAGATATAATAAGAACAAATTAACACAAGCTAGCAAAAATATATATTCGCTGCTGGAGATGCAGGGGATGAAACCCTGTACCTCTCTCATGCAAAGCGAGCGTTCTACCATTTGAGCTACATCCCCATTTATTGTTATTCACCTAATTAATAAGACTATACAGCACAAGCGACGCAATAAGACCTCCATCGTATAATGTAGAGCAAAGTATGGAAGCAGATACCTGCAGGCGGTAGGTTTATTTGCGTTTGAAAAAATAAGAGATTGTTCGGATTTACCTAATTTTCACTTGTATTGATTCTAAATCTAGATGACTATGTATCTTTTTCTAATTAAGAATTATTTCATGCACTTTCCGTAAAATTGTATTTCAAGTTTTCCGGGAGAGGAGGTTGACGACGAAAGAAAATACATCCCCGAACATTTGGAAATGAGTGAAATTCAGGATATTTTAACAGGGGAACTAGGAAGAGCAACACAAAATTCGATTTACATCTTATCGCTATTGTATGTACATGTAAAAGAAAATCAGTACATGTGAGTGGGCACTCTACTTCCCCTTTGCCATTCACTTTTGGCCTTCTTCAAACTTTTACAAATGTACCGCAACATAGAATACGAGGACAATATTTGAAGGAAATTTGAAGAAAAAAAAAATCAAAAGAGAATTCTTCCTTTTTTTTTTTCTTTATCTACAAACGGAGTATCGTTCGAAGTGTATCACAAAGATTTTGAATGGTCTGTTGCTCTTGTGTTGCTTGCAACTCCTGAAGTGGCATCTCTTCGTAACACCTGCAACAAACACAAGACACTGTAATGAACAAACCAGCCATGATGGATGAAACAGAATCACTATGTGGAATCAATTGGGAATCTCAAATTTCACTTTTCTCAAGTGGTTTTGATAAAATTTAACACGCAGAAGTTAACCGAGTAACAGTAGATGAAATCACACATTTTGTGGTAAGCTAAAGCCTGAGCCAGATTCATTAGCGTGGAACTTGAAGTTAGCCTTTGGTATACACTTGGAGGAAGGGGCATCTGCAATATCAAACACCCTATCAGATCCATGAAAATAGGGTGCAGATACTTACAAACAGAGAGAGAGAGAGAGAGAGAAATCAAACCTCATTCTGTCCCCGTCGCCCCTTTTTGGACTGTCCATCCCCAGTAAAAAGCTCCTGTACCGCTTCCACTGCTACAGTCCCTTTATCATCCTGCTGCATGGCCCCCAGTACATTATCCGACAAGAGAGCAATAGGGGAAATATCAGTTGCCCTCAGAAATGGAATTGGCACCGTATTACCAGCTGCATATATGGACCAAAGCTGCAACAATAAATAATTAGCTATCTTTCAGAGTGACAAGCAATACAACATGCCTAAAATGAACATCCCACTCAACCCTCTCACAGCCTGCAGGAAAAAAAGAGAGAGAGAGAGAGAGAGAGAGAGAGAGAGAGAGACAAAATGCATTACTCATTATAGGGCCACACAGGCAAGCCAAATAGCAGATCATGGCACAAGCACATAACGAGCAATCAATTTGCTCAGCTACAGAATTATATTCAAAAGCAAGGACAAGTTATTCTAAATTTCAAGAAAAGCCAAGTTTCTTATGAATTGAACAACTACATGTTCACAGATTACATCTCACACTAACCATTCCAACTATAGAGTGACACTGAGTCAAGATTTAACTTAGCTTTTTTCAGCCTGCACATTTGACTTAGTTATAGAGCTTGAGCATATTCATCAACTTTTTTATGTAAATACAAATTAAAAAGAAAAAAGAAACCTTGTCTTGCAATGCAAAAGATTTCTTGCTGACAGTTTCACTCTTTAATGTTCCACTTGTCGTATCCCTGCCACCTCCAATCTGTCCCTGAGAAATGTTTAGCTTGAGGTTCTCATCAGGAGAAGAAGCCTGTATCATACGTCCAACAGGATGTAATTCTCCAACCAATTTATTGTTTGACATAACGCCTCTTGCATCATCCACCCTGATAGTATACCAGAATGAATTGTACACTTGAGTAGGCAAAAAGTATCACTTTTTTCAAGTAGATATGTAACTAGAATTAATTGATAAATTATAGACTGAATTTGTCAGTGGCTACAATTATCTATAACAAAGATAATCATTAACCAAATAAACAAAAGCTGACAATTAAACGTACATATGAAGAAAATACCTGGTGTCAGTGGATTTTCCCCCAGTACCACTGATTTCAGCATGTCCAAGCAGAGATGGAGATTCTTTGCCATAGGAATGTTGAGTCATAGAGATTGTCGTATCAGTCTCATCCCCACCATGAACTACAACAGTGCCAAAATCGCCTGTTTAACATAGATTACACACAAATCAGAAAGAAATGAACCGATAACTAAAAAAAAAGTTTCTCCCTACCCAAAGACAAATATTGTTCATTGGAACCTGGTTAAATTCACCATTATACGGCTTCCTCCAAATTACGAGCAAGCTAATTGAAGTATGCAATCCAAACGTGGATTAAGATTTCAAATTGGTGTCACTATAGAATGAACTTCCAGAGTATTTCTCCAATCCTTTGGAGGTTATTTTTTATGATCAATTATCGTTAAAGGTTTACCTGTTTTTTTTTTAAAACTAAAAATAACAACTATGAGTTTAATCATTGATCTTATCATTCATACAGTTCCCCTCCCCTCTTTTGCCATGCCAAAGTAGCAGCATAACTAGTTCTCAAATATAATGGAACTTAGGGACTAAACAGAATCCATTTATGAGAACTACTGAATTCTACTCTAAATATAAAATACACAATGCGGGCAATACCTTCTTCCATATCCTCCAATTTATGTTGCTTCCTCAAAGTACTAGTAGGAAGCACTTGATTTGCATCTTGAAATCCAACATTGAGAGGCCTTGATGGAACAGTATCTCCATAATCCTCATTCAATTTTGAACCCATCGTTGCCTGTTTCAAATCCAGAACAATCGCAACAAAATCAAATGATACCTCACATATAAAAAATATCTGTGTTCAAAAGTGTTGGGGTCTGCATGTGCATGTATAATGATTAGATAAACAGATATCATCATAAGTAAAAACACAAAAGAAAGGATAAATGTAGCATACAGTGACTCCCAAAACATCTGGAGGAAGATTTTGCACTTGCTGTGCCATTGAGGCCCTGATTTGCCTTGCCTTTTCAATCTTTGGCAACATGGCAGAAGCTCCACATTTGCATCTTTCGATGAATTTATGCTATTTTAAATAAAGAGAGAACAATTTTTAAGTACAAGAGAATAGAACAAAAGGATGGATACAATGCAAACAAAAAGTGACTGATTAGTACACACAGATATGCACACTCACATCATGAAGCACGACATACAGTTGTCTGTTTAAAGACTTGCATGTGCACAACAATTCCTCCATACGTATTCATAAACTACAGCTAAAAACTAAAAATTCTCTCCAACATGCTCTCAAATATCATTCTCGTCAAACAATCACAATGATTTTAACTATCAACATCTTAATTCTACATGAATATAAATCACATGGTTATGTAGACATTGAATAAATCCTGGTGAGAGTGACAACAAAAAGTATTTTCTAACAGTTATTATAAGATCAAACTGTTATATGGTCCAGAAATAGCCATGTCGTGATCAAGCTCAGAAAATTCTCGACAATTGAAGCATCTCACAACTTATATATCCCACGCTAGAAAGCCTACCACTTTGGAACCATATAAAACTATCAGAAATGACAGATGAAATACTTAAGGGCATAAAAAATGCAATCAAAACAAGCATTACAAGATTTTAAACCTTATTCAACGAGAGAACCCTTCTTTAGTAATTCATTTGTAGCAAATACACAAGAAACAATAGCATACCTTAAGCATTTCAGCTGCAGTGGGACGAAGTCGTGGTTCTTTTGTCAGACACTTTGCAACAAAATCATGGAAAACAAGAGACCTGTAATGAGAATCATGAAGGTTTAAACACTGCAACCTATGATTCCAGTCATGACACAAACAAAAGGTTACAATATTTAGCAAAAGATGTGGGCATATAATGGTTATTTCTCCTCCAACTTTTAGGCAGAGCATCAAGATAAGAAAAACACAGCCTTAATTTGCTAATCATGATGTGAGCTATTGTTACAATATTTAGCAACATGATAATGGTTGTTTGTCTGATTTTCAGCCAGACCATCAGTGTATCAAGATAAGGAAAACTAAGCTTAAAAGGCTGCCCTAGATGAGTCCGCACCATCTAGTGATGGAGGTCAACCCATAAGGGATTATTATTGCATAGCACAGGCGTGCATCACTTAGTGCCAGTTGTTATCATATATCCTGATAACTAAGTCCATAAAATATTGATTCTGTTCTTATGAAAACTTATGAAAATATCCAGATCAAGAAGCACCAATAACTCATTAAAGTCATCTAAAATCTCCCATTCAAGGAGAATAATGGGCTCAATAATCCCCTCAAAGGTGCTGCATTATAATGAATAATGGGTACACTGCAAAAGAGTTGAACTATGCCGTCATTCCTCTTTTAGCACAATTTCTATCACAGGCTCTGAAGTGATAAATCTAACAGCAGGAAATCCTAAGCTGTCATAAAACAATTGTATTCTGAATACAAATCGATAGGTCAATTTCAGAATCATAATGGACTGCTAAGGGAACCTTGTTAAAGTTTCAGGAGGCTTCATTGTCATTGACAACATATATTATTGCATGTTTTCATAGGATCAAGGAGTTGAGTATAACCAAAAAGAAACCTGATTGTAGCAAAACATCCGCCCCAATCCATCCACTTATTTTGTTATTTTTATAGGATGTTGGAATATACGAGACAAATGGCAACTAAAGGACGAGACTGCAGTAGGAAAAGCTAGCTTTGTGTGTGTTGGAGCGAGGGAAGAGGGAAAGGAAACAAAAGGCTCCTAAACCTTTTTATAACCTGGATGACCTGATGACAACACCAGTGAAAGGTGATATAGTTCAGAAAGAAGCACTAGAAGAACAGAGAAGCCCAAAAGTACTGGTATTATGGTTTGGTAGAAAGAAAAGCTGGCCTATATGAATCAACATGACATATGTTGATTCATACATACAGCAGATTCAGGTTGATGACTCCAAAAAAGCCAGAAAAATCTTCAGTTTGGTGATGTTACTTAAGCTGCTTGCAGTATAATGTTCTAGAGCACATGTATTAAGAGACTGTTGATACAAAAGAACTTAAAAACAAACCATTTTTCTTTATCCTCAAGCATTGGAGCTGGCTCAATGGATATCATGAACAAAACCTATCACACACAATTAAAATGTTACACATCCTTACTGAATACCAATTCAATATGATAAATGAAAAGGAATTACATGAAACAACAATAAAAGGTAAACTAGAGTAAAATTTTTGCATAAAACTCTACAAAAGCAGATAAAAATAAACAAAATATAGAAGTATGGAAGATAGATGTGCAGAGCAAGATTCCCTGGACGCTTCCAGACAACTGTTATATATTTGAATTTACAGCAATTAGCAATTTTTACAGTAAATATCCCTATGCTTTACGCACGGACGAAAAGTCTGAAGTTGCATACTGATATAGATGTATAAGCATCATTTAATAACACTAAAGGAATGTCAAGGACTAAAAGAGCTTTAGTTCATACATTACACATACATAACAACACCTTAATCAGCAGATAAGAATGCAGCACAAAAAGAGGGAATATGCTCTTTACAACAATAAGGACCAGCATTAAAGCCCTAATAGGAGCAAAAACTATACAAAAGAAAACATTTGTCCATATGCAGACAAGCATTATCCTTGAACGTAAGGACCAAAAGGACCCCTGTTAAGTACTTGAAGGGTTAAGGCAAAACAAAAAGCCCGTGCAGTATTATTTAACAAAATTCCTTGCACGAACCTGCTGAATTAAAGGGAAAACAGAATTTGAATTTTGAATTTCAAGATTTAAGAATACATCAAGTAGCATCTTTAGGAAAAGTTTTATGAAAAAAGAACCAATGAACCTGTAATTAGCTTAGGTATTTTCAACACTTAGAAGTTTGTTGAAAAAGAGTTTAACTCTAATTCTGAAAATGAATTTGTATTTTCCAACTCATGTAATTAAATATACTTCAGAAAGTGTTCTCTTTTTATCAGAATTTAATTTGTAAAAGAGAAAATGGCGTTGAAAAACAATGGCAACCAACCCCATAGAATCTACAAATCTGCTTATATGGCATCCATCATATCCATCCAGGATTGAAATTAGAGTATTTGACCCTGAACAATCAAGCATATCATCGTAGACAGGACTTCAGTGATCAAATTCAACAATGTATCTAGCAAACAGGTTAACAAGGTACAGTGTACGGTGCTACCAGAAGCTTAGCTGATGCCATATCATAACCAGACCATAATTATGTGCAAGAAAAGTAAACTCAGTCACATATGATTCAAAGGGACTTAGACCCACATTACCAATGCTAGTAACACATCAAATTCAACAGTACCCTATTTCAAAGCTAACATTAAGATTTTGAAACTTATGACCAGGAGATATATCCCCCAGGTGAAATTAATTCTGATGTCATCCTACAAATTTGTTAATCAAGATATATACCTCTTCATTTAAAAAATTATAGCCACAGTAATAGTTTGTGATGAAGCCAACATAAATATAACTCTTTTTTTTTACAATAGACAACATAGATATAATTTAAAGCAATTAAAACACAAAATTTCAAATGCATAAATAAATACACAGGTTTCAGATTATAAAATATTAAATGCACTAACCCTCATTGGATGGACCGTTGACCTTGGAGGAAGTCCCTGAAAGTAGATAAAGAATTTTCAAGAAAAAAGAAAAAGAAAGAAAAATACGCATTACAAGCACTGAAAATTCATTACCAAAGAGTAATAGAATCTCGTGTATATATGGATTCTCAATGAGTAGAGAAATACAGTACTTCGACATAGGTTGAAACATGGAAGAATCAAATTAAACAGGGCTGTCTTTCCTATATACAAGGGAGCTCATATTCAAGCTTCCACCAGGTAGAACTTCCACAAATTCCAACACTTATAATTATACATGAATAACTTTCACTAAAGCCAAAATGACTTGAGCTTCAAGGGAAAGGTAACAAAAATAAGTTCTAAAAAAAAGTTAACCAAAAAAAAGTTCTCTATGGCAGAATTTTCAAACCTTATGCACTGAATAGACATACCTCGGCCATTTCAATAGCAGACACCCCAAGGGCCCACACATCCACCTGGAAGAAGATTTCACAAAAAATTCCAAAGATGTTAGCATTACCAATAAGTAAAGAAATTGATGCTTTCTCAAAGCACAATAGCCAATTATTAATCAAAGGATCTTTGCCCTAATCTCGTGATAAAAAAATAGAACAAAACATTTGCTGCCTCTCTCACAAACAAAACAATGTAGGAAAGATTATTAGTGCTATATATGTCTTGTACTAGATTGTTAGTAATACAATGCAATAACAATGTAGTATCTGCATTTTCTTTCCGCCTATTTGGCTCTTTCTATCTCTGGTAACATGGTTAGTCTCTTAACATAACATTGCATGTTATACAGGATTTTTACCCCTAATCTCATAACCTGACTGCTTTTACTGACATTCCATTCTTCCAATTGCCATTAGAAAACTTTTTATGGCTTTACAAGACTTCCAGCTAGTGTTTCTTAAGCTTTTGATTTGATTTCCACCTGTTTCTGAATGAACATAAGTCTTATGTTTCCAAGGGTTTTCAAGCAACTCCAAACTCATTACTAGTATTTCATAATGGTTTTCATGCATCTTTGGAGATGAATCATCTTGAAATAAAACTCGGAATCATGGACAGAAGACACTATCATGACCTCAATTAAATGTGAATACAAAAGAGTTAGAAATACAATATTGAGGGCTTACTAGATTCCTAAGCAAATTTATTCCTCATCAAGAAGCATCTACAGTTCACTATTAATATTACCCATCAAAATTATATTTGTGAGCAGCAGCATTGTAACAAACTTCTGACATCTAGTTTTTACAAATGCTAATGGTCAAAATCCCAGCACAACTAGTTATTTAAGTTATGGATTAACAAAAATATGCAAAAGCTCTATTTGCCTCTGCCATTCTATGAGTCTCTTCCTTTTTGCGCATGGCATCACCACTCCTTTCGGCAGCATCCACTAATTCGGAACTTAATTTGAAAGTCATATTTTGACCCGGAAGTTTTCAGGATGCCCCTAATAACCAACGAATTGCAAGTTGTTTTTCCTTGTGCGAATCCTATTTCAACGGGACTTGATGAGTCGGTCCACCTACACATCTTGCCTTTACCGCCATATTGGGAATTACTCCACATACTGCTTGACATAAAACAAATGGTGGATTTTTTCTATCTTTCGTTGAATCTTTTTCAAGACTCAATAGATAATTTGATAAGCCAATGATTTTTTTCCATGTTTTAGAATATGGTTAACTAACATGTTAACTGATCAATTAGGATAAATTGGATCAGACTTTGCAGTTTGTTCTTTTGTAGTACCTCGACATGACCAGTCCAATGAATACAAGGATATCTTCCCTATCTAACGGCATGGTTCAAGCAAATGTGGTAGTTAGCAAAGGGTCCAGTACCCATAATCAATGCCTCTTGTAATACATGAAAATAGGTTAGCATACAAATCTACACTAATTCAGTACTTTTTTATTCTACAATTGGTCAACAAGATGAAATGGTGATAGATTGACAAATATGATACCTTTCCATCATAGCGACTTTCCTGAATAACTTCTGGAGCCATCCAATGTGGAGTGCCAATGAACTGAAAAAGATAAAAAGGTAATTATCCATACCATAGAATATCAAATGCATACAGATTTTCACAATTCATGAATCCAGGATCAGCATTGGAGAATACCGACAGAAGGACCAAGTTACTTAAAAATAGTAACAAAAAAGAATTACAAGGAGAAAAATAAACAAACATGAAAGTTGAATAAATGTTGACCTGCGATAATGAATTTTAGCTGAAACATTAAATTTAGTTTCACTTAAGCAGGATAGAAACATGCAGAAGAGCCATTAAGGCATAAAAAATTCCTTTTTTCCTTTTCTCTTTCACCCAGCTAAATCGAACCAGCAAAGTCCATGATAAGTATTGTTCAGAATTTAAACTCACATCAGTTGACAGAATATAAGGCAAGTTCCCAATTATTGAATACATATATAAGGTCCTTCTCAGGAACATAATATGGATTATTGTAGGGAGACATCAAAAAAATAAGCCACTAAGAGATCACATCACTAATTCCAAGGTGAGCAAACTAACTTAAAATTTTTAATAAACACTTAAGCAAATATTACTTGTTATACGTAATGCCAGGTGCTGGTTTCAAGAAGCAAATTCAAGATAACATAAAATCCTCTCCAACCATAATACCTGAAACTAGATAGGCTTCAAGACATTCTACCAGGAAGAATTACTTCTATTGATCTTAAGTACCATCTACTTAATTGAAACCTTCTTTGTTTACCAGTTCATCAGAAACAAAGTTTCCCCGAAAAAATGACTCTGGACATTTAGTTAAGAAATACTTTTAAGGATTTTCTTGTAATTTTGGACCTTTGCAAGGAAGGTAAACCTCTCTTTTTACTCCCAATGCCCTGTACATCAGTAACATATATGTGCGTGCACGTATATGTTTGTATTTATGTATACAGACAACAACATTGCCTATATGTACATAAAGAAGCAAAGTTTTGAATCAATGATATCCACAATTAATATTCTTAAGATTTTTAAAAGATTTTAAGTATTTGGAAATAGATCTGGTGATAAGTCTCTCTATTTTATTTCTAAATGTACCCATCTTCAGAGATTAATTCCAACACCCGATACGAGAAGATTTTGAAGTTTCAGGTATTAGCAACGTTTGTAGCCCAAGTTAGTTGAACCTGTAAGATTAAAAACATCCCTCAAGATTGGCTTTTTGATACTAACATTGGAATAATTATCATGATACAAAGGTGGACCTTTATTCAAGCTTGAAGAACTTCATGTCAAAACATTTCACAAGTGAATCTAAAATTTATTTGGAAGGCAACTTTTCCATGACTTACCAACAATTTTTTTTTAATGACCACCAGGCAAATAATGTCTGATTATTAGGTAAAGAGTTGATGCTTTGTCTCTGCCATATTCAATCTATTACTGTTTTCCAGAAGTTTACTATACTCTAAATGTTCAACCAAAAAATTAGAGGCAGTTAGTTAAGAGGTTTTAAGCAAAAGTAATTACACAGTTCTCAAACTACTTATTCCATGCTTGGATTACATTGTACCATAGTGTTCACCATGTAATATACAATCATTTGAAACCTTTGAACTCTACAATCCATTCAAAACGTAGTACAGTGTGAATTCAAAAATTGTCAGACATAAGTGATCTTTTTATATAGAAGCCAGGAAAAATAGTATAATCTAGAGAAGTAAAATCACTCATAAACCTTGATCAACCTAGTAGTTACTTCTGCTCCATAGGCAGAATTGCATTAGAATAGGGATCAGTTGATAAAAAGATTTACCGTGTTACGCTTTGACATGGTCCTCGTCAGCTGTGCTGCAACTCCAAAATCACCTGACAAAAGGACACCAAAGTTATGAATCAGTGAATGTCAAAAGAAAATAGAGGAGGAAAATGCTAAACACCGCACGAAAACCACAAATGAAAAATGATAAAGAAAAATAGATGGTGAGGAAGAGAGAGAGAGAGAGAGAGATGTCAGCAATCAGCATTCATGTGTATACAAATCAGTATTGCAAGCTGTAAATGAGGTAAGGCTACCACATGCACTTTTCTCTGTCCTTTTATAAATAATCAGTAACTGGTTGATAGGTACTTACCCAACTTGACCTCTCCTTGGTCGGTTAACAAGATATTACCACCCTTGATATCTCTGTGGACTTTGAAAATGTTGTGCAAGTAAGCAAGACCCTACACACAATGAAAGAAGGTAACGGAGCCTTTCTTTCAGTGGAAAAGGTCAGCTGTTTTCTATTCACTTACATATGGTTCAAGAAAATTCTGAAAAGTTTGATATTACATTGGTTACTATTTTTTTTTTTTTTTGACACAACATCTGTAAATATTGAAATCTTCATTTTCAAGCTAAAAACAATTGTGGATACCTTTAAAGCCTCCCTGCAAATATATGCTATTTGATACTCCTCCAAAGCCTCCTCAGTAACATTCATCAGATCAGCGATGCTTCCACCGCCACAATATTCCATCACTATCTGCCAAAATAATAAAAATATTTATTCCAAACTCTGAACACCCAAGAATAGAAATGAACATCAACTAAATATGCTTCTGAAAGAAAAAACTTAAATCCAAATGATTCAACGAGACATGGAAGTAGCAGGACAAAGCAAGTGCTTATGCACCCACCCAAAGATACTCTTCCCCTTGGTAACTCCCAAGGTAGCGCACAACATTTGGATGACTACACTGCTGCAACATCTCAATTTCACCACGAATTTCTTCATACCCCTCCTCCTGAATAGAAACAATGTCAAACAGTCAATTTTGGCAATTGCCTCAACTTAACAACGATACCATTATACGTACAAATACAAATTTTGAATCTCAAACAATGTGCCACCGATAACAGCCATGTGTGAGACAATTGTTGAATATATTATTCTAATGTCTAATTAAGTAGCACCTATTAATAAATGCCACATCAATGAGATACAAACTTTGTATTCCAATTTTGCATGTATAGCATTACTCACCAGACAATCATACAAGCTAAATTCATGCAAAACAACAAAGCATACATACCCCTTCAGACAATGATATAACTTTGATGGCAACCAGCTCTGAAGTTTTGATATCTCTAGCCTTATAAACAGCCCCATAAGAACCCTTCCCTGTCTCCTCGTAATAAATTTACAAAAAGAAAAAACGAAAAAAAACCATCAGCAGAATCAGGAGACCACAAAAATGTTGCAAAATCAGCTATAGACATGCAAACCAGAGCCAAATCAGCCTTAACTTGAGTACAAATTTAAAAATCACAATATATACCTCACCGAAAAACCTAGTAAGCTTGAACTATCATTCAATTCACATCAAAAGAGCCAACTGAAAACTCCAGAATTGTAATTGATTTGGATTTTGAATGAAAATGTATCGGCAAAAGCATAATACTAAGGCTACCAAGTTCACCAATGTCGATGAGAAAAACAGAACATTGAAGTTAACACGAATAGAACTATAAAGAAACAGTAATTCTCCGTCACTACCATCGAAAGAGCATAAATAATCGCAGTCGCCACAAAAAACAAAACTAAACTCAATGGTGCATTTAATTCCCAAAAACTAAAAATGCAGCAAGAATTCAGTACTAAATTCCCATTGAATGCGAACACGACAGAAGCAGATAACGACACTCACCAAGTTCATTGAGCAATTCATACTTGGTCGTAGGATCTTCTCTGGTAACACTCTCGGGAATCGAACTCGACGATATCTTACTCTGCTGCCGCGCTTCGTCTCCTTGCAACGAGGAGCTACTCCCAAATCTCCGCATGCTCGCCACCGCCCTCCCCATCGTCGAATCTTCATATCCTCCGCTCCCCCTCTCTCCATCGCTCGATCTAACCACAAACGTCCCATACTCATCGTCACCGTCCGTTTTTTTAAAATCCAAATACGGTTTGTTTACTATCGTGCGACTGTTTTTGGCTTTCGTTTTAGTTCTGACGATCATAGTGCCAAAATCTTCGTCGTTGTCTTCGTCTTCAGGAGGAGCGGCGCCAAAGTCTTTAGGTAGGCGTTTGAGGAGGGGAGGGAGTGAATCGTCATCTTCGACAATGGCGTCGTTTTGAGCATAGTCTGACGCAGCGTAGATGTCGGTCCTAGATTCCGAGTCGCTTTTGTGCTCTTCTTCCTCATCGTCGTCATGAATTACGACCGTGGAGTATATTTCCGATTTCGACGGCGGTTTGCGGGGCCGCCGGGCTGTGGGCGGGTGATCCATTGTTCAACCCACAGGGAGACAGAATATTGTTACTGGAAGTGAAATGATTTTTTCGCCTGAGCAATTGAAGCCGTTATTGGGCCAACATGAAAACTATGGTTTTCATGTTGGCCCAACAAATGGGTATTCTATACACACCCCAGTAAACAATATGGAGGACACTTAAAATAAAATAGGGCTGAATTTATTGTTGCTACTCAAATTGATCCAACAAATGATATTGTAAATACACCCCACCAAACAAACTAGGGGACGGGGTGAATTTATTGTTATTATTCTGTTCAGCCGGGCGAAGTTATCGCAGCACGAAAGATATTCTAAATACAGCCCACTTAACAAAATGGGGAATTTATCTTGATTACTAAAAGGATATATTGTTCATTTCATAACTGGATTTTAACCTCCTCCGTTGTAATTATCATTTATCTTTATAATGTTAATTTTTCAACTTTACATTGCAGCGTAAAAGGTATACCAGTTCAATACAAAAGGATATTTAAAATTAAGAATTTTGTATAAACTCTTTCTATATAACTTAACATGAAATTAAATTAAATTAACTTCAATATTAGAGAGTGATCAAATTCATTATCCATGTCAAAATTCATTCATGAGTTGAAAACACAAGTTGTATAATAACATTAATAATTAAATGTTTATCACGTATTATAACATTAAGGTTGAAGGAATTTAATTTATTTTGTGTTAAATTATGTAAAATTCATAGTATCATTTGAACTACCCACTAGTGCCTACAACATTCTCTATCACTAATCCAACAAATATTAATAAATATAATATTATTCTCATTCTGTACAATCAAAGTGATTACTGGACCGCAAACTCATAGCTCTTTAGCGGATCTATAATCTATCCGAAGATGATCAAATATTCCCATTTTTCTTAACTTCCCTCTCAGGTATATAAGAATATTATCTTCAAAAAAAAGAAAAAGAAAGAAATTACGACATCTGGGTCCCATACACACAAACATATGAATCCGTGCCAAAGCTTTTGTTGCAGATATGTCTTTTCTCATGTTCTTGTCTGTATTTGATGTAAAAATGGAGGAGATATCCAAACTTTATCATATCACTAAATAATTTATTAAGATTCTTATAGTGACGTGGGTTGTAAATGCGTATAGTACTTAGTATGTATATATAAAATTAAAGTCGGCAAAAATACGCGATGTAAAGACTGCAGAAGAAGCCCGATCGATTGTAACATCTTACAAAGGTAGGCAGCAAAGTGCGCGAGAATTCGGGATGTAAAGCAACAACGTACGTAGCAGTAGAACAATTAACGAAGATTAGTTTGAGAATGAATGTTAACAGCCATTGCCATTGAATTCACCTTTCCTTTCCTTTCCTTTTGGGCGAATGATATTCGTGTGAAGCTCAAAAATATTTACGTGCCTGAAATCTTTAAAAGATAATATATATGTCAATTTATATATATATATATATATATATATATAAATTGACATATATCTCTTGACGTTTGAGTCAAAATAAATGTCCTTTTAAATTTAGACAAATATATTGATACTCTTCTTTACTTTTGTTTTGGGTAGTTGACTAATTAGATAAATATCATTTGTATCACTAAATTTTTTAATCATCATAAATTATAAAATAATTTTTTTAATATTTTAATCTTTATTTTAATATTTTTACAATTTAATTCTTATTTTAATATTTTTAACAAGTACTAAGAACTAAATAGTTTTTTAATTTATTATTTTAATAAAAAAATTAAAAAATTTAACAATGAAATGAATCAAACCTATATACTAAAATATTTTTAACCCTTTTCTTTTACTTTTCTAATAATAATTTAATATTTAATTGTTAAAAAAATTTGAAATATTTTTGTACTGTTTTATTTTTATATACAATTATATTAAGTTCATTATATTTATTATAAAATTATAAATAAAATATATAAAAGAAGAGAAGAATTTGTATCATTTGTTAATAGAATCAATAATTAAATATATTTTACATTATTGTTAAATAATATACTTTAGTTATAATAAAAATATATATAAAAAAAAGAGTACACACACATATATATAACATGTACTTATCTTTTTATATTTTCATAATTTTTTTTAAAAAAATATAATAAAAAGTTGACATAATTTTTTAAATAAATATATTATATAAAAATAGAATGTCACAATAATATTTTATTTAAAATTTTATTATTATTAAATATTAAATTATTACTGAAAAAGTAAAATTATTTAATCCTTAATATATTTAAAAAATATTAAAATAAGAATTAAATTGTTATATTTAAAAAAATTAAATTATAAAAAATATTAAAAATAAGGACTAAATTTATATAATAGAAATAATTATATTTAAAACTTTAATATATAAAAGTTTAGAGATATAATAATATTTATGTAACTAATGACTAGTCAACTAACCTGAATAAAAGTTAAAGACTATATATATATTTATCTAAATTTATTTTTGTCCAAGCATTAGGGGTAAGGGAATAAGTGTCTATTCCCCTAAACATCGGGGACATATATGTTAACTTCTCTAATGTATATAGAAGTACAAGGATATGTTCATGTAGCCCCCTGTAGTTTAATAAAACGCATCCAAGGATAAAATTTATAAAACTTCATAAAACTCGTCCTTATTATAATATTCCAATCCAGTTGACTATTAGAAAAACGTTAATTCACTAAAATAATCTAGTCAATATATTAGTAAAATTCTAACCCTATCATTTTATTACCTATTTATTTTTTTAACCTCTGAACCTATTTCAAATGTAGTACTTAAAATTTATGAATTTTTTATTTTTTAAATTCAATCTTAAAAATAAAAATAATAATAAGAAAAATAAATTTTTTAACTATTTTCATAGAATAATAATTATTACTTTGAATTTTTCAATAAAATTGATGAAATTATTTTAATAATTTAATTTTTTTTAACGGTCGACGCATGGTCAATTAGATAAAAATACTGTAGTAGAGAGATATTTTTGTAAATTCTCGTAGAATTCATCAATTTTTACAAACTTCGGGAGAGGTGCGTAAAAATAGCCCTGGTTATAAATGTTGCAAGTTTGTCTAAAGTTTAAGTTAAATTTTGAGCTGAAAATGATGGAAATGTATTTTATAAAAAATAAAAAATAAATCTTGGATGAAGAGTGGATCTAATTAAGTCTCTCCGAATAAAGCGAGGGAAAAAGAAAAAAAGACAACATTGTAATTTAACAATCTCTTGCAAGAGGGAATATATAATGAATAGTTGGAGACGAGAGAATCAAATAAGAAAAAAGAAAAACTAGAACAAGGCAACTTGCATTTGCTGCTGCTTTCACTTTGGGGATAGGCATAGCATATATCAAAAATTAAAGAGTTTGGTTTGGATATCCAAATCCCAATTGCATCTGCCTTTTTTTTTTAAAGGTAGAAAGCTTTTTTACAAGAACAATTAATTCTCTTCTCTCCGTGATATATATACATATACATATGTATTATTCTTCCTTCCAAAGACCGTATCATCAATCTCAACTTTTAAGGCAGGGGATCTTATTCTTCAATCATTTGTGAGGTTGGGTTAAAAAGTGATTTCGAAAACGTTTAAAAGTAAGGTTCTATTTTAAGGCAATACTAAGCCAACAACAATATATAATAATAATATGTTACAACCACTAACTAGCTACAGCATGGATTCTCGACAACCTTTTTCATTGTTCTTTTGTGTGTTTCAATCGAGCAAATTAAATTAAAAGAAGGAATTAATGCTTGTAACTTGTTATATATGATTAGAAAAATGGATAGCCAAGTGAATATATTTACTATTCAATGCTAAATTTTACTCAATAAATTCGAAGAGGTGTGTGTATTAGTGGACAATGGGAAAATGGAAGAATAAAGGTGGATGTGATGATTTTTTTGACCACGAGAATTGTAATACACTTTAAGTATGTAGCACATTCTCAAAAAGATATACGTATATTTAAAATACATACATACATACATATATATATATATATATATATATATATAAGGTATCAATTCGCAAAGCAAATAAGAAACAAAAAAGAAAGAAGATGATAAAAAAGTATTGATTGTACATGCAACTACATAGATGCCCACGACCATGACTATGACCACGTCCCACAATGAATAAGATATAATAGAATTAGAATCAAAAGATCATTCACTACTAATTATACTTACATCTCAATTTAGAGTTTGTGTTAATTTTTTTTTACTTTGAATATTAATTTTTATGTCAAATTTTAAGTTATGATTTTAATTTTGTGTTAGATTTTTTTTACTTCACACTAAAGATTTCCTAATTAAAGACAACAACTAGTGTCTATGAGAAACAAAGAAATCAAAGACAAGTCCGTTCAGCATGTACATGCAGCAATTGAATTACATACCATGAAGCAACTGTTACGAATCTGATTGGGTACATGTTGTTACTGTTAAATCGGTGAAACTATAACGCAATCGTCAGTTCTGTTTTATAATAACAATATTTAAATGGAGTCCTTTCTTTGCATGGCCTTGCAGAATTCGGAAGTAAAAAATACTTCGGGCAGTTAGGCAGACAGAACGGTCAAGACAACATTAACAATCGAATACATTAGAATCATATTGACTGCCCTTCCTTCATATTTTCCATATCTATCCTCAACTAATGTTTACTCAGCTCCAATACGCCACGCAATGGCGATCGATGGATTTATTAATTCTGTGTATTAATAATTAATTACTTTGGAAGTTTTGAGAATTTATGAAGCCAATGACATCGACAACGTACAAAAATATCAAAGCAAAGCGAGTAAACTCAAAATTATATATATATATATACACATAAAACTTTCATTTTGAAGATTGATAATATCCAAAGCTGTGTACGACGCATTAGATAGATTCTTAGACATGGATTTAGAACCTAATTAAGAGCTACTTCTACCAGTACCAGGCTTTCGGCTTTCTTCTTCTGCATGCAGTCTGCACATTACCCAGGCTATGCTAGCCCTAAGGAGTTTTCTTCACATATCATTTAAGTTAGAACATAACTAAACCTAACTAGCTAAAAGCTAGACACACCCAAGAGCAAAATCCTATCGCATAAAACATAAAATCTATCTAGCAAGGAATTAAGCGTAACATAGAGTCAAAGCAGCCCCCCATAAGCATATATATAGATCAGACCAGCCTAGGAATGGCCCTGCAAACCACAGGGTTCTTCATCTCCATAGAAAGTTTCAGGCACTCGGTCAGGTCGACTTCAGCTTTATCAGAAGGAACCCATTTGAAACTCTGCAGCAACTGAGCTAGCCAGAGATGAACGGTAGCTAAACCCATTGCTTTTCCAGGGCAAACCCTCCTACCCGAACCAAAAGGAGCAAGCCTCAGATCAGAGCCCATGATGCTTATATCTTCTGTCATAAACCTCTCAGGCTTGAACTTCTCAGGCTCTGCCCACACTTTCTCGTCGTGAGTGATTGCCCACATGTTGACCATAGCGGTTGTTCCTGCTGGAACAAAGTTGTCGCCAACATGAACATCGTGGATAGCAAGACGAGCCCATGAGAGTAAAGGACCTGGTGGATGAATCCTGAGAGTCTCCTTCACAATTGCTTGAAGGTAAGGCAAGTTCGGAATGTCAGAATCAAAAACAGGCCTCGAGTTGCCGACAACAAAATCAATTTCAACCTGAGCTCTTGATTGGATTTCAGGGTGCAAAGCCATTCTTGCTAGGATCCACTCTATCAGGATAGCTACTGTATCTGTGCCTCTAAATATCATTTCCTGCAAATTTTGAAATAAACATAGCTAATAACTTATGATACACATTAATAGGGCAAAAGAGAACAAACAAAATGGATAAATAATGCCAAATGAAGTATGAACATAATACAACATACCCAAAGAACAGCAATCATATCAGAGTCACTTAGCTTGTCATCTTTCTCCAAATCAAGCAAGACATCGACAAAATCACCAACACTATCTTTATCATTCGAAACACCACCAATCCTTTTCAACCTATGCTCTTCTATGACCTTTCCAACAAATACATTCACTTTTGAGACCAAACACTTACACCTTTTCCTCACACCCTGCAAATCCAGCAACCCCAGAAGAGGAAAATGGTCACTCCAGTTAAATATTCCAAGCAACTCGTACCCTTCACTCACCAACTCCTCCAGCATTAAGCCATCTTCAGAATCATCAAAATCATATTTTTTACCGAAAACAGTCATCATAACATTGTTTAAAGAAGCAAAATGAAGTAACCTTTTAACCTTAACTTCACCATTCTTCGCCATCAACGATTTCACCTGCTCCACCATTTTGGCACCCATTTCAAGCCTAAAACTCTCGAAGCCGGCAATTCTTCTGGGACTAAACAAATGGGTAGCTGAGATTCTCCTTAGATTCCTCCAATACTCACCGTAAGGAGCAAAACCCATTGCTCTATGAAACAACAGTTCATAAGCTGACTCCTTAACTGGCCTATCAGCAAAAGCAGAACTACTGAGAATCTCTTTCGCAGTCTCAGGCTCACTGGAAATAACAAACCGGGTCAACCCCACAGAAAAAGCCATTAAAGGCACAGCCTTAAGGGCTGAAGCGAGCTTGGCAAGGACACGGTAAGGTGCTGAACCCATGAACACAGTTAGCAACCCAATGAGTGGATAACCAGACGGACCCGGGATAGATTTCGGAGTCCTGGTCCTTGAACGAGCCCAAGCAAGTCCACCAGGAGCAAGCCAGACTGCAAAAATGGCCACGAAAAACACAATCCAAAGGAAAGATTCCAAGTTGACAAGAGATGACCGAAACAACAAAAGGTGATAGTTGTCCGGTGACATTTTTCCTGCTTCTGGCGAAAAAGGGTATGCAACAACAGCGGCTCTCAGGTTATGCCAAGCGCAAAAACCGTTTTTTTCTCTTTTGTTTTTGTTATCAAGCAGAGAGATAGTGGCTGGGAATTCGCAAGACACAAAGAGAGTGAAAGGAGTTGTTAAATAGAAGTTGGTTGGCGGTTTGCAAAGAACTTAACCATAGTAAAAAGTTAACCGTGGTTTTAAATTTCATACGTAATATACATGTAGAAATAGTACTAGCACAAATTGTCTTTGTTTGTGGGAGTTGAAAAGAACAAGACTGGCTTTTTTGAACGGGAGAGAATCCTTTTCGGAATCGCAGCAGTGCTTGTGCATTCTGGTTTTGATTCGGCAACAGCTAGCTCCTTGGGAAAATGCAACAAAGTTTTGTTTGTGACGACAGGGACCCACTCTGTTTGCAATGGCAGTGATGTCAAAATCAAAATGTTGGGATAATCTTAGCCGTGTGATGGTAGCCATAATCGGTGATGTGGTTTGTACTGGACTACTGCTAGGAAAATGGAGTTAACAGATAAAGTTCACGTGGGTGCTCAACTGTGCTACTCCCTGCGATTTCATTCTCCAGATGTCCTTTTTCCTATTTTTTTTTTTTTAACCTGCCGAAAGAATTAGAATTAATTCTCTGATGATAACAACTTTCTCAACAGTTACGGGCACTTCCTATCGTAGTAAAAATGGTGCGATTAATTCATAAGCATATTGTTGATTTCAGTCACCCCAACCAAACAATGTTAATATGCATATATGTATATATTGATCATACAACTAATTATATAATTGCAACAACATTGGCTCTGTTTTATAACTATATTATTATGTTATAAAATCTTATTTAGCGTGTATATTTGAAATACTATTGTACTACACATTATTTTCAAAGTGAAATAAGAGAAAGTATCCCATGTTTTTCTAAAAAAAAAACTGTTAACATCATTAATAAAATATGTGTATGAGTATTTTTATTACAGTTTTATATTAAATAAGATTGTGTTAACTTCAACATAAAAGAATATTTTGTCTAAATTAATTATATATGTATTTTAGATTTAACAAAGGGTGATTGACTAAATCAGTTATATTAATTATACAATGTTTAGTTTTAAAATCTATCCTTAATTCAGAAGTGTATGAAAGTGATGCAATTTCATTTACGTACTAAGAAGGTGACAGGACTCTATTGAAAGATAATTAGTGGTGGGGATGAGTTTGTATTTGTGACAATAAATAAACGAAGAAAGAAGAAAAGGCAGTGGGCAAAGTGGTAATTAAAAGGCAAATATTCCTTGCGTGGAAATGAGATGAAACTTCATCATCAAAGATCGAATCCACCGTACAGAGGCATGCGAGATACGAGTGTTTACCACTACCCGGTAGTAGCCAACTACATCTAGCCATTATCCAGCCCCAGACGCTGCAGAAGCTGCACAAAAGAAATGGCAGGAGAAGCAACAGACTGAAAACGACGTAGTAACAATGCCAATTTAGCAGACGCTCTCTCTCTCTCCTGTTATATATTGCAATCATTACGGCGCCGTCCTACATGTCAGGAAATGTATTAATGACGACACAGCCTATTTTAACATCCTATGTTTTTCACTCATTACACACTACACCGTTCTGTTTTCCCATAGCCTCCACTCCACGTCTTTGTCTCTGTTTTCTGACAGCTGGAGCTGGGTTTCTCTGTGGACCCCACTCTCATTCTGGCCTCTTCTAACATCTGCTTCCAGCTGGAAATTCATTTGTCCCTATCCTATCATAACCCTCGTCTCTTGTTTCGCCACGTCCACGAATTTATACTCGGGGGACCCGCAATTTTTTTAGATTTCCCGGATCCATATCAGAATCGTTCCGTACACCATCGTTTTAAATCAACAAGACAGTCTGGGAGCTTTCACAGATCAGTTTTCTCCTTCTTCTTTTTATTTTGGTTTGGACATTAAAATCTTTATAACCCGTTAGTTAGGTTTGGAAATAATAATTGATTTTGACCGAGAAACTGAAAAGTATAATACTCTGCTACAAGACGATCCGGCTATTTAATATTGTTTTTTTTATGGACAGGGCCACGAGTCCACTCCTTTTCTCCAAATCTAGCTAATGTCGGTTCAATTAGTATTTATTGATCCCCTCCCCACCAGAATAAATAAATAATAAAAAATATCCCCGCTCCATTAATATCTTTTTCAAATCCAACAATATATGGGTACATATTTTCTGGAAATTTGCGTATGTTATATGCTACGGTATAGTCTAAGAAAGACAATTAAGATAAACGAATTAAATTTGAATCAATATGAATACGATTTATTTAATATTTATTTAATATAAATATAATTTATTTATTATTCGTATTAATTTTTTTAAATTTGTATATAATTTATTTATTTAGATACGATTCATTTAAACACGATTATTTATTTAAAATATTATTATTTATTTAAAACATGATTCGTTTAAGACACGAACACAATTCGTTTAATTTAGTAATTATTATTCAGATATTTAAGATATTAAAAATAACATATTTTATTAAATATAATATATATTTAATAATTAGATGCTTATATTAAAAGTTGTTTATAATAAATAAATTTATATTACATTTTTTTCTAAAATTTATTAAAATATATTCGTTAAGAATACGATTATTCGTTTAGGACACAATTATTCGTTTATTCATTTAAGACACGGTTATTCAATTATTCATTTAATTAATCGTGTCTTATATGTTAAATACGGATACGATATGAATAATAATCGTGTTGACACGAATACGACATGATTATTATCGTATCAAGATTTTAAATCTAAATTCGTTTAATAGTATTAAATTTGTATTGAATAATCGTGTCGTGTCTTAAATTACTATTTCTAGGATAGTCCAAAATTAACAGTGCACTTCAAAATCTACGATATTTATTCTAACGATATACTTATTTTATCAATGTTAGGGGTCAGGGTTTGAATTCTGCCTCCCGAATAATCAAGCACTGTATAATTCGTGCCCTCTAGTTAGACGAAAAGGGTACTCAATCGAGTAAAAGCCTCTACTTACTGCACACTCTTTTATTTGATAATTAAATTCGTCTCGTACTATAATAATTTACAAAGAATAACACAACACTCTTTTACAATATTATAAAACAAAATCTTTAACTCCTACAGGGGCGATGATATTGTGTGGCAAAATTGTTGATTTATTATTATTATTATTATTATTATTATTATTATTAAATTGATACAATCAACAAATATTATGTTGTTTATCGCATTAGTTTTGATACATGTCTTATATCTTGATTTTTTGCAAGTATGGTACGATTCATAAGTCACAATAATTTTCAAATTTTTTGTCTCCTTATTATAAGAATAATGAAATGCTGCAACAATTTATGATTATTTAACACTATAATATTATATATTAAAAAAAACTATAATATTATTGCAAGTCTCATCACCTGTATATCATAAACTACAAGTTTATTGCATGAAATTAAAGAATAATAAAAATCTGTATATCATAGACTCAGAATATCATAAGCCCATATGCACGTATGTATTTCCTAATCATTCGGAAGTAAAAGGTCTTCATCAACTCTGTCTGCAAATAGTAGCCGGATAAAGCCCATTCCCTAAAACTGGCTTAAATGGTTATTGAGCTTGAGAGTTGAGCCCCATTCATATATGCTGTGCTCTTGACAATTTGACATCGACCTCTAATTTCATTTCATTCTATGATCAAAATGGTTGGTTGCTTGCTTGCAAACGAATTCATATTCATTATCTAAAAATCTTGATATTATTTTGTTTTTTTTTTTTTAATTAAAATCAGAGCTGGCTTAGCTCCAATTTCGTATATAATGCAAATGAAATGATACGATCAATTGCTAATTATTTGTTATAATCTCATTTTTCTTTTTTTGAAAATATTATGGCTGTTATATATAATTTTAAGCTTGTAATTCATTCACTTATTATTACTATTAGATTTTTTTTTTGGGTACTTTTGTAGGATACAGCAACATATGCCAACGTGATTCAGAAATAAAAATTAAATGAGTAGAGAATCCTTTTCCGGCTAGATTTTGAGTCAACATGATTCTCAGTTATCTGCTGTGAGTAATAATAGTGCGATATAATAATCAGAAGAATTGATGAGGAGGTTAAACTTCAAAACCCTAATTTTATTTTTCTCAAATTCTTCCAAAATTATAGATTTTTATTTTCTAAAGAAGTTCACAAAATACAAGTCACATGTCATCAATATAATAATTATTAAGCAAGGAGAAAATCAATAATTAAAACCTCCAAAAAGCAAGAGACTCAAACAAACGCATAAATTAAGTCAACCCAATACCGAAATTGAGATTCGAAAAGAAAAATTTATATATTTATAGATATAAACTAAAATTAACAGCAGGTCTTAGCTACATAACATGAAACCTAACTATTTATTTATTTTTTTTATATTTTTTAAAGAAAAACATCATCGTCATCATTTCAGCATAAATTCCTGGACCGGTCTCATCTGTCTAACCAGACTTTGATCTTCTAGTTCTAACCCTCTGCAACTTCAAAAGGTAGAATTGTTTACGAAACAAAAAGGAATCGAGCAGCAAAACCAACCCTATGAACCCCACCAACCAAGAGGCCACTTCCTGATCAATTATCAGTTTAGTAGACGCCCACAACACTTTCAACGAAAACGCTTTCACCAACAAGTACAAGAACGTACCACACAGATCCCCATAGCCAATTATCCCATCGTAAAGATCGTATAATAATGGAATATAAATGAAGAAAAAAGAGAAGCAGAAATGGATGGACACAAAGAGGAGAAGACCCCAACTTGTAGTATTGAAGTAGAGCAGTCCACAGAAATATGATACGAACAAGCCCACATAAACGGAGTTAAAGGGTACCCTGATGTTTCGAGCTCGGCTAACTGCGTAGGTGTAGACTGCGGCTACCAGCACTGCCCATGTATGGTTGAGGAGTAGACTGAAGATTAGGGACGATCCACCAAAGTTTGATAGCATGGATATCACTAGCAAACATTCAACGGGGAAGTGCTCTTGGGTTGGAATTGGCCACAGCTGCATTTTTCTTTGGATAGCGTTTGGTTTCCAGGAAATTAAAGAGAGAGAAAAAGGAGTAGAGTATATATGCTGGCTAGCGATCTAGCTGCTTTACTCTTCTTAATTCCATGATACTTAAACTGATGGTTAAAAAGAACAATTAATTGGGGGGACAGGTGTCAAAATAATGGCCGTCATAATTCGATCAAAATGGTGATGATCATTATGGTAATGGTTTTGATCAAATAGATGCTGCTTTTTCCTTATAAGGAAAACTGAAGGCGTGTCAACACTTTCAGGCTCAGAGCTTTTTCCTTATTTGTGAAAATGTTATCGCGCGATTTAGTGGATTCCACACAATCACCCCACGTGATCCCGACAGACAGCTTCAACTTGCAAATTGACGATGCTCATCTCATGATAATGATATTTGCCATTTGATTTGATGTGCTCCTTCTTTGTTTTAATTCTACACGTGCGTATATAGTAAAATGCATATATTATTGGGACCAGATTTTCCTTAAAAAGTCGATCCAAGCCAGCCAATAATTACGCTAATAATTATGTACGGGGTTAAGTTATACAGATGGTTTCTCCAAATGAATTAAACACACACACACACACATATATATATATATATATATATATATATAATCTTAATTTATACAGGTTAATTGTTAGTTTATCGTATGACTTGAATATACTCCGACTTAATTGGTAGGGATGATGGGATTGCGTTGTTTGGTTGTGGAGAAAGGCTTTTAATTCTGAGGTTGATTAGAACCTTCTTATTTCATTGGAGGTTAGGTTGGTTTATTTTTCTAAGTCATATCAAACAAGGAGATATTAATTAAAGATATTTCGCAATTAAAACTCAAAAATAGAAGTAAACTATTGCTTCGACTAACACCAGTAATGAATACCCTTATCAACGGATTTTGGTACCCTTACCTTCTCCTTGAAGGATACTTGTTTAATGCCTCCCATCAACTTAGTGAAAGTCAATTTCCTCTCAAAAGAAATTTGTGAAGATTATTTTCATTTTATAATAGAAGTAAACTATTACACTAACTACCCTTGGTAAAACCATCCTAAATAATAGTGGTCAGTACGAATCTTTACTGTCTCTTTAAAGGACATTTGTTCAATTTCTCCCTTCAATTTAACAGAGGTCAATCTCCTCTCCAAAAATTTATGGAGATTATTTTCGCTCAAATTCAATGCCAATTTTTAGACCGTATCATATTAGATTAATTAAAAGTTTGGATTCTCAATAAATTTTTGATATAATTTCTATAATTAAAGTTATATATATATATATATATATATATGTAAAAAGATAAAAAGATTTTAACACTTTTTTTTTTGAAAAATAATAGAAAATGCCTTTATTTTTTTTCTTCCCGTTAAAAAATGTTCCTTTTAATAAAAGTCATTTAAAAATATTATAGTGTGCTTGTTTTGAATAAAATTACTTCTATATTCATTTTGAATTAAAATTCTATTTTTTCAAACATTATGGCTCAAAAGTAAATTTCAAATGAAGCAAAAATTCAACTTGACTCAAAATTTATTTTTAAGTAAAATTTAATTTTATTTGAAATTTACTTTCGAGTAAAATAAATACTTTATCTTATTCAAAAATAGATTTCGAGTAAGGCCAAATTTTTGCGTTACTCAAAATCTACTTTTAAGTAACAACAAGTTAAAAAAATAGAATTTTAGTTTAAAATAAATATAAAAATATTTTTATTCAAGATAAGTAAAATAGAATACTTTTAAATATCTTTTATTGAGAGAGACATTGATTAATTTTGAGTTGTAAAGTAAGATTATTTTAGTTATTGTTTTTTGTCCTTTTTTTTGCTGATAAGATTAAAGATAGTTAACAACATGAGATTAATGAAGAAAAATATATCTTTTGTTACTTATTAATAGTTATTATTAGAGCCATATTACTGCCACCTTTCCAAAATTATTATATAATAAATCTATTTAATAAAAAAAAAAAAGAGGCTATACGTAGAGAAAAAGTTTATAGAAATTGACAATACCTACCTGATACAGTACTTCTTTTCAGTTGATGGTCATCATTTATCTCATGAGAAGATGAAATCAAAAGTACAACACATGCCATGTAATTTTCTAAGTCATTAAATAAATCCTTGTGTTTGAGTAGCTCCCTCACCCAGTCACCCTCTCCCCTCTCCGCTTTCAGCGTCTTTTTTTTTTTTTTTCTTTTAATTTCATTTTCTCATTCACCAAGGTTCCCAAAAATAAATCAATTAAAAAAAATAATTAATGTAATAATTTTTCTAATAAATTAGGTTAATTTTTTAAAAAGTTATATAAAAGATAAACTAGACTACTTATCGAATTTTCTTAATATCTTCAGTGTGAGAGAGATTTAATTCTAAATATTTAAACCACTTTCACAACGTTTTATCGATCTGGAGTAAATGAAATTAAACATATGCAACTTACATTACATGTACCAGTTGTATTTAAGACTTTATTTACAAGTTACAGATTGATGTATTTATCAAAATTCATATATGGACTGAATGAGCTTGGCTGGACTCATCTGCTGTTGTTTTTCATTATCTTCAATTGAAGATAGACCAGCTACAAAGCTGGAAGCTGTCTGTCGCATCCATTTTTGCCATTTAGGGTTTATCTGCTGACTGCTCTGATCTCTCTTATTTCTGTTTGAAGCACAATTAATTGATTTCATTTCGTGTACTAAGTGATCCAAATAATGACCAACTTTATTCTTGATTTTGTGTGTGTGTGTGTGTTTATATATATATTCTGTTATTTATCATTTAATGTTTATATAACCCCAGATAAATCAGAAGCCTTAATTTACACATTAATTAAATGAAAATATATATTAAGTGACAACTTCAACGGAACTAAGATAGCTAGGCTAAAGGATAAGCAAGCGTACGTTTGCAAAATCTAATAACATAACTAAAATTATTAATACTGAAACAACATTACTGATCTATGATCGATGTAACAAAGAGTACGTAGCAATCATGCAAGTTGGTAAGATTAACATATATAAAGAAAGAAAAAAATCAAACAGATCCTCTGATCCTACGCATTTTAATTTCAACCCCTTTTGTTATCTCGATCGTCTTCTTTCTATTTCAAAGCATTTGAAATTGAATTAAACGTCTGGCTCTTTTCCCCCTTGACCCAAAACAATAACAACTCATTGGAGAATAAAACCCTGACGAACAAAGGGAGAAGAGCACCCAGGCCACCTAGCTAGCTAGCAGAGCAAAACAGAAAATTAAAGGTCGATCCGGTGCTGATGTTGAAAGCCCAGACAATGGTGAATTGTTGTAGTAATTAAAGCAAGCGAGTTTTGCTAGCTCTAGCTAAGGTTGCCCATTTAGAGACCAGGAATGTGGTGATCAAGAAAAGCATGCATGGAGCCATTAATCATGCAAATAATTAAGTTTCCATATTAATTAACCTAATTAGTTAATAATCATTTTATTATGTATCCGGAATAATAAACGCATGCATGCATATAAAGAAAATTAACTTGAAAGAAAAATTAAGATCATACATAGCTAACAAGAACTGAATTTTATTGAATTGATTATGTAAGCCAAGGAAAGAAGATTACTACATCATGCTGAACTAGACAACTACAAGTAACAGCAGATCAGCAACAAAGATTCAGATTAACAAGATAATCCGAAATGATCAGTCTGAAATTAAGAAAAAAGAAAATGAAGCAAGAAAGCTATTTATTTCCCTCTGGTACGAATCGCCCTTATCAAATGTATGGCGGCCTTCTCATTTCATTATCATCAGATCGATATTCATCGTCCCCATCTTCTTCTTCAAAAGAAATTATCCAAATAACCCTTGGCATCAGCCATCACTCCTCTATGAATCTTCTCCAACTCCATAGTTTGGTACTCCCTGAGAAACAACCCGCCCTCCAACACCAAAACAATCCCTACGATCGCCATCCACAGTGCGGACACATTTCCGTTCCCTCCCAGTGATGAGTGCACCCACACGATCCTCATTAAAGCCACCTGCCACATCAAGTAAAGATGCACGGCAAACAAATCTTGAAGGCGGATATCACCACTAAAGAAGTACTTGAGCATCAATGGGATATAGCAGATGAGAAAAACCAAAAGCAAGTGTCCAGCCAGAAAGCTTTCAAGCCAAGCCCTTGGACTTATCCGGTCGTAAATCGTAGAGAAAAGTTTCAAGAAGAATGCTTCAGGGATGATCTTAGCTAGTGCTGAAGGTTGGCCGCCACTAAGAGTCCAATGAAAACAGCTGGTGAAACCAATGGTTGAAAAGATTGCTCTCCTATAGTCCAAGAATGAACTGAAGATGAGGTATACGCCACTTAGGGCTGAGCTAACTGCGATGTGTATCAAAAGATATGAAAGGGGGAAACGCCCAGGGTTAATCGTCGGCAAGATTGCCATTCTTGTTGGTCTTGAGATAGTGTTTGGTATGAAGGAAAATGAGAGGGAATGTGGCTGTCAAAGAAGCAAAGAAAGAAAAGTTGATCGATATTGGTCAGCGCGGTTTTCAGTTTTTTCCCATTGCCTTGGTGAAGAGAGAGCACCTCTATATATGCACATAAGCTAGTGTAACTGTAAGTTGGTGGTCCATGATATGAAAACACGTGTAGTGAAAAATCACCGTCGATCATCTAATCAGTATTTCTTTTCCACCTGTGATGTAAAAAACATGCTTCATTCTGTTATTCAATTTCAACAAACTTTCTCAGGCGGTTAAGAACGGCACACCACTTGACAGCTGGAGCCTGCAGGTTCGTTGCTCCTATTCTCTGCTCGTAACTAATTATAACTGCCATTTGAGAATTAGGGTTTATTTTGTTACTTGTGTGTTAATAAGAAATTCATAATTAAACTAATTTATTAAGCAATTTATATGTAAAGTTTTTGATGGATACACCAAGCAGCCCTTAAGTTCTGATCTATAATGGGTAGAATTTCCAAGTGAACCTTAAAAAAAAAAAGAGAAAAAACAATTTAGGCTTGGGCCGATTTATATTGTTGAAGCCCATTGAGTTACCCGGCCCATATAGTTTGAGCTTATTAGGTGGGTCCACTAGGAATTCTTACAAAGGCGTTCACCCATTCTGAAGCCTCCGGAGTCAAGACTC